>OZ007593.1:166663367-167978867 GCA_963931845.1 Maratus michaelseni | reverse complement strand
ACTTATAAAAGTATTCTTCATTTTTCATTGGTTTCCAGACATCAAATTTGCATAATTTTCCGGCCCAGCGTAGCCAAGATTTGGTGATTTTGCCTTGTCCTTATAACTTTGACCACCACTGTAGTAATATTCGTTGTTTATATTTATTTCATAGTTGTTTTCATATGTTTTATTTATTACTATCCTATTTCAAAACATAAATTGTTTTAGTAATCGCAATCAGTATAAATGATGCCCGTAACTAAAATAAATACTTTTACACAGGTATGGATAATTCACTAGGCACATCAATTGCGACTAGAATATGACATTTGCCTTTCATTTTATTTTGACTATTATCTGCTCCTTTCATTAATGTAATGGCATTTTAAAGCGAATTTTCTTTTCACTTGAGGCTAACAGAGCGGAAATATCATAAAGTTCTCACGCGAAGACTTAAAAGAAGATATTATATGTTTCATCTAAATATTTACATTTTACAGTAAAATGATCTCTTAAATTAATGAAAATGTACTTCAAACGTTTAAAATTAAATGAATCAGCCGTTCTAGAAAGGGCACTAGTCCAAAATTGTCAAAAATGGTTTTATTTCAGAATGTGATACTTTTCCTCCTTATTCTATCACTTTTGAAAAGAAAGAGCACTAATCCGTACTCTAGATATTTTTTTCTCTTTCTATAAAAGAAGAGGAAATTAACTTTCAGTATTGAAAAGGACATTGACACGGGTCTTTTCATAAATGTACGATAAATTGTATGAAATATTTTTGTAACGGGTCATCGAAAAAGGTTAGACAGATTTGAAAGAATCATAACTATAAAAATAATTGAGTTAACGCAATTATTTTAATTCCAAAGTACTCGGCAATTATCAATATTTGTTAGATGTAGCTTTTTTTAAAACCGTGACATTCAGACGATGCGCAAAATCGATGATCTGAAAATGCAAATCGCACCACACATTCGCAATTTTCTTCGATGATTCCGGTATGGAAAGCGTATAAGTCTAAAACTATTGGAAGTATGGGGAAAATGTCATTAGAAAGTTCTTCAGCATCATCGATTTAGTAGGAAAGGATCCACTATATACACGAATAGCAAAAAGTGAAAATTGCGAATGTGTGATGCGATTTGCATTTTCCGATAATCGATTCTGCGCATCGTCTGAATGTCACGACTTTAAAACAGCTACATCTAACAAATTTTAGATAATTGCTGAGTATTTTGGAAACAAAATAATGGTGTTTACTCAATTATTTTTAGAGTTATGATTCTTACAAATCTGTCCAACCTTTTTTGATGACCCTGTATGTTAAGTTTTTATTTTAGATATTAAATTATATATATATTAAATTATATTAAATAATATATATATATATATATATATATATATATATATATTTAATTTGGTTAATTGGGGACGATCCCTGTATAAAAGAGGAAAGTATTTCAAAAGAATCAAGTGGGAGAAATGTCTCGAAAAATGCTAAAGTACGATTTCAGCCAGCGTCTTTTATGCACTTTTAATATGTATCGGACAATCCGGACTATGTCACTACAAGAGAATACACTGATGGTTTAAACAGCAACTCCTTCTCGCTTAAGCTTAAAGTTGAGCTGACAACCAAACAAGCATATGAAGATGAAGGACCAGTCCCCATTAATGTACAAAATATTGCGGTATTAAATCGCCTCAGGGCTTGAATTCCTGACGAATTTAAAAGAGTTTATGAAGAAATTTCATTATGGCCATCCAATGAAGTTGAACAACCTGTTGATGAATTAGAAAAAGTAAATACAGTATAGTTTTTCCATGTCTCACATCATCTATCAATCAATGTATCTTAATATTTATTCAATGTATTTTTTTTTTGTATTTTTTTTGTAAGTTTTATAATACATATTCTATCTATTTTACATGAAATTATCTTTTTTTTTTACATAATTTAACCTCATTTCACTACAGAAAAGGTACTTGTTCCAAATTTTACTTTATTTTTATTACATGATTTGTAGATCATGAAAAAATTTCAAAAATATCAACTAATGTTAACTCATCTTTATTGTAACTTAAGGTAGGCACTTTACAAAAAGTACCTTTATATTTCTCCTTGAAACGCTTTCTGTGTCTCCTGAAAAATTTATTTTTAGGACAAGTGCGCTTTTTAGAATGACTGATTAAAATGAATTGGAAATAAGAAATAATCATTATCAATAGTTTGATGCACAAATATAGAGAATGTATTTAATTTCTTTTTCTTTCAGAAAATTATAAACTCACGTTTATGTTAATGAAAAGTTGCATATAATTTTTTAAAAATAAAGTAAAAATCTATAATGTAGCAAAACAAAAAGACCTTTTTTAAAAATACAGTGGAAAAAATAGTACTAGATATTTGGGAAAAGTTTAAATGGATATTTAAGACACTATCCTAGTGCCCTAGTTTCATAAGTATAACGTGAACCGCAACACAGTTAACTTGGTTTCACATAAAATAAGCGTAACAGTTAATGTAACACGCAAACTGCCAAATAAAAAGAGCATTCAAAATTATCATCGATCTAAGGAACATTGCGTGCATAAAAAAAAAGATAATTTGAGTCTTCCATCGGAAATTTTGCAAACTGTTCATTTCATTTCGATATATGATGATCAATTTTGTAACTACAACTACTTCGATCCATCAGTGAAAATGAAATCCGTAGATAAAAGACTTTTTTTTTTTTTACACAGGTTGAGATAATTTGCTAGACCCGTAAATTTCGGCCAGAATATGAAGATTTTCTCTGACCTACTTACGTCTTTCATTAATGAAATGACATTTTTATGCAAATTTTATTTTCATTTGAGGCCAATAGAGCGGAAATATCATAGAGTGCTCTCAGGAAAATTTGAGAAGCGAATAAAATTATCAGATGTTTTTTTTAATAAACTATGAAATCGAAGAGAGTTTTCAATTTTTCGACAAAAGCTAAGAATAGTTTATAAAATGTTGGCAATTTTGGCATTTTGGACACAACAGCCTTAGAAAGGTCGTCATGAGACTGCAATAGTTTATAACTCAAAATAAAATAGAGTTTATCGAAAATTGTAAACCGTTATTCGACTCGAAATTACTACAATCGTCATACAGGCCAATTTCATGCTTTTACAATTAGAAATGACTCTGCGAGTGTGTTAGAAAGTTTTACGTTGTCAAGCGGGGGAAAATATTTTTTTAAGAACCGCCTTAAGATTGATTTTCGACTAAACTGTGTCATTTTTTTATGAAAGAATCTTGTTTTGCAAAATTTTCTGATTGCAAAACTGTTTTCTTTATATATATATATATCAATTATAAATAAAAATAATGCGTTTAAAAAATATACTTTCTGCTCTGTTTTTACTATAACTTTACACGTTAAATGCATGTTAATGAAAAGTTGCATATAATTTTTTAAAAATAAAATAAAAATCTATAATGTAGCAAAACAAAAAGACCTTTTTTAAAAATACAGTGGAAAAAATAGTACTAGATATTTGGGAAAAGTTTAAATGGATATTTAAGACACTATCCTACACTGTAAAAAAATGTGATCACAAATTACGGTACATATACTGGCAACTTTGTGATCAGTATATATACCATAATTTAACTGGACGGTACAAGTACCGTAAAATATTTAAAGTATATGTACCGGCTGCACTCCCCTCTCACCTCTGGCCTGCACGCATTACGTAACAAGGGAGAGAGCATTATTTCAGGGGTTGTCGTACACCGAGGCGGGGCGGGGCTACCAGCTTTTTCCTTACTGAAAAATAATTATTTTACAGCATAAATAGCGATTTTTTTACTGAAAAACAATCATTTCGTTTATAATCGAAATAGAACATATACGTTTTTTTCACGGTTAATATACCTTAGAAGTACGGTACTCATACCGTAAAGAGTGAAAACCGTACAAGTACCGTTAATTTACGGTACATCTACTGAAATTTTACGAAATTTTTTTACAGTGTAATGCCCTAGTTTCATAAGTATAACATGAACCGCAACACAGTTAACTTGGTTTCACATAAAAGAAGCATAACATAATTTTGTTTTTCGAATAGAATCCGTATCATATTATTATGATAATATCTCGACTAATAATCAAGATACTTTCATGAAAAATTCAGATGTTATTGTAAATGAGATGAACTAAAAGATTTTGAAAGGTTGATGTAATATTTTTCTTTCTGTGGATTTTTTGTTCGAAAAAAAGTCAAAATTTTTGAAAAAATAACCTTAACTATAATAACTGCACTGTCTACAATTAACTGCACTTTTGTTTTGAAATTTTTCTTAGATTTTAGCTTATTTTGAAAATTAGTATCCTGTGGAAAAAGAAAATTCAGATAATAACATTTGGATTTATTATAAGGTGTAAGTGTAACCGTTTTGATTAAATTTCATTAGTGTTTACTTGAAATCACTCTCTATTTTTTCAAAAAGTGTGATAAAATAACAATTAGGCTTTTATAACACTGCATGTTTTTATCACTCTCTTTTACTTAGATCAACCTTGGTTTTTCTGTGTAAAGATGGAATTTTGTAACCGATTTTTAACCCACTCCCCGATAGGTTAGAATAATAAAAATTACGTTCACAGATGTGTAATTTTAAGGCATTTTTCCGCTATCCCGCCACAGGTGATAAATCGCCAAATATTCTCTGTAACTTTTATAATTTTATACGAATTTGAAAAACGATGGATTTAATTAGCGCCAATAAACCATCGCCAAAATAGGCCAAATGGCTGTGAAACTGCAACAATGAAACATTTTAAAGGCTAAAAGGTAGAAAATGAATTTTAATTAAAAATGATGAGTGTAATATTAAAAAAGTCCTTCCGGCCTGTACCGGGAGGAAAAGGTAGCTTTCCTATATCTTCGTTTTAAAATTTTAGCTAATGTTACACGAAAACAGCAAGTTAAAATGCAAAGAAACGTTTACAAAAGATTCGTTAATACTGAATTTGAATAAGAAATTCGCCAAATTATTGAGCAATAGCCAAATTGGCTTCATTTATGAAGACTTATTTTGGTCGCCAAATTTGGCGATATTTCGCCAAATGTCGCCAATTTTGGCGCTAACGGATATGAATATATAGTTTTATGCGTATGATTGGGATAATTATTACAACAATGAAAGAAAATAATTTGCGAGTAAACGCTTTAATGTGCTGTTTCGTTTCAAAATGTCAGCCACCCTAGAATTTCAAACTGCTCTATCTCAGCCATTTTTTAAGATAGATGTAAGCCAAAAAATGCTCTGGAATCATTGTATCAAGGCCTAAAACGTAATTAAAAAATAAATTTTAATTTTTAATTTTTTTGTATATTTATTTTAGTTTTAAATTTTTAAATGGCCGCCATCTTGAAACAAAATGGCGGACCAAGCTGGCCAACGAACTCGGTCGAGACATTGGTTAGCTTAATACACACAATTAGTTTCATCAAAATTGATTTATAAATACGAGCGTTATCGTATGACATAGGTCAGATATATATATATATATATAAATCAACATTTGGACGGAGGGTGGTTTTGGGGTCTGGGGGTCATGATCGGTGAAAATATATCGAAATTTTCCGGAACTGCTTTCCTCCGAACGGCTGCAATAGGTAGCTTTATACTTTTTTGTATTGAAAGCTACCTAAAAGCTGTTGTACATAATGAAATTTTTAGCGATTTCTTCGGCTATTAAATTCTGGCACAAGGCCAATACGAAATGACTGCTTTTAATGAATTAAAAATTTTTATTGGAATATATAATTGACATATTTCATATAAAATTCTCTTTGGTGTTGTTGGGGGGCAATCTAAAAGAAAAAATTAAATGTAAAAAATCTATTAGAGTTTTCAATAAAAAAAATTTAATGTTTTTCACATATATTCTCTATCCCGGGAAGCCCGGGTAGGATGCACTTGTTTTAATAATGTTTCGATTTTTCTTTCCTGTTTCCCTATCTTAAATTAAAAAACAGAGCAAAAATTATACATTTTTTAATAAATTCACTTGCTTATGCTTTCTATCAAGTGTAAATTTTTCATAATCCAGTTTGATGCCTGTATTGTAACGGAACTTTTTATGCAAAAACATGAGCTGTAGTCAAAAAATTAGACGTGATTTTCAAGATGAACAATAAATTCTTATAAAGAATGTTTTTTAAAAAAACTATTTTTACTTTTATACTTGTTCTGCATTTAGTATAATTCATCTAAAAACATGAAAAGGAAATAAAACAAGAACGAAAAATCATGCGTCAAGCATAGATTATGTAACACTTTCCAACGCTTCCAAAACAATTTTACAAATTATTACAGTTTAATAATCTGAAAGATAACATCTAAGTAAACAATTTGGAAAACGCATAACATATTTAAAAACGAAATTTTAGGAATTTCCAAGATATATTTCCAACATATTCAATATTCGGAAAAATATCCGAATACTTTTATCCACCCCTGTATATGATCTATAGATTTGTATATATACTACATTGGATGCTAAATTTTAGTTTAGTTAGGAAACGCGTAGCACAGTTTAAAACTCCCCTTCTGGAATTTCCGTTAATAAGCGGAAATGCGTTCGCGAACTTTTGTGCTGCCCTGTATAAGATCTACAGAATTTATACACACCAAGTAATAGACAAAAAGTGAGTTAAATTTAAAATCGCATTCGGCAACTTAAAACGCACTTCCAGGAATTATTGTTAACAGACAGTAGAGAATTCTTTTGTGTGTCCCTGTAAATGAACGATGACTGCTATACACGCAATATTCTGTAGTAAGCCTCTTGTAATGCACCTTAGTGATACATATAAATTTCAATGCGTATAAAATAGTGAAACATTATTTAATTAAACCGCAAACGATTTTTCTCCATAGACGTAATGTAACGGAATTCTTTTGACTGTCCCTGTAAAGTAACTATAAATGCTATGCACACCATTTTCTATATTAAGCTTCTTGTAATGCACCTTGGTGATATATATCAATTACAATGTGTTTGAAATTGTGTAACATCATTCAAATAAACCGCAAATGATTTTTCCCCATAGACCGTCATGTAACGGAATTCTTTTGAGTGTCCCTGTAAGAAAACTATAAGTGCTACATACTTCAGTTGAAATAGGAAACATGCTATAGATAACGACAATAACATATAAAAATTGCAGGGCAATCCGAGCCTATTTACGGGAGTTAGAGCACGGACAGACGGCAGACGGCAGACAAACCGAAGTCATAAACACTTTTCAACTTGGTTGGAAAGTGTTAAAAATAGCTTTTTCAAAAATGTTGTACCAAACGTAGTCAATCACCTTATAATATAAAGGCTTAAGGGAGGTTAGTGACTTTTTTAGTACAGTTGCAGTTAATGTAATATTCTAGATGGGTGAAATTGCAACTAGAATAACCACCCATACAACTAACCAAAAGTTAAAGAAAAAGCGGTATCTTTTTTTTTTTTTTTTTTTTTTTTTTTTTTAAACATTAAAGTTGGCTCACTGCCTGACACGCTAGTTAACTCTTATGTCCCTTACTGAATGGCTACATTTAAGCATTAATAAGGTAATAATTTTAAATTTCTCTACTATTAATATTTTGGCTGAAAACCAGAATATTGTTTTAAACCACTGTTGATTTTAATGGAATTTCATTCAATGATTAAACTTACCCTATACACATAAAATCATAAGCTAAACAGCAAGTAATGATTTTCCTTTAATAATTCTTGAAATGTTTTTATGTAACTCTTTACAATGACATATAGATCTCTTTAACATATAGATTTACTAGGTTTGCAAAATTTTAGTATATTGTTATAGTTACCTACAACTTGATTTCTATATTGAAGATGCTGTGTATAATATTTACAATTTTTTTTAGGAGACCGGAGAAAACAATACTGGTATATTACCGTCTGTGAGCAGTTATTTCTTGAAATACATTTAACACTAACTATACCAACAAACGGTCATTTGACCAATACCAAATGAAAATATGTCACTTCGAACCAAAAATTTCTTCTTAAAATAAATCAAATATAAATCACACAGAAATAAGTTTTTAAAAAAAGTTAAAAAGTTTTAAATAAAAATCCTGGTGTGAAATATTTTTATAAAACTTGAGTACAATTCCCGGTATGTATAGTGTTAATGACATTGTACCATTTCAAACTCAATAAAATTCATATATATTACTCACGCCATATGCATATATGATTACCATAGCATATTATCTACTGAAAATGATGTTCTTTAGTATTTATAGAACTTTTACAGGTCATCCCAGATCATTATATGACCCGTGTTTCATATTTTGCCTTAAATTTGTGTTTAAAGAGAAGTGTTTGTGTTTCGTCCCACCTCTTTTATTTCCATCTGAACCTGAACCAAAAATACCAAACTTAATTTCATTGGAAAACATTACATTGTTCCGAAATTCTGCTGGTTTGTTCATATATAACGCTTTAGCAAATGGCATGTTTTTCCTGCTTATTTGTTTCAGTGATATGGCTTTTTTCAAGGAACTCTTCCTCGAATATTTTTATCATGAAGACTAGTTCGAAATGTGACTAAAGTTCCCACTAGAGTCCGGCATCTAGCCAGGTACCAATTTTACTCGAACCGCAGGTTGGGTCAATTCGGAGCTAATTTGTTTCATTGCGCATCAGATTTGGATCCGGTTGACTTTAATTGTTTCAGATTCTGGACGGTTTTGGTTGGGTTTTGAGTGTTGTGGGTTGGGTTTGGGTTAAGCCGATTTTTTAAAAGAAAGTCCAGATTATGTTTTTTACACGAAAAAACTTATATTTGAAAGTAAATGAGTATATATTGTAATCCGGGCTACTTTGATCCTCTTTTTAGAGTTTATTAAACAAAACTCGTGTAAAGCACAGCAAATTTGCAAAATAACTTTTTAAAACGATGTTTATTTATTTTATGATAGTGTATAAATACTCTTAATATCATAAAAGTCATGACAATTATACATATGTACATATTTTTTTCACCATACATATATATATACATATCTTATCAAAAACAACTCGTTGTAAATGATCCCGCCAAGCCACAAACCTAAAACGTCAGCCATAAAAAGAAGTGATGTCACATAAAAAGAAACAATATAGAAGTGCATACTCCGAGTCCCGTGTAAAAATCTATCACCACTCATAATGTTTCCAAAGGACTCGGAGTGAGATACAATATGTGAAAACTGCTTGGCGACCTGCAGGCTTTTATAATGTTCGCGTTTACTACAATTCCATATGACTATATTATTTTTATTTTTATTTTATTTTTTTTTATTTATTTAATTATTTTGCTCCCATAAAATTGTAAAAAGCTGAAGCTTCTGTGTTTGCATGTCTTTTCTTATTTATGAGCTTGAAAAATTAATTTGTTGATTTTATTTACCATTATTTAAACTAGAAACACCACTCTTACGAAAAAGATTTCTTAAGTAAACATGTAAAGATTTTGAGTTTGTAATATATATATATATATATATATATATATATATATATATATATATATATATATATATATATATATATATATATATATAATGATCATACGCATATTAATAACAATGCACCTTATAATAAACGTTAACTAAATTGAGATATATTGCAATAATTCTAGCGTAAGCGGAATCGCATAAGTCTGGGGAAAAATCCGTTCTGTCAGTTCTTTCGCATACAAAAATATTTATAAAAGTGATATAACAAAAATTAAAAATTTATTTTTTTTCGATTTTCAAAATACTGCATATATTATAGAAGCCTACAGGTCGCCAAGCAGTTTTCACATACTGTACCTCACTCCGAGTCCTTTGGAAACATTATGAGTGGTGATAGATTTTTACACGGGACTCGGAGTATGCACTTCTATATCGTTTCTTTTTATGTGATATCACTTCTTTTTATGGCTGACGTTTTAGGTTTGTGGCTTGGCGGGATCATTTACAACGAGTTGTTTTTGATGAGATATCACTCCTTTTTGTAAGGTGTTTAATTTCAATTACACAGATCCCATTTTTATTCAGAAAAGAAAAGATAAAAGAAAGATGAAAGGGGCAAAATAAAAGAATAATTGTGATGCTATAAACAGAATTATACATCAGAATTATACAATTTATTGAGTGACTTATTCCAATGTACATGTCGCTACCATAGCAACGGGGAAACTTTTATATTCATTTCCTTACATTGTATTCATCAGATTATTTATGACATGTTTATTTTCATTTTTCTTTTGTTAATATCACTCTTCCGTTTATATACGTTCAAAAAACAAAAAAAAAAATAGAAAATTTTACAGTAGTTTACAAAGTAATTAAAATAGTGCAGTTTCAGAAAAATGTGGAAAAATAAGAAGCACCTTTTTTTTTTGGTCAATTATAACAATGAGTTTACTTAACCGAGAATAATCAAATTTGTTTTTCTTCGAACCATTGTAATTTACATGGATTTTTATACTAATATATTAAATATTATTCTTGAAAATTACTGATAACCTTAAAAGTTTTTTTATTTGTTAAGTTTCTTAACTCAACGTTTCGAGAATCGGAAAAATATAAGATTCGCAACGTTTGCAAAAGTATAAAAACTATTAAAGTGATTTCAAAATAGAAAATGTTCGTAGGATGACATGTATTCCAAAATTTTGTGTGAGTTTGTAAATATACCACAAAGACTAATGCGTTTACATAATGAACCGTTTAAAAAAATGTAAAATTTTATTAAAATTTTTAATCTGATAAATCATAAAGCTTTAAATTAGATTTTAAAAAGGAGCGTGATTAAACCAAAAAGGATTATATTTACTAAATGCACAAAATAGATAAAGACACAAAATATATAATTAATGTTTATAGTCTGTCCATTCCAATTCGGGGATACTAAAATAAAGGTCCTCAATCCTCGGCAGTCCATGAATTAATTAGGACATATGTATGCAACTGTGTTAAAATGTTCCCAAAGTCGACAATAGAAGCAATAAGTACAGCTCGGCAAATATAAAACACGGCATTGCTTCATCATGACTTTGTTTCGTGAGGTGTTCGTTCTCCAAACATAAAAATCTCTTGAAAGTGTCCGTTAACCGAACATGTGTTCGTTATCCGAACATAAAAATCTCACTCGAAAGTGTTCGTTAATCGATTTGTTCGTAAACCGAACAGTTCGTTACCGATCACCTATTGTATACGAAATATAGCATTTTTAATTTTTATGGGGAATTTAAGAAGATATTTCCTTTTCATTGTGCTCTAGGCCCGTTTTTAGAGCATTTTAAGTTCGTCATAGCCGAAGATTCGATGAACGGCAAATATTTAAACGCAAAACTTCTAATCTTGGGGTAGCAACATTTTTACATTCTATTACTCAGCGCTTGAATGTAAAGTTGGAATTTTTTAATCGCTTTTTTAATCAATTCCTGATACATTTATTAATAAACACAGTTTTTTTTAATCGATGAAAATACTATATTTTAATAGATTTAGAGCTTAAGATCGACGAGCTTTCAGGCGGACAAAATGAACGCGTATTAAATTTTAAAGCAAGATAATAAAACCTTACAGAGATTGAAACAGTATAAAATCATTAAAATACATCTCACTCAGTCAATATACATCGGTTGTAATGTAATCAAGATCTTCTAAGAGACTCTGTAAACGAAACGTATATGGTTCAACAATACAAACAATAGAGAGTTTAAATGAATCGGATGCAGTATAACATATTTGAATATCTTGTGTATATCACTTTGACAAAAATTATGCTATATATACTATTGTTTTTCCTCTGTGTTGAGGAATCAAGTACTTCAACGTAAAAATTCGCTATTACACAACTATTTAGTCTTATTAAAAAATCTTTTGAGTTACCCTGTAAACGAACAGTAAATTCTACAATTCTGTTTTACAATAGGAAACTAACTCAGGTCGTTCGTAGTAACATATTTTAACATCCTGCGCATATGTTCTTTTTTAAAAGAATTAGACCATTTAATATTTCTTTTCTTCATCTTAAGTATAGGAATAAATCACTTTAAAGTGATATACATAAAAAAACTAATTCATATTTTTACACGAAATATTAAACATTTGAACTACTCATAAAAACAATGCAATTGCTGAAAACCGCGTACAAATCGGATAATTACACAATTCTTTAGCCCTATATCAAAAAATCTTTTGTGAGAACCTGTAAACGAACCTTAAATGTTACTATTTTTTTTTATAATAGGGAGCTTACTTGGGTCAACTGCAATAACATATCTTAATATCATGTGTATACGACTATTTCTAAAAGAGTTGGGTCATTTATTATTTTTTTGCTCTATGTTAAGTATAGGAATCAATAACTTTAAACGTATATAAATCAAAAACTAATTAATATTTTTTTCATGAAACTTACAAAGGTTTGAACTACTCATAAAAACAATTCAAATGACGTAAACCACGTAAAAATCCGATAATTACACATTGTGGTAGCCCTGTCAACAGTTTTTTGCTATATGTTAAGTATAGGAATTAATAACTTTAAACTGATATAACTCAAAAACTAATTAATATTTTTACATGAAACTTACAAAGGTTTGAACTACTCATAAAAACAATTCAAATGACGTAAACCACGTAAAAATCCAATAATTACACATTGCTGTAGCCCTATCAACAGTTTTTTGCTATATGTTAAGTATAGGAATCAATAACTTTAAACTGATATAACTCAAAAACTAATTAATATTTTTACATGAAACTTACAAAGGTTTGAACTACTCATAAAAACAATTCAAATGACGTAAACCACGTAAAAATCCGATAATTACACATTGCTGTAGCCCTGTCAACAGTTTTTTGCTATATGTTAAGTATAGGAATTAATAATTTAAACTGATATAACTCAAAAACTAATTAATATTTTTACATGAAACTTACAAAGGTTTGAACTACTCATAAAAACAATTCAAATGACGTAAACCACGTAAAAATCCGATAATTACACATTGCTGTAGCCCTGTCAACAGTTTTTTGCTATATGTTAAGTATAGGAATTAATAACTTTAAACTGATATAACTCAAAAACTAATTAATATTTTTACATGAAACTTACAAAGGTTTGAACTACTCATAAAAACAATTCAAATGACGTAAACCACGTAAAAATCCGATAATTACACATTGCTGTAGCCCTGTCAACAGTTTTTTGCTATATGTTAAGTATAGGAATTAATAACTTTAAACTGATATAACTCAAAAACTAATTAATATTTTTACATGAAACTTACAAAGGTTTGAACTACTCTTAAAAACAATTCAAATGACGTAAACCACGTAAAAATCCGATGATTACACATTGCTGTAGCCCTGTCAACAGTTTTTTGCTATATGTTAAGTATAGGAATTAAT
Organism: Maratus michaelseni; assembly: GCA_963931845.1. Lineage (NCBI taxonomy): Eukaryota > Metazoa > Arthropoda > Arachnida > Araneae > Salticidae > Maratus > Maratus michaelseni. Next base: position 167,965,420 of record OZ007593.1, on the reverse strand, counting down.
AATTTAAACTGATATAACTCAAAAACTAATTAATATTTTTACATGAAACTTACAAAGGTTTGAACTACTCATAAAAACAATTCAAATGACGTAAACCACGTAAAAATCCGATAATTACACATTGCTGTAGCCCTGTCAACAGTTTTTTGCTATATGTTAAGTATAGGAATTAATAACTTTAAACTGATATAACTCAAAAACTAATTAATATTTTTACATGAAACTTACAAAGGTTTGAACTACTCTTAAAAACAATTCAAATGACGTAAACCACGTAAAAATCCGATGATTACACATTGCTGTAGCCCTGTCAACAGTTTTTTGCTATATGTTAAGTATAGGAATTAATAACTTTAAACTGATATAACTCAAAAACTAATTAATATTTTTACATGAAACTTACAAAGGTTTGAACTACTCTTAAAAACAATTCAAATGACGTAAACCACGTAAAAATCCGATGATTACACATTGCTGTAGCCCTGTCAACAGTTTTTTGCTATATGTTAAGTATAGGAATTAATAATTTAAACTGATATAACTCAAAAACTAATTAATATTTTTACATGAAACTTACAAAGGTTTGAACTACTCATAAAAACAATTCAAATGACGTAAACCACGTAAAAATCCGATAATTACACATTGCTGTAGCCCTGTCAACAGTTTTTTGCTATATGTTAAGTATAGGAATTAATAACTTTAAACTGATATAACTCAAAAACTAATTAATATTTTTACATGAAACTTACAAAGGTTTGAACTACTCTTAAAAACAATTCAAATGACGTAAACCACGTAAAAATCCGATGATTACACATTGCTGTAGCCCTGTCAACAGTTTTTTGCTATATGTTAAGTATAGGAATTAATAATTTAAACTGATATAACTCAAAAACTAATTAATATTTTTACATGAAACTTACAAAGGTTTGAACTACTCATAAAAACAATTCAAATGACGTAAACCACGTAAAAATCCGATAATTACACATTGCTGTAGCCCTGTCAACAGTTTTTTGCTATATGTTAAGTACTAGCTGACCCGCCCGGCGTTGCCCGAGCCCTTGTAATAAACTTAAATATCTTAAAAACGGAACTCTGGCCACGGTCTACGATAGCTTCGGAACCGTGTACCCGGCATGCTCGTACGCTCTAGAAAATCTTTTATTTCCCCCTACCACCGCCAGGGGAGCATTCTGTTCTAAACAAACCTCTTTCCGAACGAACTTCTGAGACAGGTCCCCGCTGCCTACGTTACTATATAGTAGGCGCACTACAAAATTGAGCTGGTTTCGAGAAGATTGGAACATTATTAGCCCAGTTATTGCAATAAGGCACAGTTAGAGAAAATAACCTTGAGTGAGGTGCCGAAGGGAGGAGATGTTCGAGTGTCCTTCAGAAAATGACTAATTAGGAGGCCCACTATGCATGCATAAATATTCGTTCGTTTTGTTAAGCTAGGAACTTAATTACAAAGTTGGCTTAAACTCTTATTTGTAAATAGTGGTAACCGCTACTCATAAATTTAATTTAATGTTATAAAGGGTGACTATTAAGTTAAATATAATGTTTGGAATCACTTGCGTTGAAATCGGAAAAATAGTTGCTGATATATAGAAACGGGGCATAGTTAGAGAAAAACCTTGAATGAGGGGCCGGGGGGGGGAGGGTTTTTCAAGTACCCATTAGCAAATGACTAATTAAGAGAAGCACTATGCATCTTTCGAAATTCGTTCGTTTGCTTAAGCTAGGAACTTAATTACAAATTTGGCTTACCCAATTATTCGGAAACAGTGGTAACCGCTACTCATAAATTTAGTTTAATGTTATAAAGCGTGACATTTAAGTTAATTATAATGTTTGGAATCACTTGTGTTGAAATCGGAAAAATAGTTGCTGAGATATGAAAACGGAGCATAGTTAGAGAAAAAAACCTTGAAAGGGGTGCCGGGGGGGGAGGGGTTGTTCAAGTGTCCTTCAGCAAATGACTAATTAGGAGGACCAGTATGCATCTTTCAAAAATCGTTCGTTTGCTTAAGCTTTGAACTTAATTGCAAATTTGGCTTAAACTATTTTTCGTAAATAGTGGTAACCGCTACTCATAATTTTAGTTTAATGTTATGAAGAGTGACAATTAAGTTAATTATAATGTTTGGAATCACTTGTGTTGAAATCGGAAAGATAGTTGCTGAGATATGGAAACGGAGCAGAGTTAGAGAAAAAACCTTGAAGGACGGGCCGGGGGAGGGAGGGGTTGTTCAAGTATCCTTCGGCAAATGACTAATTAGAAGGACCACTATGCATCTTTCAAAATTCGTTCGTTTGCTTAAGCTAGGAACGTAATTACAAATTTGGCTTAAACTATTATGCGGAAATAGTGGTAACCGCTACTCATAAATTTAGTTTAATGTTATAAAGAATGACTATTAAGTTAATTATAATGTTTGGAACCACTTGCGTTGAAATCGGAAAAATAGTTGCTGAGATATGGAAACGGAGCAGAGTTAGAGAAAAAACCTTGAAAGACGGGCCGGGAGGGGAGGGGGGGGGGGTTGTTCAAGTGGCCTTCAGCAAATAACTAATTAGGAGGATCACAATACATCTTTAATGATTGATTCATTTGGTTAAGTTAGGAATTTAATTTGAAATTTGGCTGACAGTATTATTCGGAAATTCTGGTAACTGCTTTCTAGAAATACACCTTGAAGCTTAAATGTAATTAGACCCTTGCCCCTCTTCATTCCAGCAAATATAAAAAACAATCTGTTAAATAAAGTTTTAATCTCCATCATAATAAAAAATGTCATGTAAAAAAAAAAAAAAAAAAAAAAAAACTTAAACCCGACTAATTGTCATGAAGAAAAATATGCCTGCAAAATATTTCAATCAGTGGGACGTATGTGTAATTTGTCATGCACAGGTGGCGCGACAATCGCATGGCTCCTCTACGTTGATAACTTCAATCCATGTTCACACTATTTAGTTAGAAATCCTTATTTATGCATCGCTACTCTGGTTTATTTAATTACTTCTGTGAAGAATCGATGCAACCAACCAGTGAACCAACCAACCCAAGAGAATAAAAGAGTATTTTTAATGAGAGTTCTTTGTGCATTTTAATTAATATTTCAGAAAGTAATTAAAATATTAAAATTCTGAAGTAATGTTGCAACAGGAGAGGGTTTGGACTACCTAAATCTAAATTTCCAGCCTTCTAGGTGGGCCAGATTTTCCTAGCCATCGCCAACAGACACACAGAGCGAAACTTTCTTTTATTACTTTAGATAGGAATCAATAACTTTAAACTGATATAACTCAAAAACTAATTAATATTTTTACATGAAACTTACAAAGGTTTGAACTACTCATAAAAACAATTCAAATGACGTAAACCACGTAAAAATCCGATAATTACACATTGTTGTAGCCCTGTCAAGAGTTTTTGGTCTGTACAAGATTTAAAAAGTACAAGATTTAAAAAGTGCAAAAAACAGCACTTTTAAAATCACATTTCCTGAAAACCTATTCGACAGATCTTGCTTTTCTTTTGATTTTTTAGTCACGTGGCACGCCCCATTCCATAGAATCAAGAATTTTGTTTCTATCATAAACAGAACGCGAGATATACATGTGTCAAAAACCCGTTTTGTCCCGTCCGCAAACTAGACAGAGTTAAAAAAAAAAAATTGTAAAATCGTTTGGCATCCATTGGCGGAAATTCCTTTCATTTACGGTTCAATGCATTGCTGTTTCTTATGCTTGGCGAGAAACTCTGTCGAGTTTCTATGATATACACACATATCTGCAAACTATCAGAGTCAGAAATAGGATAATTGGGTCATCAGGTGTGCTTCATTAACGTTCACTATTTGACTTTCGCTGGAAAACGATCAAATCACTAAGTTTGTCGTCTTACTGCTCATGATGCAAAAAATCTTCAAACAAAACCAAATATCAAAATTTAGTTTATAAAATGTTGTGTGCGAAGAGAAGTGAACAGACTTCATATCAACTGTCGTGTGGCTCAACAACCACTAATATTAACTGTAACGATCTTCGCTATGCCATTAAAGTTCACAAATGTTTGAAAAAAATACATCAACTTTTGTATTATAAAATATATTTTGCGTATCTTTTTCAGGTTTGATACAAAGAAGAAAACATGCCCCGACCACTCTCGGCTCAGACTAGGAATGAGCAGGTAATGAAAGAGCGAGCTTCAAAAGAACTCATGACAGCTGATGATCCCGTCGAAAAACTGCGTCTACTGTGTCTACAGAGAGGTTCCAGGGGAATTCTTGGACTAGGCAGGTGAGTTTACTTATATACAGGGTAATTCAAAAAAGATTAGAGAAACTTTAAGAGGTGGTAGGGCACATTACGACGAGCAATTTTTGTTTTGGAAATCACGGTGGCAATCCACTTTTTCAGTCAAAAATCAAGGGTATCACTCATAGCAGAACATGGATTTTTGTTTACGACGTTAATAATAATGAAGATATTTTACCGAAATTTTCGGCAAAATAACTGCTTTGTGTGAAATGTGGTAACATCATGGATAGTGATGCATTTATTGTGTGACACCCTATGCACAGTCAGCTACATTCCAAATTATGGAGCATGTTCCTCTCATCTTAATGTCTGGATGTAAATAGTGATCATTTCCAGCTTTTATTTTCAGGATGTCATCTCATCACATTTCACAGAAAGCAAAATTGGTCTGCTTAAAATATCGCTAGAATATCTTCATTATTTTTAACGTTATGAACGAAAATCCGTATTTGGCTTGCATTGAGACATCTTGTATTTTTGACTGGAAAAGTGAAGTTCGAATCTGATTTCCAGTACATTAATTGTTTGTTGTGGTGTGTTGTACCACCTCTTGAAGTGTGTCCCACCTTTTTTTAATCACCCTGTAGACACCGTAGGTTAATTGAAAGATTCTGCTTCTTGCAAAGAGTAATATCATTTTGCTACGTGCCCGGCTGATTGAAAAATTATCTAGCACTTAATCAGCCTACGGACACCAGCAGAAAGCAATACAGAGAAATGGAAGATTTTGAAAGAGATGTGCATGTGGTCTTGCAGACTAGGCTTGATGATTTTTTTTTTCTCGAAATAGCGTCTAAACGCCGGCCGTGTTTAAAATTGATCGCCAAGCTGAAAGTCCGAAAAAACTTAATTTGTCAAAATGATGATCATTTTCAAAACTCTCTTAAATACTCGTGGGCCTTTCGTAAAATGGAGAAAATAAGCATGAAATAGGCTAAATTAAGAATTTTTTGTCAGAAGACCGCACTAAAGTTAAATTTTAAACGTAGCAACAGAAAAAACAGTACAGAAATTTAACAATTAAGACATATTAATCATATTATGCACCTTATTTTTTCTCTTTCGTCAGGGAGGTTCTGTCTTCTGAAACCCCCTTTAGATACCCATGCACGAGCACATAAATAAGAAAATATAAATAAATAACAGAATTAAAGCTTTTGTTTCACGGGAGTTCAAGGTAGCAAACCTTCCTTGATGAGAAATTCTTAATTGTTTAAATATTTGAAACTTTTAATCCTTTACATTTCTTTAATGTTTGCATTACTAAGTTGTTTAAAGAGCTTTTACTTCTGTGAATTTTTATGTAAAATGAATTATAAGTACTGATACACCAAAACTGTTTGTTTACTGTGGAACCGTTTTATTATATACGAGGGTGGGGAATCCCCTCCCCGTTAACTCCGCGTTGTCTCATTAATTTGATGCTATCTGAAATTCGGTATAAAATCATCTATTTAACTATCAAATCATCTATTTAACCATCAAATCATCTTACAATATAATTTACTTAATTTTACAATATACAGACGTAGTGTTTTTGCTTTAATATATATATAATCAAATCATCTATTTAAAGTATTTAAAATATTGATTTTGGGATAATAGCATTAATAATTACAGACCGAGAACTTTGTAAAGAATTTTTTTTAAGTATTTAATAGAGATTGAAACATTTAAAAAAGTATTTTTCTTGCTTATTGAATTGGGTATGGATGATATGGCAAGTTGCTAGTGGTTTAAAAGTACACTTACCACACTCTAAAACGGAATGAGCGGTCTCCAAATTACTGATGTTACCCCGATTACGGTAGCAGTCATCCGTAATCGGGTATCATCCATTTCTCTTTGAAATGAGTTGTGCGATATTTCTTAAGTGTTCTTTTAAACCACTGACAATTTACCAGATCACCCACACCTATTTCAGGAAAGCAAGAAAAATCATTTTTTAAATGCTATCCATCCAATACTTAAAGGGTTATACTTACCTTCAAAATTGAAAAAAAAAAACGTGTATTTTGGGGGATATTGTTTAGGAAAAAGAAACAAGATATTTGGAAAATTCTTTTCGTATTTTGTTTATTGCATTTTAAATTAAATAAATTGATTTTTATAATGACGAAGGAAAGGTGGGTGTCCCCCCAGCAGACCCGCTGCCCGGAGATGGTGTCGTTCTGGTATCCGTCCACGATTATCACCGCAACTGTTTCAAATGTTATCTGAAATTATAAAAAGTATAATGTCTTTACTCCGAACACTTAAAACTAGAGAGTAATCGTTCCTTTTATTTTTTTTTTCTTAATTGATTTTGAACAAAATGTCCGCTGTTCAAAAGTAAAGTACCGATTTCCACAAAACATATTGAACTTTGTTTGTTTATTTCTATAAATAATAGAAAAAAATCATCAGATTGCCAAAAGGAACGATTACTGTCTAGTTAATGTTGTTTTTAAAAGGTCGTCAAAATTTTAAAGAAGATTGGTTGATATTTGTTCAATTTATCGTTATCACCGACTTTAAAAACCCATTTTGAGGTAATCACGTTTAAAGATTCCAATTATGATTCATATATGGTAGAACGAAATAAATTAAAGCGGCATAACTTTCTTAATTTTTATCAGATCGACTAAAAAATGTACCTGAATATCATTACTAACTATACTTTCAGAAAATGCAATAAAAAATGGATTTTTTTTTTTTTAAATTTGCAGGTAGGAAACCTCTTAAATAAATTTCTACACCATCTTTCGCTTTAAAATTTGAACGATTAATTACCCTCATAAATATTTTATTAATTATAGATAATCCAAAATTTATTTGAAAATGACTATGAGTAGGGTTCGGTGATATATATCAATTCATATATATCGTGATATATATCATGATATATGTCCGATATTTATTTTCAAAATATCACGTTGTTTGATATTTTCGATATTTTTATATGTTTGATATTTATTTTCAAAATAGTGTGCGTGCTATTTTTTATATTTTCAGTCAAAACATGTGTAAATAAATTTTTCAGTGTCTTTCTGTAGATAAAGTACTTTTGTCTCTGGCAGTGAATGTTTTAGCCAAAAATATCTTTTCCACGTTTTTTTTACGTTTGAAGTTGAATTTTTAAATGTAGAACCTAAGATTATGTGAGACAATGTTAACTTAGAAGAGCATTGAAAGATTATCTAATTTTAGATAATCACTTATTTACAGCTTTATTAAAAAGAATCATTTCTAGTGTGGTTGTCGTTCAGTTTAAACTACACAACAGGCTGGCGAATGGAAAAGCAGATAAGTAACATTTATGTTCAAATATTTTATAAAAAAAAATATTTTGTAATACAAAATTTTGTTGTATAAAACATAAAAATGTCGATATGCTTGATACTGATTCCTATATTTAAAATAGGTGGATTTAACTTTGTGCCGTTAAATTAAAAATAAATGATCAACGTAAAATCGCACAAATAAAAATATATAAAAAGGCAAACAGCTGTTTCGGAGCCCTTGAAGCTCCATCATCAGTGCCAAATTTAAAAGATTGAATTTAATTTTTTTAATTTGGTACTGATGATGGAGCTTTAGGGGCTCTGAAACAGCTGTTTGCCTTTTTATATATTTTTATTTGTGCTATTATATGTTGATCATTTATTTTTAATTTTTTTAACTGATTCCTATAGTTTGTTTTTTGATGAATGCAGAAAGCAAATTGATTCTGTTTTCAATTGGTTGATCTATAATTTTGTTATGTAAGTTAAAAAAGAAAAATACATTTAGAATATTGTTTTATTAAGTTTTATGTTAGGTGCAATATGTTTTTGTCTCGAATTCATGTTTAGTCTTAAAATATTTATAATCGGCAGTAATTTGACTAGTTTGAAAATATCGGACACATACAGAGTGGTTATAATATAAGTATCTGTATTTGGGGCTGTCTGTAATTTGAAGGAATAACTCGTATGAAGCCAAAATGGGTACACTTACTATTCGAGAAGGGGGGAGGAGAATGGAACAATAAAAAAAAGTTGCCATAATCGCCAACAGATGACGCTACGGGGCCTGTCGGTGCAAATGCCATTATGTATCGTGGAGGTGACGCAAACCTCAGTAACTTAAAAGATCGCATATCACAACATGTGGGAAACATCACTCCTGATGCGTTATATTCCGCATGTGAGCATGTCGGGCACCGCCCTGATTGTATCCTCCTGCACAGTGGCCATGTGGAACCTCAACTTGATTGGTATCGCCATGCGAGAGAGTAACCACATTCACTGTGGCACTTTCCGATAAATTAGGTTTGTCATATTCTTTTACACTTAATTCTTTGTTCTTGTATTACACTTATGTATCACACTCAAAAGCGACATCTGTCGGCGATTATTGTATTTTTTTATTATTATTATTGTTTCATTCTTTTTCCCCTTTCTAGAATAGTAAGTGTACCGACTTTGGTTTCATTCGGGTAATTCCTTCAAGCTACAGACAGCCCCAAATAGACATACTTATAACCACCCGGTATATAAAAATATATCGGATCTATATAAAAAATATCGGATATTTTTGATATTTTCGAAAATACTATAATATTAACAATGAGCTTCTCCCAAACTTTTTAAATTGCTGCGCCACTGATTTTAAAACTTATTTTTTTCCCTTTAGAGTTTTTAGGCGCATGGATGACAATAACAGCGGAGATTTAAGCAAAGAAGAATTTATAAAAGGTATTCGAGATACTGGACTACAAATAACAGATGAAGATGCTGACAAACTCTTTGATCGTTTCGACAAAGATAACTCGGGAACTGTACATTATGAAGAATTCTTAAAAGCTGTCAGGGTGAGTTCATGCGATTTTTTTAAAATTACGTTTTAAGTTTAAAGTTGGTTTTATGTTAAAGCTACACATGAGACATAAATCAGTATTTATTGAGACGCAACTAGAAAGTTTTCTCCAAAGTGCCTAATGTGGTAAAATACTATTTCCACGTCGCCAAATGTAGTAATCTGTTAATTCTCTTTCACGAATTTATATGTAATAATACAAATTATATATCATTTTTTGTAAGATGATATTATCTTCAAACATACAAATTATTGCACAGTTTTTGCTTTCCGTAACACATACAGTGTAAGGAAAGTACTATAATCATGATAAAAACACGATTATGGAAATATTGCGGTATTTTTATCCGTTTTCTCTATGTTTACGATAATTCCATATGTATATGTCAAAAAGGATCCAATAGATTGAGTAGTCATAAATGACGTCCCTTGAAGCCGTTCCTACAACCTTCCAGCATCCGCCATATTTAGCCGCGTCTTGTACTGGGAACTGCTGATTGGACTGCTATCGGTGGACGCAGGAGAAGGGGAAAGAACTCATTTTTCGGCTTCAAAACTTTCCACAGTGGAAGATTGATATGTCTAATCCTTTCTTTTCATAGCTCCATGGTATATGTGACTGTATGCAGGTATATTAGAATTTCGTCACGTTTTTAGGCCCCCAGAGATCGTTTTTGATGGTTTTCGACGATCTCGGTATGTATATATCAATATGTGTGTGTGAGTTATCATTTATAAATTTTAATTATACCTAGTCCTTAGAAGATTTCGTAAAATTGATAGTTCCTGGGTTTCTGAGTATTGAAAGATTGGTTGTTTCTCCCGATTTTTTCAAAAACTAGTTTAGAAATCGGAACGTGACAAAACTTCAGATTGTAAGCCAGAAACATTATCTATCTATTTGTAGGTATAAATGACTCGTCATAGTAGGTATAAATAACACTTCTACAATGTTGGAATGTATATAATGATCCCGAAAAAAAAGGATTGTTGAATTTAGTTTTCGAGTTTTGCAGGAGATAAAACTTTTTTTGATTTTAACAGACTTATCAAAATTGGACTTAGCACATTTGTGATATGCGTGATATTAACTTTAAGAATTTGTTTCACCATTCTTTGCTTTCGTAATAAGTATGCAAAAAGTAATAGAAACCTAAAGTTAAAAATGGTTTAATTAGTTACAAAATGTTTACTCCCCCAGTTCTAACAGGAAATAAACAATTAACGATAATAATACTAATAATAAAGTATATGTATAAACTTCTTTAGATATTATGTAGCTTGCAGTCCTAAAAGCCAAATGCAAATTGAAATCTAGTAATTTATACACATAACTGAATTAAATAATCGGTCAAGTGCGGTTTGACTCGCGCACAAAGGATTCCATATAAAACCACTGACTTTTAATGTATTTGGGCATTATTCTATGAATTATTTTTCAATAATTGAATTCAATCTGAATAAAAAACATTGACTATTTATCACTATGATTCGTCTTACCTAAAACAAAGGCCTTGTACGAAGTTTAAATTTGATATTGTGCCAAGAGCGCTTCGAAAGGAAGTCTTAAAGTTTCAGCGCCGCACAGTGAAGTATTCGATGCAAAATCCTGGCAAAAAAGGCAGAAATTAAAATTTGCTCAACAATTGTAAAAAGCATATTTTATAATAGCTGACTAACTAAGTGCATCGATCTATGTGTATTTCAGGAGTATGAATTATATCCGGCGGTTCCTAGCCTCAGTTGAAGTGAAAGATTCTTATTCGAGAAAAACGGCTATGACAGACGGACAGACAGACACACGGCTGATCTTATACCGTTTGTACTTTTTAAGTACGGAACCCTAAAAACCTGAGATAAAAGAACCTGGAAATCAATAATGCGGCAGTATTTATCAATATTGCAGTTTTTTCATGGTTTTGTGATGCTGTTATCGGACATAAACCTTGAATATGCGATCTATTTTACTTGTCATCCAACGCCATACACATATTATAGATATTTTTTCTTAAACATATCAGTAACAAAAAGCAACAATGTACGGTAAGGCTCAGTTTGTTCTTATTTTTTATTTATGTGGGTGAATAATGGATTGTTCCTATTAATATTGCACACGCAGCGTGAAAATTAAATGCGAATAATTTAGTCACGCTACATACAATGTTGTAAATGGATTGCGTAAATACAGCATTTATTTTGATATTTTGTTAGACAATTTTGATAGGCATGCCATCAAAAGAGGGGAGGGCAAGCGATGGCTATTATCGCTCTCTGAATTCTGAAATATGTAATTAATGTTTTTTTCTCTGGTGATATAAAAAAAAGAGTAAAATTTAGTCTTAAAGGACTTTAAATAATTAAATTTTAAGATAAAGAGGGACTATAAATTTTTCGTCAGGACCACCTCTCCCCCCCTCCCCCTTGCTTGAAAATCAATTTTCAACACTTTCTAACATAGGTGAAAAGTATTTATGACTTCATTTTATCTGACTGTACTCTAACTCTTGTAAATAAACTCGAATTGCCTTGTAATTTTTACAGGTTCTTAACGTTTACTATAGCACGATCGCTATCGAAAATTAAGTGTGTAGCATTTATAGTTCGTTTACAGGGACAGTCAAAAGTATTACGTTACATTAAGATCGATAGGAAAAATTGTTTCAAGTGCATTTTAATGATGTTATGTTACACTATTTCAAACATAATGAAATTGATATGCGTTTATGAAGTGCACTAAAACATGCATTCTCTAGAATATGGGGTGCGAAACATTTATTATTCATTCACAGGGCCACACAATGGATTCTGTTACATAATGTTCTACGGGGGAAAATTGCTTGCAGCCTATTTTATGTAACACTGTTTCAAATATTATGAAACTGACATACATTCCTGAGGTTTACTACAAAATACTTGCTGTAGAATACCATGTCCATAGCATTTATCGTTCATTTACAGAGACATACAAAATAATTCGGATACAGTATTGTATCCGAAATGCAGTCCATTCGCGAGCGATAATTGCTGGAAATGCGTTTTCAGTTATGGGATGAGTTTTTAAGTTTAACTATATGTTTACATAGTACCATGGTGATTATAAATGCTATAGAACATATACAGGGCTACACAAAAGAATTCGTAAACAAATTCATAAGCATTACTAAGTATGAGCGTGAATTGATTAAAGGTGGCTTTTAATTGAGATATGCATTTTCGAACGGAACTATATTTAGTATACTAAGAGATGTTTGTAGAATATAAATAAAATCATTTACAGGGCCACGCAATGAACTGGATACATGGCCACCTATGCGTGATAATTTCTGGAAGTGTGATTTCAGTAGTTTTAAGCGTGTTTCAACCTGAATTAAACTTTAGCTTAATTTCTTTATTTTTTCTATTTTGCATCTGACGTTACCTCGCTGCAAACTATCGCAAAAGTGGGATGCGCAGACAATTCGACATGAGCTAATATCCGATCAGTTTGTTCGTAAAATGATTGCTCGAATTTAAACAGATTTTCACCTGTTCGCAGAATATTTATGTGCATGGTATGAGACAATTTTGTCCTTTGATTTTTTTTCGATCCTTTCTTTTTTATTATCTAACAAAAAAAAAAAAGTTTGGAGCGGCTCTACTCGACTTTCGGAACATTGGTGTATGTGGTCCAAAAAGAAAATAGAGGGAAAAAAAAGAAAAACAAGATCGAAAAATCATGCATGCATTATTCAATATGTTTCAACACTATTGGAATATTGTTAAGAAATTTCGTTATTGTTTGTAAAATGAAATGAGATATCAAAACAAACATTTACGCAGTAAAATTTCATTTTCAGCAATTGTCCTCCATAGCCGGTAATAGTTGCGAATGTTTACGTGTAGTCCTGTATATCATTTAAACACATCATAATACAATGGTTATTAAAAGTTAGTTAAGTTTTAAAATGCATATGCTGAAAACCCACATACAGCAGCAGTTATGGCTCCTAGTCAGTACTGTAACCTAATTATTTTGAATGCGTCTCCGTAAATAACAAAAATTCTACGTACTCCACAATCTATACATAAAAAAAACATGCTATAGTGCACCTCAGTAATGTATATCAATTTCATTGAAGTAGTGTAACATCATTAAAACACATTGCAAACGATTTTTCTGTAGATCATAATGTAATGGAATTATTTTGTGCATCCCTGTAAACGAGAACTATGTTACTTATACTGTATACTCTGTAGAAAGCTTGTTGCATCCACCTCAGTGATGCATATCAATTTTATTATGATTGAAACTGTGTAACATTATCTAATATGCACTAAATACGATTGTTTTCTCATTGATCTTAATGTTAAAGAAAACTTCTAAGTGTTCCTGTAAATGAACTATAATTGCTACTTATTCTATACTTTACAGAATATATGTTGTCGTCCATATCTGTGATGAATATCAGTTTCATTATGTTTGAAATAGTCTAACATCATGAAAATGCACTGAAAACGAGTTTTCTTCATTGACCAAATGTAACGAAATATTTTTGAGTGTCCCTGTAAACTAACCATAAATGGTACACACTTCATTTTCAATACCGAACCGATGGTAAACCTCAATAACATATATCAATTACATGGCAATCCGAATATATTTACGCGAGTCAGAACACAGGCAGACAAACCGAACTCATAAACATTTTTCAACTATGTTGGAAAGTGTTGAACAAAAGTTTTTTACTAAGTTTCCAACACAATGAAATCGACTGGAATCGAACGCGGATCATTTTGGAACTGAAGACGTTACCTTCGAGCTATTATTTCTTGTTGATATCACCGCAATATATGGTGGTTTTCGCTATAGAGTCGGTCGCAAAATGGTTTCCACACACACACATAAATCATGATTACAATACTTTCCTTAGTCCTTTTACAGCATGTGTTCTGAAATTAAAAATCAATGAGCATTTAAAACACATAATTAAAGACATACACAATCATATAGCATCAATATATTGTCAATATCTATACTAATAAAAGAAAGTTTCGCTCTGTGTGTCTGTGTGTCTGTTGGCGATGGCTAGGAAAATCTAGCCCACCTAGAAGACTGGAAATTTAGGTGTAGATAGTCCAAGGTCTGGCCATGTGCACCTGAGCCTCAGAATTTTAATATTTTGATAATTAGCCTAGATATTAATTAGATTATCATTAACCATCGCTTCTAAAATGCCAACTTTTAAATCAAAATGGCGAAAGAAACGGACTGGCGCATTGGATTTGCGACCGGAAATGAACGAATTCGAAATTATTTAACTAATTAGCGAATTTTAAGAAAACTAATTGAGATATCAATTTGAAAATTTCTGAGCATATGTAAAAAAATATTCTGTATCTGACTATGTGATTTTTGAAAAAATCGGTTGGTAATTTTTTTTAATTTACGCAAAAAACTGCCAAAAATCTGCAGGCGCCAGTGAAAACGATCGCAGAAAGTTTCAGACAGGGATCGGCTTTCATTAAAAACTGAACTACAAAGAGATCTGTTTCTCGGGAAAATCCCTCCATTTAGTTTGCGAAAATGAAAGGAAATAATTGCCAATTTTTACTAATGAACAAAAATTTAGGTAACTAATTAAGATATAGATTTGAAATTGCGGTCGGGAAGGGGTGACATCTGCCGGCTATTTTAGAGTAGCGTCTTCGTTATGTTCTAATTATCAGAAAAATGTAATTATTTTTTTAATGATCGCGTTGATGTAGGTGACGGTGGTTCTGTTGAACAAATTATTCATTATATTTGCGGGTATGGGGAGAGAGGGGGTTAACGCCTTTCTCTGAGATTGTAATTATCTCGGGCCCGGGCAACGCCGGGCGGGTTAGCTAGTTTAAATATATAAATAGAAAAACATTTATATTTTGATGCATCAAAACATTTTTCCGCACCCTGTACATGCAGTTCCGCTGACTAAATTATTGTAAAATTTCCTTATTTTTTTCTTTATACAGGGTGTCCGTCTCTTATCGTTGACAAATAGCTGAATCCTAAACCGCTAGTTTTTGAGGTATAGTTCCAGTTGCAAAAATGCTTCAAATGTTGTCTTTCATCATATAAAAATCCATATACTTCAAAAGAGGTTTTTTTTTTTTTTTTTTTTTTAGTTACGAAATATAAATTTTTATAGGTATGCTCTAACAAGTAAAACAGTAAAAATTCCATTTTTCTACAACTAAAACATTCAAAGTTATGATACTTTGAATTTCAGTAATTTTTAGCGTTTTCTAGCATAAAACGGAAAAACGTATTTTTAGTGCCAGAAAACGTTAAAAATAAATAATTAATTAATTAAAGAAAAAAAAGGCATAAAATTTAAAGCATAGTAACTCTGAAAGTATTGGTTGTAGAAGAATGGAATTTGTGCAATTTTACTTGTGCATGTAGAAAATTTATTTATAGCAGGCATGTCCAAACCATAGATTAACAAACAACATCAGACAGTTACAACAAAATCTCCAATGACAGCGATACTGTTACGCTTGCCAACGTCCGTTTAGACACCGCAGACTCTAAAATCAGGTTAATTTGCTCACTTAAGCGCCTACATCAGTCACGCGAAAAAACGCTCCAGCTAATGTTAAGTCTATGGGAAGGTTATCTCGCGATTTCTCGCTCGCATTTTAATATTTTTAAATGATTTTTTTGCGTATGATAGCTGAGGTCGATCTTCAACGTTGTTAGTTTTTACTTTTTTGATTTTGGTTAAACTTTTTTTATAAGCGGACATTTTAAATTTTGGAACCGGTTGGAACCGGTTCTGAAGATGAAAGTACCCTTATATAAAAAACTGGAGCCAAAATCAAAAAAGTAAAAACTAACAACGATAGATATCGACGTCAGCTATCCTATGCAAAAAAATCATTTAAAAATATTAAAATGCGAGCGAGAAATCGCGGGATAACCTTCCCATAGACTTAACATTAGCGTGAGCGTTTCTTCGCGTGACGAGTGTAGGCTCTTAAAAAAAAAAAAAAAAATAAGGAAGATTGAATTATAACTAAACGACCAGTGGCAATCTTCTGTAATCTAGTTGCGATTCATTTCCCTTTGATTGAGAGATTTATCGCTTCTTAAGGCAGAATCAACTGCTGTTTTTGTGATTGATTAAATAAGATCAATTAGACATTTGAAAATCATCCTGTATGAAATGACTAAGTAAACAATATCGCTGCCTCCTTGAACTTTATAACGACGATATCAGAAATAAGTTTTAAATAAGACATTTTAACTGTGTTGCTTTAAATATGACGTAATATATAATAAAGTTTTCTTTCTCTTTTAATATTCACGTGACAATACATTTTTTTTAATTCAAAGTATTATTATTTGTGCTTTTATTTTTAATTTAATTTATTTTAATTTATTAATTTTAAATTTGGCAACAATTAGGTAAAAAGAGCTTTCGAAATATGAAATAAATCTCGTGTAAATATATTTTTAAATTGGAACTGTTTGGAAATATTATTATTTGGGTAATTTAAACTCATCAAAATCGTTCCCTGTAAAAAATGCAGCCAAGTCTCGTGACTCATTTACCGTAAAAAAGTACTGAGATCGTATAAAGCCAAGTTTAGCTATCTTATTAACTCTGAAATTTTCATTCACAAATCACTCCTAGTCTCTACATCTTAGTTAATTATTATTTTGTGACTTGGCAATTATGCAGCACAGGGAAGTTATTACACCTTACTATGTTATGGGATGGGATGGGATAATTTAATAAAGGCAAATTATATACGCACAGGGAAGTTATTACAGCTTAATATGTTATAGTATTATTTGATAAGGACTAATTATATACATCACATTCTCATGCTACGTAATTGCCAAGTCACAAAATAATAATTAACTAAAGATGGACTAGGACTGATTTGCGAATGAAAATTTCAGAGTTAATAATATAGCTGAACTTGGCTTTATACGATCTCATCTCGGTACTTTTTATGGTAAATGAGTCACGATACTGCATTTTTTACGGGTGACGTTTTTGATGAGATTTCACTTCTTTTTGTAAGTAATCCTTAATTTTGGGCTCTTTTTGGAGATCATCCACTGATTTTTGCTATGCCCACACTCTGTCCCTATTATTTGCAGGTACCAAAAATTTGAAGCTTTAGTTTCGCTTGCAAAGTCCTGTAGATAAGAAGAGATTTCAGGTTCCTAGGCAAGCACTAAGTTATGGGAGGGGGGAGTCAAAAGTACTCTCAATTGCTTCCAGGAAAGGTGCTGTCCATCTAAGATATTACTCGCAGCCTAGATATTTGAAATTTAGCACAAAAGTACTGTTTAGGATAAAAAGAAAGCCAAAATTAAAATTTCCGGAAATTTTCAATAAATCAAACTTTTTTTCGATTTTTTTTTTAATTAATTTTTTTTTTTAATTTCCGGATTTTATATTTTTCCTTACTTTGTATCTTAAACCCCACCTTTCTGCCAAATGTCAATCTTGTAGAACTACAAAATTGAATTATTTTCAAACCTTTGACTATAAATTTATTGATTTTTCGATTTTACATCTATAAGTTTCCTGATTGTCATGGCAGTTAGTAATTCTTTGATCCGTCTTCATAGGACATTCAGGCTCAATTTAGAGATAAATCAAGGTAATATTAGAGTCACCATGATTTTATTTAGAAAGGACTATCAAGCCATAACCAGCCAGTAATGCCGTGAGGGGAGGGGGAGCTGTGAAACGTTTTGTGATGCTAACATTATTTAACAATCCATATTTCATATGCAAATTAAATAGAGTATAACCTGTGAAAGAAAACAAACATGTCTATAAAGAAACCACCCATAACGTAGCCGGTCTATAGCGGAATTTTTCTATACCGAAATTCGTAAACAAAAGAAAAAAAAAAAGCATAATCCGGGGGAAATAACATAAAACAATTAGGGCCGGTGTACTAGCTAATAGGACAATTATCTTAAAACTCCTGTTTCTAGCACTACAAAATCGAAATGTTTTCGATTTTTCAATTTTTTACAGGTATTTCGATTTTATTTTCGAATTTTACAAATTTTTTAAATGTTTCTTTTATTGAATTGTAAATACTACCTTTACACTACATTTTAAGTCTCTAAGATACAAGATCGAATTATTTTCAATTTTGGATTTTTTTCGAATACTTTTTAGCTCACAGGCTATCAAAGCCTGAGAGCTTATGTGCCCGCCCGTTCTGTATGTATGTATGTATGTATGTATGTATGTATGTACGTATGTACGTACGTAACGCGATAACTCTTGACAGAAATAACCGTTTTGCTTCCAATTTTGTTTATAGGTTCCTTGTGATAAGGCGCTTCCCTGATTAGTTTTGGGGATTGATTGTTTAACTGTAAAGGGAGGAACGGGGGGGGAGGGGGGCTAACCCCCCTTAATTAAGATAAATGGTTTTTTCATGCAGAATTGTCAAATTTTCTTCAAATTTTGTATATAGGTTCATTGTGATAAGGTTCTTTCCTGATTAGTTTTGGGGGTTCATAGGTTAAGTATAAAGGGGCTAACGGGGGGGGGAATCCTCCCCCTTAATTTAGATAAATGAATTTTTCATGCAGAGTTATCCGATTTTCTTCCAATTTTGTTTATAGGTTCCTTGTGATAAGGCGCTTCCCTGATTAGTTTTGGGGATTGATTGGTTAACTATAAAGGGGGGGGGGCGGGGGGCTAACCCCCCTTAATTTGGATAGATGGTTTTTTCATGCAGAATTATCCAATTTTCTTCAAATTTTGTATATAGGTTCATTGTGATAAGGTTCTTTCCTGATTAGTTTTGGGGGTTCATAGGTTAAGTATAAAGGGGGTAACGGGGGGGGGGTTAATCCTCCCCCCTTATTTTAGATAAATGATTTTTTTCATGCAGAGTTATCCGATTTTCTTCAAACTTTCTATATGGGCTCATTGTGGTAAGGGGCTTCCCTGATTAGTTTTGGGGGTTCATTGGTGAAGTGTAAAGAAGGGAAACGGGGGCTACCCCCCCTTAATTTTGATAATTGGGTTTTTCATGCAGAATTATCAAATTTACTCCAAATTTTGTATATAGGCTCATTGTGGTAAGGCACTTCCCTGATTAGTTTTGGGGTTCACTGGTAAAGTATAAAGGGGGGAACGGGGGGGTACTAACCCCCTTGATATAGATAAATGGGTTTTTTATGCAGAATTATCCGATTTGCTTCAAATTTTATATATATGTTCATTGTGATAAGGCGCTTCTCTGATTAGTTTTGGGGGTTCTTTGGTTAAGTATAAAGGGGGACGGGGGGCTAACCCCCCCCCTTAATTTAGATAAATGGATTTTTCATGCAGAATTATCCGATTTTTTCAAATTTTGTATATAGGTTCATTGTGGTAAGGCGCTTCTCTGATTAGTTTTATGGGTTCATTGGTTAATTATAAGAAGGAGAAACGGGGGATGGTTCCCCCCTCTTAATATATTGTCGATTTCTTCATTTTTCGAGGGCTTATTTCAAATTCTTTGAAATAAGAATATAATTTACAGTTAGTGTGAATAGCCTGTGAGCTCAATGCCGTCAGTTTAACTGGGCAGTTTTCTTTTATTTCTAATTTTCCGGATTTTTTAATTTTTTCTTATTTTGTATCCTAAATACTACCTTTATTACAATTTTTAAGTTTCTAGCGCTACAAAATCGAATTATTTTTAAATTTTCGATCTTTTTCAATTTTTTAATTTTATTTTCGAATTTATTGTGTTTTATTTATTTTTTCTTTTTCTGTATAACACTACTTTTACGCTGAATTTTTAGTTTCTAAAGCTACAAGATCGATTTTTTTTCAAATTTTCGAATTTTCCAGATTTTTTAATTTTTTTGTATTTTTGTATCTTAAAGGTGTATTCAAATCAAAACTGCTTATTTTGAGACACATTCGTAAATTCATTGTTGCTCTAAAATGCATCCAATCGGCAGGTTCTCTTATTCAGAAACTTTATAATGTCCGTATTGTCTCGATTTTTTGATAAAGGCAGAATATATTTCAAAAAATGCTGTCAAAGTGGACATTTTGAACCGAATTTCCCGAAGCGATAGCGCTGGAAACAAAGAAAAAAAGATCGTACTGTGAAAATAATTGTCTGTAAATCAATTTCTAATTAATTGAACGAAAAATAAAAACATGGGGCCCTTATAAATGTCTTTATAAATCACGCCGCCAAGTTTCCTGTTGTTACTTTTAAAAATGAGAATGTCTCAAAATTTTGAGTTGTTGAGCGTGAATTTTTTTTTTTTTTTTTTTTTTTTTTTAATACCGCCTTAAATACTACCTTTATTCCAAATTTCAAGTTACTAGCGCTACAAAATCGAATTATTTTCAAATTTTCGATAGTTTTCGATTTTTTTATTTTATTTTCGAATTTATTGTGTTTTATTTATTTTTTCTTTTTCTGTATAACACTACCTTTACGCTGGATTTTTAGTTTCTAAAGCTACAAGATCGAATTTTTTTCAATTTTTCAAATTTTTTTCCGAATTTTCCTGATTTTTTATTTATTTATTTATTTTTTTTTTTTTTTTGTATCCTAAATACAACCTTTATTCCAAATTTCAAGTTTTTAGCTCTAAAAAATCGAATTATTTTGAAAATTTCGTTTTTTTTTTTTTTTTTTTTTTTTTTTTTTTTTTTTTTTTCTCGATTTTTTAATTTGATTTTCGATTTTTGTTGTGTTTGTATTTTTTTTTTTTCTGAATCCCTTTACATAAATTTTCTGTTTCCAAGACTACGAGATCAAATTATTTACAATTTCTCATTTTTTTTTTTTTTCGAATTTTGCGGAAGTTTGTTTTCAAATTGTCAATTTAAAATGAAAATTGTAACCTTGTTTAACAGTTCGAAATTAACAGTTAAAAATTTTATAATGGAAAGCCGTCAAATATAAGTACTTTATAAGTAGGTAAATCTGATTTTCTTCACTTCCTATATTTTCAAGATATTTTCTATATTGACGTTGACTAAGCATACGCGCAAGAGTATAATATAAATTTATAAGCCCTTTAAGAGTATATAGAGTATTTATAAGTATATTTATAAGACCTAACTGAGTTAACTAACAACTAAAACAACTCAACAATTAAATTAAACACAGGTAAAATGTCAAAGGCTTCACGGGCCACAGATAAGTGTTCGGCGGGCCAGTTGTGGCCCGCGGGACACGTGTTTGACATGCCTGTTCTAGGGCTATGGGATCCACCTAATCTGTTTGATGACGCGTGAGTGACAAAAAATCGAAACTTTGAGTTCATATATCGTCTGCACTGGAAAAGACAGAAATGTGAAATTTTAAATTTTGGTCTTATTTGCCGGATACTCTATATAAACGATGTTTCAGGTTTTTGTGTTTCACCAGCTCAAAGATATGGGGAGGTCAAAAGTGCCCCAAGTTGCTTCCAGAAAAGGATGCTTACGGCTGTGCTCTCTGGACTTGGCGGAGGCACTGCCGTGCATTCAGATACAAAATTAAAAATTCCGGAAAATTCCAACAAATCAAACTTTTTTCAATTTTTTTTTTCGATTTTTTCAAATTGTTGATATTTTTTTTCGAATTTTCTGGTCTTTTAATGTTTTTTTTTTTTTTTTTTTTTTGTATCCTAAATTATCTTTACTAGTCGATCCCGCGCAGAGCATCTGCGCTCTAGTGTCTACTCTTTTAAATATAAGCACATTAGAATACGAATTTCAGCATTATATGTATAAATACTACGCATAAAAACTTCTTCACTTAGGACTGGGTACTTTGAAATTAAAAAATGTATACACATCATAAGATACGGACGCCATTTAGAAATATGAAAACAGAGGTACTTTTTAAGCATCATGCATATAAAAACCTTGGTATGCACACAATAGTTACTGGATACTCTTTAAAATTAAAAAAGTGTATACATATTATATTGAAAGTATCTACACCATTCACAATTATCAAAATATTTTTTTATTTTTTCTTTTTTTCAGCATGAGTAACATTGACGTCATAAAGATGCGGACAACAATGAGGTTAAATTGCATAAGGTAAACAATGGAGCTAATGTTTAAATTGGTAACAAAATGGCGCGTTTTTTGGTTTGACTTCGCATTTTCTTTTCTTTCCTTTTTAGAAAGTAGCTAGTTTTTTGCAAAAAATAAGAAAAAAATACAGCCCCATTTTTACAAAAAGCGCATTTTCGATGCAGAAAATTTTTCTACATAATGTGTGATGAGTTTTAAATCAATACCTCAAATACTTTTCTTAATATTTGCAAATTAGTGAAAACAAAACACTTGTTGCCACCGGCAAAAAATAAATAATCGCGATTTCTGTGCCACGTACGATAGCGTAATATATATATAGATATAGATTCCAAATTTCAAGTTTCTAGCGCTACAAAATAGAATTATTTTCAAATTTTCGATGTTTTTCGGTTTTTTCGATTTTTTAATTTAATTTTCCATTTTTATTGTGTTTTTAATTTTTCCTTATTCTGAATTCCAAACACTACCTTTTCGCCGAATTTTAAGTCTCTAAGGTTAAAAGATAAAAAATTTTTCATTTTTAAATTTTTTTTCGAATTTATGAATTTTTTTATTTTCTGGATTTTTTCTTTTTTTGTATCCTAAATACTATCTTTATTCCAAATTTGAAGTTTCTAGCGCAAAAAAATCGGATTTTTTTTCAAATTTTCGATTTCTTTTTCGATTTTTGGATTTTATTTTCGATTTAATTTTGTGTTTTTGATGTTTTCTTTTTCTGAATTGTAGACACTACCTTCACACCACATTTTAAGTTTCTAAGACTACACGATCGTTTTATTTTCAATCTTCCATTTTGTTGGAATTTTTTGAATTTTCGAATGTTTTTTTTTTTTTTTTTTTCGAATTTTATGGATTTTATAATTTTTCCTTTCTTTGTATCCTAAATGCTACCTTTATTCCAAATTTCAAGTTTCTAGGCCTGCGGGATCTACCCATCTACCTAATCTTTTTGATGACGCGTGAGTGAGTGACAAAAAATCGTAACTTTGAGTTCATATAATATCGTCTGCACTAAAAAAGACAGAAACTTGAAATTTTAAATTTTGGTCTTATTTGCCGCATACTCTAGAAAAACGAAGTTTCAGGTTTTTGGGAAACTCCAGCGCAGAGATATGGGGGGGGGGGGGGTCGAAAGTGCACTGAGTTGCTTCCGGAAAAGGATGCTTCCGGTTTGCTCTCTTGACAGGCGGAGGCACTGCCATGCCTCCAGATATGATGTAAATTTTCTATATTTATTGCTTTTAACGCATAATAATTTAATTATTGCTTTATAATTTTCTTTCTCTTTTTTTAATATTCACGTACATTTCTATGACGTAATTTTGCTCATTAACTGCTTTTAACGCGTGATTATTTAATTATTATTTTAAAGTTGTCTTTCTTTTTTAAAATTCACGTGTAAATATATTTTTCAATTGAAAAGTGTTTCTAAATATTATTATTTCTTCTTTTAAAAATCTAGCAACAGTAGGTAAAAACTGGATATTTCAAACTATGAATTAAATTTCTATTCAGATAATGAAATTTTGAATAAAAGTTTGAAAAAAAATTAGACATATTTAAAAAACGATGGCACACCTCACACCACAATCTAGTCAAGCATGTGCCTGCGAAAGATGGTTAAATTTCTATGTATAGTGTTTGATCCTATAAAACTTTTTAACGGAACTATTTTGACAGACTTTAACATTAAATATCTCTTTAAATAATTCTTCGATTTAAAAACTGTGTTCTTTAGCATGTTCATAGACTATTTATCTATAAAGCTACCAATTTTCATATTTTATATATTTTTTATGTGATTTTCTTAATATTATTCAAGAAAGATCTCTGGTCACAAAAAAAAAAAAATCATTTACGGCAGCGAAGCGAGGTGGTTTACTGTTTTAGAATAGAAAGGTACTTTTATTTTATTGCATTCTTTCAGAGGTAGACGATTATCTCTAAATTGACCATTGACGCGTTGTTTAAGTGTATTTTTTATAGTTATTAATTTTTATTATTAAGGAAGTGGCAGTTCATTTCAGAATATTATTATATGTTAAAATATATCAAATAGAATCTGGTGTACATACGAAACCAAATTTTTAACATTCTTTTATTCGCTTTACTTTCATAAAACATAAAACAGTAAGTAGTTCATTAATTTTCCTCGCCGAATATTACTTGCATGCTTTATATTCATGCAATATACGAATTTGTGCAACGCACAATTGAGTTTTATGTGTTTTTGGTGAGCATAAAGTTAATTGAAATAATTTGATACGAAGTGAAACATATAATTAAATATTTATGTAGTTGACATGTGAAAATTAAAATATTCATGATACTCTTGCGTGCAACTATAATAATATTACACCTAACCATGGTAAATTTGCATTCATTACAATATTAAATTTCGATTTGGCGATGAAAATTAGCGAAGACCGTATAATACGGAAGTAAAAAAAAAATATATATATATATCGCTAACCCACGTCCAGATCCCGCAGACTCTAGTCTAAATGAACGCTATTTTGCTCTGTTTTAAAAAGTTTACTCAATTACGCAAGATTAAATGATATTATCACGGCCAACAGCGACCTTCTGTAATCGGTTTATTATTAATTTCTCTTTGACTGTGAGGTTTTTCGCTGCCCAAGGCTGCATCCACCATTGTAGCGACAGCTAGTTTTTATTAAAATGATCGGTTATATAAAACAACTAGCTGACCCGCCCAGCGTTGCCCGGACCATGATAAAACCTTAAATAAACCCCAAATGTGTATTATTTTATATATTTTACCCAATTTTGTATGAATTTATATCTTTAATGACAAAATCGTAAAAAGAAAATTTACTTCTTTTTTCACGTAGGATCGTTATATAGTTTTAAAAAAATAGCTTTTGTTGTCCAAACCCTTTGAAATTTTTAATGGTCGTAAATATAACGGTTTTGAAACCCGTCTAAAAATTACGTCAGAAATATAGTTATCTGGTTGTAAAATAAATATGTTTTCTTTTCGCGTCGGGTCCGCGTTGACATAAAAAAAAAAAAAAAAAAAAATAGTATTCGTTGTTCGATTTCTCTGAAATTTTAGTCGTTTATAAATATAATTGTTTCCAAGACCTCTATAAAATTATGTGAAAATATATGCATTTTAAATAGTGAATACGTTGCCTGAAGCCGAGCTTGACCGCGAAAAACATCCCGTTATTATGTATATTATCGTTATTATGTATATTATTACCGTTATTATGTATATTATGTATATTAGCCCTTATATTATATTTTCGCCGAAAATATCTCAGATTTTATTTTTTGAAAAATACTTGTTCACGTCCGAACGCTTCGAAATTGTTGTAGATGAGGTAAATCTGGTTTACCGAGATGTTCTAAAAAGGTTGTGTCGAAATACGAACGTTTAGTAACTTTTAGCGTAAGAAAAAAAATCTTCTCGTGAGGCGTGAAATGACCTGCGTTCGCCGGTGTTTTTGAAAGGGTTAAAATTCGTATTTAAAAAAAAAATAATTTTACTGTCTATTAGAAGAATGTTTCAGCTCTAACTAAGACCATATGTTTGGTTTGTCTGTATCTCTAAACTTCCTCTATTGAGGGGCGTTGGCGTAAAGGGAGAAAACATAAACCCTGGAAAACGACCCTTTTTCAAAAAAATTTTTTCAAAGTGTTAACATTTTTTTTTCGTTTTAAATAAACCAAACGGTTAAGTCGATAGAGTTTAAAACAGAATTGCGAATTAAACGCATTCTTCACGTAAATGGTTCTTCATTCTCGTGCGCTGCGGTAAATCGGGTTCTGAGCATGTGCCAGTTCTGAAAGCTAGTTCGCCAAAAAAAAAAAAAAAAAAAAAAGATGAATTATTGATAAGTTTTTAAATAATATTTTTGATAATTTTCAAAGTATTAAAATTCTGAGACTCAGGTGCACCAGGCCAGGTCTTGGACTATCCACACCTAAATTATCAAACTTCTAGGAGGGCTAGATTTTGCTAGCCGTCGCAGACAAACAAACAAACACACACATACACACACAGAGCGAAACTTTCTTTTATTAGTATAGATTGGGGAAATTTTCTGTTAGTTGCAAAACACAAAATGGGGAGTTTTTTCTTTTTCCCAGCACGGTGGCGTTGACTTTTTGAAAATAAAATTTGAAGAAAATGCTGAAAAAAGAAAAAAAAATAGAAGAAGCTTTTCACAAATTAGAATTCCTCAAAAAGCACTTGATAGATATAGACCCAGGCATCAGTAGAAATATGCAAATACAGCGAAATTTACAAAATTAAATTTTGTGCATACCGCAAGATGCATTCTAAAAAGAAGAAAAAACTGTGCAATTGATAATGGACAAGTTTTTGTTTAAATAAATTAAAATGTATGTAAGTTTGAAGTAACCAAATTGTCATTCTAGGTCATTCCATGTCAAGTGGCCTAGATTTGGATATATTCCCCGCTCGATCCTCTTCAATTTTGATGCAATCGCAAAATAGCGTACATTCTTTTGCGGAAGTTAAAATGTCTGTAACTTTGGAATAACCAAATTAAATGGCAATAAGTTTTAAGTCAAATTTTGTAATTTTGTAAAAATTAACACGTTTACGTTAATGGAAATTCCTGAAAATTAGATAATTTTTTTTTTAAATTTTCAAATCAAACTGAAATATATTCTTTCTAACAATACATCAAAAACAATATTCTAGTACATTATTAATTATTACATTGTCTAATAAAATTAATGTATTTTACCTAATAAATATTACGTTTAAAATTTTCCGGTGTATATGTTTTTTTAATTTTCCGGCAGATTCCTTTGGAATTTTGCATGTTATTTTTATTTTTATTTTTTAAAGGTTGTATTTTGTATGTACAACTTTCATTCTGTGGGATGGTAATAAAACAAATTTGCTTTTTAACACTTTCCAACCTAGTTGAAAAGAGTTTATGACTTCGGTTTGTCTGCCGTCTGGCTGTGCTCTAACTCGCGTATATATACTCGGATTGCCCTGAAATTTTTGTATGTTATTGACGTTGACTACGGCACGTTCCCTATTGAAAATGAGAGTACTGAAAATGTGTAGCACTTATAGCTTTTTTTACAGGGACTGTCAAAAGTATCCCGTTACATTACAATCAATGGGAAATAATCGTTTCAAGTGCATTTTGATGATGCTACGCCGTTTGAAACATAAGGAAATTGATATATAATTATGAAGCACATTAAAACATGCTTCTTGTAGAGTATACGGAGCAAAGAATTTATTATTCATTTACAAGATCAAACAAAAGAATTCTGTTACACATTGTTCTACGGGTGAAATCACAGTGTAATTTAATGATGTTTCATTATTTCCAACATAATGAAAATTATATGCATTATTGAGCTGCACTATATATTGATCGCTTAAAAGTATGGTGTGCATTGCGTTTATCGTTCATTTACAGGGACACACAAAATATATCGGTTACAGTATAGTTGCAATAATTACAGTCTATGTGTGATAAGTGCGTTTTCAACTTTGGTTTGTGTTTTTAGGTTTAACTAATTTTTTTTCACAGTACGTGGTGTGTATAAATTCAGTTGATCATATACAGGGTTACACAAGGGAATTTGTAAGTATTACTTGTGTTACTTCCTGCTGAGCTATATTTAGTAGACTAATAAAATATATGATAATATAATATAAATAAATTCATATACAGAGCTACGCAAAGAACACGCGATACATTGTTGTTTACGGTTGGTAATTTACTGGAAGTGAGTTTTAAATTACCTTATGAGTTTTTTGCCTTTTAGCTTAATATGTGGTGTGTAGAAAAGTCTTTAGATAACATACAGGGCTGTACAAAAGGTTTCGAGTGCATTTCCATCAATTGGCAAAAATTGCTAAATGTGGATTTCTTATCTGAACTAAATTTTATCATGCTATGTAGTACATATCCAAATCTAGAGATCATATACAGGGCTGGACAAAATAATTCGACTACTTTTTTCATAATGGAAGGTAATTTCGAAAACTTTATTTTTCAATGTGTTATATGTTTTCTAAACTGTTTACTTACATATCTTCTTTCACCTTATTTAACGGTGAACTTCCGTTACAGTGTTCATGATGTGTTGGAAAGTGTTTTATAATATATGCTTGACGCATGATTTTTCTTTCTTGTTTTTTTTTTTAATGTGGACCGCGTCTGTGTATACAATGTGTAATTTGTCCCTTGGGGGTAAACGAGTTTCACATATGTGGTTTACAGAGACGCATAAAACAATTCCATTACGTTATGATCCAAGGGTGTGTGGGGGTGATCGTTTGCAGTGCATTTTAATGATGTTATGATACTTCAAACATGATGAAATTAACAAGTACCACTGAGGTGCACTACAACATCTTTTCTATAGATTATGAAGATTTTATTATTATTCTCATCGTTCATTTATAAAGACGCACAAAAGAATACGGTCACAGGACTGACTATGATCGATAATTGCTGAAAGTGCACTGTGGTATGCACTTTTAAACTTATCTAATTTTTACAGTATTGCATAATGTTTATATATTCGACAGATCATATACAGGGCTGCACGAAAACTTTTGCACACATTACCGGATATGGACAGCAACTGCTGAAAATGGATTTTTACTGAATTATGTGTTTTTTAAATGACTCATTTAGATATATCATTTCGTTGCATGAAAAAAAAAATCTTAATACTATTCTGTTAGTGTTGGAAAGTGTTTCATAATCTATGCCTAATGCGGGATTGTCCGTTCTTGTTTATTCTCTGTTACATGCAAAGTTGCATGCTATGTCTCACTTCCTCTGAAGAGAGCATCCCATTGACGTCTGAGACATATTTATTGAACGACTTTTTTATTCTGTGATTCGAGTAAAAAATGTTATAGCGAATATACAACAGCAGTCTGGATTTTTGACAAAATAAATGCTTTGTCTAGACGAGGTTTGTGAATATAGATAGATGTAAAGATAGGTGAAAATATATTACAGACATCCCCGAACTCTCGCAGCAAAAAAGGAGAGGGGGTCATAGTACACATAAGGATGAACGATAATAAATTATGCAGGTTGTCCCTTTTTATCGTTTATCAGTAACCGTTAGTTTTAGAGGTAGAGTTCCAATTGCAAGAAAGTATCAAATGTTGTTCTTCATCATATGAAAAAGCAGTTACGTCAAAATATAGTCCAGGGGAAATGTACATATTACCTTGCAAAAGGTCGGGTAGAAGATTTTATTTTTCCAACTTGTATATGATGAGGCCAGCATGGAAAAGCCGAATTATCCAACAAAATTTCTTAAGGGAGAATTTTCTGTGGCCAAAAAACAACAAATTTTTGGGACTTTTTTTGTTGTTTTTTAAATATCTCGAGACTTGTTGTCGTAGCGTAGTATTTGTTAGTTACAATGTAAAAGAAGACAAAATTCTCTACAACTTTCATATTTTCAACTTTTTAATACACTCAATAGCAAGCGCAGTACGACATTTCAAAAATAAGACATTTTTTTTCGATTTCCTTAAAAACCGTAAAAAATGTAGTTATGTCCCGATGATTCAATGTTCCCCACGGCCACGGATAGAATGATGTATGCCAACTTCTACATATTGACAACAGAAAATTATCTATTATTTGCGCACCCTCTTCTTCATTTTCATCAACCCAGACATATTTTATATTCAATAAATCTATATAATTTAGCAAGTAGGGGAAAGTGTGGATGACTGAGATAATTGTCATATTTAGACAGTAACTTTAAGTATAGTATATACAATTGTTAATTTTAAAGTATTGTTTAAAAGAATATTTCAGCATTTAGTAACTTATTGGCAAGACAGTTTCAATAAAAAAAAATCTTGTTTAATTTTAATAATTATTTTTATAATGCATACATATTGTTCATTTTATTCCATAAACATTTTATTCTATAGTACAATGGTATATTTTATTTACCAATTATTGATGGCATATGTTTTAATGTTTTACTGTTTTAAGTATAGCAAACATTGAATTGTAGTTCCATGTAAAAGGAGGGACTTAAAAAATAAATATATCTTATGTAACAAATACTTTTACCTTATAAAATATCTACAATAAAAATGACAAAAGATTATTTCATTAACTAATATTATGCATTTATATCTATTGTAAAATTTAACAATTCTATCAATAAAATATTTGAGATCACTATTTTCATAAAAATGTTCAAAATATTAGTTTTAGTAAATATTGTTAATATTTTTCCACTTTTATTATCTACCCTATATATATAAAATCCTAATGAAACGAATTTGTGAAACGATTTTATGAAACGAATTTATGAAACGATTTTATGAAACGACTGATTAAACGACTGATTATGTTTCAAGGCTATTTTTAATAAAATATTAAACGCTTGATGGTGAAATTAATACCAAATGTTCATAAAAATCCGCTGATGTCAAAACTGGTAATAGAATTTTGAAATTGGAATTAGTTTTCGAGATATTAATTTTTTTCTAATTTTAATGACATTTCTGTAATGATGGCAACTAATTACTCAGTTTTTTTGTGACAAAAAAGGGAAAAAAATTGAAAAGGATCCCGATAGGGATTATTGATTTCTTTTTATTCGTCATTTTCAAATTGAAATTGAATTTATCTTTTATTTCAATCGATAATAAAGATAAGATTGTGATTAAATTATGTTTTTCAGGAAAATGTGAAAAAAAAATCACATTTCTATCGTCAGGATTCAATCGTCTGTCAGCATTTAATTTAATTTATAAACTGAAAATATTTTGAATAAATTCGTCCAAATGACGTCATTTAGGTAAACGCAAAAGAAAGGGAGGAAAAGGAATTAATAGTAATTATTATTTATTGATATCATTTTGTTATTTTTTTGTAAAATTTAACTAAACGAAATTATAAAATCATTAATTCGGATATTTGAAACTAATATATAAAATAATAATTGCCCAACTGAACGGAAGAATAAAATATCCTGCTTGGTTTTCTATCCTGCTTGGTTTTTTCCGCCAAGCTTTTTAAAAAAGCCTCAAGACCCCTATAATAGAAAAGCACCAAAAGTTCATTGGGTTTATTTTCATAACTTTTGGCAGCAAATCTATGTATATTAACGAATCTATCCCTTTTTGAAGCTCGAATTACGCCAAACCTAAAAGCAAAGGATCCTATAATGGAAAAGTACCCGATTTTCTTATGGACAATATTCAAGTGACAGAACATGGTGTAAAATTACCGCGGATAGCAAATTTGTTTAAATATCTCATCAACTAGCCGCCACTGGCGACCAGTTTGGTCTCCCTTAAATGTATGTTAAGCACTGTAACACGTTACTTTTATTCACAATTTATTTTTTTCCGTAATCCTTCGCCAAACCGGAAGATTCTAATAGACAAATCAGAAACTTTTGCGATCATGGTAGCATTTCGCATATTTTTTGTTGTTATGTATTTCGTCTTTCTTGACAAAAACCGCTTAACCAACTTAAGCGTCTATGCTTCATATCCGTTTGCTTATCAGCCGCAATATGTTTGCTAATGAGGAGATTCTTAAACATATTAAGTAGTTTTCCGTAATTGGATCCATTGCCAAATTGCGTATTTTAGTTAATACGATTTGGTGCATTGAAGTCTATTTTGTGAAAGTCTTTAATGATATCCACATTTACACTGAACCATATTGTTGCCAATATTCTTTTGTTTGTTTGTTTGTTTCTCGCTAACTTTGGCTGTAGACTTGATTACGGAAGATTAGAAAATCTATCATTATCTACCCTATATATATAAAATCCTAATGAAACGAATTTGTGAAACGATTTTATGAAACGAATTTATGAAACGATTTTATGAAACGACTGATTAAACGACTGATTATGTTTCAAGGCTATTTTTAATAAAATATTAAACGCTTGATGGTGAAATTAATACCAAATGTTCATAAAAATCCGCTGATGTCAAAACTGGTAATAGAATTTTGAAATTGGAATTAGTTTTCGAGATATTAATTTTTTTCTAATTTTAATGACATTTCTGTAATGATGGCAACTAATTACTCAGTTTTTTTGTGACAAAAAAGGGAAAAAAATTGAAAAGGATCCCGATAGGGATTATTGATTTCTTTTTATTCGTCATTTTCAAATTGAAATTGAATTTATCTTTTATTTCAATCGATAATAAAGATAAGATTGTGATTAAATTATGTTTTTCAGGAAAATGTGAAAAAAAAATCACATTTCTATCGTCAGGATTCAATCGTCTGTCAGCATTTAATTTAATTTATAAACTGAAAATATTTTGAATAAATTCGTCCAAATGACGTCATTTAGGTAAACGCAAAAGAAAGGGAGGAAAAGGAATTAATAGTAATTATTATTTATTGATATCATTTTGTTATTTTTTTGTAAAATTTAACTAAACGAAATTATAAAATCATTAATTCGGATATTTGAAACTAATATATAAAATAATAATTGCCCAACTGAACGGAAGAATAAAATATCCTGCTTGGTTTTCTATCCTGCTTGGTTTTTTCCGCCAAGCTTTTTAAAAAAGCGTCAAGACCCCTATAATAGAAAAGCACCAAAAGTTCATTGGGTTTATTTTCATAACTTTTGGCAGCAAATCTATGTATATTAACGAATCTATCCCTTTTTGAAGCTCGAATTACGCCAAACCTAAAAGCAAAGGATCCTATAATGGAAAAGTACCCGATTTTCTTATGGACAATATTCAAGTGACAGAACATGGTGTAAAATTACCGCGGATAGCAAATTTGTTTAAATATCTCATCAACTAGCCGCCACTGGCGACCAGTTTGGTCTCCCTTAAATGTATGTTAAGCACTGTAACACGTTACTTTTATTCACAATTTATTTTTTTCCGTAATCCTTCGCCAAACCGGAAGATTCTAATAGACAAATCAGAAACTTTTGCGATCATGGTAGCATTTCGCATATTTTTTGTTGTTATGTATTTCGTCTTTCTTGACAAAAACCGCTTAACCAACTTAAGCGTCTATGCTTCATATCCGTTTGCTTATCAGCCGCAATATGTTTGCTAATGAGGAGATTCTTAAACATATTAAGTAGTTTTCCGTAATTGGATCCATTGCCAAATTGCGTATTTTAGTTAATACGATTTGGTGCATTGAAGTCTATTTTGTGAAAGTCTTTAATGATATCCACATTTACACTGAACCATATTGTTGCCAATATTCTTTTGTTTGTTTGTTTGTTTCTCGCTAACTTTGGCTGTAGACTTGATTACGGAAGATTAGAAAATCTATCATTATTCTCATTTAAAACGTCTTGAATAATGTGACATAATCGGGGCGCATATTATAACACGTAATTTTCGAGTTTGGTTTGGTGAAACATTGAACTTTTGGAAGCCAGTTTTGATAATCACATTCCTTTTAAACCAGATTTGCTATCAGCACTTTTGACCCGTGGCGTAGAATCTGATTAAAATTCACGAACTTCCTTCTAGATGCCGGTCTCTGTTCGACTTTGTTTTTCTCTGCTCTCCTATTTTGATATAGTTCAGGAGTTTTCATAACTGCATAATTCCCTTACTTTGGCATTTCTGCTTAATGTCTACTGACTATTTAGATCCGTAACTTGTAAATACGCCACGCCAACATTACCGCCTATAATTCTAATTACAGCAACCCGTTTTTCTCTCTATATTGCATCTCTATAGTTAATATAGTGCCTCGGTGCGTCTACGACAGCTGTTCCATCAAAACATTTGATTTCAAAATCATAGTTTCTAATTTGCACAAGCGAAAAATAAAAGCTGGTATTGGCGATTTTAAATATGCTATTGGCGAGACTTGCGCCCAAATAACACAAAAGTACTTAATGATGTTATGTATTATGTAAATGTATATTAAATTACTGTTTTTAAAGCGATTGGTCATTAATAATGGTAAATATGATTGGTGATTAACAATCATTTTCAGTGGTCTCTCTTCCTTGCACGTATAATACATAAATACCAAATTAACTGACAATTTGTTTCGAAATTTGATTCATTAAATATCATTACAGGAGTTGTATTTGTTTACATTCAGCTTACATCAAGAAAAGATAAAGAATGAAGTTGAGTTGTATAGCACATAATTATGGTAAACTTTGATTGTGTCACTGGTACGAATTATTTTTTTGAAACCAGGCAGCGCTCCAAAAAAATTTTCACGGAAAACTTACTTTACGAACGATTATCTCCATGGTTTAATGGTTTAATGTTTTAAAACTTCACGACGAATGAATCTTTTTTTTTCTTTTTTTTTTTTTTTTGTTTACTTTCATGGATAGAGAATTTGAACTGCGAGGCTAATTTCAACTGAAGTTATTGAAGAATATATACATAATTGAACGTAAGTCATCTCTCAAATATTAATTTATTTTGAACGATCTTTCTAAAAATGTAACATTTATTAAGTTTTATCCGAAAAAATAATTTTGAATAAAAATGGCCGCCTGGCATATGAAAAAGTGAAGCGGGCATTCCGGAATTGTTGATGACAGTCACGTGACTTACGGTTTATCTCATCAATTGATGCCGAATAAATGAAGGCATGCATGCACAAAATATTTAATTAATTTTGCATGATAAATAATTATTAGAAAATTCGTATATACATATTAATTAAAAAAAATAATTTACATATTTAAAATAACATGAAAATATGCATGATGGTGCACTAAAATAGAGAGAAAATTAAAACCTGTTACTGAAAATGTCTATAACATAGTACTTTTCAATACCGTGGTTCTTAATGTTATTCACAAGCAGATGGAATTTTTCTCATCCTTAAACGCAAAGGAAGAATAGAATAGAGATTGTTGTTATAAAAGTCCGAGAGGTAGTCACAATTTAAACCTAACCATTTTATACAAGCTGGTTTTCAAGTTGTAATTGATTTTACTTATCAATCCCGAAAACAGTCGTCGCAACAGCTGTGTATGAGGCCATGATAATAGAAAAATGTCCCATTAAAATGTTAAAAGCATGGCAACCCAATTACTGATTTACTAATATTTTTAAAATAAAGCACGCTGTCATGTTTTTAGAGGCCTCGAAGTCTGAGCGGGGGTTGGCGAGCGTAGCTCGCAGGGGGTAGGCCCCCTAGTTATTATTATTATTTGTTTGCAAGTGATTAAAAATTCGTAAAATTATTTTTGTCTATAAAAACTATTCACAGATAGGATGAAACCCCCAGTTATTGACACCTAACCAGTAACTGATACTTCAGCAGAAATCTAACTCAAATAAGCATTTTCTTCTAAAATTTTGCAAAGTAATGTCATCTAGTGGTAACTTATTTGTCTTAACTGTTGTAACTTATTTTTCAGCTATCTGTTTTTACTTTCCTCTATCTTTACAAGAAGAAAGTATTGGATTCATGAAAATTTTCGACGGATTTATACGTTTTAGAAGGTCCTGAACACGATTTGATCATTTTTAGAAAATGTCTGTATGTGACAAAAATTTTGTGGGCGCTCTATCTCAAGAACTAATGCACGAAATTTAATAAAACTTATATTTAATAAAACTTATAAAATATTCAGGTAGTTCCTGATATAAATGGGTGCTGGTTAGTTTTTGGTGAAAATCGCCCGGCAGGTGGCGCTGCTATGCTGCATTTTTCGCGATTTCCGCAATAGCTCTATCTCAAGAACTAGTACACTTATTTTCATCAAACTTGAGGTTCAGCTAGACCTTGACATAAACAGACGCTGATTACGTTTTGGTGTAGATATCCCAACAAGTGGCGCTGCTATACCACTTTTTTCTCGATATTTACGATAGCTATATCTCAAGAACTAATGCACGGAATTTCATCAAACTTCAGATTCTGTTAGACCTTGACATAAATAGATGCTGTTTACGTTTTGGTGTAAATCGCCCAACAGGTGGCGCTGCTATGCTACTTTTTCATTATTATCACGATAACTATATCTCATGAACTAATGCATGGATTTTCATCAAACTCCAGATTCAGTTGCACGTTGACATAAGTTGTTGTTGATTAGGTTTTCACTCTAAATAAGAAAGAGTGACTATTCACTAAGGAGGAGTGGATATTCACTCTATCGCAGAGTCAAAATTTGCCCAACCTCTTTAGAGTGACTATTCACTCTAGGAAAAAGTGAAATTCTTGACTCCCTGAAAGAGTGAATACTCACTCTTTCAGGAGTGAGTTTTTTCACCCCTGATAGGAGTAAATAGTCACTCTTTCAGGAGTGACTAAAATTCTTGAATAAAAAAAAGGAAACTCATTTTTACACACGCTTGTTCGTAGGCGGTCACCCTCCCAACTAGTATAAATACAACAAGAGATTATAACATTTTAGCGTGCAAAAATATTTAAAATTTTAAGAGTTTATCTATAAAATGTCTTAAAGCTCAAACGGAGAAACTTACTTTGGTTGTTGAAAAGTATACTTTGTGGAATATTCTAATCTTCTGTAATATGTACTGTTTTGAAACTATATCTGTTGAATGATCTCAGTGCTACCATTTATCAAATTAAATACGAAGTTATTTATGATTGTAGACCATATAAACATTTTGTTGTTACATTCATACCCTATCTCATTCAAGTCCACTTTCCCTACACAATAAAGTAAGGTACGCTATATGACTGCATAAGCTAAATGAAAAAATGTATTTTAATAATAATAATTTCTACGGGATATTTAATAATATTTTTGTCTCTTTGATGGGACTGTTGTAGGATTATTAGCATTCAGTTATCCTGAATAGAAGATGTATCAGGATCGTGTTCCTCTACAGCAGGGGTTCCCAAACTTTTAGACCGACGTACCACTAAATCGAAGTTCATACTTCCGCGTACCACCAGGTAACAAACGTAAAGCTAATATAGAAAAACCTATAAAAGGAACCTGTCTAAAACGAAATATATCCTCGGTCTTTCGTGTTTCCGTCATAGCAGGTTTTATTGTATATAAAAATTAATGATTACATTACTAAATTACTAAATTGGTACTAAGATAGACTGCTTCATAATAACATTCAAGTAAAAAGTAGTATCACCATTAAATTTTAATAATGTATACAATATAAAAAAAGTGTTTTGGTATAGGAAAAAAGCCACAATACTTAATGACATATTGGCACACACTGATTCATATACTGTTACAGTAGGTTGATTACACTAATTTGCTTCTATCGCTAATGAAAAGGGTGGACTTGTTTTATCAAGCACAGCTTCCTCAAGTCTGCATGGCTCAATATTAGGTAGTTTTAGTCATACATCAGATTCGATGTTTAGTTTATTCCTGTATTTGTTTTTGATATAACGAAGGGGGGAAAAGCACATTCAGAGATATGTTGTGCTAAACACAAGCAGACTTTGACGATATCAGACGGTACTCTCACATTCTCGCCAACGAAAAATCTGTTACATTCATCCTTTTGAATGTGGATTCCAGTAATCCATCACAGGCGAGCTGAATAAGTTCACTTCTTTCCTCTATCGTGAGATACAGTAGCAGGGTGTCTCAAATGAGAAACGAATTTCTTATCCAAAGCTTAGTTAGCGCATTTAACATAGGCTCGACACAACTGTATTAATAATAAATGCGACAATAATATCACGCATTAGCACTTGCAAGTTTCTTCATACATTTATGTATATACTACCTCAAAACATATCTACCTTTATCTAGCTATATGTACCTATGTAGCTTTACCTCTTTATTATGTACCTATGTAGCTTTACCTCAAATCCGCACTGCATATGACCACAGTTTTTGTTTGATTTCAGATCAGCATTTTAAATAACCTTACTCTGTTAAAAACTAATTTTCATGAAATAGAAAGAAATTATGCACATTTTGTACATTAGAAGAAAAATGTTTCAATCAACAGAATGAATTAATTTGTGAAATATGTGTGCGAATTTCAGCAAGTTTGTAATAACAAACATTTCTCGTAACAAAAAAAAAAAAAAAAAAAAAAAAAAAAAAAAAAGCGTTTGCAGATCCAAAATCGATTTTTTTTTTAAATTTCCAAGCCGGTTTTGATTCCATAAGAATATGCTGCATTTTGTATTTTATTCCATGTACCAGTATCGGACTTCTGCGTACCAGTAGCCAGAGCTTCGTGTACCATAGTTTGTACCAACACCTGCTCTAAAGGTATTTTTTCTTTTTCCCTGCAGTTATTTGTCACCCGTCCCCTCTTTCCAATACCAACTCTATCTATATCGAGCGGGTATGTAAATGTAAGTTGGAAAAATAGCCTCATTTTTGAAAGACTGTACTGCACTTAAGAAAGAGGGCGTGCAAATAACATATAATTTACTGCTATCAATATGTATAAGTTGACATCCATGATTAAATCCGTGGAGAACATTTGAATCATCGGGACAAAACTACGGTTTTCACGGTTTTTAAGGAAATCGAAAAAATTGTCTTATTTTTGAAATGTCGTACTGCGTTTGCTATTGAGTGTATTATAAAGCTGTAAATATGAAAGTTGTAGAGAATTTTGTCTTCTTTAACATTGTAATTAACAAATAATACGCTATGACAGCTACGACAACGAGTCTCGAGATATTTAAAAAACAACAAAAAAAGTCCCAAAAATTTGTTGTTTTTTGGCCACAGAAAATTCTCCCTTAAGAAATTTTGTTGGATAATTCGGTTCTTCCATGCTGGCCTCATTATATACAAGTCAGAAAAAAAAATTCCACCCGACATTTTGCAAGGTAACGCCTTTTTTTGGCACATTTCCCCTGGACTAAATAGTCATTTT
This sequence comes from Maratus michaelseni, assembly GCA_963931845.1. Lineage (NCBI taxonomy): Eukaryota > Metazoa > Arthropoda > Arachnida > Araneae > Salticidae > Maratus > Maratus michaelseni. The sequence goes on along the minus strand of OZ007593.1, from coordinate 167,926,378 downwards.
CTAAAAAATTACGAAATTTCAATTTTTATAACGTCTGTATATCCTATAAGTTATAGTAAAGGAAAATAAAAACCTTTCTATACTCTCTAAAAAAGTAAAACAATAAAAATTCCAATTACTTATGGTCAAAATTTGCCCAGTTAAAATGCTTTGATTTTTACGATTTTTTGGTGCCTTCTGGCATTAAAAACTGCAAAATTCAACAAATTTTCAGTGCTCTTGAGCACTAAAGATGGAATTACGTAATTTTAGTGGCAGTGAACACCGAAAATTAATAAAATTCAAAGTATCATATATCGGTAAGTTTTTGTCATAAAAGGGTGTTTTTTTTTCTCTTTAATTTCTTTCTTAGACACAGGACAACATTTTTCTAAATATATGTTATAGTAAAAAGGGGCTGTAGAAAAAATTAACTTTCGCATTTTAATATGTAAGCAGTCTCTTATAAAATAAATGCCATATCTAAAAGCTATACTTCATTAGTATACTTTTTAACACTTTCCAACATAGTTGAAAAGAGTTTATGATATCGATTTGTCTGTCTGTCTGTCTGTCCGTGTTCTAACTCGCTTAACTATACTCAAATTGCCATACAATTAATATATGTTATTGAAGTTTACCATGGCATGTTAGGTATTGAAAATGAAGTGTGTAGCACTTATAGATCGTTTACAGGGATACTCAAAAGAATGCACATTACGTCTATGGAAAATAATTGTTTGCGGTGTTTATTTAATGATGGTGCACTATTTCAAACATATTGAAATTGATATATATTAGTTAGTTGTGCTACAAGATGCTTGCTATAGACTATGGTATGCATAAAATTTACCGTTCATTTACAGGGACACACAAATAATTCGGTTACAGTAATATGAACAATAATATTGCTGGAAGTGCGTTTTTAGCTGTGGTACACGTTTTTAAATTTTACTAATTTTTTGCACATTACTTATTATGTATAAATTATATACATCATATACAGGGCTGTATGGAAGAACTCAAGTACATTTCCGTTTATTGACGGAAATTGCTGAAGGGGAAATTTCAAATGTGTTATGTGTTTCCTAACTAAAATATATTTTAGTATAGTATGTACTAGTATATATACAAATCTATAGATTATATACAGACTGCACAAAAGAATTCGGATATTTTCCCGACTACTGATGGCAATTCCTGAAATTATGGGTTTTCAAATATGTTATACATTTTCGAAATTGTTTACTTAGACATCATCGTTCACCTTATTAAACTGTGAAGTTTTATTACTTTATTCTGAATGTGTTGGAAAGTGTTTCATAGTCTGTGCTTAATGCATGATGTTTGGTTCTTGTTGTAACTGAATAGGTGATACTAAATGTTTACTTTTTATCGAAATGCGTTTCTTTTTAACTTGTTCATGGAAGTACGAAGGCGGTTTAATAAGTTCTCGGCCTGACAGTGAAAGCACAAGGTTTTTGGCATAATTTCATTTTTTTTTTCAATGTAGTCCCCTTGCAACTTAATATATTTAAGACACACTCTTGTGTGCGAATTCTTTAGTGTAGCCCTGTGAGAGGGTGGTTCGAAAAGTTCTCGGCCTGACGAAAAAAATACAACATTTTTAACACTATTTCATTTTATTTTTCAACTTGTAACACAATACATTTCAGAAGACTCTTGGAAAATGTTCATTCTTTGGCGTTTTTGGTCAACATTCAACAAACGTATGGCACGCATCGAGCGGAAAGCTTTTTCATACCCAAAACATCGTGTAACTAGTCGGATGTGCCAATCTTAAAACTTTCTTCTATCTCAATCATGTTAATACTTCTAATTTCGCCCTCACATCGCCAATAAAATCAATATTTTTCGTCATTCTGTTGTACGTCAGCTGCTTGCGAATCATCGGGTTACCGGGATGCAATCAACTGATGTATACTAAACTACGAAAAATTCTTTTAGCCTGTACCGACCGAAACAGATAGCCTCCCTATTCCTTGGTTTTACGATTTTAGCTAATTTTACTGGAAAACACGAAACTAAAGTGCGTGGAACCCAATTAAAGAATATTCATTCCCAGTTCTCGTCAACATTGAATTTGAATGAGAATATCGCCAAATTAGTCTTCTATATAGCAAAGTTGGCTTCATTTGTGGCAACCTATTTTTGTTATTTTATATTTTTGGCCAAATTTGGCGATATTTCGTCAATTGCCGCCAAGCTTGGCGAGAATTTGACGTTGGCGAATATAAATATATAGTGTTAAGCATTTAAGAATAGGAACAATGGTTACAACAATGAAAGAAAATTTGCTGAAACCCTGTTAACTAAAACTCATAAATTAAACCCGTTTATGGATGAATTCTGCTGTCTTGTTTGAAAATGTCAACTACCCTAAAATTTCAAACCGCTATATCTCCGCCATTTTTTAATATAGAGACAAAACAAAAACTGCTCCGGATTCTCCGGATCAAGGCCGAACATTTAACGGAAAAAACTTTTAGGATTTCTAATTTTTTTTATACATCTTTTGAATTTGAAATCTTTAAATGGCTATCACAGCGCCCCCTTCCGGCGGAATATCCCCACATTCTAGTATGACCTGCTGGCTACAGCCAAAAACATATTAAAAATTTTTGGTTTAATTATCTGCATAACATCATACACTTTTCGATGATACAATAGTGAAAATCGAACAAAAATCGCGATGGCAGCGCCCCTTTTCGTCGAAATATCCCCGAATTCAACCTGGACCTGCAGGCTATGGTCTAAAACATAGAAAAAAAATTGGTTCAATTATCTGCATAACTTCATACACTTTTCGATGATACAATAGTGAAAATGGAACAAAAATATCGATCACAGCGCCCCCTTTAGTCGAAATATCCCCAAATTCTGATAGAATCTGCTTGCCATAGCCAAGAACATAGAAAAAAAATTAGGTTCAATTTGAAGCATAACTTCATACACTTTTCGATGATACAATGAAGACGGACAGACGGACAGACGGACGGACGGCCAGACGGACAGACAGACATTTTGTAAAAACGTGTTTTTCGGAATCTCTGACCCCTAAAACGTGTAAATCCGTCGAAAACCGGAAGTCGAAAAAAATTTCGATTACAATACTTTCTTCTATTATAGATAGAAGAAAGTAAAAAGTGGTGGACACGGTCTATCGAGATCTTTACAATGCCAGCAAGTTCCCGTCTTCAATCAGCGATCATCCAATACGGAATTGCAAATTTTTGAGACGATTTCGTCGGTCGTATAGCGGTTTATGGGCGTCCTGTGTTCATCATCGTGAATGGATTTCCCACCATGTTTAAATTCAGCAGCCCACTTTTTTTTTTATCGTCGAATATGAAGGACAATAATCCTTTATGGTGGGATGTAACTCTTTTTGTATGTCCGTGGGGGTTAAACCTTTTTTAACAAAGTATTTCATGACAGCTCGGAACTTCAATTTTTTCCATTTTTAGAAAATGTCAAAACTTGTTTACTTTACTTTATCGCCAAGCAATAACACTAATACTCAGGCGTCTTGGTAGCATGTCATCTAACACTGAAAAAAAAAAAAAAATGTTGATTTTAGAGTATAATACTGGCATCACAGCTGCCAGTATTATACCGTAAAATTAACAGTAATACCCTGTTCACATCGGACATTTAAGATATCTTAGACCGCCATTTTTGAGGTGGTACCTCCCCGGAATTGAATACCTGTCCACACCGCCAAACGCATTTAAGATAACTCACTCAACATCACCGTGTCCAGTGCGCATGCGCATATGTTAAAAGCAAACTCAACAGCCAATCGGCCTCCAGAGCCAATCAGAGTGCGCGGTACTGACTGTATCTAGCAATGGAAAGTTCGAACTCACTAAGTGAGTTTCGGGAACTCACTCAGTGAGTTCAGCGGTCTAAGATATCTTAACTATCCGATCTGAACGTAGTATTAGAAACAATAAAATAAGTAGTAATACGCTGCCGCGCATGCGCGTAGCATATTACTGCTTATTTTATTGTTTATTACTGTTAATTTTACGGAAATATGTTATACATTACTGGCAGATGGGGTGCCAGTATTATACTCTAAAATCAACATTTTTTTTTTTTTTTTTTTTTTTTTTCAGTGTAAAGTATCCTACTTTGCAAACATCATTGTCATTTGGTCATGTTCCATCTCTGTGCCAGGCTGAGAACTTATCAGCCCATCCTCGTAGGCTCACAAGGGGGATCTTCGAGATCGCATCGTGTGCTTTTTTTTTTACTTTTAAAAGTTATTAAATTATTCAAAATTTAAAAGCTAAATTCAATAAGTTTAAAACATCGACCAACTTGTTGGATTGGACCGGGACGTTTAATACGTTCGAAGACCGCTGAGGGTTTTGAGATCTTTATAACTCGTATGAGTAAAAAGAGCACACAGCACAGCGTCATTTCGGAGGTTCCGGCTCACATGTATAGACAAAAATTACATGTATATTTATCCATTGCCTCTCAAAATTATAGTTTATTGCAAAAACAACGTTACTCAATAATTATACCGAGTTATAATCCAATGACTAACGACAGAACAAAAAGAAAATGTGATCGAACGCCATGGTGAACTATGTGCCTTAATGAATAGGTACCAAGAATTAAGATTTGGAATACCACTATTCTCGAATAGTAATCTTCGTCTTATTTAATTGCAGATTTGTGTGATTTAATAAGGTGGATGTTACTATTCGGAAGTAGCGGTATTCGAAATCCATAATATTTGGCATTTATGCCAAATCCTTAATCCATAATTACCTGTAGTGGTATATTTTGTACACGATTGGATGTTACAAATTTAAATATGCGTGTTACAAATGCACATTATTTGAAAATATCGTCATATATGCCTATGTTAAGGTTTTTATAATATTGTACTGTATGGTAATTGTATTTGACTTAAAATTAATTTTATAAAACATTAATTTATCATAATCACCGAATAAGATCATTAATTATCAGTGTACGCAAAAATCATGATTTTTTTTTTTTTTTTAATAAAAAAAAATCGGATTTATTTGATTTAAATCAGATTTTTTTTATTCAAATCGGATTTTATTTCATTTAAATTGATTATTTTGGAAAGTTAATATTTTTACACATTAAACATATGAATTTAGCAAGAACACTTGATGTTTTTTTAAATTTTAAATGCAAGTACAATATGAAAACTAATAAATATAAAGAAATTAAATTTTAAATTGTATGAAAATGTTTTTAAAAAAAAGTTTTTTTTTTTTTTTTTTTTTCTTTTTTTTTTTTTTTTTTTGCAATAGATAATATTTGTCAGCATATAAGATGTGCCCTATTTCTTAAAAATAATTTCTTTAAATGTGTAAATGTAAAATCTATAAGATCTACAATCTTTTGAAATTAAGATTTCATAAAAATATGCATATATATTTATTGGTTAACACACTTTATTTTAAATATATGACATAAATATTTTAGTTTTTTCTTAAAAGATTAAAGTGTTTAAAAAATAACTAATATAATTAAAATAATTAAATATAATAATTAAATATAATTAATAGCATTTTAGAGTCGCCTTCATTTTCATTTCTAATTTTATTAATACCTAATATTGAAATTCAATGGGAAAAATTAATTTAGAAATGCCTTGGTGACTTTTAGTAAGTAGAAATATTGAAATGAAAAATAGACAAATTCTTTAGAAGGTATGAAAAATTAATTATAATTGTTTCAAAAGACTTAAGGAATTGGAATTCAAGGCTTTGTTTAAAAAAAAAAAAAAAAAATCCTGCTGTTTCATTCTCCAGTTTGTTTCTATGTTTTGAATGTACTGAACCATAAGTAGAAAATTGTCTTTTCTACAGAGTTACTTTATTGCTTTTTCATATGACGTTTCACAAAAACTTGAATAATGGGCTCTCCACTATGCCGAAGGAGACATTTGGGATACAGTATTTTGCTCAAAAAGAAAATCATAAAAAGAATCTGCTTAGCTAGGAATCTCATGATTAAAGATATAAAACTACTAGTGAATTTATTATTCTTAGTAAAATCAAATCGTTTTTTTCCTTTTCAATCTCAGTCAAACAACATTTTAATTCATGATGCATACTCTTGACATTAGCTGCAATATCTGTGACAAGACTACTAATAAAACGGTTACATTCAGCTTTGCACTTCAATATTACTTCATGAGCAATTTTTACAAGGTTATATTCGGTTGTATGTAAATTTTCTGATGTATCAATGGAATCCACAAGATACCAATCCCTGCTGCATTTGGTAGCAATTGCACAAATAATAGGCTCATTGTTGACATTTTACCACCCATCTAAACTCAGCAGACTGTCTGAACTTCAAGCACTTTACATTTTTTTTCTTTTTCCTGCTTCTAAATATTATCTAAATGTATACTACCAATTTCTCTGCAGGTAAATGTAATGTAACCAGAACATACTATGTCCATCATATTTTAAATTCACAATGAATAAAATCAATTAGATGGGAAATATTACCTATTTGTTACCACAAGAATTAACAAGCCACTGTTTGACAGAAAAACATTCAAAATTCATTCAAAAATTGATCAGCTATAAACATCTGTAGATTGACAGTATTCATTATCTTTATTTTGCCTTTCTGTGCTGTTACAGCGTGTGACACAGCCATGGATAAAACAATTGCAAGATATTTAAAAATAAATATAAATATTAATTTATCAAACAAATTACAACAATGTCATATTAAATTTTTATTATATTCTAAGTGAAGCATATAATGGTAATAATGGCCTTTGTAATAATGCCATATTAATAATCAAATGAATTTTGGGCCACTTTTGTTCTGGAAATGCCGTTAGGATAACTTTTTGGTGATGAACATTATTCTCCCTTGTTTAGTTAAAAGAAAAAAAATAATATGTACAGATTGTGAGTATAAAATTTACAAGTGAGAATTTTAAAGAGACAGAGAGTTTATTTTTTAGGCCTCTTTTTTGGGAGTCATTTTATCCAAATAAATAGTAACATGTGGGTTGTTTAAATTTTTATTATATTCTGAATCAAGGCAAAACTACATATTCCAAAGAATAAAATTTTAATAGTGGTTTAAATCAATGATTTAAAAAAAATCAGTGTGATTTAAATCGTGATTTTAATCATGATTTTAATCAACCTGATTTAAATCGGCGTACGCTGCTAATTATAATTAAAATTTTAATTAATTTATCTTCTTAAAAATTTAGAAATATAGGGTGTACAAAAGACAACACGCGAGAATGTTTGCAGTGTGAATTTTCGCTTATATTTAAGGATTTAAATGCATGTGTAAATGCTTTGTGTCTATTTTTTTTCAAATACCTAATAAAAGTATGATTAATATATTTTTTTGTATCCTTTGTAAGGTACTAAATTCCATTGACCGCCAAAACAACAAAAGTCAAAAGATTCTTTTTAAAACTTTTTGGTAATTTTGCGTTATACGAACACCATGCCAGTGTGTCATTTATTTCAACCCTGACCGTGCAGAGAATTTTTATTGCAAATCGTGCCAAACATTGTGACTTGCTATTTATTGAATGTGAATCATTTTTTTATTATTATTATTTAATCGTAATTACGCAAAACATCTTAATATGCTATTTTTCGAATAGAAAATCTTTTTATTAAGTTGAAACTTACATTTTTTGCTGCGCTGGGATGGATTTTACCATTTGGCAGTTGATGAGGAAGAATCTGCAATAAAATTGTTTCAGGGCTATGGAATTATACATAAAGAACATTTTTTTGCGAGATTCCAGCTACGAACTTTCGACAGTGAATCATAAATATAATTTTATTGACCCTATTACTGGATGTCATAACATTCTGTTGAGAGATTATGAAGCATCGCAAAATAGCGTAATAAAAGACAGAGCGCCACTGTTCGTCATTATTTACAATCCTGTCTCATACAGTTCATATGGCGATGTCTTTATTCAAAAAATGAAATGTTTACTGCAATGCTAAGATACATTTACAATTTCATGCCTGCAGTTAAAACTGGGTTTTATTTTGTTATTTTATTGTTCAATATTTATTTGTCCTCTTATTTTAAGTATATATTTGTATTGATATAATAAAATAGTTCTTGAATGTCTGTAATTTTGAAATGTTATATATTTTAAATGATCACTTTCTCACCAACAATGTTAATTTTTTCATTTTGCACCAAATACTTTACGCTTTGCGACAATTGTGTTGGTATAACGGAAAGTTTCTTTTTTTATTCTTATAAAATAAATAACTGATAACAGATATAGATATATATTAAAGATTTAAGAAATACAGTCATTTGTGTGTAGCACAATTTTTATTGATTACTGAAAAATCTAAAACTTTGGACTTTTGTAGTTTTTGGAATCACTCATTCTATTGTACGTATGCTTCTATCATCAACAATTAAAGAGATAATCACCATATCTATTTTGAACCACCCGATATATTTTACCAGGACCGTACGATACACTAAAAAAAATTGTTATTTTTACGGTATAATACTAGCATCCCAACTGACAGTATTATTCCGTAAAATGAACACTTTTTTTCAGAAAAATAAGCAGTTATACGCTACCGCGCATGCGCGGCAGTGTATTACTGCTTATTTTACTGCAAAAAAATGTGTTCATTTTACGGTGTAATACTGTCAGCTGAGATGCCAGTATTATACCGTAAAATCAAATTTTTTTTTTTTTTTTCAGATGAGACAGGTTTAGCCCGAGCTCTGGACAGAAACGGGCTCTGTATTTATTTTTATACCAGTCTTCGGGCTCGGGCTCAAAATATAAATTTTATTTATTCACAGATTGAAAAAAGGAAAAATAACTTGCGGTTTGAGAAACAAGAATGTAGTCTAAGTTTTTCAAGTGTTTGAGAGGAAACTGAATTGTTATCAATGGGATATAAGGAGAAATATTCTATCTGATTATGAAGACTTTGCACGGTCATTGTTAGTAACATATGTTGGTAACAATGTTGGTAGTCATGGGATATCCCTTGTCTATCATCGTTTTCTGCATGAAGTCTATACGAAGGTTGTGTACGATAATTGATTGCTAGTGGGCTGCATAAATAAAATTGCTAGTGGATACTGAACATAAATGGGTTCTCAAAATTACTACATTTTAAAATACGTCACTTACTCAAAATAGCTCCGATTCAAATGTTTTCAAAATTGAGAAACACGTGTACTAGTGTCTTTGATTCCATGGATGTGTTCAAATATGAACCGTTATGTATTCATTTTTGATCTCATGGATGTATTGAAATATGAACCGTGATGTACTCATTTTTTATCCCATGGAAGTATTGAAATATGACTCGTGTGCTCTCTGTTAAATATTCAATAAATATTTTTCTTATTTTATGTAATCAGTAGTACCTTCTGTAAATATTAAATTCATGTAAATATTAAATTATGCACAGTGTTTGAAAATAATTTAAAAGTGCTTGAAAACAATGCTCTAGTTCATAAAAATATGAAATAAAACAAGATGGCGTTCAAGATGACCGATTAGTAACATGTGGAAAATAAAAATTTAGATAAAAATATGAGCTAAAAGACATTTAATAACACACTTTCAAAACTAAAAGAAGTTAAATAGAAAAAATATTTTTCTTCTCAAAGGAGCACTACCCTGAACCACCAGACCTCCCCCTTCCCCCCTCCCCCCACTTATATTACAGATTAAAGTAAAAATGTACTGTCATTTTACATTTATTTCCCACTCAAACGTATTAACAAGAAACATTTAATTGATTATTTATTTAGGGAAAATAGCAAACTTATTATCAAGATACCCAATCAAATATTTTTATGACAAGAGCATTGTTTTCAAACACTTTTAAATTATTTTAAAATACTGAGTATAATTTAAAATTTACATTAATTTAATATTTACAGAAGGTGCAGTTGAGTACATAAATTAAGAAAAAAAAAATGTGTTGAATATTTAACAGAGAGTACTTACTTTCAAAGTTGTCAGAAGAATCTGGAATCTAATTTCCTTTTCACAAATATCCATGTCACTCAGTACACAGACCGAATGGACTGCCTATAAGTACACAAAGCGCTCACATCAACAACGCAATGTAACTTTACGCATTATAATAGAAGCGCAAGCTATAGTTCCTTCCAAGGAATAAAAAATGCAATATTATTCCCTTATTTTCAAGGTATATTGCATTGTTTTCCTATTAATAAACATCTTTTATATCGCCATTAATGAAATAAATCATTACAATGCACACAATTATCGTTTCGCTTGAGTTTGATAACATGTGAGGTTTCAAAAATGAGAAAGAATAGGTTCATTTTTGATCCAAACATACTCAATTCGGTATGAGAACATTGATTTACTCATTTTTCAGTACTTCATTTTTTCGGTGGACTGTATAAACAAAGTATTATTTATTTTGATCATACATTTCGGGCGGCTTATTGCCACCGGCTCAATTGCTTAACTGACGAAATAGTCTCGGAAAAGGGTTACATTAACAAAAAAATGTTGGCAATAACAAGAGATGCCGAGGTAGTGTTCCGTCACCAACAAGACAAAATACAGTTACGGAACATCCCGCCCGGCGTTGAAATGTTGCATATATTTCAATTTATACCAAATGTAATACAAATAATAAACAAAAACAACATAATGCAATCATAAGCAAAATAAACAATCACAATTAACACACAATTAAGAATAATAGAATGTATTATATAGTTAATTTGCAAAATTGATACAATTATCTATTATTGGTAAAAGACTAATTTTCGACACAGGTCGCTTAATACTGTCCCTTGCGGTTCGTAATTCCACTATTCTGACGTATCCGTCAGCATCTGGGATTATCTTAGTGATGCGGCCTAGAGACCAAGTACAAAGGGGAAGTTGTGAGTCCTTTAATAATACTAACATTCCTGTCAGAATATTTGGCTTTTTAAATAACCATTTATTTATTTCTTGTAAATAACTAAGGTAATTGTTCCGTCATCGTTTCCAAATGATTTGGACCATTTTTTGAGTTTTTTGCCATTTATTAAGCACATTGTCCCTTACCTCAATTAAATTTGGTTCGGAAATAGAATTAAGAGGTTTTCCTATGAAGAAATGACCAGGAGTCAGTACTTGAAAATCGTCGGCATCTGTAAATAAAGAAGAAAGTGGTCGCGAATTTAATATACACTCCATTTGTGTAACTACCGTAAGAAACTCCTCTAGCGTCAGATGAGTTGAGCCCACTATTCTTTTAAAATGATATTTAAACGCCTTAACTAACGCCTTACCAAAGGCCACCGAAGTTGGGTGTTCTAGGAGAAGAAAATTTACAGCTGATGCCTTCTGAGGCTAAAAGGTTCGAATTTTTTTTACTGTTTACAAGTTTGCGTAAACGCTGCCAGTTCGCTGAAGCCCCAACAAAATTAATAGCGTTGTTGCTAAAAATTACGGAACTTTTTCCACGCCGAGCAAAGAATCGCTATAAAGCAGCAATTATTGCCTCAGACTTAACAAAGTCCTTTTCCAGAGTTACTGGAAAACATAATTCATATCTTTCTGCCATAGTTGTACAATGATTGTTAAAAGAATAAGGATTATGACTTTTGCAGATTTCTACCAGTGGTTGGGTATAGAGATGGGAATGCTCGGAAAAAAACCGGAAACTTTGGGGGGAAAAAATGGTTTTTTTCGTTTTTTCCGAAGGTGTATTTTTTAATTTTTCCAAATTGGAAAAATTGAAATTTAATTTATAAAATAACTAGCTGTTACCCGTGACTTCGTTCACGTAACATTAAAAAGGGAATAAATGCATTAATTTAGCAAAGCATTTCATTCGATAATTAAAAACATATATAGTTAACCAAATCTTTATCACATTTTATAGGAGACAATACGGTATTTCTTTGCTATAGGGGCCTTAACATAACCCAGTCTTAAAAAGGTGAAATTTCATGCCAAATAATATATACAATCGCAAAAATGAAACTGCAACCAATGAAAAAAGAAGGACCCAGTAAAATCGTGAAAATCGACGAATCTCTCTTCGTAAAACGAAAAATAACTCAGAGAATTCTTCTATACAACAGTGCATTTTAGGTGGTATTTGGTGTGAAATTTGTATATGTATTCATTTCTAAATGGGCATTATTATATTGTTTATTTGTATAGACATGTGTTATATATTTCTTACTACATTATTATTTTATGTCTTGTTTATGTATATATTAAATAAAGTGCTTCTCGCTAAGTGGTGTAACTATTGAACAAACTGCTTGTGGATTTTATACATTGATAGATATTTCATAAAGATATAACAATCTGATGCGATTCTAAAATGTAAATAAAGGTTGCTAGAAAGTACTTTAAATTCTGCCCAATTTAACCTCGATATTTTTTCTGTCGCGTCAAGGACACTCTAAACAAATCACTGCCGACAACACCAATCTGATTATCAAAATTTGCATATTTTTGTTAGTATATATAGGATTATTTTAATTTATTTCGCGCGCTTGAAATTTTTTATGCTTTTTTTAGGGTTAAGTGCCGAATAAATGTACTTTTTTGTTATTTTATTTTGCCATTTCTATTTATTCAATTTTCCGTTCTTTCCATTTATGGATATTGATTTAATTTACATATTCGTTTCAAAGACTATTGTTTAAAGTTATTATTAAGATTAGGATAGGATACGATTAGGGTTAGAATTAAGATTATAAACTGGACGACAATAGTATGATTAATTCAGGTTTAAAGAATGAACTGGGATGTCTTTTTACATCATGAAGTAATAAGAAAATTAGAAAATTATCGTCTGATATTTTTTAATATGTTTTACAGTCATAATTGGCATCAAAGGTGAGCGAGGAAATGATCATCTAAAATACCATTAACTGTTTACCACGCAAAAACAAATCTGGTTACAACAATGTATTTAATTTTGCGCCAAATTTCACTTGATAAAAAAAAAGCAAATTGGCTATAGACCCGATTACAGATCCCTAAGCTTCCTATTCTCGGAAATTTTCTACCTATATGTGAAAACCTTTTCTACTACAACAACGCGCTTTCACGTTTATAATATTATGAATTGGCACGATCGGCTTGTTCAAGTTTACATAATTCGGCTGGAAGAAAAGTTTCATTAGTTTTTGATTTCTTCTTTGCTTTTGCATTACGCGAATTTGTCGGTAAAATTGATTTTCGTTTCGATAACATTGTTGTTTTCTAAGTTTTTAAAAATATTGTAATTTGACTTAAACATTGCTTTAAAATCTATGCCATTTTTCTCAACCTACAAGACTTTACAAAAATCTATTATGAAACAGAAATTTAAAAAAAAAGCTATATTTAAAAATGACAACAAAGTTTTTACTATTTTAAAGCTAAAAGAAATATAAAATTAAATTCTGGTTCGAAACAACCATTTACAAATATGTTTTGATTGTGCGAAAATGATAGAGGAAAAATGCTATTACTTCGACGCAATCATATTAAATCTTTAGCTTTTATGAAAAAATGCAACTTTCTTTTAAAACATAAAGTTATTTTTATTAAGATTTTCTGATTTTCTATACGGATAAATTTGGGGTGCATATTATTGACATTTGCCGTTCAATATATTTTCAATTTTTTTTTTTTAAATTTAAATTAAAAATATGTACCTTTATGTTAGCCGTGTGCAGACGATAAACCACCAAATATTATTCCTATCACCATCATTCGTATTTAATTCGTATTAAAACATAAATCTTTCACTCATTTCATTTAAAACACAGAACTTTAATTTACAACACACACATTTAAAATAATTCATTTCATGTGAAATAGAAAAAGAACAAAAATAGAGAAATTAATCAAAAATAATTTGATAACCCAAGATCATTTTATTTCAACATCAAAGCAAATCTGTTTTATTTTCGATATATAACATCATATTCGCTTGCTTTCCATACTTACTCGTATTTATGCTCCTTTTATTATCAAATATTTGAAAACCCAAGTTTTATTTCTAATATGACGTCATTTCATATTCTGTTTCTTAAATACTTAATTTCATTTTCATTTTTCACGTGGAAATTTTTCATTTGAAAATAAATTGGTGAGTGAAAATTATTATTCCAGATTTCGATTTAGTTTTGGCAACGATGAAGTATTAGCAACGGAAAAGTAAATTTAACCATTTTAAAATATTATACGAAAAAATGTCCATTTATTCTCTATGAAAATAATGAAATTTTGAATTATTAAGAAAAATATTTGAATAAAATAAACAAATAACCAGCCTATGTTCATTTACGGATTATAATCAACCTATATGCAAAGATACATGATCATTGAATTCTCCATTTTGACGCTGGCTTCAGCCTAACATTTGCACACAATCGGATTTATAATATTATTAGGATACATTCAAAATGTTATTATAGCTGCATTCTGATATTTTTTCATGTTCAGTGTCACGCATGAAGATGTTAACCATGAAAAAAATGATCTGTAAGCAGTTTAGGAAGAACTTCAGTCCTTTAAAGGACCCTTCACAATTTTTTCACCTTAAATATAGGACCCTTCACGAAATTTGGAAAATTTCTCAATTTTCATTCTGAATCCTCTAGAAATGTGACGATTTTAGAATAACAAAACCTGTCACATAACAGCTGAAATCATCAATGAATCTATTATCTAGCTGTACATAAGTATGAAAGACCTTATTAAAAATATCTAAATAGGAACCTAAATATAACAATAATTTCTAATTGACAAAATTTTGATTATTTTTTTTCTGACAATTTTGTAACATTCTTTTATATATATATATATATATATATATATATATATATATATAAAGGCAATATTTTATATACAAAGGTTTACAAAAACAGGATTGCGTGGAAAAAATGTAAGCTGACCCATGCAACTTCTCTTGTTAAAAATGAAAATCCGTGTGCAAAATTATTTCAATAATACCAATAGGTTGAAAATTGACTATAAAATTTAAAACATGCATTTATTTTTATTGGCATAACTACGATTTTTCATGTAATCAGATGATGTCTCCAGAAATATTTAACTATTATTAGAAACAAATTCTTTTTTAATAACACGCAATTGAAATGATTTATTCTTTTCAAGCATTTTTCTCTTCTCTTCCTTTTATTTAAAATATAGATTCTTACGACTTGTGTCACTGTATTTTTTTAAAAATATAAATGCATACACATAAACTTTGCAAAGAAAATGTAAATTTTCTGTGAAAAATTTAGTTGAAAACAGTTTTTATAAGTATTCGAAAATCCACCTGTTTCATAACTGTCATTAAAGAAATATACATACGTATATATATTACTTTGATATTAAGAATCTAAAACTTAAACTAAAACAGAAACATACAGGGTTGGTTTAGGTTTAGACTGGAAAGCTATACCAAAACTAAATATACAGGAAATAAAAATTCTAATTGTAAGGGAAAAAAAATGTGATATTGTAAATTAGTATAAATTTTTCAGGAATAGAAAATTAAAAAATGGTAATATTTATAATGTCACAACTACAATAATTCGTTTCTTTAAAATGGCATCATTTATATACTTAAGCAATACTATGTTGAGATGATATTTACTGCAATTTAAATTTTCTCTACTGGTAATTGAAGAAATGCAACTGAATATACATTTCAATAGAGACATGATGTATTACAAACAATGGTGTTAAATTAAGCAAGAAAAGCTACTGTGAAAATTTTGAGACTGAAAGGCTAAACTTTTAATTTTAAAAGTTTACCCTTTCAGTCTCAGAATTTTGTCTCAGAAGCTGACTTTTTTTTCCCTTTTTTGTTACATATTCATGTAAAATGAAAAAAAAATTTTTTTTAGTATGAAGAAATTTCAAAAATGTTTATTATTTTATATTTTTTAAGAAAATGTAACTTATTTTTGAGAAACATTTGTAAGAAATCAATTTTTCCAGAAAAAAACAGGAAAAAAACTGGGTTTTTTCCGCCACTTCAAAATTTCCAGAAATTTCACATCTCTATTTGGGTATAAAAAAACTATTTGCTATTTTAAACAGATTTTCAGGAACATGAAAATCACGAAATGTCGTCATGAGGTAGTAGTTAGGATTAATACGTTACTTCTATACAAGAAGAGATTTTTAAATAAGAAAATTAATCTTGAAACAATTTAAAAATATTTCAAACAATTTTCTACTGCATACTTTTAGTACCAGGCTCGAGAGGGTTCAGATTTAATATCGTCGGGCTCGAATTCCCCCCCCCCCCCCCAAAAAAAAAAAAAAAAAAAAAAAAAAAAGAGCACGAACTCATCTCTACTATAGAACCATGATTGTTCAATTTAATATTTTGCAGATACACTCATTCATTTTATTTGTGTTACAGCCGAAAATGTCTAACAGCAGAATGGCTCTGGTCGAAAAAGCCTTCGAAAAGATGGATAAAACAGAAGATGGCAAAATAACTTATGAAGATTTGAAAGGTGTATATTCCGTTCAGAACCATCCTGACTACCTTAACGGCCAATTTACAGAAAAACAACTGCTGAATAGGTTTTTGAAGAATTTCGAAGAAAATGGAGTAGTGGATGGTGTTGTAAGTAATTTTAATAGTCTACTTCAAGGACTTCCAATCGTAACATTTTTCGTTTCGGTAATTATTCCAGTTCAGTTAACCCCTTAACATTTTTTTTAAACATAACAAACTAATTAGGCGTAAAATAACAGTTTTTCTGTATAGTAATATCCACCTTGTTTAATCTTATTTCATTAATTTTTGTGATTAAATAAAGCAAAAATTGCTATTCATAAATACTGGTATCCAAAAGCTCTCAGTAAAAGAGCAAGCAAACTCTTTTAGCAAGTACGACGCACTTTTTACAATTTTAGATGCACTTTTTATAAAATCTGTTAAAAGAGTTGTGTAGTGTTGAAACTTTACATGCTTGTATAAGTACAGGGTAATTATAAAAAAAACTATCCCGATATATGAGTCCTTAACTATCACACCGTTCACAGAAACTGACTGAAAATTGGGTTTTAAGTATTTTGAGGTATGCGCTCAAGAATCGTATGAAAAACAACAGTTAAACTCTAACAGTTACGGTTACAGTGACAAAATTTTGAAAATTTCAAATGGCAACACCTATTTTTTTTTTAAATTGGAATGTGATCTTCATAGTGAAAAACCATAAAAAGCGTTGAAACGGTACCTGTAACACGAAAATTGCCGGCGCTATAGAGACTAAGAAGAAAAGTGAAAACAACCAATAAAGGACAGAGAAGCAACAGAAAGTAAAACATTTTATTATTCAGTGCTATCCACCATCTGCCGCATGCAACGTGTCTTCGTGTGTGACGTGGAAAATTTGTGAAACACAATAAAATGTTTTGTTTTCTGTTGATTCTCTGTCCTTATTCGTTGTTTTCACTTTTCTTCTTAGTCTGTCTAGAGCCGGCAATTTTCGTGCTACAGGTACCGTTCCAACGCTTTTTATGGTTTTTCACTATGAAGATCACATTCCAATAAAAAAATAGGTGTTGCCATTTGAAATTTTCAAAATTTTGTCACTGTAACCGTAACTGTTAGAGTTTAACTGTTGTTTTTCATACGATTCTTGAGCGCATACCTCAAAATACTTAAAACCAATATTACAGAAGATATATATATATATATATACACTGGAATATAATTTTTTTCGCCTTTATGACTGAATTCGATAATTATTTTCAGAAATCATTCCTTTTTGAGAAAAAGGAAAAATATTTGTTATTATTAATAATATATTTTCAACATTGATGGATTATTTGAAGCAGTTATCCGCAATACTATTTTCTAGAAAAGTGTGTCTGACTTATAGTCACAGACATTTAGACAGAGGTAATTAAAAATGAAGCTGTCACATTGAATGAAATTATGTGTATAGCAAGTATTTTTTTCTTTTGTTATATCTGAATTAAAATACATTTATTTTAAGCATAAAAAAAGGAGGTGATTGATTAGCCAATTTTTGGCCCCGCGATAGGATGAAAAAAAAATCCCTTTTTTTAAGATGATTGATTGTTTTAATATAATTTATGATATCTATTTACTGCCTTTACTGATCGATTTTTATGTGAAAATTGTTCAAATGCATTACATAAAATTAGATACATAAGCTTGTTTAGCGAATTTTGATGTATTATTTTAATTACAGTGAAACTTCCATTTAACGAAGTCTTATCGTTACACTTAAACACTTCGTTGTGAAGAAAATTCGTTAAATAAAAATCAACTCAAATTTATAAAACTTGTATACATATAATCCACATAAAATTAAAAGTACATATAAAATGGAAATATTTGAGAAACGTATTTTAATTCGGGAAGTCATTTTTTTTGTGCAATGCAGATATGAGAATAATTTAATTAGAATAATGTCTAAGAAAACGCAAAACAAAGAGAAATAAACAAAAACCGAAGCGTACCTTTTCTTTTTTTCATTAAAATGTGATTAAATGTGTGGTGATTTGATTAAATGATTCAAATGTGTTCATTTTCAAACAGTCCGCTGAAATAAATTCATACATCCATCGCAACACATCAACCTTCCCGTTTGAATGCTGAACGCGTACGAAAGTTGAATAAATTTAATTATATAGAATGAGTTTTTCGTAATACGGAGATTTATTTACATTTTCAAGGTTCTGCAGAAAATTTCATTAAATAGAAAACTTCGTTAAATAGAGACTTCGTTAAAGAGAAGTTCCACTGTATATCAATTTGAGTGTTTTTTTTTTTTTAATGTGAAGCGCTTATAGTATCATCGTAGTTTTTTTTATGTGTGTTAATATGTGTATAATCAAGTAAAATATGCGTATAAACCACGATGGTGTTATGAGTACTTCACATCGAAAAAAATCAAATTGATACAACTGAAATACATTAAATTTTGCTAAATAAACCGAGGTTTTTGACATTGTATTTTAGCAGAGTCCCTAGCTATTCTTTTATAAAGGTACTCTGGTGGACGAGTGAGTTTTGAGATTTTTTGTACGATCGTGGTGTCCTGATTTCTAACATTTATGCGTGAATGAGAAGCTGTCTGTCATTTCTTTAAATTTCGCAAGTATGTATGCATCTCCGGTAATCTAATAGTCACGGTTATTTGTACAATGATATGCTAATTAGATAACTGTGGTTACGTAGTATCTATATATAATGCGGTAGCAGATGGATTCAGTCAACTTGGAACACATCTCGGCCTCGGGTTTCTGAGAAAACCATCAATGTATGGGTTTAGGGGATGATTTATGAGATGTACTCAATGCTCGTATTCTCATATAAGTAGTATGTAGCTGCCAATTTTCTGTGTTCTTTTGACGGTAAAAAACATAATTTGAACAAGGAAATATTTAACGAAATGGTTGTGGCTTTACGTGATTATTTATTAACCTTTTTTTTTATTCAATAAAATTTCTGGGATTTTTTATTTGAAAAAAAACATATTTTAATTTTTATTTGGAAAAAAAAAACTTAATATTGGCGGTTATATATGTAGTAGATTTCAATTTAAAAGAAAACCCCTGAAATCGGCTCTTCGTAAAATTGTTGATACCACTAAAACTAATCGTAGAAAAGTCATGATTTAGTCAAATTGAAGCATGTAAATTTATTTATTGCGGTATTTATTTTTTTTACGGTTACTATTGAAAAAAATTGTTAATTTTAATACGTGAATAACCCGCAAAGAAAATTTTAAGTAACGACTAAATTTAGACGTTATTTTCAAGCGATGGACGCTGTCATGCAACCAACTTCCTGCCAACCATTTTAACTTAAGTAAATTGAAGTGAAGAGACCAACTCTCCAACCTGAGTTGAATTGAAGTGAAGGGAGGTGAAGAGAGTCAGTGGTGGTTTCTGTTATGAGTAGGATGCCGGTAGGGCATCATGCGAGTAAATATTGGTTTTGTTTAAAGAAGTTATATGAGTGGTTTTGTGGAAGGATTGTTGTTCATAAATAATAGTAAAAGTGTATATAGTTATCTCCAAGTGTAAATAGTTTGTATATAACAATTCTTATTTAATAAACTTCATATTTAAATTTTCAAGAGGGATTCCTTCATCATCGGCTGTCGTGATATTACAAGCGCCTTCTTTTTTCTTCTATGGCAAACGATGCTCAAAATTTCATGGGTTGGTGCTTTTTTTTTTCTTTAAGGCAACTCTACATACTTTGATTTTTATTTTCTGTTTTAGGCTCTATTAATGTTTTACATTACTTTAAGTTTTAAATCGGCTGTAAAACTTATTTATTTATTTATTTATTTAGTCACTAACAAAACCCGAATTCACTTTGAAATGTTGCAATATGCCAAGTGGTATGTATATGCCTTCTAACAATAGGGTGGGGGGATATATTACTGCAGATAATTTAAATATTATTAATTTATACAATACATTTTGAGTAAACGCCTTTCTTGCTCCGCATTAGGTGAACGTGAGACTTAAATCAATGTTATGTTGTTTTGGAATCTATCATGGTAATTAACCAACTCATGAATTCTGCTAAGAAACTTGATTAAAAAAACAATAAATTTAAAGAAAAAGGGGAGGGATTAAAACAATGAAAAAAATTAATTAGTAAAGGAACACAAATAATAGTCTAATCAGTCAGATAAAAAGTTAAGTGCAATTATTGTAATTCTAGCAGAATTCTCAATCACCATCAAATCCCAAAATCACTAAATTTGGTTTCATGAACTCAGAGATTGACATGGAATAAAATATATTTTAAAAAGTTAATGGATTAGAAAAGCTAGACTAGTCAAATCTAGATAGAAAACTGAAATCTCCCTCAATTATAGGGAGCCAAGAGAGAAAGCGTTTAGTATTAAATTATACGAGAAATTGCAAGTTAATATTGAAAAACAATGTCTAAATTGAATTCACAAATGGCCATGAAAGTATAAATTTATTTGGAAACCACATTTCCTTTTTTTTTTCTTTGGAGAAGATCAAAACTATACATATGCCGTGTATAAATTTCTTATACTAAGATAACTGTTTCAATTTTTCCCTTCCAGGTCACAAGAGAAGAATTCATCGACTACTACACAGCAGTAAGTGCTTCGATTGATGAAGATGGATATTTTGACCTGATGATGAGAACGTCCTGGAAATTATAAACGTTACAGAAACGGAAGATGAATATAAAATTAATATGTAGCATTGGATATGCTCGTTTTCGCACTAAAATTCGACCTCAAAAGTGCATGCTTTGTAAAAACGGTTTATTTTGTTTTCTTCCTGACAGTGTATACTATTGTGTTTCTTTTCATGCGTTGTGAATAAAATATCAATTTGCCCCCTTAAAAATGAAAGTATTGTACGCATTTAAATCGCACCACACACACACACACACACACACAAACAAGAACGGAAAATCATGCATCAAGCATAGACTTTCCAACACATCCAGAAAACTGTAACAAAACTTCACCGTTAAATAAGGTGAAAGAAGATATGTAGTAAACAGTTTAGGAAAGATATAACATATTTAAAAATCTAGTTTTAGCATTTACTTTCCACAGTAAAAAAAGTAGTCAAATTATTTTGTGCAGTTCTGTATATGATCTATAGATTTGGATAGACGCTACTTCTACTATCTACTATCTACTTCTACTATATATATAAAACACAAACGGAAATTTCGTTCCGTTCCTTTATAACTCGAGTTCTGCTGAATGGAATTTGATGGAACTTGCACTGTTGGATAGATAATTTTTCAGGGAAGGTTTTAGTATATAACATATAGTTCTACGTAGATTAGTTATAGAATTATGATAGAAAGTTCTGTTATTTTGGACGATAAGGTTACCATAGGTCATTGTTTGGCGACCATTATCGTTGGCGAAAGAATTGAAACGGTTATATCAGAAAATAATGCAAACACATAGAAAAATTCTGTTATTAATTTTATTTTAAATTCCCCCCCCCCCAAAAAAAATAAAAAAAACTATCTATCTATCTATCTATCTATCTATCTATCTATATTATAAAGGCCAAACGTGTCCGTGCGTAACGCATACGTCATTTTGCGAATGGCAACAGTTTACCAGGAAATTTCAGTTTTGCAATTTTTACTATTGCAATTTTTTTAATTTCTAAACATCTCACATTTTTAATTTTTACACAGTTAAATAGGGAAAAAAATCTACTTTGAAATGCAATTTGTTTGAAAACTGTATCTTAATTCGCTGATTTATTATGGCTTTTAAATAAAAAAAAATTGGTATTTTTCACTTTTTTCGTGTTTAATGGTTGCCATTGGTAATTTTTCTTCCCCTCTTGGCGACCGCCTATTATCGTTGATTAAAGAATTGAAATTAGTATTATTAGTTAAAATTTAATACAGACACGTTAAAAAGTAAAAAGAAAAAACACTTTTACTGATTTTATATAAAACGAAAAATAATAATATTAATAATAATAAACGTTTTGATGAGCGATAATTTTATAAATCAAAATAATTTAATTTAAAAACCAAAGGAGTGTTTGTGATACATAAAAATATTTTTCATTATAAAAATTGCAACTCAAAACAATATTTGGCTTTTTATCGTTTGCGCCAAGATTATCACGTTAAAAAATCAATTTATGGTGAAGTTTCGCTTGCTGTTTTAAATGAAAATTCTATGGTTTATTTTATTGCCGCGCCAGGACTGACAAAACATTTTTACTTAATGAGTTTTTAAAATGATGAGATCATATAATATGGTTGCGTTAGCTGTTCCATATTCTGAGATCTCAGCTTTGTTATTAGATCAAGGTAGAAATAGCACATTCAAAATTCCAGATACCGCTGAATTTGAATAAAACATCTACGTGTGCCATTAGTAAACAATCTGACCTTACTGAATTAATAAGAGAAACGAAGTTCATAGTCTAGGATGAAGCTCCCTTGATGAGTAAATTAGTGTTTGAATGTGTAGACCGTATAGTTAAAGACATAAAAAACAATGATTCGGTATTTGTTAGAATAGTAATTGTATTTGCTGGCAACGTTAGACGAATTTTGCCTTGATACAAACATATAGAATAAAATCCTTTTATTAAAATTTGATACTAATCTTACGTAATCGGGTCCGTGTCAAGAGAGAGTTACACATAAATGATCTCTATAATCTCTATAATAATAAAACCGTAAGTCATGTGACTGTCATCAACAGTTCCGGAATGTCCGTTTCACTTTTTCATATGCCAGGCGGCCATTTTAATTAAAAATTATTTTTTCGAATAAAACTTCATAAATGTGACATTTTTAGAAAGATCGTTCGAAATAAATTAATATTTGAGAGATGACTTACGTTCAATTATGTATATATTCTCCAATAACTTCAGTTGAAATTAGCTTCGCAGTTCAAATTCTCTATCCATGAAAGTAAACAAAAAAAAAGATTCATTCGTCGTGAAGGTTTAAAATATTAAACCATTACACCATGGAGATAATCGTTCGTAAAGTTAGTTTTCCATGAAAGATTTTTTGGAGCGCTGCCTGGTGTCAAAAAAATAATTCGTACCAGTGACACAATCAAAGTTTACCATAATTATGTGCTATACAACACATGTAATGATATTTAATGAATCAAATTTCGAAACAAATTATCAGTTAATTTGGTATTTATGTATTATACGTGAAAGGAAGAGAGACCACCGAAAATGATTGTTAATCACCAATCATATTTACCATTATTAATGACCAGCCGCTTTCAAAACAGTAATTTAATATACATTTACAAAATACATAACATCATTAAGTACTTTTGTGTTATTTGGGCGCAAATCTCGCCAATAGAATTTTTAAAATCGTCAATACCAGCTTTTATTTTTTGCGTGTGCAAATTAGAAACGATACTTTTATTTTGAAATCAAATGTTCTGATGGAACAGCTGTCGTAGACGCACCGGGGCACTATATTAACTATAGAGTTGCAATATAGAGAGAAAAAACGGGTTGCTGTAATTAGAATTATAGGCGGTAATGTTGGTGTGACATATTTACGTGATTATCAAAACTGGCTTCCAAAAGTTCAATGTTTCACCAAACCATACTCGAAAATTACGTGTTATAATATGCACTCCGATTATGTCACATTATTCAAGACGTTTTAAATGAGAATAATGATAGATTTTCTTCTTGATTCTCCCGTAATCAAGTCTACAGCCAAAGTTAGCGAGAAACAAACAAACAAACATAAAAATATTGGCAACAATATGGTTCAGTGTAAATGGTGGATATCATTAAAGACTTTCACAAAATAGACTTCATTGCACCAAATCGTATTAACTAAAATACGCCATTTGGCAATGGATCCAATTACGGAAAACTATTTAATATGTTTAAGAATCTCCTCATTAGCAAGCATATTGCAACTGATAAGCAAACGGATATGAAGCATAAATGCTTAAGTTGGTTAAGCGGTTTTTGTCAAGAAAGATGAAATACATAACAACAAAAAATATGCGAAATGCTACCATGATCGAAAAAGTTTTTGATTTGTCTATTAGAATTATTTATGAATAAAAGTAACGTGTTATAGTGCTTAACATACATTTAAGGGAGACCAAACTGGTCGCCAGTGGCGGCTAGTGTTGTCAATAATAGGGTTTATTAATAATAAAAATCTATATTATAAACCAACACATGTCTGATTATTGCTGAAGTCATTTTTATGGTAGCAACGAACTGACTAATAAATTTCGCTTTCACTGCATCTTTTTTAACTTTTAAATATCGCACAATTTCAATTTCTACACCGTCGAAAAAAAAAATTTCAATTTCTTTGAAAACTATTTGATGATTAATTCATATTAATATTTGACGACTAATTTACTGATTTTATGATTTATGGAATACTTTCCAAGCTTGAATTAATTTTAAATCTATCACGTGCAGTCCGATTGCGAAAGACTAATCCGTTTGCATTTAAAACAATATAAATAGATCCGCATTTATAGTACCGGATAATATTACAGAGCGAAATTAAAACTTCATCAAAATATAACTATAAAAATAATATAATTTAAATAAAATGCAAATTTAGCAGGCATGTTCTCGGACTACGCGCCTAAGCAGTTGAAATTTTCAGAATAAAAAACCTGCAGTAACAGCGAAATCTTGAACTCCTGGCATGCGGTTAATACAAAAGTATCGCTTTATTAAATATCGAAATTTTATTTGAATATATTATTGATATTTTATTTATAAAAATTCTTTACGTTGTTATTAAATATGAAAAATCTGTTAGAATTATAAAAAAATGGTTTTCGCCTATGTTCTGTAACCCGGGAAGCCCGGGTTCGATTCCCTAGTTTTAATAAGGGATAATATTATAAAGCGAAAGTATTTAATTTAAACCCCAAGGAATGTTTGTAATGCTTAAAAATATTTGCAATGCACGAGATTGAAACGAAGCCAATATTTGGCGATTTATCGTTTGCTTCAGGTTAACAAAAATGCATCTGATAATTTAATTAGATAAAATGCGCGACATTTTCTTTCTTTTTTTTTTCTTTCTGTTATTTTTTTTTATATATATAACTCCCCTATCATGTGACTTACAGGAGGAACTAGCAGATGTAATTGTAAAAATGACTCCATTGATGAGTTACATGTTACTTGCTTGTTTACGATATTGATTTTACTTTTGTCGCCAAACAATGTGATTTTAAGCCAAAAATGCATAAGCGTGACATCAGCTTGAGCAATAATAGCAATAATAGGGTTTTTTCATGTATACAAGAACCTTTTTAGAGTAATTTTTTATATACAAATGCAAATGATATAAATAGCAGTTATTGTTATAAATATGGGATCAAATATTTAGATTTTAGTGAATGTCTGCCACTCAAACACATATTGTAAAATAATTAAATTTTAGACATTTAAAAATTTACTACGGAAACATGCCGGTTTGTTTTCACCAAACATATGATTTTTATAGCCCTCGAACTCAGATCAGCGAATATTGTCTGTTCTTTTATTTATTTATTTATTTTTAATATATCGCCAATTTCACTTATAAAATTTAATATATCACCAATTAATATATCGCCAATTTCACTTATAGAAATATTCACTGCGTGAAAAGTTAGGAACTAAAGAATATTCTTAAGGAGATGTGTGCAATTATGCGTTATTACTATCACAAAAGGCGACTTCTGCCGGGGCCTCCGAGATGTCGCTGTGTGTCCTACACCGGGCCTGCTACAGGTGACGTCACAACCTGCTGACGTCAAAACAGTGATCCATAATAACTTAAAAATTTTCATGTACTTTGTTCGTTTGTACGGATTGTTTACGACAGTATTTTGATTTTATTTATTGTTTTATATAGTAATTAATAATATTTTTCCGTGTACTTAGATTATAATGCTATCAATAATTATTGATTATAATTATTAAAGAAAGTGTAGATTATATCTATAAAATAAAGGGAAGAAAATGTTGTGCTCCTAGTTTCTAATCTAAGTCTTCAAATTCGCTACTGATAATGAAAAGAAGAAATTTTAGCTACGAAAATTACCTTGTGATAATTATTTTTACATTTCAACAGAAATGGTCTGCAGTGTGCATTAAATGTTTCGATATACTTTTCGTAATTCGTGAAGCTAGAATTAATATGATGGTATTGAACTTGTGCAGAGAAAAAACCCTAACAACCAAATGTCTAGCCTACTGTAATGGAAATATTCTAGCATATTTGATTGAATTTGTACTTCCAAATCGAAAAGAGTCAAATGATCTTTAGAAAATAAATAAATAAATAAAAGAAGCAGACGATAAACAGTTTAAAAAATGATTTTGAAAGAAATACTGTAATAAATTGACTAATATCTGGATACATTTAGTTAGAAGTGAGTGATGTGCTTTGTTTATAAAATTAAAAGTAACTGATTTACACAACTTAGTAATTCTACGTAGTTCAATTTAACATTTTACCTAACTTAAGTGTACAAATATATTATGAAAATAAATCTTTTGATAAGTTAATTTGAATGGTTATTAGGTCCTAGACCCAAGTACAATAAATAGACAATTTTTAAAATATTACAAATCAGTTACAAAGTCAAGATAGAAAATTGGGTACTTTTCGGTTAGCCGGGCGCCAGTGATATATATACATATATACACACACATATATATACACATATATCTACACACACATGACACATCTATATATATACACATATCTACACACACATATATGTATGAATTAATTTATATATTTATATATGTACATGTATCACTGGCGCCCGACTAACCGAAAAGTACCAAAAAAGGCTTATGGCGAGAGAAGGAAAGTTGCAACATATTTTCTGGCAACCTATTCGTAGTTTCATATAAATAAGTATTTTTTTTTTCAATATTTATATAATTTATTTAATATAAAGAAGCCATTTATCTCTTTTTATATGCAGGTAGAACAGAATTGTATATATAAATAATTTTATACATATATAAATAAACATAAAAGTACATTAGGTTTGTTTTCATAATTGTATATATCTAACTTTTTGAAGCCCGGATTACGCCAAAGCGTCAAAAAAAAGTGCCAAGGTCTCTATAGTTAAAAAATGTCGATTTCTGTATTTAAATTGACATTTATTGTGTTTTGATGGTTAAATTATGGTATGTAGTTGTAAAAGGGAGGAATGGGATTGATTTTGTAAAGTTTTTGGTAGATTTATTATATTTTTTGTACGTATATTTATTGTAAAATAATGTGTTTAGGAAAAGGTAAGTCAATGGGTTCAATCTGATTTATTAATCTTAGCATTTTTTTAATTTAAAACTTTTAATTTCCTTTAATAAAACAAGTATATTAATTCCCTTTTATTTCACGATTATGAAATTTAATATTATTTATGTAATCACAAATTATAAGAGCGAAAATGCTCTTTTTATTACATCTTTCTGCTGCGATACATTGACCAAAAGTGGATCACTATTGCGACGTCACTAATACTTGTAGCAGGCCCGGTGTAGGACATACAGCGACATCTCGGAGGCCCCGCTTCTGCCATAAAAATTGCTTGCTGAAATAAATTTTCGATGCTCTTTTTGATTCGTAACTTTTTTTTTTTAGTTTTTTCTGCATATGTTCCCTTTTTTTAGGAAGGTTTTTTAAAGATATTGGACTAAGCGTCCGTATTCCGGTCACCTGCCAGTTGGCATTTTTACTATAGTGTTGGATGTTTCGTTTATGGTTCAAGATTACTCTGGACAACGATTCAGATTACAGAATATTAGACGACTTTTGAAATTAGCGATTGCTAAATTTATGGGAGTTTTCAATATGAAGCAATTTTTTACCAAAAAAGCAATGCTTCCAATGTACGGAAAAACTTTGTAATGTCAATGGTGGCGAATGGAATAAATAAAATTTGTCGATTTATCATTTCAGCCTGGATAAGAAAAACGAGTACTTGAAATTCTGATTAGATAAGTTTTTGATCATTATAAAGTATTTTCGACTTACACACAGACTAGCAGCTAAGCTTAGTGACACATGAATTTATTTCTGCGTGTTATTATACTCTTTAGAGAAATGCAAAGAAAATCTTCGGTTTAAGTATTCACCAAAAAGATTATTATTAAACTTTTTGCATAACTAACTTTATTGTTGTCAGTTTTATTTTAGGTATGGAATTTTTTTAGAGAAATATCTATAATTGAATTAACAGTAATTCGACATTATTTAATGGAATATAGTTTGCCGCGTAAATAACTTCGTTTTGTAACTAACTCTGGTGCATTAGTAACCATATCGTTTCAAGCACTTCTAATGTTTGACGTCAAACTTGGATATCGACAAGATTATGGAAGATTAGGAAGATTTTGTTGGATGCAAGCTAGAGGTTTGTTCTTCTACCAGAGTTAATCGTCGTTTTTTTTTTTAGGTTAACGGTCACACGAATGCAACTGACCTCAAAAATGGAAAGACAGTGAAAATGGCGTCATTTTAATTTTATTCAAACTATTCAGCTTTAAAAATGCACTTTTTATTGTTTCATCATTTTTTTTTAAATACGACAGTTAAACACTGTTCTTTATGTGCAAACAATTTATTACATTTTGACTGTATTTACTCTGCTGGAATTGAAAGATGAAAAACCGTAGTAGACTTGCCAAAAGAGGACGTACATTAGGAAATATAACGTAACATAGAGTGAGATTGTACTTTACCAGAACCTTACATAGAGACAAGAAAGAGGGACGGATTTCAAGAACTTACAGACGAAAATGAATCACCCGAACATTATTTAAGTTCAATGGTCAATCTATGCAATCATTGTAATGCTCTCTTTTTTAGTAGTATGTTGACTAGAGAACATTTTAGTTCCTATTGCCATAATCTCATAATGGCCTCATTTCCCTATCAAACTCTACTATAAATGATCAACTATATGAGTTGCTTCTTGTTAGCCCAAATTTTGTTAAATGTATGATGTAATATAACGTAATGTTGTTCGCATCGTTTACAGCAATATTGAAGGAAAAACCAGGTGAACGTCCCTATATTGTTTTAAAATACATCCTCAAATCAATTGATGTAATTTTAAAATACATCATTTAAACATCATTTAAATTACACTGCAAACGTTCCCTGTAGAACATTGTGTAATAGAATTATTTTGTGTGACCCAGTAAATGAATAATAAATGCTTTGCACATCAAATTTTATAAAATATACGTTTTAGTGTGCTTCATAATTGTGTATCAATTTCATCTTGTTTCAGATGGCGTAACATCACCAAAATGTACTTGAAACGATTTTTCCAATTGTAATGTAACGAAATACTTTTGACTGTCCCTGTAAATAACCGATTAATGCTACATACTTCATTTTCAATAGGGATTATGCTAGAGTAGACATCAATAACATACAAAAAGGTCAGGACAATCCGAGTATATTTACGACAGTTAGAACACCGAAGTCATAAACACTTTTCATGTAGGTTGAAAAGTGTTAAAAAGGGATTTGTGTGAGGGTATATAATCCAGCCATTTTAGGAAAAATACCGGAAAAAATTAGAACAAAGCTGGATTTTTGCACAGGTGGTAGTTAGGGTATGTACTTTAGCATACTAAAAGTCCTCATCGATCCGATGTAAGCTTCCGCCACCAGGGGGCGCGAAAGATATAGAAAATAGGTTTTTGTGAATATCTCATTAATGAAGGCATCTAGAAATAAAAAAGGTTCAGTTACAAAGATGTGGAAAATTTTATTTCCTACACAAAATGTTTAAACATTTTTGTGTCACACCAACCCTTCCCTGTCAAAAATCCAAAATAGTGAACATACTCGGAAGAAAAACGATAAAAATACAGAAAACCTGCTGCTATTTCAAAGAAATTATACCGAAAGTCTAAAATTCTTACTTTTGAAGAAAGGAGTTAAGTGTATAACATCCTTTATATACTTATTTCCACACCATCCTTAAAGTAAAACATTTAACGCATTTTTTTTATTGTGGTGTAAACCGTAGGCATAGTCCACATATAATGACTGGCTTATTAAAATCTCAACGTTTGAGTGCTTGAATAGTTATTCGTACATCTTCAACCCGATTCAGTTTCGTCATGATCTGTAATTTTTTCTTCAGTTGTTTTTTCTGGGTGGCCTTCAATATCGTCACTAAATTCAGGTATAGCGATTCCTTCATCCCTTGCAATGGGCAGGACATTGTCAATATCCTCCTCGTCTTCAAATTCAACTTTATTTGCATTGTGACATGAAACTTCTCAATAATTTACTCAAATATCAGAACATTTCAATCCGATTTTTCGGCATCCACACGCTTTATTACATCCTTTGGAACAAGTACAAAAAATGGATTCAATAATATTTTTTGGTATGGGCAGTAAGGTAGCTGAAGTTGGAGATAAATTAGGTGAATTTTGACATCCCCAGTTCTCAGGAAGAAGTTTATTTCCCAACCAGTATTGTATTTAATGATAAACACGTAAACTGTGCAATCTAGCTGCGTCTTCAGTAGACGGCAACGATGAAAGGCCTTTTCTTAACAACAGCAATTCTTTTCTTGAAACATATGTAACGGTGCTTGTTCAGAAAAATTTCTGCTTTACAACCATATAAAGCAAGACAAATAGTTTTCCTGCCTCGTATATTTCAATTTTGGATACATTGCCACTTTTAAAAGTGCTGGCAGCTGGAATGTTACGGACTCCTTCCTTTTTAAAAATGTTTGATGACGACATTTTGCCTTTCCCAAGCAATGCTGATGTAGAGTCACAACCTGTAAAAACGTGAATGAACAATATGTGATTTTTCAGAACTGCATCATTATCTAGACTGTGCGACGAATACTTGGTGGTTGTTATTATTCTTCTTCCTGGCTTAATAAAAATATATCTGTCTCTGGAGGTGTTAAAGCAGTCAGCAATACGAGCAAGTGAATAACATCGCCGACAATAGCAGTATGCACACCAGACTTTGCTACTTCAATGGCTGGGTTAACAATAAGTGTATCAGCATCATCTTCTGCTTGTTTCTCTTCGAAACTATTCTCCATAAATTTCCCCATAAGCTTATTATTTTGCTAATTAGATTTTTTTTTAATGTGCTGACTAATAAACACATTCATTTCTTCGTTAAAATCGATGTCGGGAGTTACAATTTTCGAATACCGAAGATTTCTTTCGGCTGTTTTTTCTATTATAAACTTCGTCAGAGTAACCATCAAAAACGATTATACATTTACCACAGTAGTATCTTAGGACATAGGAAATATAACTTTCTACGATACTCCTGTAAGTTCCACCAAAGTGCCAAAGAACACGACGCAAAAGCCATCCTCTATCGATGATATACGTAGACACAGATTCACTTTAATTCTTTTAGTCCGTTTTTTTTTCAAAGATTGAATACAATAATGATTTGGTGGTTTATCCGGGGCCTCCGAGATGTCGCTATGTGTCCTACACCGGGCCTGCTACAAGTATTAGTGACGTCGCAATAGTGATCCACTTTTGGTCAATGTATCGCAGCAGAAAGATGTAATAAAAAGAGCATTTTCGCTCTTATAATTTGTGATTACATAAATAATATTAAATTTCATAATCGTGAAATAAAAGGGAATTAATATACTTGTTTTATTAAAGGAAATTAAAAGTTTTAAATTAAAAAAATGCTAAGATTAATAAATCAGATTGAACCCATTGACTTACCTTTTCCTAAACACATTATTTTACAATAAATATACGTACAAAAAATATAATAAATCTACCAAAAACTTTACAAAATCAATCCCATTCCTCCCTTTTACAACTACATACCATAATTTAACCATCAAAACACAATAAATGTCAATTTAAATACAGAAATCGACATTTTTTAACTATAGAGACCTTGGCACTTTTTTTTGACGCTTTGGCGTAATCCGGGCTTCAAAAAGTTAGATATACACAATTATGAAAACAAACCTAATGTACTTTTATGTTTATTTATATATGTATAAAATTATTTATATATACAATTCTGTTCTACCTGCATATAAAAAGAGATAAATGGCTTCTTTATATTAAATAAATTATATAAATATTGAAAAAAAAAAATACTTATTTATATGAAACTACGAATAGGTTGCCAGAAAATATGTTGCAACTTTCCTTCTCTCGCCATAAGCCTTTTTTGGTACTTTTCGGTTAGTCGGGCGCCAGTGATACATGTACATATATAAATATATAAATTAATTCATACATATTTGTGTGTGTAGATATGTGTATATATATAGATGTGTCATGTGTGTGTAGATATATGTGTATATATATGTGTGTGTATATATGTATATATATCACTGGCGCCCGGCTAACCGAAAAGTACCCAATTTTCTATCTTGACTTTGTAACTGATTTGTAATATTTTAAAAATTGTCTATTTATTGTACTTGGGTCTAGGACCTAATAACCATTCAAATTAACTTATCAAAAGATTTATTTTCATAATATATTTGTACACTTAAGTTAGGTAAAATGTTAAATTGAACTACGTAGAATTACTAAGTTGTGTAAATCAGTTACTTTTAATTTTATAAACAAAGCACATCACTCACTTCTAACTAAATGTATCCAGATATTAGTCAATTTATTACAGTATTTCTTTCAAAATCATTTTTTAAACTGTTTATCGTCTGCTTCTTTTATTTATTTATTTATTTTCTAAAGATCATTTGACTCTTTTCGATTTGGAAGTACAAATTCAATCAAATATGCTAGAATATTTCCATTACAGTAGGCTAGACATTTGGTTGTTAGGGTTTTTTCTCTGCACAAGTTCAATACCATCATATTAATTCTAGCTTCACGAATTACGAAAAGTATATCGAAACATTTAATGCACACTGCAGACCATTTCTGTTGAAATGTAAAAATAATTATCACAAGGTAATTTTCGTAGCTAAAATTTCTTCTTTTCATTATCAGTAGCGAATTTGAAGACTTAGATTAGAAACTAGGAGCACAACATTTTCTTCCCTTTATTTTATAGATATAATCTACACTTTCTTTAATAATTATAATCAATAATTATTGATAGCATTATAATCTAAGTACACGGAAAAATATTATTAATTACTATATAAAACAATAAATAAAATCAAAATACTGTCGTAAACAATCCGTACAAACGAACAAAGTACATGAAAATTTTTAAGTTATTATGGATCACTGTTTTGACGTCAGCAGGTTGTGACGTCACCTGTAGCAGGCCCGGTGTAGGACACACAGCAACATCTCGGAGGCCCCGGTTTATCTCATACCATTTTCATCAAATGATGATAAAGGCTATGCCGATAGTTCATATTGAAAGTAAGCTTCCAAATATTCTTGATGCTTCATACAAATGGAAATACGTTGAAACAATAACAGTGGATCACAGGTCACAGTATTATCTTTAAATTTAAACGAATCATTCATCATCGTAATGATAGAACTCGATCTTTAAGTGAAAGTTTCCAGTCACCAAATTTTTTCCCTGAAATCTTTTTACTGTATGCATCATGGCAGTTTATTCTGTGATCACCGACATAAGCATGTGGTGACACAATGCCTATTACACAAGCGTGCGAAATCGGTCTACAAAAGAACAGTCAATGTCAGGAGAGAACGGGAAGTGTTGGAAAATAGATAGGTATTTGTTCTTCTTGGGCGCGTTCAATATGATCGTGTTTCCTTATTTTTTTTCAGTTATGTTCACTGTTTTTTATATTTGACAAGGAAGGATTGGTGTGACAATAAAATTCTATAGACACTTTTGTAGGAAATTAAATTTTCTACATCTTTCTAATTGAACTTTTTTTCCTAGATGCCATCGCTCATGAGTTATTCACAAATAAATAAATAAATAAATTAATTAATTAAAAAATAATAATAATAATAATAAATAAATAAATAAATAAAAGATTTTCAAGATCATTCGCGCCTCCTGGCGACGAAAGCTCACATCAGATCGCTGAGGACTTTTAGTATGTTAAACTACATACACGAATGAACATCTTTGCAAAAATCCCGCTTTATTGGATTTTTTCCCCCGCTATTTGTAATATGAAATAGTATTATGAAAAGAAATCGATGACTTGAAATAAGAACACAAAAAGGTGGGAGAAAGATCCGTTTATTTTCTTGAAATTTCATCAATGAAGGAAGGCAGAACATCATGTTTTCCCATTTGGTATACTGTTCTTAGGAATGAAATTATCCAACGGAAAATCCTTTAATTTTATAGATTTCAAAACGGCAATATTTTAGATGGCTGGCGATCGTTGGAACAATCCATGACGATTACAATCTTATTCTTGAGATATATTAATTAAATCCAGGCAATCTTAAAATTTAAAAAAGTAATACAACACTTTAATAAAAAGAGTTATTTGAAGAAAGCATTTTTTTAAAAAAAATCGTTGCCGGCGTTCCGAAACAGGTACTATAGACCCGGACTTCGTACCGTAGCAACTTAAAAGAATACACCTTCATTAACGCATAACTTTTTTTTTACATTTTGATTACATTTACGTTGCACAGGTATAAATATTAAAGAGGGATGCCCAAAAGTAATATCACGAGAAAATTTAAATTTATAAGTTAATTAAAAAGTGACGATAATTATTAAAAGACAAATGATTTAAGTAGAAACGAAAACTCAATTCTCAATTTGTGCAATATAAACTAGTGCTCCCTATTAAACGTTTATACGAGTATACGTATAATACGTATTATACGGGGTGCAGATTTTGAATACGTATGATACGACCGAAACGGTTATACGTATTATACGAAACAGCATATACGGTACATCGTATATACGGATCTTACACCAGCGGTTAAACGTATAAGCGTTTAAACGGTTTTCGTTCATTGATTAAAAAATTATGCCTTTCTCCTGCTGGTCTGTGGATCAGAAACTTTGAGCAACACCCGCTGTGTCCCGTGCAGTTGGTACTTGCAAAAAAAAAAAAAAAAAAAAAAAAAAAATCGAAATATTTTTTTTCTTCACTTTAGATTTTGCCCCCCCCCCCTCCCCTCAAATCTAAACTATTAATTATTAAACGATTTACTATGAAATGATTTATCTTTCGCATATCTGTAACACACGCACATAGCTTATTTTGATTTATGGCGTGGACATTTCGCCCGAAACATTAGTATTGCAGAACACAAACTTACATTGACTTCATATTTTATACTGACATTGATCAATCCAACTTGTGGGAAGTTTCATAATGTTATTTTTATTTTAAAGACCCCCACGGAGGGCACTCCACCTACCGGCCTATATCCTCAGTGCAGATAATCGGCTGTAACAAATAACTAACTAAACATACTTTTATTTTATTTAAGAATACTTTTTTCTATATTAAAAATATAAGGGGGTCGAGGCAAGAGAGTGCCAAGCCACATTTTTGAACTTCTGAGATATTTCAATTTGAAAATTTAATCCAATACTCAAATCAAGATATATAGCCTAAAGTTTTTCCGCCAATGTCTTACTAACATTTGAGATAGTCTGAGTAACAATATGGCATTACTTTAATAATATTACTATTATGTTTTTTGTAAATTAGCTATCTTCATTGGGGGCATAAACATCTGGGGCAAAAACGAAACATGTCACATATGCTGCCAGTAAGTGACATTAGAAACAAATTATATGTTGGATATTATAATTTACAATATTAAGCAACATATTACAGTGTTAGATTTATTTCACCAAAAATGTGGTTTGGCAATTTCTTGGCCCGACCCCCTCATATTTTGAAAATACGTTTTACAGCAAAAAAGAAAAGAGAAGACAAGTCATTTTAAGCTTGTGTGATTACGTTCTGAAACTTGCAGTGACGATTATTTGTCAGGCTATAAGTAATCGAAATTTATAGGTACTAACACCAAAAATGAAATTTGTCAAGACTAACAACAATTCTTAAAACGTAATATCTTGTAATGCACATACACTTTGTATAAAAAATACCAGGAGTGTTATGGTTAAAAAAAAATGTAATTGCGTTGTGCATTAACACAGAGTAGAAAACATTAGTACCGTGGAAAGAACAATATTTGACCTCCCGGGCGCAATTTGAGTATACGCACACAAAAATAAATATTTAAAAAAAATTAAAACAGAAAGAATATCCTTAATAAGGATTAACAATAAATCTGAAATCTGTATATTCTCCTTATTTGCTCAAAAAGTCTTTTTATTTGCGTTATATATTTACGATAATCGTTTATAGGGAAAAATAACAAGATTCTATGTATGAAACATATTATACAGATTGCTAAAGTCACGCCATAGATTTCCAATTTGTTCTCCGTTCAGTGACGTAACACTGATGAGATCCATTGGCATTAAAAGTAAATACAATACTTGAAATATACGTATACTTGAATTATACGTTTAACCGATGTACGCTTATACGTATTCGGATACGTTTAAATGTATAATTTAAGAGATACGTATTCCTTAAATACGTATTATACGTATATACGTATAACTGAAATACGTATCGCATCGGGAGTACTCACAGAGTAAGGAGATTTAGGAGTACTAATATACTGTTTGTCGATCACAAGAATAGCTCTCGCCGAGAAGTCTGCGCCTGTCTGTTGCCGTGGAAACAAGACTCGCTCCATTTTCGACAGGGGAAACCAGAAGATAGGCATTTACAATAGTTTACTAAACGCTTTTATTATTATTGTTTTGTTTTTTTTTGTAATTATTTTAATCGATTCATCGAGTGAAAGAAAACTGGTTCATATATTATTTATATGATAATATTTAGATTTTACAAATGAAAATAAAATATGAATCAATATGAATTAATCATGAAATTTATTACTGTAAAAATGAAATTAAATTAACTTAAATAATTGTTTAAAAATTGATATTTTCATAACCATTAATAATTGTCAATGACTTTAAATTATTAATACAATGACCGAACTTCAGTGATTATTATAGATTTCAGTATGTATTTTCAAACAATTTGCAAGGACGGAAAATTTTTTTTATCATTAAAAATAGAAAAAATAATAATACCTTCTAAACTTTTAGAATTTATTCAAGCATGTGAAAATTCTCTGAATCACTCTCAGCAGTCTCGGTTTCTTCTGAATCTCTCTCAGCAGTCTCGGTTTCTTCTGAATCAGAGTCGTCGGTATTAATGTTAAATGACAGTTCGTCTAATAGATCCTCTAACAGTCCATCTTTTTCCCAGTAATTATTTTCAACGTTTTCCACGTGTTTGCAATGTGCTGCCCATTCTGCCGAAGTAACCTCAGTGATAGCTGTTTGAAGTAAAGATTTTAGATTGTCCAAACTTAAATCACCAGTAACATTTCGTTCTTTTACTTTTCTTTTTACAGAGGACCACACAAATTCTATTGCGTTTAGATCACAATGATAAGGGGGGAGTCGTAGAACTTCATGTCCATCTTTTTCTATTAAATTATCAATTTTATAGACGATTTTCTTTGGACGATTGCTGTCTATAAGAGAGAATAGATCCGCTTTCCGCATTTGTTCGTCGCAGTATATTTTGTTGTTTTTCAGCCAGTCAATCATAACTTTTTTTGTAGAATACTTTGTAGGAGTGAGGTTTTCAACAGTTGTATGATACGGAGTATTATCCATACATACGACACTGTTTGGTTGCAAATTAGGAAGAAGTTTTTCCAACACCCATTTTTTGAAGTTTTCATAGTTCATTTGCCCGTGATAGTCACCGCTTTTTGTCGATGCTTTATATACTAGTTGAACATCCGTAAGAAAACCTGTTGATGATTCAGCATGAACAACTATGTCTATTTTTCGCATTAACATTTGCTGTAACTCCCAAAACTGTGTCGTCTTGCCAACATTTCTTAAATGTCAAGTTGCTATCGACCCAAGTTTCATCAATATAGACAATCGGTCGTCCAGTGTTCCTATGACGTCTCATTTCTCTCAAATATTTGTGTCTCCAAAAAACAATATCTGGCCTTTCGATGAGAACTTTTCTTTTATTCACGCACTTTTTCCATCGAAAATTCATTGAATGTAAGACTTTGCACAATGTGTCTCTTTTCCACGAAAATCCAATTTTTTCTTTCAACACGGGTAATAATTTTCTGAGAGATGGTACTTTTTTTTCTCTTATATAAAAATCTTGAATCGTTTGACGTATAACGTACTTGTCAAAGTAATCTATTTCGCAGTTCCGCTCACTAGGTCTTTTACGATGTTTACCAGGTGATATTAAATCTGTCGATGAGCCCAATGCAGAAACTTCATTTCTTATTTTTTTTATTGTAGCTTCAGAAACTCCACTTGCTCGGGAAGCTCGTTTCAGAGCTTGTGGGAGTGGAATTAAAACATCTTTAGATGAAGCTTCACTGGAACAAAATTCCGCAACATTATATATGATTTTACGTGCTTGCGATTTCAAGACTTCACCTTTTCTAAACTGAAAGGGCATCTTTCCAGTTTAACAAATTAGCAAAATTATTTAATCAAATGGGAACAAATAATTTTAAAAAAGCAAAAGCAAAATTAAATCAAAAATAAGATAACGCAACTGCTGTAGATCCGAGAAGACGAATGACGTGATCTAACCATCTAACCTTTTATTCCGCCAATTCCTCACACGCGTATTCCCCATTCGAAATGGACCGGTCTTGTTACTATAGCGACCGCCACCAACCAGACTTTATGGCGGGAGCTATTCTTGTGGTCGACAAACAGTAAACACACCCTCTACAACAGCATTAACGCGTAGGAAACACCAACTACGAAGCCACGCCTCCAACTGCAGAGAACGAAAGCGATGTCACCGAAGTAGAAGTAACATCTCTGGCGAAAAGCGCTCCCAAAAACACTGTAGTAGGCTCAGAAAAGAACGATCCCGACACGGCTGGGGAAAGACGCCGATGTTATACTTAGCAACATCGCGCGCGCTAAACAAGAACGAAACACACGATATTAAAAGAAATGTGACAAATCACAAAAATATGACAAAAATCTCACAAGCGCCTAGTCCAGTCCCAAGATGAAGATGGAGCCACGCCCCAATCATACTTGAAAATCACAGATTAAATGTAAATATAATATTACTGATTATTATAAAATGATTTCAGTAAAAAGTGATGCAAGTGAATTTTTCTGTTAGTAGGAAAATATTTGAAAAAACTCTCATCTAATTCTCTCATACTTTTTCATCTGTTCAAATTACGATCGACCTATTTTTCTTTTTAACTTTGTGTATCAAAAATTTGTTCAAAAACTACTTTTTAACACTTTCCAACATAGTTAAAAAGTGTTTATGAATTTGGTTTGTCTATATGTCTGCCTGTCTGCCGTCCGGCCGTACTCTAACTTGCGTAAATATACTCAGATTGTCTTGAAATTGATATATGCTAATGCTATTGGTATTGGACCATGTTTGGTATTGAAAATGAAGTGTGTAGCATTTATGGTTATTTTATAGACGCTCTCAAAAGAATTCCGTTACATTACTGTCTATGGGAAAAAATCGTTTGCGACGTATTTTATAATGTTACATTATTTCAAACATATTCAAATTGATACATATCACTGAGGTGCAATATAATCTGCTTATTGTAGAATATGGCATCATAGAATGTATCGTTCATTTGCAAGGACACTCAAAAGAATTTTGCTACAGTACTGTCTATGAACAACAATTGCTGGTAGTTCGTTTTCAGATGTGGCACGCGTTTTTAAATGTAACTAATTTTTTGCATATTAATTGGTGCATATAAATTCTACAGATCATAAACATGGCTTCTCAAAAGATTTCACGTACATTTCCGTTTATTGACAGAAATTGACGAATGGGAAATTTTAATTGTATATCATATATTCTAATACGAGCAAATCTTGTGGGTGGTTATATATATATATATATATATATATATATATATATATGCAAAAATTATCTTAAAAACGGCTCTAACGATTTTGACGAAATTTCGTATCCTACCGTTTTGGGACACCAGAAAACCATTGGGCTTGGTCACATGTTCGAGAAAATTCGATTAGTGGGTCATTTTGGGTCATTTTGTGTCATGGTCAAGCTAATTGTATCTAAAAAACGGTTCAAACGATTTTAACGAAATTTTGCATCCGACTATTTTCGGGCACGAGAAGACTATTGGGCTGGGTCACATGTTCGAGAACTTTCGATTAGTGGGTCATTTTTGGGTCAAAGCGGGTCAAATTAATTTTATCTAAAAAACGGCTCTAACGATTTTGATTAAATTTTGTGTCCTACGAGTTTCGAGCACGATAAAAGCATTGGGCTAGGTCGCATGTCCGAGAAAATTCGATTAGTGGGTCATTTCTGGGTCATTGTGGGTCAAGATCTAAAAAGCGGCTCAATTTACACTAAATTTTGCATCCAATGGTTTTCGGGCACGAGAAGACAGTTGGGCTAGGTCACATGTTCGAGAAAATTCAATTAGTGGGTCATTTTGGGTCATTTTGGGTCATGGCCAAGCTAATTGTATCTAAAAAACGGTTCAAACGATTTTGACGAAATTTTGTATCCGACTATTTTCGGGCACAAGAAGACTATTGGGCTGGGTCACATGTTCGAGAACTTTGGATTAGTGGGTCATTTTTGGGTCAAAGCGGGTCAAATTAATTTTATCTAAAAAACGGCTCTAACGATTTTGATTAAATTTTGTATCCTACGAGTTTCGGGCACGCGAAAATCATTAGGCTAGATCACATGTTCGAGAAAATTCGATTAGTGGGTCATTTCTGGGTCATTGTGGGTCAAGATCTAAAAATCGGTTCAATTTACACTAAATGTTGCATCCTATGGTTTTCGGGCACGAGAAGACTGTTGGGCTAAGTCACATGTTCGAGAAAATTCAATTAGTGGGTCATTTTGGTCATGGGTCATGATATTTGAACTCAAATATAATTTTGACCGAGCATAGCTCGGTCTTCCCTGCTCGTGTATTTCTTAACTGAAATAATTTTTAGCAAACCGTGTAGTATACATGCAAATCTATAGATCATATAATATACAGGGCTGCATAAAAGAATTCGGATATTTTGTTTGACTATTGATAGTAATTGCTGAAATTGGGTTTCCATTGGGTGTTATGAGTTTTCTAAATTAATTACTTTTTTTTTTTTAACAGTATTCTGAATGTGTGAAAAAGTGTTTCATAATCTATGCTTGCCTGGCGCATGATTTTTTGTTCTTGTTATTATTAACATTGCTCGAAATTTTGCAAAAAAAAAAAAAAAAAAGGCTGTTAAGAAATTTTAAAGCTAGCTCGGTATCTTAAAACCATGTGTTCCACTTGCACAAAACTATAAAGAAAGGAATACAAAGGATGTGAATTAACACGTTACTAAACAGCGAACAACCATTAGAGTGAAAAAATGTCCAGACCGGGTTTCGATCCCGGATCCCTTGGTATAGCGCACCAAGTGCTTTACCAATTAAGCAATCCAGCCGACGTCCGGTGTAGCATTCTCTCGCTCTTAAATGGCTAGGCTTGCAGCACAAGCACTACTACCTTGCAGCACAAGATGGAACGTCAATCATGAGCACAAAACCTATTGGCATACATGAGACAAATCAAACCCAATATCGGTGAATATTTATATACATCGTATATATATATCGTATATATAAAGAAAAGTTAAATTTTATTTTGAACTAGCTGTTACCCGTGACTTCGTTCACGTAACATTTAAAGAAAATTAATACATTAATTGAGCAACATATACAATTAACAAACTCTTTATGATATTTTATAGTAGAAAATATTTTTGATAATCACAATTTGCGTATTTTCGTTTATATA
This sequence comes from Maratus michaelseni, assembly GCA_963931845.1. Taxonomy (NCBI): domain Eukaryota; kingdom Metazoa; phylum Arthropoda; class Arachnida; order Araneae; family Salticidae; genus Maratus; species Maratus michaelseni. The sequence goes on along the minus strand of OZ007593.1, from coordinate 167,883,954 downwards.
TATATATATGATTATGTAAATTTCTTTCATGAGCTTGAAATTTCATACTTTTTCAATAAGATTAAGTGTGGAACACATTTTTTTCTTTGTTATTCTATTTTAGAATTTCTATTTATTCTATTTTACAGTTATTCCGTTCATGAAAACTGATTAAAGTTTTCGTGTGGAAGAATATTTTTTAAAGTGATTATATAAGTTTTAATTTTTGAGGAAATTTGTTAATTAACATGTCACTTTAAATATGACTTTTATTTGATTGAAATAATCTAAAAATCAACATAAATTATGTTTCTATTCCAAAACACTTCACATCTTCAAAAACAAATTGAAGTTATATGATATTTAAAAAAGAAATTAAAACATGTGGAGAATAAAAGTTTAAAAATACAGAAAATGAGTAGAAAAAAATACCTTTAACCATCATATATGTATTGTATTTTTATTTCACAGTGCTAAACTTTTAGCAGCTGTAGATCTACCAACAATATCAAAATGTTTATCACGCCCCAAAGACTTTCAAAGCCTAAATACTTATTTGTTAAGCAATAGAGTTGCTTATTTATTTAAATGGCGAAAAAAATCTGAAAAAGCACCCCAATTAGCGATAAATATTGTCATATTGATTTTTATATTGTAGTTTAGGATTATGGGAGTTTCAAAATTTGACAGGCATATATTCCAATGAGGAGTAAAAATTAATTACCCTGCAGATATATTTTTAATTATAGATTTAAACAATTTAAAATTGTAAGGAATTATATAAGTGTCAGAGAAAGATAACTAATAATACTTGGACTTTTAATTAGCTTTTCTCTTGCGCTTTTCCATAATCATGGTATCTTTAAGAAATAGGAGGGGGGGATTTTCTTGTTTAATTAGTGGCATATACTCTTCCTTGAATTTCACGTGAAGGGGAAAATCCTATTCTCCAATGAAAATTGCATATTGCATATGCTAACAACTTTAACACCGACTTTAATATATTTATTAAATTTTATAAAAATTTAATATTCTGGAAGATTGTACGGTAAAAGGATACTAAACTTATGTTTTGGTGACTAATACGCTCTGCGGAAATTATGCTATTTTGTGTAATTGCTATAAAATACTAATTTTTTATGAATGAAAACCGACACATGATTTAACGAGGCTAGCGAAAAAGACAGGCTACCGCGGTGCATTCCACTTATCTTTTTTTATGGACCGCTAGAGTGACGTGTGCTCTTTTCGTACACCTGCATTCAAGCATCACGTGACTCCCGCGGTCTGTAAAAAAAGATACGCGTAAAGCACTGCGGTAACCTTTCTTTTTCGTTAGCCTCATGATTTAAAATATGACGCAACTTTCACCTGGGATAGTTTTTCCTATGAACTGATACTTATCAAGTATGAATGATGAACTAGTTACCCGACTGCCAAGAAGGGTTATGTGTTTGACGCGTATCTGGGTATGTATGTGGGTGGGTATGTGTATTTCTTCATACCCTCGAAACATCCCAACGGCTGGATGGATTTTAATGAATGAGGTCTCTATCGATTCGTCTTAACCGTCCGATGGTTATAGGTAGGTTTTGTTTTCATAAATTCAAAATGGCGGCCGTAAAATACAAAATGGCGGTAGAGACGAAAAAAAATTAAGCACCATATTGAGTGGCATATCATTGGATAGGTCTTTCAAAAGGAAGACGATGTTTCCTAGACTATTTTACAGTTAGAAGCTCCTCCTGGACTATTTTACAGCCAGAATCTCCGTTTAAATATTACACAAACTGAAAGTTGTGTAGGTAGGATCTCTAGCTTAACTCTAACTCTAACTTCATAGACATCTATAGGCCTCATCAAAATAGTGTTTATAGATAGGAACTAACATATTAAACACAACTTAAAAGTCATCAATACAAGTCAATAAATAAAAAAATAAATTAAAAAAATCCAAAAACCCGACTGCGTAAAAAGCGAACTAAAAAGAAGGAAACACGATGACGTAGGAAAATAGTAGAGTGTGTAACGGAAATCCTTTTTACTTAAGTAATCGCACTCGGAGGCATCAGATTCATGTTTAGGTATGTATTGCGGCTCCTGCTACCTACATGTTTGCCTCCGACTGCAATTACTTAAGCAAAAAGGATTTCCATTACACACACTGTTATTTTCCTACGTCATCGTGTTTCCTTCTTTTTAGTTCGCTTTTTACGCAGTCGGGTTTTTCGATTTTTTAAATTTAATTTGCTTGTTACTATCATGAACTAGTTAAAAAAAATTCTTTCACTTCATGAATTATGTACAAATATGCATTTATATTTCTAAATAATGTGCATGTTTGTCAAGAAACTGGTTTGTTGCGTGTCTACTCAACGTATGCAAAACGTTGAACTAAGTTACTTGAAGTTCTGCTAAATTTCCCGTAATTTTCAAGTAGTTAGGATACATTATATTATGTGTAGGAAATAATACATTATGAATTACTAATTCTGCAAATATTGTCACTTTTCGCCTACAATTTGTTCAGAAATAGGCCTTTACTTGAGTGCGTGACATGCAAATTATCTATTTGAAACATGAAAGCGCTTAAAGAAATCCAATATTATTGTAATAGAAAAAAATTTAAACATTAATATTATTAAATACTAAATTTAACTAAGAAATTATATTCACAATGTAATTTAAACAGAATTTGCTAAAATTGCGTTTTGAAGTCATCTGATTTTTGATGCAAAACAATATTTCTCAAAAATATTTTTTTCTATTAAGAATTGGACAATAATTTCGAAGCTGGTGAAATGAAAATGACGCCTCTTTTTTGAACTTATAAAAAGTACATTAGTTTTTTTAATTAAAATGAATGGTTTACGAGAAAAAAAAATTACGTCATTTTTGTTTCCGATAAACATTTTACTTTTAATCCCCCTTTTTTTACACCCATTAATTAATGGAAAACGCGATTATTGTGAAATGTAATTATTGTCCACCTAAATCCAAGGATCTTAAATATGCCTCCTTGGTTGAAGCTGAAGCTGAAATAACCTACGATGTATTGATTTCTAAATGTCAATATTTGACAGACGATTTTTGGTTATGTAAAATAAATTGTATCATGAAGTTTGAATACGCAAAAATATGTTTTTATTTCTTGGAAAATTTACTCTGATATTAACAAATCAGTGTGATCAATTTACCTTTGTAAAATTAGGAGCTAAGCTATTTATTTTTATCTCCAAATACATTTAAATAAATGTACTATGTCATTTAAACGCACCTGTAGTAACCTTTTTAATATGCGAAAAAATGACATTATCTTCTCTGTATGACGTCAGTTTCGGATTTCAAATTATGATGAGTGAATCTGAATTTTTATTGGTTTATAAAAAGATTGTCCCTACGCAGTTTCTTTTAGTGGCAACGGGAAAGAAATTGCATTTGAAATTGAACAAGTAATACAAAAAAAAAATTTAAGTCAATTCCTACTTTTTAATCATAAATATATAAAATAAACCCGTGCAGCATTAATGTCCCACGTTATCTTTATTGAACATTATTTTATAATCATCGTTGCGGTATTTTATTTCTGTGGCATCACTAATTTGAGATAAATCTTTCATTTCATTTATGATAACAATGGGAGGCATTTTTATCCAGATGCAGGTCTCTCATCTGGAATTGGTTCAAAATTAGGAGACCTGTTTTCCATGTCAGCTATATATAGAAGCCAAAAAAGGCTAAAATAAAAAGCTGCAAAATAAACAAACAAACAAAAGGAATTTTTTCCCCCATTTAAAACTAAAATTAATTGATTTAATTTAATTAATTAATTAATATTTGAAAAAACTGTATTAACATAAAGTGTCATCCACTACAAGTTTAAAAAAAAATTATTTGAACTTGAGTGGATGAATAGAAAATATTTTATTAACGATTGGAAATTTGAACAAGATATATATATAGAGAGAGTGTGAGCTAATAGTAGGAATTTAAAAAAAAAAAAAAAAAATGAATTCTGTAATGATAAACTATTGGAGATGTTTGAAAAAAGTGGTAAAGAATGGTCATATCAATTTTTAAAGTTGACAGTAATTTTACTCGTGTTCTAAAACGTATGTACATCAAGTTTCGTTCACATCGGACAAAAACTGTAGATTCGTATAAGGAACATAGACACATACCAAGAACGGCTTTTATATATAAAGATTATTTTGAATTTTAGTTTGTAAAAAAATTAAAATATATTTTTTATTAGTTTTAAGTCATAAATATATGCACATTTCCTCAAAAATCGATGCGCTACTTACAAGATAACACCCATATAAATTAGGCGTATAAGCTTATTATTATTATTGTATATAATAATTATTATTATTACTTAGAGGTGTCTAGTAATAGTGTCTAATTATAATGACCAACTGAAGCAAAATTTGCATTCTTTCAATAATAAAAAATAAAGATCATATAAAATTTAGAAATTCGAAAGAATTTTTATAAGATAAACAAGCAGCAATTTAAAGATTACATTTTTTTTTTCCATAAAAACATTATTTTGTATCAAACACTCTTTAGTTTTTGTTTTATTTTAACATCTTTGTAGATTCTACATTACTTTCAGGTAGATTTCGTAAAAAATACTACCTATTACATTCTCCCCTATGTTGGAATTTCTGAAATTTTTTTGCAGATCTACGCCGATCATGACTCTCAGAACCCAAAACCACCCCCAGTTCAAAACTATACACTGTTAAAAATAAATTCTCAAATTCGCGGTAAAACTACTGGCAGCAAAGTAGCCGGACTTTTCCCGTTCCGTTAGTAGATTTTCCGTTTTGAAAGATAAAAGAAGGACAAACTCCGTTTGCAGAAGCGGTAACTTTCCGTTAACGATCTCAGAAATCACGGAAATATACCTGGCAGCACTGGCAGGAAAGGAAATTATCCGTAAAGAATACACTCGGCTTTTAAAAAATTACCTCTCTACATGTGCTGCTATCTGTCGACTATGACTATTGTGGGAGTATTTACGATCTGATATACTTGAAGAATATTTTCCGGCCGACATCGGGTTTGAACCAGGGATGACCACGTCTCGAGTCAAGTGTTTTGCCCGTTAGACCAGTGGGCGCTTGTTAGAGTAGCAGTTTTAAAGGATGATATGGGGTTTTTCAAAATGGCGGCTTAGAACTTGGAAACTTGGTAATTTTGAAGTTAATAGCGGGGAGATTTCGTTATGAGATGATGTTCCTGTTTTAAAATTGTAATATTAATAGAGGATAAAAATATGAATTATATATATTCTTAATTTGATTGTTAGATGTAAAATATGAATGTTATATTTTGAAATAAATTCGATAAAAAATGTTTGCTTTTTTGAGAAAATCGATTTTTTTTTCAACTATTATATATTTTTAAAATGTGTTCGCTTAGAATATATTTTCAGTGCGAGTGCTTTTTATTACTTTAAAAAATAAATTTCGAATAATTTTAAATGAATGAGAAAACTGTTATTATTATTTTTTTTTATTCGAAAGCATTATTATTATTTTTTTTTTATTAAAATCGATTTTTTTTTTTACTTAATTTAACTTATTATATATTTTACTTAATGTATATTTTTTAATCTGTTTGTTTAGAATTTATTTTAAGTGCAAATATTTTCTTATATCTTTAAAAAATAAATTGCAAATAATTTTAAAAGTAATAATTTTCCCAATCTTAATGGGAAAATTGTTACTTTTTTAATTCCAAAGCACTATTTTGTTGTTTTAAATAAACTCGAAATTTTAATTTATTGAATTTTTAGTTTTTTCTGTGCAGCAACATGTCAGTTTAAAAATTTTTTTTTTTAAACATGCAGCAGATAACGGAATATCTCCGTTGGCCCCTTTCGTCTCCGTCCGTTCTGTTGTTTTCAGGAAATATGAGAAAATTTTCTCTTTTTTAACGGAAAATACCCTTTTATCGCGAAAAGGGACTTTTTCTGTGAAATTCAGGAAAAAAATACCCGTGAATTTCAGATTATTTTTAACAGTGTATGTATATAGATATAGAGAGATCTATCTATCTATCTATCTATATCACTGTTTATGAACACGATAACTTCAATAATTCTGCACAAATCTCTTCCAAACTAATACATAAAATCAAGGGGCATAAAATCTCGGTCAAGTTCCTTAATGGGCAAAATCGAACCAGGGGATGGGGGGGATGGGGAGGGTTTTTGTGAAAAAAAGACCCATAACGTCATAGTTATGATACATATCGAATCAGTTTAAAGTTATTATTATTTCTTGGAAAAGGGTCAAAAATTTGTATATGAAAGATCTTTGATATCATTAAAAATGGCCTCAAGGTGTGGAAAAAATAGGGGTTTAAGAAGAAAAAAATTCATAACTTCGTCAATTCAGAAGATATCAAATCCATTTAAATTTATTATAAATCCTCTTAATATTATCTACAACTTTTATATCGACAAGTTTTTTATAGGACCAACCCTTACAGCAATACATAAATAAATAAATAAAATAAAAACAAAAAAAATACTTGCAGGCTCAGGCAGAGATATACTTCGAAGTGAGCGGTCCCAACTGTCGCATCATGTCAAAAAGGTCATTTCTTCTGCAATTCTCAATAAACAGGCGCCCCACGGTCTGCGTTTTCGAAATCTACCTGTGCCTGTGGGCCGAGCCGTCAGGGATTTTTTTAAATACAAATAATTCTGAAGAAATAATTGCATTTTTCCTTATAAAATATCCATTTAACATTATCTATAGATTTTAATATAAAATGTTTCTAAAGCAATATTTCTGTAGCAATATCTCTATAAACTTCTATATAAAACGTTCTAAAGAAAATTTTCTAGAACAATCTCTATAGATTTCTATATAAAATTTGTCAAAGATATTTTTTTTATATATAAATAATTATAGTTTACTACAGAAAATTTATATAGGCATTTTATTTATGTGCAAATTTAACGGCAGACGTTTCCATCACATGCTGCATGAAAATATAAAAACTATACAAATGGGCGGTCCTTCAAAACTCTTCATTCACTTTGGTCAAAATTATAGACTTCCATTTCGTCACATCTCTTACGAAAATAGTTCATAAAACTGTATAGAACTCTATAGAATTCCTAGTTCTATAAAATAGCCTTTCTATAGAGTACTATTTCTATAGAGTTTTGAAGAATTCTATAGAATACTTTTTCTAAAGAAAATGTTTTTATAGAATTCTTAGAAGTTCTGTAGATTTTTTTTTTATTATTATTGGACAGTCTTTCTATAGAGTACTTATAAACCTTATGGAATTAAGTTCTGTAGACTTGTTTGTTTTATATATAAAAAAAAAATATATATTTTTTGGTCTTTTAAAATTTGTGTGTATACTAATTTATTTATATTAAAAATTGAAAAAAAATAATTATTTTTGTAATACACCAGTGTAATATATAATAGTGCTCCATAAATTTAATATGAATAAATGTATGTAATTTAATTCAATTCTAATACGTTGTGATTCAACTGTCAAAGTAATAATATATCAGTCGAACTACTTATTTAAATGATAATTAATTAATTTGTTTGCTTATAATTCATTAGTTTGTTGGTTAATTTTAAAATAATTATTTAATTTGCTGTTACATTTATAAAAGCATCCATCTAATTTAATTAACTTTTTTTCACTTTAATAATATTGTAATTTTTATTCAAATATTTTAATTTGAAGAATAAATATTTAAACAATTGTTTCAGGTTTAACAAATAATAATTCATTAATTTGCTGTTGCATTTATAAAAGCATCCATCTAATTTAATTAACCTTTTTCACTTTAATAATATTGTAATTTTTATTCAAATATTTTAATTTGAAGAATATAAATATTTAAACAATTGTTTCAGGTTTAAGAAATAATAATTTATTAGATTTTTAAATATTTTTCAAGACTATATATGATTGGGAACGCAAATCACAAAAATAACAAAGTTGAAATAAAGTAATAAGAGTTTTGAAACTATTAGTTGTTATTTTTTATAGAAGCTCTACATTATTTCTATAGATATTTTGGTACTTCTCTGTTATCACGTCGACCACTTTTCATAACAAAAAACTATCGCCAAACTGTAAGATTAAACGCCAAAAATGCAGTCCCATTTATTTGATGTCAGAAGCATTATACGTGTTTGTTATGTCATCAAGTGGTTTTTAATTCGACATTTGCGTGTATTTTGCATTATGTTTTAATGATTTATTAGTTATTTCATTAATTAAAATAACAATTGTGTCCTTAAATTCTTATATATTTTTTATTTTTTTGATATTCCAATGGCAACTTCTCCCGTTTATTTGGCGTTACAGTTTGGCGATAGTTTTTTGTTATGAAAAGTGGTCGACGGGATAATAGAGAAGTACCGATATTTTTATAGAAGCTCTACAGAGATTTCTATTGAACTTCTACAGATATTTATTTCTATAGCTTTAGGTTAAACAAGCGTATAGAAAAACGAGTCATAATTCTATAGGATTCTATAATACGTTTTCATACGAATGTCGATAGGTATCCTTGAAGGTTGTAAAAGTAATATATTCAGAGATGCCAAGCTCCCACTTATCCTCCGTAATATGTGGATTAACCTTTTGCTTACGGTGGGATTACCGTAGTCCCAAGAAAAAGACTGTTGAAAAATACGGGGTTGGGATAATCGTCATCCCGAAAATTTCCACCCCTCAAAGATGGAGTGCAGGAAATCCTTAATAGCGTTTGGCTCAACGGGGGTCCTCATTGGGTATTGGAGAAGGGAAATTCTATAGGGAATATATTAGTTATCATAGGGAAATACAGGGAAAACTTATGCAGCAAAGAAAGTAAACATTGTTCAAGCGCACGATTTGAAGCTGTTTCTATCTCACTTCCTCCAAATTAGTGGAAGATAATTTTTGTTTGTGATATTAATATGAAGAGAATAGATTATTTTTAGTAAATTGTTTTATTATTTTAGTATCGATGATTTTAATTAAGTTTTTCTTCTTAGAATGTTAAGTATTGCGGGGTTTTTTTATTTCGACAATAGTACACTAGATATCTTAAATAGACTTTTTAAAACCCAGGAATAAAGCATCCTGAATGGAAATTCAGGATCCTTAATAAAGTATTTTATTCACTAGAATTAACGCATGTAAAACAATATTTTTAGAAGTATCTATTTTATTTTGAAAATTAGTTTTTGTTTTATATCTTAATAATTATATTATATTATATTATAAAAAATATTATATTATATTATAAAAAATATTTAAACTATTTTTAAGACACTAGCATTATCTACATCATATATTGGTTTAAATCAATATGCTCTTTCGTTAATTTTATATTAGATATAATTAAAAATCACATTTTCTTAATAATAAAATTTATTTTAATAATTCAAATTCAAATAGTTATTTTATACTAAAAATCATTCTAAATATTTAGTCTGAACTCGCCGGAGTGAAAGAGGGTTCAGTTTGAAGAAGCTATGAGCAGGGGTGAAACTGAAAGAAAAAAATGTCACAGAATAAAGACAGAGAATAATGGTGCGGATATTTTTACGTAGTCTTTGAAAAGGCAGGGGAAAGAGTTGTTTTACTCTTTTGTTTTTAATAAGTATTGAATTGGCACTTGTTAATGAGGACTGACATTGAATGACTGAGTGTTATTGCTATGTCTGAGCAATGTGTAAGCGTCAGAATGAAAATTTTAAACTTGATGTCATTCCAAATTTAAAGTAAAATTACAAATTCAGATTGTAAGTTAATTTTAAAATCGCTTTTATTCAGTTTCTTTGAGCTCTAATAAATATCCCTATATAAATGTATGTTTATCCAAAATTCTACATGCAATATTCTTTTTTTACGGATTGTATCTTTTACTTCAAAGACAAATAAGTAAATAAAAAACATGTATAAGTTTAATTATATCAAGTTGGATTTTGTATGCAGCATAAAAACACTGATTTATGTTTTTTACAAGTAATTACAGAATAGCATGTATATATTTTTAGCTGAGAACATTTTATTTTTCTCGCTTCCTAATTACCATCCTCTGCTAAAACTAACTGCTTAGTATAAAATTACAATCTCAAAAAAAAAAAAAAAAGATGGAAAGGACTGTAGAACGTATACTATACAAATATATAGTATTCTTGCGTTACCACCTGGGTCTAACCTTTAACAACTCTCACTTCTAAACGCGAGTAACTTGAGGCAAAAAATGCTGTAATGTTAATTTTTTTTAACAGTTGCCGAACAGTTGATGTCGGTTAAGGGGCTTCCGAGTTGCGATCAACCTTACGCCCAGTCTATTTGTGAGTAACCTGTCTGAAAAATGACACTGAATAATTGAGTATCACGTCCAAATGCGCCTTATTAAATCGTCCACAATAACTTTAAAAAATAATAACAATACGCATTTTCTATTGATTTTTCAATATGATTACAAGTACTTTATTCATTAAACTTCGGTTATTCTGTAATATAATTTCAATCATTGACCTTGATCGGGAAATAGATTGCCAACAACGATAAAAATGTTTTGCACGATTATTATTATTATTATTTTCACAAAGTACGTAGAGGTGTTTACATTGGACTGCGCTACATTGTTCCGAATATTAATCTCCCTATGCCAGAAAAAAAAATCATTAAAAAAAAAAAAAATGTAAACAAGAAATGTGTAAATAACTGTCTCATTTATTTATCATTAGCCTGTAAATGTCGTTGAGTGACGGACGAAAGATGTTGAGGATGGGAGGTAAGTAATAAGTACCTTCTAGATATGTGTTGCTCTTGCTTTTACATTTTAATTGTTGCATTATTTCTTAAAAATATGCACAATATTCGTATTTACACAATTAGTGTACTATGCACCCAAATACTTCGATTTGAAACAGTAGGGAAAGGGAAGACCGGGACTGGTTGCCACAAAGTTCATTTCTTCCCTTCTACAAGCTGTGTAAGCTCATACTAATTATAACTCATTAGCACATGCACGCGATTATGTAAATCAATAAATATGATTTATACTTGCCGTTAATTAGTTTCACTCCTGTCTTTAATAAACTTCTTGTATCTCATTTACTTATTTATTTTGTACTGGTCCTTGTCTTTTTGCTGGGTGATTATTTATTTTCTGTCGTTCTAATTTATTATTCCATATCATTAATAGCGCAATATTAACCTACATTTTTATGTGGCATTAAAATTGAAAAAAAAAACAAACAGATAATGCTCTAAATCAGGGGTTCCCAAACAATGGTACGCGAAGCTCTGGCTACTGGTACTCAGAAGTCCCATATTGGTACGTGGAATAAAATACAGAATGCAGCATATTATTATGGAATCAAAAACATTTGTCTTTATTAACTTGGAAATTTTCCAAAAATTTTCGAATGCGATTAAAGGGTCTATAAACGCTTTTTCTTTTCCTTCTTTTTTTTTTTTTTCTTTGTTATAGGAAATGTTTGTTATAGCAGACTTGCTGAAATTTGCGCAGATCGCTAATGATACAATCAGTTTTTCAAACATAATTATTGGATTTATATGGATACAAATTGAATTTTTTAATAAAGACCTAATTTTAAAATGATTGAATGAAGTATTTTTAATTAGCCGAAGAACTGTTTTTAAACGTACCTTATAAATTGAATTATCTGAAGGTAAAGTCTGGATGCTTGGAAATAGGAGGAGCTTGTGTGAGCAGGAGGAGTTAAAACAAAATAAAATTCCAAGTGTAATTTATGACCTATTGTTCTATTTGCAGTACAAAAGCTTCTAGGAGGTATTGAAATAAAGTTTCATTTGAAACATAATTCATAAATTAATTCCTTCTATTGATATAAATATTTTTCTTCTCTTGTACAAAATGTGTATATTTTCTTTCTATTTCATGTTTTTAACAGAGTAAGTTTATTTAAAATGGTGATCTGAAATCAAACAAAAACTGTGGTCATTGGATTTGAGGTAAAGCATTGTACATTGTACGATTGTACATATGTATTGAGGTGGTATATACATAAATGTATGAAGAAACTTGCAAGTGTTTGGCCTACTGCGCGACATTATTGTCGTATTTAAAGGTATGCAGATTATTAATATTAATACAGTTATATTGAACCTATTTTAAATGGCCTAACTCATCTTTGGATAAGAAATTCCTTTCCCATTTGAGACACACTGCCGCTGTATCTCACAACAGAGGAAAAAAGTGAACTTGTTCAGCTCTCATGTGATGGATTGTTGGAGTACACTTTCAAAATAATGATCAGTTTTAACAGGTAGCTAGCTATTATGCGTTTTCTCCATTTTTAAGTACAGTAACCGCCGTTTTATTGAATCATTTTTGTTGAACATAATTTGATTCTATAAAGCGGTGGATTCTGACTAAGGTAAAAATACTAATACTAATTTTTGGTTTACTTGATTCCTAAAAGCGGGTTATTTGATATTCATATCAGCGGCAATAACTGTAACTTTTAGCTCTGGGAGGGGTTTTATCCCCGAACTCCCCCCCCCCCACACACACACTTACATGAGCCACTGATGACATACATTATACACTTTATTACGGGTATAATTATAAGGAATTCTCCCTATGCACGTAAAACGGGGTTTTCTAACAAAAGGAAATCAGATGGACAGTTTATTTGGTTTTACTTGAAAATACCACAGGAAGAAAAAAAACCCAGATCTAACCTCCGCCACTCTTCCTCCACTTGCTCCAAATGAAGTATCTTAAGAGGGGTAGTTTCACTTTAAAAAGTTTCTAGTAATTCCAATCGAGACGCCGAAATCTGCAAATGATTTTTCTATTCAAATTCTAAGAGGCTGGATGACAAAATTAGCTGTGCCCTTAGCTGGATCAATTAACAACTGTAAGTCCAGGTGGTGAACATTTATTAGCCATCTAGGATTCCAAGAAACGAAAGGGAAGTGCAAGAATAGAATTTTGGAAACTCCCCTCCAACCCTTTCGTTAACCAAAAAGCTGCTTGAAGACAATTTCTCCCATCCTTTTACTTCCTTCTTCCATGTGCATTCTTCACACACATCATATTGGGGCTGTACACATAGGCGTAACTAGTGGAGGGGGGGGGGGGGCGGGTCGTGCCCACTTCAGGTAGTTCCAGTGCCCACCCCAGAATTTCAAGTTCACGTGAAAATTTTATGACTGCGATATGGTCAAAATTTTAATTTTCAAATATTTGAATGATTATACCAATAAATTGTACTATATATTTCTGATTTGAGAACTAATGTAACGAAAACGGCGCGCACGCATATGTAAATGTGTGTGTGTGAGGTATAAAAGAAGCAACAGACGAAGAAAATCCTATTAGTCTTCTACATTCTTTGCAACAGTTGTATGACCCGGAGTCTATAAGGTTCCAAAAGGAACAAAGTGAAATTATCTGAAAGCTCTAAATCTGAACGAGAGTTTTCTTTTTTGTCACAGATTCAGATTCAGATTCAACCAAGCAGGGAGGCCTACCATACGGCTTAAGCTCTACAAGCCCTGCTTGGCAAGTTTATTTAAAAAAAAAAAAAATTACAAATGAGGCCATTAGGTTTTTACACAGTACTAAATTGAACAATGAATAAGAATTATATATACAATACAATTTGACATATTTACTCTCATTTGAGTAAGGTATTTTTACAATAACTCCAAGAGTTTAAATATTTAGATTTGTGGACTTGAGTAATAGAACAATTATGTACATGTCTATAAATACTTGAGTAAATAAGGAAAATAAAAATATTTACAAATCAATTCTAGTTCTTTAGACCTGAATTAAAAAGTTTTACGTTGCTTTTTTGTCACAAGGTGATGGGGGAAAAAAATCAGTTCCAGATGTTCAGTTCCGTATTCTTTCAACTAAGTCAAAAAAAAAAAAAAAATCATCTGCTGTGGTGAGAGCCGACGAGAGAGAGAAGGGGATAGTGAGGGGCACAGGTGCCCGAAAGGTTTTTTTTCTTACAAAATAATGACCAATTTAAAAAACAAGATGTAATTGACAAATTACTGATCAATTAATTGTCTGAGTGATGAGATACGGCAAAAGTCGTAAATGAGAACATCATCGCAGGGGGCTTTACTTTGAGGGTTAAGGTAGGGCGAATCTTTCGTAATTTGCCTGCGGCTGTAAGCGTGTGGGATTATTTCCCTTTTCCAAGTTTGCATGCGTAATTATCAGTGCGCAAATAAATTCTGTAGTTTTGGAAATTTTTGTTTGTATTGCTGCATGCTGCTTCATGGATCGAGACTCTTTGCTTCAGGTTTCTGAATGTACTTTTTGTGAGTAAATTTTTCCTTATCAATCTTTTATATTCTGAATAAATAGAAGGGCTTAGTGAAATAAGATGTTACGTAACAAAAATAAAATTCTGAGACAATTTAAATGAAATCTTTTAGTTGCAATTTTTATTTTATTTTTGTTCTTGTACCTTGTATTTAGTAAGTTAACGAGTAGTACTAAGCTCTCTCAGAAAAACTTAGTAACATTTAATTTTCTAATGTAAAAATTATTAATAATATTTAAGTTATTTTATTAAAATATTAACTTTTAATAAATAATATATTAAATTTTAAAGATTAATTAAAATATTGGTATTTTACATTTACCATATGACATATTATCTCATAACACCCTCATCGAAAAAATAAACTGTATTTTGAGAAAATGTAACATAACAGGCTCTTGCTCGAAACTCTTTTATTAATGTCATTTATTATTTAAAAAAAAAAAAAAAAAAAAAACTATTTGGTAAAGACAGAAATTTATTTTTGAAATTGTCAAATTTAACCTTAAATTTTTTTTTCAAAATTTTAGGAAAATCCTGTATGTTTGCAACTTCTAAAAATGATCGCCCGCTGTGGTGCATTTAAAAATTTCATTGATAAATCAAAAGGAGCAATAAGTTTTTTTTTTGCCGAGTTGCCAATTGAATAGAATTTTTTTTCTTACTGACTTACTGTTTCTTTCTGACAAATAACACTATATAACAGTAAAATTTTCCTTCTATGTCCTTAAAAATTTCTTTTCAATTTTGGAATATTTATTTTAAAATAAAGGAGCTCTTATAAATTTATTTTAATTTAGAGAAGGAATTATGGAATTTAACGTTTCATTAATTAATAATTTTTCAGATAATCCTCTTCTTAAAAAAAAAAAAAAAAGAAACTGAAAGCCTTTTTTTTTTAATTTTTGTGTGTAAAGTTTACTTGTAAAATAACTCATTGTTGTACTCATTCCTCAAAACACAAGTATTTGTGTTAAATATGGTGTACAATTTACTTTAAAGTTTATTTTTGAATACTTTTAAATCTTAAAATACATTAATATTAGGCCTACCGAATTTTCAGCCTCTGGTTTACAGATGTCGAATATTCGCTATTGGATCAAAATCACTAATCGATGCATCTCTATAAGCACCTTTCAAATGTGATAGAAATAATGTTGAAGAATATTTTTGTTTTCCCATGAAAAAAAAGGTAAAACTTAAGCTTTTTTATTTATTTATTTTGGGCGAAAATTATTTTAGGTAAAAATGTTTTCCATGTGAGTTCTCTTTAATCAAATCTCTTTCTGCTGAATATTGATGGAGCTAATTAAATTTAAAATCAATCCACTACTATAGACATCATCGTAGTTTTAAAATTATAATGTACTATTAAAATTTAAGAATATATATATATATTTTAAACTTTAAAATACTTCTGATTTCTTTTTCTTTCTTTTTTTTCAAGATTTTATACACTATTTTATGTGACATGTCAACTTTTGAAAGGACTATAACTTATCCAGCAAACATGACCATGACCAGCATAGCCCAGAAAAGGGCCAATGCGTTTGTACCAAAAATTACAATGCTGCCCCAATACGAGTTAGCCGTAATGGCACCGTTAAAAAAGTGTCCGTCTTTAATTTATTGGTTCTTAAGTGCGGACATTTACTGGTCAGATACCGTAATGCCAATACCATTAATAATTGCATTAATGGAAGAGTGTTGGTCCAGTATATGTTCAGTCATTTATGAGCTTTATAATTATCAGGATTGGGACACTAAAATATAGATAATGTTCACTCACTGATTTATACTCACTGATCAAAAGGGGTATAGTGGAGGGCATACGAAGTTACTCGCCGTATCCATTTTAGTTTTTTTTTTTTTTTTAATGCTCCGTATACATTCTCTTTCTCAAACAAATCTTAAGCATAGTCATTAAAGTTCACATGATTCTAGCATTTTCCTTTTGGTTTACATACAACAACAATACTGCTGATCAAGTATATAGGAAATTGAACTGTTGAGAGAAATTTAATAATTATATGTGTACTGAAGAACATTTAGTGCTCTTGATGTCTCTGTTACGGATGTCAATGCTATTTTTCAACGTCAACAAAATGAAATTTTCATAATGAACAGAGGAAAGTATATTCAAGTAAGTAAATTATATCCAAGGCACAGGACTAACGCCCAGGACTCGAACCTGGGTACTTTGGTTTGCCGTACCAACGCTCTCCCTACTGAGCTATCCCGACGATATCCTGGGCTGGCATATTTCACTCTTATTTGTTGTCCAACAAATAGAAAATGAAATTTTGTTTCAGAGATTTAAAAATTTAAATAAATACGTAGTGAAATAAAACAAGGGAACTTAGGTGGGTCAGGGGAGCAAATTATTGGGCGGGCTCGACGCTAAAGCCCACGGGCACATATAAGTCGGCACCACTGCTATTCATTGTGCCATTGAAATTTTTAAGATGACTAGAAGTTCCGAGAGAGACCCAATTTTAGGCATAATGTCTGGGTGTCCCAATACATCTCTTTAATGTCCCGGTTTTAAACACAGCACTTAAACTATCACTTCTCCAAAATTCATTTTTAAAAAAATGAATGTTTTGATTCTTACTGAATTCCACTTCTCCAACAGCAAAATGTTGAATTGTGTCTATTACTGTGTCTATTACAGAAAACTGTCTTGAGGAAAAATTCGTGGTTCCGATAGAACGAATACCATATAGATATAATTTATACATGTCTGAAAAATGTATACAACTGAAACCTGTCTAAAATGTAGAAGTTTTCCGATCACTGTAATTTTATGCAGGTAAAGTAAACTGAATCTATTTATTTTAAGAATGAATAAACGGAAAAATTAGAGAATTTTTTTCTTGAAATCATTAATGTTAACTCTAAATTTGTTTCACCACGTGCCAACTCTCACTGGGGTGGCACAGCTATCTACATCAAAAATTATATCCCACATCACACAACTCAAAATATTCCACTCCCAGGCATTGACTACACCAGTATTGTCGTCAACTTGCCCCATGCCAAAATCAACTTCACATCTTTTTACGCACGACACGGGCGACGATACCCCATAAATGACCTGACACACATCATTACACAACACCAACACGCATTTATAGCTGGTGACTTCAATGCACATAGCAGGCAGTGGAACTGTCCATTAGGACAATGGGTCCAATGGGTTAGCCATTTAAATCTCAGTCTCCACGCACCTACTACACCAACACACATTCCTGTTGCTCGCAACCAGCACCCCTCTATTATTGACTTCGCCATCACCAAAAATCTTACCTTCCCTATCAACACTTCTGTTATTAATGACCTAAGCTCTGACCACCTTCCTGTCTTCTTCAAAATTGATCTTATCAACCCTATCTCTCCTCCTCCTTCAGTAGCTATTGACTGGAATAAATTCCAAAATTACATCAACAACACCGACCTTACCTACCCCACAATCAACAACACTACTGACATTGATAACGCAGTCAATAAACTCAACAACATCATTTACAAAGCTCAAAAAGATGCCACTTACACCAAATTCAAAAATAATAACTCTTACATCTTACCCATTTACATACATAATATCTGTAAACAACGCAACACACTCCGTCGACTCTACCAAAATACCAGAGATCCCACCCTTAAAACAGCTGTCAACAGGCTCAACAATAAAATTAAAACCCTTATTCAGAAAGATAAGCAAAAAAACTGGTCTAAATTTCTCGAAAGTCTTACTTGCGAGGATAACTCTCTTTGGCAAATCAAAAAGAAACTCAATAATAATTATACCCCTATTCCTCCCCTTACTGCCAATAATCAAACTGCGTATACTGACGAGGACAAGGCAGAATGCCTCGCTAGCTCATATGAAAGGCAATTCTCTCCGAATCCCTTCCTCGCAAGTCAAGCACACTTTAACAATGTCAATGATACTGTTAATGACTTCCTCTCAACCCCTCCTATCCCTCTCCCCGAAATTCAACCCATCATGATCAACAATATTATTCAAAAACTTAATAATAAAAAATCTCCTGGGTACGATAAAATTTCCAACTATACTCTTAAACAACTTCCTATCAACTGTATTCTCTACATTACGAAGCTCACAAATTCTATCCTCAAACACTGTTATTTTCCTAAACCCTGGAAAACCTCTATCATTTCTCCTATTCCTAAACCATCCTGCAATCTTAATGACCCAACTAATTTCCGTCCCATCAGTCTTCTCTCCTGTCTAAGTAAAGTCATCGAACGCGTCATTAGATCACAGCTCAATGACTTCCTTCACAACAACAACATTCTTATGCCTGAACAATTCGGCTTCAGAGCCAAGCACTCCACCCAACACCAACTTCTTCGACTTGTGGAATTCTTAACTGAAAACTTCAACGAGAAGAAGCCTACTGCTGCCATATTTCTTGATGTCGCCAAGGCCTTTGACAAAGTCTGGCACGCGGGCCTCATTTACAAATTAATTCGGCTTAAGTTCCCGTCTGGACTTATCCACTTAATACACTCTTACCTTGGTGATCGTAACTTCTATGTCCGTGTAAACAACTCACTTTCTCTACTACACATAATAATCTGTGGTATTATTCAGGGTTCAGTCATTGGCCCTATTTTATTCATAATATACTTTAATGACATTCCACGCACACTCTTCACATCACTCGCACTCTATGCGGACGACACTGTTCTCTATGGCACTGCACATCACCCATACAATCTTTACAAAAATCTACAACACCACCTCAACATCTTCATGGAATGGTGTGATCAATGGCGCATTAAGATAAACGAATCTAAAACTACTGCTGTTTACTTCTCTAGAACCTTCTCCACTCCTAATAGATTAACCATCAATAACACTACCATTCCCTGGTCTGACGATGCCAAGTACCTGGGAGTTACCATTGACAAACGCATTACCTTTAAAAAGCATATTCTTAATATCCGCGGTAAAGTCGCCGGAATTTCCAAAACCCTCGCCCCCCTTCTTCGCAGTCACTCACTCTCCATACACAACAAACTCTTAATATATAATGCTTGCATTCTCTCTGCTATCACATATGCATGTCCAATCTGGGGCTTCACTTGCAAAACCAGTATGAACAGCCTCTCTAGTACTCATTACAAACAGCTCCGTTACATCAGGAACGGATCTAGATACCTCAAAAACTCCACAATCCTCAAGGATCTGAAAACGACTTCACTCAAACATCGCATTAAACACCTTGCGAAAAAATTCTACAATGACATTAATCACATTCCAAATGAACTCATTTATGAGCTACCTGACTACGATGCTTGCAGTCCATCCAACCGGAAAAACCAAGATACTCCACTATTCTTGACGAATAGTCCTTCCGAGCTATAATTCTTATCGCAAAATTTTTCTCTTTAATTAATTAAAAAAATATTTATATATATTATTATATAATTTTTTACTGATAATTTTATTGACTTTTCTCCTCGTCTGGCATATTTTTTTTTTTTTTTTTTAACTATGAACTATTTTTACTTTTATACTTTAACTGGTAAATTTTCATTATTTTATAGATATACTTAACACTATCCTATTTTATGTAGTCAATTGGACTACGGCTAGACATTTCATATGGCTCTCTCAGGATTTGATATACACCTACTCAAAGCCAGGGTGTGCAGTTGCTTCGCAACTTGGAAGCCCATTGAACCTATCACAAGTTCAAGTTCAAGTTCAAATTTGTTTAAAAATTCTAAGAAATGTAAGAATGTGAAAAAGAATATTTTGAGGAGTGGAAGGAAAAGATTAGTTTTTATTTTGAGGGACGAATACATTTAAATAAGCAAAAGACAATTAATGTTTCCTTTAACTACTGCAGTAAAAATGATACGTCAGCCTGAGATTCTGTCAAGAAAAATTAAAATATGACTTCAATTTGACTCACCTTTAATTTACAGTATTCACATAAATCGTTTATTTTAAATGAAAAGGGAGGATGTATGATTGAGCTCTTAAGGGGATTGGGGTGAGTGGGGGGGGGGGGTACTTCATTTACGCGAAAACATCCAATATTTAGTTTGCATTTTCATATTTTTAAAATGATTTTCTATTTTATTTTTTGCATTGGATAGTTGAGGTCAATCTCTACTTAGACCACATTTTACTTTTTCTTATGGTTTTTTTTTTCTTACGAGGATTTTTTTATCTTCGAAACCGGTACTGAAAACGATGCATTTTTTATTTAAAATTCAGTGGATACTCCACTGTTTTATTGCATAAAATCCTCAATTTTTAACATGTGCAAAATATGTTTATAAGAACACAATTTTTAAATTTGATACTGTATACCCAGCAAACATAGAACTGTTGGTACTGCTATGCATGGTCCAGTATCGGTTAATGAATTTTGCGATTTTTCCGCTATCGATTGACGAATTTCGCGATTTATCGACCATCGAATAACGAATTTCACGATTTTTTCCATGAACGAACAAATTGCGCACTTTCTTTCCGCTGATGTTCGACAAATTTTGCACAAAACTCCACTGTTTTATTGCATAAAATCCTCAATTTTTAACATGCGCAAAATATGTTTATAAGAACACAATTTTTTAATTTGATACTGTATACCCAGCAAACATGACCAGTAGGGTGGAGCGAAACAAATTATTACTTTTTATCAAAAACGGGTAGGTGCCAAAAGTTGCCTTTATACTAGTACATCAACTGCCTACAATTTTACAGCTGAAAAAAAATGGCTTGAGTCTGCGCTTTTGGTCCAAAAGGCGAAATTTTGGGTAAAATTTGACATTTTTTCAAAAAAATAAAAAAATTCCTATAGAGATGGTTATTATTTAAAAGTGTTATTTAAACCTTTATTATTAATGACTTAATATATTTATTGTATGATTAACATCATACAAACGATAAAACGATATCTTTATTCTGTATAACTGGAGCAAAACTGACAACTTTCGGTAAAAAAGGGCGTTGCCACTTTGTTGTGTCATTCAACGAATTGTTGTTTAGAATACAGCTCTTACCTAGTTGCTTTCAAAACTACCCCGAACATCTAGCTCGACCACGCTACCATCTGAACACAATGATTTATTTATACATTGAATTGTGATTTTTCTTTTATCAAAAACTAAGTTTTCTATGTATCAACCTAGTCCAACTTTTCTTTGTATCCACAGACTTTGGATGCTGCTGCTGTGATCTCCTTCACGTATTTTCTTACTGCTTGTGTAAGAGAAGGCAAACAATGTAATGCAGTTGGGATGATATTCATGTAATCTATTCAGCGGTCTATTATCTTCAACAAGATTGCACCCGATAAATGCATATTGATTAGGGATTCTTTTACCACAACAATTTTCCAATCAGTTAGATTTATATAATAATCTGCTTCAAAGTTGATTGTCGATATTTCAGATTTGCGTATGCCATCATTTACTCTCATCTTTCAAATATTATGTGCTGAGCAGCTAGCTGTTTAATGTGATGGCGATCGTCAGAGAGCATTAAAATCAGAATTTCCTCTGCGTACGCAAAGCAACCATTATTCTAAGTAACATTTTTTAGTATTTGTTTTATTCCGTTTTGTATATTGTTTAGTAGCCGAGTAATTTCCCATGAGTGTTTAGATCCCTTCTTTAGATGTGGATTACATTTGATGGTAAACCATTCTGGGGCAAAACTTGGGTTACCAAGTACTTTTTGAGTGAACATAGAGACTCTGATGGGCAGTGAGCTCATTTAAAGGCGGAGAATTCTGTTTTGTAGTTGCCATCCATTCTGAGTGGGACATGTTTAGAATAAACCATTACAATGGATCATATGCCACCTCCAAGTCCAGTGAATTTCCTCTGCATCATTTATTACACAAGATCGTTGTCAAAAATTAGATTCTAACCCACAGTGATTCACTGGACCAATGGGAAAATCTTTGTCCACGTGCCATTTCCTTCTTATTTAAATTTTTGAAGTCATAGAGAGTAATTTTGAAACATTATTTCCTGAAATCGAGAAAAGGGTATTCAGCACAGACCATAAATATTTTGCAAAGTTATTTCATAAAGATATTGTTTAGAATAACTTGCGAATAGGAAGCCAAGAAACTTGTCCTACGCAAGAGGGCTCACAAAGGCGAATAAAATTTTTCGCCTTTATATAAGCACTGATTGACCATCAGAGTCTGTAGGCTCACTCACAAAGTATGTAATCCAAATTTATGAAGCAGGATAGTTTACACCAAACGTAATCCTCATCTAAAAAATAGATCTAAAGACTTATGGGAAATTACTCGACTACTACACATCACAGAAAACGGCAAAAAAATACTAAAAACATTTATTTAGGATAATGGTTGCTTTGCACATCGAGAGCAAATTCTTATTGACACGCTCTCTGACGATCGCCATCTTCTTAAACAGCAAGCTTCTCAGCATATAAAAAATCCAAAAGGTATAGTAAATGATGGCATACTCAAAGAGTACCTAAATGTTGTAGAATGTTGCAGTAACAGAACTCCCAATGACTATGCATAAACTGGATGCAATTTTGGTGAAGATGATAAATGGCTGAATAGATTCCACTAATTCCACTGCATTACTCTGCTTGCCTCTACTTGCCACAAGCAGTAGAAATATACCTGAAGGAGTATCACAGCAGCATCATCCAACGTTTGTGGATACACAAAAGAGATGGACTAGGTTGATACATAGAAAACTTAACCAGTCTTTGATAAAAAATAGCAATTCAATCTATAAATAAAACGTGCTCAGATGGTAGTGTGGTCGAGCTATGCACTTTTGTGACATGAAATGCAGCCACCTCCAAGTGGTACTTCCTGGGTAGTTTTGAAAGCAACTCGGTAATAGCTGCATTCTGAACAACAATTAGGTATATGACACAGCAGAGTGGCAACGCCTTTTTTTACCAAAAGTTGTCAGTTTTGCTCCAGTTGAACAGAATAAACGTATCGTTTTATCGTTTAAATATGTTAAGTCATTAATAATAAAGGTTTAAATAACACATTTAAATAATAACCATATTTATAGAATTTTTTTTAATTTTTTTGAAAAAATGTCAAATTTTAACCAAAATTTCAATTTTTGGACCAAAAGCGCAGACTCAAGCCATTTTTTTTCAGCGGTAAAATTGCACGCAGTTGATGTACTTCAAATAAGGCAACTTTATATAATATGTATAATATGTATAAAGGCAACTTTTGGCACCTACCCGTTTTTGATTTTAAAAAAAATAATTTTTTTCGCTCCACCCTAATGACCAGCATAGCCCAGAAAAGGGCCAATGCGTTTGTACCAAAAATTACAATGCTGCCCCAATACCAGTTAGCCGTAATGGCACCGTTAAAAAAGTGTCCGTCTTTAATTTATTGGCCCTTAAGTGCGGATATTTACTGGGCAGATATATGTAATGCCAATACCATTAATAATTGCATTAATGGAAGAGTGTTGGTCCAGTATATGTATTAATCATTACTTAAAGGGCAAGTACAGGCCCAATGTAGGAAATTTTATTTTCGTCACAATTTCACGAATGCTTCAAAGGGCAAATATTGGCCCAATAAGGAATAGCCATACATGATTGAATCTATTTAGCTGGCCCAATGAAGGCTATTTAAATCAGTATCTAGTATTTTTCAGTGCTTTATAGGACATGTATTGGACCAATATTAAAGGTCATTAGATCATATTATGCAGAAAAATGTGCACTATACTCATTGATCTCAAAATTGAATTTTAGACCATATTAAAAGGTGTATAATTTTTATAAGAAAAGTTATAATTTTTAAACATTTGTAATAGGGACTAAAATTTGATTACAATATTGTAATCAAATTTTAGTCCATATTATAAATGTTTAAAAATTATAATTTTCTTCTTAAACGCAAAGGGGGCAGTAATCTTTAATATGGTCTAAAATTCGATTTTGAGGTCAATGAGTGGTGTAGTGCACATTTTTCTGCATAATATGAAACCAATCTTCTGAACATACAATAATTGTTAATAGAGATATAAAGAAATTTTAGTGAATAAGAACAACAAAGTACTTAAAATTACTTAATTTGCAGAAGGATTTTTATAAAAATTAAATGGTTACCGATGAATCACAGGATAGTTCAGAATGCAATTATAAAAATTTGTTTTTCACCCTGAAAACCACAGTTAAAAACATAATTTTTGAAATTTTAATGTATGATAATCAAAATAGGGAACAGATGTGTTACACTCATGCAGAGATGTTTGGCGACTTTTTGGTTGGTGCGACTTTTAAGCCCGTGCCATACCAATAACTCAATACAATAGCTAGGTTACCATAAAAAAAAAAATCCCTTACATTTTGCGACTTTTTTTCTTTTTATATCCGATTAAAATATTTAAAAACTGTGCATGAATGTATGACATCATAGCCCAAAATAGTTTTGTTTAGCTTTAGTGTGTTTATAGTAGAAATTACACTTATTAAATGTGTGGGAGAGGTATAAGTAAAAATTAACTTTTTTACTCACTGGCCAGTACATGGATTTTTTTATTCGCCAGTGTAAGCACTGGCCAATAACAAATTTACAAATACTTGATAAAAAATTTGCGAAATTTGTCAAACTATTGTGGAATAAACAGTGAAATTCGTCAAATGGCGTCGGGAAAGAAATCGGGACATTCTTCAAATGGTCTCGGGAAAGAAATCAGGCATTGCAGGAAAAAAATTAATTTTGTCTAACTGTCGTGAAAAAATTCGAGAAATTTGTCAAATAGGTTCGGGGGGGTGGGGGGAAAATCGCAAAATTCGTCAAATGATCTCGGGAGAAAAATAATGAAATTCGTCTAACAATCCCGGAACAGAATTGCAAAATTCGTCGAACGGCAGCGGAAATAAAGTGCAAAATTTGTCGAACATCAGCGGAAAGAAAGTGCGCAATTTGTTCGTTCATGGAAAAAATCGTGAAATTCGTTAATCGATAGTCGATAAATCGCGAAATTCGTCAATCGATAGCGGAAAAATCGCAAAATTCATTAACCGATAGTGGACCATGCATAGCAGTACCAACAGTTCTATGTTTGCTGGGTATACAGTATCAAATTTAAAAATTGTGTTCTTATAAACATATTTTGCACATGTTAAAAATTGAGGATTTTATGCAATAAAACAGTGGAGTATCCGCTGAATTTTAAATAAAAAACGCATCGTTTTCAGTACCGGTTTCGAAAATAAAAAAATCCTCGTAAGGGGGAAAAAAAAAAACACATAAGAAAAAGTAAAATGCGG
Source organism: Maratus michaelseni (assembly GCA_963931845.1). Taxonomy (NCBI): domain Eukaryota; kingdom Metazoa; phylum Arthropoda; class Arachnida; order Araneae; family Salticidae; genus Maratus; species Maratus michaelseni. Next base: position 167,858,331 of record OZ007593.1, on the reverse strand, counting down.
TCTAAGTAGAGATTGACCTCAACTATCCAATGCAAAAAATAAAATAGAAAATCATTTTAAAAATATGAAAATGCAAACTAAATATTGGATGTTTTCGCGTAAGTGAAGTACCCCCCCCCCCCACACTCACCCCAATCCCCTTAAGAGCTCAATCATACATCCTCCCTTTTCATTTAAAATAAACGATTTATGTGAGTACTGCGTAAATTAAAGGTGAGTCAAATTGAAGTCATATTTTAATTTTTCTTGTCAGAATCTCAGGCTGACGTATCATTTTTACTGCAGTTAAAGGAAACATTAATTGTCTTTTGCTTATTTAAATGTATTCGTCCCTCAAAATAAAAACTAATCTTTTCCTTCCACTCCTCAAAATATTCTTTTTCACATTCTTACATTTCTTAGAATTTTTAAACAAATTTAGAGTTTACATTAATGATTTCAAGAAAAAAATTCTCTAATTTTTCTGTTTATTCATTCTTCAAATAAATAGATTCAGTTTACTTTACCTGCATAAAATTACAGTGATCGGAAAACTTCTACATTTTAGACAGGTTTCAGTTGTATACATTTTTCAGACGTGTATAAATTATATCTATATGGTATTCGTTCTATCGGAACCACGAAATTTTTCTCAAGACAGTTTTCTGTAATAGACACAGTAATAGACACAATTCAACATTTTGCTGTTAGAGAAGAGGAATTCGGTAAGAATCAAAACATTCATTTTTTTTTTTTAATGAATTTTGGAGAAGTGATAGTTTAAGTGCTGTGTTTAAAACCGGGACATTAAAGAGATGTATTGGGACATCCAGACATTATGCCTAAAATTGGGTCTCTCTCGGAACTTCCAGTTATCTTAAAAATTTCAATGGCACAATGAATAGCAGTGGTGCCGACTTATATAGGCCCGTGGGGCTTTAGCGTCGAGCCCGCCCAATAATTTGCTTCCCTGACTCACCTAATTTCCCTTGTTTTATTTCACTACGTATTTATTTAAATTTGTAAATCTCTGAAACAAAATTTTATTTTCTATTTGTTGGACAACAAATAAGAGTGAAATATGCCAGCCCAGGATATCGTCGGGATAGCTCAGTAGGGAGAGCGTTGGTACGGCAAACCAAAGTACCCAGGTTCGAGTCCTGGGCGTTAGTCCTGTGCCTTGGATATAATTTACTTACTTGAATATACTTTCCTCTGTTCATTATGAAAATTTCATTTTGTTGACGTTGAAAAATAGCATTGACATCCGTAACAGAGACATCAAGAGCACTAAATGTTCTTCAGTACACATATAATTATTAAATTTCTCTCAACAGTTCAATTTCCTATATACTTGATCAGCAGTAATGTTGTCGTATGTAAACCAAAAGGTAAATGCTAGAATCATGTGAACTTTAATGACTATGCTATAGATTTGTTTGAGAAAGAGAATGTATACGGAGCATTTAAAAAAAAAAATCTAAAATGGATACGGCGAGTAACTTCGTATGCCCTCCACTATACCCCTTTTGATCAGTGAGTATAAATCAGTGAGTGAACATTATCTATATTTTAGTGTCCCAATCCTGATAATTATAAAGCTCATAAATGACTGAAATGCTTTGCTTCTTGTGTTTTTAATTTGTATTGATATTTATGATATTATAGTAATTAACGTTATTATGCAAAAGAATTCAGGAATAACATAAGCAAATAATAAAACGTGCTGTGCTATTTTGCTTAAAAAATTTGAGCCCATTTCAAAAGTTGGGTCCATTGATCAATGGCATTCCTAAATAATAACCTTGATAATAAGTTGTTTCTAATTTTAAGTCAAAATTTTCATTAAATTAACGAGTTTGGTATCAATGCAGTTTTTTTTAAATATTCTTGCACGCATCAGTGGCGCAGCCAGAATTCTGCTGTATGGGGAGGAGAGGTTGAATTGTTGATAATGGTGGTCGCTGGTTACTTGAATCACCGGCTAATCGAATCAGTTTAGCTAATGAAGTGATAATCATTTTTTTTCCCTCGAAGAGTAGAATCAGTAGTTACGTTGACCATAATTCATTTCAGAAACGTTTACGATATAAGAGTTAGAAAACATAAAATGCACCAATGAAATAACAAAAAACTGTTAGTAATATAGTGTTTGAAAAATGAGGAGGCAAACTTAAGAAATGGAAGGGAATAGTACTGCAAACAATTTTTTGTACAGAAAATCAGGAATCGATTTTTAAATCAGAAATACATAGGATTTCATTCCAAGACAATCCCGAATTCTTGTTCTTAACTTTAGTAATAATAAAGCAATTTTAGCAAAATTTCCAATAGGCTTTACTTTGCTTTGTATCAGATGTAAAATAACACGAGAAGAGGTAGAATTTATTATAATCCGCGTCCAAATAAAGCCAAATTAAGTATTCCATATTTTAGGATGTAGTTGACATTAAACGCGGTATCGTTGACTGAATTTACTGTGCACTTCCAGCACTTTATTTGACATCTAATTTCATATACAGTATACTGAAAATTTCCTTAAAATATCTTCATTATTATTAAAGTTCTCTAAAAATACTTGGATTCGATTTGACTTCCTATATCCTATATTTTTCACTAAATAAATGGATCGCGACCTGGTTTCCTATACAAAAATCTTTAATTGTAGTGTGCTCTACTACCTTTTACAGATTGTTCTACTTTTTTTAAACACATTGTTTATGTGTTAAGTATGTGTGCTTTCTAAATATTATTTGTTTTTAACCTTTTTCATGATGTTGGAGAATATTTATCTATTAAAACACACATAAATAACGCCTGCATTCAAGTCTAAACATACACACAAATATTATACACACATGCAAACTATAAATACAATAAACCCAATAAGTGTGAAAAATTAGCCAGAGCCAGGAATCGAACCTGGGACCACAGCATACAAGACGAATGCTCAAACCACTGAGCTACCCCGGCCACCTGGGTCTGCAATTTATTAGTGAGAAATTGCAGACCCAGGTATTGGCCGGGGTAGCTCAGTGGTTAGAGCATGAGTCTTGTATGCTGTGGTCCTAGGTTCGATTCCCGGCTCTGGCTAATTTTTCACACTTGTTGGGTTTATTGTATTTGTAGTTTGTATGTGTGTATAATGTTTGCGTGTATGAATATTTATCTATATTTAATTTTCTGTTAGAGACACCTATGCAGAATGAAAGATAGGTTGTACCTGCCTTCGGCCGTGGAAAAAAAAAAAGAAAATACATTATAATAACATTTTTGAAAAAGAGGGTACTTTTAAACTTTCTCTGCCCCTCCCTGAAAGTAGGGCGAAAGGATCTACTTATATATACTTTTATTTAAATGAAATACATTACAGCTAAAACTCTAAAAGATATTCCAGTTTTTACTTCTTATCTGATTTAAACACGACTGTAATTTTGTCCACATGAAAAACAATATGTCATAATTTTGATGATATAGAGGCAGAATTATTTAAGATTTAATAAGTGTAGATCAATGTATAACTAATTTTATTACTTATTAATTTCAGTTAAAGCATAATTAGCATAAGTTTGTGTGTAATTATAGTAAATTTTATAAATTCTATGAAAATGCTTCATATTTAACGCTTTTCTTTTGAAAACCTTGCTCATAGGCATGTATCTGTAAGTCAAAGTCAATAAAATTGCAATCAGTGTTTCTTTTTCTCCGGGGAACGCGTGGCCTGAAGAACATTTCGAGCTACCTTACTAGCTAATGAACTACACTCTTTAAATATATAGTCCCCCCCCCTCACCCCTCAGGAACAAATTGTTCGAACGAAACACTACAATAATCTGTTCAATCAAAAACACATTTTACATTTATATCTTTATAGCACATTTTCTTAATTCTTACTTTATCAAAGATTTTTACCTTGCATCACTCACATACCTTGGACTTAGAAATAACTGATAGCAAAAACACAAAACAAGATGCACATGCAGAGGTCTGTTTGGGCTCGGTCCTGGCCCAAAACCGGACCAACCCACAGTCCAGTCTATTTTCATTCATGGCAATCGGACCGGGCCTGGCTTCCTTTTTTCTAGGCTGGGCTGAAACTAGAATTCATTCTTCCTAAAGGTCTAGACGAGTTGAAATTTTCGGGTCCTGTTTTTATCAAGCCCATATATGAAAATAATTGGCCCTGCCTACCCTGAACTGACCCATGCAAAAATCAGTAAAATTTCGATCGGCCCAACAATTTTTGCAAAAAATGCATATATTTTTAAATCGTCATTGTTCTATATTAAAATTTTCAATTTATTCTTTTTAAAGAATAGTTCATTTTCTAGGCAATAAAATTAAAGTACAATAAAGCGTGTGAAAAAGAACCTGCCCATGACAGAATCCTGTTTCAAACGGAAAAATGTATTTATCCATGCAAAATGAACATAATAATACGTGAGAAAAGAATGTAATATATTTACAACCGACAGTGTATATGCTAAGAAGGTAACTTTCCTATAACGGATATTTCTGTTCTCCTATGCGATTCCGTCTTAGAAATTTTTACTATACTATAAGAATTTTCAGGTTTTTAAGTCTCCAAGCCATGTAATATGGATTAAAGTTATTAATAACAACTGAGTCATTTGCATACAAATCGAGATCCAGTAACAAAATAAATATCTCAGCACAAAACGTTTTTTAAAAAACGAAGAATGCAAACAACATGAAAAGAAAAACTAAACTAAATATTTTTGTCAGAACTCCTCGTAGAAGACAATCAGTGTAAAAATATGTTTTTGTTGAAATTCAGGCGAGCTGGGAAGGGATAATTGCGTTTTTGTAGGAGCCGGGCCGGGCTCGGGCCGAGATTCTCGCTTTTAAAATGGGTCGAGCCAATAAACTATATGTGCATGGCCCGGACCGGATTCGAGTCTAACTTTTAGCTTTTTTTTTTTTTTGTGCCAGGCCGGCCTAATATACATACATATATTTTTTACGATCCGGATCTAACTTTTAACTTTTATACCCGGCTGAGGGGCAAACAATTTTATACAAGTCGACATATATTTTATGTTTTTTTTTTTTTTTTTTTTTTTTTTCTGGAAATTGATGTCTATTATCCTTTTGAACATGGAACAAAGGCAGAAATTCAATTTAAAAACTACCCACTGTATAATACTCAAAGCGTATGACGGTCGAAATAATCATTCTTTTACTCTAAGATGTCTGAAAAATGTAATTGCTACCCTTTTTCAAAACAAATGACAGTTTTCACTTAACCAGTGCATCTAAGATCTAATATACGCTTCCACAGTTTAAATATAATATTCGCGGTCTAATTGAATCCCTTTGTTGAATATACACTGCTCAAAACAATTAAAGGATATTGCAGTTTTAGGTGGATTTTGTATCTGGGAAACTTTTTAGCTGATTGATACATGGTCGACAGACATAGTAGGTTATATGAGAATAAATTACACATGTTTGGCAGAAAAAAATGCATTTTATTGCGCATTTGTGTACAAAAGGAAAAAAACACAATCTGTGCATATGAGAAAAAAAGAATAAGAAAAGGTGTTTTCTTCAAAGAAAATCATTTTCAGTAGGGGGTATGGTTTCCACGGGCGGCCAGCAACGTTGAACACCTTTGAGGCATGGACTCAATGAGGCTATTAATGACGAGTTGGGGTATTCTGCCCCACTCTTCCAGAAGAGCTCTTTCCAGTTCTTGGAGAGTTTGTGGGGGTTGTTGGCGGCCAGAAACTCGTCTTCCTAGAGCGTCCCAAACGTGCTCGATTGGATTCATGTCTGGAGAACACGCTGGCCATTCCATTCGAACGATTCCTTCCTCGAAAATGAAATCCTCCACCAGGTTTGCACGATGGGGCCTGCAGTTATCGTCCATTAAAATGAAGTTATCTCCGATTGCTGCAGCGTAAGGGACTACAATAGGTCTGAGGATATCATCCCTATATCGGCGACCAGTCAGAGCTCCATCTCGAATGATGTAGAGGTCAGTGCGCCCGTCAATGGAGATGCCACCATACACCAACACTCCTCCACCGCCAAATCTGACACTTTCGTGCACGAACGCAGGATTATTCCTACTGCCACGGTCCCTCCAGATGAAAATACGCCTATTATCCGGATGCACAGAAAAACGGGACTCGTCAGAAAACAGAATATTGCTCCATTCATTTCTCCTCCAGTTGACATGCTCGGTTGCCCACTCCCCGCGGTCGCGACGATGCCTTGATGTTAATCTAACACATACCATCGGTCGGCGAGCATACAGACCTACAGCATGGAGCCGGTTTCGGACAGTCTGAGTTGAAATCGTGGTGCCTGTAGCCGAGCGAAGGTGTTGTTGGAGAAGAGTAGCGTTCATGTTTCGGTGTCTCCGAGCTGTTAACGCTAAATACCGATCTTCATTGGGCGTTGTTGCCCGTCTACGACCTTGCCCTGGTCTTCGGTCTGCACATCCACTCTCCAAAAAACGGTTCCAGATCCTGGAAATGACACTTTGTGACACTCCAATGGCTTGCGCTACTTCGGCTTGAGTTTGGCCCCCTTCTAACCTATCAACAATTCTCCAAGCTTCTGAATCTGTCAAATGACTTCGCTGAGACATCGTACTCATCGAAACAAAGCAATCACTGAATGCCGATCATCCTTGTCTTCATTCTCTTTTATCCAGTTGAAAGTCAAATTTCATTCGCTGCCGCTGAAGCGACGTTTTTGACGTCGAACTCAAAATTTGCATACTCCACAGTTTGAAAACCAGAAAAATTTGCATTTGTGATTATCTTCTTCTATTTTCGGCAAAAAAAATTTCGTTTATATCTTTATTTTATATAAAACTTCAAATATCCTTTAATTGTTTTGAGCAGTGTAATTTGATTCAACAAAGCTGCGAATTTCAATTAAACTAAAAAAACTTAATATTAACTTTAGTTTCGATTCATAAAAGCGTCTAATTTGCTTAACTAGTGATTCATATAAGCGGCAATTATAATATTTTTTTTTAGCTCTGGAAGGGGTTTCTACTTGTCTACTGAATTCTAATGTCTACTTGTCCCTCCCCTGCACGGGGAGGGACAAGTAGAATTTCTTATAAACAAAACAGTTGGACAACATTCTTTCGCTTTTCTTTCCAGTACACAAGTATAATTGTAAACATACTTCTGTACCTGTTTTCTCAAACAGCGGATTATATGCGTAAATGGCAGATGAATAAGAATGTCAAATGTTGGGGTATTTCATATTTTGGAATGAAATAATTTTATAATAATTTAACGGTTTTACTAATAACTGCAATTGCATGAAAATAGAAGTAAAAAAAAAAACAGACTCTTTTGATGTAAAAAAAGTTACAAAAAGAAGAGAAAAAAATTTAATGATGGTATAAAAATGATATAAAAAATGATAACGATATCAAAAGACAACCCCCCCTCTCCACCTAGATATCTTACGACATCAAGTGCCAAACTCCCCCTCCCCCCTAAAGGGATAACGTTATATATGCACAGCCCCTATCACTTTCTCACGTTCATTCCCAGAAGAACACAGAAAACTAACAAAAATTCCCCTTTTCACTAGATTTTGGAAAGGTATTGTCCATAGAATAAACAATAAACCAGAAGGAGGATGTAGGGTGCTTTCGCCCGTCATTTGTTAGGGGGATTATGGGAAGGTGTTCAAACAGAATGGCTTGCAACCCTCCCGATATTGGCGAAAACTTGGCTTTTATCTTGGCATAGATGTTCCAACTAACCGTCGTCTCACATGATGGGTTGCCGGTATTTCCGTTTTTGTCTTTTGATCATCATCTGATCTAATCAAATGCTGCTAATGGATAAATATGAATGCTCTTAAATCTAACCGTTTTCTAGCATCATTTTCAGTAAATAGTTGTTTCAAAATAAATTTAACCCTTCTACTAGTATGGTATATAATGCAGTTAAATGTTTATATTTGGAAAATATAATAAAATTTGAACTTCAAAAATTTCTTTATTTGTAAAATAAAAAAATAAAAAAAACTTTTCCCTTTTTTTAAAATAATTCCATGAATGTTGTATTAGTTATGAACTTTTTTTCTATGGTTCCTTTAAATTGTTTGCCATCAAGTTTTCCCAGGTTCCATGTAGTATTGCTCTTAAAGCACTATCGATCAAATGTTTAAGAAGTTTAAGTAATAATTTATAATAGAATTAAAATTATTCTTTAAATTAATTTAACAAATTATTCCTTCAATAAAGATTTTCATAAGAAAATGTTTCTATGGATAGTCATTTCATAAAGATATAACTGTTATGATGAGGTTTTAAAATGTAAGCAAATAAATGATTTAAAATTCTACAAATTTCAGAAATTTGATATGCCCTTAATCACAAGGTGTGCATATTTTTAACAGAACCATATATTCTAATAAAACTAAAACATACTGATTAAAAAATTTGTTTAGAAACATTGTAATTATATAATTTGAGAATTGAATTATTGATATTAAAAATTTGCTTTTCTGAGAAAAATCTGAATAATCTTTGAGAAAAAAAAATTATGTATCAACAGTGGTGAAATGGTTAATTTTACTTGCTACTGAGTTTCACATCTTTATTTATTTATTTATTTATTTATTTTAATGGCTGGATTTAAGAATTATAAACTAGTCAAATTCTATTTTTATCAAATGATATTAAATTTTCCTCCAACCATAATTAGAAAAGGGAATAAAGTTGATTTGCTTATTAGTCTTTATTTGGAACTATTTTAAATAATCTAATCATTTGTTTTAAGTAATTGTTGCTGTGAAATAGCAAAACTGAATTTTTCTGCACAATGTTGAATTTATTTTATATGAAATATATCTAAATATAGAAGAAGAACTAAAGTTGATTAGCTTATTTTATTTATATAAAAATATATGAAATCTTCTCATTTTTTTTTTTTTTTAATTGCTGTGAAATTGTGAAACTGAATTTTTCAGCACACTGTTTGTTCATTTTTTTATATGAATCTTTTGTAAATATAGAAAAGAAACTAAAGTTGATTAGCTTAGTTCGAAGAATTATTTTCTGTATATTAAAATATTTGAAATCATCTCATCATTTGTTTTATTTGATTGTTGCTGTGAAATTGTAGAAGTGAATTTTTCTGCACAGTGTTGCATTTCTTTTATATGAATGTTTTAATAAATATTTATACAATAAAGTATTTCAATGTATTTAGTTTCCTTATTTGTAAATATATAAACACCAGTGGACCCATGCAAATATTTCCCACTGCAGTCTAATATTTTTTAGATGCAAGTTTAGACTTCCAAAAAAAAAAAAAAAAAAAAAAAAAAAGGACTAAAAGTATTTCCTAAACAACATTAGTCAAGCTAGAATATCATCTAATTTATTCAACCAAAGTTAGTAAAATCTGGCCAAGGATAAGCAAACGGGGAGAAAAAAGTAATTAATTATATTTTAACTGCATTAGAGGTTAATCATCTCATAGAAGAAGGAATATAATTTATATTCCTTCTTCTATGAATCATCTGTTTTGGAAAAAACATGGGAGGAAAAAAAAATTGAGCATTTGAATTTAAATTTTGCTTTTTAATTATAAATATAATATAAACGTGTGCAACAACTTTGACCCACTTTAACTTTATTCGAACATACACAACAGTGTTCTATCTCGCTGACGATTTTTCAATCTTTCGTCAATTTTAAATATCCAATGGTAAAATTTATTTTTAAATATTGAAATGCAAATGAGATATTTAAAAAAAAATTTCCCATGGGATTAACATTAGCGAGCAGGCGTTTTCGCTTTAGTGATGTAGCCCTTAAAAGTTATTTTTACATGCAAAAAAAAAAAAGCATATTAATTTTGTTTTTTAATAGTTTAAAACTTCAGATTTTGGCTAATAATTTAAAAATCTTCCGTAGCATTTACGGGTCCCGGAAAATCGGGGGCCCTGGGACCGTGCCCCGAATGCCCTGCCATAAATCAGGCACTGAAAGTAGCTTGTGACGAATTCCGAATTTCACGTTGTAATATTTAAATGGTAGCGACAACGCAAAACTCAATCGTCAAATCAGAAATGATATTTTATTTCTGTCGTAAATTAACATTAAAATATTGTTACACACTTATATATAGTAGGTCCGTTTATCTTTGTAATTGACACGTAGAATCAGTTCAAGGTGATAAAAGTCTCTGCCATCACAGGTTTCTCGCTCGGCTAGCGATTAGAACTCCATGCAGTTTTAAGAGTGGTGACAGGGTGTCACTTTAGTGGTTTTCTCTCGAACGGTAAGCTGAAACTATTTCACAATAGAGACTGGCTGTCTCGGATATTTCCTCCCTTCGCTGGTGTTCAGCGAGTCTCAGCCCCGGACTTGGTGTCCAGCATGATGATTTCAATATCACTCCAGGCCCGTAGCTAGACCTTACTTCCAGGTGGGGCAAATATTTTTCCAGGGGGGGGCAGATTGTTTCTTAATTTTTTTCACGTCTCTTATACCTTGAAAAATATGTACTGTACTTTTAGTGTAATTTTTTCTCATTTAAAACGTAAGATCTCTCCAAAGCCAGAATGAAATTTTTAATGTTTGTTCCAAGACACAATAAAAATATATGAAAGACACATAAATAAAATATTTATATTTACATAACGTAAATAAGTTGCTTCCTTTTAATTAAGTAATTTAAATTTATGTAGGTTTTATGTTCGTTTATATTAATAAATGCATTCAAGTACAATTTATTAAATGATGTTTCGTTATATTTACATCAAGCAATAAAGATATCAGAAAGAAAAAAAAAACAAAATGAATAAAATGAATAGAACAAGTAACGAGGATGTCTTTACCGATAATGATAAAATATTTTTTTAATTTTCAGGATGAAAAAAAAAGAAAAGAAACAGAGTACCAAATTAATTATAAGGCCTTTTATTTTATTTTAGTTTTTTAGTTTTAGTCTTTTACAAATTTGACAACCTCTATTTGTTGTAAAAATAATTTATTTGAAAGAATTTTGAAGACTAATGGGAATCATGTATAAAAACACTCTAATATAATTGCAACCTCCTGTCTCTACTTGTATTTAATTTTTTTAGTACTTCTAAATTTATGTTTTCCGTCCGTTTTCTCTCGAAGGCCAAGAAGGCTAGATCTGCCATTCTTTGATGTGACATGGACAGTCTTTGAGGCCGATTAATGGCTGTCAATGTTGAAAAAGAAGATTCATAAGTGGCAGTGCTGCAACCAAATGTAGCTACAGCAGCCAAAAGTTCTTAAGTGTCCTTAAATGCTTCTTTGCATTTGAATAAAATTTGTAGCTTGCTTTTTTTGTTTTGCCATTTCAATTGATCTTTAAGTACAGAGGCATTTGACTCAGGTGGCACGTGTTCTGCATCTTCATGATTGACAAAAAAAATTTTTACAACAGTCAACTCTTCAATTGAAGGTATGTTTATTCCTACAAACAAAAGGGAAATAGATGTAATTGCATTTTTAGCGATATACAGTTTGCAAATTTTAAAACCGTTTTGGGAAACAAAAAAAAAATCCCTGACGGTTCGGCCTACAGGCACAGGTAGATTTCGAAGAATCAGACCGTGGGGCACCTGTTTGTTGGGAATTCCGGAAGAAATGACCTTTTTGCCATGATACGGTATTTGGAAACGCCCACTTCGAAACCTAACTTGTTTGCATGCGGAACCGGCAGGGATTTTTTTTTAATTTTTTTGCTATAAGGGTTGTCCTACAAAAAACTTGTCAGTATAAAAATTTTAGATAATATTAAGAGGAATTATAATAAATTTAAGCGGATTTGATATCTTCTGAAGGACGAAGTTATGAATTTTTTCTTCTAAACCCCTTCCCCCCCCCCCCCTGGAGCCATTTTTAATTATATCAAAAATCTGTCCTACATAAATTTTCGGCCCTTTTCCTAGAAGTAATAATAACTTTAAACGAATTCGATTTAAGATATGAGTTTTTTTCTGTTTTCACAAAGAGCCGGCACAATCACAGGAGCGACAAATTTCACCTATATCGTCCCATTGTAAAAATTGTCACATCTTTCTTTCAGAAAATAGTTCATGTACTTCTCTATTTATATTTCAGAGGACGCAACACAATTTCACACCACAGGTGGTCCAGTGAAGTGTCAGAAAGTCTCTGAATGTCACACAAGTACTAAAGGGTGCTGAGCAATTCGGCTGCTTTGATGGCGCTTGTTTGTGACAGGCTATTTAATAGCAGTCTTCATGCCAAGTTAAAAACTTTTCGTGCAATCCTAACTATAAGCATTACAAATGAAACAAAATGAAGAAATAATAATATTAAAAGGAACTTGTAAGAGGCAGAAAATTTAAAATTGCAAACGGACGCTCGGGTTTTTCAAACAGATGAAGTCTTAAAATTCTCACGCTTCAATTGTTATTTGTTATTCTGTGTTGAGTTCTGAAAAAGCCGTAAATTATGGAAAAAAATAGCATAAAAACAATATATTTTCATAATTTTTTTAAAGGATTTTTATGAGAGAGTACTAAGATTAATACAGAATTAATGTAAATATTGCTAACACTGTATGGTAAATTACACTCTACAATAACACGGAATCATTTATGTTTAAAGTATTAAACATAGATTATTCAAGATATAATTAGCACAACCCAGTGCTGTCTCAGTTTCAGACAAAATAATCCCAGTTTAGGTGCGTTCGTAATTATATAAATGCGTAGCACCTATAGTCGTCGTCTGGTCTGTCCGCAAAAAACAAAAACTACCCAACCGAATGGTTTGAAATTTAATATATAGAATCGTTAAAAAATTTTGTCGAGTCATTTCAAATTTTGTGAAAATCGAATCACAAATTAAAAATATATTAATAAAAGTTTTCTTTATTCTATTAAATCCTATCATACGTAATCTATATAATAAAAGCGCAAGTCATGTGACTGAGGAAAACAAATAAGGGGTAACCTGCTAAACACTTCTTTTTTCATATGCCAAGCGGTCATTTTTATTCAACATTATTTCTTCGAATAAAATTGCATAAAAGTTACATTTTTAGAAAGATCATTCAAAAAAACTGTTTGCTTGAGAGATGAGTTACATTAAAAAATGTATAGATTCTGAGATAACTTCAGTAGAAATTAGGTTAATAGCCGAATATCTCAATCCATTAAAGTAAATAAACACAAGAGATTCGTTCATCATGAGTCATAGAAATATTAAACCATGGAGGTAATCATTCGTAAAGCAATATCTCATGTTGAATTTTGCAGCGCTGTCTGGTGTCGAAAAAAATTCGCATCTGTAAACGTGGCATCACTAAAAAGAAAAAAAAAGACATGCTCATTTCGCTCATATTCATTTCAGATAAATAATAAAGATGATTTTTTTTACATTGTAAAACTAGTTATTGTACGGTCGCACCTCATTTGTCACGTTTAACGTACAATTCCAACTTGTTTGTTTGTTTCGTGCTACATTAAAAAAATAATAAACACTATTTATGCAGAATGTTTAGTGTCGAAGAGTCTGTGCAAATATAAAATATGTTTTAATTTATTTATTTCACTGTCCATTTCCTATAAAGCATCGCTATTTCTTCAATCGCCGTATATTTTTTGAAAAGAGCTATACATATTGTTTATGCTTAAAACTGTTATGACATTAAGGTCACATTCACTCGTAATTAAATACCATTTCAGATATCCTCCATGCGGTTCCAAAAAAAAAAAAAAAAAAAAAAAAAAAAAAATATATATATATATATATATATATATATATATATGTAAACTTAATGTAAAATTTAACCATTGAAACATAAGAAACTGACCATACACAATGAAATCACAATACCATATAGCAGTGTCAAATTACAAATTAAATTTATATATATACAACTTTTTCCGGCTGAACAACACGGAACTTTTTTGCTATATTTGCGCTATCATTTTTATACATAAAAGCATGAAATTTAAAAGTTTTAACTACTAAAGTGATTTAGAATCGAATAACGTTTTTCACTTTTCTATAGATACGTTAAATTTTGAGTTCTAATCAATTTCTCTCTTATGAACTGTCATGTCCAGAAAATTGGTTTATATCTTGAACTTTGACGGTCATTTTCGGAAAACTGATTTGCTTTTACAAAAAAATGGAAAACACTATTTAATTTCTTTGTTTTTAATAAGAGGACCTGAAAAATTTTTGAAATTAAGAATAGTGAATGACTTTGTGAATGTGTCAGAAGATAACTAATTTGGATTTGTAAAATCGTAAGTAGACCGGCATATTTTATTCTTTAAATTTGAAATAATGATTGGTATATTTCAGAGGCGCCAACTTTTAAAATTTTCAGGGGGCGGGTCGTGGAAGAGCAGATTGAACAGATAAAGGGACAGACCTTCTATTAATTTTTATTTCCAGAGGTGGGGAGGGAGGCGATGGCCCTGTGAAAATTTCCAGAGAATTTCTATGGCCTTGTTAGTCGATGCCTATGATGGATTTAATTTGTTATCTTGTTCATTATTATAAATATTTTCAAACTGTAAGAAAAGGTATGAACTTTTTTAAGCTACTTTTATCATATAATTTCGATATCTGCAAATAAATTCCTTTGAAGAATATATTTTACGCGAAATAAAACTTTTTATAAAATCTAAGTATACTTAACAACTTAAAAATATCATATCGTTACATTTTTCTTTTTGTTCCTTTATTTATTATTGATTGGTATAATTTCGTTCCTTGAAGATTTTGTACTTTAAGAGGAAAAGTTATTTATGTTATGTTACATGAAAGTTATTTAAAGTGAAATACATACAAACGTGTAACGCGGTAATAATTTCCTCTACTAACCACTACTTGTAAAACCTGTGGGAAAAATAAATATATATATATATATATATAACTTAAGACACATGTATATTAAAAACAATTCACAGATAATTCTGTAAATTTCTTATTTATAAATTTATATCATTTAATTAAAACAAATTTTATATTCTATTGGTTAAAGATGATATTTTCATTGCAATTCCATTTCTTCTTTACGCTGGAAAACTCCTCTTATAATTTTCTTATTGTGACATAGGTTTCACAAATTTTTATCATTCAATAATATGTAACGAAAGATCAGAAGAATGAAAGACATTAGTCCCCTTTTCCCAAAGCAAACAAGTAAACATAACAATCCGTTTCATGGAATTGGAATCAGTTCCTGTTCCATGAAAGAAGCAGCAAACGACAAATTCAAAAACATTATTTTAGGCTGTTTCGCTTTATTTTCAGATTCAGAAGCCTTTGGTTTCAACCCCGCTTTCTTAAGATAAATTTCACATGGTGACAATTCTACAAAGAAAGTAAGCTTTATGGATATCAGTCAATACAGAATTGTTGTTGGGCCGGTACGGGCAGGAATATCCTGTGGTACGGTGTAATTTCTACAAAGCAACAAAGCAGGAATGTCGTAACAATCCCCGACAAGCGACAGGTCTGTTGTCTGTTAAAGAAAGAGAGAAAAAAGAAGGTTTATAAATGAAAATTTTTCTGGTTTCCATTTTAAAAACGAAATTTGCAGGAGGGGGGGGGGTCTCTTTGCTTAGATCTGGCAAGAAGATGGAAAAAATTGGGAATTTAAAGTGAATTAGTGGCTGATAAAGTGATCGGAATGTCCAGTCTCACACTAGATTAGACTACAATTTATTTAAAAAAATAATAGAAATTTAATGTTTTAATCGGGATGTAAAGTTTCACGCTAGGTCGGGCAAAATATTTTGCAGGTCGGGCTTTGCCCGACCTGGCCCCCACCTAGCTACGGGCCTGTATCACTCCCGGGAGATGATTCTCCACTCTAGAAGGTCTTAAGATCCGACCTCCTCAGTTGATCTCCAACATCCAACTCCCTGCTCCAGCCTGCTCCTTCGCTGCTCCGGAGGGAAGGGGAGAAGGGGGTTTTGGGCGTTTTCCGGTTTCTCAAGGCCTAATAAACTCCGTTCCACCTCTCTCATTGGGAAATAAGAATTTTCACTTGGCGCCTCGTTGCCAATTTGTGTCTTGTCACGAACTAGGGATATACCCTCGTTTCATTGTCTCTGTAGAAAAATCATATCGATCACCTTCCCACTGAACCAAATTCTGCACGTCAATTTTCCTTTGACCGGCCTAGACACCGCGTCGCGACTTGGTCGTAGGAAAAACCTTTCCCAGGCGTGAGAAAATAGTCTGGGATGGAAAACTTCATTCAATATTCCCACATAATTTAATGAAGTCTTTACAAGCTGCATTACGTAAGAAAGCGTAATAAAGTTTTAAAATATATCGAATTTAAACTTATTCTTGAACAAAGTTCTTTTTTTATGAGTTATTTAAAGAAATTAGACCGGAGTTCTTTATTGTCATAAAAATAAAGATATCAAATATCGGAAAATTGAAAATATCGAATTAAATATTAGTTATAAAAGCAACCAATTATTGTTTTTTAAGTATTATTTTATTGGTATTTAGGAAGAACCCCCCCTACACCCCATAACCAAAAGAAAATATACGTAACTTTAAAAACAAAGCTTCAAATAGATTGCATTATGTTTACACTCCTTAGATAACATATCCTACCGTCCCGAGCTCCTTCTCGGTGATTCTGACCCGACCCTTTTGGTAGGGGAGGTGACCGGAAGCCGAGCATTGCGCGGAAGCTTCGTCGGGTTTCTCCGAATCGGCCCGTTCGGTCGAGAAGATGACCGGGTGCCCGACGCACGAAGCTGAAGTCGACACGAGGGGAGCAGTAGCCGACGAATCCGATTCCTTGACGTGGTGGGACGGCTTGAAAGCGGTGTCTGTCTAGCCGGAGTGAAACTCCCTCCTCCATACTGGTGCGGTCTTCGTGTTCCAGGAGGAAGGCCGATGCCGTCTCTTGAGAGTCCTAGGTGTAGAACAACCCGTGTCGTAGTCGCCGAGAGGCTTCAGGTTCACGGGGGGCCAAAAGGCCCGTTCCACGGGACACTCGGGACGACAGAGGTGGCGAAAGGACATCGCGTACACCAATCCCTCGTGCCCGGAGCATAGAGCTGCCGGGGGGTGACGCGAGGGCAAAGGTTCACTAAATCGGATCGGGCGGCTGCAAACTTTGTCTATGAGGAGACGAGAGCACAGGCAGGATCTGTTGAGCATGACTTGCATGGTTCCCAGTGAAGAACTTTGCGACCGAAGCGGGTTTGGGACCCCGTAGGCCGCCTTGCGAGTCCTCTGCGGCAGGATCAGTTGGGAGTCGCCTTCGAAGCCTGGTTCGAGATTGCCCGACCAGAACAAGCAACGACACAGGAGCACGGCCTCAGCCTGCGATAAGTGTCTTGCAAGGTTTCTGGGAGGGGGGGACCTTTCTCGAGATAGGGCCACGGAGTGCGGTCCGGAGGCTCGTCGGTAAAACGACGATGTCTGGGCTCGAAATCAAATCATGGGCCGAAACCTATTCCAGCACGTCTTTTGTGCAGCCAGGAATTTCCACGTCTGGCGGGCGGACGAGTGGCTCGCCTCCTAAGTTTCAACCAACACTAACCTCGATCGGGCCCGCCTCTTTGGCGCGTTTGGAGGAGCTTTCCGCGACCTCCAGAGTCCGATAGCGGCCTCTTGATTCCTTCTTTGTTGTGTTTTTAGATTTTTAATTTGTTTGTGCATGTTTTTGTGATATGTGTTTCTGTGATATATGCTTGTCGCCATACTCGGTGTGGCGGGAGTCCCATGATAGGGATTCAGTCGCTGGTTTACCGTCTAGTTTCGCCTAGTCGGGTTCAAACTCGCGCCGTCCACCGAGGGCAACCGAGCCGAGTCTCGTCTATGAGACAGAGACCGATTTTCCCCGTGGTCTCGGGTCGGCCAGGGGCACCTTCCGACACACGTAGTGTCGCCCGCGGAAGAAGAGTCTAGTGGCTTGTTCTTCCATACATTTCATGATCGGACTCCGCGGGAAAGCAAGGGCCGTAGGGATGCCGGACATAAGGTGGATGACCCGACTCCCTTTTGGGTGCTCGGCGATGAAGCCGTCCGACAGTCTCTACGGTTCATCAGGTGTCGCGTGGGGAAGTCTCCTTTGATGGTGGGAACTTCCGCCGAATCGTAACGACCTCTGTCGTCGACTCTGGGGCATGATGAGGAGGCGTCGCTGGAACGCGAACCCTCTAAATCGATCGTAGCGACCTGGCGAGACAAAGCCATGGTCTGCATTAAAAGTCCTTCAGGACTTGGGGACGATGAGGAGGCGGGCTCGCTCGGCGCCGTGCGGGCGCCGACGGCGCTCATTAGTTTTATATCCTTCGCATAACAGATGTAGCAAAATCAAAACAAACGTTTAAATAAATGAGAAAATATCGAGGGAAAAAGGTTGCCAAGGCAGCGATAAGTAGGCCATGCTATTCCCTGCCTTTGAAATAGTTTCGGAAAATAGCGTAAATAAAAAAAAAATCCCTGACGGCTCGGCCTACAGGCACAGGTAGATTTCGAAGACGCAGAACGTGGGGCGCCTGTTTGTCGGGAATTGCGGAAGAAATGATCTTTTTGCGATGATGCTGCAGTTGGAGCCGCCTACTTCGAAACCAAACTTGTTTGCAGGCGGAGCCAGCAAGGATTTTTTTTTTTTTTTTTTTTTTTGCTATAAGAGTTGGTCCTATAAAAAACATGTCAATATAAAAGTTTTAGATAATATTAAGAGGATTTATAATAAATTTAAGCGGATTTGAAATCTTGGGAATTGACGAAGTTATGAATTTTTTCTTCTAAAACCCCCCTCCCCCCCTTAAGGCAATTTTAAATTATATCAAAAATCTGTCATACATAAATTTTCGGCCTTTCTCCTAGAAGTAATATTAACTTCAAACGGATTCGATACGTATCATAATTAAGGAATTATGGGTTTTTTCTGTTTTCACAAAAAGTCCCCCCATTCCCCCCCCCCCTGGTTCGATTTTGCCCATTAACGACCTTGACCGAGATTTTATGCCCCTTGATTTTATGTATAAGTTTCGAAAAGATGCGGGAGTTGGAACCGCCTACTTCGAAAAATAACTTGTTTGCAGGCGGAGCCGGCAGGGATTTTTTTGTTTTTAATTTTTTTTGTTATAACGGTTAGTCCTATAAAAAACTTGTCAATATAAAAGTTTTAGATAATATTAAGAAGATTTATAATAAATTTAAGCGGATTTGAAATCTTGGGAATTGACGAAGTTATGAATTTTTTTCTTATAAAACCCCCCTTCTCTCCCCCCCTTAAGGCAATTTTTAATTATATCAAAAATCTGTCATACATAAGTTTTGGCCCTGTTCCTAGAAGTAATAATAACTTTAAACGGATTCGATACGTATCATAATTAAGAAATTATGGTTTTTTTCTGTTTTCACAAAAAGCCCCCCCCCCCCCCCTGGTTCGATTTTGCCCATTAACGAACTTGACCGAGATTTTATGCCCCTTGATTTTATGTATCAGTTTCGAAAAGATGCGGGAGTTGGAACCGCCTACTTCGAAAAATAACTTGTTTGCAGGCGGAGCCGGCAGGGATTTTTTTGTTTTTAATTTTTTTTGCTATAACGGTTGGTCCTATAAAAAACTTGTCAATATAAAAGTTTTAGATAGTACTAAGAGGATTAATAATAAATTTACGCGGATTTGATATCTTGTGAATTGACGAAGCTATGATTTTTTTTCTTCTAAAACCCTCCCTTTTTCCCCCCCTTGGGGCCATTTTTAATTATATCAAAAATCTGTCATACATAAATTTTCGACCCTTTTCCTAGAAGTAATAACTTTAAACGGATTCGATACATATCATAATTAAGAAGATATGGGTTTTTTTTCTGCTTTCACAAAAAGCCCCCCATTTCCCCCCCTCCCCTTGGTTCGATTTTACCCATTAACGAACTTGACCGAGATTTTATGACCCTTGATTTTATGTATCAGTTTGGAAGAGATTTATGCAGAATTTTTCCAGTTATCGTGGTCAGAAAAAAGTGACATAGATAGATAGATAGATAGATAGATAAACTTTTGAACTGGGGGTGGTTTTGGGTTCTGGGAGTCATGATCGGCGTAGATCTGCAAAAATTTTTCAAAATTTCCAACTTAGGTGAGAATGTAATAGGTAGTATTTCTTACGAAATCTACCTAAAAATCCGTGGCAGACGGTGAAAGGGGGAAATGGACGAAAACACCCTACATCCTCCTTCTGGTTATTGTTTATTCTATGGTATTGTCCGTCTTCTAAAATTCCCTAGAAATAAGAAAGAATTCCCTAAATCACTAAATGGACTTGAATTTCCCTAGATCTAGGGGTTTTCTTGTAGATCTGAGAACGATAAAGAAAAAAAATAATCAGATGTGCTAATCCCAAACTGTTCTTCTCTATTATCTTCTCTTCTATCCCACTTCTCTATTTACCATTAGCAAAGGTGCGATTTTACAAACCATCATTGCTAGCGCGATTAAGAGCAATGTCAAATGACGATTGGCTAAAACATGATTACGAAGCGTCTGGGGGAGGAGTTAAAATGTGTATTGTAAGGAAACGTTGTTTTCGTATGGTACGGATTTTTTCTACATGGAATATATAAAATAAATATTCGCCTCATTATTTTAATGGAAGTTTCCTTTCTGTGGTGGACGAATATGCTTTTTATTATTCGGGAATATTAAAAGGCAAAAATTTGTTTGTTTATTCATTTTATTTATGCGCAACAAGGTTTATATTTTTTTATGGTACTTTGAACAGTTTTACAACTTATATTTAAATACAGAGAAGTGGGAGGAAGGGCAGTTGTATTGTGTCCTTTTAGGAACCAATTTAGCATATAGAAAGTATGTAATAATCTAAATTCCTTCTATTTTTAAAAAACAATATTGTGCATATGCATAAATAATAGTTAATTAAACATACGAAATATTATTTCTCATGTATCCGTATGCATGGATTCTTTAAATCTATAATTAAAATAAAAGATATTTGTCGTTAAATATTAATTTAAATCATGAAGATTTTTGAAATAAAATTAAATTTTATAAAATAAAATAAATAATTTTTATAAAATAAAATTTTATTCTGATATTTACTTCTTTTTAAGTATTATACTTCAATTTTGTGTATAAGTAATTAAATTAAGTTTATCATAATGTAGGGAAAAATTATGTGTAATTTAATATTAAATAGTTAGGAGTTTATAGGAACTTGAAAATAGTTTGCTATTTTATTTTGTCTTAATTTTTTTTTTTTGGAGGGGGGTTATTAGCTTTTACTGGATATAGCTGTATGAAATACAACAAATACATTATTACTGCTTCAATTTTGATAAGAAATTTCTAATTTAATATATTTTTAGAATTAATATTTATTTTTAGTGTTGATTTTTTTTAATAAACGACGCTACCCATGCAGGAAAGGGTTTAATTATTGAATACTGGCTAGGTCATGCAATAAGATGCTTAAATTACTTCAAAACTGATTATAATTATATATTGTGCGTTTTATTTTTTTTTAATACAAGGAATTTTTTAATAAGTTTTATAGCTAACTGAATTATTTAATTACCGAATAAGTTTTATTTCACTTATCTTTTTCTGTGCATACATAAAAAATTGCAATGTTTTATTTGTTGTGAAACTAAAAAAATTATTATTGTAAAAAATAAATAATGAAAAATTTTGTATTTTATGTTCTTTTGCTTTAAAGCGATGGTTTAAAAAAACTTTGGATTAACACACCACCGGCCCCTCCACCCTAAAGATAAAAGGATAAAACTGCATTATTTATATGCCAATTTAACCGCATGCCAGTTTTAGGAAACACTTCAAATGGTTAATAACAGCTTGGTAAATTTATCTTTACTTTTACTTCAATTATAATTATCACAATAAACATTTATTAATTTTTTGTGCCTTACTTAATTTCATTCTTGCGAAATACTTGTTAAGTATGTTAATTTAAGTTTAATCCTTTAGTTTCAGCTAGTTAGAGTAAATTCTATAAATAAAATTCAAAATAAGTGTTGCTTCTGCAGAAAAAAATTAATTATGTAAATTTTATTTAAGATTTATTATTATGAAAAAAATGGTAATATTTATTTTTTTAACTTTATCAAGGTTGGTTATATATCACTAAATTATTCTAAACGAATAGTTTCTTTTTCTCCTTAAAAAATTACACATGCTGCACAAATTTTAATTATTTTCATTCACCATTTCATTAAAATATTAGTTTTCATTTTCTTATTAAAAAGATAATGCAAGAGGCGAAGTATTTGATTGCTAATTCGACCTGTTTCATATTAAATATGCTTGTATATTAAATGGATTGTTTTCTTTTAAATGGATTAAGTTAATAATATTTGTTTGTCACGTTTAATATGTCACAAGCATCATTAAAAATAAAGCAAATGTGAATATGGAACCTTTGAGGCTTTTATGAATCGTCAACTAAATGAAAAATATCCTTTTCAAATGCGTTCAGCCCCTCCTACATTGTTTTGGGCAATCGGCCAATCAACATCCGACATCGCTCTTAATCGCGCTAGCAATGATGGTTTGTAAAATCGCAGCAAAGGTAACCTGTGTCGCACGAAACCTTAACCGGTTAGTTACCGGAAGTGCCTACTTCTAGAATAGAAAGTACTATTTTTACTTAAAAAGAAGGTTTAAAAAAATATCTGGTGTGAAACTTTAATTAAAAAATTCTTTAGTTTTGCTGTATTCTTGATGAGTAAATTAAAAAACGGTTGAGATATGCTGCAGCAAATTCATATTATAAAATAAATTGCTCTATATAATCTTACTTTGAAAGCTTTTTATTTTTAAAAGTATGACAATTACTTAACTATCTTTTTCTTTCTTATATACATATAAGAAGAAAGTATTGGAATTACAAGAAATGCCCTCTACTTTATAATTATTGGCATGTGACAGTGCTAGATTTTAAATATTAAATTATTTAATTCAACTTATAATAAGAACAATATTATCTCAAGCGCTCGTTAAGATTTCAAAATTTTAAATATTTGGAAAAAAAATATTTTTGTGTGGATTTCATGAGATATTTAATTAAATACTTATAGTTTTCAATTACAATTCTATTATATCAAATGTTTTAAATTAAGTTACATTGCTTTGATGAAGCGATCTTTGAACAACCCAGGTAGCACAAAGATATCGACCAATATCCACCGCAATATTGGCCAATGAATGTAAGCGAATTTTCGTTGGCGAGAATATCAGAGTACCGTCTGATATCGCCAAAGTCTGCTTGTATTTAGCACAAGGTATCTCAGTGAATGTGCTTTCCTCCCTTCTTTATGTGAAAAACAAATACAGGAATAAACTAAACGTCGACTCTGATTTATGACTAAAACTACCTAATATTGAGCAAGACATAAATGAGGAAGCCGTGCTTGATATTAAGTTTGTAAGTATTATTAAGCTTGGAGAAAGTTAAAATTAACGCGTTCCATGTCGAAGCCCACCCTTTTCGTTACCGATAGAAACAAATTAGTGCAATCAGACTACTAAAACAGTATATGAATCAGTGTGTACCAATATGACATTGAGTACCCAGGTAGCACAAAGATATTGGCCATTATCAAAATGTAATATCGTCCAATATCAAAATTTTATATTGGCCAACGTTAAATGATCCCCCCTAAAATAATATTTGTGAATATTAGTTTTTGACATCTGTGAATGTTGGCCAATATTTTCCAACATCTCTGAATATCATTTTTTGACATTAAGTGATATTTTTTTCTGACATTGCTGAATATCATCATTTGATATTGAGCGATATATTTTTCTAACATTCCTGAATAAGATTTTTGGATATTAAATGATATATTTTTTTCATTACGGAATAACAATCCTTTTTTTTTTGCACCCCAGATGTGGTGGACAGAAATTTCTCATTGTAAAACAAGATTTCTCTGCTTAGGAAAGTCTAGGTCAAAGATTCTATACACTAGAAGATGTGAAAGTTCCGTAGACATAATGTAAAACGGCTTTCAGCAAAGGATATGTGATACAGCGAAGTTGCATTACAGGGTGAACTCATTGGCGCGCTCGCCCGGATACTCGGATTAAATCTAT
This sequence comes from Maratus michaelseni, assembly GCA_963931845.1. NCBI lineage: Eukaryota > Metazoa > Arthropoda > Arachnida > Araneae > Salticidae > Maratus > Maratus michaelseni. The sequence goes on along the minus strand of OZ007593.1, from coordinate 167,834,242 downwards.
TAGCGATAAGTCGCCAATTCTAGTCAATCAAAAAGTGGGATATGTTCGCGTTCTTTTTTTTCTTTTTTGTATTAGAAAGAATCGTTAAATTAACAAGGTGTATTTTTCATTATATTTAGAAAAGATAAATGCATATTTCTAAATCGTAGGCACCTAGGTAAAAAATATCATTAATGTTATAACTATTATTTATTTTCTATAGACTGGAATAGATACATTCATTAGTTAAAGAAATTAGAAGCAGAGGCACAATTTCTGTTGCAAAATACTAGAAAAAAAATTAGAATACATATACACACGTTATCTTAAAATTGAAAAGAGATTTTAAGTATAAATAAGAAATTTAAAAAGAATTAAAAAAAAACCCAAAAAATCCCGAAAGGCGCTGACCCTCGCTGGGGACAGAACCCTCAACTGGTTCATTTAGCCGCTTCCCGTCTGTTATCATAACCATTCAGCCATCGGTGCTCGCTTTTCTAGAGAGAAAGATTGAATAGGGTATTTAGGATTAGCAGGAGACTGTACTTTTTTTTGGCTTGTACTGAAAAATGTACACTTATTATTTTTATATTGACCTATATTATTTTGATGAATCTGGTTCGAACTAAAATACTTGATTAAGAAAAACGTATAATTTAAAATTAATTTCAGTTTATTAATGTATAATGACTGACGGTGCGACGATAATCATAAAATTGTAATATTACTAAATTACATTTATATTAAGTACTTAATATAAATTAATATGTCTATTTATTATTATTATTATTAAAATCATTTAAAAATATTTAAATAAATGGATAAATAATAAACTATATAAATACAAGATTTTGCTAATAATACAAATTTTTTAATTAAGATTATTTGAAAATAATAATGATAAAGAATAATCTAAAGACAAATTAAAATGATCTAAAAATAATATCTTGACTAAATATATCATAATTAAATATATATATACTGCATCTAACAATAACGAAAAATTATTAAGAAAAAATATGGAAAAGCACATATCTAAGTTCAGAATTTGGACTAGAATAATATAAAAAAAACATTTCAGAATTTTTTATTTATTTTTATTTTTAAGGGAGGGAAAAAGAACGTAAAAATTAAATCAAATAATTATTTCTGTCGAAAAGTGTAATCATGGGATCCCCCCCCCCCCCCAATGTGAATACAGTAATTAATACAAGAGTAATAAGTCTTCCCTATCTAGAAAATGTTTAATAAATGACTAAATTATCTAAATAAATACAACTGCATAAGTGAGAGAGGTATAAATGGTGCACTCTTGAACTAGTAAATTGCTTTAAAAATTATTTTATTAATATAAAAAAGGGAATTTAATTTCTTGTCTTAAATTTTTTATATAATTTCATAAATAGGTTAAATTTATTTCATTTTCTCGCTTCGTCGAAACTATATAGTTGGATTCTACAGCTGATGTCCCATTCGAAGAGTTAAGTTAGCATGTTGCAACCATTTGGCCTCATGTTTGGCGTACACGAATATTGCCCCTTCCAGGTAACTTTCTTTGCAATACAAATTCTTTGCTGAATATCCAAATTTGCACAATTCTGGCAATAGTTGGCGCAGTCACGATTTCGTCAAGCTTCATATCTTCTAGTGTAGTATCTTTGGTCTAGGTCTAGTCTCGTTATGTAACAAGCTAAAAGCAAACCCAAGTACTATTAAGCATGATCAATATAAACGCAGGGGAAAACTTGTTATAAAGAGCTGTTAACAAAAGCTGGTGGGAGTAGATTTTTCTGTTACTGGAATAAAAAAATGTCTAACAAATGACAAAACTATCATTTAATTATCTCGTATTTTTCAATCACAATCGACATATTTTTTTTTACGTTCTTTTAAAAGAACGTAAAAAAAAAAAAATATGTCGATTGTGAATCTTTGCTAAATTTAGCAAAGATTTATTTAAATATAACTTTTTATTACTGAGTTTGTTGGAAATTTTGTAAAAAAATATTTTAAAATAAGTAAGAAATTAAAAACTTAGAAATTTAAACGAAATACGAAATTTTAAAGCTGTGTTAAAAATCATGTGTTCCCCTTGCACAAAACTATAAAGAAAGTTTTAACAACCCCATTACTTTGAATTTTGCTTTGTGAGAAATTAAATATATATATTTTATTAATTTTAAGTGAGAAATATGTGTACATTTTTTTCAAAAATACACTACAGAAAAGTTAACACCACATAAATTAGTCCCAAAAGCTTATTATATAATAATAATAATAATAATTAATTAGATGCATTATATAAAATATTTATTATTAATAGTGTCTAATTAAAAAATCAGTGACCTACTTTTAAAATTAAACTTGTATTCTTAAAATAATAAAAAATAAAATTCTTATAAAAGTCGGAAATTCAAAACATTTTAAAAAAGATAAACAAACAGCCATTTAAAAATTACATAAATTGAATTTTTTTCTTGTAAAAACAATTTTAAAAATAGTATAAAATACATAGTATAAAAATAGTATAAAAACATCTTTAGTTTTTTTTTTTATAAAGCACAAATTTTCACATGCTTTTCTTATATATAAAAATAACTATAGATTCCTACAAAAAATTATTATATAGGCTTTTTCTTTCTGTGCAAATTTCACGCCCGACGCCTCCATCATATGCACATTGACGAAAACTACACAAATGAGCGGTCCTTTAGAACTTTCCGTTCACTTCCGTCAAGATTACAAATTTCGGCAGAATACCGTCAACCGGGGGGCTACTTTGATCCTTGTGGGGTTACATTGGTCCATCACATAAACAAAGTTTTATTCTTTCTATTGAACAAACAATGCGAGATAATTTGAAGTTTTTGCCCTTGAAAAATATTTTGTACCCTACTATAAGGTATTTGAATAGTTTGGGGTAATTTTAAGTTTTGTTAGTGGCAACACTGGATGTGTTTGTAAACAACTGTTTTCCTGTGTAGATTTTAACTCTTCAAACATTCTATAGTGAAACAATCTGGATAAGAGCTACACATAAGGTAAGTGTCAAAATATTATCTTTAGTAACATGTAACCCATGTGTGATCATAGTTTTTCTTTTAACTTTTTATTTTGACAGGAAATGTTAACGTTTTCATAAACTTAGCATGAAAATTAGTTTTTCGGGGCTACTTTGTGCCATGCCTGGTTTGGACCGAAGTAGCCCCAGTTACTTACAGTTATAAAAATGCCTTTTATACATCCAAATTTCTTAAAAAATTGTTTATGTAACATTTTTTAAAAATATTACTGTAGCAAAATGTTACATTGATTGTTTTTGTTCCAGTTGCAGAGGATAACATGACGAGAAATTACAAAAGAAAGGCCGGTTGCATATAGCAACCTTTACATGGATACGGACATGGGAAAGAATCTTACGCTGTGATTGGTTAATGGAATAGGCCAACATCACTCGCCACGCCCATGATTTTCGGCTTAGTTGAGGAGAGAATCGAGAAGTGTAATAGTGTGACTTTATGGATGATATAAAAGGTTATTTCATATACAAATGTGGAATTTCAATGAAAAAATATCAATTTGTGGATGATTATTTACTTCCGTTTTAAATTTTGTTTATCGTATCTCATAAAGTGACTCAAAATTAAATGAACTCCAGAAAATCAACATTAGCTGGATGAATATTTATCTGCATGTTTACAACATAGCTGCAACAATATGGAATAATTGCTTTATGGGACTAAGTTTATTTTAATACAATACTATAAAAGAAATTCCATATGGAATGCGCTAAGAGTCTGCAAAGTGTATATTTCGTTTCAGTCTCTAAGTGAATACTTGCTAGTTCATTGGTTATAAAATAACCAGCTTTAAATTAAAATAGACATTTCAATAGTTATTTGACAAATACAAAACGAACCATTCAGCTATTTTCTAGAAATATCATGTTTGCTTCTTAGGTAAAGTAATTTTAATTCCGTACTTTTTGTATGACTATAATATTTTGTGATTTGTGCAACCATTTCTTATTTGTGTAAGATGATATTGAATGCACATTTTTTTAGTCAGCTACATCTGTAAGCCATAAACTTACTTTAGAAAACAAAAAAGTTTTTTTGTTTTATATTATTAAAGATGCATAAATATCGTTTTGGCTTGAAATTATGTATTACTTGAACATTTGAATTATAAATACATTATAACATATCTGTGTCACTATACTGTGTTGTAAAATTTTAAATATGCAGAAATTGTGTTAAATTATTTCTAAAATTATAATTAAATATGCTTCTTAAATATTCGGAGAACAAAATTTATATAATGTTAATAATAAAAATAAAATATAATTTTGTCAAAAAAAAAAAAAAAAAAAAAAAAAAAAAATCTTAAATAATAATAATAATAATAATTAATTCTGGTTAGACTTTTTAAATTTTATATTGCTAGTTGTATTTTTTTAAATTAACTATATTATAAATATTAAATGCTTATGAAAATCGATATTTCTAATGAAAATCTATAAAAAGATATCTATCTATTTAACTTATATGCATTTGAAGTTTCCAAGAAATCACTTTCTTTGTTTCGCCATTTTGTTTGTAGATGGCAGCACCAAACAGTTAGATCGTGTAAAAAAAGTTTTTTAAGTCTTTATATTTATGTGGAAGATTTAATCATTAATGTTGATGTTTTTTCTGCATTTTAATATATTATCTCAAATCTTTGAGAAATTTGGAAAGTAGAATTAAATATTCAGTAATTGCCAGGATTTTTATTTATTTATTTTTATTTTAATTCGAAAGTTCTAATAAATATCGCAGTGCAATCTTTTTTTTTTCTTCTCACCATCTAGTGACGCTTTCAAACGTGAAAGAATTATATTCTTTCCTTGTATTGTAAAATTTATGTAAGCGACTGGGGTACATTTCTTTCGGAATTGGAGATTTATTTTATGGATTTTAGATTAAGGTGCGTCCTATTTTTATCTCTATATTGTTTTGTTACATTTATTTTTATGACAGCAATTTTCATCTATTTTTTAAAATATTTAAAATAAAATAATTTTTTTTCTTCTTCTTCTCCTCCAGTCATTTATGTGTAATTCTTTAGAATTAAATCATTTTAAAATTAAGATACAAATATATATAAATATCTATATTGCTATAAAGTAAATTAAACATATCAATGCATTGACGATACATTTACAAATTTTATGCATGTGTGTTTAAGCATCATATTTACTCTATTTATAGGAATACACTATTTATTACATATTCTGATATAAACAATGAAATTTACAGTTAAGATTTTGAAGAAATTCTGTATTTTTTTTCCTTTTGAATTTTTATTTAATTTTTTGTTCGTTCTTTGCTTCTCCCTGAACCGTAAATTAAATTTAAAAAAAGTAATATCCCCCTCCCCCTCCACCAAAAATAAATAAATACATAAATAAACTATAGCATTGAAATAAATAACAATTACATGAATGTTTCAGAAAATTAAAACTAACCAATGTTGATGAACTAGCATTTAGATTTGTATAATTATTTTGCATAATTTGCATGATTATTTTATTGCTATTTGAAATGTTGAACAGATATTTTGGAGACAGTTGCAAAAGCTTTTTAAAATTGTTATCACCCTTTTTCATTCATGCATTAATAATAAATCATTTTGTATCTACAAATATTGTATATTCTGTTATTATATTAAAAAAAAATCTATGCCAAGTATCAACAAAACGAACGGCTTTTAAAATAGAGTTAAATAGACGAAAAAACCGATCAGCCAATCACAGCGCAGGATTCTTTCCCCTGTCCGTATCCATGTAAAGGTTGCTTATATGCAGGCCGGTTTGAGAAAATATATAGATTACAATGATGAGACCTTGCAAGCTTGTTTAATGGACATAAGAAGTGGAGTAAGGACACAAAGAAACGCAAGCCAGTATTACAATATACCTAGAAGTACGATAATAAAAAAACTGAAAACAAATAAGGTGAAAAAACATGGTCATCCCACAGTGTTTTCTGAAGAAGAACGTTCATTTGAGGCGCATATCAACAAGCTGCCTGAATTTGGATTTCCAGTTACAGATCTTGATTTAAGATACGCTATGAAATGTCATCTTGATAGACAGGGGCGTACAGTAAATAGACGATATCCAAGCACCCAGTATTACCAGCAAAGAAAATATAACTGAACCAGAATTTTTAAAAAGTAATTTAAAAGAAGGTGACATCGTCATAGTCAAATATGAAGGAAAGCACTACCCTGGTTTAGTAACAAAACTGCCCAACGGAGAAGAACCAGACCCTACAATTGACTGCATGAGCAAGACCAAAAAGTCGTGGAAATGGCCCGATAAAAAGGATATTCTTGTTTACAAATGGGCTGACGTCAAGAACAAAATCAACCCTCCAAAGCTAATGAAACGAGGCTACTTCAATATTGCTGAGATGGCTGATTATGAGTTTGAATGAAAAGTTCAGCATAGACAAAAGTAATGTGAACGACGGACAATTTTTTTAAACTGTTTCTCGTGTCTTTAATATTTACAGTTGGTTTATTGGGTTTAAATGTTAAAATAAAACACCTGTTTATCAAGTTTACTGTGTTAATTAATTAGTAGATCCTATTGCAAGGGGTTTCAATACTCCAACATATGAAATGTATTCAATTTATATGAAACTAAGTGAATAGATCAAAGAAGCCCCAGCAGGGACTACTTTGTTCCAAAACTTTAAAGATAGTAAAAAAATATATAAATAAATAATTGCCTCTTTAAAAATATACAGTTTGCTTCATTCTTTCATGTTAATTGTTTACAACTCAATTTTGACGTTGAAAAATCATATATAATATTTTTTAATAACGGAAATGTTAGTGAAACCAGGAAAAAGTGGTTCAAAGTACGGTTTACGGTATGCTGAATGTCGACAGATATCTTGAAATGTCCGAAAAATGCTATTGTTTTTTTAAAATGTCGATAGATATCCCTGAATGTTGTAATAGTAATATCATTTTTACAACATTGGCCAATGTAACCAAATATTAAAAATAAGGCATTAAAAAGTCAAGTTTTTTAAAAATTTCAAAATAATTAAATTTTATTGTTTAGAATACTATTTCTGTACTATGATGTCATAAGTAATGCAAAAAGCTCTTTTGAATGCTTTCTTTTTAAAACTAATTTTAAGTTATGTCTGTGAATATCGGCAGATGTTGTACATTTGACGTTCGACATTCAGCGACATTCGAAATATTGGCCAATATTGCCGTGGATATTGGCCGATATCTCTGTGCTACCTGGGTATTACAGCCTTTTTTCCGATACCAAAACACTGTATTTTGATATTGTATGAATTATTAAAAATTAATGATGATACTATTTTTTACTTGAATGCAGTCATTATATTAGTTTTTATAAAGCAGTCAGTCTAAGTAATAATTTAGTAATGCAATCATCCAATTTTAAATACAATAAAACCTGCTAAGACGAAAACACGAAAGATATATTTCGTTTTAGACAGGCTCCTTTTTACAGGTTTTTCTATATTAGCTTTACGTTTGTTACCTAGTGGTACGTGGAAGTATGAACTTCGATTTAGTGTTACGTCTGTCTAAACGTTAGGGAACCCTTGCTCTAAATAATAAAAGTAAAAATAGGTTTTTTTTTTTTTAAATTCTTTTTATAAGCATTTAATGCTTATCTTAAAAGCCATGCCTAATTTTATTACTGCAATTCATGTAGTTCCAGAAAAAAAAAATCCGTTACATTACGTTAATTTAGCGTGGGATCCGATTATTGAAAATTCACCTTTGATTTACGCTTCGTAGAAAGCGACAGAAGTATTGATTTTTTTAATTATATTTTTTTCTGTTTCTTAAGATATGGCAACAGGAAAGAATAAAAAGCATTCTTTTTTAAACCAAGATGCCTTTATCTTAATGTTATTATGATAAGGAGGTCTTGATTTAAACTATCAAGTCAAAATTTGAAAAATGCTTTTTCAACGTACAATCATAATTTAATTAATATTAAACTATTATGCAAATGCAAGAAATGATACGGCAAATTTATTTTAAAATTTACTATAACTGTAAAAATTTCAACAGATACATTGTTTTAACAAATTCTAAGAGTATTGAAAATTTTTAAAAATGTGTAGGTAATTAGAAAATTCAAATAAAACAAATATATCAAATTTATAGATGAAATAGACGCTAGGAATGTTTAAAAGTGTGTAGAACTATTTACAGCATAAGAACTGCATGTCTCGAGTGCATATTAACAGCCTTTGCTCGAGTAGGAATCATGGGGAAATGTACAAAAGCAAAATCGTTCAGAATTGTTCAGAAGAAGTCCGGAAACAATCACAAGTGAAGTTTCCGGCCTTGTGATTGATTAGTTTCTTCTATCTGATTTGTCGCGGCATGATTAATGAAAACACAAGACACTTCTTTTGAAACAACTGCTCAGTTTTTTTTTTTTTTTTTTTTTTTTCCATAACGCGTCTTTTCGGAATCTAAACTTTCGCCTTTATTTTTACTTTCTTCTATCTGTAATAGAAGAAAGTATTGTAATTGAAATTTTTTTCGACTTCCGGTTTTCGATGGATTTACACGTTTTAGAGGTCAGAGATTTCGAAAAACATGTTTTTACAAAATGTCTGTCCTTCCTCATTGTATCATCGAAAACTGTATGAAGTTATGCTTCAAATTGAACCAATTTTTTTTTCTATGTTTTTGGCAAGCAGGTTCTATTAGAATTTGGGGATATTTCGACGGAAGGGGGCGCTGTGATCGATATTTTTGTTCCATTTTCACTATTGTATCATCGAAAAGTGTATGAAGTTATGCTTCAAATTGAATGACATTTTTTTCTATGTTTTTGGCTATGGCAAGCAGGTTCTGTTATAATTTGGGGATATTTCGGCGAAAGGGGGCGCAGTGATAGCCATTTAAAGATTTCAAATTCAAAAAGATGTACACAAAAATAAGAAATCCTAAAAGTTTTTTTCGTTAAATGTTCGGCCTTGATCCGGAGAATCCGGAATAATTTTTGTTTTGCCTCTATCTTAAAAAAAGGCTGAGATATAGCGGTTTGAAATTTTAGGGTGACTGACATTTTCAAACAAGACAGCAGAATTCATCCATAAACGGGTTTAATTTATGAGTTTTAGTTAACATGGTTGCGGCAAATTTTCTTTCATTGTTGTAACCATTGTTCCTATTATATGCTTATCACTATATATTTATATTCGCCAACGTCAAATTCTCGCCAAACTGGGCGACAGTTGGCGAAATATCACCAAAATTGGCGAGCAAAATAGGTTGCCCTAAATGAAGCCAACTCGGCTGTAGGGGACTAATTTGGCGATATTCTCATTCAAATTCAATGTTGACGAGAACTGGGATTGAATCTTCTTTAATTAGGTTCCACGCATTTTACCTTCGTGTTTTCCAGTAAAATTAGCTAAAATCGTAAAACCAAGGAATAGGGAGGCTATCTGTTCCTGTCGGTTCAGGCCAGAAGGAATTTTCGTAGTTTAGTACACATCAGTTGATCGCATCCCGGTAACCCGACGATTCGCAAGCAGCTGACGTACAACAGAATGACGAAAAATATTGATTTTATTGGCGATGTGATAGCGAATTTTGAAGTATTAACATGACTGAGATGGAAGAAAGTTTTGGGATTGGCACACCCGACTAGTTAATGAAATTGAATTAGTTTCCCCAAACTTAATTGTATTACTTACCAAAATTTAGAAGACTATAAGCGGGTGAAAGAATTTTGAAAATTGATTAATACAAATTAGAATTCAAGAACATCAAAGTTTTGTAGAATATGGACAAAGATTTGCTTGCGCGTAAATATAATATTAGTTTAAAGATCATTTACAAATCTGTACCCAGGTAGCACAGAAATATCGGCCAATATTTTGAAAGTCGCTGAATGTCGTACGTCAAATTAACAACATCTGCCAATATTCACAGACATAACTTAAAATTAGTTTTAAAAAGAAAGCATTCAAAAGAGCTTTTTGCATTACTTATGACATTATAATACAAAAATAGTATTCTAAACAATAAAATTTAATAATTTTACCATTTTTAAAAAACTTGACTTTTCAATGCCTTATTTTTAATATCTGGTTACATTGGCCAATGTTGTAAAAATTATATTACTATTACAACATTCAGGGATATCTATTGACATTCGAAAAAAACAATATCATTTTTCGGATATTTCAAGATATCTGTCGACATTCAGCATATCTGACGAAGTTTGTAATCTTGACCGAAGTGAACGGAAAGTTCTAAAGGACCGCCCATTTGTGTAGTGTAGTTTTCGTCAATGTGCATTTGATGGAGGCGTTGAGCGTAAAATTTGCACAGAAGGAAAAAGCCTATATAAAAATTTTCTGTAGGAATCTATAGTTATTTTTATATATATATATATAAACATGTGAATATAAAACACACATAAAAAAACTAAAAATGTTTTTATACTATCTTTATACTATGTATTTTATACTCATTTTAAAAATGTTTTTACAAGAAAAAAAATAAATTTATCTAATTTTTAAATGGATGATTGTTTATCGTTTTAAAATGCTTTCAGATTTCCGACTTTTATAAGAATTTTATTTTTTATTATTGGAACAATACAAGCTTAGTTTCAAAAGTAGGTTACAGAATTTTTAATTAGGCACTATTAATAATATATATTTTATACAGTTCATCTAAGTAATTATTATTATTATTATATAATAAGCTTTTGGGCTAATTTATGTACGTGTTAACTTTTGTGTAGTGCATCAATTTTTGAAAAAATATACACATATTTCTGACTTAAAATTAATAAATATATATATATATATTTAATTTCTCACAAAGCAAAATTCAAAATAATGGGGTTGTTAAAACATTCTTTATAGTTTTGTGAAAGGGGCGGACACATGATTTTTAACACAGCAAGCTTTAAAATTTCTTATTTCCTTTAAATTCTTAAGTTTTAAATTTCTTACCTGTTTTAAAACAATTTTTTACAAAATTTCCAACAAACTCAGTAATAAAAAGTGATATTTAAGTAAATCTTTGAGAAAAGAGCGTTAAAAAAAATATGTCGATTGTGATGGAAAAATACGAGATAATTAAATGATAGATTTGTCATTTGTCAGATATTTTTTACTCCAGTAACAAAAAAATCTACTCCCACCAGCTTTTATTAACAGCTCTTTATAACAAGTTCTCCCTGTGTTTTTATTGAACATCCATGGCATTTTTGTACTGTTTCCGAACATGTTCCGAACCGTATTTTACACCTTTTCAACTTTTTTCAGTAGTTAATTTTAACTACAGCTATACCATTTTACTTTTTTCCATTTATTAGACTCTTTCCGTAATCTCTATAGCTTTACTTTTTTATTCTTATTGTTTAATTTTTCTTCTATTTTTAATTGTTCTTTCTTATGTAGTTAATACTACATTTAACTTTTCCCAACGGCTCAATATTTACAAGACAGGTTACTCTTGGAGACCACTGACCAGGCCCCTACCTACCGGGATTCGACCCAGTTTGACGGGTTTGAGTGCCTGGTCATTGGGGCGAAATTCGCCTGATCGCCCTATTGGGGCGGTCCACAAAGACAAGTACCCAGTTCGGCCAATCAACTGAGTCCGGATTTTTCTGTGTTGTTCACTCCTAAATTTAAATGTTCTGAGATCTGACGCCGCACACCACGTACTCGTCATGACAGTTGAAATGGGGCTGGACAATTTAGTGCCGAAACGTTGGTACTGAACTTAGCTTGAAAAAGGGGAGAGAATATTGAGGGAAACTAAATAAAGAAATTAACTAGATAATGAAACCACTGAAATGAAAATATAATCAGCCAATAGCTAAGTCGTACCATCGGGGAAAATTTTTGGGCCGAGTTGCAAGGCAGACGAAAACGCTGCGGGGGCTGACGGGACTGCGCCTTTCTACCGTACCCCACCTGGTAAAAACTGGCTCCGTGGGCTGTCCCATTAGAGCGGGTCCGGTAGCTTTTGCGGACAATGTCCAATTGCACCTAATAAAGAGGCGAACAGTCAAAAATAAAATGAATAAAAAAACTGCTGCTAAAAAAAAAACCCTTGTGCTACCAGTTGGGGCCGGCCATTGGCTCGTCCCAACCGGCAGCACGAGGAACTGCAAGGGGAACCTGGGAGAGAAGAATGTTACATTTTAAACTGAACTTATTCTGAATTACACTTTAACTACATTATTGAAATTAATTTACTTTTATTGTGCTAATTGACTTGGCTACCCGTCCATTGGGCCCATGAAAGGTTGTTAAATAATTAACAATTTGTAATTTAAAATATGTACTATTGCCGTTAACTGACTAAACCATAATGGGTTGTTGTTGTTGTTGTTGTTGGTTTGGCCCAAGAGCCCGGTTTTGCAGCTTTTTATTTCTATATAGCTGACATGATCCATATAACTGTGAAACTAGTCTCCTAATTTTGAACCAATTCCAGAAGAGAGACCTGCATCTGGATTGGCACCCCCAGAGGTAGCGCTTATATAGAACTTGGAGGACATTAGAGCCACGAACAGATTTAACGTGCACCGGCTCCCATTAACGTACACGGTTTACTTTCCATACTTATCCTTTATACTTATCACCTCTTTCCTTCCAGTTCTTCTTCTTCTTCTTCTTTCTCATCTGTCTTCTTCCCCTTCTTTTTATAATATTTTTTAACACAAGGACGGACAAACAGTGCCGGGGGCTATTATAAGCTTCTTACTGTGTCATGGTGCACAACTTGCTGGACCGTTGATGACATGCGTCGTGCTGGTAATACTGTGATTACGGGGCTCTTGTTTCGGGCCGTGGTGCCAGCTGATATTGTGCGATTACCGCACACTGCTACTAGGACAAAACACATAGACATTTTATATTTTTTTTGGTGGCTTTGGATTGCTCCTGGGCCTTTTTTTTTTTTAACATATAACACATAAGCACATAAATAAACACTTTTTTTTTCTTTTACACTAGGACGGACAGACAGTGCCGGGGGCTATTATAAGCTTCTTACTGTGTCATAATGCACAACTTGCTGATCCGTTGGTGACGAACGTCGTGCTGGTAATTCTGTGATTACGGGGCTCCTTTTTCGGGCCTTGGAAGCAGCTGATGTTGTGCGACTACCGCACACTGCCATTGGACAATACCCATGGACAATTTTATAATTTTTTTGGTGGCTTTGGATTGCTCCTAGGCCTTTTTTTTTAACATATAACACATAAACACATATACATATTCATTTTATCGTTGTGTTACCTTCCACCTTCGACTGCTGCTGGGGTGCTAAATATTATTGTGTGTTGTTTTGTATTAGTGTCGTGATGCTGTCGCAGTTTTCTTGGAGCCACCTGATTACTGTCTTTGCCTTGTTTTGTACGTGTTTGTTTTTCGCTAATTGTTCATACCATAATTTCTCGTTGTCTGTTGTTATTTGTGCCAGGTGGTGTGCTTGGGTGAGTGGACATTGAATTAGGTAATGTTTTGGTGAACCCACCGTTCCGCATTCGCAGTCCGGTGTGTCCGCTTTCTTAAACCTGTGTAGGTATGCTGGAAAAGCTCCGTGAGCTGTGTATAGCTGTGCTAGCAGGTAATCGCTTATTAGTCTATTTTTATCTACTTTTGGGAAGTACCTGTGTGTTTCCCTACCTGTGTCCCCATAGTCCCACTCGAACTGCCATTGTTTTAGTGTTATATCTTTTAGTGTTCTTTTAAGTTTTGAGATTGGTTTAGTCAGGTTGTATTTGCTTTTGTTGTTTACATTCAGAGCTGCGGTTTTGGCTAACATGTCTGCCTCTTCGTTTCCTTGGATGCCTACATGCGCCTTAACCCAGCTGATTTTAAATTTGTTGTTAGCTTCTTTTATTAGTTTTTGGATTGTGTCTACTGTTTTGTTTACGTTGAATGGTTTACTAAGTGATTCGATGGCCGATTTGCAGTCCGAGCGGATGCTATATGACTCACCCGTGGTGTTGCCCCATTTTGCTGCTTCTTGTATTGCCAGTAGTTCGGCCTGGAAGACGCTGTTGCTGTTCCTTAACGGCACTGACCATGTTTTTATCTTTTGATTATTTTTATATGCTACAAAGGCCGAACCTGTAGCACCTGATTCCAATTTAGAGCCGTCCGTGTATATCGTTGTGTCTTGTGTCTTGTACCCTATCCTAGGTTCTATCGTGTCTGCTGGATGATTCTCCCATATGTTTATTTTTTTGTCGTATTCGATGTGGTGTAAAGTTTCATTGTGTATTGTTGCATTTTTCCTTAATCTTGAGACTGTGCCGTACGCTGCTTCGTAGTAGACTTTAAGATGGATTGGAATCAGGCCTGAGAGTACCAGAAGTGCCGAGGTTGGGGCCGTTCTATAGGCCCTGACTATGGCCAGTGCAAAATGTCGCTGGCAGCTTGACAATATCTGTATGCACTTTTTGCTGAGGCAGTGTCCCCAAACCGGTGCTGCGTAGGTTAGCGTCTTTTCCACTACTGTTGTGTACCAAATTTTTAGTATATTTGCTTTTAGTCACCAACCCTTTGCTACCATATGTGCTAAGTTTGTGAAGTTTGCTCGTACCTTATTTGTTTGTGTTTGACAGTGTGGTATCCAGTTTAGATTTTTGTGCAGTGTGACTCCCAAATATCTTATCTGTTCTTTTACTTTTAGTCTCTGGCCGTTGAGTTCTATTCCCTCTATGTCATTGGTGTTTTCTGTTGGAAGGTTTCCCGTGTGTCCTCTGTTAAGATATAATAGTTCTGTTTTTTCCCTGTTCAGCGTTAGGTTATTCCCCTCTATCCAGTCATTAAATTCCTTTAGTATTTTGTTTGCTAATCTCTTAAGTTTATCCTTTGTTCTGCCTCTTAGAATTATAATAAAATCGTCTGCGAAGGCTTGTAATCTAACATGTTTTCCCCAATTTCTTTTAAGTGCTGTGTCTGCGATTAATAGCCAGAGGAGCGGGCCGAGACAACTTCCTTGGGGGCATCCGCCAAATGTCTGCTTTGTGACTTTAATGCCGTTTTCCTCTAGTGAAACGTACCTGTGTTGGAGGAAGCTCACTATCCAGTTTACCAGGTACCCTGGACAGGGAGATTGCTTAATATTATTAATTAATATTGGCCAGCGTATGTTGTCGAAGGCCCCTTTGATATCCATGGCTATTACGAGTGTTTGGTATTTGTTTGTTTTATCTTCTTTTATTGTGTTGATTAAGTTATCTAATGCGTGTTCTGTTGAGATCCCCTGTTTGAAACCATACTGTTTGTTGCTCCAATAGTTATTATTGTTTAGGTGGAAGTTTATCCGACCGTGTATTATGCGTTCTAACATTTTGCCAAGCGCTGGTAAGAGGCAAATTGGCCTGTAATTTTTTGGATTTGTTGGGTCTTTACCTGGTTTTTGGAACAGTACCACTATGCCTACTTTAAACGATTTTGGGAAGTATTCTAACCTTAGGCATGTATTGAAGAGTGTCAGTAGTAGTTGCGGTGTTGCATTATTAATTCTTTTAATTAGGTTGTAATCTATGAAGTCGAATCCGGGTGCTTTATTTTGTTTAATGTTTCTGATTATTCTGTTTAATTCCGCCTTTGTTACTACCGGTGGTGCTGGTTCATTGTTTTCTTTATTTGCTTTTGTTAGTGTGTGGGGTATATTTTGGTCTGTTATGTATAAGTTGTCCAGGAAATGTGTTAGTGTGTCTTTAATGGTTACTTTTGTATTTGGGGGTAGAATGTTGACTAGTTTTACCCGACCTGTTCTTTTGTTGCTAGCGTTTTTATATTGGGAGCCATATGTGTCTGTGACCTTGTTGCAGTAATCTTTCCATGTTTTGGATTTTGTTCTGTTTATTAGTTTTTTTAATTTGGCTTGTTCTTTTTTGAAGATTATGTGTTGTTTTACTTTTAATTCTTCGTTCTGTTGTTTTTGAAATTTCCTCCTGAGTGCCCTAACCTTGTTCCTCGCTGTTTTAATTTCATCCGTCCACCATGGTGGGGCAGTGACCGCAGGTGTAGATTTTTTCTTATAGCTTGCAAACGCTATCGATGTGATTTCATTTTGCAATCTGAGTGTTATGTTGTCCAGCTGGTCTGTTGTGCTTGCTTTTTGGAGTTCTTTAATGTATTTGTTTCTGATTTTTCTAATGTTTTTATCAAATTTTGCATGTTTGCCTATCTTTGTTTGTAGACCATGTCTTTGGTAGTCTATGTTCTCGTAGTTTTTAATTTTAAATTTTATGTATCTGTGGTCACTGAGTGAGACATCGTCACTGACATGCCAATCACTTATGTCGTTACCTAGTGTTGCCGTTGTTATTGTCAAGTCCGGCCATCCCTGTATTTCCTTTATTGTACCATCCCTGTTTTTCCCTCGTACAGTTTTGAATGAGGGTGGTGCGTCCGGAGGGTAGTGGACAAACAACGCGTGTAGCAGGAGGAAATCTGTTAGCTCGCGCCCTCTGTGGTCTATGTCATCGTAGCCCCATGCTGTTGAGTGTGCATTAAAGTCCCCCACTAGCAGTACTTCTCCGACCGCTTTACTCAGGGCCTCACCTATCTCGTCTAGTACTTCTGAGAAGTCCGCCAGAGGGGGGGCGTATGTATTTATTATTGTGAAAGTTTTGTCTTTGTTTTTTAGTTTTATAGCTGTTGTGAACTCTCTTGTTAGTATTGTTATTGGTTTGGTGCCTAATCGGGTTATAATCGCAGATCTGTTTTGTGGTGTTTTTGTGACATTCCAATTTTCTGGTTTGAACCCTGTTATGTTACCCGTTTTTTTATTTTGGTGGAAATCCTGTAAGAGTGCTACTTGTATTCCTTTGGCTGCGACATAGCCTGCGAGTGTGTCTGTTGCTTTATTGCTACCGTGTAGGTTAATTTGTATCACGTTTAGGGTGTCGTGTGTTTGTTGCATATTTGTTTGGTTTTGGTCGTGTGGTATTTGTTGGTTTTGCGCTGCGAAACTTGAGCGTGAGGTTCTAGTATTATTTGTGTCTATTACCATAATTGCGGCGCTGAGCGTCATGTTGTATTCTAGCTTCAATGTCATGCCTGGTCATTTTGACCAACTGTGGTTTGCCGCCTGTGAAATTTAGTGACACCCTCCCCTCAATGACTTCTTCTGCTGAGGCTAGTGCTGTGCCCCTGTCCGACTGTAGTTGGCGGACCGTTAGTAGCTGACGACGCACCCAGCATGCACCCGAGTTGGCTTGATGATCCGTCTTCTTCTGTGTTCTTAGCCATAGTCTATTTACTTCGTTGTACTTTGTGCACGCATAACAGCGGGGGGTTTGCCGATTACAGTCAGTGTACAGGTGTTCACCCGCGCAGTTAGAGCATCGTTGTGTCCCCCTGCAATGCGCTGCCACATGATCATATTCAAGACATTTGTGACAGCGCGTCACGCTGATGAAAGGCTTTATTGGGCAATCCCTCAGCTCTAGGCAGATCGTCTTCGCCCTTAGCAAGTGATCTGTCAGAGGCTCAGGGAGTAGGACAGGTTGATGCTTGCTTCCCTCCTGGGCGGCCACCTGCCTGTGCAAACTGATGACGCCCTCCCTCGTATGCGGCCCCAGTCCCAATGTCTTCTTTATCTTCTCAGTTATTTGGTCTTCTTCCACGAAGTCTGGGACATGGAATATCATTATTTTCTTCTTTCTGATATTTCCTGATCTTACCTTTATTGTCTCTTTGGCTTCTTCGCTGTTCGTGATGCTGTGTTTTATCTTTATGGCTTCTTTCTCGTCCTCGCAGATTAGCTTCACCCCATTCCTTATTCGTCTTATCTTCTTAACTCCTCCATGGTGTCCCGTCGTTGTTCTTGCTATCTGTTTTTCTAGGTCTTCCGCGTCTCTTTCTGTTGTCCCTTGGATGATGAGGGTGGATGTGGCCACTTTGACTGCTTCCGCATATCCTCTTGGAGGCTTGGTTTGAGTCTCGGCGACCACCTCCTCCCTGTGTACGTTACCTGTGCTTTTTTCTGTGTCTTTGTTTTCCGTTGGTCTCCAATGTTGTTCTAGGATTTCGACTTTTGCACTTGCTGCTTGCATTTTCACCTCTAAGTCCATTATGTTCTTCGTGATGATTTCTACTATCTTGTCTATTTCGTTGCCTGTCCCGACTGGTATCCTAGTGCATCTGTGTTGTAGTACCTGTAAGTAATTGAGGGATTTCATTACTTTTTCCGCCTCCACGCTTCTTCTTATACCTGTGTCTGTTTCTGCACAATATTCTATGATTTCTTGCTTGAGCCTTTTCTCGTATTCCGTTGCTTTTCCTGCTTTGTTTTCTTCTGTTATTTCGCCATCCTCCGCTTCGTCTGGGTCGCTGTCGCTGCTATTCAATGTGATTGTGAGATGTGCGTCTATTTTCTCTTCTACTTCTTCCCTTGTTGCTGTCTTCTTCTGTTGTTTTTTCTTCTGTGTTTCTTCTTTTTCTGATGCGCTGGTCGTCATCGAGCTTACCGAGCCCGTCCGAATTGGTCTGATTGTATTCCCTTGTTTGTTATTTTGTAAACCCTGTTTCGTCACCTTGGGCTTGACAGGGAGCACAGGTGGGGAACTACTGAATTTGGACATTCTTTAGTTCCGCGTATAGGTGTGTGAGATAATTGCTTTACAAATTGATAAGTTTCAATCTAACAGTCGCAGTAGACTTTGGGTCCGGGGATCCCGGATGTTCTTTGTGGGCGTGTCAGAGTGTGTCAAGTTGAACCCTATATATTTAAGATGAGCAAATAAAAATATGATACATAATTAAGTAAACGCTTACACTGTTAGAAATAGTGGGGGCACCGGCCTCTGCAGTACAATTGGGTGAAACATTGACTTAACTTTTATTTAACAGAAACACATTTAACATAATTATCAAAATATTTATTAAATATATATTTAGTAGTACAGTTGGAATTTGAGATTTTTTAAATCAAATTTTTCTGGAAGGCTGAAGGGCCCTCCGTTCAGGAGATATATTGAGTTTTAGCTAAGTATAACAGCTGTGAGTAGTTATATAGATGGATAATTGCATTAATTAGTGTATAAACAATGACTGAGTTAAGATACAGCTTGGAAAATTGTGGTTAATCTAGAACTGCAGTGTGGGCCATAGAGTTTGACCCCGAACACTGGCCTAAAAAAAAAAAAAAAAAAAAAAACTAAATAATTTAGCAATTTCATTAATTAGCAATGTTATTAATTAGACAGAATCGTTATAGTTAGACAAAAATAGGTGGCGCCAATGAAATCTCCGCATCTAAAAACCACTGGAGCATTTCATCAAATTTTACTGGAATGCCGTTGGGCCCTCCGTTAGGAGATATATTGAGTTTTAGCAAGATATAACGGCTGTTATTATTTACACAGATGGATAATTGCGTTAATTAGTATATAAACAATGACTGAGTTAAGATATAGCTTGGAAAATTGTGGGGAATCGAGAGCTGCAGAGTTAGCCAAGAAGTTTGACACCGAACACTGGCCTAAAAAAACCCTAATTAATTTAGCAATTTCGTTAATTAGCAATGATATTAATTAGACAGAACAGTCATAGTTAGACAAAATAGATGGTGCCAAACGAATCCCCGCATCTAAAAACCCCAAGTGCATTTCATCAAATTTTACTGGAAGGCCGTGGAGCCCTTCCGTATAGGAGATATATTGAGTTTTAGTAAAATTTATCAGCTGTAATTAGTTATATAGATGGATAATTGCATTAATAGTATATAAACAATGTCTGAGTTAAGATATAGCTTGGGATTTTGTGGAGAATCGAGAACTGCAGAGTGAGAGGAGAAGTTTGACACCGAACACTGGCCTAAAAGCCCCCTATTTAAATTAACAATTACATTAATTAGCAATTATAATAATTAGACAGAATAGTTATAGTTAGACAAAAACAGATGGTGCCAATCGAATCCCCGCAACCAAAAACCCCCAGAACATTTCATCAAATTTTACTGGCAGGCCGTAGAGCCCTCCGATTAGGAGATATATTGAGTTTTAGTAAAATATATCAGCTGCAATTAGTTATATAGATGGATAAATGCAATAATTAGTATATAAACAATGACTGAGTTAAGATGTAGCTTGGAAAATTGTTGAGAATCGAGAACTGCAGAGTGAGCCAAGAAGTTTGATACCAAACACAGGCCAATATACCCCTCTAAACAATCTAGCAAATCATTAATTAGCAAAACTATTAATTAGGCAACGGGGTCACGTGCTCCTAGGACGCTATGCTGCCGAAATACACGTGGTGAAAGGATATACTTATCCTAATATATATCCCGTTGCTGCTGAAAGCTGTCACGATAGTCCTCACCACGTGGGCATGGGATCGTTAATTACAGCACTAAAAACATTATTACAACTTAACTAATTGGTGAACAGCCATCACATTAGTATCAAACTTTAACAAAAAAAAAAAAAAAAAAAAAAAAAGGCTACCCCAATCTTTGGTCTAATTGGAAATTTAACCGACACAACATATTAAAAATTAGAGAAAACTGACCTGAGAAACACTTATAATTGCAGATAATTTATTAAAATGCAGTAATTAATTAAGATTTTATCACTTCATATTCACCAAAATACATTTGAATTAGTGGGTAATCACAGAAATATATAATAGCTTGAGCAAATACATTGAAACAGGTATTTAACGAACAAAATTAAGAAAAGCTGTGATACTGCAGAGGCCACGTGGTAATAATACTGAAATATAATCAATTAAGCGTGCATAACTTGATGAATAATTAACTTAAAAGCATGCGACATACCTTAATCTGGAGCTGACACCTTCCCACGTCTGAATCATCCTGGGTCGACCGTCCCACGGTCCTTGGTCGCGTTTAGCCGGTCATACTAACGGAGCTAACCTAAAACACAACCTACTCCTACGTCTCGACTGCAAAAGTCCAAGACAGGTTACTCACAAATAGACTGGGCGTAAAGTTGATCGCAACTCGGAAGCCCCTTAACCGACATCAACTGTTCGGCAACTTGAACATCCTTTATAGCAAAGATTGATAGCTCTAGTCTTGTTGCATAACGAAACTAGACGTTCCTTGTGCAGAGATCTTTCGTTTTATAATGAGGGTTTTCTGTTCACCACATCTGGGGTGCGAAAAAGAGATCATTTTGAAATGAAAAAATAAGTCATTTAATATAAAAAAATGTTGTTCAGGAATGTTAGAAAAATGTATCGCTCAATATCAAATGATGATATTCAGCAATGACAGAAAAAGATATCACTTAATGTCAAAAAATGATATTCAGAGATGTTGGAAAATATTGGCCAACATTCACAGATGTCAAAAACTAATATTCACAAATATTATTTTAGGGGGGTTATTTAACGTTGGCCAATATCAAATTTTGATATTGACCGATATTGCATTTTGATATTGGCCAATATCTTTGTGCTACTTGGGTAATTCAGATTTTATTGTAAATGGTTCTTATACTAGGTGTACTTTCTGGAAATTATTGTTAATTAACTTGCGGCACCGTCTATTAATATAATGATGAACAAAAATGTATATATATATATATATATATATATATATATATATATATATATATATATATATATATATTGTTGTGAGCTCGGGGTTCGAAAGGACTGATGCCAATATATAAGAACAATAAAAAGGCTTTATTCACTATAAACAGTGCAATACGATCACAAATATCTTCTGAAAATTACAAGATATTCAGTAATCTTCAAATCCAATAAAAGCTAAGCAAAATTTCACACAGAAACAATGCGTTCAATACGACGTATCAACGACAAAATCGATCCGAGAAACACAGTTCTCAATGCAAAGCCTCTCGTATGAATTCAATCGCAGTTGACAGACAACTAACTCAACTGAACTGGTGGAGTTCCCTTATATAGACTTCAGGGATCTTTCCAGATTATTCCAGGACTTTCTAAAGCTAGAAATTACCAGAAGGTCCTCGATAGAGTACTCCAAACGTGAAAGGATCCCAATGTAAATGTATAAGGGGGGGTTGCACAAAAAGTCGCCAAATCCGCCGCCAACTTGGCGACATTTGGCGATATATCGCCAAATTTGGCGACAAAAATAAGTCGCCAAAACCATCGCCAACTTGGCGATAAACCCATTCCTTGGCGATATTCCCATAGAACTCTATTGTAAAAACGATGAGGGTGTAAGGTTGTTTTTCTTACAAAGCACCTGAGGCCTTTAGCATTGAGTTACATGATGCTCAATAGGAAATACATTAATACTGCAATTTTCACAATAATAAAATAAAATAAATTTAAACAAATGGAATATTTACAAGTATATACAAAATTCATAACATTGCCCCCCTCTCAAGGACTGCACGTCCCGGGCAGTTCAACCTTTGATCGGAAAGCAAACCCGTTACCAACAAATGCTATACTATTCAAAACACTAAAGCAAACATGGAATATAACAATTAAACACATTCATAATGCTGAATTATACAAAATATACACTTATTTAAAAAAAATTAAATTAAATTAAAGCATAGACATCATTACATACAAGTATTTAAATAATAATAACATTAATAATGATAATGCTAAGCAAAAGAAATTTTTACATTAACTTATATACAAGACCATGGTCATACTAATTTACATTATTTACATTACACTATTTACAATCAATGAACTAAGTACTATGGCCATAGTATGGAGCCAGCCTGTCGTAATGAACGACTCTAGGCTTCGCACTTGGTGACTTTCGGATCCGAATTACGACATCGTTCAGTCTGTTTAGGACTGTATAAGGACCGTCCCAGTGTGATTGCAGTTTGGGAGAAAGTCCTTTACGTCGAGTCGGATTATAAAACCAAACCTTGTCACCTTCTTTGAACTGATGTCCCGTGGCTTTCGTGTCGTACCTGGTCTTCATCTTCTCCGTCTGTATATTGATCCACTCTCGAGCCAAGTTGTGGACGTCTTCAAATCGTGCCTGGAGATTCTGCACATATCCCTCTGGCGATGAAGGCGCATCTGGAGGGCGACCAAAAAGCAGATCACAAGGTAGACGAAGATCACGACCGAAAAGCATCTGAGACGGGGAATAGCCGGTTGTTTCATGGACGGCGCTGCGATAGGCGAGAAGAAACAAGGGAAGTTTTTGGTCCCAGTCTTGTTGGTTTCTTGAGACTAGCAGTGAGAGATTGTTGAGGATGGTACGATTAAATCTCTCAACCATGCCATCCGATTGTGGATGTAAAGGCGTCGTCCTAGTTTTGTCCATTCCGAGAAGTTGACAGAGACCCTCAATCACAGCAGAGATGAAATTTCTCCCCTGGTCCGAATGCATTTGAAGAGGGACTCCATACCTTGATATCCACTGGTGTACCAAGGCATCCGCAACCGTAGAAGCTTCTTGATCAGGGATGGCATAAACTTCAGGCCATTTCGTGAAATAGTCCATGACAACAAGGAGGTATTTGTTGCCATCAGCACTTCTTGGCAGAGGACCTAGGATGTCAAGGGCGATGCGTTCGAAAGGTGCTCCTACATTGTAGAGATGTAGTCTTCCTCGGCTACGTTTCTTTGGTCCTTTCCGAGCTGCGCATGCATCGCAAGATTTGCACCATCGTTCGACGTCAGCTCTCGCTTTTCCCCAGAAGAAGCGCTCTCGGACTCTGTGTAATGTTTTCATGACTCCAAAATGGCCACCAGTGGGACTGCCATGTAATTCCTTGAGGACCTCTGGGATTCGGGATCGAGGAAGTACCAACTGCCACCGAGATGTCTTCCCATCTTCCGATTCGAATTTTCGGAACAGGACACCATTCCTGACGTGGAGAGAGTTCCAAAGAGCCCAATATTGCTTCGTCGTAGGACTGTAAGTCGAGATGTCTTTCCAACTGGGCTTCGTGCTAGAAGATTCTAATAACTCCAAGATTGGTTTGATCTCAGAGTCTGCCATTTGATCTTCTCGAATCTTCTCATCACTCCAGGGATCT
Source organism: Maratus michaelseni (assembly GCA_963931845.1). Classification (NCBI taxonomy): domain Eukaryota; kingdom Metazoa; phylum Arthropoda; class Arachnida; order Araneae; family Salticidae; genus Maratus; species Maratus michaelseni. Next base: position 167,810,211 of record OZ007593.1, on the reverse strand, counting down.
GGTGGCGTCAATAGTGAAGTCTTCGTCTGGCGTATGACATATTCGGGATTATACTTGCTCTCCGCTCTGGAACAATAGCGACAGCTCTCGGGACACGGTCTTCTTGATAGGGCATCGGCGTTTCCATGCGATGAGCCTTTGCGATGCCTGATGTCAAAGTCGTATTCCTGGAGTCGTTGTATCCATCTGGCTACTTGGCCCTCTGGGTTCTTAAAATTCATCAGCCATGTTAGGGATGCGTGGTCAGTACGAAGGAGAAATTTCCTGCCATAGAGATAGTGATGGAAGTGTTCTATGGCTTTCACTATAGCTAATAACTCCTTACGAGTGACGCAATAATTCCGCTCTGGTTTCGATAAACATTTGCTCCAGTATGCTACGACTCGTTCTTGGCCATCTATTTCTTGGGAAAGTACAGCGCCGACACTTTCCTGACTGGCATCCGTGTCCACAATGAATTGTTTGTCGGGGTCTGGATAGGTAAGGACTGGAGAGGATGTGAGAGCTTCTTTCAGCCGCTGGAATGAATTGTCGCATTCTTGTGTCCATAGAAACTTCTGTTTGCTTTCAGTGAGCCTATGCAAGGGTCTTGCGATGTTGGAGAACCCCTGTACAAACTTTCTGTAATAAGTGCATAGTCCCAGAAAGCTTCGCAACTGATGGACATTTTCCGGACGTTTCCAGTGCTTTACTGCAGACACTTTTTCAGGATCTGTTCGAACACCTTCAGCTGAGATGATGTGTCCTAAATAGTTTACTTCTCGTTGGAAGAACTTGCATTTCAAAGGGTTCAACTTTAAATTCGCCGCTCTTAGTTTCGTTAACACTTTTCGAATATTCTCTAGATGTTCTTCAAACGTGCGGCCACCAATGATGACGTCATCTAGGTAGATGAGACAAGCTTCGAAAGGCAGACCTTTTAACACTGTCTCCATGAGGCGCTCGAACGTTGCTGGAGCATTGCAGAGCCCGAACGGCATAACTTTAAATTGCCAAAGTCCTTGTCCAGTAGTAAATGCGGTCTTCTCTTTGTCATCAGGATGGATCTCTACTTGCCAATATCCACTCTTCAAATCCAGCGTGGAAAACCATTTATGTCCTGAAAGAGTATCTAGCGTGTCGTCTATTCTTGGTAGAGGATAGCTGTCCTTCTTCGTGATATCGTTAAGTTTACGATAATCCACACAAAATCTTGTGGAGCCATGTTTCTTTCGGACCAACACGATGGGAGAGGCCCACGGACTTGATGACGGTTCGATGATGTCACTATCCTGCATCTCTTGTAAGAGCTTAGAAACCTCTTCTTGTTTTGCGAACGGCAAGCGTCTTGGATGCTGTTTAATCGGTGGATGGTTGGCAGTATCAATTCTATGACGTGTCAGTGAAGTGCGCCCTATATCACTCTCGTTTTGTGAAAACCCATCCTTAAATTCCTGGAACAGTCTTTCTGCGGCATGTCTCTGTTCAGGAGATAAATTTTCATTTCGTCCAATTACAGGTGTTAAACTTGTAGGCGGCTCCGATAACGTCAAGCTCGGGTCTTTGCAAACACAGGTGACTGGAGCACAGGTTGCAAGCACTTCACCTTTCTGGATAATTCTAGACTTTTCACTTACGTTTGCAATCCTCACAGGTATCACATCTCTCGACAGATCTACCAGCGCTGATGCTATTAGCACTCCCTTTGGGCTCTTCTCAGGATATCCAGTCAAGCCATACTGGAAAATTCTTTCGTTTCCAGTTAATCCAGGTATCATCATTTCGGTCCGAGGAGGGATGATAACATCTGCCTTGGCTGTGATCCGTTGAATAGACCCGGACTCATTTCCAAGTTTGAAAATAGTGACATCTTCTTGAGCAGAGCGTAACTCATTATTCTTAAAATCCAGTGTAAATCCATGCTCTTTTAAAAAGTCCAGTCCGAGTATGAAAGGGTCTGAAATATCGGCCACATAGACTGTATGGTGGTAAGCGGCGTTCCCAAACTTTATTTTCAGTGTCATTCTTCCATGTATATCGATCTTATCTCCGGTCGCAGTTTGAAGAATAACACGCGGCGGGGTCCAGAAGAGTTTTTCTTTCAGCCGCTGAGCTAGATCTTTCCGAATGATGGTCACATTGGCTCCTGTATCGATGATCATATTACAGGACAAATCATTCACACTTCCGACTAGAAAAACTCCATTCTCGCCGCAACTTCTTGCAGAAATTTCACATACTTGAAAATGGGGCTTCTCAAAATCTGGCAACCTCCGCCCCGCAAGATGGCCATTAATCAGTTTTCCTGCTCCTCCGTTAGCGGGAGAGATATTACCTTCGGTGCTGGGTCGTCTTGGGCAGTCGATTTGTATATGGCCTTCTCCACTGCATTTCCAGCACTTGATCTGCCTGTAAGGTTTGTTGGCCATTAAGGAGTTCATCTTTCTCATTATGTCATTCATCTGCTGCTGTAAGCGCTCCACAGCTCTATCCGACGTCTCAGGCAGGTTGGCTGCTCGCACAAAGTGTCGATCTTTCCTAGTAGCTTGCTGGGCTGCCTCGAATTTCAGAGCGTAAACCAAAGCCCCTTTTAAATCATTGTGATCTGCAATCCGGAGTGCTGTCTGGATCTCAGGGCCACGCACACCATCAATAAAATGCTGCAGAGCCAAGCTTTCTCTAATTTCAGTCGGACAGTCAGGATAAGCAAGATGTGAAAGTCTCTCGACATCCGTAGCAAGCTCTTGCAGAGATTCAGTGGATTTCTGCTGTCGAGATTTGAGCTGGAGTCTGCTATATTCCTTCATGCATTTCTCGCCAAAGCGTAATTCTAAGGCACTGACGAGCGTTTCAAAATCCAGCGGTTCATTTGCAGGCAAATTCTGTAGGACGTCGGCAGCATCAGCTCGTAGAGAAGCAGCTAACTGGCAAGCCTTTGTCTGGGAATCCCATCCATTGGCGTCCGCTACGATCCCAAATTGTGTCTTAAAAACTGGCCATGAGGATTTTCCGTCATAGGTCGAGAGTTTAATAGAGGCCCGGGGAAGCATAGCTTGATACTTGACATCTTCGGGATAGTTTTCGGCAGTTATCTTTTGTTTCTTCACATTTTCCAACTCCTTTTCTATACTCTCTATCCTTTCTTCTACGGTATTGGCTGTCTTTTGAACTTTTTCCTCTATTTCCAGAAATCTTCCTTCAAATTTGTTTTCCACGCTGTCAATTCTTTCATTTAAAGATGTTATTTTATTATCTATTAATTCTTTCAACTCACCAAGGTTGGTTGACATATCCTTCTTCATTTCTTCCGACATCTCTTTCATTTCAGCCTGGTTTGCGGTCATTTTCTCATCTATCGCTGACATTTCCTTCTTCATTTCTTCCGACATTTCCTTCATTTCAGCCTGGTTTGCAGTCATTTTCTCATCCATCGCTGACATTTCCTTCTTCATTTCAGCCTGGTTCGCAGTCATTTTCTCATCCATCGCTGACATTTCCTTTTTCATTTCAGCCTGGTTCGCAGTCATTTTCTCATCCATCTCTCCTAATTTCTCCAATAATTTAGTCAGTTGCGCCTCCATTGCTCTGGTAATCGGCATTCAATCCCACTTCTGACACCAAATGTTGTGAGCACGGGGTTCGAAAGGACTGATGCCAATATATAAGAACAATAAAAAGGCTTTATTCACTATAAACAGTGCAATACGATCACAAATATCTTCTGAAAATTACAAGATATTCAGTAATCTTCAAATCCAATAAAAGCTAAGCAAAATTTCACACAGAAACAATGCGTTCAATACGACGTATCAACGACAAAATCGATCCGAGAAACACAGTTCTCAATGCAAAGCCTCTCGTATGAATTCAATCGCAGTTGACAGACAACTAACTCAACTGAACTGGTGGAGTTCCCTTATATAGACTTCAGGGATCTTTCCAGATTATTCCAGGACTTTCTAATGCTAGAAATTACCAGAAGGTCCTCCAACTCTCGATAGAGTACTCCAAACGTGAAAGGATCCCAATGTAAATGTATAAGGGGGGGTTGCACAAGAACAACCAGCCAGGACACTAACCGCGAGGTTTATAGTGAAAATGTCCTGGCGGAAACTCCCCCCCCCCACCATCCAGCGATTCCGCAAGGAATCAAGCTTGATCAGCGGCGTTTTTCAAGATAATATTCACAAATCATCCCACACTGGGACAAATCAAAAGCAAAGTTGGCAACATGCCTGCTTTTAAATAGTAAACTAAAACTAAATTATCAATAAATTAACTAAATATTACATCAACTATCATCACAGTAGCTTACTGTGACTACTAAACTAACTATGAATAACAGAAAAATTACACTGAATTTCACCAAAAAGTTCACTATGAAAAGATATATTGTCTTTAAAAACAAATGTTCATGAAGATATGATGTCCTTTAATAAAAAAAAATGTTCCTCAAGATTTCATGAGTATATCACAGTCCACCATCTCTCTTCCTCCAATGATCAAAATTACCAAGAGTTTTGATAATTGTGCCTGAACAACTTCATTTAACTATGATGCATAAGAAGATCAGTAAAGATCACCAAAATGTTCAGTATATAAAAATAAAATGTCCTTAAAAGCAAATGTTCATGAAAATAATGTCCTTAAAACAGATAGTCATCACTATATACTGTATTACTTATACCACCTCGTTGCTAAGAAACAACAAAAAACTTTAATTCAGAACATAATATTCTTCCTTTAGGCAAATAATACTGATTGTTGATAATTATAACAATAGTAATAATCACTGTACAATGTTCATGTAGATCATCAGTAAATATAACAGTTCCAAATACAATTAAATGACCAATATACGTTATTGCAGAAATCTTCAACTATGTCACAGTCAATCTATAAATCATGCTTTATCCAACTCAAAACCTTTAGAATACTTGAAGTTAATGTTAGATAAGTACGTTCAAAATGTATACTTAATAAATGAATATAGACTGTTAAGTTTGTTATAAATTATTTTTAATCTTTCATAATTCTTTGAGTTCAAAAATACGTCCTGCAGATTTTTTCTCAATGTCTTATTTGAATTAAAATCAAAGTAGCACGGCATTAGTGGGCATCTTCCAAAGATATAGTGAACAACATCACCCTTTATGCCACATTGGCATTTATCTGATTGTGATTTATTTATTCGAAAGAGAAAAACTGGAAATGAACCATGTCCCGTCATGAAATATTGCACTACCTGGCTTGTACATACGTAATCTGTATTTACATATTTGAACACCAAATAGGTGTCTCTGCCCAAAGTGGACTCTGACCATTCAACTTGCCATTCTTTATTCATTCTATCCTTAAGGTATTTCGATATTGCAGAAACCGGAAAATCTAAATCAATTCTTTCATCGTAATCGTCTTTTAAAATAGCATTTTTTGCCAAGTCATCTGCAATCTCATTTCCTTGCAGACCCGCATGCGCCTTTATCCAGCCAAGTTCAAGTTTTATCCATGGATTATCCAATAAAAGTAAATAGATATCTCTTATTATTGTATTTTTGGGGAATAATTGTTGTAATGACATTACTGATGACAATGAATCTGTGTATATCCTTGCTTTACTACATCTATTAAAAACTGTCCATTTCACTGCTTGTTTTATGGCTTGCAGCTCCGCCTGAAAAATCGTATTAAGATCATGCAATCTAAGTTTTTCTTCATAGATATAGTTATTCTTGTGAAACACTGTAAATGCAGCAGCTACTCCACCATCCATTTTAGATCCATCAGTATAGATTACAGGAAAATCTACAGTGACTATTTGTTCCATTTTTGATACCGAATTTATAATGTGTATGTTTGGCTGTATGGTATAATTTACATAGTCATAAGAACTCAGATTATCCATTAGTTTATGCCTATTTATTATAGTATTCTGAATGGAAATTTCAGTATCTTCATTTCTAACTTGATATTTCTCCAAAATCGCCTTAATCTTATGATGTATTGGTGGAACTCCCGCCAATACACAGAGAGCTTCCGTAGATGTGTTTCTATATGCTCTTATTACACTGAATAACCCCGTTCTCTGACATGAACTGATTCGTTTAATTGCCGGTTTCTTAATATCTCTAGCCCACGCCTCGCATCCATATAATATTTGTTTCTCAATAACGGTTAAGTACCATATCTTCCTGTAGTCTGCTTTAAGTCCTTTGTCTCTCCTTGACGTCCTTGCAATAGAGCCCACAAAACTTTTAATATTTTCTCTAATAACCTCAAAATGTTGCATCCATGTGAAATTACCATCAATTATAAATCCCAAATAGGTGATTGCATCTTTGACTGTAATAGAAGTGTTATCAATTTTAAAAATTGGTCTTCTGTTTTCTAATTGACACTTTCCAAAAAGCATTGACTCACACTTGTCAGTACTCAGTCTCAGTTTGTATTTTTCAGTGATATTCCTAAATAATTGAATCAAAGCATTCATTCTCTCTTCCAACTCTCTTCTGTTGTTTGCTCCTGTCAAAATGACGTAGTCATCCGCATATGAAATTATATATTTATTTATTAAACAATAATCTTTAAGAATAAAATCGGCAATCAGCAACCATAGTAGCGGCCCGAGGCAAGAACCCTGCGGACTTCCTTGGAATAATAAGAACCACTTTATTCCATTCACATAATTAAACCCTATGTACCTTTCTGAAATATAGTTTCTCAACATTGATTTCAAATATGTTGCCACAGGAAGATTTTCTATAATATGACTCATTATAAACCAGTCAGCGGAGTCAAATGCTCCCTGAATATCCAATGAGGTTAAGGCACAGTACTTATAATCCATCAAAATGTCCTTTGTACATTCCCTAAGAGCTAATAATGCCTTTACTGTAGAACGTTTCTCTCTAAAACCATATTGACTATTATTGAAGTAATTAATACTTTCCAAAGTAACCTTGACCCTCTGTTTCACTATCCTCTCCAATAATTTACCCATTATCGGTAATAATGTTATTGGTCTGTATGATCTTGGATTTTTTGGATCTTTGTTTTTCTTATGGAAAAATATTACAACGCCTTTTTTCCAGCTCCCAGGAAAGTGTCCTAGTTTCAAACACTTGTTATATATATTAAGCATTATCTCAGGAAAGGTATTACATATGTGTTTTACTATTACTGCGTCAATCTTCTCCCATCCAGGTGCTTTATTCAAAGCTTGCTTCGAGAGAGCATACTTCATTTCTCTAATTGTTATCATATCCGTTGTTGGACTAAGCTCAAATTCTTCCTTTGAAGAATAATCATGAATATTTTGTGGAACTTGATCAATGCTGAAATGTTCCCTCATTAATTGATCCGCAACTTCATCATATGAGTCAAATATCTCTGAGTCCGTAAGAGAGGTAAAAATTAAGTCCGTATTATTGAGTTTCTTGCCTGCAATATATTTATACAATCCTCCATATGCATCTTGGGTATCGCTACAGTAATTGATCCATGATCTTTTCTTGGTTTCTCTAACTAACTTTTTATATTTATTTCTATGTAAAAGATAAACTTCTCTTAATTGCTCATTTTCTAAATTCTTTCTATATCTCTTATACATTGCTGTAACTTTATTTCTTTCAATTTTAATTTCCTGATTGAACCAATGGATTTTTGGTTTGTAAGTAAGTTTACGCTTCCTAAAGCTATGTTCAAGAATATCCAAAATATCATCAATGAAATTCTTCATAAATATATCCAATCCCTGTGTATTCTGAATATTATCAAAGTTTTTCTTCCAATCATTTAGTCTATTTTTAAATAACAAATCAAATTTTTTAAAATTACCGTTCTTTGTTTTAAATCTGTACTGATTTCTGTAAACTGGACTTATATTTAATTTAAATGATATATATCTATGATCGCTAAATGAAAATTCTTTTGTATCGACTGACCAATCTTCCATAATATCCTGTATAAGAGTTCCTCCGATTGTTAAGTCAGGTCTTCCCGAAAGATCTCCCTGGATGAAGGAACATGGTGCGTCTAAGTCATTCAAAATTGTCATGTTATTCATCATTAAATGATCTAATAATATTTGTCCTCTCACATCTTGCCGTGTATAACCAAGAGTCATCAAATGAGCATTAAAATCTCCAGCAACCAAGACCCTGGAGAATTCAGGGAAAATATTTTTCCACTCCTCCAAATCAGTATCTAAATTGCCTGACGGAGCCGAATATTGGGAACCCAATAAAAGTTTCTCATTAATTACATTTACAACTATAAATACTGCATTGCTCAAAACCAGCGACTGCAATGCAACATAATCCATGTTAGTAATAAAAATAAAAGCATTATTGTTAGATGAAGAAAAAGAAGGCCAGACTGTTGGAATCCCCATAGGAACCCCCGACTGGACATAAACATCCTGACAAAAGACAATGTCAATACCATTTTTTAAAACATATGTGACCAAAGCATCACTGGCATCCATACAATGATGCATATTAATTTGCAGACACTTAATAAATGAGTTCCCAGAAACAGCCCCTGAGTCGCCCTTAGCTACGTTGAGGGGGTACCATTGGCATAATACTCTCCCTATATCTTACAAAAGATGGGCACTGTGCACTATCTGCTCTATGATCACTCTCTACTGTAGGATCTTCAAAATAACAATTTGCACATCTAATTGTATCTGATTTACAATCTTTCGTGCTATGTTCCTCTGCACATTTTGCACACTTCAATGTTCCCTTACATGAGTTCGCATAGTGCCCATAAGCTTGACAATTGAAACATCTAATTATATTTATGTAATTGACTACTCGGTATCTGTCAAAGTCCACACAAATTCTCTTAAGATTAATCAACCAATCTCTTCCCTTCTCATCCACATCGATAAGCCAATTTACTTTTCCCATCTTAGTTTTTATCTTTCTGACAATCTCAAAATCCAAATGTGTTTCTCTATATAACTCTATCAATGCATTTCTTGTAGACCTATCGAGTGACGGATTCTTCAATCTCTCCGATAGTCCTCTTACTACACCCTTCTCCACAACTGATTCCTCCAAGGCCCTTCGTATTGAATCCGTGACCACATCCTCACCCAACTCCGGGTCTACACTAAGCAGGAGAACCCTCTCTCTTCTTCTAACCGGAATGTTAATCTTTACCCTGGATTGTAGAGGCTCATCCTTATCAAGTACCTCTCTCAACAATTCTGCTTCCTCCCTTGATTTCATTTTAATTATGATCTGACCCTTCTGAGTCGTCAACACATCTCTCGGAGTAGGAATATCTACATCTGCATTACATATCTCCTTTATATTCTTTCTTATATCATTCAAATCAGTTTCTGTATCCAATTTTGACACAAGTACCACATGGTCATCTCGTCTCCTAGTCACTTGTTTTTCATCCTTTCTCTGTTCTTTCTCTTCTGCCTGGGTCACCGGAGCTGAGATCTTTTCCGCAATGTCTCTCAAAACCTTATCATGTTGCACTCTGTCTTCCAGTTTTGTAGACAATATTACATTTTCTTTAAAAATCATCAAGGACCTTTCTTGTATATATCCTGCAATATTTTTATACATCGAGATCAGTCCTGCCGAAACCTTATTTTGTTTTTGTCGATTATTCTCTAACCACGTATGCATCCTTTCTGTAAGTCTCTGAACCATAACTGGAAGATCCAAATCCTTCACTACATCAATCCACTCATCTGTATTCTCAGCGGCCGTGGACATCGTTTCCCCAAGCAAAAACAATCACCTTTTAAAGAACTATAATCAAACTGTTACCAACTAACCAATACTGTAAACCAATTGACAGCCTACCGACCAAAACAATCCGTATAGAGAGGCAATGCAGAGACCAGACCCCACACCAGCGATTGCTCACAGACGGAACAACAATAGTACCCCTATGACAAATTGGCTTCAAATGAGCAGAGATTGCTGAAGGGGCATTCACACTATGAACAAACTTTCAGCATATATGTATGGGAGGACTGAGTCCAAAATCCCAAAATGCCGATGATTATAATAAACGGCTGAGCCAAAAAGGCAGACAATCACCAGTAATTAATAACAATAAAACTATTCTCTAAACTCAAATCTAGACCCAACCAGGGAGCACAACCCAGAATAATCAAGCTCCAAATAAAAATTTAAAAGTAATTACCATAATCATCCGATTACCAAATAAACAACCGACTTATCCAGAGTTACCTAGCAACAACAAAATCAACAATACTACAGTAACTATAGCAACCAATAAGAAGAACGCAAAGCAAACAAACAATCCGACTCTCCAAGCAAGCAATGAGCCACCCCACTGTTCCCTAGCAACCAACAACAGAAATACACAACAACCTCACCACGTGATAGTCGAAAAAATCAAGGAAACCAAACAAGTACTCTAATCAAGTAACTAACAGCAAATAACTATATCTCAACCAACACACCTCAACCAGTAAACTAACTCCTCTCAAATAAAGTTATCCCAATTTCATACGTCATAAAAACACACTAGCGCTAACCAATCCAAAAAATACACGGCTTACACGGCGAACGAAATTAAACCTGCAGCCAAAAACGACTCAACTTAACAATTAACAATCAAGATGGAGTCATCAACAACGTGAACCGCCCACTACAAATCACAAAGTCTCAAAATAATCAATAATAAACAGAAATTAACAACGATTACCACAGGAAAAGTACATCAGAAGGTAAGTAAATCAACTAGAATACTAAATTATATAATTAAGGTGTTATAATCATGAATATTAATGCATAATAAGTAGAAATAAAGTAAAGATGAAAGTTCCGCAAAAAGTAAACAATAAATGGCGAACTTTCAAAAAGTAAGCTAACAAGCTTATTAATATTCTCTACAGTGTTAAATAAGTAAGCTATGTTAATATACTACAATATAAATCAATAAATAGACCAGATAAATAAATATTATATGTTAATTTGACAGTATTACAAGATTGATAAACAAGTAGGCCTGACGCCAACGTGACAAAATTTCAAAGTCCAGAAATTAACAATTATACATAAAATAAATCAAAATAATTTAAACATAGTTAATGTATAACATATTAGTGCGGATTATGTGCAAAAAACAAAATCGCCGGATAAATAATTACCAAAAAACTTTGAAAAGTTCAGGAGCTCCAAGAAAGTACGTACTACAGCAATGGCAGACGAGGGGAAAGACGAGGGTTGCACAAAAAGTCGCCAAATCCGCCGCCAACTTGGCGACATTTGGCGATATATCGCCAACTTTGGCGACAAAAATAAGTCGCCAAAACCATCGCCAACTTGGCGATAAACCCATTCCTTGGCGATATTCCCATAGAACTCTATTGTAAAAACGATGAGGGTGTAAGGTTGTTTTTCTTACAAAGCACCTGAGGCCTTTAGCATTGAGTTACATGATGCTCAATAGGAAATACATTAATACTGCAATTTTCACAATAATAAAATAAAATAAATTTAAACAAATGGAATATTTACAAGTATATACAAAATTCATAACAATATATATATGTATATATATATATATATATATATATATATATATATATATGTCGTAAATTCAAGTTCGAATTCGGTGTGAATGGCAGTCGGAAGATCGTTGATAAACATGTTTAACTCTGTGCAAGGTTTCCCTTCTCGATCGCATCAGGAGGCCGTGTGGTGTCACCAACAACAAATCACTTCAGCCCGTTTTCAGTAGAAGAAAAAAGTTTATTGGCAGTTTTAAGACATCACTTCAGGAGGTATGCTCGGTAGGCTGTAGTTAAATACAGTATACTCTCGATTATCCGTGCGCGGATTATCCGGTTTGCGGATTATCCGTGCTCATTCTTGACTCATAAAAAAATTTAAGAGAAATATTTTCAAGCTTATCATGCCTGTAAAATCGATGTCGATGTGAATTAGAATCTTGTCCGGTTTAGCTGATAGTATTGTGAAGTGCGTTGCGTAGAGGTTAAATCGAACGCTGTGGAACCTATTTGACGAGGTAGGGTTGAAGGGGGTGGAAGGGATCGGAATTTTGTTTGTACAATAGCCTTTCAGCTGTGCTATCTCACTTTCGCACGTGTTTCTTTAGTTTTTGCGTCTTGTTTATCGTCAGTTAGTTGCGTGAAATTTTTTACTGGTAAAAATGATTGGTGTGAAATGAAAACGAAACGTTTTAAGTGTTAAACAAAAATTAGAAATCCTTCAAAAATTTTATAATGGAGAATCAGTTAGCAATTATCAAAGGCTTATCAAATTGGATTACAAACTGTAAGTGATATAGGGGATATACGGAACAAAGAGGATTTTATTACGGTGACATTACTGCGGTTCGTAAAATATGTGTCGTTATACGATAAGAAATAAACGAACAGCAGAAGAAGCAACGCATTACAGATTTTTTTAGGCAGTAAATGTTAAAAGGAAAATTACTAGTTTAATGTTATACAGCATGCCAATGTAAGTAATTTTTATATTTTTGTACTGATGTTGATTTTTTCTTTAATGAAAAGAAGTTTTCGGATTATCCGTGTTTTTCTATTATCCGTGTGACCCCTCCCGGTGCTTAACCCGGATAATCGGGAGTGCACTGTATATGCAGCAATACGATCCATTGCGACAGTCAATAATTGTCCCAAATTTAAAGATATTATTTAGGTCAGTCATGTCAAACTCGTTTACCACCGCGGGCCAAATTAAGCATTATAGACAAAGCCGCGGGCCACATAAATAAAAAAAAAATTGATGATAACACCATTTCACAGGATAAAATTTGTACGTACTAAATACAGCCATGTTAAAGAAATATTCACAGGTTTCAAAGTTATTATTATACATAGCTTATTTTATCTTATTTCTCGAAAAAATACTCAAATTTTCTTTTCATCAACGAAATCTATAAAATTTTATTGAATTTTCTAAATTGCATTTACTTCAAAAATTAATTATACACGCTGGTTTGTTAATCCTGATCTGATCAAAAGCATAGCTGCTAATTTTCCGTATTTTCTTAGAGTAAAAAAAATAAGCATATTTTGAAACAGAAAAGTTATTTAATAAAATGTGTCTTACACCTAATGCGCTGTTTATTTAATTTGATTTATTAAATACATTTTATGGTTCAAGTTTTGTTTATTTGATTTGAAAAAAAAAAAAAAAACTGGCAGCTGCAAAGATGTATAAAAGTGCGCTGCCGAATATAGCTAAAATATGCCGAATTGTACTCTATAGTTTAAAAAATCGGTCGATTGATGAATAATTACAGAAATTTGGAAACCCCATATCCAGGAGTAGGGATGCACCGAATAGTGATTTTGGCCGAATACCGAATATTCGGCCCACAAGTAAATCGAATACCGAATATTCGGCTAGCCGAATAGTAACAGTGAGGACGAATACCGAATATTCGGCCAACCGAATAGTAACTATTCGGCCGGATACCGAATATTCGGCTGGCCGAATATTTATTTATTTCAGAGTTTAAAAATATTAAATATTAAATTATAAAAGAATTTTACATAATATTTAACACAGATACTACCATTGACTAGAAATATAAATGGACAGCGGACAAGAAACCCTTTCTTGAAGAAAACATGTCCTTTCCTCCAGCAGGTGTGGAGGAAGAATATTCTGCCAAACAGGTTTTTTTTCGCGCCAAATTGTCACGGAAATTCCACAGCTCCTGAGAAGAAATAGAGATTTTTCACTTGCGTTTGAGTTTGTCAAGTTTGAGAAAGGGATTACCGCCAGAAAGCGGCACCCTTTCGCCTATTTTTGGCGATGAAAGGGGAAAGATATATTCTTCAAGTCTGTCGGAAGAAAAGAAAGGAGTCCGCTGTCCATTTATATTTCTAGTCAATGGATACTACCATTTTATGAACTAGACCATTTACAAGAAAGCTTTACATAAAAAAATATCTGTGGTTTGAGCTATAACTTAAAAAGAGGATAGCCTTAAAACTTTTTAATTAATAAAGTTTTAAGCTTCATAGCTTCTTCTGTGAATTAAAATAAATTTATAAAATGTTCTTACATTCTATAACAAATATTTTAAAATCAAAGACATTTTTTGAATGAATTAGAAACATTTTGCAGTGTGTATTTGTCAGGAAGGGACTAAAGTAAAACAATACAACGTATTAAAATGCTGGCAAATCAGCAAGAATAACTTTCCTGCTCCTTTTGATTTGGCAAGGAAGCTTTTAAATGAACCAGAGAGCAGGTGTCTGGAATGGGAGATCATATTCAGAGGTTGTAAACATACAGGGTGTTCATACATCTTGGAATAAACTTTGTGTAGATAATGTGGTCAAGGCAAACATTTTTTGAGCAAGAAACATTATCTCAATCCACTTATTCCATCAAAAATACAATACATTCAATCAAAAACACACAGTGTGTCCCCGCAAGCTGAAACTGAAGTTTTGTTTAAAACTATAGCAACAATGAAGATATTTTAGCGATATTTGCATATCGTATTAATTTTGATTGTAGAAAATATGATGATACTATTGGAAGTGGCTGAATTTTGGCCAGTGACAGAGTATAAATAGTAATGTCAGCAGTACTCTGAATAAAGGAATGTCTAGCTCAGTGTTGTTTAGAAATGAATGGTGGAAATTTCCAGCACTTATCATGATTAATAGAAATCAAAGTAACTATCTTGAAAATATAGTTACAATATCTTCAATATTATTAAAGTAACAAACGTAAATTCAAATTTAACCTGGAGTGTTCTGATTCTGGTTTCCTGGACAAAAATTATCTGTCTTGATGTCTATTATCACCTGAGAAAGTTTTTTTCCATTTTGTTTAGAAACATGATGTTTGTAAAAAAGCAAGAAACAGAGTATTCACTAGACAATAATCAGGAACTTGCATTTATTTGTACATCATTAATTCCTATGAAGGTCATCATTAATGGTTAATTTTCTTAAGTGACACTTTTCAAACAGAAAATAAGTAATGTAAAAGCATTCTCTTTCATTGAAATACGATTTTATTTCTAATTTTCTTTTAATATCGTTATTAATTGACAGTTAAAAGTAGAAATTCTGAGTTTTAAAAAAAGTTCTTTAAATATTCAGCTTGGCCGAATATTTCGATATTCGGCCAAACCGAATATTCGGCAGGCCGAATAGTTTGATATTCGGCCAAGCCGAATATTCGGCAGACCGAATAGTTTGATATTCGGCCCAACCGAATATTCGGCAATATGGCCGAATAGGCCGAATACCGAATAGATACCGAATATTCGGTGCATCCCTATCCAGGAGTGTCAAAACTGGGCGCCAATCGGACGATTGTCACCACTAAATTTTATTAGCGCCTTCATTTTATTAGTATACTTCGCCTAAATTTTATTAGTATTTATATTAGGCGAAGAACACTAAAAATTTAGTGGGAGCAATCGGCCCATATCCATATATTTTTGCTTTAATATGAAATCGCACTGAATTTTGATTAATCGCGCAGTAATGAATTCGGAAGAATAATTTCAACATCAATCATTAGAGTTGATGTAAATAGATTAAACTGATTTTCATATTTCTTCAAATTCAAAAATCTTTTTTTTAAATTAATTTTTGAATATATATTTAGTATATTCTAAAAATTTCCACTACGATGATTTTTGAAGTAATGCTTGACACTATTTAAATTTAAATACATTTTCTTTTTGAAAATTGCTTTATCGAAATAATAAATTCTATTTGAAAACGCTAATACTATCAATAACAAGATAGCATTATGGAATTTGCCTTGAAGTTGAAGTTTACTCGGGTGTTTTGTAATTTCAAATGAAAAATCCAAGTATTTTGTCTAGTGGTGGACTTTTAATAATACACATTCATAATTTGTCGATTTAAAATGAAAGTTGTAACGTTTTTTAACAGTTCGAAAAATAACAATTAAAACTTTATAATGGGAAGCTATCAAATTCCGTATAAGAAAGTAGATCTCTTTATCTTCATACCCATATTTTCAAGATATTTTCTAGATTGACGATTATTAAGAATGTGCATACAAATATAAGTTTACAAGCACTGAGTTTATAAGAACATATTTGGTTTTTTAGAAATCAATCCGTTATAGATAAATCTTTCCAGCAATGGTACTTATGCTTATAGTATTTTCAAATTTCTTTAGCTGCTCTAGACATCATTTCTTTAATTTTGTTTTGAGTGATTGCGACTCGCGGGACATTTAATGTAATAAAGACAATAATAATAATAATAATTATTTTTTTTTAAGCAAATGCATTTTATTCAATGCATTTTATTATATGCTTGGTGAAAGCAGTTTGATTCTCTTTTAAGAAGTATCAGTTCCAATTCTGACAGTTTATCTTTTCAATGCTTGGCCAGATTTTTGTAAGTTTTTTTTATACTTTGTGCTGTAGCACCTCTTAATGTTACATTCTTTCCAAACTCCAACAATGTCTACATATCAACCATAAGCTTTCAGATTTCTTTTTAATATAATTGTATTGTAAACCATCTTTAAAAAATATACGATGTCCATCTTCAGTTTATCATATTTATTCATAGGATAAAGATCTTTAACATATATATATATATATTTTATAAATCCTGGGTTGTATGAGAGTCTGTCAATAAAATGTGTGTATATTAATAAAAAAAATGAAAGAAAGGAAAAATCACGTAGAATTCCAGAAAGATCACACACAACTAATAACCTAAGTAATGAAAATTATTAAAGAGCTAAAATCCAAAATTTATATGTTCGACTAGAGCCCAAGTGAAGAACCTGGATGGCATATTTGGGGGTTTTGTGTAAAACACAAAAGTAATAATTTGGGCCAGTTTGAAAGCTATTTTGAATATATATTTTGCTATATTGAAGCTCATTTAATGCTATTTAATTTTATATTTTGATTTTTTTCTAACTGCTCTTAATTAGCGCTGAATTTTATTAATTTTATAATACATTTCTTAGTATTTAATAAATACAGCATTTTATTTTGTAAAATGGTATAAAATCTACGAGAGTAGTAAAATAAAGTATTAGTTTTCAACATAAACAAATACAAAAAATCCTTCCGGACTGTACCGGGAGGAAAAGGTAGCTTTCTTTTATCTTCGTTTTAAAATTTTAGCTAATATTACTCGAAAACAGCAAGCTAAAATACAAAGAAACCGTTTACAAAAGATTCGTTAATACTGAATTTGAATAAGAAATTCGCTAAATTATTGAGCTATAGCCAAGTTGGTTTCATTTATGAAAACTTGTTTTGGTCGCCAAATTTGGCGATATTTCACCAAATGTCGCCAAGTTTGGCTAGAATTTGGCGATAACGGATATAAATATATAGTTTTATGCGTATGATTAGGAAAATGATTGCAACAATGAAAGAAAATAATTTGCTAGAAATCGCGTTCACTAAAACTCATAAATTAATCGTTGGATTTTAGGTAGCTTTCAATACAAAAAAGTCCTTCCGGCCTGTACCGGGAGGAAAAGGTAGCTTTCCTATATCTTCTTTTTAAAATTTTAGCTAATGTTACACGAAAACAGCAACTTAAAATGCAAATAAAACGTTTACAAAAGATTCGTTAATACTGAATTTGAATAAGAAATTCGCCAAATTATTGAGCAATAGCCAAATTGGCTTCATTTATGAAAACTTATTTTGGTCGCCAAATTTGGCAATATTTCGCCAAATGTCGCCAAGTTTGGCGAGAATTTGGCGCTAACGGATATGAATATATAGTTTTATGCGTGTGATTGGGAAAATTATTACAACAATGAAAGAAAATAATTTGCGAGTAATCGCGTTAATGTGCTGTTTTGTTTCAAAATGTCAACCACCCTAGAATTTCAAACTGCTCTATCTCAGCCATTTTTTAAGATAGAGGTAAACCAAAAAATGCTCTGGAATCCCCTTATCAAGGCCTAGCACTTAATTAAAAAATAAATTTGAATTTTTAACTTTTTTGTATATTTATTTTAGTTTTAAATTTTTAATTGGCCGCCATCTTGAAACAAAATGGCGGACCACGCTGGCCAACGAACTCGGTCGACACATTGGTGAGCTTAATACACACAATTAGTTTCATCAAAATTGATTTATAAATACGAGCGTTATCGTATGACATAGGTCAGATATATATATATATATATATATATATATATATATATATATATATATAAATCAACATTTGAACGGAGGGTGGTTTTGGGGTCTGGGGGTCATGATCGGTGAAAATATATCGAAATTTTCCGGAACTGCTTTCCTCCGAACGGTTGCAATAGGTAGCTTTATACTTTTAGGTAGCTTTCAATACAAAAAAGTCCTTCCGGCCTGTACCGGGAGGAAAAGGTAGCTTTCCTATATCTTCGTTTTAAAATTTTAGCTAATGTTACACGAAAACAGCAAGTTAAAATGCAAAGAAACGTTTACAACAGATTCCTTAATACTGAATTTGAATAAGAATTTCGCCAAATTATTGAGCAATAGCCAAATTGACTTCATTTATGAAGACTTATTTTGGTCGCCAAATTTGGCGATATTTCGCCAAATGTCGCCAATTTTGGCAAGAATTTGGCGCTAACGGATATGAATATATAGTTTTATGCGTATGATTGGGAAAATTATTACAACAATGAAAGAAAATAATCACGTCAATGTGCTGTTTTGTTTCAAAATGTCAGCCACCCTAGAATTTCAAACTTCTCTATTTCAGCCATTTTTTAAGATAGAGGGAAACCAAAAAATGCTCTGGAATCCTCGTATCAAGGCCTAACACGTAATTAAAAAATAAATTAGAATTTTTAATCTTTTTGTGCATTTATTTTAGTTTTAAATTTTGAAATGGCCGCCATCTTGAAACAAAATGGCGGACCAAGCTGGCCGACGAACTCGGTCGAGACATTAGTGACCTTAATACACACAATTAGTTTCATCAAAATCGATTTATAAATACGGGCGTTATCGTATAACATAGGTCAGATATATATATATATATATATATGGATATATATATATATATATATATATATATATATATATATATATATATATAAAAACTTATTGCAAAGATTAACCATTGAAACAGAAATAACTGACCAAATGCAATGAAATTATTATCCCAAATAGCTATGTCAAAATATATATATATATATATAAATCAACATTTGAACGGAGGGTGGTTTTGGGGTCTGGGGGTCATGATCGGTGAAAATATATCGAAATTTTCCGGAACTGCTTTCCTCCGAACGGCTGCAATAGGTAGTTTTATACTTTTAGGTAGCTTTCAATACAAAAAAGTCCTTCCGGCCTGTACCGGGAGGAAAAGGTAGCTTTCCTATATCTTCGTTTTAAAATTTGAGCTAATGTTACACGAAAACAGCAAGCTAAAATGCAAAGAAACGTTTACAAAAGATTCGTTAATACTGAATTTGAATAAGAAATTCGCCAAATTATTGAGCAATAGCCAAATTGGCTTCATTTATGAAGACTTATTTTGATCGCCAAATTTGGCGATATTTCGCAAATGTCGCCCAATTTTGCCAATTTTGTCGCCAATGTCGCCAATTTTGGCGTTAACGGATATGAATATATAGTTTTATGCGTATGATTGGGAAAATTATTACAACAATGAAAGAAAATAATTTGCGAGTAATCGCGTTAATGTGCTGTTTTGTTTCAAAATGCCAGCCACCCTAGAATTTCAAACTGCTCTATCTCAGCCATTTTTTAAGATAGAGGTAAACCAAAAAAAGCTCTGGAATCCTTGTATCAAGGCCTAACACGTAATTAAAAAATAAATTTGAATTTTTAAATTTTTTGTATATTTATTTTAGATTTTAAGTTATTTTACATCTTTAAATGGCCGCCATCTTGAAACAAGATGGCGGACCAAGCTGGCCAACGAACTCGGTCGAGACATTAATGACCTTAATACACACAATTAGTTTCATCAAAATCGATTCATAATTACGGGCGTTATCGTATGACATAGGTCAGATATATATATATATATATATATATATATATATATATATATATATATATATATATGGATATATCTATATATATAAATCAACATTTGGACGGAGGGTGGTTTTGGGGTCTGGGGGTCATGATCGGTGAAAATATATCGAAATTTTCCGGAACTGCTTTCCTCCGAACGGCTGCAATAGGTAGCTTTATACTTTTTTGTATTGAAAGCTACCTAAAAGTATAAAGCTACCTATTGCAGCCGTTCGGAGGAAAGCAGTTCCGGAAAATTTCGATATATTTTCACCGATCATGACCCCCAGACCCCAAAACCACCCTCCGTCCAAATGTTGATTTATATATATAGATATATCCATATATATATATATATATATATCTGACCTATGTCATACGATAACGCCCGTAATTATGAATCGATTTTGATGAAACTAATTGTGTGTATTAAGGTCACTAATGTCTCGACCGAGTTCGTTGGCCAGCTTGGTCCGCCATCTTGTTTCAAGATGGCGGCCATTTAAAGATGTAAAATAACTTAAAATCTAAAATAAATATACAAAAAATTTTAAAATTCAAATTTATTTTTTAATTAAGTGGTAGGCCTTGATACAAGGATTCCAGAGCTTTTTTTGGTTTACCTCTATCTTAAAAAATGGCTGAGATAGAGCAGTTTGAAATTCTAGGGTGGCTGACATTTTGAAACAAAACAGCACATTAACGCGATTACTCGCAAATTATTTTCTTTTATTGTTGTAATAATTTTCCCAATTATACGCATAAAACTATATATTCATATCCGTTAACGCCAAAATTGGCGACATTGGCGATAAAATTGGCAAAATTGGTGACATTTGGCGAAATATCGCCAGATTTGGCGATCAAAATAAGTCTTCATAAATGAAGCCAATTTGGCTATTGCTGAATAATTTGGGGAATTTCTTATTCGAATTCAGTATTAACGAATCTTTTGTAAACGTTTCTTTGCATTTTAGCTTGCTGTTTTCGTGTAACATTAGCTAAAATTTTAAAACGAAGATATAGGAAAGCTACCTTTTCCTCCCGGTACAGGCCGGAAGGACTTTTTTGTATTGAAAACTACCTAAAAGTATAAAGCTACCTATTGCAGCCGTTCGGAGGAAAGCAGTTCCGGAAAATTTCGATATATTTTCACTGATCATGATCGCCAGACCCCAAAACCACCCTCCGTTCAAATGTTGATTTATATATATAGATATATCCATATATATATATATATATATCTGACCTATGTCATACGATAACGCTCGTATTTATAAATCGATTTTGATGAAACTAATTGTGTGTATTAAGGTCACCAATGTCTCGACCGAATTCGTTGGCCAACTTGGTCCGCAATTTTGTTTCAAGATGGCGGCCATTTAAAAATTTAAAACTAAAATAAATATACAAAAAAGTTAAAAATTCAAATTTATTTTTTAATTACGTGTTAGGCCTTGATACAAGGATTCCAGAGCATTTTTTGGTTTACCTCTATCTTAAAAAATGGCTGAGATAGAGCAGTTTGAAATTCTAGGGTGGCTGACATTTTGAAACAAAACAGCACATTAACGCGATTACTCGCAAATTATTTTCTTTCATTGTTGTAATAAATTTCCCAATCATACGCATAAAACTATATATTCATATCCGTTAGCGCCAAAATTGACGACATTGGCGACAAAATTGGCAAATTTTGTGAAATTTGGCGAAATATCGCCAAATTTGGCGACCAAAATAAGTCTTTATAAATGAAGCCAATTTGGCTATTGCTCAATAATTTGGCGAAATTCTTATTCAAATTCAGTATTAACGAATCTTTTGTAAACGTTTCTTTGCATTTTAACTTGCTGTTTTCGTGTAACATTAGCTAAAATTTTAAAACGAAGATATAGGAAAGCTACCATTTCCTCCCGGTACAGGCCGGAAGGACTTTTTGTAATGTGTTGTCTTGTTTCAAAATGTCAGTCACCCTAGAATTTCAAACTGCTCTATCTCAGCCATTTTTTAAGATAGAGGTAAAACAAAAAATGCTCTGGAATCCTTATATCAAGGCCTAACACTTAATTAAAAAATAAATTAGAATTTTTAACTTTTTTATATATTTATTTTAGTTTTAAAATTTTGAGTAGCCGCCATCTTGTTTCAAGATGGCGGACCAAGCTGCCCAACGAACTCGGTCGAGGCATTGGTGAGCTTAATAGACACAATTAGTTTCATCAAA
The DNA here is from genome assembly GCA_963931845.1 of Maratus michaelseni. Classification (NCBI taxonomy): domain Eukaryota; kingdom Metazoa; phylum Arthropoda; class Arachnida; order Araneae; family Salticidae; genus Maratus; species Maratus michaelseni. The sequence goes on along the minus strand of OZ007593.1, from coordinate 167,787,980 downwards.
ATTAATTTATAAATACGAGCGTTATCTTATGACATAGATCAGATATATATATACGAGAGACAGTCGGAAAATAAGTTTCCCCTGGTGACTGTGGACAGAGGTGTGTATGAAAGACAAAAAATGTAATGAGACATTAAAGATAAAACATAACTTTATTTTTCCACATAAGAACCAAGTACATTGAGACATTTATCATACCGCTTTATAAGCTTCAAAACGCCATCCAGGAAAAAATCAGGGCTTTGCATACGGACAAAACGTTGAACGGCTATGGGCGAAAGACGACACAGCAGGTGGATGCGAACGTGCAAAACACCGATACACCATTGGGTAGAGATCGACCGCGATCAAGCGGATGGCGCTGTTGCAGTGTCTGTGCAGATGGCGCTGTTGACTGCAAAAGAGCCGCGATTTTACAAACCGTCACGCGTAGAGCGATTGGAGGCGGTGTCGAATGATGACTGGCTAAAAGATCGTTACGTAGTTGTTGAGGGGAGGAGTTAAAGCGTATTAAATGAACAAGTGTATTAAAAGCTAATAATCTTGTGTCAGATCTAGTATAGTGGTTAAAGCACCAGACTCGTAATTTTGAGTATCAAGTTGTGTCCTTTCCCTTTTTTTTTTTTTTTTTTTTTTTTTTTTTTTTTTTGCATTTTTAGAGTTTTGCTTTGATCTTTATTGAATTAGTTAATAAAGAATATTTATTAACAGTGCTTCTTAAGCATTGATATAAAGATCATTTAATCTTTATCAATTGCTCTGCAATATTTTATTATCAATTAGATAATTAAATTTTAATTAGAATTAAGTTAAACAATATTAAATTATAATTATAATTAAGGTAAATAAAAATTAAAATTTTTATTGCATACAATAAAATTTAATATCAGATAATTTCAAGAATTAAATTAAATTTGATCTCATATAAGCTATTTTTAATAACTATACGAACATTTATTAAAATGCAATAACTCCTAAACTTTCATTAAAAATATTTTTATATTAGAACTATAGTAACAGATGATTATCAAATTAGCAGAATTAATTAATTAAAGTTTTCATCTTTTAAAATTAAGCATTATTCTAAAAAATCTCTATTAATTTACTAAAATTCTTTTTACCAATTACTGGTTGATCTGTAGTGATAAATTTGTGGAAGATTACCATATTTAAAGGGTTTTTTCTATTATTTTATTATTTAAATTTTTAATTATTACTTATATTTAAATAAATATAATTAATATTAATTAATATTTTTATTTAAATATATAATTAATATAAATAAATATTATTATTTAAATATATAATTAATATTATTTTTAAAATATATAATTAATATTTTTGCGTAGAGGTTTGTTATACATTCTCTTCTGATTAATTAGCAAATATATAATATATGAGAAAAATAAACCAATCTATGTTAAAGAGAAACTTGGGTTTTTTAGACACAGCTTGAAATATGATCTTATGTTTATTTTTATACACTTTGTACAAGCCAAAACATTACATGTATGTTAATGTTATTTGTTATTAATAATGTGTAATAGAAACAAAACTTTTTTGGCCTCTATTAATATCCGGAAGCTAGGACTTTTTGTTTTTATTTCTGTTTCTTCTTCTTCTTCTTTGTATTTATTTATTTATTATTATTATTATTATTATTATTTGTATATGTCGTCTACATCAGCAATCCGTTTATTTATTTATTTAATTTTTTGTATGTGTCGTCTACATCAGTAATATATATTTTAATGTCATCGTGATCTCAAGAATTTTGTGAAAATTGGAATAGCAGAAAATCATATACAGGGATTGTGTTGATTTCAAGAGTTTACATGTTAATTTTGGAACATTTAGGCTAAAAACAATAACAACCAAATTAAATTATTATAAATAGATTAAATAAAGCATACAATGGCATCATTTCACAACTGTATTACAAATAATAATAGTGAAAGTAAAGAGATAAATCTATCTAACACTAGTAATAATAAATATAGTAATCATTATTTTAATTTTGCGGAAAAATAAATGTTGAATGATTAATTGCTTATTTCACGAACAGATGGAGCCACTACACATTTTGTGAGCATTGTTATTACATATTGGAGGGTTTATGTGTGTGTGTGTGTATTTCGTAATAAACCATTTAAATTATTTAAATAAAAAAATAAATATACATGTGTATGTGTATTTTTAACGGCTTAGAAGTGTCATGGATTTTAGGCGTTCAAGTGTAATTTGTATAGCTTTTTAAATTATTTAAATACTGAATGAGATTTTTTCATACATGCAATGTTTGCAAATTTTTAATTGTAAAAAGAAAAAAATAATTCCAAAATTAAATGAATTTGTATGAAAATTTTGTATTTTACGCTGTCTTGACTTAAAGATATGAAGGAAATATTTTGTTTAATAAACCTTTAAGTTCAGTAAAAAAATTAAAACTATATAGAAATTTGAAATCTTCATTTCTTAAGTATATATTGATTTTATGAAATAAATAACTATATAAAAATCTGAAAACTGCATTGCTTAAGTATATGTTGATTTTATGAAATAACACAGTTCAAAAAGTTTTTAACAACCTAGTAATTTTACTTTCGTTTATTAATTCAATTATGATTTTAAAAAAAAATAATAATAAACATTCAGAAAGCTAACATTTATTTGCTGTGCTTTCAGTTTATTCTGGTGAAATAATGTTTAATATGTTGTTCTTTGTTTAATTCTAGCTAATTGCAGTTAGTATTTACTATAAGTAAAATTTAAAATAAAAATTACAAAAAAATGTAAACATGTAATCTTTATTTGAAAATTGGAAGTTATAGCTATAACTTTATATAAGATTATAGATATTAAAGAATATAATAATTTATAAATTAAATATGTTTAACTTTATGTAAGGTTTGTTATGTATCAATAAATTATGCTGGACGTATAGTTTTTTCCCTTAAAAAAATTACACAAGCAACTACAAATTTAAATTAGTTTTCATACACCTTTACAATTAAAATATTAGTTTTATTTTTTCTTAAAAAAAAACAAAAAACAAAAAAAAAAAAACAAGAGTTGAATTAGATAATGAGCTCTGAAAATACAAGAGCTAGAAGTATTTGATTTGCTGTTTCAAATTATACTTGTACATATGGATTGTTTTCTTTCAATTGGATTAAGTTAATAATTTTTTGTTAGACACGTTTAATATGTCCTAAGCATCATTAAAAACAAACCAAACATGAATATGCAAGATCAGACTTTCTTATGAATCTTCAACGAAATGAAAAATATCCTCTTCAAGCGCATTAAGCTCCTCCTACATCGTCTCGGGCAGTCGACCAATCACCATTCGACATCATCTCCAATCGTTCTACGCGTGATGGTTTGTAAAATCGCAAAAGAGCCATCTGCGCAGGCACTGCAACAGTGCTATCTGCTTGATCGCGGTCGACCTCTACTCAATGGTAATGGTGTATCGGTGTCTTGCACGTTCGCGTTCACCTGCTGTGTCGTCTTTCACCCATAGCCGTTCAACGCTTTGTCCGTATGCAAAGCCCTGATTTTTTCCTGGATGGCGTTTTGAAGCTTATAAAGCGGTGTGATAAATGTCTCAATGTACTTGGTTCTTATGTGGAAAAATAAAGTTATGTTTTATCTTTAATGTCTCATTACATTTTTTGTCTTTCACACACACCTCTGTCCACAGTCGCCAGGGGAAACTTATTTTCCGACTGCCTCTCGTATATATATATATATATATATATATATATATATATATATGGATATATATATATGAAAGGATAAAAATAAACCCTTTTTAAAATGCAAAATTAAAATTTAAAATCCCAAAACATTTTTTCTAACTTATAAATCTAATGCTTAAATCTAATCTGCCCCTGTGATCTTTGTTTCTCAGCCTCACAAATATTACTTTCATCTATCAATTTTGACATCTCTTTAAGTTTTAAAAGTGATGAGTTTGCATTTCTTGCAGCAATCTATGGGGTGCGGCTCCCAGGCACGGCCAAGCCTTGGTGTCGGCATAAGACCCCAGACATCAGTCAAAAGCTAATTGACCAATTAAAATAAATGATCCTCCCAATTTGACTCTTTCTCCCTCTGCTGGAAAATATCCTAAATTCGAATTAAAACCAGCCTTCAAGGGCGAGGAAGACAGATTTTTGGCACATTTGAGCGGTCAGCCAAACCCTCGGCCATGTAGATCTCAAAATTTAACGTAAATGGCTCGCGGGACCTCCGACTGAACGCGCGAAGATGTCTGTACGAAGAAATGCTTCAATAAACGAGTTCGATCTGTCCAGAGGTCCCGAGTCCAACTTATTTGTATGTTTCTGTAAAGTATTAGTCTCCCAAGTCGTCCCCGGATAATTCCTTACATTTTATAAAGTCGGCATGACGGTCGCCTACTTCGGGAAAATCCCAGTCTTTCCACGATAAAAGAACTTGAAAAATGAAAAATTCCACTTGTGCCATGAAAATTTCTAATAGTATCTGTGTTGTGTCAGTGCAATCGGCCCACGAACAATCTCAAAAGATTGCCAGCAATTAATGAGACTTCGATTAGTCTTTCAAGAAAGTGCATTTTACCATCATGAACTTTTATTGTGTATAAAAGTTGAATATAGTCACCTAGAAAAGAAAAATACTTTTCCCCCCGATGGCCGGTAAAAAAGAACTTTTTTTTTTCTCCAACATCAAATTATTTCACTTAGTGTGCTTACTCGCCAGATAACTTTCAAATAATTTTCGTGATCATCTGAGAAAAACCGAAAATAAACATCCTTTATGCTGAAATTTATTTGATATATTTCCGGTCCTCAACCAAGAAACTTTTTTTTTTCCCTCACTCTGTTATCGTCAAAAAGAAACTTATCTATGTGCAAACCGCATCAATTTATTAACTTTAGACTCACTGAAGATCAAACTGAATCTTTCGAAAAACTCTTTTATAACCTCAACATATGTAGGTCAAAGAGACAGCTGATTTTCAAGATCGCGCAAACTCTGATACAGAACTGAAATATTTATCTGTGTCCTTCGTTATCTATGCGATCCCGACTTTAAATTTTTGTGGTTAGAACTGAGTAAGAAAAGGAAAAAACATTCAGTGTTCATTTATTTTTTAAAGTTTTTCTTTTCTTTCAGTTGCGCACGTTGAAGTACTGAACTGACCACCGGAAAATATTATTTATTTACCTTTAGTGAACAAATAACGTTAATGATCTGGGTCAGAAAAAACAGTTTTATTTTATTTTCATTATTATTATTATTATTATTTTGTATGTGTTAAAGCAAATTGGATATTTTAATCCACAGGTAAGTTTTATTGCTACATAAATTTCCGTCTTAATGGTTTTGTAGAAAAAAAGTATAAAGTTTAATTACATTCTTTTTAATTTCTTCATTTAAGTGTTTGAAAGTAACTGATATTTTTTAATTGAAGCTTAATTTTTTAAATATTTTATTAAGTTTTGTATTAAAAGTAATTAAGCCACAATACAGATTTCTTTTACGTTATTTTTTTTTTATGAAAAGGTGTTTTTAAAAATCAATTTTGTTAAATTAAACAATATTTTATTTGTTTATTTGCTTAACGAATTAATATTGAAAAGTTACTTCTGAGAATATCAAGAATGAAAAAAAAAAAAAATTGCTGTTATCAATGTGTAACTTTTAAAAGTTTAAAAGTAGATTTTTCTAAAATGTGTTAAAGGGATTTTATAATTTTTAAGCAAGTTTAAATTTATTATTTAAAAATGTTATTAGCTTTATTTTTTCTTGTAAAGTTCAAGTTATTAAAGTTATAAGAAATTGGGGAATGACCAGCTATGCACATTAATTGTGATAAGTTTTGATAACAGTAGTTTCTTTTCTTTTTCATCAGGTGAAGCATACGTGCGATCACCAAAAACTAAATGCAGTTGAATTTAATGTTTATGGTATTATAAATAAATGGGTTGAACTATTTACTTTTATAAATGCTTTCCAGTAAAAATATTTAAATAGACAACATTTTTGTATCGTTTTACAACTCTTTCCTTTTTATATGAACGAAACAGAAAAGAAAATAGCTATGAAGATATTAAATGATACATTTACACAGTGATCGTTCAGTGTTTCATCATTTTATTCACTAAGTATTTTTCATCAAGTTTTTACCCAATTTTTCCAGGTGAATTTTTTTAAAGTTGTAAATATATTTTTAGTATTATTTCTAGATTTTGTGTGTGTTTAATTATTACCTATTGTACTTATTCATTATTACAGTTCGTTTCTTTTTATATGAAAATATATTTTTATTGAACTGTTGGAGATAACAATCAGATTGCCAGTATTTTTAAAAATATTTCTTGTAAGTAAGTATTTATGTTGTGTTTCCAGTGCATTTATTCAATATTTTTATATTTTATATTATATTATTTTTACAATTTCCTTTTTTATTACTCATATCACCCTTTTATTACCCATATCACTTTTTAATTCAAATATCGTGACCCATCATTCCCTGTGTTGGTTAAACCCCAACCAGTTTTTAAAGGTAAAATTTGAAGGCCCCGTCCTTACCATTTTAAATATTCAAAATAAATTCAATTCATTAACCAATCGGTTTAGGCATGACCTTGGTGAACCCACTTTTACCGTGGTAAGTCCAATAGTGTCTAAATCCACCCATTCAATTTTTAAAGATGACCATGGTTCCATTCCATTAAATCTTTAAGCCCACAATTTTTTTTGAGTTGGTTAAACTCCAACCAAAATCACCCCTGTGCAATCAAAGAGGATTCAGTTATGTACATGTGCAAATGTGGCGACTGCTGACATTTTTGTAAGAATAGATCCATTAGTAAACAGAATTGTCACCAGGTTGCCATGCACTTCTAAAACGCTGTCCTTTTTTATTCATACCAGGTTTATTATTTTTTGTTTTATTAATTAATTTTTCCTTTGCCAGTAGTAAAACCCTTAAAAATAAAAAAGTTTTTGCTATTTGCGTAAAAACTAGCAAGGAAAATTCGGAGCGTTCTGGCCTCAATTTTAAAGGAAAAATGTTCTGTGATTTATACTTGTCTAGAGCAGGAATTTATTTTTTTTTTCTTTGAGCTAACAGTGAGATGTAATTGTAATTTATTATATTGCTGCTCAGATTTATTGATGCCACTGGGGAAAACAAATACACCTCAGTCTGCAAAACAGTAAATTCCATTGCTTACAATTAAATTGCATCTACATCTTCACCCCAAATAGAAACATCATGCTCATTTTTCTTTTTTTTTAATTTTTGCTAAAACCTCCCCAAGGTTTAGGATCTGCTAAAACCTCCAAAGGTTTAGGATACAAATAAAGCTACTTGCCTAACCAGTAGCCCTGTAAATAAACGCTATATCTTACACTTGTTATGTCCACACCTGTTTTGTCCATTTTACAGTATATTCCATTATTTTTAAATATTTACATAATCTTTTAATTTTAACAATTTTATATTGCTGCAATTTTATTTTGCAATATTTTCACGTTTTGAAAAAATGTGAATAAATAATTTCAAGTTTCTTTTTCATAATTTAACATTTTCAAGTATTTGTCTAATGTGAATATTTTACATATAAAGAACGTATATTTTTCAAACCAATTTCTTACGTTTATTATTATTATTTTATTATATTGATACCATATGTTTATATATTTTTGCATAACTATTTTTTATATTTAATTTTTGCACTTTTCACCTTAAAGTTATAATTTTCACAGAACTATATAATTTTTATAAAATATTTTGAAATTTTGTGCTGTAAGGACTTGAAAAAAATAGCACAAAAATGGCCAAAAAACTTTTAATCCATACAATTATGGCCAAAAGACAAACGACAAATTTATGGCTATTATTTTAATCTTTATCTTATTAGTATTTTTTTTTTCTTATATAGTTTTGTGGTAATATTACTGTATTATTGTTTTCACAGATTTCGAATGTTTTGTGGTATAAATATTATATTTTTCAAGTTATTATGTAAAGTTCGGTCAGATTGTCCCGAGAGCCATATCCCAAATTTAGAACTTTTTAGCATAAAACCATAAGATCTTTAATTTTTCCTTAATTTTTAAGCGTTAAAAATTAAATTTTAAATATTTTTCCAGCAGCAAAATTCAGCCCTCACTTTTTACCAATCTTAGTTGTAAATTTAACTTTAACATTAACTTATTTTGAAGCCTTACTCAATTAAACACTTCTTTTTAACTCACTTTGGCATTCTCGATCTTCCGGGTGAGCTCCCCCAGTTTTGCAGGCAAATCTGGTGGATCTCATCTTGGAGGGGGGGGATATGAAAGGATAAAAATAAACCCCTTTTAAAATGCAAAATTAAAATTTAAAATCCCAAAACATTTTTTCTAACTTATAAATCTAATGCTTAAATCTAATCTGCCCCTGTGATCTTTGTTTCTCAGCCTCACAAATATTACTTTCATCTATCAATTTTGACATCTCTTTAAGTTTTAAAAGTGATGAGTTTGCATTTCTTGCAGCAATCTATGGGGTGCGGCTCCCAGGCACGGCCAAGCCTTGGTGTCGGCATAAGACCCCAGACATCAGTCAAAAGCTAATTGACCAATTAAAATAAATGATCCTCCCAATTTGACTCTTTCTCCCTCTGCTGGAAAATATCCTAAATTCGAATTAAAACCAGCCTTCAAGGGCGAGGAAGACAGATTTTTGGCACATTTGAGCGGTCAGCCAAACCCTCGGCCATGTAGATCTCAAAATTTAACGTAAATGGCTCGCGGGACCTCCGACTGAACGCGCGAAGATGTCTGTACGAAGAAATGCTTCAATAAACGAGTTCGATCTGTCCAGAGGTCCCGAGTCCAACTTATTTGTATGTTTCTGTAAAGTATTAGTCTCCCAAGTCGTCCCCGGATAATTCCTTACATATATATATCAACATTTGAACGGAGGGTGGTCTTGAGGTCTGGGGGTCATGATCGGTGAAAATATATCAAAATTTTCCGGAATTGCTTTCCTCCGAACGGCTGCAATAGGTAGCTTTATACTTTTTTGTATTGAAAGCTACCTAATAATAAGTAAAATACTTTAAAAATTTTACGAATCTTTCAATTTTCAGACTCAAGATGGCTTTATTATGTTTCGATTGGTCATCTTTGTATCCCAAATTTTTTTGTGCTAAAATGTAAAATTGAGTTATATCTGTCTATACATCACTGTTGCCAGATGAGCAGGATTTTTTCTGTAGTCTTCAGAATACTATAACATTCTGAAAAAAAAAAAATATATATTCCCCTTATTTAATGACATAATAAATAAGACAAATATTACTATTCAAAAATAGTGGTAGCATTCTGAATAATAAAAAAAGCCTGTCAAACTGGTAACACTGATATACATATCTTTATGTTGCCATCTCTAAGACCACAATTTGTGCAAATGTGTTCGTGCAAAGTGTATTTCCAGCATCCTTTTTCTATCAACTAAATAAAACACTAGTAAATTTCCAAAAGCTTCGCGGGCCATAGATAAGTTTTCGGCGGGCCAGTTGTGGCCCGCGGGCCACGTGTTTGACATGCCTGATTTAGGTGAATGGATTGAATCTACTGGGCACGAAACCCTTCTAAAACTTTATCAAAACTCTCTACATTATTAATTAAAAAGACGATGTTCCGTATTAGAAGACAGTTAAATTTTTACTTTACTCGTTAGCCAACGCTAAACGTCAAACTTCTCCACTGTCAAAGTTCTGTTGTGGCATAATTTATAGTCTTTATTCGTACATCATATTATGTTTAGCTCATTGTATTATTTATATCTAATTTACAATTTTATGTCATTTAATTTTTAAAATGTGGCAACACTCTAAAGTTTTAGTTTTTGTTTTGCATCTTAAAGTTTGTTCCATGAAAATAAAATCTGATAAGTTGGAACTGAATAATGATGTCAGTATTTTTATTTACAAATACACGCAAAAATAATTAACGATCGTTTATGAAAATCGACTACCCAACAGTTCTCTCCGAATCAGGATGTGCGAGAGTTTTAAACTCATTTGCGAAAGAATACAACACACGTCACATGACCGACTTTCATCAAATCACAAGGTTTTTTAAAGAACTCTATTAGCATTTCCGGTGGAATTATCTTGTCGAAAAACGGTTTGCTCGCGGGAAAAATCATCTACGCTTTTCTAGAATTTTCGGATAATCTCGTACCAAATGCCTGCCATATCAACAAACCAATTTATCTGTTTTGCTGTAGTTAAACTTCGAATTTAATACGTAATAAAAAAAAATAATAAAAAGAAAATGAATCTTTGTAGAAGAAAAAAAAAAGAATTAAAGGTTTTCGGAAATATTTATGGTTTTCTGAGCGGAATAATTTAAGAGATGTGATATTTTAGCATTTAAATAAAGAAGTTATAGCAATTCGACTACACGGGAATAATAATGAATTTTAATAATGGATTAAAATAAAGATGTTCTATTTAAAGAATAAATTAAAAAAGCTATCGTCATTTTTAGATCTAACTACTTTCGAATAAATATTATTAAGTGGATTAGGATAAACTGGCTTTACATATGGATAGTAAAAGACTATTTTAAGAATAAGAATTATTTTAATAAGCTGGGGTTATATACGAAACATTATTAAATGGAAAAATTTTATAGAATAATTTAACAGATTGCGGAAAAAATTAAATTTTGTAATATATATATATTACGTAGGTTGATTTCCCTTTGATCTTCACAATTATATAGATCGTTATAGAATTTTTCGACAATGTGTACTATTTCATTATTGATTTTGGCGATCGTTCCATCTGCTCTCTTCAGTGCAAAAATACCTTTTCTTCCAATACACAGTTTGCGCTTAGCTGATTTTAAACTTTTGTTATCTTCTAGAACTTTTTTGACAAGATCACAGTTAAATTTTCTGATATCTTCTGTAACACATTTTCTTACCGTTTTACATAATTCTGCATATTCAACTCAACTCTTGATTTAGGATAGTTTTTCTTCATTTTAAATTCTCTACGTTTCTTGATCAATCTTCTTGTTTCTTCTGTTATTTCCTTTGCTTTACTTGTGCTTCACCAGCTATCGTCCTTGCAATTTCTTGTAGAGTATTTGTTTTTTCTTGTTCACTACTGCAACATCTTGTTCTTCTTCTAAGATTGATTGAAGTACTTGAAAACGATTTTTAAGTTCTAAATTAAATTCTTCTTTATGTTTCTGGAGATTTATAATATCGACTGATTTCTTTGAGTGTTGCAAAAGCTTCATTCTTTCCACTTTAGTATTTAAAAGCAGTTTGCATCTAACCAACCTGTGATCGCTTCCTGTACTGAAGTTATTGAGAACGCTGCAATCCTGAATAAGATGATTTTTGTTTGCCAAGATGTAGTCGATTTCACTTGTTGAGCCATTTGCACTACGCCATGTCCATTTTCTTTGTGGCTTTTTCTTGAAAAATGAATTCATGATATACATTTGTTCACATTCTGCAAATTCAATCAATCTGTTTCCTCTTTCATTACGCACCCCATATCCATGATTTCCTACTGAGAACTCACTTTCTTTTTTTCCCCAATTCTAGCATTCTAGTCTCTCATTATTAATTTTATGTAAGCATTTACCTTTTGATGCATTGGAGCTACTTCTTCATAGAAATCCTCAATTTCTTCATCAGTATATCTAATTGTTGGTGCATAAACTTGGGTAATTTTCAGCTTGTATCTTCTTGACACTTGTATAACTAACCTTGCAACTCTATTTGATGCACTCAGGGCTGTCCAACCTGGCGCCCACCATTCACCAGAAAATTCTCATAGAAATATTTGCCTTATTCAATCTCCGAAAATATAAGGAAAATGTTTCTATAAGAATTTTCTGGTGAATAGCGGGCGCCAGGTTGGACAGTCCTGCGAATCATATTCTGCGACGTGATTCTTCCACCTTATTATTTATAGAATGGGAGGCGGCAGCACAGACAACCACCTCATCGAGTTCACGGCTGAAATTCCAGAATTAGTTAAAACTCGATTCGCATATTAAAACGCAATCGGTCTGCCAAGTCATATCTTGGTGGAAAACACGTGAAAACCCGATTTTAGTGGTTGACTCGTACTTTTTACCATTGTGTTTTCCTGCAGCCAAAAGTATGAAAACCTGGAGAACTGGGTGCAGGAAAACACAATGGTAAACCTACGAGTCAACCACTAAAATCGGGTTTTCACGTGTTTTCCACCAAGATATGACTTGGCAGACCGATTGCATTTTAATATGCGAATCGAGTTTTAACTAATTCTGGAATTTCAGCCGTGAACTCGATGAGGCGGTTGTCTGTGCTGCCGCCTCCCGGTCTATTATTCAGATGAAATTGATTTTATTACATAGTACATATTGATTATAAATTTTTTAAACCCCGTGATATTGTACCTGGCGAATCCATGATCACTATATCTTTGTACAAAGATATGCACTGTAAAAAATAAAAATAAGTAAAGTATTAAACTATTATACTAACGATAAATTGTGAATAAATGTCACTAAGACTTTATAATTCAGGGTAAACCTAAAATACAGGCAATATCAAAGTTTTGATTCAGAATAGCAAGGAGAAATTAAAAAATAAATAAATATATCAGTTATATATCAGTAGTTGTCTGTGGTTATTCTTTTCAATAACGAAATAAAGAATGGGTTAAGCTTAATTTTTATGGTATTGAAAAGTTGCAAATTTATTTTTCTCAGAAAAAAAAAAAAACAAAAAAAAAACTGTAAATTACTGTAAATTTGCAAAATTTTTTTTTTTACATAAATAAATGTTATCAATCGAGGTTTTCATTTTCATTAAAAATATTGTAATACATTTATACTTTCAATATAATATATATATATGAAAGGTTGCAAAAAAATATGCCGTTAAATAGCAATATCAAAATCAGGAAAAAAATTTCTGGATTGCAGCAAAAATATGTTCTATAATTGAATGTATTCTTGAAAAAAGACAGTATGTGGTTTCAAGTTTTCAAAAGCTATGAAATATATTATCAAATCAAAGAATATTTGATAACATTTCAGTGCTAATTTTCCGCAAATTGCCAACTATGATGCCATTTTCTGAAAAGTCTTCCCCTTTATTTAAAGAAAAAAAAAGGAGAGAAAAACTATTTGATTTCCTTTTATTTTAAAGCCTACAAAGTTTAATGCATTTTTAGGTGCGTTCGTAATTATATAAATACGTAGCACCTATAGTCGTCGTTTGGTCCGTCCGTCTGTCTGTCTGTCTGTCCGTCTGTCTGTCCGTCCGTCTGTCTGTCTGTCCGCATATAACAACGCAAAAACAACCCAACCAAATGGTTTGCAATTTAAAATATATTATCTTTGCAGAATTTTGTCGAGACATTTCAAATTTTATTAAAATCGAATCAAAACTTTAGGAGATATTAATAAAAATATTTATTAAGAAATGTGAATTTTTTTTTTTAAAATCGGTGCTTTTTTGTTATAGGAGCTTCCGATGGATATTAAATCGTCAAGCGACCCAGATACTTATTTTATGACAGAAATTAATCTGCAGACGATATAATTCATTTCACAGAATTAAAAATCATCAAGATCTGAATATTTATATAACTAGCTGATACATATATATCTGAATATTTATATAACTAGTTAAGATATTTGTATGAACAGTGTCATAAAATATATACTTAACTAGCTGTTTAACCCGTTCTACGCACGGGATATCATGAATTTAATTCTAAAACGTGCGTACGAACGCACCTCGTTTGTAACGTTTGACGTACAATTTCCAACTTGTTAGAATTAAAAAAATATGACAACATTGTTACATTTCGTGTACTGTTTGTCGACCACAAGAATAGCTCCCGCCATAAAGTCTGGTTGGTGGCGGTCGCTATAGTAACAAGACCGGTCCATTTCGAATGGGGAATACGCGTGTGAGGAATTGGTGGAATAAAAGGTTAGATGGTTAGATCACGTCATTCGTCTTCTCGGATCTACAGCAGTTGCGTTATCTTATTTTTGATTTAATTTTGCTTTTGCTTTTTTTAAATTATTTGTTCCCATTTGATTAAATAATTTTGCTAATTTGTTAAACTGGAAAGATGCCCTTTCAGTTTAGAAAAGGTGAAGTCTTGAAATCGCAAGCACGTAAAATCATATATAATGTTGCGGAATTTTGTTCCAGTGAAGCTTCATCTAAAGATGTTTTAATTCCACTCCCACAAGCTCTGAAACGAGCTTCCCGAGCAAGTGGAGTTTCTGAAGCTACAATAAAAAATATAAGAAATGAAGTTTCTGCATTGGGCTCATCGACAGATTTAATATCACCTGGTAAACATCGTAAAAGACCTAGTGAGCGGAACTGCGAAATAGATGACTTTGACAAGTACGTTATACGTCAAACGATTCAAGATTTTTATATAAGAGAAAGAAAAGTACCATCTCTCAGAAAATTATTACCCGTGTTGAAAGAAAAAATTGGATTTTCGTGGAAAAGAGACACATTGTGCAAAGTCTTACATTCAATGAATTTTCGATGGAAAAAGTGCGTGAATAAAAGAAAAGTTCTCATCGAAAGGCCAGATATTGTTTTTTGGAGACACAAATATTTGAGAGAAATGAGACGTCATAGGAACACTGGACGACCGATTGTCTATATTGATGAAACTTGGGTCGATAGCAACTTGACATTTAAGAAATGTTGGCAAGACGACACAGTTTTGGGAGTTACAGCAAATGTTAATGCGAAAAATAGACTTATAGTTGTTCATGCTGAATCATCAACAGGTTTTCTTACGGATGTTCAACTAGTATATAAAGCATCGACAAAAAGCGGTGACTATCACGGGCAAATGAACTATGAAAACTTCAAAAAATGGGTGTTGGAAAAACTTCTTCCTAATTTGCAACCAAACAGTGTCGTATGTATGGATAATACTCCGTATCATACAACTGTTGAAAACCTCACTCCTACAAAGTATTCTACAAAAAAAGTTATGATTGACTGGCTGAAAAACAACAAAATATACTGCGACGAACAAATGCGGAAAGCGGAACTATTCTCTCTTATAGACAGCAATCGTCCAAAGAAAATCGTCTATAAAATTGATAATTTAATAGAAAAAGATGGACATGAAGTTCTACGACTCCCCCCTTATCATTGTGATCTAAACGCAATAGAATTTGTGTGGTCCTCTGTAAAAAGAAAAGTAAAAGAACGAAATGTTACTGGTGATTTAAGTTTGGACAATCTAAAATCTTTACTTCAAACAGCTATCACTGAGGTTACTTCGGCAGAATGGGCAGCACATTGCAAACACGTGGAAAACGTTGAAAATAATTACTGGGAAAAAGATGGACTGTTAGAGGATCTATTAGACGAACTGTCATTTAACATTAATACCGACGACTCTGATTCAGACGAAACCGAGACTGCTGAGAGTGATTCAGAAGAAACCGAGACTGCTGAGAGTGATTCAGAGAATTTTCACATGCTTGAATAAATTCTAAAAGTTTAGAAGGTATTATTATTTTTTCTATTTTTAATGATAAAAAAAATTTTCCGTCCTTGCAAATTGTTTGAAAATACATACTGAAATCTATAATAATCACTGAAGTTCGGTCATTGTATTAATAATTTAAAGTCATTGATAATTATTAATGGTTATGAAAATATCAATTTTTAAACAATTATTTAAGTTAATTTAATTTCATTTTTACAGTAATAAATTTCGTGATTAATTCATATTGATTCATATTTTATTTTCATTTGTAAAATCTAAATATTATCATATAAATAATATATGAAACAGTTTTCTTTCACTCGATGAATCGATTAAAATAATTACAAAAAAAAAAAAAAACAATAATAATAAAAGCGTTGAGTAAACTATTGTAAATGCCTATCTTCTGGTTTCCCCTGTCGAAAATGGAGCGAGTCTTGTTTCCACGGCAACAGACAGGCGCAGACTTCTCGGCGAGAGCTATTCTTGTGATCGACAAACAGTAATGATTGTGTTAAATTGAAGCTTTCCAAACAGAAATCTCGAAATATTTTGGGTTATTTTACTTAAAATCTTGTATCACTAATAAAAAAAATATTGATTTTTTCAAATAATTTTTCAGATTTATTGAAAAATATATATTTTAAGTAAAGTTTATTAGGAGGGAGATGTGCAATCCGTGCTCCTCCATTTTGTAATATTTAAATTAAATACAGCAGCAAAAAAAGAAAAAAAAATCCAGAAGAGTAATGAATCTTTTTTTCGTCGGGAGGGGGGGGGGGGAGGTACAAAATAAAAAGGAGTATAAAAAAGTTTCTTTTGCCAAGGCCCTATTTAAAGAAAACAAATTAGTCTTGCTCATTATAGGAATAGCATTTGAAGTTACAAGTCAGGAAATAAAATCAAATAATATTTTATTATATGCAAATTTAATATAAATTATTTTTTTATAACAGTTGAATTTGTTACTGCAATTATATCTTTCGGTCTTGTGTAGATTTTACACATATAAAATCCACAGTCATCTCATTTCTATCCTAGCTCTGACATAAAGCCCTAGACTATGATAACAACATGAGCGAGACTTTTTAGTTTCAGTTTCGTTTGTTTACTTACGTTTATTTTTTTTTGCGAGAATGAAATCGAAGTTGCCAAGGAAGCGAATACCGCCAAAACAGACAACCTTTGACAGCCTTTAAAGCGCCAAATCCGGGGTGATGTTGGATACTTCAAGCTACTAGATGTCGCTGCAATGAACATTTATTTGTCAGGTTTAATTTTTTTTGTTTTAAATGTACAAAAATTTCCATTTTGAGCATGTGCTCGGTGCGTATGTTGCCACTTTGTTCTTATACTATAATAAAACAGCATAAAGCTTTGTCTTTTGTTTCAAATTAACTATTTAACTAACCTGTAAGAAATCTTTTCTCAACAACAGCAAAAAAAAGACGAACCAATGGGCTTAAATTAAAAAGTTTCAATTATTTAAAATTAAGGAAATATATTACTAAATACTGCGCTTTTGAAAAATTTGTTATACACTTTTCCATGATTAGCAGACGAAAAAGCTCTTTTTCTCTCTGCTGTCGATGTAACATGTAACGTATTTAGTAAAATGAATATGGCATCAGTTCGTTCACTTAAACGCCATAATTTGTGTTTTTGGGTTGTTCATAGGGATTGTTTATGTCTCGGTTCATAAGGAATGCTGAAATGCTTGGCCGCGGGTGAAGATTTATTATTGAAATCTAAGTTCTCAAACGAGGTAATAATCGAATAATATAATGCAGCTCTTGTTTGATATTGATATTATTTGATTTTCATCTGGCAGATGTGTTATGTCTTCATATCGCGTACATTTGGGAGAAAATATAACTACTCAAACACAATATTTTGTTTAATATTACTGTATATAATTCATTTATTATTCACTTTTATTTACTCCAATCATTTTAATTTTCTCATTTCCATTTATATAGTGTTTGAAAAACGATTGCCGGATCTATGATATGTGTTACTATTCTTCAATAAGTTTATTTTTGATAGGTTGTGATGTAAAAGTAAACCTATTATTTACGAGTTTACAAATCAATGAATCTAAACTGATAAATTTCCGTGATCTTTTTTCTAAAGTAATTTATATATATATAGAGATATATATTAATAAAATAATTTTAGATAATTTTATTGTTTATTTAGTTTTAATTAAATGCTCAGAAAATAAGTTTTGCAATATTATCCTTTTATGTATATTATGATTTATCAGGGGTCTGTCCAAGTAAAATTTGGGGCCGATTTAGGGACCCTTCACAATAATCCATTTAATAAAATAGGCCTCTTCAAAAAATTCCCTTATAAAATAGGCCCCCTTCACGATATTCCTATTAATAAAATAGGACCCTTCACAAAATTTCATTCCAAAAAGAAAAAAAATACTCTTCATTAATTATTTTTATTTTGTTAGGTTTTAAATGTGTAATTTGCAAACAAAACAAGCTCACCAAAATAGGGAAATTTTAGAAGGACTTTAAGAAATTATTATTAATAAATGCTTGGTTCGAATTTGAGTAACCGAATTTCATCTTTCATTACAAAATGTTATTTTTCACAAAAATATAATAAATTTCACAAAAATTAATTTTACTTTTTATAAAATGGGCCACAAGAAAAAATCACTGTGCAGTGACCCATTTTTATAGATATAAATATAACATTTTTAAAAAAGTTTATAACCATATATTATATATTTCACACATTTAATTAGTAAATATTCGCTGAAAATAGTCTACAAACTTAATGATAGACTAAAGCATTAATTAAATTGCATGAATGCTTATAATGCTAAGCTCCAGAGGTTTCACAGCAATACAAGCATTATTTAAATCAATATAATTCTACAGATATAATTCAGTTCTAATACATTAAGTAATGATTAATACTGTCAAGGATTACATTCATATATATATAGGTGAGACTGGTACACAGTTGACCACCTTTTCAGTTAATTTTTTTCTTTCTCTTTTTAATGGACTGACCGATCTGCATGAAAATATTTTTGAATATTCCTTAAGCCTTTTTACATTCATCATAATTTTCTCAGAACATAGTTTTCAATACATTTTAAAAAATACATATATTTATATTCACCCGTAAAGTTGACCAGTGTTTCCCCGGAAGCGGGGCACAGTGGACCGCTATTAGGTGTTATTTGAAATACATTATAAATCTATTTTTCATTAATCTAATTCTTTTTTATTTCCCCTTTACCTCCAAAATAACATAGTACTATAAATTTGCAAATAACATTAAAAAAAAAAATTACAAAACAAAATAATTATATTTTGAAAATAACAGATTAATACAGGAACAATTGCAATTTAGTTGAAGTTATTACTTAAGTACAAAAAAATCAGCACACATGAAAATTTGCAAATGAAATTCCAAAATACTTAGGAGCAAGATTGAGCCTGGAATTTTCCTGAAATACTTTTGGATCTGGGAGCAACATTACGAAATCATTGACATCAACAACCACTTACAGTTTCTGAAAAAATAAACTGATTTCCATTCAATTTGCATCTCATGAATCTTACATGGATAGAATCATCACCAATTAGACTACAGTTATATTTTTCAAAGGCGTTAAATACAAAACAAAACATTTCTTACTATGTTAAATAAATTAATTTTTCTTTGTTTACTTTATTTTACAGTTAAATAATTACTTAAAAATAATATTTCTTGGTACTTTTCGGTTAGCCGGGCGCCAGTGATATATATACACATATATATCTGCATATACATACATTTATATATGTATACATATATGTATGTATGTATACATATATGTATGTATGTATATATATACATACATATGTATTTATATATGTACATATATCACTGGCGCCCGGCTAACCGAAAATTACCTATTTCTTTATAGAAAATAAGCAATTATTACATATTTTGAACATTCTGCAATACAGGAGCAGAGTGGATTGTGGACCACTGTGTCCCATGTTAAAGTTTAATAAATAATCATATTATTATTAAATATTAATATTAATATTGTTTATAGCTTTCTTTTAAACATATTAACTTTAAAGTTAAATATAAACAAGTTTCTTACCTTTGCAAAATACAGTGGAACTCCAGTTATACGTTTTGCTCGGGACCAGAAAACAAAACGTCTAACTCAGTAAAACGTACAACTCAATTAATGGTCTACCGGTACCATTTTTTAAATATATCCTAAAAACTTTGTTCCGCTGAGGAGTTCTAGTTACCTTTTATATCGAAAACGGAAGTTTCCTAAATATTACTACACCCATGACATAAAGTTTCGGAAATGGAACAGAGTAGAAAAAAGTACATAAAAAGTTATTTTATCATAAAAGCTTTATTAAAAATATTTTTTAATACACATAGTATGTACATAAAAGAAATTATTGGAATTGCCTTGGCAGGTAAATCATTTATCAAAAGACATTTCAGTAGTTTACTAAATCTTGTACAATTAATCACTAATATTCGATTGTCTATTTTCGGCAGTGTCGACATTGAACAGCAAACTTTGCATTTCTGTTAATAATGCAGCCGCCTTACCGTTACTGCTTTGACTATTGACGAACCACTTTACTACGTCAAAAGACCTTAGAGCAGCTCCGAAATTAGAGTTAGATCTTTCAAATCATATACTCAACCGACGCGTCGTCAGTGTTTCCGGTTACAAAATGCATAAATAAGACAAAATTTTGGCCGGGGACGCAAAAACGTAACGTATAACTGAGGGAAATGTACAACTCAAAACGTATAACTCAGCTAATTTTTAATGGCAAGCGGCCGGGACCGCTGAGTTGAAACGTATAACTGAGGGAAACGTACAACTCAGGTAACGTATATCTGGAGTTCCACTGTAGTTGTTTTATCTTATTTATCTACAACCTTTAATTACTAGAAAAAGAAAAAGATGATGATCAAAAGTTTTACTTTTAGAAGTTCAAAACTACCAATCAGGATAAAATGGTTCAATCTGAGCTAAACATGTTCTTTGAAGGCTATAAATAATCAATCCAATACTGTAGTCTATTAGGATAGAAGAGAAGCTGACATTTTTTTTTAAATAAATAAAATATTAGGGGCTGGTCCACTGTGCCCATAAGTCCAGTGTGTACCAGTCTCCCCTAATTGCATTTTTTATATAATTTTGGAGTAATCATCTGTTTTTAGCAATTAAAACAAATTACAGAGAAAACAACATTACAATCTTGCCCTTTAGCTGGCCAGTTAGAGGGTTAAGAAGACGGCCGGTAATAAAATTTCAATTGGATTTTTCTTTGAATTTTTACTGGTGACATCTTTATTTTGTGCCTGGACAATGGTTAAGTGTCGGCAAAAGCGCATGGGGATGTTAGATGAACGCTAATTAATTTAATTAAACATATTTTCAGCTTGTCATACCTAGCTCATTTTGTTCATATGACTTTCTACTGTCAATTTATCTACAAATTTTTCAACTCTGCAATCAGGGGACTTTCAGTGTCACTGGCTCCCGGACTATAATGATATATAATGAATTGTTTTAACTCTGCAATTCAGTTAATAAATTAATTTTGAAAAGTATAAACATAAACAGTTATGTCACTGGATCCTAAAAATCCTGGGTCCCAGGGACCCCGGAATTTCAAATATCTGGGTCCCTTTTTTATAAAAGCGGATCCCCATTTATAATAATTCAAATTCATATTTTAAAGGAACAAGTGAATTTGTTTATTTGGAAAAGAGAAATGCAATAGTTATTGTTTTGATAATAATTAAATAATGAATAATTAAAACCAGTATTTTCCAATCAAATATATATATATTTTAAACTATTAAGAGAAATTTTCTTTGCCTTTTTTTTATGTAAATGCTTAATTATAAAATAATGATTATTTGAGTGTAGAAGATAACAAGTATCACTAATATTTGCATTTCTTTTAAAAGGGGAGGACGGATTTATTAAAACGGACATTTTTGTTGCATAAAAGAATACTTTTGTTGAGTAAAGGGGTACTTTTTGTTGAATGAATGGATGCTTTGATTAAACTTCCCTTTGGATTATTTGTCAGCATAGATCAGTGTTAGAATCAAACATTTTCTTTGGAAAGGAGTTTCAGGAGTGATTCTGAATTAAAGTAAAATATTTTCTGAAATTCACAGCAAATTTTCTGAAAGGTTACGTTACAGCAGAAAGGGGGGGGGAGGGGGAATCTTCTGTCAGCACTATTTTTGTTGTTGTAAGTCAGATTAACTAACTTTTGATTCAAGTTGATTTCAGGCTGAGTGAATTTCGCATTTTTTCTTTGGCCTTTGGACGATATTTGCGTGTTTTCAGAGATCCTTCGACGAAATTTGTTGTTTTTTCAGAGATCCTTCGACGAAATTTACCGTTTTTTCGAGATCCTTCGACGAAATTTTGTCGCTTTTTGGCAGTCCGACAAAATTTGCCGTTTTTTTCGAGATCCTCCGACGAAATTTGCCGTTTTTGGGCGATCCTTCGACGACATTTGTCGTTTTTTTTTTCGAGATCTTTCGACGAAATTTACCGTTTTATCGAGATCCTTCGACGAAATTTGTCGTTTTTTCGAGTTTCTTCGACGAAATTTGCCGTTTTTTCAAGCTCCTTCGACAAAATTTACCGTTTTTTCGAGATCCTTTGATGAAATTTGCTGTTTTTGGCCGATCCTTCGACGAAATTTGCCATTTTTTCAAGATTTTTCGACGAAATTTACAGTTTCGAGTTTCTTCGACGAAATTTGCCATTTTTTCGAGCTCCTTCGACGAAATTTACCGTTTTTTCGAGATCCTTTGACGAAATTTGCCGTTTTTGACCGATCCTTCGACGAAATTTGCCGTTTTTTCGACGAAATTTACCGTTGTTTGGAGATTCTTCGATGAAATTTGTCGGTTTTTGGCGGTCCTTCGACGAAATTTGCCATTTTTTCAAGATTCTTCGACGAAATTTACCGTTTTTTTGTCGATTCTTCGACGAAATTTGCCGATTTTTTGGCGATCCTTCGACGAAATTTGCCGTTTTTTCGAGATCTTTCGACTAAATTTACCGTTTTTTCGAGATTCTTCGATGAAATTTGGCGGTTTTTCAACGAAATTTGCCGTTTTTTTCGACATCCTTCGACGAAATTTGCCAGTTTTTGGCGATCCTTCGACGAAATTTACCGTTTTTTCGAGATCCTTCGACGAAATTTGCCGTTTTTGGGCGATCCTTCGACGAAATTTGTCGTTTTTTCCGAGATCTTTCGATGAAATTTGCCGTTTTTTGGCGATCTTTGGACGAAATGCGCCGTTTTTTTTTCGATCTTTGGATGAATTGCGCCGTTTTTTTTGCGATCCTTGGACGGATTTCGCGTTTCTTCGAAGAATTTACGCGTCCCATGGGACGCGTAGAAACTATTTTTTTGCGTCCCAACTCCAATTTTTCGCGTAATTCACGCGCTATAGCGCGTCCGCGGCATCGCTGCATAAACACAACTAAATTTATATGAGTTGTAATTTTCCAACTGAGTGAACTGTGATTTATTCTGTTGATCTGTTTCTGTTAACAGACCAGATGCCATGACCAATAAGGTTAGCTGGGTGAAATGTGTACACCAGATTTGTCCAGGTTAGCTCATTTGCCAGAGCATTGACATCAAGCCAAGAGATCTCTGGTTCAAATCCTGGCCTGGACTCTTTTTCACTCAGTTGGAAAATTACAACCCATATGAATTATTTACCAATTAGAATAATTGTGTTAAAATTAATCAAGTACAACTGTATTTTGTTGAACCTCCAGGGTTGGGGGATTATCTAGTCTGTCTAGTCACAAAATAAAATATTCCTTTGCACTGTTTTAAGCCATTTATATGGTAAAGTTTCATTTTATACAAAAAGTTAACTGCAGTGTAATTTATTTTTTAATTTCACATTTTCTCTCCCGACATTCATGATCATCTATCTTAATGGAACATCTTAAAATAGATGTATTAAAGTAAGATTTCTCACTAGGGTTCAAGCTAGCTGACAATTTTCTTTAGGAACAAGGGGTGCGGAATTTTCAGAAAACCTTACCAGACGAAGATATATTTTATCAGCCAGCAAAATGAAAATTGTTATGACAAAATGCATGAGACTGCAAAAATAATTACTATTACTACAATATATTTTTTTATAATTTTAAGAAATATATACAACAAAGAAAAGTTGAGTGTAGGATAGAACTCAGTGTCATGTTTATATCGCGATAATTTTGGAATGTTGCAAAATATAGCTGACTAGTAAAAAAAATAAAGTTTTGGGCATATCTCTATAGCCTGCAGTTTCCCTGTCAGAAAATCCACTCGCCAGTGGTGAGTAAAATAATGTATTTCTCCACCCCTGTTTAGGAATCTAGGTAAAATGTGTAGCAAATATTTTGGCTTTTATCAATGTCTTTTACCTTTTTGTTGCATTTTTTCTTTATACTTTCTCAAGTTTTATTTCACATTTATGTAATATTCTAAAAAAAAAAAAATCATATTTAACATGTAATTTAAGGATATGCTTCAAGTCCTTGCTGATAGGAAATACCTATATTAACCTGTAGGGAAATTTAAACAAATAATTATTAAAATTCATTTTTCACCATGTGAAAGTATAATGTCTACTGCTGGCATATACTGTGTTTTTGAAAAATGACTGCTTACATTTTAATTATTTTTAAGAAGTTGATAACTTGGGAAAATTTTGCACAAGTAAAAATAATGTATCTAATGTTTTTAAAAATACAGTAGATCACAGATCAGCTTGGTTTCAAGCATTTTGCAGATTTGAGACATTTTGCGAATTGCATGTTATGCCTATTTAATTATTATTATTATTGTTTTACAATTTTTTAATTCATACTTAGGGCAATTTAAACATAATAAAACAAAATTATTTAAAAAATAATCAAATAAATATTTATTGATTTTTACATTTATTTACATTGATTTAAGGGATTAATTACGTGGTTTTGGAATAAATGGTTTTATTTGGGTACTATATGCAAAAGTAAGTTCTGTTTTTTGGTTAAAATTACATGTTTATTTAGCAAGTATATAAAAGTGGTACATTATTCAAAAAGCAGGGTTGGGTTTTTGACATCAAAAACTGGTTTTCAACATGACAAGTGCCAAAAACAGGTTTAAACTGTCATAAACTGGCTTTAACCATAAAAAATTGCTGAAAACGTGTAACACCCTTTAAAACATCTAACAACAATAGGTATATATTAAATATCATGATGATTTATGTAATCTTTTATTTAAAAATATAGTAATTTAATACTTACAAAAAAATTTAAATTATAAATTGTATTAAGATATTTTTATTTTTTTGGAATTTTCAATCAGAAAAAAAATTAATGTACATTTAATAATCCAGATCAACTTTACCCTGCTTCATTCTATAGCACATAAGCAGTTTTGCCCATTTATTTACACCCAAATGATTTCTAAAGCTAAAGTTTGAAAATACTCTCTTAATTGATGCTGAGCTAGCAGGACTTGATAACAAAAGTATTGCTAGTTCAGTAAGTTTGTAGGCATATTCACTTAAAAAACTATTGGATCTCTCATCTGATATCTTTCCATTAAGTCATTGGGTTAACTGTCCTCCATGTAGCTTGAAATAAGGAGGAGGGAAAGGGGATCCTTCAGCTTTGTATGCAATCAGCATGGGTAAACATCCATCGATTTTTACTGTAGCTCATATGTGAGCTGAATCACTTTGTGCATCAGTCAATCCTTCACCTTTAAGAGGCTACTTCACTCACACAAAAACACCCGCTCGCTATAGGTAAAAATTAACTCTTTTTGCTCATTGGCTACTGGCCAGTACATGGATTTTTTTATTTGCCAGTGTTTTTCAGCACTGGCCAATAACAAATTTACAAATACTTGATAAAAAATTACGAAATTTGTCAAATGATTGTGAAATAAACAGCGAAATTCGTCAAATGGTGTCTGGAAAGAAATTGCGACATTCATTAAATGGTCTCGGGAAAGAAATCAGGAAAATCGGCAAATTCTCTCGGTTAATAAATCTCAAAATTTGTCAATAAATCGCGGAAAAATCACGAAATTTGTGAAATGACCGCAAAAAAAAAAGCTAATTTTGTCAAGGAATTGTGGAAATAAATAGCAGATTTTGTCAATCGATCGCGAAAAATATAGTGAATTTCACAAAATTATTGTAGGAAAAAAAATTAATTTTGTCAAACTGTCGTGAAAAAATTCGAAAAATTCATGAAATAGGTTCAGTGAAAAAAATCGCAAAATTTGTCAAATGATCTCGGGAGAAAAATCGTGAAATTCGTCTAACAATCGCGGAACAGAATTGCAAAATTCATTGAATGCCAGCGGAAATAAAGTGCGAAATTTGTCGAAGATCAGTGGAAAGAAAGTGCACAATTTGTTCGTTCATGGAAAAAATCGTGAAATTCGTTAATCGATAGTCGATAAATCGCGAAATGGTTTCGAAATTTGTCAAGCGACAGCAGGGAGAAAAATCTTTTTCCATTCAATCATCGCAGTTGGCGAGTATGACTATTAAGTTTGACCAGTGGGGGCAATAAAGTCAATCGCCGAATTTTCAGTATTACTCGCCGAGTGGCGAGTGCTAATTTTGTCCTATACCGCTCGCTAATGTTAATCTTATGCAGCGTTCCCAGCGACCTGGAAAGTCTGGGAATTACAAAGTAGTCACGAAAATTTTAAAATATATAGGAAAAGTCGGGGAATTTACAAATATTTTCTAAAAAGTCTTGTAAAAAAATGAAAGATTTGGAAAGTTAAAATTTGTTGTAAAACATTTGAACTCAGTAATATGGGAATAGGAGCTTTGAATACCTATTACTTAAGATCAACTACTCATCAAAAATGTTTAAGAGTGAAATCTAAAAAAAAACCAACTATAAAGTTTTTTGCAGAAAATTCAGATAACAGTATTGTAGGAATTCTTATTTATAATCCCCACAGTTACTTAAATATATACTTGGCTTATAATATGAAATAATTATAGCTCTTCAGTCTAAGTTTAAAACAGTTTTTATTACTTACTTAACCAAATAATTCAATGATGACACTACTCAACAATATAATATGTTTGTATATAACAGTAATTCATCTAGAATTACACTTCTAATCCTTTATTATTCAAATTCATATATCTTGAATTATTGACCACCATACTTGGGTACAAAACTATGGAACAACCACGTATTTCCCACTCTCTTTTTATCTAAATAGAGTCTTGTAATAATCTTGCGATATCATCTGTCTATTAATTAAATCATTAAGTTTGTCTTATTGTGACTATTGATGCATAGATGGGTATTATTTATTTTTTTATTTCACAGTATTATAACACATGCAACCAAACTTCTCCAATATTTGAAGTTTCTGAAGCAAGTGGCTTGAATTTGTTTCTTTAAATTTTAGTGAAGGTGCTTCATTTTCTTTGACATTTGCTTAATTTTTCCTTTTCAAATGTTAAAATTAAAATAGAGATGCTAAGTGGGAAGAGAAAAACATATGTTAAGTAATCCAGGAAAATGTTTGTTTTCATGAGATCATTTTAGTGTTTCCCCCAGAATAAAAAAGGGCAGGGTGCTCCTTAAAAAAAGGGGCATTTCAGCTGAACAAAATGGGCACTTTTTTATGAAAAGGGCTTTTTAGTGCTTTTCGTAAGTAATAGCTTAATTATTTTAAAGTTTTCTTCCTATTTTAATATTCACGCATAAAAAATATTTTTCTATTGAAAAATATTTGTAAATTTTATTATTTGGGCTTTTTAAAATCTGGCAACAGTAGGTAAAAAAATCCCTGACAGCTCGGCCTACAGGCACAGGTAGATTTAGAAGACTCACACCGTGGGGCACCTGTTTGTTGGGAATTGCAGAAGAAATTACCTTTTTGCCATGATCCAGCATGTGAAAACACCCACTTCGAAACCCAACTTGTTTGCAGGCAGAGCCGGCAGGGATATTTTTTGTTTTTAATTTTTTTTTTTTGCTATAAGGATTGGTCTTATAAAAAGTCAATATAAAAGTTTTAGATAATATTAAGAGGATTTATAATAAATTTAAGCGGATTTGATATCTTCTGAATTGACAAAGTTATGAATTTTTTTCTTCTAAACTCCCCCCCCCCTCCCCTTGGGGCCATTTTTAATGATATCAAAAATCTGTCATACATAAATTTTCGGCCCTTTTCCTAGAAGTAATAAAAACTTTAAACAGATTCGATACGTATCATAATTAAGAAATTCTGGGTTTTTTTCTGTTTTCACAAAAAGCTCTCCCCATTTCCCCCTGGTTCGATTTTGCCCATTAACGAACTTGACCGAGATTTTATGTATCAGTTTGGAAGAGATTTGTGCAGAATTATGGGAGTTATCGTGTCCATAAAAAAGTGACATATAGATAGATAGATATATATATTTTTGAACTGGTTGTGGTTTTGGGTTCTGGGAGTCATAATCGGCGTAGATCTGCAAAAATTTTTCAAAAATTCCAACTTAGATTTCTTTCTTCTTTTGCAGAAAACTGCATTTTATTTCACCTGTTAGTAGTTTTGTTATTAATGTTTAGAATGATAAAGACCTTTCTCGGACATGCTGTATATTAGCTTAAAAGTATTTTTTGATTACAGTGGAATAACTAAAGTGATTCTAAAATATCAAAATAGAAATGTAAATGAAAAATACTTTTTTATTATCTCAATAAGTGATATGATGTAAATTGATGAGTATAATAAAGGTTTGCTAAAAATTTAAAATTTAATAATCTGCACAGTAGCAAAAATTGTAAGTCCAGCAAGTTGCACTACATTTTTCTCTTACTCATCATATTTGGACTGTTTTCAACTAGTAAATAAAATAATTTTTATGGTATCACATTTCTCAATTTTAATTCCTTTCTGTAATTTATAATATTACACCTAAAGATCTATATTTATTTATTTATTTTGTATGTCACAACTCTAATCACTTACAATGCAGAAACTAGTCGTTGGAGGCCACCGTAATTCTTACCCATCATCGATATGCATAATGTAAAATATTAAAATAAAAAATATGTAAACTACTTATAAAATGCATTGCAATTTGAATAAAATCGTGGCTTGATGACGTCATAAACTTTAAAGGCTCGATTACTGAATTGCTTAAAAGAAACATCCTAATAACTCCAAAAACAATAATCCTATTAACTAGCGGTTAATTGCATCTGATTAAACATCTCATTTCCAATTAAAATATACCTTTGAATTTGAATTGAAATTTGGATGAAATACAGGGTCATGAAAAATCGAAGAGTGTGGAAAATAGGATTACAAATAATTCAGCAACTCATTATCCGATCGACTTCATGCTTTACGCAAAATTTATGTTATTGTCTTTTATATTCATTTCTTACAATAAACAATATCGAAAATTTTTATATACCTATTATCAGAACAAATATTTCGAGAGTCCGAAAAAAATAGTTCAAGACTTACCCTATACTACGTATGATGGGTAAGTAATAGCTTGTTAAGGGACTGGAAAATTTGTTTATCTATAGTTGATATACAGGACACAGGAGTGTTTGTTGATTGCTGTTAAGTGTGAAATATAGTCACATTAAGTGTTATTTCTTAACAACAGACATAATTATGTTGTTTTATTTTGTTTTCTTTGAAATGTATGTTGAAATTTGAGTTAGAAAAGCAATGAAAATAATACATTTTAAAGTAAAAATAGCCATGTATGTGTGTGTATATATACATATACATTAAATTTAAACTGTCAGAAATTGTAATAGGGCACCAAATGTTGTTCCGATGCTTTTTTATTACTCAATCTAATTTCACGAATACTTCATTTCAGCATTTTAATATCAGTAAAGCAAAGAAAAATATAGCTTGCAATCCACTGTTGCTTGGTTAATTAATTAATATGCTTTCATTAAACAAACCGATATTATTTAGAACCATTTGTCACAATCTTTCTTCATAAAAAATAAATAAATAAATAAATATAATAATAAGAATGTTTTAAATATTTCTGGTTATTGTTTAAAATATTTTGTAGAAGTTTGCTTTTTTAGGAATGCTTCATTCTAAAATTGGTACAGATGACTTGAAATATTTTCTTATTATAGGAGTTATCTTTTTTAAGTTTTAACAGATCACTTTTTTTTCTTATGCTTTAAATAAAAATAATAAATTACTTTAAACAGGCTGAAGTTTGTCATATAAATATTTCTAAAATATGTAAATATGTTTACATTTCTAAATGTAATTCATGCAAATTTGCAATTTATGCATTATTATAAAATAAATATTTATTAATATATTTGTCTATATTTGTAAGATTGACTCATTTGTTAAAATGTGTAATTTATTTGGCCTGTGTTAACAATTATTGTATTCCTTGTTTAGCTAATTGCTATGTTTTCTTTTCTTTTCTTTTCTTTCTTTTTTTTTTTTTTTTTTTTTTTTTTTTTTTTAATTAAAGTTTTACTTTTCTTTTCTATAATCATTTGTAAATAAAAATGTTTATTAAAAAAGTAATGAAAATAAAATATATTGTCTTTCAGTTAATATTATTAAAAAAAAAAAAAAAAAAAAAAAAAAAAAACTCTACAAAACTTGCATTATTACATTTTTAAATGTATAATAAAAAAGTCTTTTAGATTTGTAAAATTCTAATCTAGTAAAGAATAACAATAAATAAATGACCCTAAGTTTCAAATAGAATTCTGCCAACTGTTGATCCGTACAGTTTAATGTCTAAAGGTCAAATAAATCTGTTCAAGTAAATAAAACCTTTTTCATTTGTTTGATTCAATTCAAATATTCATTGCAGAGTTTTGCTGTGGTTGGCATGGCAACACAGAGTTTCATGCCAGACATGCAGGCTCTTGGCAGTGTGCAACAAAATTCCCCTGTTCCACAACAGCAACAATCACCCCAGTCAAGCATCAGCCCACCTAATCATTCTCAGTCAAATCAGGTAATTTGATTTATTAAAACAACTTTTCTATACTTTTAAAATAATGTGTTTTTAAAATTAAGCTTTAGCAATATAATTTGCATCATGAAATCATAATTAACATTTTTATTATTATTTATTCATTACTAGCCTAAATATTTTTTGAAAAAGTGTTTTATTTTTTCACAGTATAATTGCAACATTGATTATGTTTTATTAATTAATTTTTGTTATTAGATTTTTAATTAAAGTAAATATTGAAGTGATCTAGTGTAATATAAATATGATTTGAGAATTGGAAGCTGCTTTTATAATTAATGAATTTCAGTGGTAATATTTTATTATGTTTATAACATGCTACAAATGTCCTACATTTTCAGTTATTTTTATATCAACTTCCTAATAATCTGTGATATTTTTTCTTTTGCTTTGCAGATTAAGTTTTAGAAGCTGTTTTTTCATATTAATTTTAAACATAACAAATATCTCTTTTACTATAAGTTTCTTATATGTTTGAAAAAACAAAACAAAAGCCCCATAAAATTATTTCCAGGTTTAGATATTAAGTTTTTTTCATTATTTTAAGAAGTAAATTTATGTTGTCTTGTTGAAACTTATTGTCAATATTTTAAAAATATTTAATTAGTCTATTAAAAAATTTATGTTCATATTTAAAATGTTATACTGAAATACAAACACTGGGTTTTAAGATTTAAAAAAAAATAAAAAAATATATTGATATGATTTATTTGTAACTCGCTCTAATCTGCAAATCTTTTTTTTTTTTTTTTTTTTTTTTTTATATTATTATTATAAATGTTTGTTATGCAGTTTCTTTATTGCGGTAAAACAGCCTATTTCATGTTTTATGACTTCCTTAGCATGTTTCAAGTTCAGAGGTCAGCAGGGGGATGTCACTGATAGTTCGGTCATCACTTCTTTCTTTTGTTGAGACTCCCCTTTCTTTAGTTGATGGTAGAGATGGGAATGCTCGGAAAAAAACGGAAACTTTGGGGAAAAAACTGGTTTTTTTCCGAAGGTATATTTTTAAATTTTTCCAAATTGGAAAAATTGAAATTTAATTTTTAAAATAATACATTCAAACTGTTATTATGGCTGCATTCTGATATTTTTTACATGTTCAGTGTCTCGCATGAAAATGTTAACCATGAAAAATGTGATCTGTAAACAGTTTAGGAAGAACTTCAGTCCTTTAAAGGATCCTTCAAAATTTTTCCACTTTAAAACATAGGACCTTCACAAATTTTTTCAATCTTCATTCTGAATCCTCTAGAAATGCAACAGTTTTAGAATAACAAAACCTGTCACATAACAGCTGAAATCATCAATGAATCTATTATCTAGTGTAAGAAGAAGCTTATTAAAAATATCTAAATAAGAACCTAAATATAACGTTATTTCTAAAAGTATTATTTCTAATTCACAAAATTTTGATTATATTTTTATGACAATTTTGTAAGATATTTTTTGTACAAAGGTTTACAAAAACGGGATCACATGAAGAAAAATGTAAGCCGACCCATGCAACTTCTTTTGTTAAAAATGAAAATCCGTGCGAAAAATTATTTCAATAGTACCAATAGATTGAAAATTGAACATAAAAATTTAAACATGCATTTATTTTTATTGGTATAGATAGCTGCGATTTTTCGTGTAATCTCCAGAAATATTTAACTATTATTCGAAACAAATTCTTTTTTAATGACATGCAATTGAAATTATTTAGTGTTTTCAAGCTTTTTTCTCTTCTCTTCCTTTTATTTAAAATATAGATTCCAAGACTTGTCTAAATGTATTTTTTTAAAAATATAAATGCATACAAATAAACTTTGCAAAGAAAATGTAAATTTTCTGTGAAAAATTTAGTTGAAAATAATTTTTATAAGTATTCAAAAATCTACCTGTTTTATAACTTTCATTAAAGAAATATACATACGTATATATATATTACTTTGATATTAAGAATCTAAAACTTAAACTAAAACCAAAACATATAGGGTTGGTTCAGGTTTAGACTGGTAAGCTATACCAAAACTAAATACACATAAAATAGAAATTCTAATTGAGAGATATTTTTTTTGTAATATTGTAAATTAGTATAACTTTTTAAGGGATGGAAGATGTAAAAAAGATAATATTTACACACAACTACAATAATTTGTTTCTTTAAAATGGCATCATTTATATACTTAAGCAATACTATGTTGACTTGAGGTGAAATTTAATGCAATTTAAATTTGCTTTCAAACTGCAGTGATATTGGTTGAAACTCAAGATTTTTTTGTTGTTATTTTTTTTAATTTTCTCTACTGGCAATTGAAGAAATGCAACTGAAAAATCATTTCAACAGAGACATGATATATTACAAACAATGGTGTTAAATTAAGCAAGAAAAGCTGCTGTGAAAATTCTGAGACTGAAAGGCTAAACTTTTAAAAGCTGACTTCTTTTTTCCTTTTTTCCAATATGTTCATATAAAGTGAAAAAAAATTTTTTAGTATGCAGAAATTTAAAAAATGTTTATTATTTTATATTTTTTAAGAAAATGTAACTTATTTTGGAGAAACATTTGTACAAAATCAATTTTTCCAGAAAAAAACTGTTTTTTTTCCGGCATTTCAAAATTTACGGAAATTTTACATCTCTAGTTGATGACCATAAAATCTTTCGAAAAGAATGTGCAATGTAAAGATTTATGACTCTTAGCAAGACTTGCTTCGCATACGTATAAACACTCCTTAAATTAATGTTTAAATATTTTATGTTGCATATTATGCAGAAGTGTAATTTCCTGTTTTACTTAAAAAGCTAATATGTTTCTCCCCTATTCTCGTTGTCTTTGTATTAATTTTTTAGATATTTTGAAAATGTTGAAAGAAAACTACCATTTTTAGGGCTTCGTTCATCTCACGAAACCCTATTGCTCCCGCTCCGTTGTCTGTCTGTCACAGAGCCATTCTCGAAAACTGTGTAACTTACAGAGTTGAAACTTTGTGTATAAATCAGAATATCAGCTGCGATGAGCTGAAAATATTAAAATTTGAAAAATTCGTGTTATTTTAATAAATAGAGATAAAAAACCAAAATTCTAACAGCTTTTTCTTATTAAATTTGAACATTTTCCCTTATAGCAGATGCCAAAAATTAAAAATCCATGATGAAATTCTATCTACAATAATTAATTTTCTATCAGACGATTTCCACGTGAAAAATAAAAATGAAATAAAAAGTTTCACCAATTGAAAAAAAAGATTAATATGAAATAAAAAAGATTGACGTCATAGTGGTAATAAAACAGAAAGATTTCTCAATAATACAAGGAGTATGAGTATGTGTGCATGTACACAAAGCAGATTAATTACACGTCATTAGAGAATTAAAAAGAAAATCTGGCGTCATATCGCAAGTTTAACGGATTTTTCAAATGTTTCAGTATAATACAAAGCGAGTATGAATATGAGTAATAGAGAATAGTAAATATATGAGTTTGAGGAACGTATTGAATCATGATAAAAACCCGATTATGGAAATATTCGCATATTTTAATATTTTGAAGGTGTACAACATGTTTCATTTTGAAATTATTTTTTTTTAAATATCGAATTTGTCCACATGACAGATATTATTATGACAGAATATAATAGTGGGCTTCACCCGTTATAGGGCCGGTTCAAATATTCGAAAAACCCGAGTTTTTTTTTTTTTTTTTTTAGAAAATGAAATTTATTTGGATTTTTTAAAGAAAGGATAAAGTGTTTTGAAAGGAATATTAAACGAAACCCTTTGTGCTAACTTGGATCACACTTACCCACTTGTTAATTTTATCTAACAGGAACACTAGTTTTCATCTTTATTATGTCATTCCTATTGCATTCACCAATTTAAAATTACATTCTAATTTATAGTTCAGAGAAAAACAAAAATTAAAAATTCAATTAAATCACTATATCAAAAATAACAATAAAATAAAGTTGCTGCTACCAAAAGTTTTTGAAAATGTACATGTAAATTACTTTTTTACATCCAAATATGTGTTGCAAATTAAAGCCATTTACGAATTATAGGTCTGCAGATCAGTTGGTTTGTCTAATAATTATTCAAGAGGTCTATCTACTACTTATCTACTATAAAGTTAGCAGTAACATTCATTGGCATTTTTCAATAATATTTCTCTCTTTTGAATATTTTTTTCGATTTATGTAAAGATTTTTACATATTCTTAGTTTATTGTTAATTAAGATAATTTTATGCTAATATTCTAACATTTAAATCAGCTATTTCAAAAACTACATTAGTCTTTTTTTTCCCTTTTTTTCTTTTCTTTTTTTTTTTTTTTTTTTAGAATGAAGTAAAAAATAATTAATTTTCTTTTGTTTTTAATTACCATAAAATTAATTATTGATTCCAAATTTAAATATTTAAAAAATACAATCTGTACACACACACACACACACAAAAAAAAAACATGCATTTTGGCATCTGTAATTAGTACATATATATCATATTCTAATATGATCAAATCTTGTGTATGGTTATATATGTATGCAAATTTTATCTTAAAAATGATTCTAATGATTTTGACGAAATTTTGTATCCTACCGTTTTGGGGTACCAGAAAACCATTAGACTAGGTCACATGTTCGAGAAAATTAGATTAGTGGGTCATTTTGGGTTACCATGGGTCAGGGTCAAGCTAATTGTATCTTAAAAATGGTTCAAATGATTCTGACTAAATCTTGTATTCTACCATTTTCGGACATGAGAAGACTATTGGGCTGGGTCACATGTTCGAGAATTTTCGGTTAGTGGGTCAAGTTAATTTTATCTAAAAAAAAGGGCTCTAACGATTTTGATTTAAATTTTGTATCCTATAAGTTTTGGGCACGAGAAAATCATTGGGCTAGGTCACATGTCCGAGAAAATTCGATTAGTGGGTTACTGTGGGTCAAGCTAATTTTATCTAAGAAATGGCTCAGACTATTTTGACTAAATTTTGCATCCTAAGATTTTCAGACTTGAGAAGACTGTTGGGTTAGGTCACATGTTCGAGAAAATTTGGTTAGTGGGTCATTTTGGTCATAGGTCAAGTTATTTTTATCTTAAAAACAGCTCAGAGGATTTGAACTAAATTTAGTATCCTACAGTTTTAGGGAACGAGATAACATTGGGCTAGGTCACATGTTAGAGAAATTGCAATTAGTGGGTCATTTTCGTCATAGGTCAAGCTATTTTTATCTTAAAAACGGCTTCGATGATTTGAACTAATTTTTGTATCTTACGGATTTTGGGCACAAGAAAATTATTGGGTTCGAGAAAATACGATTAGTGGGTCATTTTTGGGTCACTGTGGATAAAGCTAATTTTATCTAAAAAACGGCTCAGACTGTTTTGACTAAATTTTATATCCTATGTGTTTCAGGCACGAGAAGACAATTGGGCTTGGTCACATGTTCAAGAAAATTTGATTAGTGTGTCATTTTGGTCATGGGTTATGATATTTGAACTCAAAGCTAATTTTGACAGAGCTTAGCTCGGTCTTCCCTGCTCCCTGCTCGTATGGAGTTATTCACCAAAAGGTTAATGATATATACCTAGTGTTTGTATGGTAGCATGGTTTTTATTGATTATTGAAATTTTTGAAAGGACAGATTTATTTGCATTGTAGTTAGGGTCCTAAGAAACTAACAATAATTTAAAAATTAATTTATTAATGATATAGCTTTTTTAATTTGATACTAATTTCATTTTAAATATTTCAGTTACATTGTTTTCTGATAAAAAGTTTAGTCAGAAGCTAAAATTGATATATATATATATATATATATATATATATATATATATATATATATATATATATATATATATATATATATATATATATATATAAACCATTAATGAAACATTATCGAAACACCAACAAAAACTATGAAATTATGAATTAGTATGTAATAATTAATTGACAATTATAGTGGTCCCCAACACACTGAATATAGATACCATATACATATTTAAAAGAAGAAGAAATTAAAAATTGAAAAAATGAAATTTGTGGAATTAAAACAGAATCTTCAGGTCCCAAATGCCTAAATACCACAAATAAAACGTGTGGTTTCATCATCATATTAGCCATAACATTGCCAAAGAATATGATTTTGGGACTACCACATCATAATAGAGAAAAAATCATAAAGTTAAAAAAATAAAAACAATATTAAAAAGGTAAGAAACCTTACCCATAAAAAAGAGAAAAAACAGTGAAATTTAATCATAAAATTAAAAATACAACTGGATTAAAAAGGATATATGGAAAAGAGCACAACATTTACCAGATATACAGGAGTCATCACATGACACAGGCAATGGATTGCAGAAAAGCAGAAAATCATTACATGTTGCCAAAATAAGTTATAAAAGATGATTGACCATGGAATATTATTGTACAGCAAAGCAAAAACTCAAACCATGGTGCTGCCATCTATGAGAATTAGTGAATATTTTATGATTTAATAAAATTATTAGTTAAAGATTAAACCAAATACTGTCTAAAGAAGGATAACAGTTAGTTAAATGATAAATAAATATAATTAAATAATAAATAAAATTATGTTGATATAATATTCAATTACATTAAAATAAAAGAGGATGTAATAATGAAAAATTCTATGTTAAAAAAAAAAATGATAAAATTAATAATTATTGATTAATGCTACAGAAAAATATTTGTACCAGGCAATGACATAGCCACAATTAAATAGCTTTGCCAAATATGCAACATCACTTACATTAATTTATAATCAAATTAAAATAATAAATTATAAGAATTAAGATGCTAAGGGTTTAAAATTAATTTTAATTAAATATTGAAATTAATTAGTTACATATAATGTTTCTGCAAACAATGTTAAAAATTAAATACACTTGATATAAGTGGATAGGGTAGAACATTTAATAAAAATTAATACATGTATTATATTAGCATTTAAGAAAGTATACATTATATCAGAAAATAATATGATATTGTTCACAGTGGGCATTAATGTAAATACAATTAATCAAAAACATTCTTAATATTAATGAATATAAATACATTTAAATTAATTAATGAATATGTAAATATAACTACATTAATTTGCATATAAAAGTATCAAATCATAGTCTATTTATTATAAAATGTGTATTAGCAAAAACGTATGTGTAAATCAAAATGCCCCCATTTTTTTTTTTTTTTTTAATAAATAAATTAACCATGCATTTTTTCCAGAAAACTCCGCCACACCTCTGTAATCTAACATCTACCCACCCATCCGTCCTATTATAATTTTTTTTTTTTTTTTTATAAAATATATATAAGTATATATATATATATGTTTTCCTCATTATTTATTTTAACTAATAAAAGTTAATGCACTTGATAATTACAAATTTTTTTTGCTTCTTTCTTGCCATATTCTTGCTATATTCTAAGTATTAATTTGGTTATCATCTACATTATCAGTTTTTCAGATATACTACCAATTGCCACTTAATTTCCACAATTAGTACTAATCCCACCTTTGTTGACATTTAAATTGCCGATATACTTTAAAATTTATTGTAAGCTGCCTTTTTTTTTTTTTTTTTTTTTTTTTTTTTTATATAATCACATGATAGTCTTAGTAGTGTAAAAAAACAAACAATGGCACTCCAGGAGTGCCGACAGAAGTGAAAACTTGAACAATTACGTGTGTATTTTTTGAATCGTCAGGAAACATTTTATTGTGCAGGAAATACTTTTAAATGAAGTGTTTTTTTTGTTCATTATTATAAACTACTACTACAAAAATTATATTACAATTTTCATTCAATGCACTATTGTACATGAAAAATAATGCATTATTATTTTACATACAAAAATTGCAATCTATTGCTTAAAACGTAAATTTACAAATACATGAAATATGAAATTTAATTAATTGGTATTCTTTGAAATGAATACCAATTCAACTTATGAATTTTCATCCACAATTTAAACAACTCTTAATACATTCATCATTTCTTCCATGAGATTTAGTTTCATATCTTTTGTAATAACATTTATCTGCAAAATAGGGTTCCTGCTTCCTA
The DNA here is from genome assembly GCA_963931845.1 of Maratus michaelseni. NCBI lineage: Eukaryota > Metazoa > Arthropoda > Arachnida > Araneae > Salticidae > Maratus > Maratus michaelseni. Next base: position 167,749,269 of record OZ007593.1, on the reverse strand, counting down.
TCACTCCAAAAATGACTTCTTTTGCTGCCTGTCTTGTTTCTGGTATTCGTGAACATTATGCTTTTTTCTATCTTCATACTGCGCGTATTGTTTGCGGTATCTATAATTTCTATCAACAAACTTTTCTTTTCTATAAAATGATTTCACTTCATTTCCGTAACAGTAACCACGTTTCTTAAAACTTTCGTGAAATATTTCATTATTTTCATTTTTAGGGTTTCGTTCATCTCACAAAACCCTATTGCTCCCGCTCTGTTGTCTGTCTGTCACAGAGCCATTCTCGAAAACTATGTAACTTAGAGTTGAAACTTTGTGTATAAATCAGAATATCAGCTGTGAAGAGCTGAAAATATTAAAATTTGAAAAATTCGTATTATTTTAATAAATAGAGATAAAACACCAAAATTGTAACAGCCTTTTCCTATTAAATTTAAACATTTTTCGTTATAGCCGATGCCAAAAATTAAAAATCAACGATGAAAATCTTTCTACAATAATTATTTTTCTATCAGACGATTTCCACGTGAAAAATGAAATAAAAAGTTTCACTAATTGAAAAAAAGATTAATATGAAATAAAATTGATTGACGTCATAGTGGTAATAAAAGATAAAACGGAAAGATTTCTCAATAATACAAGGAGTATGTGTATGTGCACAAAACAGATTAATATCACGTCATTAGAGAATTAAAAAGAAAATCTGACGTCATATCGGAAGTTTAACGGATTTTTCAAATGTTTCAGAATAATACAAAGCGTGTATCAATATGAGTAATAGCGATTAGAGAATAGTAAATATATGAGTTTGATAAACATATTGAATCATGATAAAAATCAGATTATGGAAATATTCGCATATTTTAACATTTTGAAGGTGTACAACATGTTTAATTTTGAAATTATTTATTTTAAATATTGCATTTAGTCCGTATGACAGATATTACAGTGAGAGAATATAATAGCGGGCTTAGACCGCTATCGGAATGGTTTAGATATTCGAAAAAAGAAAAAATAGACCGGTAAATTTTTACTTTATAAAATACATGACTTTTTTTTTTTTTTTGCTAAATGAAATTTGTTTGAATTTATTAAAGAAAGGATAAAGTGTTTTGACTGGAATATTAAACGAAACTCTTTGAGCGATCTTCGATCACACTTACCCACTTGTTTCTTTTTATATTACTTCCGTCTATTTCTTTTCTTGTGCTCGTTAAATTATAATATTTTCCGTGTTTTGTTATTTCATTTTCATCTTTTGATTTGGTCTCGCGACTTGAGTCACTTTTATCTGTTTTCACTGCGTGTGCTAAATTTATCTTGAAATTATTTTCTGAATTATTTTTTTTCATAATACCAATCATTTCGTTTTCTGCACGTGAACTATTTCCTTTTGATACTTTCGCTTCATTGTATGAATTGGCAACATAATTTAATTTTTTATCGGAATTATTTACAACTTTAAGACAACCTACTTGAAAAGTATTGCGCACGCCAACAATTTTAATTCCCTCTTCATCTATCGCCAACATTAGTTTGCTGATCATGTCTTGCCGTATTACAATATCGTATGCGAGAGATTTTGAAACATAAAATTTCGTTGATATAAGAAACCCATCAACACTTATTTCATACACAAAATATCCAATTACAGTTTTTCCGCCAATGTCAGTTAATAAGATATCAACAGAAGACAAATTTGGCGACCCAATATTGACATAACATTCGTAACTGAATAAAGAAATATAGCTGTCTGTATCAAACAATAGATTTGCTTCTTTGCCTTTGATATTAATTATTTTACCCATTCCATTAGGTTTAGACTTATTTCTGATTTGAATTGTAGCAATGTTAGCTTTTTCCTGTACATCGGCATTAGAATTGTGATTTTGGCAATTATAATTTCGATAGTTTTCGGTAGAGTCTTGACTGAACTCATTAGTTTGACCGTTATTGCTATTATTATACTGAGACGCTATGTGGCCTTGAGAGTTACATCTAAAACACCTAATTTGAGATTTATTTCTTTTGTTTTGGTATTGGGTATGAAAGAAAGATTGTGAATTTTCATTTTTACTTACTTCGGGTTTTCTATCTTCAAAGTGGTGTGAAATTCTATTTATGATTTTAACATTATGTCTCGCCGCATCATAATCGTCTAGTTTACTTACTAATACGTCTACATTTTTAATTTTTGGAAGATAATCAATAAAATGTGCTTTCATTTCTATAGGTAACCTTTTCTTAATTTGATCTACTATTAATTCTTTTAAGGATTCAAAATCAGACCGCTAATCAATTCTTCCAAATAATTTCTTAATTTAAATGCTAAATCGCGCCAAGGGGCTGAAGATTCTTTTTATGTGACATTAATTTCTGCCTAAATTCTTCTGGCGTCATTTTGAAGCGTTTAAGAAGTAAATCTTTTACGTAATCGTAATTGTTCACCAATGTTTCTGGTTCTCTAGCTATAATATTGGCGATTTCTAACGGAATTAAACTTAACAAATGTGTGACCCATTTTTCTTTTATTATATTCATTCGAGAAATTTGTCTTTCAAATAATGCTAAATAGAGACTAATATCACTTTTGCTGTCAAAGTGAGATATTAATTTAAGCAAATCTGGTTGCTTACCTGAACCAGCTATTGCAGAATCGTCGCTAAATATACAGAGGTATCGGTAACAGTGTCGTGAGTTCAATGGTTTTTTCCCATCTCAAAAAAGGCCCCAGCTGTTGCAGAATCGTCGCCAAATATACAGAGGTGTCGGTAACAGTAACGGTAAGAGTGTCACGAATTCAATGGTTTTTTCCTATCTCAAAAAATGCCCATCACGCCTAAAGAAGTTTTCACTTCAAAAAATCCCTAGAGTTTAATATTTTGTACTTGTACATATTTTGTATTTAGATATATGTATTGCTATACTTTTTAAAGCTCATTGATGCCTTGAATATGAAAATTTCAAATATAGAAACTTAATTGATTTATTTCTTCATTTTTTTCTAGTCTACTCACAGTCAAACTACAACATTAGATGTTAGGACACAAACAGCAGTGACTTCCTCACTTGCTGGCAATGTTACACAAGGAAGTCAAACTGCTAAATCACAAACAACCATCCAAGGTGTATCTGTTTCATCTGCAATAGCAGCAGCGCAGGTTGTTGTTGCTACCCATTCTCCACCCATATCACAATCCCAGGAAGCCGTTGTACAGTCTGCTACCCCATCTCAGTTTATAGCTGTAGCAGGTATTTTACATGAAACTTGTTTTAGATTAGTCATTTTGAACATTTTAAATAATTTTGTTAATTATTTTAGCTTTTTGTCTGCTTATATATTTTTTTCTGAATGCATTTGTCAATCTTAATATGTGAAGCAATGTTTGTCTTTTCATAAGGTAAAACTAACTAATCATACAAAAGTTAACAACTCAATCAAAAAATCATATGAATTTATCTCAATTTCAGTATTATATACAGATACAGTGCATCTATGTTATTTATCATCTCTTTAAAATGTACAGTTTATTAGCTGAATTTTTAAAGCTATTCTTTAGCTTTAAAATTTTGAAGCTTTTGAATTTTTAAAGCTATCCCCCCCCCCCCCCCCCTCCCTGAATTTCACAATTTTTTTATGCGACCTCTTGACGAAATTAGATTTTTTCCTGTGATCGTTTAATAAAATTCGCGATTTCTTTTCCACGACCTTTGGATGAAAATCACAATTGTTTTCTTGACCGCTGACGAAAATTGTGATTTTATTCTGCAATGCTTCACGAATTTTATGATTATTTTCTGTGATTGTCTGACAAAATTCTCGATTTTTTTCATGACCGAATGATGAAATTCACTGTCACTTATCGCAAGCAATTGCCGAAATTTAAGACTTTTTTTTCTGCACTTGCAATTTTTGATTTTTTTTGTCTGTACCAATTGACGAAAATTACGATTTGTTTTTCAGAATAAATTGATGAAATTTGCAATGTTTTTACATTACTTCTTGACGAAATTCGCAATTTGTTTCCATGATCATTTTTTAAAATTTGCAATTTTCTTCTACAGTTGTTTGATGAAATTCTCGAATTTTTTTCTGTGACTGTTTGACTAAATTTGCAAATTTAGCTATTTTTTGAGACATTGTTCAACAAAATTCCCCCTTTTTTTTCTTTCTTCTGCGACCGTTTGACTAAATTCTCTCTGTTTTATCTTTTCTGTGACTGATTGAAGAATTCAGCCAAAAGTTAATAATTGACAGGAGAATTAATGCCCATGGAGAATTATATGTCTCTCTAAGAACATCTCTGAATAATTCCCGAACTACAAATTGAATCAGTGGGACCCAAAAATTCTCTTCTCGACACACAAATTTTAGTGTGTCGCCGGCTAATTGCGCTATGCCGCCTCCTCTGACTTCATTCGTGGCACACATCAACCCAATTTTTTTTAAACGATTTTGTATTGAAATTGCTGATTGATTTAAAATAAAAAAAACAAGACAAGAAGAAATCTGCCAAAAATCAAAAAAGTGGCATCCCTGATTTTGTTTATATTATTTCCTTTGTGTACGTTATTTGTCGATTGTACATTCAAATTTAGTAATTTTTTTTTTTTTTTACAAAATTTAGGCCATTTTGCTGATTATGATTTTTACCCATTTTCGTGAATTCCATGAGAAAAAAACCTGAAAACTGTGTGCATATTGTTTTGAAATGTGCGAGAAGGGAAGGCTCAAGTAAATAATTAGATCTCTGCTATTCTACGTGTATTCAAGTAACACAGTGGCGTAGCCGGAAATTTTTTTTGCAGTGGGGGGAAGTGATAAAACTTCTGATAATTTTTTTAAACAGAACATCATAAAAATTAATTTTAAACTACAAGTTGTCAGATAAATGATTTTTCTAATTTCGGAGGGGGAGCCTCTCTGCCTACCACTGAAGTAACATATTATTTTAGTGATTAACACATTGAAACAAGCAAATAATGGACTTAATAAATTAGGAATCCGCAAAAGTTAAAACAATTTTCAGGTATCTGAAAAATTTAGTAAAAATAAACAAATTCAGAAAACTTTTAACTGAACTTTTTTTTTTTTTTTTTGGGGTCTTTCCGGATTTTGGAATTCCAGATAATGGATCTACACCGTATTCTGTAATATCAGAATATATTTTTCCAAAGAAAGTATATAATAAAAAAAAATTGTCATAAAGAGTGTCCTATTCTGTATCGAGTGTCAGAAGATCTATTTTCTTTATTTGTAAATTTTTGTATTTTTCTTCATATTTTTTATTTATTAGCTGTTTTAAAATATTGTTATTATTTTAATGGAGCTACATGTATCATGAGGCTTGCCATTCGTATAGTACTTATTACAGTGCCTAGATTACCCTGTCAACAGAAAAGTATCAAAGATATTAGTATTCAATTCTTGATTGAACTTTAATCTAGTTCTGCAAGATTTCCTTTTTAAAATGACAACTAAGTAATTTTATGAGAGTAATGTAATTTTTTTTTCTTGTTTTGGAATGTATCTGTCTATAAGCATACTTTGAGACCTAAAAATTATTATTCAAAAAATTGCTGATGGCACACAAATGCACACAAATAAAATTTATTTTTTAAAAATCCTTTTATGATAAATTAACTTTAAGGTTATATATATTTTTCTATATGATATTTAAAAAAAAATTTACATATGTAGTAATTTTAGTTTAGTTTTAATATGCTTGTATAGTGTTCACTCTAGATAGAAAAAAGTCCTCCTGATAATCACTAAAAAAGGCACTATTGAAGCAGAAAAAGATCTAGTTTAGCAGGAAGGAAAATTTTTTCAACAGAAAATGTACTGCTACTATGTTTAATAAAATTTTTTTTTAAAGGGAACTTTTAGATATAATAAATAAAGGAACCTAAATTTCAAGTGATTTTATGAATTCTAAATTAAAAAAATGCAATAAGATTGCAACATGATTCAAATTGAATAATCACTTATGTTTTTTTCTAAAGAAATGAGGAGGGTGATTGATTTTTGCACTCTCTTGGCACATGCAAAAATTTAGAAGTGTTGTAGCATGAGAAAGAATTTTACAAGTGATCTCTCAGCATAACTCAAGGTGCATTTCACTATTTTAAAACATGGCAGGGCACTGCCATGTTTTAAAATGGTCAAATATATACCCAGTTTCCCCAAGTTAAAAAAAAGGCAAGGTGCTGCTGATGAAAAAAAGGGCCCTTTTTTTATTATCTCTTATTTTTCAGTTTCAGAACATGAGAACCCGGCTGAAGGAAATGTTGCTCTACAACCAAACCAAACTGTTCATCCAACTTATGTGCAGTATGTCGATAGTGCTGGGGAGCCCAACATTTATGCAACTAACAATGGTCAGATGTAAGTTCTTGTTTAAAACTTCATTATAGCTAGCTCTAAATATTATTCTTTTATTTGAATACATGATTAAAGGTTAGTAAGTTTCTTTTGTTTATTCAAATAAGTAAAGATTTTTTTTTATTATTATTATTATTTTTAATATTTTAAAAACAAATACTTTACAATTGTTATTAAGGCTGCTCTCAAATCCAAACTATCTACTTTCTGGCACATTCACAAAGTCATTTTTAATTTTAAATGGCATTAATTAGCAGATATTCTTATTCAAAAACTTATGAACCAAAGAGCTTTTTCTATTTTTTATTTTATGAAGATTTTCAAGATGCAACAAGGCAGCAGTTAGAATAAATAGTGAACAAATTATTTGTGTAATTGTTACACAGATAGTTATTTTCATAAAGAAATAAAATTCTATTGAGATTTTAAAATTTAAATAAAGATTGCTAGAAAATGCTTTTGAAAACATTGCTTTTTTCGCCAAATTCAACTTGCTCCTTTTCATTATCGTCCCAAGGCACTTATAATAAAAAAGTACCATTTTTATTTTGTTGGGCCAGCCCATTTGAAAATTTGTTTCTAACAGACATCTGCTACACTGAACAAACTTGATACATGTGTGTTCTTAAAAATTCTCTATTTGTTTTCTGAAACACTAGGTTACTAAATAAAACATAATACACAAACTGAATACAATATGCTAGCTTTTTTTGTTTGGTGATGTTGGTATTTTCATTATATACATTTAACTAATGTATTTGAACTGTTACTTTCATTATTTAGGACTGGATATTCAGTTTACAGTGTGACTGATGCATCAGCTATGTATACACCAGCCACTGCTGGCTACTATACTGGTGGGAATGCTACTGCATATTCCCAGGTATATATTACTTAACAGTTTACTTTTGTAATTTTTTATTTACATAATCAACAAGTTGACAACTGTAAATTTATGAAATGTAAAATCTATATTTTGCATCAACTCTAGTTGATAGAAGAAAGTAGTGGTTACAAAGTTCAAGGTCAAGTTATAGAAGCTGATGCACATCATAATTTAGCCCCTGTTTCTGCAGCTGTTACCTTAACCAATAGAATATCACCAGTCAATGTGAGTAATTTTATTTATTTATTTTTGGTAGTTGCTTTTTAAATGTTTCTATTTTTTTACAAATATATTCTCAAGTATTTTTGTAAATTCAAAAATTTGTCATCTGAACAAAATTTTAACGCTTACTGTACTGATTATTCATTATTAATACATTTAATCTTAAAATTTAGTAGATGCCAGCTGTAATTTTGTGTCAAATGTGGTTAGCAATGTGTGTGATCAGTAATTTTGGCAATCTTTTTATTTATTTTCATGAACTTTTATCAGTTATTATATATCTCAAAAATAATACTAGATGTCATGACATACTCTTTCGCTTTTGTTTTGATCATATATAGCTTTGTTACCAAATATTGCATAATTTCAATCTTTACTTCATCAAATAGCACAAAAAATATATTTTCTATTAAAGTTTGTTTGAAAACTGTAACTTAATTTATCGATTTTGGATGATTCTTTAAAATACCTTCCAAGTATGAATAAATTGTGAATTTTGTCAAACAATCGTGTGAAAAAATCGCGATTTTTATCAAATGATTGCAGAAATAGAGAATTTTGTCAATCAAATGGAAAAAAAATTATTAAAAAAAAAAAAATCACAAAATTTGTCAAAGATAGAGCAAAATAAATCGCAAATTTCGTCAAATGACCATGAAAAGAATCTCAGATATCATCACTTGGCTGTGGGGAAAAATATCACAAATTTTGTCGATAGGTCGCAGGAAAAAATCACGAGTTTCATAAAACGATTGTGGGAAAAAAATCATGATTTTTGTCAAAAACTTTTATCATAAGTTTGTTAATCAGTTACTGAAGAAATATCATGAATTACGGCAATCGATCATGCGAAAAAATCATGATATTCGTCAAACGATTGAGCATAATAAATTGTAAATTTCGTGAAATGATCGTGGAAACAATTGTGAACCTGATTTAATCTGAACCTTTAAATATGTTTAAATGAAAAATTAGCGAAAGAATATTGATGTTTAGTGATAAAAGCGCTCATTTTGTTGTTCTTTTTGTCTGAACTCTTTGAAATCCTTACAAGTTATAAATAAAACTGTTTTACAGCCTGTGTAAAAATTTTGTGAAAAAATATTGTTATCTAGTTGTAAAAGAAATGTTTTCTCGCTTTTTTGTTAGTTTGTATGTTTTTGCATCGGCTCCTTTAACATAGCAATAAAGAAATAGTTCTCATATTTCAAACTCTTTGAAATTTCAATTGGTTATAAATATGACTGTATCCAAGCTCTCTTTAAAAATTTTATGAAAAAATATACATATTTAGTAGTGAAAACATAAGTTTGAAAGAGGGGGGAAAGCTTTCAGCGCAATGACCATTTTACGCCATCCGTTTTCAATCAACCCTTTTTTCAAATCCCCTAAGCTAAACAACTCTAAGTAAACACGTTTCCTGTTTCTGTGGGTAGAAGCCTTAAAAAAAACATTGAAGCATGCGCAAAGAGACTATTTTCCTGTGGAAAAGAGAGTGTGAATTTGTCAGAATGTGGTTTTTGCGTTAAATATATAGATTTTTGTATATGAGATATTAATTATAACTTTTTGTTGAAAGTTAATAGAACTTCCTTTAATTACATTATTGTGTACTGTTACTATCAGGCAACATTAATTAACGATTTAAAATATGAAAATACTGTTATGTCGGTATGTCAGTAAAGTTACTTGTAAAAAACAATTTTCTGCTTTTTTATATTGGAAACTTGACAAATTTGGAATATTTGGAGTTTTTTTAAATTATTTATTTATTTATTATTATTATTATTTTATTATTTTATTTTTTATTTTTATTTATTTTTTTTTTTTTTTTGGGGGGGGGGGGGTGTTTGTTTTACCAAATACATTTCTGGAGTTTTAAGAAGCTTTATATATATATAGTCACTAGTATTTTGTTCCATATTTCTGTTTTGGAGCATTGTTAAAAGAAAACTTTTTTCACCAGTATTTTCTTTATGTTTTGAAATATATTTTTAATTGTATTGCAGGAAGATCCAAGAAAAGTAGCAGATATCATATCACCTTTTACTAATGACCAGTGTGTTATCCAAACATTGCATAGTCCCCATGATGCCACTCAGCTTCAATTAACATCACAGCAAAATCAGTCACAGTCACAACCTACTCATCATTCTCAACACCAAAATGTTCGTGACATGGATATAATTCATGTGAGTTTTATTTATTCTTTTGATTTTCGAAATCGTTCTTTTTATTAAAACTAGGGGGATTCTGTCCCATAGAGCTATGCTTGCTAACTCCATTCAAACAATGCTAAAACCATGCTAATTTACTCTGTTAAAAAAAATGACAGAAGATTGAATTATAATTAAACAACCAGTGGCGATCTTCTGTAATCGTATTGCAATTCATTTCCCTTTGATTGTGCGATTTTTTTTTTTCGGTTCTTAAGGGCGAATGAGCTGCTTTCATGACAGCGAACAGCTGTTTTCATGATTGATTAACCACTTCAATGGTTGCATGATTTTTTGATTAATGTGACAGTTTCGTCTGCTGTCTATTGTATAATATGAAACTAGAGACTCAAGTTCACTTTCTTCAAGTCCTTTTATAAACTTCCTGTAGAGCTTGAGGTCTTTACAAACACTGCATGTTTTTGAAGTCTAAAAATATCACATGGTATGAAATCAAAATGATTTTTGAGTTGAGTTGAGGTATTTACTAATGTTGTACAAAAAAGTGTTTCCACCAATAATGAGAAAAATAAATAAAATGAAAATAAATTTGAAAACAGATTGTGACAGACATGACAATATTTAAACACTTGTATTTCAGTTATTTTTCTGACTTTATTTTCCCTTTTCATCATAAACTGTTTGCTGTGATATACAGAGAGAGAAAATGAACTATAAGTATTTTATACAAGTATATATTTTGTTTAAAGACAAGTATATATTTTGTTTTTATGACAAACATGACATGTCATTAACGTAAAAATGTCGGACTTCTAACAAAAAAATATAAAGATTTATAACTGTAATTTTGGTGTTTTTTTTAGAATGTAGTGATCCAGTTTTCAAAATAAAATTATAAAAATAAGATTTATTCAATGCTTAAGTGCTTCAATTGATATCAAAGTTTGGATAATCAGAGCTGATATTTTGTGTCAAAGTAGGAAGTAAAAATAAATTAACAGTAAAAAATTACTTTTTCATGTATAGTGTGTTATTTTTTGTTGTTTTCAATAGATATGTTTTCTATAAATTAAAATGAAAAAAAATTAAATTTGTTCAAATTTTACAAATGGTCTCTATGTCAAACTTCACGTAAAATTAACCCTTGTATAAAATGGCTAAGTAAACAATGTTGTTGCCTCCTGGAATTTTATAACAACATTATAAAAAAATTGTTTTAAATAAGATGTTTCAAATATATAATTTTAAATATGATGTAATTTTCACCAAAGTTTTCTTTCTCTTTTTAATGTTCATGTGAAGATACATTTTTTAATTGTAAGGAAATGTTATTTGCCCTGTGTTAAAATTTGGCAACAATAGCTAGAAAGAATTTTTTGAAATATGAAACAACTTTCTTGCATAAATATATTTTTCAATTGAAACTGTTTCGCAATATTATTATTTGGGCATTTTAAATATGATTATTTTTCCCCATTTACTGCTTTTAACATGTAATAATTTAATGATTATTTTAAAGTTTTCTTTCTGTTTTTAATATTTAAGTGTAAATACCTATTTTAATTGAAAGCCAATATTATTATTTGCGCTATTTTAAAATTTGGCAATAGGTAAAAAAAGGACCTTTTTGAAATATGAAATAAATCTCTATTAATAAAATTTTTAATAAAATAAAAAATAAATAAAATCTTTAAAAAAAGATTGCGTAATTCACACTGCAAGCTTGTCAAGTATGTCTCTGTGAAAGATGGTTAAATTGCTATGCATAGTTTTTGATCATATAAAACTTCTTTAAACAGAACTATTTTTACAGACTTCAACATTAAATAACGTTTAAAATAATTCTCTGATTTAAAAACTGTCTGCTTCAGCATGTTTATCGAACATTTTTCTATAAAACTAATAATTTTCATATATTTATATGCAATAGTTTTCTTAATACTAGCCAATAAAGACCTCTGTTCACAAAAAAATTCATGTATGGCAGTGACAGCAGCAGCATTAGTTACCCTTTTTTAGAATAGATAGATTAATGTTGTTAAAAATGATATATGAATAGAATATAAATATGATGATACACTATGATATTTACTTCTTCATTAGTACCTACTTTTTAAAAAAGTACAATGTTTCCATAAGATTCTCATTGTAACTTGTGTCTTAATAGGCTTTGTTAATAAAACATTATTGAATAATAAAAAAAGTAATTTAATTTAACAAATGGCAAAGATTTTTTTTCTTTTGGCATTTTCATAATTCAGCTTAGAGGTCTGCATGGGCTGAATCCGGGCCAATTTTCATTCACGAGACTCGAGCTGGGCCTGAGCCTAACTTTTTTGGGCCGGGCTGGTCCCAATTTCTTTTTTCTGGACCAAGCCAACGTTGGGACATCTTTCTTCCTAAAGGTCTGCATGGGTCAAAATTTTCAGTCCCTGTCCTGACCCAGCTCCTATGAAAATCATTGACCCGGTCCCTGTAAAAATCAGTAAAATGAAGCCGACACAACAGTTTTTGCAAAAAATGCATATACTTTTAAATGGCTAATATTTTACAATTAAAATTCTTTTTAAAGAATGTACATACATTTTTAGGCAAAAAAATTAAAGCACAGTAAAACCTCTTAAAAATAATTTGTTTATGATGGAAAAATGTCTTGATCTGTGCAAATTGAACATAATAATCAATGTGAAAAGAATATAATACATTAACAACAGACGATGCACCTGCTTTATGTATTAATATTTTTCTTCTGTTACTAAATCTTCATTTGAATCTGATTGTCCAAGTCAGTTTATTTTAATCAGTGTTTATGTACGTAATTGTCTAAGTAGTCATTAATATCGTTGATACTTTGTATTCCATGCATTTCGAACATAATACGAAAATAAAATCTATGCACAAGTAAGGGTGCTTTTTGAATAATTTTAACTGTAGGATAATGTTGCTTCAGAAACATCGGCATATTTTGTATAAATTCAGTCAGGCTGAACTTTTAGCTTTCATACCTGGCTAGGTTCAGGCTGAATTTTTTGCTTTTATACTGAGCCAGGCCAGGTTGGGTTAAGACTCAGGCCAAACTTTTTCATTTTATACTGGGCCGAATGAAATTTTTTTTTGTATGAGTCGGCCCAGGTCTGGAATTTTCGGCCCATGCAGACCTCTAATTCAGTTAGCCAAGAAAAATTATCTTGATTATCTTAGTGTTAACGAATTGCTTGGAATGATTTTTTTAAATTTTTTACATCCCTCTTTTGCATCATGTCTTATGCTTGATTACTTAGTATTAGATGATTTTTGGCATATGCTTCACATTTTGTTGCTTAAAAAATATAGTCCTGTACTACTTCTAATTAATCAGTCAGTTTACTTTTTTCTTATATTGACATTTATCAGAGCAAGTTGACAAAGTTTGAAAATATTGTTAAACTTTGTTATAACCCTCTCAAGAATAGTTCACAAATTTGTTACATCTGATAGTTTGTTGTATATAAGTCTAAAAGTACATGATGAGCCAAAAATTTATGAATTTAAGATAAATATTGCGAAAATTGGAAGAAAAAAAATCTAATGAAAATAAAATTAAACATAGTTAACGTTGAAATCTAAAATCTTAAAATCTGCAATTCTCAGAAATCTGAACAATCTCTTGATAACATACAGTGGCTCACAAAAGTGTTCGTACACTTACATATTTCAATAAAATAGTGCTCTATCCATTAATTAAAATTAATATTCCAGAATGGGTATTTAAGAATATGATCTATAACTTATTCTTAACAAAACTACATAAAATATTTTAAATACACAGTAAAACTTTATTTTGTAGAAATCAATAATAAAAAAATAACAAAAAAGTTACCTCATAGAAGTCTTTGTACACTTTAAAGAAATCGCTACATATTAGTAAATATTGTAACATTTTGTTAAATTAGTACTTAGTAGGGTATCCTTTAGCATCCACAACAGCTTTTAAACGCCTTTGGAATAAATTTCACAAGTTTTTTTTGTAATTAACTGCATCAATGTTCATCCATTCATCGATAATTACAGTTTTTAGTTCGTTTTCCGTTTTAATATCGTGTTTTCATATTCTAACCTCCAGTTCTCTCCAAATATGTTCTAGTGGGTTCAAATCCGGGGACTGAGGTGGTGTTTTTAGAACTTGTGGACAATTATAAAGACACCAGAGGCAGACGTTGAAGGACGTTTGCTTAGGATCGTTATCCTGATAAAAAACAAAGTTGTTTCCAATACCCAAATTTTGAGCTGATAATTTTAAATTGTCTTTTAAAATATTTAAATAAAGAGCATGATCCATTATGCCATCAATAAATACTAAATTACCTAGTCCTGATACTGCCATGCACCCCGCACAAGGACACCTCCACCACCATGCTTAACTGTTCCAACTAAGTTCTTGGGATTAAGTTCTTCATTTTTTCTTCTCCATACAATTATATGCCCATCGAAGCCAAAAATGTTAAATTTGCTTTTGTCTGCAAATAAGACATTATTCCAATACGATTCGGGTTTATTTATCATTGATTTTGCGAAGGAAAGCCCGAGATTTCTGTTTTTCGCACAAACAAAAAATTTTCTAAGGGCAGAACGCCCATTTTATGCAGCTGATCTCAGAATGCGTCAAACAGTTTCAGGTGAAATTGAAGTAGAATATTTTTCATTAAGTTCTGTAGCAACTTTTACAGCACTTAAACGTGGATTTTTTACAATTTTTCTAATTATAATTCTTTGATCACGTTGTGTTAACTTTGACAGACGACCTTTTCTTACTTTGTTTTCGATCCGATTTTCTTCTTTAAAGCGTTTTATCACATACTGTATTGTAGAATTTGATAAATTAACTAGTTTAGCAATATTTCTAACTGATTTACCACTATTATGATGAAAGATAATTAATTTTTGAATGCTGTTAGTTGTTTCGTTACGATTACGAGCCATTTTTAATAATAAATAGAATATTACGGTCCAATCAAACAAAATATAAAGCCAAACTATTTTTTAATGTCACCAAAATGCAAAAATAAAAATAGAATGACAGACGATAATTTTAATTATGAATTTATCCAAAAATATTTTAGTGTACGAAGACTTTTGTGGCGTGTTTTTTTCTCTTCCTCCGTCTATTTTTATTTTTAGATAAAAAAGAAAACAGTCAACATTAAAAAAAATTCTGGGTGTTATTTGGAATAACATAGAGATGGTGTGAAAAAATATTGGACTTCATATTCTAAATCAATTCCAGGGAAAATCCTTTTTATTGCAAAATTTTAAAGTGTACGAACACTTTTGTGAGCCACTTTATATAGTGTTTTCCAGACTTGCTAGATTTATGTGGCATAGTATTAAATTTTAAAAATAAAACACAATTTTGAAATATATCAAATGCTTTTAATTAGCTTTTGTTGTTACACGAATTTATCTTACTAGGGACTTCACATGAATGCAATTTTAGTAAAAGATTTGCCAACTAAGGGTTCATACACCTATGGAAAACCTGGGGAAACCAACTCAGGAAAATTGTTTTATATTTTAATCTCCTATAAATTGATTCTTTATCCCTTTATAGTTATGAGAGAATTATATAAAGAATACAATAGAGAATTATAAATAATAATAAAAAAAGACTTGTGTATATGTTTATCTTTTATTTATTTACTTTACGAATTTAAATAATTACAGTTATGCAATATAACTAATTAAAATTTCCACTACATAAATTATTTGGATCTAGTCATATTCTATTTATTCTATTTTTGTTTATTTGTTTCATAAAATATACATTTCCACTTAGCCTCATTTTCCATTTGTTTATTTATTTCAAATACTTACAGGTACAATGGCTTATAGATAACTATGAGACAGCTGAAGGCGTTAGCCTACCCCGTAGCACATTATACAATCATTACCTTAGACATTGTTCAGAACATAAATTAGATCCTGTAAATGCTGCTTCTTTTGGAAAGTTAATACGTTCTGTTTTCCTTGGTTTACGTACAAGACGACTCGGAACAAGGTGATTGATAATTCTTGGTTCTGTTTGTTATAGAATTAAATATTTTGTATTTCTCGATTTTAACTGTCATTCTTTATTATTCCTTAAAGGGGCAATTCCAAGTATCACTACTATGGAATTAGAGTAAAACCAAATTCACCTTTAAATCAAATATCTGAAGAAAACTCAGGAATGAGGCAGCAAACTCTAAATCAGATCAAAAAGTAATTCATCTTTTTTGTATACATTTTATATTGTTTTATATAAGTGTTCAATTTAGTTACCAAAGTTCTTATTTCCTTTCGTTATTCTAAAACAATATTTTTACTATGATTTTCAAAGTCAAAAGATGAATTTAAAACAAAGTTTCCAATTGTATTGAATAAACAAATAATTTTTTATTTCACTTTTTGTCCTGTTATTAATAATGTTTTCAGTTTGTTATTGCATTTTGTACTTTATATTTGTGCAAAAAAAATACTAAAGGGGAAAAAAATCTCTTTTTAGCCATCAAATTAAAATCTCAATATTTTTTTCTTATTTATACTCTTTATATATTTATTTACTGTATGAAAGATTTATTTCTTGGAAATAACTTGTTTAGATAATTTAATTTAGTTATGTAAACTTTGATTGAGGAAAGTATAACAGTAACATTTGTTATGTTATTGAAGTAGTGTGGGCTATTTTTGTCACAAATATACCTGAAAGCAACAAAGGTGTTTTGGGGCTCCAAAATGACAGATTTTTGAAGTCATTTTCTTAAAAAAAAAAAAAAAAAAAAAAAATCATGCTTTAAAAAAATTAGTTTTGATTTGTAAAATGCATCATGAGCCCATTGAAATGTAGGTACCCTGTGGTTGTTCACCCCTACAACTGCCACAGAATATATCCCTAAAATAATAATTTTTATTAATTTCATCTTGGATAAGAATATCAATTCCAAATTTTCATAAATTTTATTTATTTATTTATTTTTCAAATTCAGCTCAGTCTAAATAAAATTTGGCAGTTCCATTTCTTCTAAGATCTATTTCAAGTTTATGTTTGGCCTATTTTTTTTACATCGATGTATTTGGTACATCGATGAAATAGTCAATATGTTACTGCGATTTGTTACATCGATGAAATAGTGAAGCAGGAAAACAACTTTTTGCCTATTTTCCTATCCTAGTCAGTCAAATAATTCTGATTTTATTATTTTAAAATTTGAGTTTGATCAACTTATTTTTACAAAATTAAAAATAAAAGTTAAAAATATTTTCAGCTTAAATATAATTTCCAAGTTACTTCTTAATATTTTGTAACTTTGCAACATCTGAGTTATGTACGTAGACATCTTATGAGAATTTTAATTTAATTTTGTGACTAAGGTGAGTAGCAGATGCTGCCCTTGGTAGAAATTGTAGGCAAGTAACATATTGATTGTAAAAAAAAAAATATATATATATACATAAGCTGGTTTGAATAATAAAAATCTTTACATGTTTTGTAAAAGAAATCCCAATATGAGAAATATGAAAGATGATTTGCAAAATAACTCGAGTTATGTAATATGTGCGGCTAAAATATTATTCTCCTGTGCTCATATTACATCGGCAGCTGGCTGGGAGGAAAGGGCTCATTTTGACCCAACAATCTATGATAAGAATTTGAGCATAAATAAAACAACAACAAAGAAAAGTTTACCTTTCTGAAGTGTGCCAAAATCTGATTTTAAATGTACAAAAAAACTTGAGCATTTAGCATTGTATCCAATTTAAATGCCACAGGTGCTGGATTGACGCTATTTCTTAGTGTATTATTGAAACCTTCCTACCTCCGCATTATAATCATGCGACATGCTAGCTGGCTAGAGTGGAAAAGAATGGCTTTTTTGTGCTTGAGATAGAAAATGCCTTTTAAACTTTGTTTTTCTATTAAAAGTACGAGAGAAAAACACTGCTTGTGGGCACACAAGTATGGGTGGGGGTGAGAAAAAATTGCTGTTTTTGCTCTCATTTCTTAGGTCAATTTTTGTACTAAAAAAGATGCCAGTTTAAATAACTTGGTATCTAGATTTTTAAAAAACTTGATTGTCAGTGGCGACTGCATTTGTGAAGCCCTGTCCTATTGTATAACTTGTAAAAATCATGAATAGAAAAGTGGAAACAAATAAAACAACAATTACATTTAGTATAAGCTTTACAGGTAGCAAATATTGTAATGTGATCGATGCACTTTTAACCCTTGCATATTTTTTGCCTAATTTGCTGAAGTAGAATCACAAGCCATCTTCAACATTTAGTGTGTTTTAGAATCTTGTTTTTAAATCAGTCAATGAGGTGGAAATTCTTTTTACTTACCCATCATATGTAGTATAGGGTAAGTCTTGTAATTGTTTTGAAAATCGAAAAATTTTTTTGACGGATTTACACGTTTCAGACACTGGAGATTCCAAAAAACATATTTATAGAAAAAAAAATTTGCCGTCCGTCTGTGTGTCTGTAAACGCTCTATCTCCCGAACAAATTGAGATAGAGACTTGCAATTTGGTACGTACTTAGTATGTAATAATGGGAAGAAGCCTATTTCATTTCAATAACCTCGATTAACCGGGACATTTTTTTTCGGACTCTCGAAATATTCGTTCTGATGAAAGGTATATAAAAATTTTCGAAATTGTTTATTTTAAGTAGTAAATATAAAAAACAATAAAAAAACATAAATTTTGCATAAAACATGAAGTCGATCGGATAATGAGTTGCCGAGATATTTGTAATCATATTTTCCACACTCTTCGATTTTTCATGACTCTATTTCATCCAAATTTCACTTCAAAGATATATTTTAATTGAAAATTTGACGCTTAATCAGATTCAATAAACCACTAGTTAATAGGAGTATTATTTTTGGAGTTATAAGGAAAAACCTCTTTCAAGCAATTCAGTAATCAAGCCTTTTTATGACGTCATCAAGCCACGATTTTATTTGAATTGCAATGCATTTTATAAGTAGTTTACACATTTTTATTTTAATATTTTACATTATACATATACATGATGGGCAAGTATTACGGTGGCCCCCAACGACTAGTTTACTAACTTATTTAGCAGCCCCACATGCTGGTTGTGAACACAGATTCGTCATGTATCCCCTTAGAACTTCTTTGCATACCCCCAAGGAGTACGTATATCGCACTTTTGGAAACTCTGTAATAAGGCACAATTCTTGATTCTAAAACTCTTAAAAACCTATCTTATTTGATATTTCCATCGCTTTATATATTTCTTAATATCTCTTTGTAAATTGCTCTTTTTATAATCTTATTATTATTTTTTTTTACACCAAATCTTAACCTTAGAATTAGCGGCTTCCTTGGCTAATGAAAATTTATGTTCGGCAGCTACTATTACATGCACTTTTCAAAATGCAGAAAGACCATATTGAAAAGTTGTCATCCTTATAATCCTGTTATGCAGTTGTCATATGCAGGTTTGCTGCATCACTGTTAAATGTACCATTTGTAAAAAAAAAAAAAAAAAAAAGTCAATATCTTCTAATGTGAGTACTAATGAGTTCTGTTCTCTGCTTACTGATGCTTGTCAACCACTGGAAACATGTTTTAAGCACAACTTAAAAAAAAAATAAAAAAATATGTGGTCATTTTCACTCGTCGAAGTGTGCTTCTAATTCAGCCATACTCAACCTTTTTTTCTCACGGGCCGCAGACACATGTTTGTGATGTTAGGCGGGCCGCAACACTCTTAACAAAGGGTAAAATAGGGGTAATTAAAATAATATCTAACAAAAGTAGTATAACAAAGCAATGTTACACCAATAGGGTTAAAAGTATGTCGCGGAAGAAATGTTACCAAAAAATTTTAACAGCACCATTTCCAAACAATAAACTTTGTGGTAGATTTCTCTTATAAATTTTATAGAAATAGGCCGCAAAATTCGTTGTTTGGAAATAGTAGTGTAAAAAATGTTTGGTGCCAATTTTTTATGAGATAAACGTTCCACACTAAAACGCAGTAATAGCTGTATAATAAGTATAAAACGTTACAATATAACAATGCAAAATTGTTAAGTTCTTTAAAAAAATCATGAGATTTTTTCTAATAAACCAGTATTTTGCTCAATTCAAAAACTTTATTTTCTTTTATTTGTAGAAATATATAGATCTAATAGCAAATCTAATTAATTTGGAATAATGTTTGATTAGTGTTGTAGATTTAGAAATGTATACAACACTATAGCACAAATAAAACCACATGTAAAAAGAAATTTTGACTAAGAATTTAAGATGTTTTAACATGATTCTAAATTAATTATAAATAACAGGACAGATTTTATCTTCCCATGAAAATATATAAAACAACAGTCTTAAATACATTTTATGCACATATCAATTCATTTTAAACATGGATTAATGATTATGTGTCTCGGGCCGCACATAAAAGGTCGCCGGGCCACATGCAGCCCGCGGGCCGCAGGTTGAGTATGGCTGTTCTAATTGGTAGATTGTGGTCAGGCAAATTAAATTTTATGCTATAGGGTGAAATGTTATTTGATCAAGATGTGAAATTGTTTCTAAATTTCCATACCATCTTATATATTGCATTTTTTAGACTAATTTATCTTATAGTGGCCTTTTCCTTATATTATCTTTTGTTTTATCAGCCGGTTTAAAGCCAACTTACCTGCGAAATCTGAAAGTAATGATGGTAGCAGTGCCTCAAGTACATCTGGTGTAGCTAGTCAAACTGAAACTCCTACTCAACCTCCTCCTATCTCCCAACACCAGCATCAGCAGTTCTTAGGTGATGCTTCTACAGCGATTCCTAATTTTATTGAAATTGACACATGTAATTTCCCCCTTCCTGACGGGATCAACTTGGAGCACGTTGAAGCATTTAAATTACTTTATCGGGAGCATTGTGAGGTAGGTATACTTTTTGTTTAACTCTACATCAAATAAAATTTGTAGATTTCAAGATAAATAATATTTTTCATTATTTAAAATTGCTATCCCTGTTTGGGGGTAATAATCTCTCATATTGTGAAGTATACTTTTTAAAATATGTATTCATTAGTGAACCCATGTAAGGCTTTCCCACTACAATCTTTGCAATTATTTACGAATACTTTTTTCAATAATTCTTACTTAACTGCAATTGTGAAAACTTGCTTATTACTCCTTTCCTATGTTACTCAACTTACATTCTCAAGATAAATGGTTTAAAAACATTTAACTTCTATGACCCTTATAGATTCTGAGATATATTGTTGGCTTCCCCCTTCCCCGAGGTGTGTGAAATAAATACAAATAAAAAAAAACTTTTACTGAAATCCTTTTTTACTGTTATGTAATGACATAAAAAAAAATGATCAGATTTCAATCTTTATCATCAGTATAGTAAATTATCCTATATTTTATCTCTCTCCCTCCCAAGTTGATCAGATATTTGAAGGACATGGGTTTCAACAAGATATCTTAACACAACAAAAGTTTCAAGATATTCAGTATTAAAGTTTTCAGAAAAAAATCTATAACCAAAACCAATATGATTGCTTCTTCTAAAACAGTTGATTTATTAAAATTGGGCCTCCAATTGCCTATGTACAACACTTTTTGTCTGATAGATCATCTATATATATATTTGTCTTACGTGGCACGGAAATAGGGCTGAATTTCTAGCTTATTGTTGGCAACAACCGTAGTTTCCAGAGCACAGACCAATGAAAAGACTAGATTGTGTTAGATAGATCAGCTTGCCTCCAATATGGCGGTCAGTGTCAGAGCAGTGAAAATCAAGCTAGCAAATATTAAAAATAAAATAACATGCACGTAATCCAAAGCGTCTGAGATTATTCTTCATTTTAATTATGAGTAATATTGCTAATTTCAAATGAATCCTCAACTCTTATTTAGAATTTATGAATTTCCCTCACATGAAAAATCGGAGAGAAGTAAATATATCAACTGTCTAAGTTGCACCTGCTGCCATCTGTTGCAGAAATCTATAATCAATTAGAATAGTAAAATGTCGAACGAAATTTAAACAATAATTGATGATAAACTATCTTCCTATTACATAGTTTTTTTTTTTTTTTTTTTTTTTTTTAATGAATAAGCCGGGATGTACAATATTATAGGTGCAATAAGTTTTAAACAAATTATGTTTCCAAGATCCTTTATTCATAGTATTTAAATGATTTATATGCTCATTAGTAGCTCCAACTAAATGCATTTTTAGTTGTGTTTTCAACGGATTTCAATTACTTTTTTACATTAAAAAAATTGTCAATTTCATATGTTCAAATGATTTATGGTAGTACTTATTCCGGCTAGAATTACTGCAAAAATAAAAAGGGGCGAGCGAGCGAAGCGAGCTGGGACCATGTAGCGGTCTCAATGTGAATTGCTTTGCAATTCACGGGGGGTTGGCAAGTGTTAGCGAGTAGGGGGCTGAGCCCCCTAGTATATATTATTTCTATTATCAACATCCTTTTTCCTATACATTTACATTAAATCAGCATTCTTTTCAAAAATGAAATGAAAGGTTTTTCTCAAATCGATGTTGTGACAAAAATAAAATACTGCATTACGTCTTTCTGAACAATGATTATAAAAAAAATAAATAGTACAAAAAATATAAAGTGGGAAGTCTCTGCCTGAGTTTATTTTATATTTATGGTTAACAAGCGAAATTCAAACGTTTAGAAGAAAATTACGCCATTGATCGATCGAAACAGTGATATTTCTTTTGCAGCTTAAACTGATGCTTTGTTATATTAAATTAAATAGTACTAGCAGAGATTAGCTCGCTACGCTGGTCAGTTTATTCCAAACGGTCCTCGAGTTAAACGAACTTAAGATTGGGCAGCCCATTATCTTCGGATCCGGTTAACTTCGATATAAATAAAAAACCAAAAAAGAAAATTTCATTTAAATGCTTTAGAAACTGCATTAATGTATTTTTAAAAACTGTTATTGTTGATTTATTTTTTGTACGAAGGGTGAAGGACGAAAATTGACCCAACTACCATTTCAAAGAAAGAGAAAAATTTCCTTCCCATTGGAAGTGGGGAGAAGGATGAATGGCTTTCTCATTGTGTGGGTTTGAATCCCTTCCTTTACTCTTTATTCAGACCCAGTCCACTCTCAAACTATAAAAGGGGAGAATCCCACTGGTATTTCCTGCTGACATCATTCTCTAATGCAGTTAAAATACATATATATATATATTTTTTTCCCTTGTGTGTGCCTTTTGCTATCTTTGATACGTTTAAGTGTAACTTTGATGGAATAAATGAGATGATATTCTGGCTTAATTAATGTTATTTGCAGATATTTTATCCTCAATTTTTCTTTAGAAGTTTAAACCTGCATCTAAAAATATTAGACTACTGCAAAATCCTTGCACAGGCCCACTGGTTTTATTTTATTGGACTTACTAAATTTTAATAACAAAGGTTTGATACATTACCTGAAATTTATCTTTGATTATAATGGCATTTATTGAATAATAAATAAACCTTGTACTTTTAAAAAAATGCCAATTAAATAATTTTACATGAAAATCAGAATTTTCTTAAAATGTCAGTTACAATGTTTTGCACCCAAGCCCTTCATTTATTTAAGGATCATACTTTATTTAATAATTTTGAATTTATATATTTTTTTCTATACTGCCTTACTCTTTTATATTTGTTAATATTTTTGTGTATTAATTTCAATACCAAGATATTGCCAATGAAATTTTAATTTTTCTATGTATTTTATTATAGGCTTTCTTAGATGCTGTTGTTAATCTCCAGTTTGCTATGGTTGAAACTTTATGGCAGTCATTTTGGAGAACTTATAACAGCAGTGTGGGTAGAAGGTATGATAAATTTGATTTGATTTTTGCTTCAATGAGTGAAAAACATAATATTTTAATTTGGTAGTTTTGACTGTTTTTTGCATTCTTAATGAAATTTCTTCTATTAAAATTTTATATCATTAATACTACTTAAATTTTTATATTTGAGTACTTAATTTTATAATAATATCTGTCGTTAAATTTATATTTTGTATGTTTTTTTTAATTTTTTATTAACAATTGTGAAATTTCATTAGTATAAATTTGTGCTAAGTTGATTAATGTTTAGATTGGTGCATTTTTGCAGAATTAATACATTATGTATCAAGGTTCCCAAAGTCCTTATAAAGTGCATATGCAGTATTATTTTTATTTGTCATTTCTAAAGATTACTTATATGTACAGTACATAAGTATACTAAATTTTTATCAATAGGAGCTAAAAAATACTTATTTTTCCTTGAAAATGGAATGCAGTTTCCAAGTGATGTAATTTCCTTTAGATATTTTACCTCTTGCTAGAGGTGGATACAATATCTGATAATAATATTCTAATTATTGGTATTCTTTAATTTTTTTGCTATAAAAACTAAGAAAGCCTTGAAAAAGATATTTTCTGTTATAACAAACTCAGAGCAAGAACTCTGTATTTTATCTTATACAAGTATTTAACAAATAATTTTCTCCTTTAAAGTTCTTATCCAAACAAATGCATTGCTGTTCAAAAAAAAAAAAAAAAAAAAAAAAAAAAAAAAAAAAAAAAAAAAAAAAAAATGCTAAGTTATCCTTCATGTATCTACGGTAAGAAACACTAATATTTGAAGTTTGTCCAAGTTAAAAGTCAAGCACCCAAAATCTTTCATTAACAAGAATGAAAAATCATGCATCAAGCATAGATTATGAAACACTTTCCAACACATGCAATGCAGAACACTGCAACAAAACTTCACTGTTGAATAAGATGAAATAAAATATGTAAATAAACAGCTTAGGAAACATATAACACATTTAACAATCCAGTTTCAGCAATTATCTTCCATAGTAAAAAGTTTAGTCGAAATATTTTGTGCAGCCCTGTATATGATCTATAGATTTGGATATATGCTACATAGCATGATAAAAGCATGATTTAGATCAGCTGGAAAATTCATATTTAGCAAATTTTGCCAATCGATGTAAATGCACTCAAATTCTTATGTGCAGTCCTGTATATTATCTAAAGACTTTTGTACATACCACATATTAAACTAAAATTTAATTTAGGTAAAAAACACACATAAGGCAACGTAAAACACACTTCCAACATTTACCAACCATAAATGGCAATGTATCTTGTTCTTTGTGCAGTCCTGTATATGAATTTATTTATGTTCCACAAACTTCCATTTGCCTACTAAACATAGTTCAGCAGGAAAATGCATAACACAATTCAAAACTACCATTAAGCAATTCACTCCCTTTAGTCGGTAATACTTACGAATTCCTTTGTATAACAATAGTCCTATATATGATCAACAGAATTTATACACACCATGCACTATGCAAAAATTTAGTTAAACTTAAAAACACAAATCAAAGTTGAAAATGTGCTAGACTGTAATTATCACAGATAGACTGTAACCAAATTCTTTTGTATCTCCCTGTAAATGAACAATAGATGCAATGCACACCATACTTTTCAGCGAGCAATTTATAATGCACCTCAGTAATGCATATAAATTTCATTATGTTTGAAATAGTGTAACAAAATTAAATTAAACTGCTAGCGATTTTTCTCTGCCGCACATTGTGTAACAGAACCCTTTTCTGTGACCCTGTAAATGAATAATTAATGCTTTGTGCTCCATATTCTACAAAAAGCATGTTTTAGTGCACTTCATCATTGGATATCCATTTCATTATGTTTTAAATGGTGTAACATAATCAAAATGCACATGAAACTATTTTTTCCCATTGATTGTAATGTAACAGAATACTTTTGACTGTCCCTGTAAACGAACTATAAATGCTACTTACTTCATTTTCTATGAGGATTGAGCTATATAAAACATCAATAACATATGAAAATTACAAAGCAATCCGAGTATATTTACGAGAGTTAGAGAACAGACAGACAAACCAAAGTTATAAACACTTTTCAACTATGTTAGAAAGTGCTAAAAAAGACTTCCCATGACTTGGCCACAGGGTTGTAAAATAACACAAAAAACAGGTTTTTTTGGTGTAAATGATTTTACATTTTTGAAGAAAGCTGAACATTCCTATTCTCAAATATTTGAAGTCAGGCATTAAACAAAAATTACTTTAAGTTATTTTGTTGAAATTTAATAATATAATTTTTATTTGGGTTCAAATCCTGGACTGTACATTTTTTCACTCAGTTGGAAAATTACAACTTGTATGATTTATTTACCAATAATAATAATTGTGTTAAATTAATGAAGTATAAATCATTAATTTCTGAATCTTAAGGTTTGACATTAAAGCACATGATGTTCACTACTATTTTTAAATTACATTTTCTTCTTGTTCCATTGTTGGCCATTGGAATATATTTTTGTAAAATGGCATATTCTCTCTTAAAATATTATCATGAGCTCATTTTTTATTGTCATTTTTGGGGGTTTATTGGAACTTTTAACCCATTAAATATTTTAGCCAATATAACTGATACAATACCAGTAATATTCTAACACAAATGTGACTTTTGTAAATCTGGCTATAAACTTCTTGGCTATGGCAATTAACTTTTTATCAGTCTCTTTTAAAGTCCATATTAATGTCATTTTTGCATTGAACAATTACTTTAGTGTTTCTTTTCAGTAGCAATTAATAAATAAATCTATGTAATTTTTTTTTACATACATGTGAGCCTACATTCAAGAACACATTTGCAACAAAAGTGTACATTAAAAAGAAAAAAGAGCTACACTAATGAAGTTTTGAAATGATGGATTCAATTATATCTTAGTTTGTTAGATCCATTTGCTTTATATGTTGATAATACAGTAAAACTTGGCAAAATGGAATCCCTAAGGACTACAAAAAAAAAAAAAAAAAAAAAAAATGTGTTAGAGAGGTTTTTGTTTTAGCAGGTATAATTGTATAGTATTATTTTTATCTTGTCCATAAAATTTTTATTTTTACAGGTTTTACTGTATAATGTCATTTATTATAAAATTGCAATTCTTGCATTTGCAGAGAGCAAGAAAAATTGTTAAGCAAGACAAAGTTTTTTCAATTAGTCAAGCATGAACCTGTACTTCACTTTATCAGAAAAACTGACTACCAGTTTTATCAAAATTTGGTTGATGTTTTAATTCCAGATGTCCTTCGACCCATTCCAAGTAAGTTTTTTATTAATTATTATTATTTTTTTAGACATGATCAATTTTAATTCACATTTTACTCTGACCATAAATATTTGCATACAGTAGTATAATTTAATATTTTTCTAGAATAAAATAAAATAAAAATAATATTAATAAAAAAATTGAAATTTGTTTGTAGAAAATATTAAATATGTTTCTTTTTTGTTAATTCATAATTATTTTGTTTGAATTTCCACAAACAAACTTGGAATTTTTACTTCTTTATTGTTAGTCTTAATTTCTGTGTCATACAAGCCAGCTTTTTTATGACAGTTTATTTTATTATAATTTGGCGTAAGTGTATTCTTTGATTCATTGTATCAGGGCTGTCAAACATGGCACCTGTAGAATGCCAGTATTTTTTAATGAATGTCTACCTTATTTAAATGAAGGCATTCTGTGATTAAATCAAGCAGTAGCAATTCTTCGAAAATAGTGGTATTCAGGGTTACCAAATCGAACAGCCTTGATATATATTATACAGCATTTTATACCATTCTTAATTTTAACCTGCACCTGTACCAGTTAATTGACTCTAGGTAATTTTTATATTGTTTAAACTGTCATCTGCTATCTAAACACTAAATTAAATAATTATTGACTGAAAAATTTAAATATAAAATGATTTAAAAAGGTGTTTAATTTCTTAACTTTTTTTTTCCCCCAATTGAATTTTTAATATGTAACTTTATGTGAGAAGTTTTAAAATTCTACTTTATGAAAATATCCTCACATGCTAAAAAGATTAATATATGTTTAAAATTTTAATATATGAAGTAACTTTTTGTTTCTAATTACAATTAAAGTATTGTTAGGCAGTTGTTAAATAGATAAATTAAAATATCTATTTATTGCAAGTTTATGTTTTAAACATTTTAAAATATCATTTGGGATGTTTCAATGTTAATTTTTTTTTTAATAAAAGAATTTTTTGTAAATTTTATATTACAATCCGAAATTACATTTTTTGGAAAGCAGGAAAATAGAGTTAAAAATTCTTTGTTGTTTTCATTCTTTAATTTGATTGTTTTATCTTAGCATGAAGAGCCTGGAATACCTAATCTGTTTTTGTTCCAAAATTTAAAGTGCTATAAAAATATCTCACAAGTTACTATTAAAAAAAACAAAAACAAAAAAAATTCTACAAATTTGTTTAGTCAGTTTTGTGTTGTCCTCTAAAGAAAATCCAGAGTGAAATGTTTCCTGAAAAAAAAAAAAAAAAAACCACCCTAGTTAGTACTTTATCAAATATTTCACTACAGTCGATTTTTTTGTTTTGTTTTGTTTTGTTCGTTTTTTATGTTCCATTTATAATAATAAAAATAGTTAAAAATACCTAAGGAAATCTTATTTAGTTTTAAAATAATTTAAATTACTAATTGCGGTATTCTGGCAATACGTGAGGTTCATTTTTACATATTTTCTTGTTATAATAGAATTTTAGAATAATGTACATAAATGTTTAATTGTTTTTATGCTAAGCAATTAATATGTAATACAATACTTCATTCTCAGCTGATTGTATCAAGTGTGGGTTTTTTGATAAAATTGTCTGACTGTCACTTTTACATATACAAATAAAATATGTGCATTTTACATACATATATCTTCTTAAAAATGCATAAGCAAGAACCTAAATATAACGAGAATTTCAAATTCACAAAATTATGACTAGATTTTTCACAAATGTTGAAAGCTGTTCACAATTTTACAATAACAGGACCCTGGGAAAAAAAGTCTAGACAGACCCTTGATTTGGATACTAAAAAATCATGGCATTTCTATATTTCCTATAAAAGTTAAGGATCTTTTAGAAAGTGGTATCCAAATTGGAGATTTAAACTGACTTTAGAGACACAACTTTCAGGGGAATGTCTTTATTAGGGAATGATAGATTACAATGAAGGATTGCGGTTACTTAACTCTCTATTTTTAATATTTTACTATGAGCGCAGCTTTTCAAAACTTTTATTTTTACATATATTGTATATTTTGATGATATATGTAAATTCCTAGTTCCCATTTAACTGCAGTTTGACTATTTCGTATTCAATCCTTTAATATCCTTTAATTTATAACATCTAAATTCTTCAGCATCCCTTCTGTGTCACAGGATCAGATTCACTCTTTCTTGCTTCTTTTCTTTGTGTGCCTATTTTTGTTTGCATTTCACTAATTTCTGTAATTTTTTAATTTCTGTATTTTTTTTCCTAACTTGCTACTGTCTTATACAAAGTTTTTATTATGTAAAATAAAGGGGGGGGGGGAGGGGACCTGTTTATTTTATAGTTGGAAATATATTAGAAAATTTATGTTATAATTATATGAAATTCAGATGTTTTTTCATTAAAATGGATTTAATAAATCAATAGTTATAGTTTTCTTTTTCTTTTTTTTTTCTTTTTTTTTTTTTTTTTTTTTTTTTTGGTACAGTATTTACAAGAATAGTTAGATTAATTACTATACCTGTGTAAATGGTTGAAAAAATAACCCCTTAAAAATAGCTTTAACTGTTTCGCTGTACTTTCTAAATGTGATCAAGCAAAGCAATTTTGTAGGAAAAGTCAAATCTACCTTTATTAATAGACAGATTAAATAAAGTTTATATTAAATTTTCTTTAATGGTACTTAAAAGTACTGTTGGAGCATAAAGGGTTAAAATCTTCCCAGCATCTATAATCTGATGTATGTGAATGTTAAGTAATGTTTAATCTTGTACATTGTCTTTAAAATTTTAAGAGTACCTTCTACATTTTAGTATTTTCTATTAATAATTTTAATTTTCAAAATATAATTGTATTAAAATAAATATAATGTATTTAAATAAGTGACATGATTCTAGGTTCTTTGACTCAAGCTATTCGAAATTTTGCTAAATGCTTAGAATCATGGCTTTCATCCGCTATGGTTGGTTGTCCTGATGAGATAGTTAAAGTCAAAGTAAGTCTCATATTTTTATATATTACCTGAGTTATGTATTTTTTCTTCTTGATTGACTATTGCTATTGTATAAATTGTATACAGCATGGAACCATTTATCTGGAATAACATTTAACCAGAAAACCAGTTATCCAGAATGATATTTCCAATTGTCCGATTTCAGAATCTTTCCTGTAAAAAAGTGCCATATGGTGCCAATTTGACAAGTGCATTGTTTGAAACATTACAACATGAATGGTATAACTTGATGCCAACATCTAAGATTTGAAATTGAAGCATCTTTAGTTAGATATTGGACATTTTGATTTTTTTGCAGCGAAATTTTTATTTCCAACAGTTTTTCACAAATTGCCTTCTTTCAAAATCTGATTAATCTTTGATTTTGTTTGCATCTGATTCTTAATATGAGTAATCTAATAATTAATTTGAAATCTAAAACAATGTCACAACCACAAATATTCTACAAATCTGATCAAACAGATGTTATAAATTTAATATTTTAAGTTACTATGCCCAACCAGTTATCCGGAATACGTCTGACCATAACCATTCCGGATAAATGGTTCTGTACTGTAACACATTTTTCATTATGCTGTCAATAATGTGACTATGTTAGAAAGATATATTAGTATAGACCCTATTTTGAAGGATATTCTCTCCAATATGAAACCTGCAAGAAAACTAGCAACAGTTAGACTATCAGGGTTCATACAGACTTCTTAGAAATGAAAAAGTTTCCAAGGAGTACTTAGAACTTCTTAAATAAACAAAATGCTCCTTAAAAACTCTTTAAATTATCATGAAATATGTTTTAGCATTGAACAATGATTTAATAGAAGTATACAAGAGTAGAAAATGGGAACTTATATGTATTGCACGGCGAATAATACTGCTTAAGAATGTGTGGCTTAACCTTTAAAGGAAGTAAAATAAAAATCTTCTCCAGTTTATAAAGGTAAAGTTCAAGTGATTACTGTTATTCTTTTTTTTTTTAAGTTGTATATACCACATGGTTTTTCCATTCAAAATTTACTTGTAAAATCCAGGTGCATGTGGTACATGATGAGTATTTGGGAATTGACTGGCCTCTGTATATATGGCTATTGGTCATTGCATAAAATAGTAATTTTGTATTCAAGTTTGGCAATTTTGTATTCAAATTTATGAAACCAGTAAGCAATGCATTTTGAATACTTGTAATTTTGGTGCTAGCTATTAGATTTTAATAGAATAAAATCTGTTTTCTCTCTGAATGAAGTTTTTAAAATTTAGGGTGTGTGTGTGCATGTCACATGAAGACACAGCATACATGAAAAAATACAGTAAGTCCTTTAAAATTCTTGCACTCCTTAGAATTTTTCTATGACACCTTGGATTTTTCTTTCTCAAGTTTGTATGAACCCTGGACTATTCACAAAGGGGAAAAAAACCCTGTCTGAAGTCTTTCTTGTGTAAGAACAAAGACAGCATACTTGCATAAAACTTGGTAACCATGCTAACAAAGACAGTATAGAACTACACAAGCAACAAATACAAGACCAACAACAGTCAGCAACATAACTTTATTAGCCAGCACAAATAGTAGATATTTGTACTATTCACCACTCACTAAGACCAACAACTTACACTTATCAAAAGACAAACAATTAAAACAAGTAGTAGTCTGCAACAAAATAACCCGTACTATCCTCAGAAATAATAAATACAAAACATAAAAGCAAGTTTCCAAATGGAAAGATCATGGATTTCTTTTTTTTTTTTTAACAAGAATATGATGCAGAATTTGAATCAACCCTTTTCTTGAAACAAAGTTCAAAGTGAATTCATCCTAAAAATATTTCTTGGACATTCTTAGGGAACAAAGATTTCTTCATATCTTCAACCATTGGATACCAGTAGATGTAGTGTAGGGTATCATATCTATTGGGATTTTTATTCAGGAAGTGTCTGTAATAATTGAAAATTTTCGTGTGATTTGAAATAAATTATGTCTGGAAGTGGTCAGAGGGATTTATATTCAATGATACATTAAGAAGCAAAGTGAAAGCTCCATCAGTGCATGCTGTCATGGTCGTCATGGTTCAATAGAAAGCATTAAGAGACATCTCTGATATCTGACAGCAAAGAAATACCCTCTCTTATAATGATAGAAGAACAAATTATTATTTTGAGTGTATGGTTAGTTTTAAGATTATCGTCAATTAATAAAATATTTTATTAATACACTAAAATATTGTTTTTATGCTCCTATTGGGAAAGATATATAAAAGGTGAAGAATGTTAAGCGTGATAGATAAAATAACAGTATAGGAAAATTTATTATACATTCATGTTTTGTTCTAAATTGTACAGAAACATACATTTTTGCAAATATAAAAATGGCATTCTGTTGTTCATTTTTTGCTATTTAATGTTTTTCATGCAAGTAAAAATGAGTTTGCTTATGGAGTTTATGAATATGAAAATATGTTCTCTACTTAGGTTAGTGCAGTAAGTGCCTTTGCTCAGACACTGAGACGTTATACATCTTTAAACCACCTTGCCCAAGCTGCCAGAGCCGTCCTACAAAACTCATCACAGATAAATCAAATGATGGCAGACCTTAACAGAGTTGACTTTCACAATGTCCAGGTAAGCTCTGCCTTTTTGTTTTCCTGTAATTGAAATAATTGTCTGTTTCTACATTAAATATCTTAAAATTAACTTAAACAGTTGTCCCCTCCCCCCCTTCCCCCCCACCTCCTGAAAGAGACTCCTATTATTATTTTCTTTTTTATAAATCTGTGATTTCTTCAGGAAAAAAAAAAAAACGTGTGCTGCTTGAAGTTGGCAGTGGCAGCATGACACATTAAGCCAGCAGCACAAAAAAAAAAAAAAAAAAAAAGGATTTTGGGTAAGAATAATTTTGAGTTACACTCATTAAAATTGGGATAAATGATGCACTTGGTGCAAACTGGGATTTAAATGTCTTTTAAAATATCAAAGATATGTTTTAGGCAAAAATCAAGAATACTATTTTTAGTGATTTTGTATACTTAAGTTAAGTCTATACTAATAAAAGAAAGTTGTTTGTCTGTGTGCATGTCAGCATGTGATGGCTAGTTAAATATACAAATACTGAATTTTAGAATTAAAACTGATTTTTATTAATAATTTACAAAATAAATTTTAAATTTTCATAAAAATGCAATAATTAAAATTTTTAACAATCAAATATTTGAAAATGTATTTTGAATGAGCTTCAATTCTGTAAAAATGTTTGATGTGAACATTTATTTCTAGTATTCATGGAACAGTTTTAATGAGTAAAATATTTTGTAAATAAACATCATTCTTGTGCAGTATATTTATTGCAGAAAATATAATAAAACTGATTTTAACATTATAAATTTGTCATTTTATATTCATGCAATGTAGTACAGGTCTGTGTGGGCCCAGGCCTTACTTTTTCTGCAGACTTAAGGTGGACCAGGTGTAAACTCCATTATTCCCAGGTTTTTCCTTTCCAGGCTGTATCCCATAAACAGCATTTTATTGTTACATTTTCTGTTTTGTTTTTTATTGATAGTATATTTACTCGTTTTTTTGGAAGAAAATTTCAGTAAAAAAAAACAAATTTTCTCATGAAGAAATTGCTGAAATTGGATTCCAATTGCATATGGCCTAAGGATATTATTTTCCCAATTTGTTTAAATTTTTAAAGTGTTTTAGTTTGGTTCTGTTTATCAAAGGGAGGAAATTAACTTTTTTGTTAACAATCGTCTTTTTTTTTTTATCAGCTACAAAAACACTAAAAAACAAATCAGATGGCATCCATTAATTAAGTCATATTTCAAGAGGAGGTGGTGGTGGAGGGGGGGGGGGGGTGAGGATCCACAAAGTATGACAGGGGGAAGGGATGGGTTAAACTTGTGATGACATTACACCTAAAATATAAAAACTATTAGATAGGCAAATTCATAAAATAATATGTAGTTTTAATCTGAGAAGTAGAAGGTTTATTTTTGTATTGAATTGCAAAAGCTTGAACTAAAATATCTTGATGGTATTATGGCCTGACTTGAATATTCCAAAAAAAAAAAAAAAAACTTGGGTGCGGCCAGGGAATAATGAAGTTTAGGACTTGCTGGTTTGAGTCTAATGAAAGAAATCTGGCCTGAACCCGGGCTTGTGCAGACTTCTAAATTCTTATCTCCGAGCCCATGCTGGGCTGCCATTTTATTTATTTATTTTTGTAAAAATTACATTGATGTTGTACATTTGTTTAGTGAAATCTTTCGAATTTAATTTGGGTTAATAAACTACAGAAATCTATTTTTAAAAATTTATTTTTTTCTTTTTGTAAAACTTTAAAATTATGATTTTCTTTTACTATCATTTTTCTTTCCTTCTAAATATGTTGATTTTTTTAATGAATATTCATTCGAATGTAATTGTCTAAGTAAATTTTTTAAATCAATATGTATGTATGTAATTGTCTAAGGGGTTATTTGTTGTTATTCTGTATTCCATGAATTTCAAACAAAATCTGAAAATGAAATCTATGCATAAATAAATGTTCTTTTTGAATAATTTTAATTATACGATAATGTTGGTTTTATAATACTGGCATGTTTTATAGAAATTCAATCAGTTCGGCTAGGCTTGGACCAAACTTTTAGCTTTTATCCCCAGAAAAGATGCAGCATTCCTTTAGAAAACAGCAGACACACAAAGTTCTATGCTTATTAATATAGGCATAGTTTTTAATCTGAAACAATATACTGAACTAACTTTTGAAAAATCGGGTTAACCCGAACCCAATTTGCAAGAATCTTCACTCAGCCTGAAATTGACTCGAATCAAAAGCAGAGTTAATCCGACCTGCAACAAGAAAAATTATTGCCGAGAGGGGATTTTCTCCCCTCCCCCCTCTGCTGTAACCTTTCAGAATATTTGCTGTTAATTTCAGAATTTTTCTTTACTCAGAAAGGCAGATAAATGCTGATGCCTTAATTAATTAGCACTTCAACTACAACAGCAGCAAGAATAGATTTATATGATATATTGCGTATTGCAGACTATTTTTGAAAACATTATTAGCGTTGCAGACACTTGAAGATAGTTCTGCCACTGGGATTTGAGGCAGTGTGGTCAAACCTTTAGTTACCCGAGGGCAAAACAAACTTTAGGATAGGAATGTGTAGGCCAGAGATATTCCAAAAAGAAAACAAATTACATATTTTATTCAAAAACTTTTAAAATTTATATTAAAAGAAGTTTAGTATACCACTTCATTTTACAGTCGAAAAATCAATGTGATGATTGGCACTGCTTTCCTGATACAAGTTTATCAATGTCCACTGTAAGTTCAGTAAGGCAAAGTCTCAGTATCGATTCCAGTGAAGTACAATCAATTTGATTTCTCATTATTGATTTAATTTGTTTGAGAGCGGAAAAAGCACTTTCTCACACATATGTATTGCCAATCAGTCATAACATTTGCAGAGAGAATTTAAGTACTTTAGGAAAATGTTCTTTAGAAATCAGTTTCCAGAAAATTTCAGGGGCATCACACTTTTTCATTTGGTAGAATGGTTCTGCCTAAAGATCACAAATTTCCATTTGAAGGTCGCAGGGTATCTCACTCACTTCAATACACATGGGGTTGTTGAACAGTGGAAGTTTTGGTTTTAGGGAATCAAAATCCTAGAATCTGTCCTGTAACTCTTTTTTGATATCTATCATTATTTCATGAAACATACTAAAATTTGTGTCACTTTTTTCTTCTTTCAACTGCTGACAAGATAGGAAGTGTGCTGTATTATTTGCTTTCAGTGCAATTTGCATTACATCAAGCTTTTTGCAAAACCCCTCAATATGTGTTCATAAAGCTGGAAGATATTTTGTTTCCTGCCTTGTAGTTTCAGGTTTAAAGCACTTAGATGGGATGTTAAATCTATCAGAAAAGCAAGATTATTTAAAAACTGGATTTATTCCAGTTTTTCTTGATATTCATGTCCAATGTTCTCATTTCTGAGAAAAGCAAGAATTTCATTCCCCAACCTAAAAAACTGTTGCAGGCATTTTCCAGCACTCAAGCAGTGCACTTCACAGTTCACAGTACAATGAAATTTCACCATCCTCAGCTTCCAAATTTTCCAGGACTGCAATAAATGCTCTTTGTCTATGGGCTTTATTGTCTCCCTTATTAAATTTACAGTATATACAACAGTTTTCATTGTCTCACTGAGCCTTAAAATTTTTCCACAGAGAGCCTCCAGGTGGATAATGCAGTGGTAAAATAAACAATTCATGCCTTTTTCTTTACACATTCTTACTAACCCAGTTTTGTGACCAACCATTGCCTTAGCTCCATCTGTTGCAATGCCAGAGCACTTCACAAAACCTCCATATTTAGACAACATCATACAACATCATACAGTGCAATGAATATGTCAATACCTTTTTTGCTGGTTTCTAGTGATTTCAATTCCAACAGTTCTTTATGAATTTCAAATTCTTCATTTATTATTCTGACAAAGATAAAGAGCTGGCACTGGCTAATGTCAGCCATATCTGTGCTTTGAGCTAGAGAGTAAAGTTCACATTTTTCCAAAATGCCCTTGAGAGAACCTGAAACTTCACCACCCATATCATTAATTCTTCTACTTACTGTCTGATGAGGTGAGGGAACTGTTTCAAAATTTTTAGCAATCTTGTTATCACCAAATGAAGATGCCATTTTTACAGCACATCTGTTAATGAGCTCACCATCCCTAAAAGCCTTTTTAGTTTTAGCTAGTTCTAAACATACCTCATAAAATGCCTTTAAACCATCAGTATTTGATGGTTGCAAGATATTCTTTTGTCTAGTTAGTTTCAGCTTCAAATCATTAGACATACAACTTCTGGCACTTCCCTGGTATTGATTGTGTTTTGATTTATGCATGCTGGCATAGTGTCTACTCACGTTATACTCCTTTGAAACACCTAAGACTTGAGAACAGATAAAACACTGTGGTTTTCCATTTAAAACGTTATTTTGGATTGTGCAAATTTTAATAGACTAAAAATAATTTAGGAGATGGAAATAATTAAAAATATGAATTAATAATGAGATTAAATTTATAAAAAAAACTTAAAATCTCCAAATCCAAAACAATGTCACAGCACATAATCGTATAGCGTATATTAACCCGATAATCGACATTACAAAAGCATTATTGATATAAAAGGTAATATTATGAATAGGCTGGAAATATAAGTAAAATATTAAATTTAGATTTAATAAAATGATTTGGAGTGGAAAAGTTGAATTAACTATTGATTATCAGATTAAGAATGCTAAAAAGTATAAAATGAAAAGGACAACTCACCCCAGTGTAGAAAGAAGAAAATAAAATTTGTTGAAATAATTATTTTTATTTAATATAATACTCACAAAATCACTTTTTCAAAACAACAACACTTACGATAGTTGGCCTACTAATTTTCACAAATATGCTGTAATACTGACTCAAAATATGGTTGATATAAAATTATGATTAATGATTAGAACTTGATAAATTTAATTAAAAGTCTATGAGAAAGAAGATGATGAATTATTAACAGATTTAATATTGTAGCTGAAGATTACATACATCGATGAGATTGTGGATCAGTTCTTAATAACGATAAATTATATTAAAGTTTATGCAATGTACGGCGTAGTATTATCGAGAATGAAGAAGAATTAGAATTTTAATATTGTCTGTCATTGATGTTCTAAAACATTTTTGAATTTGAAGAGATGTTCGCTGAAAATGAAAAAAAGTTTAAAGTTTATGTAGCATTACTAATGTTCGTAAACAATGAATTCATGGAACAGTTGGACGGCGCTCGATATTTAAATGGATGGCGTCGATCTATTGAGAATATAGTAGATGTAACAATACTGATGTTCGAAAACAATGATGTATTAGTGGAAAAGTTCGGCGACGCTCGATGATATAAAGATGCCATCTATCTATCGAAAATTTTGTAGATGTTACATTACTGACGTTCAAAAATCACTTTGAACTCATGGAAAAATTTAGCGACACTCGAAGATAACGAAAAAATGGTTAAAGGTTTATGAAATGATGGGCATAGAATTATTGAAAATATTGCCAAAGTAGCATCTCAATTACAACAGTAGCTGATATTCACATATAACGAGAGACTGTGAAAAAGGATGGTGTCGAATTGTTGAGAATATTGTCGATGTGACAATTCAGATCTAAGTATAGTTGATGTTCAAAAATATCGAAAAGCTCCTGGAAACAGGATTGGCCGTCACAAGTAA
Source organism: Maratus michaelseni (assembly GCA_963931845.1). Classification (NCBI taxonomy): domain Eukaryota; kingdom Metazoa; phylum Arthropoda; class Arachnida; order Araneae; family Salticidae; genus Maratus; species Maratus michaelseni. Next base: position 167,711,124 of record OZ007593.1, on the reverse strand, counting down.
ACCTTTGCACGAAAAATTCGAAGTTTTTTTCCACCTGCAGCCTATATAAGGACATCTAAATCTCTTAATGCTACAACACTGAATGATCTTTATCATCACACCAGAAAAATCAGTTGAACTTCGAAATCAAAACTCTCAACCAATGAAAAGCAAACGTGGCAAAAAACCACTCCTACATCGAATCACAACGTTACGAAGTAGCATAACGCTTGCAAGAGTTGAGATGTATAAAAATCGTGAATAGCAACCGCGATTGAAAAAAGACACGTATGGATGCTTGGAATTTGAAGAAAACATATCACGTAATCACGAACAACAGGTTTTTGAGGAAGAAATAAGTCTCAAAATGGCTAAATTTTAAACATAGCAATAGCACGATGATTGAAAAGTAAAATAGATAAATATTATTAGTTGGCATAACTACTGAAGTTATTAGCAGATTTAAAAAGCATAAACAGAATCGGAAAGTAAATAAATAGATCTATACATTGAATATAATTTTGAAACCAAATAATTAATATTTAATAATTTTGATTTTCGTTTTTCGGACTTAGAAATTTTTTGTTGACATTTATTTTGATACGCGAAAAACATAGATTTCACTAAGGTTACTTTTACTGAATATTTAAATAATGAATTTTTTGATGAAAGCTTTTAAAATAATATTTATTATTAGTATTTAATAACTGAATAAAAATACTTTAACGGAATATTTGAATTTTTTAGAAAGAAAAATGACTTTATTGAAAAATGATTATTAATTATATAGCTAAGTGGGGAATTAAATTAAATTATTGAATTAATTTAAATATATTAATACAGAGGCAATGTACGGTGACGTAACACCATTATGTTCAACAAAAAAAGTAACTATCCTGCCACTTTGACTGAAATTGTTGTTTCTTGTCTTCAACATGCCATTTGTTAAGTTCTGCCATTTTAGTACTGCTCTTGTCGTACTATCTCTCTCGAACAACCTCTTACGTAAAAAACAATCTCTTCGAACTGCCCTGCGCTGCATTTTATCGAGAAACCGAAAAACCTTCCAGAAAATCCTCAGCAGTACACGAACGATCGCAAACCTATCGACAGTATAGAAAAATATAGAAATGTGTACCTTGTTATGTAAATGCCTTTTAAAAAATCTTTAAGATGAAAATAAAGTTTCAAATTTAAACATTTTTTACATTATTTAATTACGACAGTCCTTACCAAAACTCTTTTGCAAGTTTTGATTTGAATGTTGAATATATTCTGAAGTGAATTTCTTCCATTAGAATTAGATTGTGATGTTATTGCACCAGCAAAGGAGAGAGCCATTGGCCTTTCCTGGATCTCAAATTTAATCAGTTAAATTTTCTTTATCTCTGCTGATTTTTTAAAAGTAGTGAAGCTTCTTTTTAAGTAAATAATTAAACATGAAGAGAAAAAGGAACTAACAAATTTTCATCAGATATCTATTTGACATCTCCTCCCCCCCCCCCCCCCCCAATGTAAGACAATTTTTAGTTCTTAGTTTCATGTTCATGTCTTTAAAAATCATCTTAAAAAGGGGGGAGGGGGCTTCTGAACACCACACACACAAAACCCTCAATTCTATATTTTCAGAAAAGCTAGAAGAAATTTATTTTTGGATGTTTAATATTTCCTTTTATTTGTAATACATTTACATTGCTTTTTTTTAATGATTTTATTATTTTAAAATTGTTTTATACCTGGAAGTGAGGACACTGCCTGAAAAAAGAAAAAAAAAATCTTTCTGTTATTTTTTGTTCATAAATATTAATTTTTAAAATTGCTGTTAGAAACTTACTTTTGAATACTTGTGGTTTGTTTAATTGTTTTAAATTTTTGCATTGCTTTTCATGTTGATGTCAAAAAAATATCTTGCACAGGGTGTTTTGGCAAAACATGTATTCTAAATTTTTATTTGAATAGGAACAAGCATCCTGGGTTTGCCAATGTGATGAAAGCACTGTACAGCACCTCGAACAAGATTTTAAAATGACCTTACAACAACAGAATTCTTTAGAGCAGTGGGCCCAATGGTTAGAAAATGTAGTGGATCTAGTTCTTCAGCCGTATGATGGAAGACCTGACTTTCCTAAAGCAGCTCGTCAGTTTCTGCTTAAATGGTCATTTTACAGGTAATATATAATTACACTTTTTCAGACCTTCCAGTCGTTAGAATTCTGTCATAGGTACGGACTTGCCATGTCTGATAATATGTTTGAAATAATTTTTTCTGAATTTTTAAATACAATTTTTATTTTCTGGACATATATAGTTTTAGGGGGAAAGTATTGTAATCATAATCTGGGTGAGAGAACACCACAGCATCTGAACACTATTTTTGATTAGCTCCCATTTGGCCCATACACTATAGGCCACTGCTGCAAGAGCTGCATACATTTTCGAACAAATTGGACAACTGTGTTTGGTATCTAAACAATTTTGTGATCAGAAAGACAGATAAATATTTTCTAATTTAACTCAACTATTCAATTGAATAGTTTTATTTCTTGTCCTCATCTTATGTCAATACAACAATGATGTTTCACCAGAATGTGATTAAATTTAGTAAACTTGTTTTTCATTAAAAGAAAAAAAAAGTTTTGAGCATTTTGTTAAGGAAAAATGGTGAAGTATCCATATACTTAAAGCTAACCTGCTTTTTAGTTTTTCGTGCAAAAATGCTATTTATACGCATGCGCGAGCATTCAGCTAATCAGCTAGAGGCTTTTACTATCTTCAGACGCGATGTTCCAGCCAATGAGGTGAAGGCTTTTTCCTCTCTCTAGAAGCGTATGTGTTCCATTTGGTTGTTCGGTTGTTGAAACTTTATAGATTTCTTTTATTAAGGTATTTTTTCATTTTACCGTATTTATTTTCTTTTTAAGTCGTATGTATTTTACTACTTTGAATTTTTTATAACTAACCCTTTTTTTGAGAGAGAGAGAGATTTCGTGGCACGAAATTCCGCGAATCGTTTCCGATGTAAACAAACTAATTTTAAACTTTTAATATGTAATTCTGTGTGATATGATTAAATTCAGGTTTTCTCAGCGACGATCACAGTATTTTTACCAAATAATTTTTGTATTAATCAAGCTTTTTTAGTTATTAAGCATAGCTAAACACGAAAGAAAACTTTGTTATTTTAAGATTTTGATGTGAATTATTTGCGTACATTTATAAGACGAGTTTCACTGAATAATTCAAGAAAAAAAAAATCTCATCATTATACATATTTAGTTATGCATTATTAATTATTTACTTGGCCTTTACTTTTAATATTTCAAACTTACAGCTGAATGTAACTATTAAAACATTTGAAATACTGTATTCGTAAAATGAAATTAGTTTAAACACTCGACAATTACTTTTAGTTATGCATTATTAATTATTTACTTGGCCTTTACTTTTAATATTTCAAACTTACAGTTGAATGTAACTATTAAAACATTTGAAATACTGTATTCGTAAAATGAAATTTCAGCTTAAACACTCGACAATTACTTTTAGTTATGCATTATTAATTATTTACTTGGCCTTTACTTTTAATATTTCAAACTTACAGCTAAATGTAATTATTAAAACATTTGAAATACTGTATTCGTAAAATGAAATTTCAGCTTAAACACTCGACAATTACTTTTAGGTTAAATTCAGGTTTTCTCAGTGACGATCACAGTATTTTTACCAAATAATTAAAAGTACTACATGCATGCATCTATCTATCTATATTAGAAATTGTGCAGGTTTCTGGTCACTGTTTTGTTTACATATTTTAAACAAAAATTTCAATTTAATATAATGCACTGAAAATTATAATGAATGCTTACAATTAAACACAAAACAAAAAATTTCACAAAAACACATTATTTCCCCGATATTTTCCCACAACTAATCAATAAATTTCATGATATTTTATTGCGATTTTAAACCATGAACTTTAGTACTTTTCTGTTATACGGACACTATGCCAAAATGTATGTATGTATGTAAATGTATGTATGTATGTTTGGCGACAATGGTGTACGTATAACGGAAAAGTGCCTGAATTATTATTTTTTTATATATATATAAAATATAAACATAATTGGCGACACAGCAAGTTTTCTGGATGTGAAAGGCGGAGATGAATTTCATTCATTCAATGACCGTTTTAAAAGTTTCAAGTTTGGATTGAGTGCACCTGAACATAAAAACCGATACCTATTTCTATGTTCATGATTGAGTTATTTGGATATCTTTTCGTATAGCACAGAAAATCATTTCTCCCGCTTTCGTAATACAGATAAATTCTGGTGTATTTTTTTTTCTTCTTTTTATATCATAAGTACTTTTCTACTTTAAATTTTTTAATTGTCGAGTTTCTAAGCTGAAATTTCATTTTTCGAATGCAGTATTTCAAATGTTTTAATAATTACATTCAGCTGTAAGTTTGAAATATTTAAAATATTAAAAGTAAAGGTCAAGTAAATAATTAATAATGCATAACTAAATATGTATAATGATCAGAATGACATATTAAAATGTGTACAGAATGACATGAAAATTTTAAAAAACTGAAATATTGCACTTGCAACTTAATTGTAAATTTCATTGTTTACATTGGAAAGGATTTGTGGATTTTAAGAATTTGCTGAACTTCGTGTCACCAAATTACTAAATCTCTCTCTCTCACTCTCCAAAAAAAAAAAAAGGGTTAGTTTAAAAAAATTCAAAGTAGCAAAATACATACAACACAAAAAGAAAATAAATACGGTAAAATGAAAAAATTACTTTAATAATAGAAATCCATAAATTTTCAACAACGACATCAAACGAACGTATCTCATCTTTCGTTTGTGATAAGGAATGCTCCTTTGGCCCCCTCCACTCATTGGCTGAATTGTAAAGGGCAAAATTGGGGGACAAAATGACTACAGCATTTCTGAGAAAAGAAAAAATCAGAAAATTCACAGAAAATAATTATTTTTGTTGCAAGTTGGGTTAACTGTCTTTATGGTTCGAGTCGATTTCAGACTGAGTGTAGATTTCTGCAAGTTGGATTTGGGTTAACCCGATTTTTCAAAAGTTAGTTCAAGTTCAGTATATTATTTCAGATTAAAACTATACCTATCAGGGCTTGAATTTCAGGGTGGGATTCGCGCGGAAAATTTTGAAATCCCGCCCAAAAAAGATCATGAGCGGGAGCCTCCCGCCAAAAAAATTTCAGCATTTTTGGAGAAATTTGCATTATTTAATTTACCTGCAACCGAACGATAAATTTCGTGATTTTTTTTCCCCGCAACCGATTGACGGACTTTGTGTTTTTTCCGTGACTGATCGACGAACTTTGTGGTTTTTTCCGTGACAGATCAACGAACTTTGAGTTTTTTCTGCGACAGATCGACGAACATTGCGTTTTTTAAGCGACTGATCGACGAACCTTGCGTTTTTTGGGGACATATCGACGAACTTTGCGTTTATTCCGCAATCGATCGACGAAATTTTTCTTTCTTCCCTGACTGATCGACGAACTTTACATTTATTCCGCAATCGATCGACGAAATTTGCTTTTTTCCGCAACTGATCGACGAACTTTGCGTTTTTTCTGCGACAAATCAACGAACGTTGCATTTTTTTTCTCCCTCCCAAACATTACAACTCCCCTCCATTTAAAAATGTTGGTAGGGAGACTCCCGTCTTTGGAAAAATTGAATTTCAAGCCCTGCCTATAATATGTTTGTGTGTATTGAGGTTTGTATAGATGTTTGTGTGTGTGCTGTTTTTAATACAGACAGTTTCATTTTTCACACGAACCTTTCAAAAAATTCACATTCTTTGCGCAATCCTTTAACAAAATTCGCATTTTTTTTCGTGATTCTTTAATGAAATTCGCATTTTTTTCTGTATCTTTTTTTGTCGAGATTCATAATTTTTTCAGCTATCCTATGACGTAATTCGTGTTTGTTTTTCAGCGATAATTTGACGAAATTTGTGTTTTTTCTGAGATTTTTTTTTTCACGAAATTTGCGCTATTTTCCACGATTCTTTTATGAAATTTGCGTTTTTCTGTGATCCTTAGACGAAATTTTCTTTTTTCGCAATGCGTTGATAATAATCACATTTTCTCTGCTGCCTTTTGATAAGATTCATGAATTTTCAGCAATCCTTCGATGAAATTCGCGTTTTTTCAGCAATCTTTGAAGAAATTCGCATTTTTCTCGCGATACTTTAACGAAATGTGCGTTTTCCAGCGATTTTTTGATAAAATACATTTTATTCCGCAATTTTTAGACGAAGTTTGGCAAGAAAGCGCTATCTTTGGGTGGAATTTCCTGTTTTGCGATTCTTTGACAAAATTTGCTCATCTTTTGTGTAAATCGCGTTTTTCTGTGGCCTTTTAACAAAATTCACGTTTTACATGATCCTTTGATGAAATTAGTGTTTTTCCCGTGATCATTTGACGAAATCTAGGATTTTTTTCCCGCGAAGATTGATTATATGTTTTTAGTCTGCAGGTGCCCTAAAAAGTTTGTGAACCTGTCGCTGCATTGCACGCATTCTGCCACGGTGTATCAAACAAACAAAATTCATCCTAAAGAATTATTGTTTCGTTTCTGGAAATGAACAACCGTCAACTCATTGGCTGAATTATAAAGGGTGAAATGTGTAGGCACTGAGTATCATCTATACTATTAATGTCGGTAAACGTCTGTCTGTGTGTGTGTTGTTGTGTCTGGCGTCTGTAAGCACAAAACTCTGCATGCAGACGACGGACATAAGTGCTTTTGGTATAAAAAAATTCGTAAGTGGAGTTTTTAAAATTCACAACATTTTGCGGGAGAAGAGGGGTGCGAACGAATTTAAAAAATGAGTCCGCATCAATAATTATGGCGGCGGGGGGGGGAGTATGTTTTGCCTACACGGGGCGGAGACTTTTCTTTGTTGACACCACTCATATGATATATCGTTCGAAAGGCCTGTGACTGCCTTTTCATGTTATGCATCTGTGTGGTCCATCCCGCCCCCCCCCCCCCCCCGCCAATTGGGGCACTTTTCTAAATTTTGCACATACCACTCATGTTATATATCGTTAAAAAGGTCTGTGACCGCTTAATCATATTATGCATCTCCAGTGTCCATTCCCCCACTTTGCCCCCCCCCCAAGGGGGTACTTTTGTAAATTTTGCACAATCCCTTCATGTTACGTATTGTTGAAAAGGTCTTTGACTGCTTATTCATGTTATGCATCTCCGGGGTCCATCCTGCCACTCCCCCCCCCTTAAGGGGGGCAATTTTCTAAATTTTGTTGACACCCCTCATGTCATATATTGTTGGAAAGGTCTGTGACCGCTTAATGATATTAAGCATCTCCAATGTCCATCTCCCCACTTTGCCCCCCCCCTCCCCCAAGGGGGTACTTTTCTAAATTTTGCAGACAATCCTCATGTCATATATCGTTGGAAAGGTCTGTGACTGCTTAATCATATGCATATCTCTGATGTCCATCTCCCCGCTTTGCCCCCCCCCCCCCCCAAAGAGGTACTTTTCTAAATTTTGCACACAACCCTCATGTTATATATCGTTGGAAAGGTCTGTGACCACTTAATCATATTATGCATGTTCCGTGTCCATCCCCTACTTTACCCCCCCCCCCCCCCAAGGGGGTACTTTTTAAAATTTTGCACACACCCCTCATGTTACATATCGTTTGAAAGGTCTTTGACTGCTTATTCATGTTATGCATCTCCTTGGTCCATCCCGCCATTTCCCCCTCCCCAAGGGGGCACTTACCATTTACTTGCACAACAGCGCTAAATGTGTCAGATGAAAGAAATTCCGCGAGTACATGTGCCAGTGAAACTTAGCCAATTGCTGTTCTTCAACCTAGCTTTAATTCAAAGTGGGTTTTTTATTTATTTGAATTATTCTGCAAAAGTTTCAAACATTTTAAAGCAGCTATGAATTTTATTTTTATGGTACTATCAAGTTTTTTGCCGTCAAATTTTGACGGGTTCCATCTAGTATATATTTAAAACAACTTAAAACTCCTATGAGCATGGCTATTACATCATAATTTTCTAAAAATGTTTCAGCTTTATGAATAAAAGTTTACTTTTTTTTAGAACATGAGGTCATTTTCACCAGTATAAACATTTCACCTTTGTAAAATTATGGTCTAAATTTTTATTTAGTTGTGTTGTGTATTATTATTTATTAGAATGCATAGTATTCGAGTGGCTTTAAAGATCACAAACATTTCTTTCTTCTCTGTGATTGTTTCTTTACTTTTAAGATTGGCAGGTCTATATTATTATTATTATTATTTGTCATAATCCAATTTTGAATTCTTTTTTTAGTTCAATGGTCATTAGAGATTTAACACTACGTAGTGCTGCAAGTTTTGGTTCTTTTCATTTGATTCGGCTTTTGTATGATGAATATATGTTTTATCTGATAGAACATAGAGTAGCTAAAGCTATTAACGAGACACCTATTGCTGTAATGGGTGAAGTAAGTACTTTCATTTATTCTTTTTACAATTTCACTCTAATTTTTATGAAATTTGAAACATCTGTTGATTAAATAATGTTTTAACATACATATCTAATAAGATTTTTATATGATTTTTTAATTTTATCATATAAACAAATATTTTCTTTTGATTGTTTGTTTTAATGTAGTTTTAAATAATGATGTCATATTAACATAATGCATGATGATTGTTGCCTATTTAATCTTGAATTTTTTTCATTTGACTCTGCCATGTTTTTGGCACTTTATTTTTTACATTCCCATTTTTTAAGCACATTTTTTTAAGAGGATTAGATTTTTTTTCAGCTTACTTGTTCAGACAGTTTTAATTTCATTGATATAAAAGTTAATTTTGTGCTGTAACTAATTGAGTTTTCAAAATTTCCAATTTTTATTGTCAGAGCTAGATAGTCAAGATATCTAAGTATTATGTGATATCACTTCTTCTTCTTATTATTATTTTTTTAAACTTTAGAACTTTAATACCAAAAAATTGGTATGCAGAAAACATACATTATATGTCTTTTATTCAGTCTACAGATTATTTTCAAGGCAATGTATATTTATTTTTGGTACTTCTTGGTTAGCCGAGTGCCAGGGATATATATACATATATAGATATACACACACACACATTTATATGTATACACATATATACATACATATATATAAACATATATATATATATATATATATATATATATATATATATATATATATATATATATATATATATATATATATAACCATTTATGAAACATTACCAAAACACCAACTGAAACTTGAAATTATGATTTAGGAAGTAATAATTTATTGACGACGAAATTGTAACCCCAGCACAATGAATATAGATATTAAATACGTATATAAAAGAAGTAGAAATTAAATTAAAAATTGAATGAAATAAATAGAATGAATGAAATGAAGTTTGTGGAATTTATACAGAATTATCAAGTCCCAAATGCATAAATTCCACAAATAAAATGAGTGGTTTCATCTTCATATTAGCATTAAAATTGCTAAAGAATATGAATTTGGGACGACCACTCAATGACAATAACCTTCTAGTGAAAAAAAGACTTATTATCTTAACATAATCACTCATTCAAAAAGCAATTATAAAAATCAATTAACTTATTCAAAGTTATTTATAATCACACATACACATGAAAAAATAAATTAAAAATGTACTTTTAAAAAAGTTAAAATATTTAGAATGTTATTTTATTTAACTTAAAAAAAACTTAAATGAAATAAATTCTGTATATCTAAGGCTGGGCTCTGTAAATTTTGATTAAACTTATTGTGTGAGGAAAAGGTGAAAGTTAAAAGATTATTAATCATTTCTAAATCCAACATTTGACTGAGAGTGTCCTCTTATAATATTAAGTTCCTCATTACATTTTACTTGTGATTGCAGATTGTTATTTTAAATACTTTATCCTGTCACAGGATGTAAGACATAAAAAAAAAAAAAAATAAAATAAAAGAATATAGATAATTAGATATTGTTAGATTTTGTTTATTAGACTTGGATGCGATGAGTATAAATCCTTTTCAAAATATTGAGCAATTTTATTATACTGTTTTTAAATTGTAGTTTGAATTAGTGTCTGATTTTTAATGACCTCATAAATCTTAAAATCTTGGTTTTGTAACTTTTATGTGTTTTCAATATTTATATCTCTAGTCAAATTTTTAGCACTAGTTTTTTTTTTTTTTAAATTAAGTATTCATAATTTTATATTTACATATTGGTCAGGTCCAAGGAATTAAATCATTAATGTCTTAAATTTGATCAAGTTTTTTTTCCTTTTATCTTTTAACAAAATATAAGATTTTTTTATCTTCTAAATTTTGTATGTTTTTTAGTTTATAGGCTTAGGTACAAAGATGAGTTCTGTGAATAATGACTTAAAGAGCATATCTGTATGCAGTACCAGCAAAACTATAATAGAAAATGGATCCTTAGCTGAATCCAACTGTAATGTATCTCAGGATCTGTATAGCAATGCTGCCATGACTAACGGACTAAAAGAAGCTGCAGCCTTGCAAACCAGTCTTATTGGCCAACCTCAAGTGCGATTTATAAGTTCGGCATCTGATGCGGGGAATGGGGAAAGTATTTCTCAGCATAGTAAAAAACTGAAAGCTGCCTGATGCAGTTTTGTTTGGACAATATGATATTTGTTGCCTGATAAAATATATTAACCAGCATTCCTCAAACTGTGATACATTACCTTTTATTTAAAATATAACAAAAACAATTATATTATTTCAATTATTCAAAATGGCTAATGTATTAGCTATATTATTGACTGTGTATTAGCTATGTATCTATGACAGTCAATCTCTTTATTTTGTATATATTAAGATAATTTAATTTGATTTTTTATCCTAGCAGTAAAATAAAATAACTATTTTAATGGTTTATCAAAATATCTTGATAATTTTTTCAAATTATACACTTTTTGTAGGAAATAATATATGGAACTAAGCTTGGATACATTGGCAATAATTGAATTTACATTTTTAGCAAAAAATATTAAATTTAAATTGTCTAAGAAGAAACACTGACATTTGAAAAGTTCCTGTCCACAATCATCTTTCTATTTTTGAGTGCTTAAATTAGGAACATGAAGTAATTTGATTGTAGCAAAGTCTTGAAAAAATTGCTATTCAGTTTTTAAAAAGAAATATACTGATGTTTTTCATGCTATGGTTTATGAAATTGTAAAATTATGGCTTTTGATTTGTGTATTTAGATTTGAGGAGTGCTGGTCAAACCTTTTCTTGCCATGTACTGTTCAAAATGTTCTATTACTCACAAACTATATGAGAAATCTTTTTTAAAAGCAACATGAGCTATGCATTTATTGTTATTTGCATGATAGCTTTAAGTGTAGATATGTACTTTTTATGCCTTTTTTTTTAATTCGAAATTTCTTTTCTTGTATTTTCTAAAATATATTAAAATGTAAAAACAAAAATAATAATAATAAATATTAAAATATTAAAATCACCCATTAACAATTATTTATAGCGTCTCTCTCTAACATTTTTATTTAAGAAATTGGGGACTTTGTTTGTGCTTCTAAAAATTTACTGCTTTATGCTTACAGAAGTGACTTTAAAAAAACTTAATTTATACGTTATGTAATTTTTTATGGCTGTGTATCAATCCATTCCATAATTACTTTTGTAATTACCTATTCTCTCACATTCTGTTTATTACATCATCTTAGTCATCAGGTTATTAAAAATAAAGATTTTTTTTGTTTATAAAAAAACCTATAAAAGCCTTAAGATGTTCTGCCTTTTAATTCTATTACTTCTGAGTTGATTTTATATATGGATGTTAGAAATTATTTATCATTATTTTAGTATTAGAAATTTTTAGTGATTTTCAATACTCCATTTTACCCTGAGCAATTTTTCCATTAGTATTTTGGGAATGAATATTTTAATACGGCCTTCTGATAAAGTGAATTCTCAACCAAATAAATTTGTAGTGAGATAACTTGCTTTAAGTTCTCACCAAATCATACTTTATGATCCAAAAATGTATTTTGTTAAAAAAGGAAAGACTTATTGCAAGCATTATCAAAACTTAATTATATGTTCTTATAAAGCCTGTCGGCATTTCACAACCAAAGATTTTTGGGAAATTTGTTAGTGTAATTTGTATATTTGATTAATTTATTAATTTGTTTGTTAATTTTTAAAAATAATATATATACATATATATATAAATTAACTACACTATTATGCTGTAATGTGCTTTTCAGTAATATACAATTTTTTTTTAATATACTTTTTATTAAAAGTTTATACTCTGTTCAAAATCAAGAGACACTTGAGAAAAATAAAAGGGTTGCCTTCTTCCACCAAGTTGCTACATTTATATATATATATATATTAAGAAAATTCTATTATAGAAAGACAGTTTAACAGATATGTGTTGAAATGATCACTTTTTTTTTCCACAGCTTTTCCATTTTAAACTACACAATAATTAAAACTTTCAAGTAAAAGGGAACAAACTAGCAAATGAATAAAAAGCAATGATGTCTACTTAGCTTGCATTAATTGTAGTCAAGGCCTTATTTATGTCACCAATTGCAATTTATTTTGAGTTTCTTTTGATTTTGGACAGACTATACAGATGCTTTTTTGATACTTTTTATGAATGATTTTAATTTGAATATTTTAAAAACCTTATTGATATTCTTTTGCTTAATTCAATGGAGTTTTTAGAGGCAAATTGTAGAATAAGGGGAAAAAAAAACAGTTATTATTTTAAGTTTGTATGCTTGGAATTTATTTAAGTTTTCCCATGATGGATTATTTTCTTAAATAATAAACAGATTTAAATGAATTGAAAATATACAATATGCATTTATAAAATGTTAACTATGAATTACATTCTTATTAATGAAACATTCCCCCTTCTCTTTCTCTTCTCAGAATTTTATCTTATACTATTAGCATGTACTAAAGATAATTATTTATTAATAGTTCTGTTTATTTAAAACATTTTTCTTTTATTCTTCATTTTATTGTACCTAATTAAAGAATGAAATAAATTAGTAAATAAAAAGACGACATATATATATATATATATATATATATATATATATAAATTAACCATTAGATCCATCCTTATTTATTCCAAAATTAGTTTATTTGATTATAATTTGTTCTCTTAATGTATTTCTGTTCTTATTTCATGCTCAGATTTTAAGTGTGTCACTTTTTTCTTCTTCTTTAAATTGAGCCTTTCACTTTGAAAACTATTTTTCTATGCCATGATGTTAGGTTTTTAATGAATTCATATCAAATATTTTTTTTTTCTCAAATTTTTGAGTCATCATAAATTTACTCTTAACTTCTTCATATTTCAATTTGTATCGAAATATATTCTTTATCATTTCAAAATATTTTTGTAGATTTTAGATATGTGATATTATTTATTGTTTCATAATATTTTTTGACAGCTCTATCACTTGTGTTTGTGTTTTTAGCTGAAAAATGTCATAAATCTAAGTCATTTTATAAGTTGAATTACTTGTATACATATCATGAAAGTGCCATTTAAAATGAATTAAAAGCACTCTTTTTCATTCATATGCGATGATATTGATAACAACAAAAAAAAATTTCTTTCATCTAAAATCAACATTCCATTGATTTTTTTTTTTTTTTTTTAATTTTTAGTCAATTGAAAGTCAACGTACAAGTTGTTATTGTATGCATTATCATACTAATTTATCCTCAAGGCCGCATTACATCATTATGATGCTTCAATTCCATGTAGGGTTTTTGATGTTTTAACATTGTTGTGATTGTGTAGCTTTATGTATGAAACCAATGAATTGAGTATTATATTGTACCACCTATGCTTAATGAGAAATTTGCTCCCTGGTATTAATTTCTCGTTTTTGTGTTTGAGACTATATATATATTAAAATGATGTATATCTCTACAAAAGATATGTATACTATTGTAATGTGTTTATGTGTCATTTTTGATTTTTTTGTTATAAATAATATTTGTGATAAGTGTACATAACTATATAAATATATATACATACATATATACATATGCTTAATATAGGAACTGATATCAGTATGTTTGTTGAGACAAACATTATTAAAGTACAATTTTTCAGAAATTTCAAAGTGCACATTCTCATAATGGTTTGATATTTTTCATTTTTATGCATGCTGTGCTAATGTTTTGAGGTTACTTAATGCATTATATAGTTTCTAATGTAATCAGTCATATATAATTCTATAAAAATGACTTGTATATATATATTTAAAAAGAATGGGTGAAGCGTCCCTGGTCACATGCGATTTTTATTTATGATTGTCCAGTTTGTTTGTATGTAAATATACTAAAGTGTTTAAGGAAAAAATAAAAATTGGTCACATTAAATTATTTTAGTCATATTTTTATGTTTACTATAAGTGTGCTAGTAATTTTAAATTACTTGCTAGTCAAATAGCTTAAGATATTTTGTTGTATGTAGTGGTGTAGTTTATATATGTATATCTTGTTTTTGTTATGAATTTGTTTAAAATTTTATATAAAAATATTTTAAATATTTATTTATGTAGAATTATTAATATTTTTAACTATTTTATTTTTTAAATATATTTTTTGGTCTTGTGGATTTATTAGTTTTAGGCTAAATTTATTGTGATTTTGTTTTCTTTTTCTCTGGTTTAAATATACTGCTTGAAATATTTGGACTATAATTGTTGAAAATGTGATTTTACTGAAGAATATTAGTCTGATTTATTTTCATATTTTCTTTTCAACAGATAAATTGATTTGTGAGCAACAAATACATTCCAATAATAATAATAATAATAATATTAAAAGAAAGAAAAGTTTTTTTTATTATTTTTTTATGAGGATAATAACAATAATCTTGTAGGAAGGTCATTTCACTCTTTCATGTTTTCGTGTTTTTACCCAAGCAATTAAACTTATTTGCTGTTGAAAAATAACTTTTAGCAAAATAAATAAAAATAAAGAATTTCTACATGTAAAATAAGGTTCTCTTAGGTAATTTAGTTGTAGATTGAAAGAAAATATGCAACTTATTACAAACATTTACAAAATTTTAATTGTGAATTAAGTTATATCATGCAAACTGTCAATTTTTAAGTGATCGGCATAAAATATTCAGTCTTAGCTTTGTGAGTGTCATTTTCTTTAGACAAAATCACAGTACAGGAGCGAAAGACTATAAAAACCTAGTAATTCCAAAGGACATAAAGGATGTACAGTAAGGCAACTGATCACTTTCCTTTTTCCTGGAAAAACTCTGTTAATATTGCAATAGTCACTGCAATTTTCGAGCTATTGATTTCACACATCCTTTTCATTTGAACAGTGCAATAAGATACATGAAAAGGCTGGTTAATATGGCACTAGGTCCTTAAATAAATAAAGGTTTTCTTCTATGCTCCTTTCTTTCCATGGCACAGTTGTAACTCTTTCAAAGAGCATTATTTGAAACATCCTTATCTCTGCCATCTTTCTTCAATACTTTCAAGGCCTCAGAACATTCCTTTCAATTTTCTTGAGTAGGTGGATGGGAGGAGTAGGGGTTCCTTTTGAAGGTTGAAGTTATGTCTGGTAAAACTGATAAATTACTACATTTTGACAAACAGTTGTAATGTAGAAATATTATCCCTGAGAGAGATCAGTTTTTGATAAGAAAGGGATTTTTTCCCTTAATTCTACCATACTTTTAGCTGAAAATCACATTGAAATGAAAACATGTTTTGCTCATATTAGCTGTGATCCTGCCTTTGTAACCCATAAAAAGTATGAAAATCTTAATATAGTTTAAATGATGAACCATTCTTAATGTGCAACTTGCTTGTATTTATTGTGTCCCTTTTTAAGCCATGCTCGTATTAAACGAGTTCAGTTCTACTTAAAAGAATTGTTTAAATTAATTACTAATGCAATTATCATCAATTCAATATTTGAGTTATTTCATCTTAAAGATTTAAGATACTGAATTCTAGAACAAGTTAATAAAATTAATACAGTGGGGCCCCCTGATATAAAAAGTTTCTCAGAAAATAAAGATTCCTGGAGTAACAGTGCATTTAAATGTATTTCATGTTAAAATTCACAAAAGTTAAATCGCCTAAGTAATATTAGTATTAAATAAAGTGAGTTCACAATAAAAATTAGACTTGCAGGCCTCCAGTCTGCAGATTTACTAGTTAGAAATGTAATCAATATTTAAAGTGCTTATTTAGGTACAGAGTTTGGGTTTGTTTCAGAGAGCAATTACTAAACATTAAATACAAAAAATAGTAGTTTTTGGGACAGTTCAACAAATTCAGAAAAAAAAAAAAAAAAAATCCTAATTGCATGAGGACTTGAACCCTATGAGATTCCCCTTTTCATACGCTCGTGAATGGAGATCTAAAGTCTTAAAATTACTAATTTTATAATGTGTTTATATGTTGTTTAGAAATTTATCACATTTCTTTTTATGTCCTAAGACCTATAAATCCACTTTTTATTTATGCTTTAAAAACATGATTACATGCCAAATTGTAAAATTACTACATTCCAAATAGGCTTTGTTCCTTCCATATGTCAATTGTCCAGCTAGCATATGTAGCTATTTCATTTATATTCAAAGCTTTATATTTTTTACTTCACAGAAGTTATTTGCTATGTTTTTCTGTCACATTCAATCAGCCTTTCATGATTTTGTTTTTCCCTTGCAGCTACACATGCTTTTTAAACTGTACTTAAATTGTTTGTTATTTTTTTTTTAATCAAAAATATTCACTGTAGATATATGTATTTTTTAATGTATTCATACAGAATTTTTATTTGTTTGTTTTTGTAAATGGCTGACATAAATGTTTTAAGATGTAAGATAATATGCAAATTATGACCATGTATTTATTTCTTTTTCAAAATAATTCATCTAGTCGAGTATTTTTTTTATATATATAATAATAATAAATCCATTCTTTTGATGGTATGTGTTCTTTATAAGCATAGCATTTATTTCTATATATATGTCTGTGTGTGTGTATTATTTGAGGTATTTCATTGAACTGCCAAACATTCGCATTAGGTTAAGCTGTGAAATTGAGAACACCCATTTGTTCCAAATTACAAAAAATACATAATTATTAATTTTTTAATCATATTTCTAATTGATAACTAAGTTAGATTTTTTCGTATTTGACCATAAAATAACTGTTTTATGTTTTACTTAAACATGTATGGGAATTTGGCTAAATTTCTATAAATGCTGGTGTTTTAAAGGTAGTTTTTCCTATTTTCAGTTTAAAAAAAAAGTTCCTGGCTATGATGGAATCTGATTGTAACAGTGCATAAAAGGAGGAATGATAATAAGGCCTTTTTAAGCTCTCCCTGGTTTTTTCTTTATTTTCTTCACCTTTCTCTTTATTATTTTTATTTATTTATTTATTTGAGTGGGGGTACATTAACTGCAGTCTGCCTGCCACTTAAAAAAAAAAAAAAAAAAGTTTCATATCAATATTCACAGTTGTTATAGAATTTATAAATCATTAACTGTAATGGTAAATCAACATAAAATATTACAATTAAAAGTAGAATTAATACTACAAATGCTTTAATTATGCAATACTCCAAAATTAATAGTGGACTAGATATTTTTAATGCGCATTTTTTATTCATTTATCTTTCTGGATCAGACCATATTTTAAAATTCTTCATAATGCAAAAAAAAAGTTATATTGGACAGTAATGTGCATATGCATGCAAGAGCCAAAGAACCATAACACTGAGGCAGCAGGAGCACATATATAAGCTCCATATATGCACCGATCTTACACTAACAATATGACATTAAACCGATTGAATTAAATCTGATATGCTTTTTATGACACATATTGATGTTATAATATAAACCCAAGTTTATTCTCTATTATGAGCACAAAAGAGTTAACCTCTCTAACTTGTGTATATATATATATATATATATATATATATATATATATATATATATATATATATATATATGTTATAGATTTTTAAATGCCTGTACAACATGTATTAGGACATTTTTTCTAGGCGGACGCATACCCCTAAACATTTTGTAAATTGAACAAGAAGAAATAAAATTTTTGAAATTCCTGCTAAACTAATTTTAAAAATATTTTGGACATTTATGTGATTTGTAAAAATGTATTTACATATTACAAAGATGTATTGTTTACTTACATCGAAGACAGAAACCGATTTACATCAGGTAGAAATCCCTCAAAGACAAGATTGTCAAAATGGTAATATATATATATATATATATATATATATATATATAGTTAGTTAGTAAATCTTTAATAATATAATTTGAGGCCAAAAAAAAAAATCCTCCAAAATAGTGTTTATTGGGGTTATCAAATGGTCCTCTTGCCATTTCTCTTTTAATAAGAAACTTAATTTATTGACCTTTATAATTTTTTGTTTTTGAAAATATCAAATTTTACATGATCCTGTTATGATTTTTCAATTGATATGTTTTTCTAGAGGTCTTTATCTTTTTTTTTTCCCTCCAGTTATTCTGTTACCTTGGATTTATCTAGTTTTAATCACTGGTGTTCCATGTTCTAGATTCATGAATTATTTTCCATATAATTTGTATTATAAGCTCTTGAGGTATTCTGATCAATATATAGAAAATTATTATTTTAAATTTAAATCTTTTGTTTTTTAGCAGAATTTTAAATTCTTAGTTTGAAAGAATATAAGTTATTGGAACATCTGAAATTTGATTTATTACTTAATTTACATTTTAAAATTAGAATGTAAAAATGCAAATAAAAAAATTATACTTTTTTTTGGAATAACGAGTATCCAAATAATAGCCAAATAGTTTCCTGGGGTTTTTTAATTATTTTTTTTTTTCTATAAACAACATTGAATTTTTATGTAATATTCATGTTAATGCTGCAGTCTGATGAAAAAGAGAGAAAGATGAGGCTAGTATACACCATTGTTACTGATAAAATGATGACTAAAGCCATTAACTGAGTACTATACATTTCAAATTATTAACATTTTTATTTGAAAAACTGCAACAATTATTAAAGTAGTATCATTTTCTTACAGCAGTTTCTAATATTATTTAACTATTTTTTTTTTTAAATAAATTAAAATGAACTGGGAAAAACTACTCTTCATTCTCTTTATGAGATTTGATTATGACTATATTTTTATTTTCATTTGATGCATGCAAGGTTTCTCCATCAAGAAATTTTTATTTTCCTCCAATTACCACTTGCATGTGTGTATAAATACATATTCATGTAGAAATATTTTTTTCATTTAATGAAATTTATCCTTATTCCTCACTTTGAAGCCTTTAAATTGCAAATTTAACATAATGATTGAAATTTAATATCCAATTTATGGAATTTTATGATATATAAAATAAAACTGTGAATATTTTAATTACAAATATCACAACTCGCAAATTCTTATTTGTAAAGCATTTTATACCTTATTGAATACTATTCTTAGTCACCTAAATTTTAGCCTCAGTTAATTTAAAATAAAACATTAAATTTACTGCAAAGAAAATTCTTCCTTTTTAAAATATGTTTAGAGCAGTTTTTTTTTTTTTAAACTTTAAAGACTGTAATAACCTTGTTTATAGTTTAGTTTCAGCATCATTCATTTGAAAATTAGCTGAGTTCAGTGGTGAGTATAATTCTTATACTGATAAGGAGCTGCAATCCTACAACTTACCTCAGTTATACGCTGTTCATAACAGTTTATATTAAACAACAATTAATTTATAAATTTATGATCATAAGTTTAAAAACATTGTTTGATCAGATGTTTTAATTAAATTAACTTGCGTCCTACTTCTATCTATGTAAATAAGTTCTGTTCTCTGCCACATAATTCAATCCAAACGTCTGAGTAATTATCCACTTAACTTCTCTATTTGTTTTTAGTAGAAGCATATACTTAAAAGGTTACTGTTGACATTTTAGCAGACGATGAAAGAGGGGGTGGGGGATTTGTTTTTAATTTAGTTACTTATGTTACAATGTTATATTTTACTTACCATGATTGAAAGTCAGCATATGTCTGTAGTTCATAGAATCAAGATTCTGCAGATTCGTTTGGCAATCACTGCTGTATAGCATCGGTTATTTGGATTTGGAATTAGTTGAAAACTCAGTTTCCACTAAATTATAGTTTAATTGTAGTGCTGAATTGAACCATTGTATATTTATTGTTGCTCTTCTGGATTTATGCCTGTTTTAATTTTAAAACCTGAAAACACTTTTTAGAGGTACTCTGTTTTGCATAATTTTTGTAACTTTAATAATATGAAAGATAAACAAAAACTAACAACATGTGTTACAGTATGTGTTCAAGTGTAGAAGATAAAAACTACCGGAGGAAAAAAAGAGGGCTCTAGCATTCTTGGAATTTTTTATTATTTTGTGTTATAAAATAATACCCAAAATGGACATAAACTGAAAAGAAATTTTATGTAATAGAAAAACTAAGAAGCATCAAAACAAGAAAATTTATAGCATTAATTTTGATACCATAATTTGCATCATAGGGCAGATTCTCTTCACAAGTTATACATTTAAATTTTGTTTCTAAGTTTTTTTAATTATTTTGTGCAATTTAGTTTTAAAGAGGCTTTATTTTTTGTGATTCTAAAAGCAGCAATGTTTTTCAGAAAATGTTGGGAATCTTTTGCCATATCAGCTATATTGTCACATAAGCAACATACTTCATAGCCATGGATATATTGAAAAGAAAATGCTATTGTATCACACAACTTATGATTTATAATAGATATGTTCATATAACATCCTTTATTTGGTTGCCCACCTGCTTATGTAGTGGTTAGGGTGCTGGCTACTTGACAAAAAGTACAACTTTCGAATCTTGACTCAGGCATGGATGATTGTAGTGGGTTGGATTCCACTTAAAATGGAGCTCCCTTTCTGTTTAGGCCTTGTGTGCAAAAGATGACATAGCACCCACAGTCAACCAGTCTACCTTTATTTTGTCTTAGCTAATGCAGTAGTAATAATGCAAAAGTAAGGCATGCGTAAAATGATGAGTCAAAATTAATCGAATAAATGTGATTTAGAACTTTCTGCATAGTTGATGCTGTCAGTCATTGGGTCATTTGATTCTGTTCTCTCTTCTCTCTCTCTTTTTTTTTTCCTTTTATAAGAATTTGGTAAAGGTGGAGGGGGGTGGGCAGTATTTGTTCGCTTGGTAATCATTAATTTAAACCAATATTTCTAGAAATATTATCTGTGATAATTTATTTAATTTAGTAGTATATTTCCTCTCTTACTCTCTGTAGTTCCTTCTGTTATATACTCAGTAGATTTTAAATTCTTAACAATTGCTTGCATTTTTTACATGAATTTTAAAAAGTAACTCGATATTATTGTACCATTGAATAATTTTCCTGAAGCAAGTCTGTACTTAATATGATATACATTTTGATGTAATATTAAATGTAATTATAATTTATTTAGCTATATAAAAATATTACATTGAATGATTGAATTATACAGGGTGTAGCAGAAACAACTTTCAATTTCAAATGTAAATAGTATGAATGTTATTCAGTATTTAAAAGAATTGTGTTTGCCATTTTCTTTTCCATAATTACATTTACAGTTACATTTCCTTTTAAAATTATATTACTACATTTTTCAAATCTACATCTGAAGTTTTTGCATTGATGCACTAATTAGGAGGTTTAGCTTTTAAAACAGAGCCAATTCTTCAGTAAGTTTTAACCCAAAGTAAAATACTTTTTGTATTTTATTCAAGACTAAAATGTCTGTAACAATCCCTGTTTTGTCGTAATATAATTTTCATTTTTGGCCATTTTATCTGTATCACAAGTTCAAAGACTACACACAATGATGGTGACTAGAATGATAATTCACCTATTGTTCAAAACTGCAAATCCTACTTACTTGCGCCTGAACAATGATAGTGATAAATTGGGAAATAATTTATGCTGCACCCTGTATTTCTAATTAACATTCTCATAATAATTTATATGAAAATATAAGCAATAATGTTCGTATCCCTTTTGACAAACAGTTTAATAAAATAATTATTTTAAAAATTTCTAGTCCTAGTTAGAAAATGCAACTTAAAATTAGAATAAAAATACTGACTCCTGATTTTGACTTTTTTTTCTGTTTTCCTTTTGCATTTTATTCTTTCAACATTAATTTTACTAGTCTAAATAGGATTTTATTTACTGTTAGAAGCTGTTATGTTGAGATTTTATTAATTTGTTTTGAATTATAATACTAGTCTGTTCAGATATTTAATGTTGCATTATTATAGATGCTAAAGAGCTATATAGAGAAAGTAATGGTTTGACATTATTATTAGTATTATTATTATTATTATTTTAATACATCAAGTCAAATTTCATGACTTAAGCTTAGTAATAATTTAATGTTTATCTTACGAAATATTATATGGCCTAAATATTTAGTTTTGAAGCGCACAAGTCTCATGAAGTCATTGATTAATAATATGTACATATTTATAATTTATCAGCTATATTCATTTTGATATTAAAAACTACATTTTTGTGTTACATTTATGTTAGCCATATTATTTTCTTTCATATGGCTGCATATTTAATACTTAGAATAAATTACTTTATCTATATTGAAATGAAATGTATATTAATAAAAGATTTAAGCTTTATGAATATCTCATGAATTAAGCTGCTAACTTTCCTTGTCCTTTGTAAACTATATCACTGTGCCTAGTACATACATTTATATTTATCAAACATTTAATTTTAATGAATTGTTATTTTATCGTTTTATTTTAATGACAGTTCTCAATACATAATAATGATTAATTTTTCTCTCATTGATGAAATGCATTGCATTAAATTTATTATAGTAAAAGCTATTTAATTTTTACCTTAAATTATAGTAGGGCTTTATAAAAGACTAAATTCCATATTTATTATGATTGTGAGATGTTGAAAATTCAACTTAAGCAATCAATGTAGATACATACGTTGTAGTTTGCTTTGAACAAATGTAAAGTTTTTACAAAAGTATTAGTGCTTCTTTGTTGTATTGTCAACTAAGTTAACTTTTAAAACATATGAATTATCATATATATATGTGTGTGTGTATGTGTGTATAACAGAATACACATGTATCTACACATGTACATAATTTTACTATATCAAATGTGGTGTACATTTTAACATATCAGATGTTTTTTCTTTCTATTTATTTATTTTATTATTATCAGATATAAACACTGAGGCAAGTGATCTTAATTTAAAATGTACGATCATTCCCATGCCTCTGTTTGGATTTTTCCATAGATGTCAAAAGTTTAAGGAAGGGTATTTTTGCTATGGTAATATGTGACTTATATTGCATGTGAATATGAAAAAAGAAAAAAAAAACTTGAAAAAACTGCACAGGACCAAATTTATTCAATTTGCTTTCTGAAATGCACGAGCTTTTAGTTTAGAAGTTTCATTTCATTAAAAATATAACACAATCTTCCCACTTTTAAGAAAAAAAATAAAATTCAGCATGTATGATTCCACATCAGAAAAATCTCTATTTTCAGGTGAGCAAAACCAATTGTATTTTAATAAATAGCTTGCATTGCATTACGATGAAACGATAGTTTATTACCACTTTGAATATGAAAATTTTTGTACATTTCTCACCTATGCTCAGATGAAGTTTTTACTTTACTAATGTCTAAATTTTGTTTCTTATTGCTGTGCAATATTGTGTAGCTGATGTATGTAAACAAATTGCATTAAACTGTGGTGTTTAAGAATAAAGTGGCATTTTGATTTCTTGTTTGATGAACAGTTCTTTTTTTCAATTTTTATATGTTTACAATTCATTTACAAACAAAGATGAATTCTGCATTAGGGGAAGGTGGCCTAAAATGATCCCCTTAACAGGAAAACTTGTGTAAAATAACATAACTTTTGAAATAAAACTTTGGCCCTTTGCTAGTAGGTTTTACACTATATTTTGCATTATAAACATATTTTAATAATATTTTAAACTCAAGTTGGGTAATGAAGAAAATTGATTTTTTTAAAAGTGTCCAAAGGATCATGAACAGTTCTTTTAATATGAACAGTTCTTTTTTTCAATTTTTATATGTTTACAATTCATTTACAAACAAAGATGAATTCTGCATTAGGGGAAGGTGGTCTAAAATGATCCCCTTAACGGGAAAACTTGTGTAAAATAACATAACTTTTTAAATAAAACTTTGGCCCTTTGCTAGTAGGTTTTACACTATATTTTGCATTATAAACATATTTTAATAATATTTTAAACTCAAGTTGGGTAATGAAGAAAATTGATTTTTTTAAAAGTGTCCAAAGGATCATGAACAGTTCTTTTAATATGAACAGTTCTTTTTTTCAATTTTTATATGTTTACAATTCATTTACAAACAAAGATGAATTCTGCATTAGGGGAAGGTGGCCTAAAATGATCCCCTTAACAGGAAAACTTGTGTAAAATAACATAACTTTTTAAATAAAACTTTGGCCCTTTGCTAGTAGGTTTTACACTATATTTTGCATTATAAACATATTTTAATAATATTTTAAACTCAAGTTGGGTAATGAAGAAAATTGATTTTTTTAAAAGTGTCCAAAGGATCATGAACAGTTCTTTTAATATGAACAGTTCTTTTTTTCAATTTTTATATGTTTACAATTCATTTACAAACAAAGATGAATTCTGCATTAGGGGAAGGTGGCCTAAAATGATCCCCTTAACAGGAAAACTTGTGTAAAATAACATAACTTTTTAAATAAAACTTTGGCCCTTTGCTAGTAGGTTTTACACTATATTTTGCATTATAAACATATTTTAATAATATTTTAAACTCAAGTTGGGTAATGAAGAAAATTGATTTTTTTAAAAGTGTCCAAAGGATCATGAACAGTTCTTTTAATATGAACAGTTCTTTTTTTCAATTTTTATATGTTTACAATTCATTTACAAACAAAGATGAATTCTGCATTAGGGGAAGGTGGTCTAAAATGATCCCCTTAACGGGAAAACTTGTGTAAAATAACATAACTTTTTAAATAAAACTTTGGCCCTTTGCTAGTAGGTTTTACACTATATTTTGCATTATAAACATATTTTAATAATATTTTAAACTCAAGTTGGGTAATGAAGAAAATTGATTTTTTTAAAAGTGTTCAAAGGATCATGAACAGTTCTTTTAATATGAACAGTTCTTTTTTTCAATTTTTATATGTTTACAATTCATTTACAAACAAAGATGAATTCTGCATTAGGGGAAGGTGGCCTAAAATGATCCCCTTAACAGGAAAACTTGTGTAAAATAACATAACTTTTTAAATAAAACTTTGGCCCTTTGCTAGTAGGTTTTACACTATATTTTGCATTATAAACATATTTTAATAATATTTTAAACTCAAGTTGGGTAATGATGAAAATTGTTTTTTTTAAAAGTGTCCAAAGGATCATTTTACCCTCACCAAAGGACAAAATGATCCTTCATTTAAAAATAATTGTAAATTGATTTTTATTGGCAAAATAAAGGATATAAAAGTATTTATGACAAAACACATAAGTGTAATTCATATCTAAAAACATACTCCAAGTACTATTTCTGTACATGAAAGACTGTATATCTAAATAAATAAGAAAGTTAGTGCTTATCTTATAACAGATGTTATAAAACCCAATTTTTCAAAGAATTATATTTAGACGTGTAATACTGTGATCACTTGAATACCACCACTGCTTCTTCTTCACTTGGCACAACCAGTTTATGTGTTACCTGGTAGATAGGGCGATCTGTCTGGAAGAAAACATATGTGGATAGTTTTGCCCTCTAGGATCATTTTGGGTCAACTTCCTCTATATTAAAAAAGAAATGTATAGATATAAAATGCAAAAGTTTATTTTAAAATTGAAGAAAAATTATGATTTTCATATTTTTTTGTTTTAGCATTCTTTTTAATATCTTGCAAAATTTACCTCTATTCTATTAAAGATGTTGTACTTAGTATAAAAAAAAAAGTCAGAAAATATTTGAAGTTTTAGCAAATTTTACACTCTTTTATTTAACTTAACTCTACTTTTGTGTGTAAATGTGGAATTTTGTAATTAATTTTTAACCCACTTCCCGATATGTTAGAATTACAAAAATTATGTTCACAGGGTTTTTTTATGACAATACAACATTTTAATATTTTTAAAACTTAATTATAAATTAATAGATTAATTTTAAGGCATTTTTTATTTGCCACAGGTGATAAATCGCCAAATATGAATGAGGGTTACAATTGTATATGAGTTAAAACAACAATGGATTAAATTAAGTGCAAAAATAGGCCAAATGGCTATGAAACCGCAACGATTAAATTTTAAACACTAAAGGAAGGAAATAAAATTAAAAATTAGTTTGTAATAATTAAAAAATACACTTTTTTCAATTAATAGTTTCATGTTAATTAAATTATGATTATACATTGAAAAATCAATTTAGAAATCCTTAAATGATAGTTTAAATAATGTTTACTTTTCTTTCATGTTAGTCATGCCTTAAAATAAAACAGAGCAAAAAGTCATATTTTTTAAAAAATAAATTCACAAACTTGTGCTTTCTATCAAGTGTATATTAAAGCGTTGAATTTTCAGGTTTGGTGCCATGTCACATTCACATATTTCATTGGAAATTTTTTGGAACAGCCATAAATTGCTGTCATAATATTAAGCAAGGTTTCACAATAAACTTTGAATGCATATAAAAGAGGATTTTTTTTTTAAAGCTATTTTTACTTTGGTATTTATTTATTAAAATTAGTCTTTTACCCAAAGGCAAATTACAATTGTTAGAAAAATATGGATCTTTAAATTATTATTTAACTTTCTAAAATACATATTTTTTATCGTTTTATGAAATATAATAAAATAATGATTTCGATTGTTGATTGAAATGAAAGTGAATTTCAATTGTCAATTGAAAGTAATAATAATGAATGAAATGAAAGGTCTTTGGACTCGGGATTAAACTGAAAATTTTATTTAGTCCCAAACTGAAACAAGTTGGATATTGTATGTTAAATGTGACAAATGAGGTGCATTCTTACTATAACTAGTTTTACAATGTAAAAAAAATCTTAGTTATTATTTTAGTAAAATGAGTTATATCATCTGTTATGAGCGAAATGAGCATGCCTTTCTTTTCTCTTATTACATATGCCACGTTTACGGATGCAATTTTTTTTTCCAACAACAGATAGTGCTGCAAAATTTACCATAGCAATCTTGTTTTGCGAATGATTACCTCCATGGTTTAATATTTCTATGATTCATGATGAACGAATCTCTTGTGTTTATTTACTTTAATGGATATTGGGATAAATATTTGGCTGTTAATCTAATTTTAGCTGAAGTTATCTTAGAATCTATTCCTTTTTTTAATGTAACTTATCTCTCAAACAAACAATTTTTTTGAACAATCTTTTTAAAAATGTAACTTTTATGCAATTTTATTCGAAAAAATAATTTTGAATAAAAATGGCCGCCTAGCATATGAAAAAAGAAATGGTCATCCCGTATTTTATTATATGTAGATTATGTATGATAGAAGTTAATAGAATGAAGAAAACTTTTATTAACCACTTCTCCGGCGACAGGTATGGGGAAACAGTGCTTTTACCCCCGACTTATCTCGGGGCAAATGGTGAAGTGGTTAATATCTTTTAAGTTTTCATTCGATTTTCATAAAATTTGAAGTGACTCGACAAAATTCTGCACTGCAACAATTATATATATTAAATTTCAAACCATTTGGTTGGGTAATTTTTGCGCTGTTATATGCAGACCGATCAGACGACGTCTATAAGGTGCTATGTATTTATATAATTACGAACGTACCTAAAAAGGAAAAAAAAAAACTTGCTAAGAAACAAGAATGTAGTCTAAGTTTCTCGAAGTATCTTACTGTCCTTTAAAAATCAGCTTGTAAGGGATTTGAATTGTTATTGATGGGGCATACGGTGAAATATTCCATCAGATTCCAAAGCCTTTGCACGGTCAGTGTTTAGTAACATAAAGAAGACGTGGTTTATCTCTTGTCTATCTTCTTTTTCTGTTTGAAGTCCTTTTTCAGAATTACTGGAAAACAAGAACTCATGTCTTTCTGCCATAGTTGTACAATGATATATTAAAAGTATAACCATTGTGACTGTTGCAGATTTCTGCCTGTCATTGGGTATGAATAATAATTTTTCTATTTTAAACAGATTTTTAGAGACACATGAAAATAACAAAGCATTGTCATGAAGGAGTATTTAGGATTAATACTTATTCCTTTAAATGGAATATTTGAGAATAATGAAATATTCTTTATGTTGTTACAACTGTATACTAGTTACAACAGCTATACAGTTAGTGATACGTCATACCACTCTCGCCAAAATATGCCAACGGGCTCTGAAACTGCAGCGCCGAAATATTTTAAACAGTGAGAAATAGGAAATATAAATAAAAAATTAAGAAGTATAATTTTTTTAAATACCCTTTTATCATTAATTAGCGTAATCAAAACGGAATTTTTCATAATCGGTACTCTCGTCAAATTCACATATTGTGATGGAAATTTTTTAGAACAACATGAACTGCATTTATGAAATTAGGCGTGATTTTTAAGTTTAATATTGAATGCTTATTATTTTTTCTTTTAACTATTTTTACTTTTAAACTAATTTATTTTATGTCCACGCATTAACTTTTGAACGGATGGTAAGATTTTTATAATTCTATTTTTTCTTTAATTAGGAATGACTTGTTTGATGGTGGTTCCTTTATAAAATTTACCATGATCAAAAAATGGTTTGTGCTAGGAAGTTCTAGTCATGAAAATAACCAGGTTATTACCTAAAATTGAACAATCCAAATGTATACAGTGGAGGAAGAAAGTAAACCCTTATAATTACCGTAGTTTTATCTACTGCAGGTATGCATTAAGTAGTAAAATAAGGTATCGTATAATTCCTGGTTGGGAGGGGTAATTAATTAGTAATCATGAAATTAAAGGATATAAAATTTAAATATAACAATTACTCTAATTATAAAGTAGAATGAATTGACATTAACGTTGTGATTATTTTTCGTAGGCTCTTAACTTTTTGGAATAGACTGAAAATAGAATTTGATCACGAATAATTTTGATAATAAACAATTATCTAGGGAAGTTAAAAATTAACACCAGGCTTATACCTGTAAACTAGACGAGGGATTAAAAAAATAATAATAATCACACACCTCTAAAACTCAATGAAAAAATTATTTAAATAAATTACATTACTAAAATAATACAGAGAAGGAGTTAAAAATTTAACAAAGAAATTTTACTTACAATATGTACATAAAAATTACAATTAAACAAAAAAGACATTAAAGATGGTTAAATAAATACAACTATGGTTTTACAAGTTTTGAAAGAAAAGATTTTTACATTTATATTTAATAGATATGCATGACATATGGATAATAAAAATTACTGTAAAATATTTACTCAAATAAAATTTAATACAATCGCATTCTGACTGACGACTCCCTAGATTTAACAAATAAGTTAAGTATACACATTTTAATATATATATTTACTTTCACATCTTAGGGTAGTACAGTCCAGAGAAGAGCAGATTGTCAATGACACAACTCATTAAAATAGCAGAATATTAATTAATTGTAAAATTTATAAAATGCTCTTTAGAGCAAGATAGCTTTATACGTTATTAAAATGAGCATTTCTTTTTAATAAAAATCTTGTAAGCATTCTGGCTTCAAAATTAAACAGCGCAAATTCATACTGTCACCAGAACAATTTTTTAAGTAAACTTGTAGAAGCATGAGAGACTCAAATCTCAAATGACTGTTTATTGCATCTGAATTGTATGAAGAATGCAATCTGAACTACAATTCGCACCTCAAACATGAAATTTGAATAATTACACTATATATTTTTTAGAGATCTCTCTCTAGAAGGAAAATAGAAAAGGTGGAGCCTAAAAGACTCAAAAACAGTGAGCTTTCATTTGCTGCGGTTTACATCTCTGAGGCTATACATCTCTCCTTTAAATTTATTAAGAGTGATGGAAAATCTTTGGACACAATTCCCCCCCCCCCCCCCCCTTCCTATGGATAACACAATGCACAAGAAACATTTCAAGATTCTCATCTTTATAAATTTTAAGTAGCTATTATTCCCCAACAAAATACATTTCTCTGTTTTCATTTTCCCATTAATGTTAATTGAGTGCCATGTCTTATCTGAATTTAAAATGTATATACCATGATGTATATTTATTTGCAGTGTAGGAGGCTTGCACTAGAGCCATGAAAATTTACTATTTACCCATATCTTTTCGAATGCTATTTAAGATTTATAAATTTTATAAATCTTGTTGAAATAATCAAAGCTGGTAGATTCTGTAGAAAGCTGTACCTCATTTAGATATTTCAGACATATTTTAGGTTAAATATGCCTAAGACATTAAGATTTGGATATACTGTTCAGTAATTTCACATGTAAAAGTTTCTTCGTGTGACACACAGCAGAGCGAATAGAAAGAAATACAAGGCATAAATAATTGAAAAAGTTGCAAAACATTATAAAATACATTCATAACTTAATATGAACTGTGTTAAAATTCGCCATATTTTTTTTCCTTTTTGAATTTTGCATGTATTAATTACTTTTATTTTTAGTGTACAACCTTAATTTTCAGGGAAAAAAAAACAGCCAATGGGTAAGTAACAATTTGGAATTGCCCCTCAAACTAAAAAGTCAAATTGCCCCCCTGTGGGACATACGCCCCACGTTGGAAACCACTGTTTTAGATGCATCTTTTCTTTCAATAGAGATGCTATGATAAAAAAAGTTCTTTATATCACTTTGCACCATGTCCTAGAACATCAGTATCTTACGAATAATTTCTTCTAGAAAAGCCGCTAAGCGTTCTGTCTATCTTTCGGCTATCTCCGTTAAGTTAAAGAAAATATGAACGAAACATTCCAGAAAAAAATCTAGATGCTTCTTTTCTTTCAGTAGAGATTCTATGAAAAAAAATTTCTTTATGTCATTCTTTGCACTGTTCAACATGTTCTGGAACATCAGTATCTACGGATAGTATCATTTCTTCCAGAAAAGCCTCTGTTTTGATAATATGAATCCAAAACCGGAAACAAAGGCCTGAAAAATAAAATAAAATATCATCATCATCTCATTCAATAAGATAATGAAATGCTGTTGCAAAAAAGTGAATTGTGATCAAAATTATTTTGTAAAAGGTTAAAGCTTTTTAAAACTTGTAAGTAAACTTACAAGTTTTACTTGTAAGTAATAAAGTGTTATGTTACATTGAGTGCAAAAATAAAATAAGTCAAATATACAGCATACTTGACAACCTCACGTAAAATTGTTCAATTTTACCAAAGTTAACTTTTGACTCACTTTTAGGTTACATCACGTGTAACAACAAAATAAGTCAAGCATATAACATACCGTAATTTCTGGTGTATAATTCGCTGATCAAACAATCATGTTTCGATCTACAAATTGTATTTTATAAAATGTAACTTACTAGATCGCTGTAAATATTTGACTTCAATTATTAAATAAAATTTCTGGGTCTACACATGATTGTTTAATCCGCAGATTATACGCCGGAAATTACGGTACTTGACAACCGACTCATTTTTAGGTTACATTGCGTGCAACAATAAAAAAAAAAAAAAGTCAAGCATACAGCATACTTGACAACATTGTGTAAAATTGTTCAATTTGACTCAAGTTAACTTTTGACTCACTTTTAGGTTACATTGCGTGCAATATAAAAATGAGTCAAGCATACAGTCATACTTGACAACCTTATATAAAATTGTTCAATTTGACTCAAGTTAACTTTTGACACACTTTTAAGTTACATTGCGTGCAATATAAGTCAAAAATACATCATACTTGACATTGACAACTTTATGTATAAAACTGTTCAATTTGACCCAAGTTATAAATAGACATGCTTTGAAACAGAAACTTTTTTACTTTTTACTTACTTATTAAGTAAAATCAAATACATATCACTTAGAAACAAAAATTATTTTATTAAATAGATTTTTTGATGCAAAAAAGTACTTATTTGACTCATATTGACCGAGATATTTGTAATATCAAATGGAATAGTTTTCCATAAGCTGGACATGTATGATACAGGGTGACGAGAAATATACCGAACTAAGTTCAAAAGTTCAAATTGAAATAAAAACACACTGCTAAACTTTTAAAATAGGCGGTGAACTTTGTGCCGTTATATTAAAATAAATGATCAACGTAAAAATAGCACAAATAAAAAAAATATAAAAATAGCAAACAGTTGTTTCGGAGCCTCTTAAAGCTCCATCATCAGTGCCAAATTTAAAAAGATTAAAAAAATTGCGTCTCCGCACGCGACCAAGATAGAATGTTGGTGAGTTTTTAAAAACAACAGCGGAGTCAGGAGTCACAAGCTGTTTGCTATTTTTTTTATTTGTGCGATTTTTACGTTGATCATTTATTTCAACACTGCTAAACACCTATCAATAAACTTTCATTATCCATTATGAGAAATAAACTTTATTTCCTTATGAGAAATAAACTTTACACCTCATAGAAACAAGTTATTTAAGCTTTGGGATAATGGTTTCTAATCAAAATGTGATTTTCGCAAAACAGGATGAAGGCATATGAGGCAATGAGACTTTGGGTGTTGGAATTCCAAGGTACTAGAAAATAGAGATGAGTTTAGGCTCTTCTTTTGGAGCCCAAGCCCAACAATTCGAAATCCGCGCCCGTCCGACCCCGAAACCTAAATTAGAAAATTGTCAGTAACATTTTGAAATTGTTTCAAGATTAACTTTCTTATTTAAAAAGCTCTTCTTACATAGAAATGACTATTAATGCTAAATAATCTCCCAGGACGTAACTTTGTGATTTTCATGTCCCTGAAAAATCTGTTTAAAATAGCAAATTTGTTATTTATACCCAACCACTGGCAAAAATTTACAAAAGTCACAATTCTTACTTTTAAAAAATGTCATTGTACAACTATGATAGAAAGACACGAGTTCTATTTTCCAGTAATTCTGCAAATGGACTTCAAACAGAAAGAGAAGATAGATAAGGAATATCCTGCGGCTTCTTTATGTTACTAACACTGACCGTGCCAAGGTTTCAGAATCAGATGGAGTTTTTTTGTTTGTATCCCAGCAATAACAATTTAGTTTCCTTTCAAACTGATTTTTAGTGGATTATAAAACACTTTAAGAAATTCAAACTACATTCCTGTTTCTCCAAATAGCACCTGAAAAGTTTTTTTTCAATTTCCTAATAAATAAAGAGCCCGAGTCCAAACATTAGTCTAAAAATCAAGCCCGAGCTTGTTTCAGGCCTGGGCTTGTGCTCGGGCTCAGGCGAAGTGGGAAGGACAGACGTCCTTGAGAAGCGAATTAATATTACACCAGAAGGACCCGTGCGAAGCTTTGGCACTGCAATCTTTGAGATTATTTCCTGGTACGTTTTAGCGCTAATTTTTAATTGATTTTTTTTTTTTATTATTCAATCACCGCGTTTTAACGAAATGCAGTTGTACTTTCTCAGAAACTTGTTCAAAAACTTTTCGAATACCTCATTCATCGTTGTATGTTTTGTATGTGCATAGAAAAAAGGATGTTGACAAATGAAATAATATATATATAATGATTGCTTGTGCGAATAAATTGCCAGAAAATATTTTGCCAAAACCCCTATACTGGAAAAAAAAAAACGAATTATAAAAAAATTTAAACATTGAATCAGATGTTTGGGTAATTTATATGCCAACATGGCACAGATGTCATATACTCACCACATTGGCACGATTTTTTCCCCCGCCAATTTCGCGAAAATTTTGTTTTTGAATATTAGTTACAAATAGCATACAATAATAGCATGTGATATTTTATTTCAATATAAAAGTAAAATAACGTAATAAATGAAATAGTTTCTATTATTTTAAACAAGAACGAAAAATCATGCGTCAAGCATAGATTATGTAACACTTTCCAACGCTTCCAAAATAATTTTACGAATCATACTCTTTAATAAGCTAAAAGATAACATCTAAGTAATCCGAATACTTTTATTCAGCCCTGTATAGGATCTATAGATTTGTATATATACTACATAGGATGCTAAATTTTAGTTCAGTTAGGAAACACGTAGCACAGTTTAAAATTCTCCGTCTGGAGTTAAATAATACGGAAATGTGTTCCCGAACTTTTGTGCTTCCCTGTATAGGATCTACAGAATTTATACACACCACGTAATATACAAAAAGCGATTTAAAATTAAAATCGCATTCAGTAACTTAAAACGCACTTCCAGGAATTATTGTTAACATACAGTAGAGAATTCTTTTGTGTGTCCCTGTAAATGAACGATGACTGCTATACACACAATATTCTGTAGTAAATCTCTTGTAATGAACCTTATATAAATTTCAATGCGTTTAAAATAGTGAAACATTATTTAAATAAACCGCAGACGATTTTTCTCCATAGACGTAATGTAACGGAATTCTTTTGACTGTCCCTGTAAAGTAAGTATAAGTGCTATGCACACCCTATTCCATATTAAGCTTCTTCTAATGCACCTTAGTGATATATATAAATTTCAATGCGTTTAAAATACTGAAACATTATTTAAATAAGCCGCAAATGATTTTTCCCCATAGACCGCAATGTAACGGAATTCTTTTGAGTGTCCCTGTAAAAAAACTATAAGTGCTACACACTTCCGTTGAAATAGGGAACATGCTATAGATAACGATTATAACATATAAAAATTGCAGGGCAATCCGAGCATATTTACGGGAGTTAGAGCACGGACAGACGGCAGACGGCCAGACGGCAGACGGCCAGACAAACCGAAGTCATAAACACTTTTCAACTAGGTTGGAAAGTGTTAAAAAGGAAATACAAATAAATAAATGATAGTTTGATATAAATAAAGGTGAATATACATAATAACAATAATTGGTACTTTTCGGTTAGCCGAGCGCCAGTGATATATGTACATATATATATATACTATACATATATATACATACATATATACATACATATATGTATGTATGTATATATATGTACATTTATATTTATATATGTACTACATATATCACTGGCGCCCGGCTAACCGAAAAGTACACAATAATTTATAGAATTAAAATACGAAATAAAGTAAACAAACAAAAGTAAATAAACAAAGTTTTCGCCAAATTAGCGGGGGGGAAATGGCGCCAATGTGGTGCGTATATGGACATCTGTGCCGAAAGCATTTCCTCAGATTTTGTAAAACTGTTAAAAAAATTTCATAAATACGTAAATCAATATTTGGTACACCACTTTTTTGAAAGCCTATGGGAACTTAAACATGCGGCGTTCAAACTTTGTTATCCAGCAGCCATTTAAGTGACATCAGACTTCGCTGGCATATTAACAGCTTAATGAAATATTAAAAAATAAATATTTACAATTTTTGTAAATCCTAATGAAATGTATATTTGGAAGTTAATCCTTAAATTACGTAATCTACTGGTGCTTCGATTCCGATACAGTACGCATATAAACAGCCATGATTAAACAAAAAAAACAAATAAACAATAGGTGACTCACGCGTAAAAATTAAATTAAAAACCCGATTAAAAGCTCTATATTTTTTCAAAAAGCACGCGCAAGAAATAAATTGACAATCATATTTTAATTGCATTAAAGGATGACGTCATACGATAATGCAGTATTTTATTTCTGTGGCAACACTGATTTCAGAAAACCTTTCATTTCATTTATGAAATCAATGTCGATTTAATTTTTAATTAACAGCAATTTTTAATCGAAAAACATGTTTTAAAAAAATGTAAGTGTACTATGTCAGAAGCCGGTTCAAAAACCTTTCATATGGTATCTCATTCGTCGTTCTGCGTTTCGTATTTTTTGAGAAAAAGGGATGTTGACAGGAGAAATAATATATATGAATGATGAAGGATGATAAGGCATAGTATATATTTTCTATTGCTTACGTTTGGTACTAAGCTTGGGCTCTGATGATATAATTACTTACCCATCATACATAGTATAGGGTAAATCTTAAAATCATTTTGAAAATCGATTTTTTTTTTGACGGATTTACACGTTTTAGAGACTGGAGATTCCGAAAAACATATTTTTAGAAGAAAAAAAAAATTGCCGTCCGTCTGTCTGTGTATCTGTAAATTCTCTATCTCCCGAGCAAATTGAGATAGAGACTTGAAATTTGGTGTGTACTTAGTATGTAATAATAGGATGAAGCTTATTGAATTTCAGTAACCTCGATTATCCGGAACTATTTTTTTCGGATTCTCGAAATATTCATTCTGATAAAAGGTATATAAAAATTTTTCGAAATTGTTTATTTTAAGAAGTGAATATAAAAGACAATAAAAAAACCCCATAAATTTTGCATAAAGAATGAAGTCGGTCGGATAATGAGTTGCCGAGATATTTGTAATCCTATTTTCCATACTCTTCGATTTTTCACGACCCTGTATTTCATTCAAATTTCAATTCAAAGATAGGTATTTTAATTGGAAATGAGACGCTTAATCCGACGCAGTAAACCGTTACTTAATAGGATTATCAATTTTGGAGTTATAAGGATGTTTCTTTTACGCAACTAGGGGGCTCTGCCCCCTACGAGCTACGCTCTCCAACCCCCGTTCTGACACCACAAACTGTAAAAACTCTCTGATTTGATCAACCTAAAAACGATTGCGGAAGATTGAATTATAATTAAACCACCTGCTGTAATCGGCTGCTATAATCGGCCTTGTGTAATCGGCTGCTCGCTGTATTATCTGCTATAATCGGGTTTCCATTCATTTTCCTTTGACCAAGGGATTTTAAAGCCGAATCAACTGCTGTCGAGACAGCTAACAACTGTTGATAAAATAAGGTTAATTAAACATTTGAAAATCAACTCGTGCAAAATGGTTAAGTAAGCAATGTCATGGCATCGGGAAATTTTATAACGATGCTATAGAAAATTGGGTATTACTCCATTATCCCGACTACTACTTTCTATAAAAGAAATGAACTGTCGCCAAAATATAGGATTTAAAGCCAAAAGTGCATATCTGTAGCGTCGCATTCAATTGATACCAGATGCGTTACGCGTGGTAGTTATGTCATCGAGTGATCTTTAATTCAACGTTTATCTGTATTTTTAATTATATTTTACCAATTTATTTGTTATTTCGTTGATTTAAACGTAATTATTAAACGTAAAAATATAGCTTTTAATTGAAGGGAAATATTATTAATTACGCTGTTTTAAAATTTGCAATAATTGTTAAAATATTTTGTCGAAATAAATTAATCTTACTCTACTTAATGCTTTGAAAACGCGGCATAATTTAATTATTTATCTTTTTAATATTCACGCGCAAGTATATTTTTTATTCCGTTATTTTCTACATTTATTGCTTTTAACACGTGATCATTTAATTATTATTTTAAAGTTTTATTTCTGTTTTTAATAGTCACGTGTTAATACATTTCTTAATTGAAAGGGAATATTATTACGTGCGCTATTTTACAAATTGGCAACGATTCAAATAATGGAATTTATGAAATATGAAATAAATCTTCGTCAAAATAATGAAAATTTTGAATAAAAAATTGAAATATATAACCTCAAAAAATGAGTCAAATTGAAAAAATAATTGCAGTCTGCACACCCCAACCTTGTCAACTATATCCTTACAAATTATGTTTAAATTCCTGTGCATAGTTTTCGTTTCTATAAAACTTTTATAAGAAAACTGTTTTGACCAACTTTGATTTTAAATATCTCTTAAAATAATTCTTCGATTTAAAAACTGTCTACTTCAGCGTGTTTATCGAACATTTCTTTATAAAACCACCAATTTTTAAATTTTTATTTGCAATAGTTTTGTGGATATTAGTCCAGAAAGACTTCAAGGCACAAAATCTTAATTGACAGCGGCGGCCGCGGCGGTGGTTACTTTTTTTTAATATAGAGAGATACAGTAATAGAGCATTTAAAGTTTATGACGTCATCAAGCCACGATTTTATTCGAAATGCAATGCATTTTATAAATAGTTTACACATGTTTTATTTTCATATTTTATATTATGCCTATCAGTGATGGGTAAGTATTACGGTGGCCCCCAACGACTAGTTTTTTTCGGACTCGGATTTCAAATCTTCGGGCTCGGACACCGAAAAAAAAAATCCCTGACGGCTCGGCCTACAGGCACAGGTAGATTTCGAAGACGCAGACCGTGGGGCACCTGTTTGTCGGGAATTGCGGAAGAAATGACCTTTTTGCGATGATGCTGCAGTTGGAACCGCATACTTCGAAACCAAACTTGTTTGCAGGCGGAGCCAGCAAGGATTTTTTTTTTTTTTTTTTTTTTTTGCTATAAGAGTTGGTCCTATAAAAAACATGTCAATATAAAAGTTTTAGATAATATTAAGAGGATTTATAATAAATGTAAGCGGATTTGAAATTTTGGGAATTGACGAAGTTATGAATTTTTTTCTTCTAAAACCCCCCTTCCCCCCCTTAAGACAATTTTTAATTATATCAAAAATCTGTCATACATAAATTTTCGGCCCTACTCCTAGAAGTAATAATAACTTCAAACGGATTCGATATGTATCATAATTAAGAAATTATGGGTTTTTTTCTGTTTTCACAAAAAGTCCTCCCCCCCCCCCCTGGTTCGATTTTGCCCATTAACGAACTTGACCGAGATTTTATGCCCCTTGATTTTATGTATCAGTTTCGAAAAGATGCGGGAGTTGGAACCGCCTATTTCGAAAAATAACTTGTTTGCAGGCGGAGCCAGCAGGGATTTTTTTTGTTTTTAATTTTTTTTTTTTTTTTTTTTTTGCTATAACGGTTGGTCCTATAAAAAACTTGTCAATATAAAAGTTTTAGATAATACTAAGAGGATTAATAATAAATTTACGCGGATTTGATATCTTGTGAATTGACGAAGCTATGATTTTTTTTCTTCTAAAACCCCCCCTTTTTCCCCCCCTTGGAGCCATTTTTAATTATATCAAAAATCTGTCATACATAAATTTTAGGCCCTTTTCCTAGAAGTAATAATAACTTTAAATGGATTCGATACGTATAATAATAAAGAAATTATGAGGGTTTTTCTGTTTTCACAAAAAGTCCCCCCCCCCCCTTGGTTCGATTTTGCCCATTAACGAACTTGACCGAGATTTTATGACCCTTGATTTTATGTATCAGTTTGGAAGAGATTTATGCAGAATTTTTCCAGTTATCGTGGTCAGAAAAAAGTGACATCGATAGATAGATAGATAGATAGATAAAGTTTTGAACTGGGGGTGGTTTTGGGTTCTGGGAGTCATGATCGGCTTAGATCTGCAAAAATTTTTCAAAATTTCCAACTTAGGTGAGAATGTAATAGGTAGTATTTCTTACTAAATCTACCTAAAAGAGTCCGAATTAATGTCTAGTGTGCGTGTGTGTATAGAAAAAAGAGAGAGGGAAAATTTTTGAGAAGGAATACGTTAAAGTTCGAGAAAAAACATTATCTATATAATAAATTTCAGAAATATGTAATAAATTTCAGAAAAATTTTATAGTAAAAAAAAATATTATTAGTAAAAAAAAAAAAAAAAAAAAAAAAAAAAAAAGTTTAAAAGATAAGCTTTTATTATAATGTACTAAAAAGGATAAAAAATCTCGAAGGACAATTGACTGAAATAAATACCTTTTTTTTGAAAGAAATAAAGTAAATTGCAAGTGACTTTTTATCAGTTTGTTTAAAAAAAATAAAATGAATACACAATTTTAACCCTCTGAGCGTCTTGAGGGCTTTCCTGCATTTTCATAAAAATATTTGTAAAACTTAAAATAATTTAAATTTTCTTTCCCCGTTTGTTTCTAAAATTATGTTTCATATCTCTTTATTTTACATATATCTTAAAATAAAATTTAAAAAAATATATTTGTATCTAGAGCCGATTTAAATTGATTTTGGGAAACGGAAAAATACGGGCAAAACGCTTAGAGGGTTAAATCGAGCTTCTTGGAGAAAAAGAATCGACCAACGTCCGCTTGAGGATCGAACCTAAATTCCATCCATCTCTGCGCTGAACTGGAAGATGGCGCACTCACCAACCATGCTACTATTCAATCGAAGAAAATCAGCTTATTTCTGAAGCAATAAATGACATTTACGAGCTCATATACGTCGTGACATTTGTACCTTTATTGGACAAATGTTTTTGCCCCCTAAAAAATGGAAAAAGCAATTTTTCTTTACGGAATTTTGTATTGACACCGGAAATACGTCACACTACCAAAAATTATGTCAATGGTAGCACAGAAAGTGTGTTAAAAATAAAAGTTTGTACAAAGGGTGACAATAAATGAATTATATTGGTCCAATTTACCTCCACACTTCTGCCTCATTGTTTCTTTGATTCTCCTTCGAATAATTTAAAGACGACCTATATGTAGGAGAAAATGATCCAACTGTGTTGTTTCCCGTTTTGTTTTTTCTGCGACGTTTCGATTTGGATCGTGCATGGAAAAAATTCGAAGATTGCCCTTTCTGTGAGTGATGCTTGGAGCCGCACAAGCAAACCAAAGAGACGCTGCCGAAAAGCTCAACAAGCTCGATGATCGAGATGACAGAAACTCCAAGATACAAGCCTAAGCAGCCACCCAAGTCGGCGAGTAGCTTTGGAAGCTGAAAAAATAATTTTATAAACGTATTAGTTCACATAAAAATAAAACAGAATTTTCACAAAAATATATATTATATACTAGGAATTGAAATAGAACGAATCGATGAACGTTGGCAGAAATAAATCAGAAATCTAGGGAGAGGCAAGATTTTAGAACAGATATGCCTGTCCGCAATTTTTTTTTGTTTGTTTGTTTGAGCGAAAAAAAAATAGTTCAACATTTCGCCACCAGAGGGCTTTTTAAAATGAATTACATATTTAGCATACATATTACAAATTTTATTACAACAAAACCTGTTCCACATGACGCCCATCATTTTCATCTACCATTTGGATCGTAAGATAGCATGTTCCACAGTTGACCGCAGTGTGGTACAGCTAAGAACATGTCGTGAAATGCTGTAATAATAATGTTCTTGGATAAAATGTGTAAACTATCGTAAATGTAGTCTAAATGTGTAATTCATTAAAAATCACCCTCTGGTGGCGAAATTTTGAACTAATTCTTTTTTTTTTTTTGCTCAAACAAATTCCCATCCCTTCATTATGTCTTACATAAAATTTCACAACTTTGTGAACAATAGTTTCGTCTGCAGACAACTTTAAAATAAGGTTGTTTAATTATGGACACACTGTATATTAGGATTGCGGAGAAGTTATTGACGTTTACCATAGAATGCTCGGTATTGAAAATGAAGTATGCAGCATTTATGGTTCGTATACAGGGCTGCACAAAATAATTCTACTACATTACGCGTCTATGGGGAAAAATCGTTTGCGGTGCATTTTGTTGATGTTACGATATTTCAAGCATAATGTGATAGATCATCATCATTAAGTTGGACTACAACATGCTTTCTCAGGAGTATAGAATATGTAGCATTTATAGTTCGTTTACAGGACGCACGAAAGAATTCCATTCTATTATACACTATATGGCCTTTAATGACCGGCAACTTTCAATTTTAGACATTTTGTCGAATATTTAAAAATATACTTGTCAGATTCTTCTGGAATTTTAGGATTAAAAAGAACAGGTTTGACTTCATATTTATCAATGTCGATTTGATAAGGAGGACAATTAGGGGGCTAAAAAAATATTAAAGAAAAAAAAGAATACTTTGGTTCACCCTGTAAAATAAAATGCACGAAATGATCTATCGCTACAGAATATACATAGGCAGACATTGTACAATATGTGTATTCATTTGTGTAAGAATAGCGTGTATATTAATAGAGATATAGCAATTTTTTTACAAATTAAAAAAAATTCTTGCATGTTTTTTGCTTATAACATACAGGGTTTTTAACCAAATTTAACGCCAGTTTCAGAAAAATTGACAAAATGTAGTAGAAATAATATAGTGCAATTGGAATATAAATATATTAAATATTTAGGAAATATGGACAGTTGTATAAAATAATTTTTATTTGCGCATGCGCGAACGATAACAAGGATTTTTTTTTCATAATTTAATAGTCAACTCTATCAAGCAACTTATTAAAAAAAAATCAGTCAAATATCGTAAAAATTTAGAGAGATATCGGTGTTAGAGTGAGCTGTTGTTTAGCTTCTCACAAAAACTTGTTGAATGATAAGGGATTGTTCACAAATTGTCATGTTTAATTTTTATACTATATTTCATTTTTTATTGATACTTTAGTTTGCCTTGGAATACATCATTTCACCAGGTTATAATAGTTTTGGAACCGATCCTTTGATTTTTATTATTCTTTTTTAGTTCGAATAAGCTCGTTAGGGTAGTTTTTCAAAGAGAACTAAAGTATCATAAAAATTGGAAAATAGTATGAAAATAAAAAATGACAATTTGTTGAAAATCCCTTATCATTCAGCGAGTTTTAGTGAGAAGCT
This sequence comes from Maratus michaelseni, assembly GCA_963931845.1. NCBI lineage: Eukaryota > Metazoa > Arthropoda > Arachnida > Araneae > Salticidae > Maratus > Maratus michaelseni. The sequence continues at coordinate 167,668,283 of OZ007593.1, read as the reverse complement.
AAAAAACAGTTCACTCTAACGCCGGTATCTCTCTAAATTTTTATGATATTTGATGGATTTTTTTTAATAAGTTGCTCGATAGAGTTGACTATTAAATTATGCAAAAAAATCCTTGTTATCGTTCGCGCATGCGCAGATAAAAATTATTTTATACAACTGTCCATATTTCCTTAAATATTTAATATATTTATATTCCAATTGCACTATATTGTTTCTACTACATTTTTTCAATTTTTCTGAAACTGGCGTTAAATTTAGTTAAAAACCCTGTATGTTATAAGCAAAAAACATGCAAGATTTTTTTTTAATTAAAAAAAATCGCTATAACTCTATTAATATACATGCTATTGTTACACAAATGAATACACATATTGTACAATGTCTGCCTATGTATATTCTGTAGCGATAGATCATTTCGTGCATTTTATTTTACAGGGTGAACCAAAGTATTCTTTTTTTCTTTAATATTGTTTTAGCCCCCTAATTGTCCTCCTTATCAAATCGACGTTGATAAATATGAAGACAAACCTGTTCTTTTTAATCCTAAAATTCCAGAAGAATCTGACAAGTATATTTTTAAATATTCGACAAAATGTCCAAAATTGAAAGTTGCCGGTCATTAATGGCCATATAGTGTAATCTATGGAGAAAAATCATTTGTGGTGCATTTTAATGATGTTATGATATTTCAAACATACTGAAATCACTTAAATGCAGTTCATGTTTTCTAGTATAGATTATAGAGTGCATATAATTTGTCGTTCATTTACAGAGACACACAAAATAACTTTGTTAAAGAAAGGCCTGACTAAAACCGATAATTGATGGAAATGTGTTTTTGAATATTAATGAGTGTATATATATTCATTTTTAAACAAATATATATATATATATATATATATAATTGACATTAGTGATATAACTGTAAACTACTTTTCATAATTGTATTAAAATGTGGATTAATTTTCGTTTCTCTTCGGTTTCGGGTTGAAGTGTGTCAATATCAAGTCAAGTTTCGGGATTTTTTTTTTGTCAGGTTTTGGGTTAACTTTAAGCAGAATTTTCGGGTTCGGGTCTGGTACATACCGACCTACTGAGAACTCTATTTCTGTCGAACACACCAAAAACATTTTATTTACTTATTCATTTATTTATTGTAATATTTCCTGAAAAATAAGATCAAAAGTTTCAGCTTTTAAAATCTTTCAATCTTTTCATCAAAAATACAGGTGATTCATAAGTAAGTATGCAACTCCCAGATGCTGTAAAACAGGAACAGTTTAAGGCACGTTCCCCAAATGTAAGCCTTATGGTAGGTGTACTCATAAAGTTTTTTTTACAGTTGCTGCGCGAAGTGACATAGGCGATAGCTAGCGTGTCATGCGAATATCCGAGGCTAACGAAACTAGTCGTTGGGGGCCACCGTAATACTTACCCATCATGGATATGCATAATGTAAAATATTAAAACAAAAATGTGTAAACTACTTATAAAATGCATAGCAATTCAAATAAAATCGTGGCTTGATGACGTCATAACTTTATAGGCTCGATTACTGAATTGCTTGAAAGAGGTTTTTCCTTATAACTCCAAAAATAATAATCCTATTAACTAGCGGTTTATTGCATCTGATTAAGCGTCAAATTTCCAATTAAAATATATCTTTGAAGTGAAATTTGGATGAAATACAGGGTCATGAAAAATCGAAGAGTGTGGAAAATAGGATTACAAATATCTCAGCAACTAATTATCCGATCGACTTCATGCTTTATGCAAAATTTATGATTTTTTATTGTCTTTTATATTCATTTCTTAAAATAAACAATTTCGAAAATTTTTATATACCTTTTATCAGAACGAATATTTCGAGAGTCCGAAAAAAATAGATCCGGTTAATCGAGGTTATTGAAATGAAATAGGCTTCTTCCCATTATTACATACTAAGTACATACCAAATTGCAAGTGTCTATCTCAATTTTTTCGGGAGATAGAGCGTTTACAGACACACACACACACAGACACACAGACACACAGACGGACGGCAAAATTTTTTTTCTAAAAATATGTTTTTTGGAATCTCCAGTGTCTGAAACGTGTAAATCCGTCAAAAAAAAATTTTCGATTTTCAAAACGATTACAAGACTTACCTATACTACGTATGATGGGTAAGTAAAAGACAGGCTACCGCGGTGCATTTCACTTATCTTTTTTTACAGACCGCTAGAGTGACGTGATTCTCTTTTCGTACACCTTCATTGGTGCATTCGAGCATCACGTGACTCTGGCGGTCTGTAAAAAAAGATACGCGTAAAGCACCGCGGTAGCCTTTCTTTTTCGTTAGCCTCGCGAATATCAGTAGAAATGGCTGCGTCTGCAGTGGAGAAAGCATTTTATGTTCTTGAATGAATTGAGCAAAACGGAATCTGTCACCATTCTGAAACGGCATTTTCGAAAAAGAACCTGTAACTAGAAAATCCATTTATGATTGGTTTAAAATTTTTGAAACTATGGGCTGTTTGTGCAAAGTGGATAGAAATGGATTAACGGTTTGATGTATGTCATGTAACTAAGGGTGCACAAATAAAACATCGGTGACTGTTTTCTGGTTAGAGGTTCTTTTCGAAATCGTGTTCGAAAATGCCGTTGCACAATGGTGACAGATTCCGCTTTGCTCAATTCAAGAACATAACATGCCTTCTTCACTGCAGACGCAGCCATTTCTACTGATATTCGCGTGACATGCTAGCTATCGCCTATGTCACTTCGCACTGCAGAGGGGAAAAAAAACTTTTGAGTACACTTACCTTACGGGCTTGCATTTGGGGGAACCTACCTTAAACTGTTCCTGTTTTACAACATCTGGGAGTTGTGTACGTACTTATGAATCACCCTGTATATTTTTTGGATAAAATATAAGTAGAAAATTTAACAATTAGAAACATCAATATTACCGTATAACTGTATCTTTCTTCTATGGATGTATATATCATGTCTTCTATAAAGAGGTGTGCACGTAGCAAATTTTCTCTGCGTATGAAACAAAAAATAATATATAAGCTTTCGCCTGTTCAGTAAGGAGCTCAAAATAAAATAATAGACACTTTGAGTTTGACGCCAGTCATGACATTTTGGATGGAAAAGAAAAAAATAAAGAAATGACTCCGAACAAACAATTTTGTATGTTTCATTTCATGTTTAACATAAATCTTAGAAAATGTTACTACTGCAAATAAAGTATTAAAACACTTAGCTGTGAGATATACAGGGGCTGTTTGCACATTTTTTAGACAAGTTTGTTTTGGTAATAAAAAAAAAAAAAAAAAAAAAAAAAAAATCGTTTGCATAGAGAAATTAATTTTCACAGCTAATATGCTTTTGAAAGTATAAATTCTCGTTTGGTAACTCTAGTTGTTTTTGTTTACATGCAAAATGGCGCTTTTAAAGAACCGATGCACAGTGGGGCATTTGGCGGATTTAGCCGGCCAAAAGTCAATTTTTCAAAACACAGTTGATGAGAAAAATATGTAGCTAACTGTGAAGGTAAATAGTTGGGGAATCTGCGTACAGTCATAAAATTTTTCCATTCGCAAGCAAATTAGTGCCAGGCAAGTTAAAACTTCCTTGTAGCGGTAGGCTGGTTATCCGTGCTCTCAACTGCAATTTTGGGACTGCTCATTTCAGTGTGATTTTTTTTAATTCAAAACTTATACTTATATGAAATAGTTATGGATGGTGAAAGACCAGGTAGGTATGTTTATATTTGCTTAATAGAAATATATGATAAAGCGACATGAAATGTACCGTATAGTTTCCAAAATTTTATTGTTAATTTAAATATTCCATAAGGAGTTAGTTTACCTTAAGGGTGAGATCCGATGATATTTTTTACATCAATTGAGAGTTCACGATATGTAGTTAATAACTTTGAAAACAATAGCCGCTAATAACCGCTAATTCAGAATAATTTCTTTCGAACGCAAATGTGTATGTTTCTGTAAGTGATGATGTTTTTATTTACCCCATTTTTTAAAATGTATTCTACGACAGCTAAATTGCAAATGTAGCCACAAATTGTCATCTGAAGACACAAAATAATTGAAATTTGCATATCTGGTCAATAAATGTATACCTGGAATGGAAATTATATTAAAATAAATTCTGTTCAACCTTATGAATAATCCGCATTTCGAATATTTATATAAGAAATTTTAATTTCTCGAGGATTACCTTGTCAACAAAGAAGATTATTAAGAAATGCAAAATCATCAGATAAAGCATAATTTAAGCATTTTTTCTGTAAAAAAAGTTAATATTTTTTGCAAGGAATATTTCTCTCTCAGTTGCCGTAAGTACGTCCAGGTTGACCTCAGAACTCTTTCTGTGAATTGTAGTTAAAGAAGAAAACAGAAGAAGTACACAGCAAAGCAAATCTTGAAATCCTTTCTCATGCTACCCATTCACAATAGTATGTTACTGGACACAGGAGTACTTTTACAGAAGTCAAAGGAATGACATGGGCTCTATATCTTGCAGCTAAAAATAAACAGGTGTTTTATAATCAACATGCAGCAACTTATTGGAAGCTCTTGACTGTTTAGGCTTTATCAATGTTGAAGCAAATATCTCTAAAATGTATTGTAAAATAGTCAAACATTCATATAAGACAACATATCCGTCCTTTAATTCGCTACAAATAAAAATATCTATTACCCAAATAAGAACTTCTACAACGTTACCGAGATTTCTGGGAAAGTTCAGTTGCAACATTTATTAGACCATACCATTACACGCTTCTTGCACTATCTGGAAGAAGTGGTAGAAACAAAGAATGATTACTAACGCTGTGTAAAATTGAAAGTGAGTATGTGACGGATTGGAACAAAGAAAATAAAAAAAAAAACTAAAGAAGCAATTTTGATGGAAAATGTTTTTGGAATTAATTTCTACTTTTCCAAATTGTTGTTCAGCCAAACAAAGAAAAATCGTTTGACAAAATCTAACGTCTTCCACGCCTAGTTTCTGCCGACCCATAAGAATTACGATTGTTAAGCATATGTAGAGAGTCGAAGTTTAAGAGAAATAATGTAACGTGGATATTCTAAACTGGGAACTGCTCAGTTAAGATCCACTCTTATCTTGTATGAAACGTATACCGAGTAAAATAAATCTGAGTAATTTTTAAAGGCTTTAGCACTACCTATTTCAGTTGAACATTTGAGAGCTATAACCCATCATTATTAAATAGAATCGGATAGTGCGGAAAACTATTACAATGACAGATTGCATCATTTGATTATTAACCTTCAATTTCGTTATCAAATATGTACATAAATATATTCATTTATGAATATGAAATACATGTATATATATTCATTTATGTATCTTAAATATGATATTTGTAATATTTTACTTAAACTAAATAAATATTATATGTGATTAATAAATACTTGATTTCAATACATTATTGATTTACTCTGTAAAAGCGTAAATGGACTTTCCCATCCCTGTCCAATTAAGAAATGATTAAGGTATAAAAATACTTAAAAAGAGAGCTCTCTAAAGTTGGTACAGTTTTTATTAATCAAATATAATGTAATTTAAAATCGAGTTCAGAAATTTCAAAGTCGTATGAAGAAAAACGTAAAAATCTAATCTATATCTGTATATAAAAATATATAGCTTCAAAATTTTTAAACGAATTAGAATATGATTTTTAAAAAAATTTGGTTATTCTGTATAAAAAGTTAGGTTTATATTTATGTTTAAATCACAATCGCAACCAGAGATTTAATCACTAATTATTATATTTATTTTTACAATTATAATTAAAATTAGTGTTACATACCCTGTATATAAAAGATTTTTACATACCCTGTATATAAAAAAACATTTTTCCATTGAAAAATTAGTATAAAAGTATAAAAATATAATAAACTAATAAAATATAAACGTTCCATCATTTTTTCAGGAAGAAATATTTTTGGCCGGCTAAATCCGCCAAATGCCCCACTGTGCGATGGTTGGAAGGCTATATTTCTGCACTTTCCGAAGAGTATTATTCGTATTCGATTGTTAAAAAACGATGTGAAAGGCATGTTTTTTTCTACAGTCACAGCACAGTTGGTAATATTGCCAATAAGACAGTGAACAAACGTGAATGTCTGGCTTTTTAAGTGAAAACATTGTTCCAAATATACCAGAGAACAAAAAGGAATTCTTCGTGTAAAAGTAAGATCTTTTATGGTAAAAGAAAATCCTTCAAGTCAAAGGTCTGTTGCTAAATCGTTAAAATGCTTAGTGACAACTGTTAACAAAATTATTAACACTGGTTTGAATTTTAAAAAGGCCAAAAATCACAATATTCATCATCTTTTTCCACGACATATCGCAAGTAGAACACGATGCAGAATTTTTTATAAGAAGCATTTATCCGTGGAAAATGTTGTTACATTAGACGAAGATCTATTTAAATGATTGTAATAAAAAGAAATCCATTTACTATTATCAAAGAGGAGAAATTTTTTTAAAACATGATTCAATGTATCTAAAGAAAGTTTCAGCAATGGATTTATGATTGTTGCTGGCAAATTAAAAATAAAGAGAGTGGAGAAAAACGTTAAGAGGAACTCCACATACTATCAGAAACATATTTTACTCCCAATCTTCAAACATGAAAAACTATCTCTTTACCACCAGCTCCATCAGTCTGTTGAACTGTATCAAGATAAAGCAAGCAGCTACACATCAAAATCCACTGTTAATTTCCTGGAAAAAATGGAACGAGAAACGGGTATCAGGGCTATAAGCCTTCACTGATATACCTTCTATAGCTCCTGATGTATCACCCATGGATCTTTTCGCTTTTGAACTTTTAAAAAGCGTGTTATTAAAACATCGACCTACAACCCTCCCTTCATGGACTTTGGAAAGCTGTTCAAGAGGAATGGGCCAAAATACCTCTTCCAAAATGATAAAAGGCATTATGGAAATTACGAAGTAGAAAGGTAGTTCAGAATAAGGGTTACCAAATTGAACATTTAAAACAAATATTTATTTTATGTAAAATAGTTCTGTAAGTACCATGAAAATCAGCTAAAAAATGTACGAACACCCTTTGCAGCTATAAGATATAGCTATAACATACAAACGAAATAGAAAACACGACATAGCAACCGTTTGTTTGGAGTCAGTTTAACGTCACAACTGAAATCGTATATTTTAAAATGTAAAATCAAACCTGAAAAAGGTCTCGTTAATAAAATCAGTCTCATTAATGTCGTCAAAGGGCAATGTCAAAAGGCCTATAGCTTCTGGAATACGCATCCATTGCTCTTTTGACCGGTTCACCACGAATTGTTGGTGATCGATGTTTGGCCAGTCAGATTTCGAGAGGATTATTTCGTACCGAACGGATCTGGAACATAAAAAATTCTAAATATATTAATAAAACAACAACCACTTTCACTATTGCTACTACTATTAACAGTAAGGATGATAATAATAAAGTCATACTTGCATGCAGGTTTACACAAATCATCGCAAAGATTTCCAGCCTCTGAAAAATTTCTCAGCACTTCACTTCTGCAGTCAGCTAAAAAAATTTTTAAAATAAAATATAAGTAGAAAAACTTTTATTATAATGTACGGAAAAGAAAATATGTTGAAGGACAATTGATTGAAATAAATAACTTAAACAAAATTTAATTGCTAGTGATTTCTTATCAGCATGTTTCTTAAAATAACAAAATGGATATACAATCTTAAATCCAGCTTCCTGGCAAGAAAGAAACCGATCAACGTCCGATTGAGGATCGAACCCATATCCATTCACCCCTGTGCGGAACTGAAAGATGGCGCATTTACCAATTGTCCATGTTTCTATCGAAAAACATCAGCTTATTTTTGAAGCAATCAATGAAATTTACGTGATCACATACGTCATGACGTATATTTGCGATGATTTGTGTAAACATGCATGCAAGTATGACACGTATTTGATGAAGAAATTATACAAGCCGTTAATTCCTCATCGGACATTAATGATGCTGACAATGAGGACCAGGACTTTGAGGATTCAAGGACTATAAGTCATACTGAAGGTGTTCAAGCACTAACAACTGCCCTAAAATATTTGGAGCATACAGAAGCGATGTTACGCCGATAGATCTTCTGTTGCTCAAAAATTGGCGTGATCAGGCAGCCACTGATAGAAAATCTGGACTTTTTCAACGAAAGGTAACAGACTTTTTAAAACAAATAATGTAAATGTAACAAATTAATGTAATTAAATTAAAAAGTATATTTCCTTGAGATTTGTTTTATTTTTGAAAATGCATCTTTCAATATTTAATTTAGAATAGTTAAAAAATGTTCAATTTGCTTTTTAAAATTTACTATTTTTAGTTGATTTTCTTTTTAAATTTGTTGAGCTATGAAACATAACTTTATATGTGTTTATTTTTATCATTTAAAAATTCTATTGTTTTTTTATTCTAAGAGATGTTAAATTCGCGAGCAGGTGAGTTTTTATGCACAATTTCCATTAACCGACATTTCCGATATCCGAGGTACTAGCGGTCCCAATTAGCTCGGATAATCGAGGTTGCACTGTAATTAGTTTTTTAAAGCAAATGTATTTTCTTCAATAGGCTTGGTTAAAAGCACTTTGATTATCTTTTAAGAACTATCAGTTTGAATTTTGACAGTTTATCTTTTCGATGTTTAGCCAGATGTTTGTGAGTTCATATTATTACTTTGTGCTGTAGCACCACTTATTGTTACATTCTTTCGAAATTCCAACAGTGTCTATATATCAAACATATAAAATTTCAGTTTTCCTTTGAATATAAATCACCTTTAAAAAAAATCTACGATGCACAGCTTCAGTTTATCATATTTATTCATAGTGATAAAGAATTACGCATATATTTTTTTTTATATATAAATCCTGGGGTGTAGGAGAGTATGTCAATAAAATGTGTATATATCCATAAAGAAGGAAATCAAGGAAAGAAAGATCAGGCAGGATTCATTAACAATGACACAATTACCTATCCTAAGTAATGAAAACACAATTAAAGATCTTAAATCCAAAATCCACATGTTCGATTTAATAAACCCAAGTGCACCTGGGGTTTTTTGTGTCAAGCACAAAAGTAACAATTTGTGTCAAGCACAAAAGTAACAATTTGTGTCAAGCACAAAAGTGATAATTTGTGTCACTTTCAAAGCGACTCATTTAAAGCTAATTTATATTTTGATTTTTTTAAAATTTTAACTGTTCTTAATCAGCGCCAAACTTTATTAATTTTAAAATACATTTGTGTTTAATAAATACAGTATATAATTTTTTAAAAGTGGTGTAAAATCAAAGGGAGTAGTAAAATAAAGTATTTGTTTCAACATAAAATAAATAAAAATTATAAATATAATTCTCCAAAAATGTTACGATGGTTGAAATTTTCAGACTCAAGATCCCACATTTTGCCTTGTTCCTATTGGTTATCTTTGTATATACGACCATAGAAGACCGAGCTATGCTCGGTCAAAATTAGCTTTGAGTTCAAATATACCAAAATGACGCACCAATCAAATTTTCTCAAACATGTGACCTAGCTCAACAGTCTTCTCGTGCTCAAAAACCATAGGAGGCAAAATTTAGTCTAAATAGTCTGAGCCGTTTTTGAGATAAAATAGCTTGACCCATAATGACCCATGACCAAAATGACCCACTAATTGAATTTTCCCGAACATGTGACCTAGCCCAACAGTCTTCTCGTGCCCGAAAACCATAGGATGCAATTTTTTGTGTATATAGTCTGAGCCGTTTTTAAGATAAAATAACTTGACCCATAATGACCCATGACCAAAATGACCCACTAATCGAATTTTTTCGAACACATGACCTAGCCTAACAGTCTTCTCGTGCCCGAAAACCATAGGAGGAAAAATTTAGTGTAAATAGTCTGAGCCGTTTTTTAGATAAAATTAGCTTGACTTACAGTGGCCCAAAAATGAGCCACTAATCGAATTTTCTTGGACATGTGACCTAGCCCAATGATTTTGTCGTGCCCGAAACTCGTAGGATACAAAATTTAATCAAAATCGTTAGAGCCGTTTTTTAGATAAAATTAACTTGACCCGTGTTGACCCAAAAATGACCCACTAATTGAAAGTTCTCGAATATGTGACCCAGCCCAATAGTCTTCTCGTGCCCGAAAATGGTAAGATACAAAATTTAGTCAAAATCGTTTGAACCGTTTTTTAGATACAATTAGCTTGACCCTGACTCTTGATGACCCAAAATGACCCCTAATCAAATTTTCTCGAACACGTGGCCTAGCCCAATGGTTTCCTGGTGCCCCAAAACGGTAGGATACAAAATTTCGTCAAAATCGTTTGAGCCGTTTTCAAGATAAAATTTGCATATATATCTATAACCACACACAAGATTTGCTCATATTAGAATATACCAGCTGGGAAGACCGAGCTAAGCTCGGTTAAAAATAGTCAAACTTTAATCTTTTCGTAGACTTCTAAGTCTTTTGCACATCGCAAGATAGCCAAATATCGTCAAATTTAGTGACATTCTTTAATTTGGCGCCAAGCATGCGATTTGGCATTAGTAAAATTAAAAGTAGATTTTCCCGCCAAAGTCGCCAACGTTTCGCCAAATTTGGAAAAATGTTGCCAACTTTACGACTTTACTTACTGCCAACTGTTCAACAACTTAATAACTGTTTCAACCTTCATACTCATTGAAATATATTGACCCGTAATGGCCCCAAAATGACCCACTAATCGAATTTTCTCGAACATGTGACCTAGCCCAATGGTTTTCTGGTGCCCCAAAATGGTAGGATACAAAATTTCGTCAAAATCGTTTGAACCGTTTTTTAGATAGAATTAGTTTGACCCTGACCCTTGATGACCCAAAATGACACACTAATCGAATTTTCTTGAACACGTGAGCTAGCTCAATGGTTTTCTGGTGCCCCAAAATGGTAGGATACAAAATTTTGTCAAAATCGTTTGAACCGTTTTTTAGATAGAATTACCTTGACCCTGATCCTTGATGACCCAAAATGACCCACTAATCGAATTTTCTCGAACACGTGACCTAGCCCAATCGTTTTCTGATGCCAAAAAACGGTAGGATACAAAATTTCGTCAAAATCGTTTGAACCGTTTTTTAGATAGAATTAGCTTGACCCTGACCCTTGATGACCCAAAATGACCCACTAATCGAATTTTCTCGAACACGTGACCTAGCCCAATGGTTTTCTGGTGCTCCAAAATGGTAGGATACAAAATTTCGTCAAAATCGTTTGAACCGTTTTTTAGATAGAATTAGCTTGACCCTGACCCTTGATGACCCAAACTGACCCACTAATCGAATTTTCTCGAACACGTGACCTAGCCCAATCGTTTTCTGATGCCAAAAAACGGTAGGATACAAAATTTCGTCAAACTCGTTTGAACCGTTTTTTAGATAGAATTAGCTTGACCCTGACCTTTGATGACCCTTGATGACCCACTAATCTAATTTTCTCGAACACGTGACCTAGCCCAATCGTTTTCTGATGCCAAAAAACGGTAGGATACAAAATTTCGTCAAAATCGTTAGAGCCGTTTTAAAAATAAAATTTGCATAACCACACACAAGATTTTCTCGTATTATAATATATGATGTATTTTTTGTGTGCTAAAATGTAAAATTGAGTTATATCTGTCTATATACATTACTGTTGCCAGATGAGCAGGATTTTTTAAATTCAGAATAATACCACATTCTGAAGAAAATCATTCGCCTTATTTAATGACAGAATAAATACCTAAGACAAATAATACCATTCAAAAATAGTGGCAGCATTCTGAATTTAAAATAAGCTATCAAACTGGTAACACTGATATACATATGTTTCTGATGTTTGCCATCTCTAAGACTATGGTTGGTGCCAGTGTGTTCGTGAAAAATGTGTTTTTAGCATGCGTGTTATAACAACTAAATTAAACACATTTAAAATGCCTCGCGGGCCACAGATAAGTTGTCCGCCCCGCGGGCCACGTGTTTGACATGCCTGGCTTACGTATATGCAACAGGTAAAAAATTACAGCGCGTTTCAATCATTTTTAGGACACCCTGTATAACATTTTTTCCATAAAATTAACGTTAAATTAATAGTTACAAAAAATTTAACGTCACATCAGTTGGATGGGTAACATTTAGTGTGAAAATCTACAGGGTGATTATAATTAAAGTCCCACTTTCAACACTGGTCAGAATGACTTTAAATTTGAACTGAATATACCGGAAAAAGCCGGAAACGGTATGGCATAAAAAAAAAGTTCCAAAGTGTATCAATAGATGGCGCTGTAAGCGACATACTATGCAAATTAAAAGACACTCATGCGCCATTAATAACTGAATCATTATGTGCTTTGTATGCGGTTTTTGGCCCAAGAACAATTAAAAACCGATTTTTCCCATCCAATGTGGTACGACCTTGCTATGGTGTATGGGCTTTTCACTAGCAGTACCACAACTGTTGACTTATTTGGAAGTCTTTTTTCCGTCAAACAACCGAAACACTCATGCACATTGAACAGTATGGTTGGTTTTACTGTGCAACTCATGCCAAAGCCGTCGTATTTAGATTAAAAATGTCACTTGTAGCCGAACCCACGTTCTTTATGCCGCTTACAGCGCCATCTATTGATATACTTTGCAACTTTTTCTTTCTTATGCCATACCGTTTCTCCCTTCTTCCAGTATATTCAGTTCAAATTTGAAGTCATTCTAACCAGTGGTTCCTTTTTCACAGCATTTTGAAAGTGGGACTTTAATTATAATCACCCTGTACAACAAAGGAAAAACAGGGGGAAAATATATATATAAATATATCTGTGTGTAATTTTCTTGACGTAATTAATAGATGACCCCTTGATAGCATTTTATTTTGACTGCTAATAAAACTCGTATACTTACATTCATTCTTGTTACACGGATTGCAAAATTTCCATTTACTTCTCCCAGATATTTTAGGTTCTTCGTCTAAACAGCCGCAAGAATCGAACAACATCGCGTTTTCGCAAAGAGTGTTGCAGTGCTGAAAAAGGAACATAAACCATATATACCTAATTTTGTTTTTACACGACCATAGTTTTAATGGTTCACGGACGTTTAATATTAGTATTTTTTAATAGTAATCTTCACCATATTTAATCACAGATATCTGTGATTAAATAAGGCGAGGATTACTGCTATTACACAATAGTGACATTCAATGCATGTGCACAGTGTTGAATTAAGACATTTTTCTAAAGGAAGGGAATTTTACAGCTCCGGGAGGGACATTATGGGGTTCCGGGGAGAAATTTGCGCTCCAGCCCTATGGGGACATTAAGGGATTTCTGGGGGGGGGGGGGGGGGCTCTTTTGAACCATTAAAAATACAAAATATCAAATCTTCCGGAGGGAATATGTTGATGACCCTTCCGTGCCTTCCCTGAATTCATCACTGCATGTGCGTAAAATATTAAAACTATAGTCGTGTTTAAAGATCATTAGGTGTAGCATAACAATTTAACGAAAATGAAAACATCATCTTATAAACGTGACTAAAAGTGGATAAAAAGGCAATTGTAATTTGTGGTCGACCTAGGGCACTTTCATATTTCGACCAAAGTGTTCTAAAAAATGTTTGGAATCTTTTTCAAGTGGAATTGGTTCATTCAACTTAACATGAACTAATTAAGATATACGTAAATAAGTAAGATGATTTCGCGCGCCCTAGCTGTGGAAATTGAAATTAACGATATTGCAGCGCGTGCGTAGCACTCCTTCTATACAATGCCGTAGGCTGCGGAAACGAGTGACGGAGTTTTGTTCAGAAAAAGGTTTGTTAAGAACAGAATGCGCGCCGAAAATGATTATTTTTATCGAAACCGAAAAAGAAAGTTACTGATTTCCGGGCAACACCGGACAGATTAGCTAATTTTTAATTAACTGTTATTTTTAATCAAACAACGTGTTTTAACGAAATTTGAGTGTACTATGTCAACAGCCTGTTCAAGAACGTTTCGAATGATGCCCCATTCATCGTATGTGCATCGCGTTTGGTATGTGCACAGAAAAGAGATGTTGATATCAGAAATATATCGCTCACCACAAGTGACACAACTCCAAACTAGTCGGATGTGCCAATCCCAAAACCTTCTTCTATTTCATACATGTTTTTTTTTTTTTAATTACACTTCAAATATTTTGTCAATAAATGTTTAAAAACTATGAGGGAGGGAAATTGTAATGAAATCTATAATTAACGTGTAATATATTAAAAAACGTGAAACATTTTGCTTATTGGAAGTGTGCAAAATAAACCTAAATTGGACAATTGGGTGATTCAGTATGAATTTTTTCCAACAGCTGCCGCGCCCGGACCGAAATTCAAACAAAATTCGCTATTACAACCTTCAGGCGAAATATCCCAAAGTCAACTGGTGTCTGCTGGCCATAGTCTTAAACACATATATGCAATTTGGTTCAATTCTATGCATAACTTCATACACTTTTCAATGATACAATAAGGAAAATGGCACAAAAATCACTATGACAGCGGCCCCTTCTGCGGAATATCTCCAAATTCAACTGGGACCAACTGGCCATAGCCAAATATGAAATTTGGTTCAATTATATGCATATTTTCATACATTTTTCGATGATACAATAACGAAAATGGCACAAAAATCGTTATCACAGTGTCCCCTTCCGGAGGAAAATATCTAAATTCATTTAAGACCTTTTGGCTATAGGCTATAGCCAAAAATATACATGTAGAATTTGGTTCAATTCTTTGCATAATTTCATGCACTTTCCGAAGATACAATGAGGACACACACGCAGATACACGAACATATGGACAGACAGATAAACAACCACATAATAAAACACGTTTTTTTGGGATCACTGATCCCTAAAATATGTAAATCCGTCGAAAATCGGAAGTCTAAAAAAATTTCGGTTACAATACTTTCTTCTATTATAGATAGAAGAAAGTAAAAATTTATTTTGCGTATTATTGCACTAATAAGTCTGACTTAGGTGCACCTTGCTATAGAAAAATAAGTGTCATAAGTGTAGTTATTCGGAAAACCTCTTGATTACATTATACAGAGGATATTCGCAGATTTTTTAGACGATTATCATGGCAGTTACAGAACTACTTTACGTAAAATATTTGTGTTTTAAATGTTCAATTTGGTAACCCTTATTCTGATATTCTGAACTATCTTTCTACACTCTAATTTCCATAACAATACTGACTTTTGTAGTTTTGGGAGAGGTATTTTTGCCCCTTCCTCTTGAACAGCCTTTCAATGTCCATGAAAGGTTGTAGTTCAACGTTTGGATAACGTGTGTTTTAAAAGTCCAAAATCGCAAAAATGCATGAATGATACATCAGGAGATTTAGCAGGTATATCGGTGAAGGCTATAGCACTGATATCCGTTTCTCGTTCCATTTTTTTCCCAGGAAATTAACAGTGGATTGTGATGTGTGGCTGCTTGCTATATCTTGATGCAGTTCGACAGACTGATGGAACTGGGGGTAAAGAGATGGTATTTCATGTTTGAGGATTGGGAGTAAAATATGTTTCTGATGGTATGTGGGGTTGATATTAACATTGTTCTCTGCTATCTTCGTTTTTAATTTGTCGTTATATACAAATACAGTAACAATCATAAATAATTTGCCGAAATTTTCTTTAGATACATTGAACCATGTTTTAAAAATTTTTCCTCCTCTTTGACGATAATAAATGGATATATTTTTACTACAATCATTTAAATAGACCCAAGCTTCGTCTAATGTAACAACATTTTTTCAATTTTTCTCCGCATAAATGCTTCTTATAAAGAATTCTGCATCGTATTCTACGCGTTCGGTGATATATCGGGGAGAAAGACGATGAACATTGCGTGTTTTTTTTTTTTTTTTGGCCTTTTTAAAATTGAAATCAGTGTTAATGATTTTGTTAACAGTGAACACTGACCATTTTAACGATTTAGCAACAGTCCTTTGACTTAGAAGATTTTCTTTTACCATAAAAGATATTTTCTTTACAATCCTTTTAGTTATTGGGTGTATATTTGGAGCAGTTTTCCATTTGCAGTCAGAGATTTACGTTTTTTCCTTGTCTTATTGACAATACTATTATATTTGCTATATACTTGCTTTAGATATAAAAAAAAAACTTGCCTTTGACAAGCTTTTTCAATAACAACAATTTTTCGAACTTCGATACTCACCAATAGAGATGAATGCTCTGTTCCATTCATCACTTCTTCAGCCATCAATTACGAAAATTTAACTGGCTATTTTCCGCTTTCTCTCAATTGAAAAACCTTTTCGTTTCTCTGAAGGACAAGTGACTATCTATGTAGAGTTTTACGTCCGGAAGCGTTAGTAAAGCAAATACGTGCCTGAGAATCCAAGGAAAAGGCCTAAAGCCCGTTGTCCTATGGGTGCCCGGTTACCCGAAGCTCCTGGAGAACTCAAGTGTCAAGCGGCAGATTCTTTTAGCACATTGGCTCTAGCGACCACATCGTATATAGTATCTTGGGTGCAAGGAGAGTGATGCGCATGTGGAAGTGGTCTCTCTTAACCGGTAGCTCGTGTCATTTCGCTATCACGTTGGTCTAGCACAGTTCCGTCTGAAGCGAAGCTCCTCAGAGGTTAATCTGGGGAGGTGACTTACCGAAGGAAGGTATGTTCGTTTTAACATTTAAGGAGAACGGATAAAAAGGAAAGTTTCCGCTTATTCTAGGAAAATGTACGATTTCCACTCAAAACAAAAAGTTTCCTTTAAAAGACTAATTCTACATAAAATCACCACTAATACATGATTTTTTTTACAGTGGTAAAGCTGTAAAGCTGAACTCCCCAGTGTGGTTATCCATTTATCCATTTACTTCCTTAACTTTCAACGTATCCGCAAATTTAAGAATAGCATATGGTAAGAAATTACTTGAACTTGATATTGAACACGGAAAGGTATTTTACCTCATAAGTGTACTTCACTTTCGAAACGTCGAAATCCAAGTCGAGTTCTTCTAGTTTAGCCATAACTTTGGAGTCTTCGAATGATTCCGAGCATGTGTCTTCGTTTCCTGGGAGAAGCCTGGTGACCCTCTAGAAAATAGAACATACAAGGTGTTTCAAAAAGAAAGAGCAGATATCAAGAATTTATTTCATACAAAACTATATAAAACAAAAATACATTCCGCGGATCACTGGATATTGAAAACTCTTAAGTTTGGTCTAAATGTCTTGTTAAAATTAAAAAAATAAAAATAAATGCATCTTAAAGATAACTGGTGAAAATAACATATCATAACATAATTCAAATGCCTTTTTCTCAAAACAAACTTTTAGCAGCCTATAAATCTTTAAAATCCTTCATTTTTTTAAAATTAAGGATGGAGCATTTTAAAGATGTATAGACTGTTACGCCAAAGATAAGGACCAATTTACATTAAGGCGTTATCATTCTAGGCGTTGGCGTTCCTACCGTTAAATCATAAGATCCAACCAATCAGCGGCGGCGTAAGCAACCCATGAAAGCACGCTGATTGATTGAATCTTATGATTTAAAGTTAGGAACGCCAACGCCATAACATAAATGCACCTTAAGTATTGCGGAGGAAACAACAGGCCCACACAAACGCTTAATCCCGCTTTGGCCCTGAGTAATAACCGGTTCAGATCGGTAATTTAAGATATCTTAGATTGCCGAACTCACTGAGGGAGTTCCAGAAACTCACTTAGCGAGTTCGTACTTTCTATTGCTAGATACAGCCAGTAACCACTCACTCTGATTGGCTCTGGAGGCCGATTGGCCGTTGAGGTTGTCCTTAACATATGCGCATGCGCACATTCTGTGTTTGTTCAGATCTCGGACACGGTGATCTTCAGTGAGTTATCTTAGATGAGTTTTGCGGTGTGGACAGGTATTCAATTCCAGAAGGGTACCACCTCAAAAATGGCGGTCTAAAATATCTTAAATATCTTATGCGAACAGGGTATGACTCTTTATAGTAACACCATTCTGAAAGGAGAAAACAGGAACGAAAAATCATGCGTCAAGCATACATTATGTAAGATTTTCCAACACTTCCAAAATACTTTTACAAATCTTTACCGTTTAAAAAGCTGAAAGATAATGTCTTTGTAAACAAGGGATGACCAGGTTTGGAAAACGCAAAACACATTTAAAAACTCAATTTCAGGAATTACCTACAATATTTTGAAAAATATCCGAATTCTGTTTTGCAGCCCTATATATGATCTAAAGCTTTGTATATATACTACATAGCCATGAAAAAAATTATAAGGACACGTTGAAAAATGCGTAATACGCATTACAGTAATCATCAACTGAAAACAAAATCAAACATAATTTACTACTCGTAATTAGGAAACATCAGGAACCTATTAATACGAAATTAAATTACAATAAAATTTTTAAATCGCATACTAATAGAAATATATGATGTGAAACATGGAAAAAATTATAAGGACATAATGAAATATGTCTGCAAATATTTTAATATTCTACAAAATCACCTTTTATTTTTAATGACCTTTATTAATTGTGCAGTCATTTCTCAGATAGTATAGTTAAAGTTTGTTTAGAAATGTTTTTTCACTTTAATTCGATGGATGATGTCAAATCGTCTGCATTTGCATATTGTGTGCAATGCTTATATACTTCTCTAGTTAAAATGTCCCACAGATTTTTTTTTGTAGGGTTTAAATAGGGGCTTTTTGGCAGCCAATCCAAAAGTTGGATAGAATTGGCCTCGAACCATGAACGTGATGCACGAGACACATATGGCAACTTGCATTATCTTGTTGAAACAAATAATCACTACCTGTGATAAGGGGTGCTTTTAGGCAATAATTTTCCAGCTAGTATATCCACATATGATTCTGAATTCATGCGACCTCAAATGGACATGATTGGTGTTGTTCCATCGGCTGCAAAACCTGCCCACACCATCACAGAATCTCCTCCGAATTGGCATTTGGAAAAAAAAGTTTTTCTTTCCGCAAGTCATACCAATAATGGCAAAAACTATCTGGTCCGTCCAAATAATTTTTTTCCCTTAAAAATACCACATCTTTCCAGTGATATCCAAAAGAAAAGTGTTTCTTAGTAAATTCCAATCTAAGCTTTTTATATAGTTCTGTAAGTGGTGGACGTGACCGTAGTTTAGCATATATGACATTGGGATTCTTTTGTAGAACTTTATGCACTGTTCGGCTAGTGCATGGTAGATTCATTTCTGTTTTAACCCTTTTTATCCTGACGGTACTTATAAGTATCACTTTAATAAAACACCTATATATTCGTAATATGACCGTTTTTCCTAACGGCACACAATGACACAAAGTATATTTCTGACAGCAGGCAGGAGATGGCAAATTCAAGCACATATCCTCTTTCTTTGCATTGTAGGTATTTTACATTTGCCACGCTACATTCGAAATACATTTTGCAATAGAGTTGACATGCATGTTGTTCTTCATTTGAGTAATTTTAGTGGTTTATTACCGGTTATTTAGTACTATTATTTTCTATTGTTTTCTATACAGGTGAACATTTTCTATATTTTATTTGAAGTTCACTATTTGAAATTTACTATTTTATTTTATATCATAGGGTAAAAAATTTATGGTGGTTACAGTTGCATAATTAACCACTAAAACACTATAAAAATTATTTTTCTCTTTCCTATGTTTATTCTGCACCAAAACTTATCCAATGATGCAAAAATACAATTAAAAAGTAGCCGGAAGATTAATTCAGGATATAAAGGGTTAATTTGAGTAGAACTCTTTTTTAAGCAAACTCGATGTGCAATTTCCCGTTTCTGGCGCATAGTCAGAGAAACAGGCCTACTTGTATGCTTCTTCTTGCCATAATCTTATGGATTCTTCAAAAAATTATAAATTTGCGTTTTAGATCTGCTTATATTCCTTCCAATTTCACGTCCAATCATTCCACATTTTCTGTAAACAATAATTTTTCTTTTTTCAAATTCAGATAGTTGTGTGCGCCTTGGCTTGATGAAGAACGAGAGAAACTAAACAATCTTACTGCGCAACAGTTTTAGGCAACTTTAAACAATCCTATGATATTACCAAGTATGCAAAATTTTGTTTGCGATTTCAAAAGAAGTACGTGTCCTTATAATTTTTTCCGAGTAGCAAGCTATTAAAACCTGTTTAAATTCATGCCTTTTAATGATTTTCCAAATTTTCAACTTAAAGTTTCTTTAGAAATGTTCTGTTTCAAGCATTTTTATCATACAAATATTTGCATAATTCTCTAGCCAAGCGGCTCCTACATTTGGCGACGTTTCGCTTGTCCTTATAATTTTTTCCATGGCTGTAGAATGCTAAATTTTAGTTCAGTTAGGAAACGCATAGCACAGTTTAAAATTCCTCTTCTGGAATTTCCGTCAGTAAGCGGAAATACACTAGAGAGCTTTTGTTCTGTCCTGTATAGGATATATAGAAATTATACAAACCAATTAATAGGCAAAAAATTTGTGAAATTTAAAAACGCATTCTGCAAATGAAAACACACTTCCAGCAATTATTATTAACATGCAGTACTTAAACCGAATTATTTTGTGTGTCCCTGTAAATCAGACATGTCAAACTCGTTTACAATCGCGGGCTAAATTAAGCATTATACACTAGGCCGCGGGCCAAAAAAAAAGCGGTTACCATTATAACTAATAAATATTACCATTGCACAGAATAAAATTTGTGCGTACAAATCACAGCCATGTTAATGAAATATTCACCCAAAATTCCAAAGTTAGTATTATACATGTGTTTATTTTTTTCTTATTTTTCGAAAAATACTCAAAATTACTTTTTATTAACCAAATCTATAAAATTTATTGACTTTTCAAAATTGCATTTATTTAAAAAATATATTGTACATGTTGGTCTGTTAATCTTGATCTAGCAATGGCATAACTATCAATCTTCCGTGTTTCCTTCAAGTAAAAAATAAAAGTAAACAAATTTCGAATCAAATGTGGCGTATTTATGCGCAACTTATTTCATTTCATTTATTAAATGCATTTTCTGGTTCAAATTATGATTGACTTGGAAAATAACAAAAGTTTAGAAGCTACTCAAAAGCTGTCCTAATCAAAGTGCGCTACAGAACATAACTCAAATATGCTTAATTGTATACTATACTTTTAAAAATCGGTCGACTGATGAATAATTACAGAAATTTGGAACCCCCATAAACATATACTATTTTCGCTCTAATATGGAATCGTACTGAATTTTGATTAACTGCAGTAATAAATTATGAAGAATAATTATCAACATAAATCATTAGAGGTGTAGTAAATAGATTAAACTGATATTCATATTTCTTGAAATTAAAAAAAAAAACTGCTTTTGAATTCATTGTTTAATGCATTTTTAGTATATTCTAAAATTTTCCACTCCGATGATTTTTGTAATAATGCCTGGCAACATTTAAAATTAAATAAATTTTCTTTGTTTGAAAGCTTGTTTTATCAATGTAATAAATTCTGTTTGAAAACGTTAATACCATCAAATAACGAGATAGCATTCTGAAATTTGCCTGGAAGTTGAAGCTTGCTCAGGTGCTTTGTAATCTAAATTTAGACTCCAAGTACTTTGTGTATTAGTGGTCTTTTAATAATCCACATTCATAGTTTAACAATTTAAAATAAAAACTGTAACCTTGTTTAACAGTTCGAACTTCATGATGGAAAGCCATCAATCTTTATAAGAAGGTAGATCTGTTTATATTTACTGCCCATATTTCCAAGGTATTTTTTGGATTGTCGATGATTAAGCATTTGCATACAAATATTAATATAAGTTTATAAGTACTATAAGTTTTTAAGCACATATCAGGCTTTTATAAATATATCCACTATATTATATAAATCTTTCTAGCAATGGTATCTTTGCTTATAGTATTTTCACATTTCTTTAACTGCTCTAAACATCATTCCTTCAATTTGCAGTGAATGATTTCGACTTGCAGGACATTTAAAGACAATAATTAGTTTTTGAAGCAAATGTATTTTCTTCAATAGGCTATGTGAAAGTAGTACTTTGATTCTCTATTAAGAAGTATCAGTGTCAATTCTGACAGTTTATCTTTCCTATTTTTAGTTTTCCTTTATATTTTGTGCTGTAGCAGTTCTTAATGTTACATTCTTTTCAAATTCCAACAGTGTCTACATTTCAAACATAAAATTTCAGTTAGCCTTTAAATATAATTGTACTGTAAATCATCTTAAAAAAAATCTGCGATGTTCATCTTCAGTTTATTATATTTATTCAAAGTGGTAAAGAGTTTTAACATATTTTTTAAATAAATCCTGGCATGTATGAGAGTATGTCAATATCATTAAGGAAAGATCACGCAGGACTCCAGAAAGATCATACACAATTACTAACCTAAGTAATGAAAATAATAAAAGAGCTTAAATTCAAAATCCATATGTTCGACTAAAGACAAAGTGAAAAAAGAACCTCGATGACATATTCGGAGTTTTTGTGTCAATTACAAAACTTTTTATATTGTGATTTTTTTTAAACTATTCTTAATTAAAGCCGAACTTTATTAATTTTAGAATACATTTCTTAGTATTTAATAAATACACTATATTATTTTTTAAAGTTTGTAAAATCGAAGAGAGTAGTAAAATAGAGTATTAGTTTCGACATAAAACAAAAATTATATGAAAAATAATTAAAAATTTTTACGAATTTTGAGACTTAAGATCCCGCGCTTTGCTACGTACCGATCGTTATTTTGTATCTATGATTTTCTTGTGTTAAAAAGTAAAAGTGATTTATATCTGTCTGTATACATCACTAATTCCCGATGAGCGGGATTTTTTAAATAAAGAATGCTACAACATTCTGAAGAGAAATATTTCCCTTATTTGACAGAGTAAAGACAAATGTTACTATTGAAAAATAGTGGTAGCCTTCTAAAAAACCTCAAAAACTGGTAACACTGATATGAGTATCTTTCTTATGTTTACATCTTTAAGACTACGGTTGGTGCAAGTGTGTTCGTGCAAAGTGTATTTTCAGCATGCGTGTTCTAACAACTAAATTAAGTACAAGTAAAATGCCAAAGGCTTCGCGGGCCATAGATAAGTTGTCGGCGGGCCACGTTGTTTGACATGCCTGCTGTAAATGAACAGTGAATGCTATACACACAATACTCTGAAGTAAGCCTCTTGTACTGCACTTCAGTGATATATATTAATTGCAATATGTTCGAAAAAGTTAAACATTATTAATATAAGCCGCAAACAATCCCCCCCCCCCCATAACCGTAATGTAAAGGATTCTTTTGAGTGTCCCTGTAAAGGAACTGAAGGAACAGAAGAGTTTTTGAAATACTTTGCGAGAATATTTTATCTATCATTTTGATCTGAAGATGTCTTCGTTAGAGCGAAGGAAACATTTGTAATCTATATTAAAAGGTATTTTTAAACCTTTTGTGTTATGTTTTATCACTTTAAGCAATAATTACACTTTTATTTAAAGTTAACAAGTGATTTTAGTATATTATTTGTAATTTAAACTAATTAATTAAAACTAGTTTTAGGGTGCTGAATTCGGTGAATTCGGTCAGATTCTCTCCATCACGACACATTTGTTAGATACACAGCAGTTACGTAAAGTCAACAGTGAAATATTTGACAAAAATGTACCGTCTGAAATTACAAACAAAACATGATATTCATCAGTAAAAATGTTTTATTGATTACTTAACAAAAAACTATGAACTAATACACGAGCACGAAACTGTTGCACATAATGTTAATATTAACAATGTTGTTTTTCAAAATAGGATAATGTCTTTCTTGATGTCAGAATGCATCCAAATAAAGGTTTTAACCTACATAGCCATTCATTTCCTCATTATTTGACCATGAAATGTAAATTATAATTTACATTTGCCAACGTATTTTACCATGTATGTAAAAATTACATTCTAAAATTTTGTAAAACCCTTACGTGATAGAAAATTTCCGAAAGTATATTCGGATTCTACATGCAAAAATACATTTTTTTTTTAATTACACATCAGATATAAAATGACTGTTGACTAGTGTAATTTAACAGTGTTATTGAATATTTTCATTTTAACCCTTTATATCCCCGCGTTATATATTTACAACATATTCTAAAATCAATGTTACTTATACAGTTGGTTTTACACTGCAAAAAGTGTTGATTTTACAGTATAATAATACTAGCACCCCAGCTGTCAGTATTATACCATAAAATTAACAGTAAAATAAGCAGTAATACGCTACCGCGCATGCACGGCAGCGTATTACTGCTTATTTTACTGTTTATTACTGTTAATTTTACGGTATAATACTGGAAGCTGGGGTGCTAGTATTATACTGTAAAATCAACACTTTCTTTTTGCAGTGTAAAAGACGATTTTACTTATTGTAGCTATCTTCCAACACAGTTGTTAATATAAATTTCTCGTATAATTCTCAACAGTCAGCGATACTGAGTTAATTTTTCATGCCAAAGCTTTATTAATCATTTAAGCAATTTCGCATCGTTATTGCTAAAATGAACTTCGTGAAATTTGTCACATTTAAAAGGCTAGTGACGTCCAAACATAGATTTTTTACAAAGCTGACTTCGTATACTTTACAATTTTGTTTTAGAAAATCGACAATATTTATGAGAAGTATGTAATTTTCTGTTTCCTTTTTGTAAATGTGGAAAAAGGTACCTTTTAGTCAATATATTTTTATTTTTATGTTCTAAAATTTTTAAATTATTTTTACGTGCTTAAAATGATGTATTCTAACATGTGAGTAAATATTAATATTTAGCGTCTGGTGCCAAAATTTCTGTGTTTCATGTATATAAGTTTGTTGTCTGATGATGATGATCCCCCGTGTACACCACCATATTCCTTTGGATCAGATCAGATAAGAATAGAGCATATATAATTCCAAAGAAAAATAAACTTCAATTTATTACATTTATTTTGTACATTTAAGTTTCTATAGCTAAATATTCACTACTAGAATATATAAAAAACAAGTTGGAAATTGTACGTCAAACGTGACAAATGAGGTGCGTTCGAACTATAGTTATATAAATATTCAGATCTTGATGATTTTTAGGTGCGTTCGTAATTATATAAATACGTAGCACCTATAGTCGTCGTTTGGTCCGTCCGTCTGTCCGTCCGTCTGTCTGTCTGTCTGTCCGTCTGTCTGTCCGTCCGTCTGTCTGTCTGTCCGCATATAACAACGCAAAAACTACCCAACCAAATGGTTTGCAATTTAAAATATATTATATTTGCAGAATTTTGTCGAGACATTTCAAATTTTATTAAAATCGAATCAAAACTTTAGGAGATATTAATAAAAATATTTATTAAGAAATTTGAATTTTTTTTTTTTTTTAAATCGGTGCTTTCTTGTTAGAGGAGCTTCCGATGGATGTTAAATCGTCAAGCGACCGAGACACTTATTTTATGACAGAAATTAATCTGCAGACGATATAATTCATTTCACAGAATTAAAAATCATCAAGATCTGAATATTTATATAACTAGCTGATACATATATATCTGAATATTTATATAACTAGTTAAGATATTTGTATGAACAGTGTCATAAAATATATACTTAACTAGCTGTTTAACCCGTTCTACGCACGGGATATCATGAATTTAATTCTAAAACGTGCGTACGAACGCACCTCGTTTGTAACGTTTGACGTACAATTTCCAACTTGTTAATTCTGTGAAATGAATTACATCGTCTGCAGATTAATTTCTGTAATAAAACAAGTAATATAAAAAAAAATTTAAAGTCAATTCCTACTTTTTAATCATAAATATATAAAATAAACCCGTGCAGCATTAATGTCCCACGTTATCTTTATTGAACATTATTTTATAATCATCGTTGCGGTATTTTATATTTTGTTGGCATCATTCATTTGAGATAAATCTTTCATTTCATTTATGAAAACAATGGGAGGAATTTTTTTCTCCCATTTAAAATTAAAATTAATTAATTAAATTTAATGAATGAATTAATATTTGAAAAAACTGTATTAACATAAAGTGTCATCCACTACAAGTTTAAAAAAAATTATTTGAACTTGAGTGGATGAATAGAAAATATTTTATTAACGATTGAAAATTTGAACAAGATATATATAGAGAGAGTGTGAGCTAATAGTAGGAATAAAAAAAATAAAAATAAAAATAAAAATAAATAAATAAATAAATAAAAAATGAACAAGATATATATAGAGAGAGTGTGAGCTAATAGTAGGAATTTAATAATAAGTATCTCGGTCGCTTGACGGTTAAACCTCGGAACCTTCTATAACAAAAAAGCACCGACTTTTTAAAAAAAAATTCAAATTTCTTAATAAATGTTTTTATTATATCTTCTACTGTTTTGATTCGATTTTCATAAAATTTGAAATGTCACGACAAAATTCTGCAAAGATAATATATCTTAAATTTGAAATCATTCGATTGGGTAGTTTTTGCGTTGTTATATGCGGACGGACGGACGGACAGACAGACGGACGGACCAGACGACGACAATAGGTGCTTCGTATTTATATAATTACGAACGCACCTAAAAATTGCAAGAATTGAAAATATGATTTATATATTGCACTAAAATTGTTCAATATTTATTTCATAGTTTAACCCCCTGACTGTTTATACCGCGATATCCACAAGCAAGACATTTGTATAAAAAATTATATAATACACAATTTTTGAAGCACTTTTGTTTTAAAAATATCACAATCAAAGGGTGAAAATGCATTCATGCATTCATAACTTTTGTTCACTACCTCGCCCTCTGTCGCGTTTACCGGCGAGATTTTTTTTTTAAATTTAAACCTCAATAAAGGGGACCGGGAGGGTCATCTATGGTCTACAGACTTGGTCTTAGTCTGAGAAGCCCTTCTCGGGCAGTAAAATTAATTAATTAATTAATTTAATTAAAAAAAAAGATAAATATACTACATATATTTCAAATACGTGATGATTTGAAATATGTAATAATAGAGATACAGATACATATTGGTCGAAAAGATCTTTGGGGAAAAAAAACAGTCAGAGGGTTAATATTTTCAACATTTTTTTTTCAATATTGATACTGCTATATGATCAGTTTTTAACACTTTCAAACGTAGTTGAAAAATGTTTATGAATTCGGTTTGTCTGTCTGCCGTCTGTCTATCCGTGCTCTAACTCGCGTAAATAAATACGTATTGTCCTGAAATTGATATATGTTATTGAGGCTTACTATGGCCTGTTCGGTACTGAATATGAAGTGTTTAGCACTGATAGTTTTTTTTACAGGGACACTGTAATATCTGGCAACAGATAATAAATATGTCGCTATTGGTAACGGTACGAGGTAAAACAAAGTACGATGTTTATTATTCGAAGATAAGATGTAACCCAGTTTCAATGTTCATTTATTCTATCTGTGTGTAAATGTTATGTCCGCGTATTGAAATAAATAGTGTTCGTCTATAACTTTTCAAGATGTTTTCCCTACCGCATTCTAATCCGGTCACAACAGTTTCTGGCGACGAGGTGAAGTTTCGTTTTATTTGATTTCAAGTGTAAACTTTGTAATTTACGTTAGCCCTAAATTTATTCCTCATGGGCGCAAACCAGTTTAAAGAATTCATGACGGCCTTTTCAGCTCAACAACAGCAACTTTTCGAAAAATTTTTGCCTATACAATCTTCAGATGCTTCAACGCGGAATTCAACTACTGAAACCGTGCAGGTAAATCCTATTTTATTACAACCTTTTGAATGTTTTGATAGTAAAAAAGAATCCTTTACATACTATATTCAGCGTTTTGAAAATTACCTTCAAATGAAAAATATTTTTTCTAATAAACAATATTGTGCACAAATTTTCCTTAATTCCATAGGAGCAGCAAATTACAATATGTTATCGGCATTGGTATCTCCTAAAATACCATCAGAATTAACTTATAAGGAGCTAGTAAAGGTTTTCGAAGAACACCTTTGTCCGAAGAAAAATATAATTGTGTCGCAACATAAGTTTCTTTCAACATATCAGGGTGAAAATCAAACAATTGCAGATTATATTGCAGCACTTAGACGTGATATAGTGAACTGTGAATTTATTTCTCCTTGTGATTGTAAAGTGTCTATCGCTGATATATTTTTACGTGCTCAATTTATTCGCGGCATTTACGATGCTTCCATTCGCGAGCAAATTTTACAGTCAGATGTCAGTACATTTGATGATATAACTAAAAAAGCTATTGCTTTAGAGGTTTCCAGAATTGATAATCGTGAATTGTCGAAAAAGTTAAATATAGTAACCGATACAGGTGAATCTAGTGCAAATGAAATTAAAAAGGTTTCGAAATATCGACGTTCCAGATGTGACTCGAGTAATTCATCCTCTTTTCAACGCTCTAATTCTAGACCAAAAAACCATTTTAACCAAAGATCAAGTTCAAGGTCCCGAATTGATTACGAAAAATTGGGAATAAACAATTTATGCCTTAGATGCGCTAAAAGTAATCATACAGCAAAAACATGCAGGTTGGATCGCAATTCTCTTAAATGTAGTGCATGTAAGACAACAGGTCATATTGCAAAAGTTTGTATTCGCACATTGTTAAGCGGAAAAGGGAAGACTAACACAGATAAGACAAATGCAGTGAATTGTATTACGGAAAAAGAAATATTTTCCCACTATGGAGTAAATAAGATAATAGATGTTTTTCAAAATAAAAAGGGGAAAACTAAAGATCTTGAAAAATATTTTGCTACAGTGAACATTGAGGGCCACAAGGTACCGTTTGAAGTGGATTCAGGTGCAGGTTTTACTTTTATTCCCCGAGATAAATTTTATAAATTGAAAATTCCTGTTCAACTTCAAGATTCAACTATTGCTTTCCGATCATACACTGGTGATGTTTTTCTTCCAGATGGAAAAGTAACTGTAAATGTAGAATACCAGGGAAAAACGTCACGTGAAGAACTTTATATCGTTCCGGAAAATTTCGATGCTTTGTTAGGACGTGTATGGATTCGACGTCTCGGAATTAGCCTTCAACAGATTGATTCGAAAGATCCAGAAAACTCCAATAATTCACAAGTAAAAAGTATAGAAAATCTCGAAGATGTTATTTCTATGTATCCAGAAATTTTTGAACAGAAAGTTGGATGTATTCCAGATGTGAAAGTGTCATTAAAACTCCGTGAAAATAGTAAGCCAGTTTTTCATAAGGAAAGAGAAGTTCCGTATGCTCTTCGCGAAAAAGTTGAAAAAGAATTAGATACACTTGAATCTCAAGGAATAATCTCGAAGATAGCTACTAGCGATTGGGGATCACCTTTGGTAGTGATACCAAAAGCTGATGGAGGTGTACGGCTCTGCGTCGATTACAAGGTTGGAGTAAATAAAAAACTTGTAAGTGCTAATTATCCAATTCAACGAATAGATGAAATTCTGAATAGCCTCCGAGATTCAAAGTATTTTTGTCGCTTAGATTTGTTCGAAGCTTATCTACATGTTCCTGTTGACGAAGAAAGTAGCATTATTCAGACAATAACCACACATCGAGGGACTTACCGCATGCATAGATTGTCGTTTGGAATAAAGACTGCCCCTAGCGAGTTCAATCGAATTTTAGATCAGATACTCCGAGATCTACCAAAAACTTTAAAGTATTTCGACGATATTATTGTGCATGGAAAAACAAAAGAAGAGTGTAGAAGAAATCTAGAATTATGTCTTCAAAGGTTAAAAAAATATGATCTACATTTAAATCGCACCAAATGCGTATTGTTTCAAGAACAAATCGAATATTTAGGTCATGTTATTGAATTAAATAAAATTTCAAAGAGTCCTGAAAAGGTAAGAGCAATTAATGAGATGCCAAGACCTTCGAATGTGGAAGAACTACGGAGATTCCTGGGAATGGTGACTTATTATTCTCGTTTTTTGCCACACAATTCAACAATCACATATCCTCTTCGACAGCTTCTTCGAAAGAACGTTAGATTCCGTTGGACAGCAGCATGTGAAGCAGCCTTTATCAAGCTGAAAAGTGAAATTTCTAGTGAGCGCTCTCTTGTTCCATATGATCCTAATTTACCAATTATTCTTTCTTGTGATGCTAGTCCTGTAGGTATCGCCGGTGTTCTATCACATATTATAGATGATCAAGAACGACCCATTGCATTTGCATCAAGATCCTTAACAGCAGCTGAACAAAATTACTCACAACTCGATCGAGGAGCTCTAGCTATTGTGTTTTGAGTCAATCACTTTTTCAATTATTTATTCGGAAGAAATTTTAAGTTAGCTACTGATAATCGACCTCTAACAAGAATTTTCCACCCACATGTAAAATTGCCTCCCATGACTTCAGGATGATTGCTTAGATATGCTACATTTTTATCAGCATTCGATTATGAAGTGGTTTTCAAAAAGGGTAGTGATAATGTAGAAGCAGATTGTTTTTCTAGAGCTCCAGTTGTCCAAAAAGGAGTATCAAGTGATATGGCCATCAACAATGAAATAAATGAAGTTTGTATGTCATCTGTTAAAGCAATTTCAACAGAATTGCTGAATTTCAAAACTATACGTAAAGCAACAGACTCAGATGAAGAATTATCAAAAATAAAGAAAGAAATCGAAGAAAATCCAGATCGTGCATATGAATTTACGCTTGACGAAGGAATTTTGTTTAAAGCACAACGGATAATTATTCCAAAAGTACTTCAGAAATCAGTTTTAAAAGAATTACATAAAACACACATTGGAATTACTAAAATGAAACAGTTAGCACGTCGATACGTTCACTGGAAAGGTATTGATAGAGATATTGAACATCTGTCAAGATCATGTGAAGCGTGTGCTGAAATTAAGAAAAATCCTTCAAAAGTATTCCATCCCTGGGACGAGCCAGAAGAAAATTGGGATCGCATACATATGGATTATGCAGGTCCATTTCAAGATCATTTCTTTCTAATTATCGTCGACGCGAAATCAAAATGGGTTAAAATATGTCGCAATTCTCCAACTTCTGCCTCTACAATCGAAATGTTAGCTGATATCTTTTCGACCCATGGTTTCCCAAGAGTACTGGTCTCAGACAATGCAAAAATTTTCTTAAGTGAGGAATTCAAGTTATATTGCTCAAAGCATGGAAGTTTTCAAAAATTTATTGCCCCAGGTCACCCAGCAACAAATGGATTGGCTGAGCGGCATTACAAATTCTGAAGACTCGATTAAAGGCTATGAGTAAAGAGTCTTTACCTATGCATACAAAAGTTCGTGAAATATTATTTCGTTATCGAGCAACACCTTTATCAAATAACAAAACTCCAGCAGAAATGTATTTACAACGCAATATTCGAATTCAACTTGATGCCATTCGACCAGCAAAACATATGAAAATTTCCGGTTATCTAACTAAATCCCGACAATTAAACGTGGGAGAAAGAGTTCAAGTTCGATGGTTCAATAAAAATCAAGTTACATGGAAATTAGGCACAATTACGGAAAAATATGGAAAACTCCATTACAAAATAACTTTAGACAATGGATATATGTTAAAAAGACATATCAATCAATTGAGACTATCAGGAATAACAAA
Source organism: Maratus michaelseni (assembly GCA_963931845.1). NCBI lineage: Eukaryota > Metazoa > Arthropoda > Arachnida > Araneae > Salticidae > Maratus > Maratus michaelseni. Next base: position 167,636,504 of record OZ007593.1, on the reverse strand, counting down.
GAAAGCTGTTTCGTTTGCTCCAGACATAGATACAGAAGAAAAATCAACAGAACCAGCTCCCGTGCAACCTTTATGGAGAAGATTCCCGGCTTTGGCTGCAACAGCACAATATGCAGATAACTCCGACACATTTACTCAACCCGAAAGACGTCAACATCAACAACTAACAGACCAAAGATCTCCTGTTCAACACAACACCGATAATTTGATTCGAAGATCATCCCGACAGCGTAGACTGCCGTCTTATTTGCATGACTTTGTTATGCGCTAATTATCGAATCTTTTTGTTCCTGTTAACTATATTTTCAAGCGTGGGAGAATTGTAATATCTGGCAACAGATAATAAATATGTTGCTATTGGTAACGGTACGAGGTAAAACAAAGTACGATGTTTATTATTCGAAGATAAGATGTAACCCAGTTTCAATGTTCATTTATTCTATCTGTGTGTAAATGTTATGTCCGCGTATTGAAATAAATAGTGTTCGTCTATAACTTTTCAAGATGTTTTCCCTACCGCATTTTCTAATCCGGTCACAACAGACACTCAAAAGAATTCCGTTGCATTACGGTCTATGGAGAAAAATCGTTTGCGGTTTATTTTAAGAATGTTTCACTATTTCAAACATATTGAAATTTATATATGGCACTAAGATGCATTACAAGAGGCTTACTACAGAATATTGTGCGTATAGCATGTACCGTTCACTTACAGGGACACGCAAAAGAATTTGGTACTATTTCTTAACAATAACTGCTAGAAATGCTTTTTCAGTTGTTGAACGCGTTCTTAAATTTAACTCATTTTTTGTCTATTACTTGGTGTGTATAAATTCTGTAGATCATATACAGGGCAGCACAAAAACTCTGGAGCACATTTACGTTTATTGACGATAATTCCAAAAGGTGAATTTAAAACTGTGCTACGCGTTTCCTATCTGAACGATTTAGCTATATTAAAGAATTTTTTATATTTTAACGATTATCCTAATTAGAATTCTATGTAATATATATACATAACTATAGATCATATACAGGGCTGCACAAAAGAATTCGGATATTTTTCCGAATATTGTTGATAATTCCTGAAATTGTTTTTTTTTTTTTTTTAATATGTTATGCGTTTTCCAAATTCTTTGCTTATATATCATCTTTCACCTTATTAAACGGTAAAGATTTGTAAAATTATTTTGGAAGTGTCGGAAAGTGTTACATAATTTATGCTTGACGCATAATTTTTCGTTCTTGTTATTTTTCAAACTATTCTTGTTTTACTATACAAAGACTATTTTAAATAAAATATGCATCGACAGAATAAAATGCAGGGCCAAACGGTGAATATGCGATCGGGGAGGCATAACGAAAAATACATGAAATCGACATTTTTGTAATTTAAATGTGATGATTCGTTTCATAACTGTCATATCGGCGATTAAAATTTCTTAAAAAGCAGAACGCGTCTGTCTGCAGGGCCCGACTTAGGTCATCTAGGATCCCGGGGCAAGTATCATTCTGGACCTCTCCTCTATTTATTTATAGAAATTGTTCGTGAAATATGCTGAAGTGACTAATATTAAACTGCATACCGATTATATTTACACACAAATTTCGTACGAGATACTAACAATTCACATCTGTGTACAGGTATATCACAAGAAAGATGGTAACAACACTTTAAGATAAATTATAATATAATTTTATATGGAAATATAAAGGCTTATGGGAGCCTTTGAAGTGTAAATACAGGTCTTTCAGCCAATCTTGTGTACAAAAAGCAGCGAGGGGAAGGAAAGGGTCGCATTCTCTTCCTAATTCTTTGAAAATGTAAGAATTTTGGCCACTTTTAGCCAATTTTAACCATTTGACACCCCATTACAAAAATCCTCATTACGTCCATGGGGACCCCGGGCAGCTGCCCCGCATGCCACTGCATTAGTCAGGCCCTGTCTGTCTGCCATGTTCATACCACGGTCCATGCGTACACAGATATTGTTCACTTGAATAAAATTGAAAATAGCAGTCCACTTGAATAAAATTCAAACACAAAAGAAATATTAAAGACATTCAATAAAGTCCATTCTTACTACATTTTACTAGCAACACTTTATTTTATTTTTCCGAAAGACTCACCCGTTTTATACCTATATGAACACTTTTCCCTGGATTGAGGATGATTCCCCCTTTCTGTAATGTGGGCAAAGTCCCCTGAGGATGAACGAGGATTCTCACGCCGTATTCAGGTGATATCAAGTCCCAATAGAGCTCTTTTTCGATGTTTAGAGTCAAACGGATACCTATAAGAAAACACACATAAATGAAAAAAAAAATAGTTGTATGGATTAAGCATTTACACCTGCGTAAGTATCCCACTCGTTTGGGGTCTTTAAGAATAGTCTGAAGCACCATTTATTCACAGTTAAAAAATATATTTTTTATTTTAACGAAAAAAGGAAATGAATAAATAGATAATAATTTCCATTATTTATTCTTTTAAAATAATCCTATTGTCAACATTTGAATTTGTTAAAAATTAAAAATTAAAATTAATTTATCACAAACAAGTTTAAATTTCGAAATTTTGATAGTTGTAATAATCTCTTTCTGATTTTTAGGAATATTTGAGGCTCATATTAGCACTGAAAAAAAAAATACACTGATTACAATGAAAAAATTACACTGAAAAAAAAAATGGGTCGATCTAATAAAAAAATTTTTAGTTTTTCTCATTGATCCTTGCAATTACTAAAAAGTTTTCGATCTCTACAAAATCGATCCGCCGTTTTTTACTTTTTCGACTTTCTTTGAGTTTTGTTTTTTACGAAGATACTTTTACATTCGGAACCGGTTTCAAAAGTGAAAGTATCCTCATAAAAAAAAAATCCGCAAAGAAAATTGAAAAAGCAAAAAAAAAAAAAAAAACGGCGGATGTAAAGATCGATCTGAGTTATCCGATGCAAAAAAAAAAAAAAAAAAAAATGTTTAAAAATATTAAAATGCAAACGAGATATTATAAAATAATTGTTCCATAGGATTAACATTAGCAAGTGGGTGTTTTCGCGTGAGGGGAGAGGACCCTTAACTTAACTTGGTTCATGTATGTAAACATAGAATTTCGTAAACGATTTTTCACTCGCTTCCTGCTATGCTAGAATTATAAAATTATGTACACAGGTGTGTTTCCGATGACCATACAACATTTTAATATTTTTAAAACTTAATTATAAATCAATTCATTTTAAAGCATTTTTCTGTTAGTCGGCCGCAGATAATAAATCGTCATTTATTCTTTAAGTTTACAACTGCATACGATATACAAGACTAATGGAGCTAATTGTGTGCCTAACCAATACTCGATAAAATATACCAACTGGCTATGAAACTGCAACAATGAAATATTTTAAACACTAAAAAACAGATAATTTAAATATAAATACAAAATAAAGAGTGTACTACATTTTTTTTAAATGCGGTTTTATTTTTGTTAGTATGTTTGTTTAAAAACCCGTATAAGAAAGGTGAAAATTTTTCCTTTACTATAAAGCTTCAAAAATTAGTTTTCTATTTTTAATTCTGTAACTGTATTAAAATCATTAAAATGTATAAGTATTATCTTTTATAAAATATCATGAAAATATAAGTTTCTATATAGTATGCGTTTTAAATTGCAACTAGCTGGCCCGCACGGCGCGCCGCTGCCCGGACCCGTGATAATAAATTGAAAAAAAAAAAAAGATCAAGTTTTTATTATTTTATATCTTTAACCCGATTTTGTATGAAATCTATATATTTAAAACAGAAAGAGCATTCTGCCAACTCGTGAGAAAATGGGTTCTATACGCATGCGTCAACTTTTTTTGACGGATTCTCCCCTCGAAACGGGGAACTTGATTGTTTAGCCTGTATCACCACCCCTAGGCAGAAGCCTAGGGGGGTTGAAAAGGGTTGATTTAAAGACCTTCTAATATATTTTTGCTCTGAGGTTAAAAGCTAAAGCTTTTTTTTTTTTTAAAAAAAGAACTCATGTTTTCACTACTAAACATGCATGTTTTTTTGCAAAATTTTAAAGCGAGCTTGGTATTATGGTTTATCTGGGTTTTAGAGTCAGGCTGATAAAGTAAAATTAATGAAAAATTTTAAAGGCCGCGTAATTAAAAAAAATATAGAAAATACTAAATATTGCTATATATGTATTTTTTAATTTTTGAGACTGTAGTAAGTAAAAATAAATCATTCAATTAATATTTTTAGTTAAATTCTTGCTAAAATAACTAAAGTATAATAGGATGTAAATTACAAGCTTAAAATTATTTCACTTCATTAGTTTAGTAGGCTGGACTGACGACACAATCTATCGTTTTACATCTATAGAAATCGCTTACACAATATAACAGTTCATAAAATTTACAATATTTAATTAATTTAAAAGCAGCTAATTAAAAATAAAAGTATATTTCTAAAGCAGCTTTCAAGTTATTTACCATCAAATTTTGACGGGTACCATCTAGTAATATTTTTAAATGAAAAGTTCACGAAAAAATATTGATGTTTAGTGATAAAAGCACTCATTTTCTTGTTTTTTTTTTTTTTTTTTTTTTTCACGCAGGCTCGTTTCATAGTTTCAAAATAAAAAGTTATTTTTGTCCGAACTCTTTGAAATCATTTTTGGTTATAAATAAAACAGTTTTACAGCCTGTGTAAAAATTTCGCAAAAAAATATTGTTATCTAGTTGTAAAAGAAATGTTTTCTTCTCGCTTTTTGTTTGTTTGTTCCGTTAAGATAGCAATTTAAAAAAAATAGTTCTCATCTTCCGAACTCTTTAAAATTTCAATCGGTTATAAATATAACTGTATCCAAGCTTTCTTTAAAATTTTGCGAAAAAATATGCATATTTAGTAGTGAAAACATGAGCTCTTTAAAAGAATCTTTCAACGCAATGGCCATATTATATTTCCGTTTTCAATCAACCCTTTTCAATCCCCCCCACCCCCCCTAGGCTAAACAGGTGAGGTGCTAAACACGTTTCCCGTTTCTGAGGGGGAGAAGCCTAAAAAAAACAAGTTGGAAATTGTACGTCAAACGTGACAAATGAGGTGCGTTCGTGCTATAGCTAGTTATATAAATATTCAGATCGTCTTGATTTTTAATTCTGTGAAATGATTTATATCGTCTGCAGATTAATTTCTGTCATAAAATAAATATCTCGGTCGCTTGACGATTCAACCTCGGAAGCTCCTACAACAAAAAAGCACCGATTTTTTAAAAAATAATTCACATTTCTTAATAAATATTTTTATTAATATTTCCTAAAGTTTTGATTCGATTTTCATAAAATTTGAAATTTTTCGACAAATTTCTGCAAAGATAATATATCTAAAATTCAAACCATTCGGTTGGTTAGTTTTTGCGTTGTTATATGCGGACAGACGGACGGACGGACCAAGCGACGACAATAGGTGCTACGTATTTATATAATTACGAACGCACCTAAAAACGTTGAACATGCGCAATGAGACGATTTTCGTGTGGAAAAGAAAATGTGAATTTGACAGAATGCGCTTTTTGCTTTAAATATATAGATAGCGAATGATGAATTGGGATTTATAATGATGGACAATAGACGTACTGAAAACATTTACCATTGGTTGTTCCTCCTTTCTTTACCTCGAGAGGCTTCTTTGTTGCTTTGTCTAAGACAGAGACAGTGTGACACAGTCCAAAAGCAGGAGAAGTAAACGGTACAACACTTGTTTCAAAAGAATACCTGCAATTTTTATTGTTACTGTTAAAAATAATTAAAACAATATAAAACAAAAGTAATAATATATATACGAAAACTATAACAAAGAAATCAAGCAATAAACAGATTTTTGATATGTTGAGGGTATAATCAATAACATCCTTTCTATATATTCAAATCTTGCCCAGAGAAGGTTTTTGATTTTGTGCTATTAATACACGGCAAAAAAAAAAAAAAAAAAAAAAAAAAAAGTGTTGTGCGCGGCAGCGTATCACTGCTTATTTTACTGTTTATTACTGTTAATTTTATGGTATAATACTGGCAGCTGGGATGCCAGTATTATACTGTAAAATCAACCCTTTTTTTGCAGTGTACTGTTTGGTCTGTGAGATCTCAAATGTTAAACCTATGGGCACACATGTGATCCATTTATATTTTTAAAATATCTCCTCGGGAAATTAATATTTTTAACTTTTTTTTAAAAAATGTGTATATTTTCTTTGAAAGATGTTTCCCTATAGTTTAGTTGTCAAAATATTTCTAAAATATGTACTTACTTTTATCTCAAGTGTTAAAAGCTCATTCAGTTTCGCTATGATTTTAACACATAAAGTTATAAATTAAGTATATATTTTAGAAATGTTTTGACAACTTTAAAATAAAGAGAGACATCCTTTAAGAACAGTAAACAGAAAAGAGTAGTTAAACATATCAATTTTCTAAGGAGATATTTTAATAATACGAATGCATCATATGCCCATATATTTAACAAAACCAAGGGGAATTTGAGATCTCACTACCCAACACCCTTAATCCTTAATATACAAGTACCTGGGAGACAGAGATTCACTCGGTAATTTATTCTACGATCATAGTGTATTTAAGTGAAGACCCAATTTTATTTTTTATTTCTACTTAAAAGCGCCATTTCTAGTTTCAAAAAGTTTTAGTTTCATAACAAATGGATGATTCGTTTTTGATTTTTTTATATCTCTTATTCTACATCCAATCTCTCCATATTGTCGAGATAAGTTTTTTTTTTTTTTTTTTAAACATTTTTGCTGTTGTTAACTACAAAATTGGTTGATTGTCAAGGTTTTTAACACCTTTGTCTCCATACAATATTCTGAGTTTGACAAGGATTTTCTGCAGATACAAGTACTTTAAAACTGTTACGCTTCCGAGCCCTGGAAAAAACAATGTAGAACATTCCATACACAAAAACAGATATTCGTAGATCGACACCAATGGATACGAAGTCCTGGCATTGTATTTCGTGTATAGTTATTGCAATCACTGGTCTTACAGTTAATTTCTCTCTTTTCATCGTACATACAAGCTGACCTTTATTTGAATCGAACATAATTTGCGGATTCGCAGATGTTCAAGTCTTTTATTAATAGTATTTTCAAAACATTAAAATACACCTGAACATACATTCGACCGTTTGAATTTTTGCCTCTGGCTACGATTTCAAAAATGAGAGTGAAAATAAAAATAAGTATTATAACGATTACGGTTTTAACGGATTTTATGTTTTTGAAATTCGTATCTATCGAAATAAATTAATACACCCATGTTTTTATTTATTTAATTTTATCAAAGCGAAAACACGCTTAGTGATCACGGCTTTAAAGATTTTCTTATTTTTTAAGATTTTTCTATAGTGAAGTAGTTGTATCCAGTATTTTTTTTTTCTTTCTTTGTTTAAATGGGCGATATACTTTGATATGTCTTAGTGAATTGAATAAAAAGGCTATGAAATGTTTAAATTCATTGTGGAATCACTTAGTTAGAGAATTTAAATTTTATGTACTTTATCAAACATTTATGCAAGAATATTAAAATATGGGTCACTTAGAAAAAGCATCTGAATCTGAACAACCAGCTGTAAAATACTACATTCCGTATCATTGTGTATTTCACTCGGAATGAAATAGCACACCATTGCGTGTTGTGTTTAATGCAAGTTACATAGCTTCTACCGGAAAATCTTTAAACTGTTTACAGTTTAACGGAGGTACAATTCAAGGTGATTTATTTTCTATAATGCTGATATTTAGAAAGGATTGATTTGTTTTTGTCGCAGACATTAAAAAAAGGTACCGTATGATATTGATACATCTTAGCCAAAGAGATTTATTAAGCATTTTATTCACACCTGAAGTGCATTATCCAGTATAGGTGAATAAATTATGTACTATAACTTATGGTACAACTAAAGTGCCTTATTTGACAACAACAACATTGCAACAACTAGCAAAAGAGGAAGCAATCCACTTTGTGAATTATTATGGACGACGGATTAGTAGAAGCTGATAAATCTTAATAAAGCTAAAGAGGTTCAACAACAGCTTACTTCTTTGCTACATAGAGGGAACATGGAACTTGATATATGGTCAGCTAATAACCCTTTTGTTTTGGGCAATGATTCAGAAGCTGAATATTCAGACTGCTACTGTTTACTAATGAGATAGAAACTTCGACAATATTGTGGAAACTGCAACCAGATTGTTTTGCATTTAATTTAATTATAGAGCGAAGTGAAAATATATACTATGACGATGATAGTGAAAATGTATACTAAACGCTCAGTGTTATCTCAAATTTCGAGAATCGTTGACCCTTTGGGTCTGATAAGATCCAATAATCACAAGAAGCTAAAGCGTTTTTGCAAATATTATAGTTGCTGATAATAGATTGGCGTAGATTCCCTCCCAAAGAAGGAAAGTGTCGACTGAATTTGCAAACCACTGTAACACATTATCCAGGGCCATTAATTTGGCATGGTAAACAGAATTCAGACCTCTTAACTTCAGTTGGTGATCATATATGTAATTTTCTTTGTAAACGACTGTAAAGACTGAGCCCAAGCCATTGTTCATCTTCGATCCATCCGTGAAAATTATAGGATCTAGCGAAAAAGGAACTTTATCTATTACTTGATCCAGCAGCAATTCCTTATATTCAGGTATTGAGAAAAGTCAAAGGTATGCATCCGTGTCATAAAATCCGTATTCTTCATCGTAGTGTCACCAATTTTAATACTACCCGTGCCCTGCATAAATGAAAGTTTCTCTGCCTTATTTATCAGATTATAATAAACAGGAGCCAATACACAAAGCGCTTCAGTTGATGTTGATCTATAAGGTTTTAAAATTGATAGTAAGGCTCATTCGTTGGCATGAACTCAATCTATTTTCTTTTACCGGGATATGTAAATCATTAATCCATACCTCATAACTATATGAGATCTGTTTTTCAATTACACCAGTGTACCATAATTTTAGATAGTGCACCTCCAGACCTCAATGACGACAGCTAAAACCTTCTTCATATTAATAGTAAACTCTAGAATCTTTTCTCTAACATATTCCAGGTGACACAACCAGTTAAATCTTCTATCTATGACCAAACCAAGATACATTACCGTATTTTCCACTGGGACAGAAGCACCATTCAATTTAAAGATCGGACGTCTGTTCTTTAGCTTAAATCTTCCAAAAAGCATAACTTTCGATTTATGAGGACTTATTTATAACTGTAAATGTACTGCAATATCACTGAATCTCTCAAGACATCTGTTTATCTTAGGTTCTAATTGAGCCCTCGTGTCTGCTCCCTCCAGGATCACGGAATCATCTACATATGACACAATGTAATGTTGATGAAAACTGTAAGACTTGATTAGTTTATCAGCTACAGTAGACCAGAGGAGAGGCCCGAGGCCCGAGTCCTGCAGACACCCCTGTAAGGCTGTGAACCAACGAAAACCATCTTAATAGTCAAAACCGATACGGCGATGACTAACATAATTCTTTAAAATGTATATCAAATAGTTTTCTATAGGTAAGTGAGTGATCAGTGTGGCAAGAACTGTCTACTGCATAGTATCAAAGGCGCCCTCTACATTGAGGGTCACCATTGCACAATATTTGAAATCTAGCAGTATTTCTTTGACATACCTCTTGATCTGCATGACTGCACTTACAGTACTTTTGCTTTCTCTAAATCCGTACTGATTCCGTGCTTAGCCCGAGGACTCCAGCTTAGTAATTATCCTCGTCTTTATCAATCTTTCCAAAAATTTTCCCAGAATCGGAAGCAAAGTAATGGGTCTATAGGCTCGCTGTGAATGAGACGGTTTATTTCGCTTACAAAAAAAAAAAAAAAAAAAAAAAAAAATACTATTCCCATTTTACAACAGTTCCGTAAATAACCCAGAGCCAAGCATCTTGAATACAATTACTAGTTGACTGTTGAGAGAAGACGTAAAACAATTCTCGACGTGTAACAGCTGAGAATGCCGGGTCATTATCGTATACAGTATTAGGATTACATTCATGAATAAAAGCTAGTTTACCATCTATATTGAAAAGTTCATTCATTAGACTATTGGCAACATCATCAAATGAATCAAATACAGTAGCGTTCTCAAGTGTGGTGAAAATTAGATCAGAAAATTTAAGGTTTTTTTCTCTAATATGCTTATACAACGTTCCGTATGTGTCAGAAGTTTTTCCCCCAAAATTAACCATGATTTCTTTTTAGCCTCTTTGACATGCTTTTTATAGAGATTCCTTGAAGCAGCGAAAGCGTTCTTATAATCTTGATTGTTCGAATTACGAACATGTCTTCTGTAAATATAGATTGCAGTCTGTTTTTCACAACACGAAGTTCTTCAGTGAATCAATACACTTTTGCTTTATGGCTCAGATAACCTCTGAAGAATCTATCCATGGTATCAGAAAGTTTTTCATAAAACTCGGCCATCCATTTTTCAAGGGCATCATAATTGTTCACCAGAATCAGCTTTTCTGACAGAGTATCAGTATATTGTTTAAAAAACCTATTAAACTTATTAAAATTCTTATTTTTTGCTTTATAACTGGTCCTAGTCTTGGTAACAGGAGAGCAGTCAAGTGAAAAGAGACATCTAACAAGGAAAGTCTCCTTAAAGCGCATACTCAGACTATTTTGAAAAAAAAAAATGCTAATGAAACTTCTCATGTATATGTAATAAAGGGTCAGTCAAATTTAGCTGCGGAATCCCAGTAGAAAATCTGCAAAAAAAAATAAATACTTTCGAGCATTTGGCGCAAAAAGACGTGGTTTGGCAAGCAACATTTTTTCCTCGCCAAATGCAAGCGATTTTAATGCCTTTAAAAATTCCTTGTTAAATGAGTGTTTAAATGTGAAGTACATTATGAATTTAAACTTAAACGATCAAAAAGTTAATTTTTTTTCTATAAGATTATATAATATATATGCAAGTTGCGTGTTGATGAAGGTATTTAATCTTTAACGGTTTCACCAACTGATAAGTGTTAAGTATATTTTCACAGTAACTGCCCGATTAAGAACGCTCTCATTATAGTATATTTCGAAATGGAATAAGTTGCTGTTTCCATAGCAACAATACTTTTAGTTTGTTGTCACTTCAGAACCGGACCTTAATTTTTAGTTTGAAGCATTGTTAATTAATTTAAATTTTATTGCAAATCGTAGAATACGATTGCTAGTTTTCTTTATATATACATGTAAATGCATATGGCAAAACCATAGTTGTAAAAGTGTATTTATTTAAGTTAAACTTACTTAAACTATTCATAATGAAGAATAGAAAAAGTTTTTCCTGAAAGAGTATTTATCATAAAAGCGTATATAAGTTTTTCATTGTGCCGTCAACTAGCGATAAATCGCCAACAACACGAAGTTTTCATAATTTTACGGTCGTTGTATCGAGGTTCCGCAGCAATTTTTTTTATAAACATATATATCCTCGTGACAAGAATATTCTGTAATTTTTAAAACATTTTCTGAGTATGCGCTTATGGAGACAATTTGGAAGTAAACAATTATAAGTAAACAAGGTCAAGGTCAAACCGAGCGGGTTGGCCTACCTTTCGGCTTAAGCTCAACTGAACCCGCCCAGCAGGTTTGTTTACCTAATTATACTGAGCATTACTAAATTATACTTTGTGATATTGAGCAATAATTATTCTATGTAATTCTGAAATACAAGTTCTGAAAATACAAGATTCCAAAAATGCAAATTCTGAAAATACAATTTACCAATCCTACTTTTTGGAAGACGCATAACACATTTGAAATCACAATTTCAGTAATTACTATCTACTAGGGCATCTAACCCGGGATAGAGAATATATGTGAATACCATTTTTTTTTTTATTACTGAAAACTTTAATAGATTTTTTTACATTTTAATATTTTTTTAATTGCCTGCTAACAACACCAAAGAGCATTTTTATATGAAATATGTCATTCAAATAAAATTTTGAAATTTATTAAAACCTGTAATTTCGTATTGGCCTCCAGCCATAAGTTAATAGCCGAAGAAATCGCTAAAAATTTCGTTATCTACAGTAGTTTTTTTTTATTCTAATATTTTCAGCAGTTTTAAGCGCTTATTTCAATTACATGTCTGTTAAATCTGTATTTTATTTATTCCTAAATGAACTTTTAATTTCGTTATTGAATATTAGCTGGAAACAAATACTGAAATTTTTATATTGTTTAAACTGCAAACGGTTTGTAATCGTCTGCAAGCGATAGAGATAGATAAAAAAATCATGCTTGAAATTTAATTTAAATGCTATAATAAATCAGCCGATTAAGATACAGTTTTCAAACAAATTGCATTTGAAAGTAGATTTTTTTCCCTATATAACGGTGTAAAAATTAAAAATGTGAGATGTTTAGAAATTAAAACAATTGCAATAGTAAAAATCGTAAAACCGAAATTCCATCGTCAACTGTTGCCATTCGCAAAATGACGTCAGCGTTACGCACGGACACGTTTGTCCTTTATAATATAGATAGATAGATAGTCGAAAAAATATCCGAATTATTTTATGCAGCCCTGTATATGATCTATAGATTTCTATATATACTACATAGTATGCCAAAAATTTAGTGAGTTATGAAACGGATAGTGGTGCCAGTCGTAGGAGGATTGTGGCTGTATGCTGTGAGAATATCGTGTGCGTGCAACATGTACAAAAATGCCGTCATGTTTCTGAAGCGAGGAGAACGACTATGGAAACGGTACGTGACCGCTGTTTCAACCAAACGTTCGTTATGCAATTAATCTTTCAATCAAGAAAACAATTTTAGTAAAACTTATGAACCGTTACAACGTTTTCATCTCCTTATATGTAACATTTTAAGCAAACATTTTGTAATGTGCACATAAAATCTTTTCTGAAGAATTCACTTTTCTCTTAGGTGTGTGTATACAAAAATCTGCCAGTATTATACTGTAAAATCAACATTTTTTTTTTTTTTTTTTTTTTTTTTTTTAAGCGAAAGAGCCTAAATGAAGAAAACTTTATTATACGAGGGCTGTAAATTAAGTAATGGCAACATAGGTATAAATCAATTTTTAATGAACTTACAAGTACAATTGCATTACATTCCTTCTATGTAATCACCAGCAAAGCTTATAACCTTTTGCCAAATGTCGGGAAGCCATTGTAGACCAGTGGCAAGGTATTGATTGTTGATGTGAGCGACCGAGCGCCCTACTGCGTGCCCTGTGCGTTGCAAATCCGCAGTCTCATTCCGACCCGAACGAAATGCTTTAACCCATCATGCTACTGTCCTATACGGTAAAGCATTTGTGCCGTGCCACATGCTTCCACTAATCCTCGATAGCATTCTATTGCATTTTTGCCACGGGCAACCTCGATTTTAAACCACGACCGCTGATCATCTTTTGAAAACATGCTTTAGAGCGATGGAAATGAAACTCCTCACTTTAACGCCACACAACAACTACCCTTCTAAGCAGATCGACTGTTTTTTGCACTCTACACATCACAACAGCGTCACCTCACCGCTCCCATATCCCATTTGCGCACACCCGCCCTTCTGTGAGTTTCAAGGTTAAGTTGCCACTATTTAATTTACAACCCTCGTAAATAAAATGTTTAATTACTTTTAAATTGGCCTCTACTTACTTGTCTGCAAAACAGTCTTTGCTGTTGTACGTGCACTGAATGATCAGGTCTTTAACTTGGTGTCCGTAGATGGAGAGGTTATCTTTGGTGACGCCCAGATTAAGCCATGTATCACTGAGGTCTATGGCACTGGTTGAGGCTAGTTCTTGCTCGGAACGGAAGCATAATTTTCTGGAAGCGTTTCTTTTGGAAGGCTGTTTCAGGTTGGAGGCAAGTTCGAAGTACAGCTCTGCATAGGTCTGTTGAAGATTGTATAGGAAAAATCAATAAGAAAAATATAAACAGCATTTTTCAAAGTGATTGTGTTTTTTGTTTTGTTTTTTTAAGTAGAAAAGGCTATTTCTTTTAAATGCTAAAAGGTGTAAATTAACAACATAATATACAGTAAAATAAATTTTATTAGATTATATATATTAAAGCATAAACACTATGTCTGGATGGCTAAAATTTTACAATATAAGAAGACACATTTTATCAGACAATTAAATACACTAACCCAACATGGCGTGAAAAATTCAGCTGGACCAGGACTCGAACTTGGGATCTTCAGCGTACCGTGCTGATGCTCTGCCACTAAGCCACCTAGATCGACATCCTAGCCCGGCAACTTCCCACAATTATTCATGTTGGAAACAGTCATCGGCCAGCAGTTTTGCCGAGTTCTGGTCCAGGTCAATTTTTCACTCCATGTTGGTTTAGTGTATTTAATTGTCTGATAAAATGCGTGTTCTTATATTTTATTAGATTGTTGACATGTTTCGGCTCACTCCGAGCCATTTTCAAAACAAATGAGACTATTCTATAATTGCACGGTCTTTGAAGTTATTATTTGGAATTCTATCATTTAATTTTCATGTATACTTAAAAAAAAATACGCACGTTTAAAAAGTACATGAAAATTAAATGATAGCATTTGAAATAATAACTTCCAAGACCGTGGAATTATAGAATATTCTCATTTTTTTTTTTTTTTTTAATGGCTCGGAGTGAGCCGAAACATGTCAAGAATCTAATAAAAGTTATTTTACTGTATATTATGTTGTTAATTTACACCTTTTAGCATTCAAAAGAAATATATTATTACAAAGGTGTTATAATTTATTATATTTTTTGTAGAAAAGGCTGTTCTTAAATTAAAAAAACTCGAAACTTTCTGATATATTTACAAAGCCATTTTTATTCTAAAGTGCCCGAAATTCGGAAGTACAGTGGGCTATCGTTAATACGTCTTACGCTTAAAGACATACCTAAGGTTAGCGAGTTTTAATTTCGTAGGAATGCACGTAGGGATTTCCAAAACAATATTGTCTAATTTGATGTTTTAAGTTTATTTTAGAGACACGACAGTCCAGAAAAAGTGGTCATCGGTGGGAGAGGGGGGGGGGGGTTACAATAGGTTATAACTCAAAAAGTAATACATTTAATTATCGTTTTTCTTTCTTTTCATTCCTGCAAATTTCATGCTTTTACGTTTAAAAATGAGTCCGTGAATAAGTCAGAAAGCTTCGCGTTTTAGTAGAGGCAGACATGAAAACAACCTTAAATTTGATACAATTTGATCTCGGAAAAGTACTCCAATTCTTTTGTGCAGCCCTGTGTTTGATATATAGATTTTTAGATATTCTACATAGTATGCTAAAATTTAGTTTAGTAAGAAAATGCATAATAGCTTGAATATTCATTTTCAACAATTTCTACCAATAGAGGAAAACATACTTGAATCCTTTAGTACAGCCCTGTATATTATCATCAGAATTTTATATAAGGTACATACTAAGCTATAATTTAATTCTGGCTAAAACACGCTCAAAACTGTTGAAATCACATTTCCAGAAATTACCCTCCATAGGCGGCCATGGTATCTATCCACTTCTTTGCGTGGCAAGAATCAATAAGATTCATAAAAATGTATTAAAAACAAGTAATATAAAATAAATTAAGTCAATTCCTACTTTTTAATCATAAATATATAAAATAAACCCGTGCAGCATTAATGTCTCACGTTATCTTTATTGAACATTATTTTATAATCATCGTTGCGGTATTTTATTTCTGTGGCTTCACTCATTTGAGATAAATCTTTCATTTCATTTATGAAAACAATGGGAGGAATTTTTTTTCCATTTAAAACTAAAATTAATTAATTAAATTTAATGAACGAAATAATATTTGAAAAAACTGTATTAACATAAAGTGTCATCCACTACAAGTTTAAAAAAATTTATTTGAACTTGAGTGGATGAATAGAAAATATTTAATTTGAACAAGATATATATATATAGAGAGAGTGTGAGCTAATAGTAGAAATTTAATAAGTAAATAAATAAATAAATAAACGAGAGAGAAACAGATTTTATCCATTACATAAAGCAGGGTTCAGATTTTGATACTCGGATTGTAATTTTTTTTTCTTTTAGGCCATTTTTTAGAGTTTTTCTGGAACAATTTTTTTTACTTTTGATTTCATACTTATATTTTAGGGTATTTATTTATTTACTTATTTATTTATTTTAACAAAGTTAAATGTAATTTTCCCATCTACTAATTAAAAAAATGTAATTTTCCCATCTACTAGAAGAGGCATTGAATGAAATTCCATCATTATATAGAAATCTGCAGAAAGTGGTAAAAATATGAACTACAAAATTTCAATTGGAGAGCAAATTGTTGAAAAGAATAAGTCACGCCCACAACTACGCAGGATCAAGATATCCTCACACAAGACTATTTCGGCTTATACAGGTCTTCAGCGCAATTCCCCAACGAAGAAAGATTACTCCAACCAGAAAGTTTTTGTGTCCTGTAATAAAACTGAACAAGAAAGAAAATCAAGCAACGTGAATAGTCTATGAAACAATTTACTACACAATGAGAATATACAAAACTCCATTCGATGCCTAAAGAAACGGTTTAGAAAACACATAACACAATTAAAAACACATTTTCATCAATTACGACCCGTAAACGACAATGTATTCGAATTCTTTTGAGTAGGCTCGTATATGATCTATAGATGATTTTTATAATACAACAGAGTGTACAAAATTTAATTAAAGCTGTTCATCCGTGAGATCTCAAATTCCCCTCGCTAATGTTCAACCTACGGCCGTGTGATGCATTCGTATCTATAAAATATCTGTTCAGGAAATTAATATTTTAAACTTATTTTTCTGTGTATCCTTCTGGAAGGATGTCTTTATTTTTTTATTTTATTTATTTATTTTATTTATTTTTAGTTGTCAAAATATTGCTAAACTATATACTTAATTTTACTTAAAATATTAAAATTCTACCCATTTTCGCTAAGTTTTTAACTCATAACATTAAATGTAGTACATATTTTAGAAACATATTGACAACTAAAAACAAGTTGGAAATTGCACGTCAAACGTGACAAATGAGGTGCGTTCGTACAGTAACTAGTTTTATAAATATTCAGAGCTTGGTGCAATAACTGTTGCACACTTATGCAAAAATACATGAATACAAAATTAATTTTATGTGCAGATTTTCATATTACAGATATTAATTTTATTTTGTGAAATTAAGTTTCAATATACTTTTACAAACAATTAATTACAATTATGTTACATTAAAATTATATTATGCGCAAATATCCAATACAGGACAATGTAAAAGAAAAAAAAATCATCGTTTTTATTTCAGTGAAATGAATTATATCGTCGATTATTATGATATGATTCATTTCCGTACAGAAATAAGTACATTTTAAGTTGGCAACATTTTATCTTTTGCTGACATTTACTGAAAATTCCAATGGGAAACTTAAGCCTAGCTTTGAAAATTTCAGGACTTGAAATCCATATTTAGGCTCTTTTTCCATTTAATATTTCTCTGGAAATACCTACCCAAAAAACTGTCGGTAGATTACAGGATCGCTATAATGAAACAATTTTAGTATACAAATTCGGTTTTCAAATTCAGTAACACGAAAATACTATGACTCCATCTTAAATAGGACGTAATCACCATGGCAAACTAGATTCATTACCTGTCATGCGATATCATCGAATTAATTACGAATGATAGGATTTAACAGAATGCAGAAAACTTTTATTAATACTTTTTAAGTTTTGATTCCATTTTCATAAAATTTGAAATGACTCGACGAAATTCTGCAACGATTATATGTATTAAATTTCAAACCATTTGGTTGAGTAATTTTTGTGCTGTTATATGCGGACGGACCAGAGGACGATTATAGGTGCTACGTATTTATATAATTACGAAAGCACCTAAAAAGGGAGACATCCTTTTTAAGAAGAGTAAGCTGAAAAAAGGATTTAAAAATATTAATTTCCTAAGGAGATATTTTAAAATTAGGATTTCATCACACGCCCATTGGTTTAACATTAGCGAGGGGAACTTGAATTCTCACTCATGCCTTAAGCTGCCTAAGTTGAAAAATGTTAACACGGCTGGGAACGTGTTTCCGAAAATTAACATCCTTAGATGCAAGTGTGTCTATACCTTTCTTTTTTTTCAGTCGTATATATAAATTTATTTATATTACACACCGGCACCCTGCATTACCCGCGCTTATGATAATGACCATAAATATACCTAAAATGCTTGTTGAGTGATTTTATATTTCTAAATGAAAATATTTCCAAAAGAACCTAATGTTGGATTAGGCCCCATTGCCTTCGGCGACGTACGCTCTTGAATACATGATTTCATATTTTTAAACGAAAATCTATTCAAACACACCTAATTATGGGGCTTTACTGCCTTCGGCAGCGTACACCGGGCATGCTAGGTCAGGTGAAAAACGCGTAACTCATTTATAGACACCAGAGATGAGACGGGTTAAGCCCGAGCCCTTAAATGGAAAGGCCCCGATTTTTATATCAATAATCAGGCTCGCATTCAAAGTAAAAATTTTATTTGTTCACAAATTGAACAAGTTGGAAATTGTACCTTAAACGTGACAAATGGGGTGCGTTCGTACTATAACTAGTTTTAAAATATAAAACAATAATCGTTATTATTTCAGTGAAATGAATTATATCGTCTGTTATGAGCGAAATGGGCATGTTTTTTTTTCATTTATTACGTATACCACGTTTACAAATGCGAATTTTTTTTTTCGACACCAGAGAACGCTGCATAATTTACCGTGGAGATCTTGCTTTTCGTATGATTACCTCTATAGTTTAATATTTTTATGACTCACGATGAACGAATCTCTTGCATTTATTCACTTTAATGGATTGAGATTGGGATGTCAACCGAATTTCAACTGAAGTTATCTCAGAAACTATACGTTTTTTCAACTCCTACTATTAGTTCACACTCTCCCTAATATATATTTATATATCTTGTTCAAATTTTCAATCGTTAATAAAATGCTTTTTATTCATCCACTCAAGTTCAAATACATTTTTTTAAACTTGTAGTGGATGACACTTGATGTTAATACAGTTTTTAAATATTAATTAATTAATTAAATTAAATTAATTAATTTTAGTTTTATATGAGAGAAAAAATATCAACACGCAGCCGACTTATTTCAGACATTAGTTCCATTTAAAAGCACCCACTCACAAGTCTTAATAGCATAGCGCAGTCGGTTAAGCTCTGAACTCGTAACCAGAAGGTCCCAGCATCGAGCCTCGCCTGGGACGGAAAGAAATTCTCCCGTACTCGAAAATAAATTTCTCTTATATAAGGTATTTAGCAGGATATAAATTAAGAAATAAATACCGTCAGTGGCGAAGCATGTAGATCACTGGAAAAAAATTTCTTTTTGACCTAAGTAGGAATTGACTTTAATTATATATATATATATATATATATATATATATATATTATTACTTGTTTAAATGTAACTCATCTCTCAAACAAACACTTTTTTGAACGATCATTTTTAAAATGTAACTTTTATGCGATTTTATTAAAAAAAAAAAAAAAAAAAAAAAAAAAATTGAATAAAAATGGCTGCCTGGCATATGAAAAAAAAAAGGGGTGAGTCCGTATTTGTTTTCCTCAGTCACACGGCTTACGCTTTTTACTATATAGATTATACGTATGATAGGATTTAACAGAATGAAGAAAACTTTCATTAATATTTTTTAAAGTTTTTATTCGATTTTCATAAAATGTGAACTGACTCTACAAAATTCTGCAACGATTGTATATATATTAAATTTCAAACCATTCGGTTGGGTAGTTTTTGCGCTGTTATATGCGGACGGACGGACCAGACGACGACTATATCAGGTGCTACGTATTTATATAATTACGAACGTACCTAAAAAAAGGAAAAACAATTGCTATTTGAGAAACAAGATCTAAGTTTCTTAAAGTGTTTTACAATCCTTTAGAAATCCGTTTGAAAGGGAATTGAATTATTATTGATGAAATATAAGGACAAATATTGTATCTGATTCTGAAGCCTTAGCACGGACTACACAGAAAAAAATAAAACCCAATTTGGGCCGAAAGATTCTTAGGTATGTGCCCAATTTGGGCACATACCTAAGAATCTTTTGGCCCAAATTGGGTTTTATTTTTTACTGTGCAGTGTTAGTAACATAAAGAAACTATGGGATATATATTTTGTCCATCCTCTTTTTATGTTTGAAGTCTCTTTTCAGAATTACTGGTAAACATAACTCATTTCTTTCTGCCATAGTTGTACAATGATATTTTAAAAGAAAAAAATATTGTAACTTTTGCAGATAGTATCTGCCAGTGGTTGAATATAAATAATAAATTTGCTATTTTAAACAGATTATTAATTTAAACAGATTTTCAGGGATAAGAAAATCACAAAACGTTGTCATGAAAGACTATTTAGGATTAATACTTATTTTTATGCAAGGAGAGATATTTAAATGAGAAAATTAATCTTGAAACAATTTTACACTGCGCACTGTCGGTATCTAATGATAAAAAATGTTTCGGTCTCGAATATCAAATTGTCGGTGGGAGGGCGTGTTCGGACTCCGAAATAAGAACTGGAACTCATCTCTAACAGACACACTTTCAGCAATTTCCATTCATTGAGGTTCGAATTCTTTTGGGAGGCTTTCTAAACGATCTTCACAATTTGTACACCTCATAATATATTTAAAAAACATTGAACTCGGAAACACATACAAAAGCTGAAAATGCCTTTCCTGCAATTACAAAGCGTTCAAATTATATCACTTTATCAATTTTTCAAATAATTACTGCTTAGGGCTATCCATTAAGTACGTCGCGTTTCAATAGACGGAGGAGGTCCATAAAATGTGAAACAGTGTGTGACCATTGGGGGCGGGCGGCGTTAACACGTTCTGACATCACATCTCTAAAATATGAAAACAATTACGAAGGCGTTGTTTGTAAACAGCATAAATTAAGTCCATAAACTAGTCGGATATGCCAATTCCAAAACTTTCTTCTATCTCATACATGTTAATGCTTCAAAAGTCGCTATCAAACCGCCAAAAAAGAAATCATTTTTTTTTGTTATTCTGTTGTACATCAGCTGCTTACGAATCGTCGAGTTACCTGGATGCGAGCAGACGATGTATCATACACTGGCCTCCAAAAGTTAAGGTACAACCGGTTTTTTGTGTCTAATTTGCAAATGAATGAATATAGAAACAAAAAATTTGGAGGAAATGTGTGCTGAACTGTTATTTATTAAATACGACTTAGAAATTTACTTAAGTTAAACGTATAAATGAAATTACAACAAAAAAGCACTCATGGTAGAAAATTCCATTCTTGGAGAAATCAGTACATCGCAGTATTATGCAGTAAAATGTGATAGAAACATTAAAAAACTGGTTCGAATACGGAATATGTCCACCCCGGACTTGAATGCATTGGCGGCATCGACTTTTCATGCTCTCAATTAAATTGTCGGACACCGAAATAGGTAACGCTGACCAAACTTGGAGTAAGCCTTGTTCCAGCTCATTTAATGACCTTGGAGGAGAACTTAAAGCCGCAACCTGTCTTCTAAGATAGTCCCAAATATGTTCTATCGGATTCAAGTCTGGAGAGTGAGCTGGCCATTCCATTCTCTCCAAACCGTGATCCTCAAGATAATCCTCAACAACCACAGCTCGGTGTGGTCTCGCATTATCATCCATTAGAATGAAAACATTGCCAATAGCACCGGCATATGGGCGCACATGTGAATCAGGGATCTCATCCCGATATCTCGCACCAGTCACAGTTCCTCCATGGAACACATGCAGGTCAGCGTGGCCTCCGAGTGAGATCCCTGCCCAAACCATGATTCCACCGTTTCTGTACCTGTATGTTTCGACAGTGTTTGATTGATGGTATCGAGTACATTGTTCTCTCCAGATCAGAAGACGTTCTGAATCGCTCTCCAGTGTGAATCTGGATTCGTCTGTGAAGAGTACAGAAGCCCACTGTTGTCTGGTCCAGGAAACATGCTCTCTTGTCCAACATAAGCGGGCCCTTCTCTGTCGTCTGTTGAGGCAACACCGGCTCTATGTAATAGAGCCGGTGTTGGTTGAGGGGGACACACACAACTGGTCGCCTTGCATAGAGACCTGCATTGTGAAGACGTCTTCGCACCGCAGTAGCGGAGATTCTTCTCCCTGATGCTGCAAAGTGGTATGCAATGAGTTGCGGCACAGTAGTGCGTCTTCTCCTTCGGGCCGAAAGAGCTAGAAACCGGTCTTCTGCAGGTGTTGTAACACGTGGGCGGCCTGGAACATGTCTTCTGGACACAGAATCTTCGGATTCATGCTGATCCCAGAGTCGTTGGACTACACTGCGAGACACATTGAGCCGTCTAGCAGTATCGGCCTGTGACAACCCCATTTCCATCCATCCTACCGCCCGCCACCTTAATGAATCGGGCAAACGACTTCTTCTAGACATTTCTAGACTTTAATGGCTGTTGTGAACAAAACTTACACGCGAAATCACGAAAGCTTCGTAATTGCATATTTTTCTCTCATTCACAAATACCTATTCTTTTCTATAAAATAAAAGTGGTAGCTGTAATTTTTGCGTAATTTTTTTTAAAGCTTATTATTGTCATTCATTTTAAATTGTAGCAAGTTGTGTAATGTGGCTACGGAAACACACACCTGCTGATGCACCAGCTGACTGAAAGTTTCGTTATCTGTACCATAGCTTCTATAATATATACCAAAATTATCCAAGCTAAAATTGACTGCCAAAATGTGACGCTGCCTCTCGGACTATTAGATATATATATTTGATATATATATATATTAATTGAAAGAGCTTGAAGCAAAAGCAGACGAACTCTTGCCGGTTTATTGGTATTTATTTCAATAGGAAATAGGTGGCATTTTAGAAAATATATTTTATTAAATCAAAATTAGCTATAATTAACAGCTGCAAAAAATGTGACGTCAAAACAGGAAAGGGGGCTTATCTCGCAAGAGTGATAACCTGTGACATAGGAGGAGGGACGGGTAAGAAAAACCACGAAATTTGCGTTGCGTAATTAAATAATGACTTCTCACGGACAGTAATGCTATATATACAGGGTCTGTTCTGAAATTAGTAGGACTGTTTTTTTCCTGAGCGAACGGGCAAACGAGAGGCGGTCTGCGCGCTCACGTTCGGTGTGTGTGTGTGTGGGGGGGGATATTGGGAATGCTGGGAAAAATCGGAGAGTGATTTGAGTGAATCTGTAAAAGAATTATAAATGCTACACATTTCATTTACAATAGCGAGCCCCAATAATATATATATATATATATATATATATATCAGTTTTGTAACAATTCAAGTATGTTTGCAAAAGTTAGAGCGCGAACAAACGCGCAGACAGATAGACTAGCGCAGAAAGTGAGCAGACAGTCAGATGACCCGAAGTGATAAACATTTTTCAACTATGTTGGAAATTATTAAAAAGGCTTTATCTAACCACCCACATTGAGCTGCAGAAAGAAAAGAGATTATGTTTCAAATATAGAGATAATTTAATCTTTTAAATACCTTTTTGATGACATTTAAGTTGCAGATTGTGACAGCTGGAAACTCAACTGAATAGGCATCTTTCTCCTCAGTAATGGTCACTTTCGGACTGGACATGAAGTTGATGATGAGGTAGCTGCAGTGGTACAAACAGGTGCTCAAAGACGACAAAAACACGCAAGTCCAGAAAGCCCTTCTGCCGGGATGTTTGCTGGAACTGATTCTCCTTACGCCGTGCGTTGTTGTTTGGTTGATATAGTATGACATCAGTCTATGATAATTGGTCGAATAGGAACAATCACAGCCCATGATGTTGTTGTGCTTAACTGAAATTGAAAGAAATTTTGTGAGCAGTTTATCATTGCTATACATGGGCACCCCAATGGAAGGGAAAGTAGTGATGTAGCGGAGGGTATACGGAGGTATATGCCGTATACTTTCTGGACTTTTTAAGAAGTTTCGTATACTCTGTTTCTTAAATAAAGCTGTAGCGTATAGTCCTGTCTATAAAGTACACCCCTTGGTTTTTTTTATGACAACAGTGCTGCGAGGGAGGGGGGGCAGGGAAGGCCATAACCCCTCCATGGAATGCGAAATGCATTTAACTAAACTGTATTTTTATCTGATGATTTTGAAAAAAAAAAGTGAAATTTATCTTTAACCCCTTAACTGCCGCGGGCGTATATATACGCTTTCAGAAAACATATTCCTCTTTTACAGGTTTGGCAAACCCACCTGCCAATATGCCATTTTTCATTACCGGTTCCGTATTTTGCACACGGTAACATCTGTATTTTTTTATCGATATGCCAAAAAAGCTATCTTCGTCTTATTTATTCGCAAAATTCTCTTATAAAATAAAGTACTGTGAATCATGTCAGATTTCATTCGCAGTTAAGGGGTTAAATACTAACAGAGAAAATAAGAAACTAATAATTTTTCTTCAAGGGACTCTGCAATCCTGAATCCTCGTTTTTTAATACATGGACATAGAATTGTAGAGTTAAAAATTGCCTTACACGAGACAGAAGGGGAGGGGGGTGAGGATTCAGAGGGCAGACCGTGTGAAAAAAGAAATCTGTTTTAATTCTCTCGTTTAGGAAAAAACTGGTAGAAACGGATCTTTGAATATTTAACATGTCGCCCGAAATCAAATCAACCAAAATCAGTGTTTTTTAACCTAATTTTGGACATTATTTAGCCCAACCCCATGTAAAGTCATCCCTCTTCAGACCCCCCCCCCCCACTTCCCCCCAAAAATAACCTTGTATATTATACTGGGGACGTCCTGTATATTCTCAATCGAAAGAAAACAGCTCATTATATATAAATTACTTTTAAATTCTACTTTAATAAATTATGTTGAGTGACTTAATAATATTTCTTAGAACATTATCATGCTTATAGACAGTTAAGCTGATTCAATAATGTTTTTCGACAACAATGATTATAAGGTGTTAAAACAAAACACATTTAGCAAATACAAATAACAGACGTGTCTACAGCTAGAAGGAACAATACCTTGTTAAAAGTTCAATAATTCACATTACTCTACTCACGCATATTGCATATGATATTTCTTCACTTCCTGCGATTATGAAAAATAATTTTTTAGCTTGTATTAATGAAATAGTTATGCAACTAATATCACGATAAGGGAATATATAGAAACTTTTCATGCAGGAAGTTTACCTAATTTCAGGAAAATTTTGTTATTAAAAATTTCAGAGAACGAAAAGTAATGCTTTCCTTAAAATGTTCTTGAAAAATTCTCAACAACCATATTATTTGATACATTTGTAATATTGTGTATATTATACAGGGTGTCCCTAAACTCATGGTCCAAACTGTAAGAGGAGATAGAGCACGCCTAGACTAGCTCAAAATACCCTACAATGCGTGGGCGTAACTCAAGCAGTGAAGCGCTACAGATCGCTTTCTGATTGTGGAGAGAATCCTGTTTTCTACACACTTCCAGAGCACTCACAACCACAGCACGATGCATGAAATGCATGTCCGCCTTTTCCTGTTTAGTAAAACCAGCCATCCTTTTTGCAATTCTCTGTCGAAATGACGATGTGGATAAAAAACCACAGCTTTGTGTGTTTAATGACAGCGCCATCTAGCGGTTCGCTGCTTGGGATACGTCCATGCATTGTATGTAGAAAATAGCTTGTTTATATGTATTCTATCACCCTTTAAAGGTTTGTCCATGAGTTCTGATTAACGCTAAATTTTTCTAAGGGAAGTTTGGTCCAATTTAAGATATACCCCCTCCCCCCCCCACACACACACACTCTCTCTTGAATTACTTACTGTGAGGACTGCGCATGCCTTGTCTTGCTCTAGTAGCGCCCCCTTCTGGAAAAACTTAAAGAGCGCAGTAGAACTTGGAATGTCAGCAGCTAAGAACGTTGTCTGTCATAAGAGAAACCAGAATATGTTGTCAAAATGGCCGTGAATGTTACCGGTCATAAATATTAGAAATATGATTAATCGTTTATGTTTATTTCATGTATTGTGTTGTGATGTGTCTGTCTCTGTCAACTTTATGTCATCAATTAAAATTGTGTTCGTCATTAGAACGGCCTGTATTCAATTAGAACACTACCACATTCAACAGAGTCTTTACACTTACTTTGCAATTCGTTTGTTTCTTCTTCTAATTTTCATCCATATTAGCATCCTAGTTAGTAACACTATTCCGCATAAATAAAATCAGCAATCATTTGTTACGTATTGTGTAGAAAAGGTTCTCTCCACAATCAGAAAGCGCCCTGTAGCACTTCACTGCTTGAGTTACGACCATGCATTGTATGGTATTTTGAGCTTGTCTAGCCGTGTTCTATCACCCCTTATAGTTTTCTCCATGATTTCAAGCACACACTGTAGTTCTTTGTAAATTAGTTTTCTAATGTCGTATTATTTTACTTTATCGAAATAATAAAAGAAAAACTAGCTTTTTAGGAGATTTTATTTATAATCCAGAGTGGTTTCATACATACATACCTACATCAACTTTCAACAGATGGAACAGATGTTACAGCATCTTTTTTCCAATGTTTAAACGTAATAGTTACTTATAAGGAAACATCCGTAATCCTCGTTCAACAGAAACTTAACAAGTCGATTAGGTTAATAGTAAAATTAGCTATGTTTAATTTTTATTTGAGATGAATAGCTATACCGAAACGAATGCGTAACAGAATATACGCCAAAATACAGCAAAATTATAACATTATTTTCGCCATAACCAAAGTGCTTTTATCATAAATAACACAAAGTTTTTTTTTTTCTGTTTTTTCTCAGCAATTCGAAGCAACAGGTGTAACTCTGTCACTTAAAGAAAACCATAAAATCTTTTTATTAAATGTTAGTTAATATAATATATATAATAATATAATATGGTATGGGGTGTATATAATATAAGCAGAGCGCCACAAATCCGCCGACCGAAAAACCGCCAGCATCCGAAATCCGCACACGTTTGCAGATGTAAACATCTTTCCTCTGTAGCGCTATAGGCCAATAAAATTAGTTAAAAAAAGAGCCGTGCTAACCAAAAATTCGCGGAAATCTGGAAATTGTTTTAATCACTTTGTTTTACATCCAAATGAAGGAATTTGAAGTTTGTCCTATTTTTCCTGGTGAGATTTAGACGTAGCACCACAAAATTTTCGGACTTTTTTCAGTATTTCGTAAATAACTCAAAAACCGTTCACTTTACAAAAAACATCCTTGGGCACAAATTGTAGAGCATAACATTCTGCGTCGATTGAGTATTACAGACTAAACAGTCCACCAATAATAAGCGAGATATGATAAATCTAAAAAGTACATTTTTCCAAAATTTTCTGATTTTTTAAATTTTTTTTAGGCATATGCTGGTGCGTCTGTTATCAAGATGATGACAGGCCACGCTTACTCAAGAGCATTGAGAGCTCACATTTTGGCTCATCTAGCTTTGACCAAATTGGTTCTGGGTATGATTGAAATTACAGAGGAAGAAGAATCGGCAGTATTGCAGATCCTTGTGAGTTTTAACAGCCAGTTTAAATCACAGAGAACAGTTATTCCCGAAGTGCCAAGTCTCATCAAGGAATTCAATAACAAATTGGACGAGTTGGAAAACAAGGGAGCAACAGTGAAACTCTGGGTCATGTACTACCACATGGTTACTATTGTGTAAAATTTCGTTGGAGCTGAACGAAGTGGTGATTGGTCATTACATCTTCAATGTATCAAAGAAATGCTTCCCTACTTCCCCTCAAGCGGACATTTCCTCTATGCGAAGTTCTGCCACTTATATTTACTTAACATGGTGGAAATAGAATCGTGACTGACCCCGGAACAATATGATCTTTATGTAAATAAAGGTTATTTCACAATAAGACGATCAGACAAATTTTGGTCTGGGATATGGTCAGACATGACTATTGATCATGACTATTGGCAGACCCTGATGAGATCGTTGAAGAGTACTGGATGTTTCTCTCGTGGTAGAGGACTGACCGACAACACCCTGGCTAAATGGATTGCTACAATACCCATAATCATGGATATTTCCCAACAAGTGCAGAAGTTCTGTGGGGTGTCATTTTGTACAACAGAGCAGCAAGTTGATTCGAGATCATCTAGAATCACAAGGGACAACGCCGATGTGGATAAGTTTGTTTCATGGCTCTTGTCGCACAACCCATTTCCCTCATGTGACTACGTGATGTGTTTGAGTACAGGAGTGATTGGTGACGATAAAATAAATTGTCATCTAGCCAAAGATATTGGAATTTCAAGTATTAAAAGTGTCATTGGTGGTGATTTTGGCCATGTGAAATTCAAGAGATCCAATCGAGTAACTCCAATGAAAAGCTTCACGTGTGCTGTAAAAATACATAATGAGGAGGTATCCGTCGATACAGAGACGATTTTTCGCCGAATTTCTTTCCGCAAGAAATCAGAGGAAGAACTTAGAAAATTCTTTGAATTTGAATTGGCTCCATATCCGACTTCTCTGTTTGATAATATTGGGATGAGGCAGACGCAAAAGTCGGTATTTTAAGATTTATTCACCCCCCTTGATGATTTAGAACAAACCATACAAACTGTCCATGTGATTGATGGTGGCTTTCTGCTTCATCGAGTGAGTTGGGGACCAAGAAAAAGTTCTCGTCAATTATTTCCAAGTACGTTGAATA
This sequence comes from Maratus michaelseni, assembly GCA_963931845.1. NCBI lineage: Eukaryota > Metazoa > Arthropoda > Arachnida > Araneae > Salticidae > Maratus > Maratus michaelseni. The sequence goes on along the minus strand of OZ007593.1, from coordinate 167,607,638 downwards.
TTAGAAAAACAACTATGGTAAAACTACAGCCATTGTACTTGACGGTTATCCAGAAGAATCGTCAGAACATGGCACCAAGTCTGCTGAGCGTTTCCGTTAACAAAATAAATACACTGCAGCAAGTGTTGACTTTGACGAAACTATGCCGCTCACAATGCAAAAATAGCACTTCCTTGCAAATGAAGGCTCCGTTTTATAAACTCCGTTTTATAAAAATGCTCATTGCAAAACTGGAGCAAGACAATTTTACTGTGAAGCAAGCTTCCGAGGATGCAGATACTACCAACGTGAAGAAAGCCATCCAACTTGATCAGCAGTCAGAACGCGTCATCATAGTTGGGGAAGATATTGATCTGCTTGTGCTTTTGACTGCATTTGCTGCAAACTCATCCACAATATACTTCTTGAAACCTGGGAAAGGACAGTCAGGCAATGTTTTGTATTCACCATTAAGTTTCAAGTACTCGCCGATTGTGAAGAATAACATCCTATTGCTGCATCGTTTTAGTGGCTGTGATTCTACATCGGCCTTTTTCAGGCAGCGCAAACTGAAAGTCAAGCTTTTGGAAAGACATTCTCACTTACAGGATGTTCCAACAGTCTTTAATAACCAATATGCTACACCTCAGGAAGTAAGTGCTGCGGGGCAGAAATTTATTGCCACCTTATACAATCCCCAGTACGACGAAGCCCCAGCACTGCACAAATTGCGATACAACATATTTGCAAAATACCTTATGAAGACACAATTTAACCTCGCTTCTCTGCCGCCGACTGAAGATGCAGCCAGACAACATTCATTCAGAGCTTTTCTTCAGATCAATATTTCGAATGGAAGGCTGATGAATCCCACTGATTGGGGTTGGAAGTCATTCAGGCATGGCATACTTCCAGTCACCACGAACGTTGTAGCTGCCCCACCAGAGCTCCTAAACACTCTGTCATGCAAATGTGCAAAGGGGTGCAAAGGTGGTTTATGTTCTTGTAGAAAGAACGGTGTTAAATGCTCAACTATATGTTACCACTGTAAAGGTGTGTCGTGCACAAATACCGCGGAGGAAGAAGACCCACAAGCTGGATACGACGAAAAAATAGATATGGACGAGGATGCCTTCCATCTAGAGGAAGAAGAAGAAGAATGGACAACTCAAGGTCCACCAAAAAAAACGCTCTAAGCTCGATTTTCCTGTATTTCCCTAAGTAACTTGAATTGATTTTATTACCGTTGCTTTTATACTAATTTTTTAAATAAATTATTTTTCTTGATTTTATATTATTATATTTTTTCCAACATTTTGTAAAATACATAATTTTAAGTACACATACTATTCTTTCATTTTTCAATTACCTATCCGTTATATTTATCATTTCATTAGATTTTCAAAATATAATCATTTATGCACCTCAAAAAATAATTTGCTTACAAACGAGACAGAATTAAAATTAATTTGGGGAAATCGGTTGCATTTTAAGTGTAATCATCTGTTGAAAAGGTTGGTGAAAATCCCATATTGATGTAATTAAATTTGGAAGTTGTTAATTAAACAGCACCATTCGGCGATTTATGCAGTTATACAGTTTTGTAAGCGAAATGATTCATTTAACCGACAATTGGTACTCAAAACACCAATTTTATGAGTTTTTTAAGAAAATTTTGGAAAAATGTACTTTTTTGATTTATTATATCTCGCTTATTATTGGTGGAATGTTTTTAGTCTGTAGTACTCAATCGACGCAGAATTTTATGTTCTACAATTTGTGTAAAAGGATGTTTTTTGTAGAGTGAACGGTTTTTAAGTTATTTGCGAAACACTGAAAAAAGTCTGAAAATTTTTAGGGTTTTGTGGTGCTGCATCTAAAGCTCACCAGGAAAAATGGGACAAACTTCAAATCCCTTCATTTGGATGTAAAACAAAGTGATTAAAACAATTTCCAGCTTTCCGCGAATTTTTGGTTAGCAAAATCCTATTTTTACTGGCCTACTAAAAGAATGAAGTTGGGAGAAAATGATAACGTCATTCCAAAGCGAATGATCGATTCAGGACGTCTTCATCTCTTTTTACAAAGAACGCAGCGAAAATTGGGACTGAAGTGAAGAGAAGAAGACTGAGTACGCTCATGCGTGTTAATAAGGAAAGCGCATGTTTACAAACAAACAGTTCCATCAATCAATCTACCACTATATTTTTGTCATAGCTATCACTGCAGGAAACGTCATGGCGACGTAGGCCAATCATATTATAGACTAGATTAACATAGACCAATCATATTTCCCCATTTCATGTATAATGAAAGGGCATCTGACGTCACTATTGGTTAAATTACTGTTGGTTTGGGAGAAAAAGCCGTTCATTCTTTACGACTCCTACAGTATACATGAGATGGAGCGATTTTATTGGTCTACGTTAAACTGGTCTATGATATAACTGGCCTACGTCACTATGACGATTCCTGTAATGATAACTGCGACAAAAATGCAGTGGTAGATTGGTTGATGGAACTGTTTGTTTGTAAACATGCCCTTTCCTTATACAGTAGGAGTCATAAAGAACAATCAGGTTTTCTTTGCTAACCAACCGTAATTGAACCAACAGTGACGTCAGTTGCCCTTTCCTTATTGGTTTGAGAAATATATATGGGGATTTCAGTATCGTTGACTTTGCTATCCGTTTATCTGTATCTAATCATGTGCGAGGCGTTGTTTTTATTCATCATTTAAGTTGATTTTCGATATTTTTTTACGGTGAAGTATCCGAAATATGGAAAAGCGAAAGCAAGCATGTTGCGCTCACGGTGCTACAAAAGGTGAAATTATAAAAAAATATGACTGATGGGACAACACCTAAATATATAGCGGATACGTATGGCATTGCTGTAAGAACAGTTTACGATATTCGTAAACAGAAAAAATATATATTGGAATTCTTACACAAAAAGTGATTCTAATGCTGGAATCCAGAATCGGAAATCCTTGCATGAATCAAAATTAAAAGATTTAGATTCCATTGTGTACGAGTGGTTCAGGCAACGGCGCAGCGTGGCGATGGAATGCCGATTTCAGGACCACTTCTTAGTGCGAGAGACAAAAAAATTCATGCCGATTTGGAAATAAAAGAACCATGTGAGTTCAGGTTGGTTGAAACGCTTTAAGAAAAGACATGGTATTCGTTACGGGAAAACACGTGGAGATAAGCTCTCTGCAGACAAAGTATCTGCCGAGGAGTTTGTTGATGATTTTGCTGAAAAAGTTTCTGATGAAAATTTATCCCCTGAGCAAATTTTCAATATGGACGAGACAGGTCTGTTTTGGAGATGTCTTCCAAGAAAAACTTTTGTCAGAAGTGACGAGACTGCTCCATCTAGTGTGAAAGAAGCCAAGGAAAGAATAACTGTTTTGCTTTGCAGCAATGCAGGAGAAACTTTAAAATGTAAACCTTTGGTTGTGGGTAAAAGTGCCAGGCCACGTTCTTTTCACATTCCTGGTAAATCACCACATATTATAAAGCAGTTCCCAGTCATTTATAAGAATAACCAAAATTCATGGGTTTCCAAAGATATCATTACTGATTAATTTTTCGACAATTTTGCGAAAGAAGCTCGAAAACATTATAATGGTATTGGATTAGCGTCTGACTGCAGAATTATTTTACTGTTAGACAATTGTGCAGCCCATCCAAATACAGCAGTGTTGCAGACTGATAACATAGTAGCCCAATTTTTACCTCCAAATACAACTTCCTTAATCCAACCTATGGATCATGGTATTATATAAAGTTTCAAGACTCATTACAAAACTGAATCCATGAAGAAAATCCTTGATATAGATCCATGTCTGAAATTATTAGACTATAAAAAAACATTTCAATCTAATGGACTGTGTCAATCTGCTGTCTGAATCGTGGAATTTAGTTTCACAATCAACGTTGATTAATGCATGGCATAATGTGTGGCCAAACTCTCGTTTTGATTACAATGAAAGCGATGATAAGGAATTTACTGGATTTAATGTCGATCCAGTAAAAAAAAAACAGCAAATGAACTGTTGTTGTTTGCAAAAGCAGTAACAAAAAATGACAACATATTTGATGACAATGAGATTATGGACTCGATGTCTAATTCTGATGAACTCAAAGAACAGTATCAGATGACTGATGGTGAAATTGTTGAGAGCGTTTTGAATACAGCCAAAAGCAATGCTGCTGCTGCTGATGATGATGATGATGATGATGACTTGGATACTTCTGAGAAAATTCAGTTTGATGAGGTTTTTAATTTGGGGGAGAAATACCTTGAATTCTTCAAGCAACAAAATTGTGTAACTGAGCAGGTACTAATGACTATCTATAAAATGCAAAAAAAAAAACTTAAACTAGAACAAACTAAAGTTTTGAAACAGGCCACAATTGAACAAATGTTTTTAAAGTTTAAAAAGTAAGTTGTTTTGTTTATATTGTTTCCAGATATTCTTTTTTTTTTGTTTATTAAAATTCTTATTTATAATAAAATTAGTTAATATTAAATAATTTAATAATCTTATATAAAAGTGTGTTGCTATTAATGTTGTTTTATTTTATTTGACCTATTTGTTTTTTTAAACCTTTATTAATTATTATTCTTTTTATGACCTAAAATCCGCAAAATCCCGAAATCCGCACGACGTCTTCTCCCAAACAGTGCGGATTTCTGGCTACCTACTGTATTTCAGTTTATGTTATTTAATACACAAACATTGTCGTGCTTATAGACAGACAAGCTCATTCACTAGTGTTTTCCAAAAACCACTGATAAAAAAAAAAGGTGTTAAAACAAATTTTACCTTGCACGTACAAACAGTAGACGAAGAAAATATAAAACAAAAATCCTCTAAAATTCAATATTTCACACTTATCTTACTCACGCATGTTGCATGAATGAAACTTTTTCATTTCCTGCCGCTAAAGTAAATCATTTTAGAGCACGCATCACGTATTAATGAAATAGTTACACAACTAACATCATGATAAAGTGAGATGTCTTGATATTGAAAGCTTGCTTAATTTCCGGTTATTAGAAATGCAGAGACTAATAAATAATGAATCCGACCTTAAAACGCTCTTTAAAATTTACTAGCAACCATTCTTTGCTACATTTTCAGTGTTGTTATGTTTTGAATTTTGTGGAAATCAGTCTTCGAATGTTACTGTATCATTATGCTACATAAAAATAGTAAAAACAGCAAGCATTTTCCATGAACAAAATTGATTATATATTTAAACAAGTAAAATGGAACACTGTATGACTTTAGAACAGAAAAATACAAAATATTATACACAAGATTTTAAAATATAATTATTGATCTTTGAAATATTTTGTACCCTTTGTACCGAAATGCCTTTGTACGTATTTGCACGCATGGTCTGAAATCTACGAAAAAAAATTCTGTACGTTTATTCAATTAAATCATATATAATTTCTACAACTAATAATATTAAGAATTTAGATTTCTAAGTACATAAGTTCGAGTACCGTTAGAAGGAAACTTCCAAGATCATTACAGACACAGACAGAAAGACGGACCGAAGTCCTAAACATTTCTCAAATATGTTGGAAAGTGCTAAACAAGAAAGAATGAAAAATAATGTACCTTTTTTATATAATTATTGACACAAACAAAATGCAAAGTAATTCGTTTACAAAAATATACCCTCTCGCCCCCTGTCTCACAAAACAAACAAATAAATAAAAATGTGTGGTATTCATAATGAAAATGATAACATTTAAAATTCTTTGAAATCTTATTTATATTTTGAATTTTTTCTATTTATTAAATTTAACATACAATAGTGTTACTAATCATTGACTTGTTGTGATAGTGGTACTCAAATCCAAGTGCTCATGGGAACCCTGTGATAGAGTGGCGACAAGTAAAGCAATAACAATTTGATTGATCTAGATTCTAGAGAATGTCGTACAAAAACACATTTGTCATTATCGTGAAATAAATGGAAGTTTACATGTAAGTGCATTCAACCAAGTGACTATCACGTGGTGTCCTTATAAGGGTCTTGTCCCCTCACGCGAAAACACCAGCTCACTAATCATATATTCTAATACGAGCAAATCTTGTGTGTGTGTGTGTGTGGTTATGCAAATTTTATCTTAAAAACGGCTCTAACGATTTTGACGAAATTTTGCATCCTACCGTTTTGGGGCACCAGAACGATTGGGCTAGGTCACATGTTCGAGAAAATTCGATTAGTGGGTCATTTTGGGTCATGGTCAAGCTAATTGTATCTAAAAAACGGTTCAAACAATTTTGACGAAATTTTGTATTTGACCCTTTTCGGGCACGAGAAGACTATTGGGCTGAGTCACATGTTCGAGAACTTTCAATTAGTGGATCATTTTTGGGTCAACGCAGGTCAAATTAATTTTATCTAAAAAACGGCTCTAACGATTTTGATTAAATTTTGTATCCTACGAGTTTCGGGCACGAGAAAATCATTAGGCTAGGTCACATGTCCGAGAAAATTCGATTAGTGGGTCATTTCTGGGTCAAGCTAATTTATCTTAAAAACGGTTCAGACTATTTACACTAAATTTTGCATCCTATGGTTTTCGAGCACGAGAAGACTGTTGGGTTAGGTCACATGTTCGAGAAAATTCAATTAGTGGGTCATTTTGGTCATGGGTCATTAGGGGTCAAGCTATTTTATCTTAAAAACGGCTCAGACTATTTACACTAAATTTTGCATCCTATGGTTTTTGGACACGAGAAGACTGTTGAGCTAGGTCACATGTTCGAGAAAATTCAATTAGTGGGTCATTTTGGTCATGGGTCATTATATTTGAACTCAAATTTAATTTTGACCGAGAATAGCTCGGTCTTCCCTGCTCGTGTTAATCCTAATACGAGACAGTTATTTTATAATATCTCGTTTGCATTTCAATAATTTAAATATATATATATATATATATTTTTTTTTTTTTTTTTTTTTTTTTTTTTTTTAATTGGATAGCTGAGGTTGATATCTACAATCGCCATTTTTAACGCTTTCGATTTTCTTTGAGGATTTTTTTTTCGAAGATAATTTTACTTTCGGAACCGTTTTCAAAAGTAAAAGTATTTTCGTAAAACAAATCCGCAAAGAAAATCGAAAGCGTTAAAAATGGCGATTGTAGAGATTAACCTCAGCTATCCAATGCAAAAAAAAAAAAAAAAAAAAAAAAAAATACTTTTGAGCATTTGGCGGGAAAAGATAAATACTCCCCGCGATTTGGCGAGCAGCACTTTTTCCTGGTCTAATACAAGCGATTTTAATGCATTTGGAAATTGCTTGTTAAATGAGTGTTTAAATGCGCAGCACTTTATGAATTTGAACTTAAACGGTGAAACCGTTTATTATTATTTCTATGAGCTTCAGAGCCGTCCTTAGCGAGGACGACTTAAAGCGAGGCCCGGTGCAGGGACTTTGCGAGGCCCTTTCCTTCCAGATTCTTAACATAATCTTATCTATACTATCAATAAAAAAGAATGGTTTTCACCTATATACTGTAATCCGGGGAGCCCGTGTTCGGTCCCTTAACTACTATAAAGAAGTAGCATTTGTTTGTGTGTTTGTAGGGATAATTTCTGGAAAGAAAAAATTAAAGAAAAAATATTTTGCGTCCGGGTGCGAGGCCTCTTTAGGCGCGAGGCCCTGTGCGGCCGCACCTGTCGCACACCCCTAATGATGGCTCTGTGAGCTATATAATATACTATACAATATATACAGGGTGATTCATAAAAGATGGGCAGAACTTTAAGGGGTTATAGTACACTTAAAGACAAATAATATTAAATAGGAGACTAAGGGTCCCAGACGTATTCCCAAGGAGATAGGGGGCATTAAAGTTTAGGGTCCGAAATTTCAAATGATTATAAAACATGGAAAAATTGGTCGATTCGTTTGCGGTTTTTGCAAAAAATTTTCTTTATGCCAGTATTTTCTTGAAATAAAATTTTAAAGTTCAATTTCAAAAAATGCCGATAGGGGGCGCTTTAGACTTTGGAGTAACAAACAACTATTTTTTAACGTTATTTTTTGTATTTCTTTAAATGATTTCGAAAGCTTAGACTTAAACTTAAATTTTGATCTAAAAATCTGAGTCCTAACGAGTAGTTAAGTAGCGTAAACTGAAATTTGAAATTTGAAACCCTTCTCCCCCCAGAACAAAAATCAGTTATTCCCGATCTTTGTGTCGTAGATTAGGCTCTAACTACTGCCGCGTTTTGCTAAAATTATTCTTTATGTCAGTATTTTCTTGAAAATAAATTTTAAAGAAAATTTTCAAAAAATTCCGATAGAGGGCGCTTTAGACTTTGGAGTAACGAACAACTATTTTATACCGTTATTTTTTGTGTCTCATTAAATGCTTTCTAAAGCTTAGACTTAAATTTTCAGCCCAAAATCTGAATCGTTAGACGTGGTTAAGTTTCTGGGGAGAGGGGTTTGAAATTTCTACTCCTGAGCACAGTTCAGTTTACCATGTCCACACATTGTGTGCTGTGATACGAGGTAAAAAGACACAAATTAGGATTATGTTACCAAAGCATATTTATTAACATGTAATCACAATAAATGTTCAAAATTGTGACCACCAGAGGTTATGCACGCAGAACAACGGCGACGAATGGAACGGCGAACATTCGCGAAAACATCAGGCTTTTCGAGCACTTCCCCTACAGCGGCGGAAAGTCTGGCGACCAGTTCCTCGGGGGATTCAATGGGTGTCTCATACATAAGAGCCTTCAATCGTCCCCAAAAAAAGAAATCGAGGGGTGAAAGATCTGGCGAGCGAGCAGGCCAAGCAACAGGACCACCTCGACCAATCCATCTGTTCGGAAATGTGATGTCCAGATAGTTGCGGACGTCTCGTACGTAATGGGCTGGCGCTCCATCGTGCTGGAACCACATGACCCGCCGGATGCGTGGAGGAACAACGTTTAACAGGTCTGGCAGCACATGTTGCAGAAATGTGAGGTATGTTTTACCGTTGAGGCGTTCAGGAAGAAGGTACGGTCCGATTAGGTGGTCTCCGAGGATTCCTGCCCAAACATTGATGGAAAAGCGTCTCTGATGAGCATGTGGATACGTAGCATGTGGATTGACATCCGCCCATACATGTGCATTGTGTGTGTTAAATGTACCTTCACGTGTGAAGGTACATTCATCGGTGAAAAGCACAGTTCGTCCAAAATGTGGATTTAGCGCGTTCTGCTGCAGAAACCAGCGGGCGAATTCAATACGATTTGGATAATCCCCTGGAGACAGTTTCTGGACTCGTTGCACATGAAACGGGAGCAAATGTTCATCCTTCAGTACCCTCCAAGTCGTGTACTGTGAGGTATCCACCTGGCTAGCCACTGTTCGTGTACTTGTACTTGGCTGCGCCGCTACTACATCCAGAATGGCTTCTGCAACAACTACTGATTCGTCCTTTTTTGCACGACCTGCATTCGACCGGGAAGCGAGAAATGATCCCGTCTCACACAACTGTCTGTGCAAGCGCTCGAAAGTTTTGCGGTTAGGCAACCGCCTGTTAGGAAATCGCTCTCCGTACATTCGTTGTGCCTCTGCACCATTTCCATCTGCCGGTCCGTAAATTAAATGCATCTCAGCCTTTTCCTTATTCGTGAAGGGCACCATCTTCCGATTCATTACTACAGCGACTTACACTTGACTCACCGTTCAGTGGTTTTTATGCCTGAATCGTGTCGAAATTTTGCATACGTGTTCTTCTTCTTCCCCATTTGACATTTGCATACTTTCTGTTTCCTTCTTCACCCGGTGACTAGCGTCAGGAATGGAGCTTTAACGTTTGCATGAGCGACGTTTCCAACTGTGCCAGTGCCTTTATGAGTGAATTCCGACTATGCAGTCCTTGACGAAAGTTGTATTTTTGCCTCGTATCACAGCACAGAATCGTTGGGCATGGTTAAGTAGTGCAAACTGAACTATGTTCAGAAGTTGAAATTTGAACCCCCTCCCCTCGCTACTGAACCACGCTCAGCGATTCAGATTTTGAGCTGAAAATTTAAGTTTAAGTCTAAGCTTTAGAAAGCATTTAATGAGACACAAAAAATAACGGTATAAAATAGTTGTTCGTTACTCCAAAGTCTAAAGCGCCCTCTATCGGAATTTTTTGAAAATTTTCTTTAAAATTTATTTTCAAGAAAATACTGACATAAAGAATAATTTTAGCAAAACGCGGCAGTAGTTAGAGCCTAATCTACGACACAAAGATCGGGAATAACTGATTTTTGTTCTGGGGGGAGAAGGGTTTCAAATTTCAAATTTCAGTTTACGCTACTTAACTACTCGTTAGGACTCAGATTTTTAGATCAAAATTTAAGTTTAAGTCTAATCTTTCGAAATCATTTAAAGAAATACAAAAAATAACGTTAAAAAATAGTTGTTTGTTACTCCAAAGTCTAAAGCGCCCCCTATCGGCATTTTTTGAAATTGAACTTTAAAATTTTATTTCAAGAAAATACTGGCATAAAGAAAATTTTTTGCAAAAACCGCAAACGAATCGACCAATTTTTCCATGTTTTATAATCATTTGAAATTTCGGACCCTAAACTTTAATGCCCCCTATCTCCTTGGGAATACGTCTGGGACCCTTAGTCTCCTATTTAATATTATTTGTCTTTAAGTGTACTATAACCCCTTAAAGTTCTGCCCATCTTTTATGAATCACCCTGTATACAAGTTGCGTGATGCTGCATTTATTTAATTTTCTTAATTGGATAAGTTTTAAGTGTATTTTAAAAGTAACTGTTTGATTAAGAACGCTGTCGTCATACATTTCGATATTGAATAAGTCGTTGTTTCCATGGCAACTTACTTGTTGTCTCCGACACTAACAATATCGATGTCGAATTGACGTTGCTTAGACCATTCACACAGACCATTTTGAGTTTGAAACAATTTTAATCAATTTAAATTTTGTTCTAAACTGTATAATACGATGGTTAAATTTCATTGTATACATATAAATGCATATGAGAAAACTGTAGTTATAAAAGAGTATTTGTTTAAATTAAACTTACTTGCACTAGTTCAGTATGAAGAGTGCAAAACGTTTTTCCTAAATAGTATTTATTATAAAAGCGTATATATTTTTTTTCATTGTGTCCTAACCGGCGATAAATCACCAAAAAACGAAATTTTCATTATTTTTTTTACGGATGCTATATCGAGGTTCAGGAAAACTTTTTATGAACATATATATATCGTCATAACAAGAATATCCTGTATATTTTTCAAAATTTTCTCAGCATGAGGTTATGAAGACTTTCCTTCCAAATTCTGTATTATGAGTTACCATAGTATGGACGAAAACTTCCAATTTAGGCATGCATCCGGTGTGTGTGTGTCGGCACTCTCTTATAAAGGCACTCTAGATGTAAGTAGTGTAGAAGACATAGCGGTTATTATATCTATAATGAAATGTGTTGATATAATTGAACAGTAAATACATTTAAATATGAATCGCTTCATCCGTTTGCAAAAGAGATAAAAAATCTGAAGAAATCAAAATGATTTTCTTGACCAAGTACAGCATAAAACTAACTAAAACAAAAAACTATCATAAACATAGTATGTAGATCATTAATTTTCAATGCAATTTTTAAAAACTTTTTACAGGTATGGGGCTTTCTAAATTTGTGGGTCCTGGACCCATGCACTCTATGCATATGCTTTTAATTTGACTCTGCCTATTGCTCAATATATAATTTTACCTTTTAAACAAGGAAGAAAAATCATGCGTCAAGCATAGATTATGAAACACTTTCAGAATAAATACTGTAACGAAACTTCACTGTTTAATAATGAGAAAGCTGGTGTCAAATAAACGATTTGGAAAACGCATAACGCATTTAAAAACTCAATTTCAGCAAATAACATCTATAATCGGAGACGTATCCTAATTCTTTTGTGAAGCCCTGTATATCATCTATTGATTTATATTATACTACATAGTATGAAAAAAATTAGTTCAGTTAAGAAATGCATAACATAGTGAAAATTCCTTTTCAGCATTTTCCGTCTTTAAAAATAGATATAGTCGAATTCTTTTATGCAGCCCTGTACACGATTTATAGAATTTTTACACACAAATTAATACGCAAAAAATTAGTTACATTTAAAAAACACATACCACAATTGAAAACGCACTTCAAGCAATTATCGTTCATGTACTGTAACCGAATTATTTTGTGTGTCCCTGTAAATTGTAAATGAACGATATGCACACCAAATTCTATAGTAAGCATCTGGAACTGTACCGCAGTGATATATATCAATTTAAATATATTTGAAATAATGTAACATCATTAAAATGCCCTGCAAACGATTTTTTTCCCATAGACCATAAAGGTAATAAAATTCTTTTGAGTGCCTCTGTATCTGTAAACGAACTAAAAATTATACTCACATCATTATCAAAACTGAACATGCCACGATTAACCTCAATAATATATATAAATTATTTGGCAGTATGAGTATATTTACTTCTTTTTTTAATTACTATATATGAATTACTACCCACTATTAATGACTTACTAGAGTTACTACTCGTATTACTACTATTACTTACTAGTTTGCTTGCTAGTATTAGTAACGGCCAGACAAACCAAATTCATGAACACTTTTCAACTATGTTGCACTCTTAAAAATCTGCAGCAAACTGTCCAGTCATTCGACCGTTTTAAAATATAACGCTTGCTTGACTATATTATTAAGTGCTGCATTTGACCATATTATGGTCAGAATAAAGTTAAATTACGGTTATGTAACTGTTTTTTATAAAAACGGTCGAATGACTGGACAGTTTGCTGCAGATTTTTAACAGTGTGGAAGATGTTAAAAATATTTAACTGTAAGATAATTCACCGCAAGAATTCCTGCTATTTCAGACTTGGAAAATATTATAATAGAGAATATAATTATATCTCTACACTGCAAAAAAAAAAAAAAAAAAAAAAAAAAAAGAAAGAAAAAGTGTTGATTTTACAGTGTAATACTAGCATCCCAGCTGCCAGTATTATGCCGTAAAATTAACTGTAATAAATTATAACAGTATAATACTGGCAGCTGGGATGCTAGTATTATACTGTAAAATCATTTTTTTTCTTCTTTTTTTTTGCGGTGTATAATCTACATTAATGTTAGAAGCTATTAAGTTGGAAGACTATGTTTAGAAATACATTTCGTGTGAGGAGTTTGAAAATATTAAAAGAGCCAGCAATATATCATCTATTCTTATTTGGGTCAATGTACTTTTGTGAATTGGCTTTTTTTTGTTTTTGAACAAAGGCCACCCACGCCATTATTTATCTTTACTCACCCTTCACATTCTGAAGATCCATTGCGATCATCGTTATCGATATATACGTCGGACTATAAATGCTAGATAGAAGACATAAAACTAGAAACATCGGATTAATAAATCTTTCAGAATACACAGAGATATTATTAACTATACAAGCATATTTCATACGTTAAGATATCTTAGGACTGTTAAACATTCAAAACATTCGACCTTTGAAAAAATATATATTAGGTTGGTGCAAAAGTTCTGTCGTATTTTTATATCTAATTTTAATACTTTTAATACCGGTAAAATTTTAATACTGATAGTTTTATTATACCTGCTTGCTTTGTATTGGTAGGTAAAATTATCGCAGGTATTGAAATGTTAACAGTATTAAAGGTATTAAAATTAGGTATTAAAATAAGACAGAATTTTTGCACCAACATAATGCATTAAAGAGTAATAATTTCTGAACACTTTAAAGCAAAATGAATGACAGTTGCTAAATACGTAATACTATTTTCAAAGAGATAATAAAATGTGATTTTGGGGCAATTCGCGCAAAGTAGTTAAAAACTTTTCAATATTTTTTTCATGAAATTGACAGGATATACAGTGGCTCTGTAAAGGAAACTTAAATTTCCATCTTTTTTGTTGTTGTTGTTGTTGTTGTTGTTGATGATGATGATGTTGAAAACACATTTTTCTTGATGTTATAATGGTAAACATTTAAAAATTTTATATAAGCAAGATAGTTTTGTTTCTAAAACATAAAAACGCTATAACTAAACACTTTTTAAAAGAAACAAATATGTATTACCACCTACCTGTTTTGGTAATGTATACTTTTTCTTTATTCTATCTTTACAAGAAGAAAGTATTGCATTCATGAAAATTTTCGACTTCCGGTTTTCGATGGATTTATACGTTTTAGAAGGTCCTGAACACGATTTGACTGTTTTTAGAAAATGTCTGTCTGTGTGCGACAAAAGTTTTTTGGGCGCTCTATCTCAAAAACTAATGAACGGAATTTAATAAAACTTTAGATTAAGTTAGACTTTGATATAAATTGGTGCTGATTAGTTTTTGGTGCAAATCGCCCAACAGGTCGCGCTGCTATGCTACATTTTACCTATTTTCACGATAGCTATATCTCTAGAACTAATGCACAGAATTTCATCAAACTTCAGATTCGGTTACACCTTGACGTAAATAGATGCTGTTCACGTATTGGTGTACTTAACCCAACAGGTGGAGCTGCTATTTTACATTTTTCATGATTTCTACGATAACTTTGTCTCAAGAACTAATGCACAGAATTGCATCAAACTTTAGATTCAGTTAGACCTTGACATAAGTTGTTGATTAGGTTTTGGTGTAAATCTCTCAATAAGTGGCGCTGCTATGCTGCATTTTTTCAGGATTTAAACGACATTAGCGAAAGTCATATCTCACGAACTAATGCACGGAATTTGATAAAAGTTTAGATTCAGTTAGACTTTGATATAAGTTGGTGCTGTCCTTTTTGGTGTATGTGAAATCTGTGTGTGATAGAAGAAAGTTTTGGGATTGGCAGGCACATCTGACTATTTTTTATTTATTTATTTATTTATTTTGTTGTTGTTGTTGTTGCTGTTGAAAACATATTTTTCTTGATGTTATATTGGTAAAATTTTGAAAATTTTATATAAGCAAAACAGTTTTGTTTCTAAAACACAAACACATAAGCATCTTTTACAGGACAATCAAGTATAATTATATACCAAAAATTTTGTTTTACATGCACAAATTCTTTTGTAGTCATGCGTGCAACATGATGTGATTACAATTTTTTACTCAAGAAGTTTAAAAGCCCCTACAGCAACTAATTTTTTAAGATCCAAACAAATATGAAATGATTGAAAAACAAATATGTTTTACCACCTTCAAAATTTGCATTTTGGCAATGTATACTTTTTAAGATATAAAATGATAAAAATTGTCATTCTTTTAGCATATTTAATTTATTGAACCGTACCGACACTGTTGCCAGTGGGATACGTTTTTAAAATTCAGATTGTTTGATTGGCACCACTTTTTTTGAGATGGTATAATTTGCCTTGTTTTCGCATTTAATCTGTCATTAAATAAGTAGAATCTTACTCTCTCAAAAAAACTGGTGCCAATCAGGAAAACTGACTTTTAAAAAGTAGCTCACTGATGGCAACCTGCGTACCGATTTAACATATTTTTAAAACTTACGATTTTAATTTTCATTCTTTCTATTAATGTTCAGTTGTTCAGAAAATTTGGAGAGAACAAAAATTTTCTGTGTGATTTTTGGGATTTATTTTCTTAATCGAGAACACGAAGTTTTAAAGAATTACATTACTTGTTGTTGTTATTACACTATTTTATTTAACTCCACTTGATATTTGTTTGTAAAGATGGAATTTTGTAATCGATATTCACACTAAATTTCTCATATGCTAGGATTAAAACAATTATGTTCACAGATGTGTTTCCGACTACAATACAACATCTTAATATTTTTAGAACTTAATTATGAATTAATACATTAATTTTAATGCAGTTTTAATTTTATTCGCCACAGATGATAAATCGCAGAATATTCTTGAGAGTTACAATTGAATACGAGTCATTACAACTGATACGATCATCATTAAATACATTACATTACAACAACAATGGATTTAATGATGCGCCAATAAACGCTCGCCAAAATAGGCCAAACGGCTGTGACACTGCAACAATTCAATTTTTAACACTAAAGAAGATAAAATAAAAAAAGAATAAAAAAATTATTAAATTATTATTATATGTCGAGGAACCGATTTAAAAATCCTATAAAGATAGTTTAAATAATGTGTGCATTTCTTTCCTGGTTAGCTATATTTTTAAAAAGAAACCGAGCAAAAATAATATTTTTTAAACATATAAAAATATATTCACGAGCTCGCACTTCTTATCAAGCGTAAAATCAAAACGGTGAATTTTCGGTTTGGTGTCCACGTCACATTAGCCTATTTTAGTGGGGGGGGGGGGGGGGGGGTTCTTTTTTTTTCTGAAAAATCATGAATTGTAGTTGTGAATTTAGGTGATTTTCAAAATAAAGATAAATGCGTCTAAAAGAGTGTTTTTTTTTTCTTTTATATGTATTACACTCGTTTAAAATATAAATAAAAATGCTTAAGTGATACAAATATGACACAAAAATGCTTTAAAAAACCTTTTAATATAAAGATCGACATATGTTTCAACGCTCAAACGGCACCATTATCAAGAACTACAAAGATAAACGAACTATTCTCGTAAATTTTTGAAAATAAATAAATAAAATAAATAAAATAAAATATAAATATATATATTTTTCAAAAATTTATGAGAATAGTTTGTTTATTGTTGTAGTTCTTGATAATGGCGCCGTTGAAGCGTTGAAACATACCGGGTATCCTAAAATGGACTGATGGATTTTAATATTCAACAACTTCCAGACAGTAACAGATACTTAAAAAATTCTTGCAGGAGAGTAATGTATGATGTTAGGAGTTTTTTTTTTTTTTACTGCGATTCCTGATTTTAGTTCGAAATATCAGCAATAGATGGCGCTGCGAACAATATACATCCAATCGAGACAAAACCAGAAATCGCGCAGCATTAATTTGAAGACAGGGGGTTCAATACATGGAGTGGGTCTCATTCACCAATAGAATCTTATTCAGAATCGGGCCCTAAGAACAAGATTGTAGAAATAAGGTACAGTTAGAGAAAATAACCTTGAGGGAGGTGCCGGGGGGAAGGGGATGTTCAAGTGTTCTTCAGAAAATGACTAATTAGGAGGACCACTAATCTTTAAAAATTCGTTCGTTTGGTTAAGCTTGGAACTGAATTACGAATTTGGCTTAAACTATTATTCGGAAATAGTGGTAACTGCTACTCATAAATTTACTTTAATGTTATAGAGGGTGACTATTAATTTAATTATAATGTTTGGAATCAGTTGCGTTGAAATCGGAAAGATAGTTGCTGAGTTATGGAAACGAGGCATAGTTGAGGGGCCCCGGAGGGGGAGGGGATGTTCAAGTGCTCTTCGGCAAATGACTAATTAGGACGACAACTATGCATCTTTAAGGTATCCACACACCTTCGGAGGTGAATTTTTGAAAATTTCTCTTTATGCCAATTTTTTCTAATGACATTTAAGTTAAAACTTTGAAAAATATATAAAAAAAATTTTAATTAAACAGAAATGATTTTTTTTTTAAGTAAAAAAATAATCAAAATATGTGAAAAATTGACATTTGCGCAAAACAGGATAACTCAAAATCAAATCAATGCATTCACATTTTGTAAATTGCATAATAAGAAAAATAACTTCTTTTAGGACATAGACTAGCCGCATTATAATAGAATCTCTGTCGCAGATGTTATGGTACTTACTTTGCTAATGTAATAAAAAATTCGTAAAATTTCTTGCAACTTCTTAACTTATACCAGTGTAAATATGAAACTAATTAATATATTATCATGATTGTAGTCTATTCCCCCAATAAACATTTGTAAAATGCGTAAAAAAAATTTCAAGGCAATACATGCATAATTTTTTTATATAGGATGTTTTGAAAAATATGAAAAACTTCATTTTGAGGAAAAGCTAAAAATAGCTGTTAAACGCGGTTCTCGCTATTAAAATAATTATTATTCTTTAAAGGTTTAATTATATACACCATGTATTTTCTTGGACATATAATCCAAATTTAATTCAATTAATTTAATTATTATTTAAATTATATTTATTATATTTAATAATTATTTAATTATTACTTACAATTAACTAAATTAATTTCAATGAAAGTAAAATAATTTTTCTCTCCAGTCTGTACTATCCATCCATAATAAGAGAAACCATAGAGATACTAACACGCAAAATTACAATATTTAACGATGCGGTATCTTTTAACTTAACGAAATTGTGGCTCGAGTTACTCCGTGAATACAGATATGAAAATAAACAACCAAGTAAAAATAAAAGATAACGTGCGTAATTTTTTTAAAAGTACATGAAAATTAAATGATAGCATTTTAAATAATAACTTCAAAGCCTGTGCAATTATAGAATGTTCTCATTTGTTTTTGAAAATTACTCGGAGTGAGTCGAAACATGTCAAACAACCTAATAAAAAATATTTTACTATGTACTAGGGGGCTCTGCCCCCTGCTCGCTACGCTCACCAACCCCCGTTCTGATTTCACAGCCTCTTAAAACCTGGTAATGTATCCTGCTTTTAAAAGATGATATCACGAACGGCGACTATCTTCTGTAATCAGGTTATAATGCTTTTTCATTTAACTGGTTATAATGCTTTTTCATTTAATTCATCTTTTTTATTTTTAATATTCATGTGTAAACACGATTTTTATGACGTAATTTTCTTTATTTCCTGCTTTCAACAGGTGATCATTTAATTATTATTTTAAACTTTCATTATTGTTTTTAATAGTCTCGCGCAAATACATTTTTTATTTGAGATAAAACATAATCCTTTGTGCTTATTTAGAAATTGCAACAATATAAAAAAAATGACTTTTTTCAATAAAATATTTTTTACTCGATTTTTAAGGATTTTTTGAGTTTTTATTGTCCGACCGTGATAATTTTTTTAATTTCTGAAAGCTTGTTATATTTCGCGTCTGGTGGTATAATTTTCGAATCCGTAGGATGGCTAGAAAAAAAGTAATAGCTCCTCAAAAAAGTCCCTAGTAAAAAAGCGATGAGAATAACCCGGAATATCTACGCAGAATTTGATTGGTCCATTTCTAAATCGTCTTTGGCTCAGTTCCAGATTACTTTTTTTTAATATAGAAGGATTTATTATGTTGTTAATTTACACCTTTTAGCATTTAAAAGAAATAAATTATTACAAGGTTTTATAATTTATTATATTGTTACCCTGTATATTATTTAAGAAAATATTTTCGACAATCGAAATGAAAAACTTTCGGACAAAATTGATTGACATGCAGTTTTCGGAAGATTATTTGGTCGAGAGAAAAACAACAACTATGCGATAATTTTTGACAAACTTATGTAGGCCATAAAACTTATTTAGGGTCAGTGTGGAACGACTGATCAATAATTAAAAATGTCATCACATTCTCCATAAATTAAAGCATAACCTGTTGATTATAGCGTAACACTGTCTCTCGAGAAAAAGGTTTGATGAATATTGAATACATATAATTACACAAAATGATGCATTATGCATAGATTTATGATCTAAATTCTAATATATTTTCTCCATATAAAATACATTAAGGATGTTCTCAAATCCAAAAAAGCTACTTTCTGATACATTTTTTAATTCATTTTTGTTCGGAAACACATGAAATAGGCAGATGTAGAAGCTCTGTAATCGAAAGACGTTTTCCATTTTTGGGTAAAGGCGAAAGATCTTTTAAAAAATACTGTTAAAAGTCGGTGTTTTGAACCAAATTTTCGATGCGGCAGAGCGAGAAAGGGGAAAAATGTGTCGTCACATAACACGATAAGTAATTGATTTATCAAAATATGGAAAATGCTATTCGATTCCAAATCGTTTCATTAGTCAGATCAGCCAAATTTATGCCTTTACGTTTAAAAATGAGTCAGAAAATGTGTCAGAAATTTCGCGTTGTTGAGCAGGTCATTTGAGAACAACCTTAAGTGAAAATGCTTACGCTTATAATGATAAACTTTAAAAAATTTAAATAACAAAGGAAATTTTAATGATGGGAAACATAATAAAAATAAACAATATCCATAAAGATATTACCAAAGTCTGATTTTTAATAATAATATTAAAGTCAAAAGAAATGACAACTGGAAGGCCCACATTTGCAGTTATTTTTTTACACGTACATCAAGAATACACCGGGTGGTTATAATATAAGTATCTCTATTCAAATAATATTAAAGTCAAAAGAAATGACAACTGGAAGGCCCACATTTGCAGTTATTTTTTTACATGTACATCAAGAATATACCGGGTGGTTATAATATAAGTATCTCTATTCAAATAATATTAAAGTCAAAAGAAATGACAACTGGAAGTCCCACATTTGCAGTTATTTTTTTACACGTACATCAAGAATATACCGGGTGGTTATAATATAAGTAGTATCTCTATTTGGAGCTGTCTGAAGCTTGAAGGAATAACCCGAATGAAACCAAAATCGGTACACTTGCTATTCGAGAAAGGGGAAGAAGTATGGATTAATAATAAAAAAATAATTGCAATAGTCGCCGATAGATGGCGCTTTTGAGTGTGAAATGTAATGTGTAATACAAGAACAAAGAATTAAGGCATAAAACCGGATGACAAACCAAATTTATTGGAAAGTGTCGCTGTGAATGTTGTTATGCTTTTGCATGGCGGTGCCGATCAAATTCACAATCCACATGGCCATTGTGCTGGAGGACATAATCCAGGCAGTGTACGATGTGCTCAACTGCGGAATGTAACGCATAAGGAGTGATGTTTCCCACATGTTGTGATATGCGACCTTTTAAGTCTTTGAGGTTTTCGACACCTCCACGGTATACAATGACATTTGCACCAACATGCCCCGTAGCGCCATCTGTTGGCTATTATTTCAACTATTATTTTATTGTTCCATTCTTCTTTCCCCTTCTTGAATAGTAAATGTACCGATTTTTGTTTCATTCGGGTTATTCCTTCGAGCTACAGACAGCTCCAAATAGAGATACTTATATTATAACCACACTGTATAATAATAAATGCTGCAGTTTAGTGCTGTATAATGTGTATTTACCAGGTTCTATTACTTTTATTACTTCGCCTATTACTTCTGATGATTCTTTACATTCTTACTGTTTCAGTGTCTACTGTGTTTCATTGTCATTTCACTGTCTATGGGATAAATCTCATGTTAATTTTAAATTATACTTTTTTTAAACTTACATTATTTGATAAAATATTTTTTGTTTTATAAAATCCCAACCAGTAGATAGAAATTGAGATTATATTGATGAAATTTCCCCGCTATTAATTTTTTAAAAGTTAATTTTTTAAATGTTTATACGGTCCCTGGATCTTATAATTTATATTAATATTACTTATTATTAGCTTGTATATTTTTAGTTGTGATATAGTTTATTATATGAACATATCTTGAGATTTTGTATTTACATATTTTTGTATTGAGATAGTTTTCTATTGATTTTAAAGAAATGCGGTTAGGTTTTCTAATTAGTTGTTGTTGTTGTTGGTGGTGGTGGTATTTGTTAAGGCCAATTTTTCGCGAAAGTGATACAAGCCAGGAGGGGATGCTCTAAGTGGGGGTCTGTCTAAAGGTCTGTTTGCATGCATATTGCTAAAAAAGTCGTAAATTTTTGGACTGGTCTTTCTTTTCCATTAGTTCTGTGGTCATCAACAAAAGAAATAGAAGATAAACAACCTGTCAGAGATGTCCCTTGATGACCACTGACCTTTAGACAAGCTAGGAAGGTTGAATACATGAAACAGACCGTCTTCCCACATAAAAGAGGGCGCCTTACCTCAAAAGAGATACCAGTTAGCAAAACGTAATATGTTTTAACCTTAAAGTGATTCTCGAATTACCTGCTCAACAATGCGACACTTTCTGACTCATTTTTAAACGCAAAAGCATAAAATTGGCAGGCCTTACTATTGAAGCGATTTGGAATCAAAATGAGTTTTCCATTTTTTGATAAATAATTTACTTATCGAGTTATAATTGATTCATGTCACGTGACGACACGATTTTCTCCTTTCCCGCTCTGCTGACTCGGGAATTCGGTTCAAAACGCCTGTTTTGCCAGTATTTTGTGAAAGAGTTTTTGCCTTTACCAGACAATAAAAAACTGATTATGATGACATATAGTTTGCGAATAATAAATAACACCTGCCAATTTCATCCATTTCCGAAAAAAGAATGAATTCAAAATTGTGTTAGCAAGTAGCTCCTTTGGATTAAAAAACAGCCTTAAGAAAACCTAACTAGAATCCTGCGTCGGGTCCGGTTGACGCTAATTGTTCTCATTGTGAGTCGAATTGACTTTAAAAGTCTCGAACTCGGGATAGGAATGGACTCTTGTGGGCCGAGTTCTGGTTGACCTGATTTTTTAAAAAAGTTTAGAATATTTTCTCAGATGAGAATAAAAAAATTATATATTTAAACATTAATGAGTTTATATAAGTTAATTTTTCAACATGAAAGATAAAATTGATATTAGAGACATAAATGTAGACTATTCTTTCAAAATTGTATTAAAATTTACAAAACCTTTTCCATTTCGGGTTAGGGTCGGGTTCGGATCGAAGTGCGCTGGGTTATAAATTTCAAAACTTCATTTGAATACATGAATGATATTTTTCATATAAATATGCGTCTTCGTGTTGCTAAAAAAATATATTAAATATAAAATATCTATAAGAATTTTCAATTAAAAATGGTTTTTCACCTATTCTCTGTACATCTTTTCTTGTAACTTGGGAAGCCCGAGTTGAATCTGTTGGTAACTTTAATTTTTAAGTATTAAAAGGCGGGGTTATTCGTTAATAAAACGATCTGAATACAGTGAAACTGGACACTCCATTGCAGTTGAGTTCTTTAGTATAATGATTTCCTTTTCTCTACAGTAACTTAGACGCTTCATCGAAAAAAACTAATAGAAGGAATAGATCATCTTTATTCTTTCAGATGACATGTCACTGCATTTTTAAGGGACTTATAAGTAATTAATAAGGCTATACGTTCGGAGCAAGGGACAGAGAAACGTGTATTTGACGGTAAAAAAAAAATAACAATAAAAGCGTGGGAAATAACAAGATGTGCATACGACCTAATTTATTGTGTTTCTTTATAATCGTCAATCGCGTATCACGAGAAAGATCAAAATGCTAACGATTTCTTTTCTTTTAGATTAAGAAAGCGTCTCTTTTAATACTCAACAAGAAAGAAGAATCATGCGTCAAGCTAGAGTATGAAACACCTTTCCAGTGCATTCGAGTAGTGTAACAAAACTTCACCGTTTGATAAGGTGAAAAAGATGATGTCTAAGTAAACATTTTGGAAAAAGCATAACACATTAGAAAACCCAATTTCAGCAATTACCATCTATAGCCGGAAAAATATCTTGAATACTTTTGTGCAGCCCTGTATATGATGTACAGATTTGTATTTATACTACGTAGTATTCAAAAATTTAGTTCAGTTAGGAAACACGTAGCACATTTAAAAATTCCTTTCAGCAATTTCCGCCAATTAACGGAAATGTACTAGAAATATTTTGTGCAGCCCTGTTAGAAATCTGCACGGGCCCATACCCGACAAAATGAAAATAAATTTTCAAACGGGTCCGGTCGCAGAATAAAGGCAATTTTTTAACAGGCCGGCCCGATGAAAAAACATATACGGACCGGGCCGATTAAAAAAATTAAATAAGCCAGGCGGGCCGACAAAAAATAAAAAATAATTAAGCGGACGGACCATGGTTGGATATACCAATTTTGAAAGCGTCGGACAAAGCCGACAATATATGAACTATATATATATCAATGAAACTTGTTGGCGAGCGAATGATTTATAAATGTGCTCGATGCTAGTTTGACATCAATATAGAAGTTTAATACGTCCAGTGTAGATATTTTCATAGGCCAGTTACATCGTGTCTGAACCCGAGTTTAATTTTTTCAGAAGACTCGGGCCGTGATTAGGCTTACATTTTTTTTTCTATGTACTCGGGCCATTTATTTTTCTTTCTTTCTTTCTTTTCTTTTTCTTTTTTTTTGTAAAAATTTTGTTAACGGAATCTTTGGAAATTATGCTTTATTAAATTACAGATATATAGTTTAAAAAAATCTACTTTTTTAAAAATCTAGCTTAAAAAATTATGATGTTTTTAACCATATTTTTTCTTTTATTCTAAACTACATTAACTTTTTTTCATGGGTCTATATTTTTATTGAGTTTAAGAATGTAACTGATCATTAATGTTGCTATTCTGTATTCTAAGGCTTGCGGAGATATAGTTCACATAAATATGTATTCAATATTCTTTAAAAGAATCTCTTCTTTAAAGAATAAAAATCTGAATTTTTTGTAGAAATTGACTCGTTCCGCCCCGGCCCGGGCCGAGCTGGTACAAAAACTGACTTAAAAAATGAACACAAATGGCATGTTTTCTCTTCCCCAACCCTACTAGTGCGCGGTAGGCAGTGATATAAATCTTCATTCGTATTTTTAATGATAGAACAAAGTTTAAAAGACATTTTCCATCTCATGTACATAAAACGGCTTTCTTTTCCACATTAGCCACCCACGTGAAGGAGGTTTCAATAAAACATTAAGGATTACTGCCAATCCAGATTATGTGGCATCTAAAAATGGATACAATGCTAAAAAAAAAAAAGGCTCAAGTTTTTTGGTAAGTTAAAATCAGCTTTGTGTTCAGAATTAAAACTGATTACTCTATCACATTCATTTTAAAGAAATGATAACACATAAGTGGATATAAGTAATTCATTTGAAATAAATCTATCAAACTTAATTAAATTTTTCAAAAATAAATAATTATTATTGAATTAAGTAATTAATAAGGTGCGAGGGGGGGGGGGGGGTAAATATTTATTTCTGGTGGTGGCGACTAGAATTTTCTGCTGGCTACCAAATTTTATTAAATTTGTAAAGCCCTGGATGTGAGAACATTTTCGTGTTTTCTCCGCTCACTCTGATTATGAGTGTTCAAATACTGAATTAAGCCTGCAAGAAATGCAACTTTAAGGCATTTGTCTACTTCTGTTTTTTTTTTTTTTTTTTTTAATATGTGAAATTTGTATGAAAATGTGTTTTTAGTTAAATCAGGGAATAAAATTAGGAATTCAGATAAAATTTTGCTTCATTTTTCCATCACATTTCATTTTTCAATAAGATGGTGCACCGCCCCATTGGCATTTGCAGGTTCCTAAATTTCTAAACAGATAACTATCACACCACTGGATTGGTCGCAGTGCAGCCGATGATTTGGTCCTACACAGCTACCCTCCTAGGTCACCTGACTTAACCCCTTGCGACTTCTTCGTTTGGGGACATTTCAAAGACCTTGTGTTCATATCATCTTTGCCTACAAGTTTGCCCGAACTTAATCGACGCATTTGTGATGCTTTACAAACAGTTAATAGTGAAACATTACAACGTGTTTGGCAAGAATTGGCAATGTAGATATCCGTTACAATACGCAAATTTGGCTTGGGACCCAATGAAAATTCACCGCCTTGATTTACATTTCGTAGAAAACGCAAACTAGCAAAATTACCGTGGTTTCCAGCCTAAAATCTGCAGATCAAACAATCATGTTTCGACCCAGAATTTTATTTTATAAAATGTAACTTACTGGATCGCTGTAAATATTTGACTTCAATTATTAAATTAAATTTCTGAGTCGAAACATAATTGTTTGATCCGCGGATTATAGGCGGGCAATTACTGTACATAAAAAAATATAATTGTTACTATTTTAGAAAAAAACTTATGGCAACAGCAAAGAAAAAAAAAATATTATTTAAACTATATACTCAGGATTTCTAAGTTGTTTTCACAACGTATAAACTTAATTTAATTAATATTAAATTCTTAATTGTTTAAAGCTTAATGTTTTTTTAAAATTATTACACTCTTTATTTTTTATTTATATTTTCTACTTTTGAATGTTTAAAATATTTCGTTGTTACAGTTTCAAAGCCAGCTCGCATATTTTAGGGAACGTGGTTTGGCGCATCATTAATTACATTGTTTATCTGTTTTTTAACTCGTATATAGTTTTAAATCTAAGAAATAATCGACGATTTATCACCTTTGATCGGCTAACACAAAAATTCCTAAAAATTAAGTTATTAATTTGTAATTAACTAGCCGGTCGTTTCCGAGTGGGGCCCAGATACATAGTGCAGCGTACCACCCTGATTTCGCTTGGGGCCCAGAAAGCGCATTTTATATGCAACCAGAAAAATATAAATAAAATACTTTAAATTAAAAGTATACGAAAATAACTAATAAGAATATAAAAAAGCAATTCAATAAAGATTTCGCGACATAATTTTTTTTCATGAGCCTTCTGACAAAATACTACTGGGCCCTAACCGTGATTATCTAGGGGTGGGGCTCAAGTAGTACTTTGTATCTGGGCCCCACTCGGAAGCGACCGGCTAGTATATAATAAAAAATCAGCAATAATTCTGTTTTTCGTCTAATCTTCCGCAATCGGGTTCATAGCCGATGTTATCCACAAACTCGCTAGCTCTAAAATCGCTGAAATAAATGATTAACTACTTTTTTTTTTTTTTTTGTAGACTTGCAAAGCGGAGTTTCACATTCTTACTTAAAACTGCTGCTGAGATATCGCACAATTACCTAAAATTTTCGACACACAGTGTGACCCCCCACCCCTTGATGGACTATTATCTAAAATTGCTGAAATACATAGTTACCTAATTTCTAGTACATTTGTTACCCTAAATTTCACGCATCTACCTATTACTGAGATATCGCAAAATAACATAGGAAATTCGACCCCCATTTAACCCTCTTTAGTGGCTGAATTTCTAAAATCGCGGAAATACATCTTTAACTATTTTTTAGTAGATTTGTTATCCTGAATCTGTGATTTGAAGCTCATAACTAAAAATGCTGCGAACATTCGAAATGACCTAAATTTTTTTACCCCATTTACCTCCCCCCCCCCCCTCTTTAATGGGCGAATTTCTAAAATCGCTGAAATATGTGTTTAATTATTTTTATAGCAGATTTGTTATCCTGAATTTCACGCTCTTATGCAAAACTACTGATAAGATATGGTGAAAAGGTGAAATCCTCGAAAATTATCGACCCTCCCCTCCCCCCCCCCCCCCTTATTTAACTCCCTTAGTAGTTGAATTTCGAAAATCGCCTAAAATGCATGTTTAACTATTCTTTAGTACATTTGTTATCCCGAAATTCACGCTACTAACTATAACTTCTATACTGAGATATGGCAAAATGGCGTAAAACATTCAACCCCCATTTAACCACCCTTAGTTTCTGAATTTCTAAAATCGCTGAAATACGTGTTTAACTATTTTTTCAGTAGATTTGTTATCCGGAGTTTCACGATTCTACTTATAATTTCTGCTGAGATATGGCAAAATGACCTAAAATATTTGACCTCCTATTTAACCCCCCTTAGTTGCTGAATTTCTAAAATAGCTGAAATATATGTTTATCTATATTTTTTGTAGATTTGTTATCTCGAATTCCGAGCTCCTAACTAAAAATGCTGCCGAGATATAGCAAACAGGCAAAATGACCTAAAACGTTCGACCCCCCCCCCCCCCCATTTAACCCCTTTAATTGATGAATTTCTAAAATTGCTGAAATATGTGTTTATTTTTTTAGTAGATTTGTTAACCTGAATTTCACGTTCCTATCTAAAACTGCTGCTGAGATATGGTGAAAACGCGAAATGACTAAAAACTTTCGACCCCCATTTAACCCTCTTAGTGGTTGAATTGTTAAAATCGCTGAAATATGTGTTTAACTAACTCTTAGTACATTTGTTATCTGGAATTTCGCGCTTTTAACTAAAACTGTTGTTGAGATATGGTGAAAAGGCAGAATGACCTAAAACTTTAGACCCCCCCCCCCATTTAACCACCTTAGTGGTTGAATTTCTAAAATCGCTGAAATATGTGTTTAATTATTTTTTTAGTAGATTTGTTATCCTGAATTTCACGTTCTTACCTAAAACTGCTGCTGAGATACAGCTAAAACGTGAAATGACTAAAAACTTTCGACCCCCCATTTAACCATCTTAGCAGTTGAATTTTTAAAATCGCTGAAATATGTGTTTAAGTAACTTTTAGTACATTTGTTATCCTAAATTTCCCGCTTTTAACTAAAAATTTTGTTGAGATATGCCGGAAAGACGAAATTATCTAAAACTTTCGACCCCTTATGTTGTGAATTTTCAAAAATTCTTTCTTAGTACACGCCTACATTGTATAAAGAACATGTCTTCCAAATGTCATTGTTCTAGGACAAACGGTTGAGGCTCGGCGTTGATTATGAGAAAAACAAGCTACTCCTTTATAAGTATAGATTCCTAAAAATATTAAAATTTTGTGTATGATCTTCGGAAACACACTTTTGTACATTGTTTAATTATTATTATAATTCTAATCAACATGCAGTGAGTTAAAATCGATTAATTACGTCTTTACACACGAAAACCAAGCTGAGTTGAATAAAAAAGTGTAAAAATTTGAATTACATTTGAATGTGAATTTCGACTGTAAAACATTTAAAAAATAATTCAAGTAATAAGATGAACGAGTTGAATTCAGTAAAAAAGAGCTAAAAAAATTAATTACACTTTAACGTGAATTTGGGACGTAAAATATTTAAAAAAATTAATAATCCAAGCAATAAGGTGAACAAATTGAATGGAATAAAAGGGTGTAAAAAATTTAATTACATCTGGATCTGAATTTCGGCTGTAAAACATAAAAAAAATTAATGCAAGTAGTATGAGGAACAAGTTGAGTTGAATAAAAGAGTAAAAAATTCAATTACATTTAGACGTGAGTTTGGGCTGTAAAATATTTAAAAAAATAATAATCCAAGCAATAAGGTGAACAAATTGAATTGAATAAAAGAGTGTAAAAATTTGAATTACATGTGGACATGAATTTGAGCTGAAAACGATTCAAAAAATAATTCAAGCAATAAGATGAAGAAGTTAAGGAGAATAAAAGAGTGTAAAAAAAATGAAAAACTTTTGGACGTAAAACTGGGCTGTAAAATAGTTTTTTAAATAATTCTAGTAATAAGATGAACAGTTGAGTTGAATAAATGAGCGTAAATTTTGAATTACATTTGGACATAAATTTGGGCTGTAAAAGTTTAAAAAATAATAATAATCCAAGCAATAATATGAACAAGTTGAGTTGAATAAAATAATGCAAAAAATGTAATTACTTTTGAATGTGAATTTCGACTGTAAAACACTTAAAAAATAATCCAAGTAATAAGATGGACAAACTGAAATGAATAAAAAAGTGTAAAAAGATTGAATTACATTTAGACATGAATTTGGGCTGATAACAATTTTAAAATCAATTCAAGCAATAAGATAATGAAGTTGAGTTGAATAAAAGAGTGTAAAAAAATCAATTACATTTGGACGTGAAATTGGGCTACAAAATATTTTTTTAATAAACCTAGTAATAAGATGGACAAGTTGAGTTGGATAAAAGAATGTAAAAATTTAATTACATTTGGACATAAATTTGGACTGTAAAAAATAAATTAAAAAAAATAATAATAATTCAAGCAATAAGATGAACAAGTTGAGTTCAATAAAAGAGTGCAAAAAATAAATTACGTTTTATTGTGAATTTGGGTTGTAAAAGATTTAAAAAATAATCCAAGTAATAAGATGAACAAGTTGTGTTGAATAAAAGAGTGAAAAATTGAATTACATTTGATGGGCTGTAAAATATTTTTTAAATAATCCAAGTAAAATGAGTTGAATAA
Source organism: Maratus michaelseni (assembly GCA_963931845.1). Classification (NCBI taxonomy): domain Eukaryota; kingdom Metazoa; phylum Arthropoda; class Arachnida; order Araneae; family Salticidae; genus Maratus; species Maratus michaelseni. The sequence goes on along the minus strand of OZ007593.1, from coordinate 167,577,707 downwards.
AATTGTGTAAAAAATTGAATTAGATTTGGACGTGAAATTGGGCTGTAAAAGATTAAAAAAGTAATCCAAGTAATAAGATGAACAAATTGAGTTGAATAAAAGAGTGTAAAAATTGAATTACATTCAGACGTGAGTTTGAGCTGTAAACTATTCAAAAAATAGATCAATGAATAAAATGAAGAAGTTGAGGAGAATAAAAGAATGTACACAATTTAATTACATTTGGACGTGAATATGGCCTGTAAAATAGTTTTTTTTAAATAATTCTAGTAATAGGATGAACAAGTTGAGTTGACTAAAAGGGTGTAAAAATCTGAATTACATTTGGACAGGAAATTCGTCTATAAAAGATTTTTAAATTAATTCAACTAATAAGACAAATAAGTTGAGTTGAATAAAAGAGTCTAAAAAAATCGAATTACATTTGGATGTAAAATTGGGCTGTAAAAGATTTTAAAAATAAACCAAGTAATAAGATGAACAAATTGAGCTGAATAAAACAGTGTCAAAAATTTAATTACATTTGAACGTGAAATTAGGCTGTAAAATATTTAAAAAATAATCCAAGTAATAGAGAAAAGAAGTTGAGTTGAATAAAAGAGTGTAAAAAATTAATTACATTTGGACATGAAATCCGTCTATAAAAGATTTTTAAGATAATCCAAGAAATAAGATGAACAAGTTGAGTTGAATAAAAGAGTGTAAAAAAAAATCGAATTACATTTGGATGTGAAATTGGGCTGTAAAAGATTTAAAAAATAAACCAAGTAGTAAGATGAACAAATTGAGCTGAATAAAACAGCGTCAAAAATTTAATTACATTTGAACGTGAAATTAGGCTGTAAAATATTTAAAAAATAATCCAAGTAATAGAGAAAAGAAGTTGAGTTGAATAAAAGAGTGTAAAAAATTAATTACATTTGGACATGAAATCCGTCTATAAAAGATTTTTAAGATAATCCAAGAAATAAGATGAACAAGTTGAGTTGAATAAAAGAGTGTAAAAAAAAATCGAATTACATTTGGATGTGAAATTGGGCTGTAAAAGATTTAAAAAATAAACCAAGTAGTAAGATGAACAAATTGAGCTGAATAAAACAGTGTCAAAAATTTAATTACATTTGAACGTGAAATTAGGCTGTAAAATATTTAAAAAATAATAATAATCCAAGGAATAAGATGAACAAGTTGAGTCGAATAAAAGAATGTAGAAAATTGTATTACATTTGGATGTGAAACAAGAACGAAAAATCATGCGTCAAGCATAGATTATGTAACACTTTCCAACGCTTCCAAAATAATTTTACAAATCATTACCGTTTAATAAGCTGAAAGGTAACATCTAAGTAAACAGCTTGGAAAACGCATAACATATTTAAAAACGTAATTTCACTAATTTCCAACATATACAATATTCGGAAAAATATCCGAATACTTTTATTCAGCCCTGTATAGGATCTATAGATTTGTATATGTACTACATAAGATGCTAAATTTTAGTTTAGTTAGGAAACGCGTAGCACAGTTTAAAATTCTCCTTCTGGAGTTTCTTTCAATAAACGGAAATGTGTTCGCGAACTTTTGTGCTGCCCTGTATATGAAATACAGAATTTATACAAACCAAGTAATAGACAAAAAGTGAGTTAAATTTAAAATCGCGTTCAGCAACTTAAAACGCACTTCCAGGAATTATTGTTAACAGACAGTAGCGAATTCTTTTGACTGTTCCTGTAAAGTAACTATAAGTGCTATGCACACCATATTCCATATTAAGCGTCTTGTAATGTACCTTAGTGATATATATCACTTACAATGTATTTGAAAATGTATAACAATATTAAAATAAACCGCAAAGGATTTTTCCCCATAGACCGTAATGTAACGGAATTCTTTTGAGTGTCCCTGTAAAATAACTATAACTGCTACACACTTCAGTTGAAATAGGGAACATGCTATAGATAACGACAATAACATATAAAAATTGCAGGGCAATCGGAGCATATTTACGGGAGTTAGAGCACGGACAGACGGCAGACGGCCAGACAAACCGAAGTCATAAACACTTTTCAACTAGGTTGGAAAGTGTTAATTAGGCTGTAAAATATTTTTAAAATAATCCAAGTAATAAAATAAATAAATTGAGTTGAATAAAATAGTAAAAAAATGAATTACATTTGGACATGAAATACGTCTATAAAAGATTTTTAAAATAATCCAAGTAATAAGATGAACAAGTTGAGCTGAATAAAAGATTGTAAAAAAATCAAATTACGTTTGGATGTGAAATTGGGCTGTAAAAGTTTTTTTAAATAATCCAAGTAATAAGATAAAAAAAATTGAGTTGAATAAACGAGTGTAAAAAATTGAATTACATTTTTATATCAACTTGGGCTGTAAAAGATTAGAAAAAAAATAATAATCTAAGCAATAAGATGAACAAGTTGAGTTAAATAAAAGAGTGTAGAAAATTGTATTACATTTGGACGTGAAATTGGTCTTTAAAAGATTAAAAAAAAAAAAAATCCAAGTAATGAAATAAATAAGTTGAGTTGAATAAAAGAGTGTAAAAAATTGAATTATATTTGGACATGAAATCCGTCTATAAAAGATTTTTAAGATAATCCAAGTAATAAGATGAACAAGCTCAGTTGAATAAAAGAGTGTAAAAAAAATCGAATTACATTTGGACGTGAATTTGGGCTGTAAAAGATTTTTTAAATAATCAAAGTAATAAGCTGAACAAATTGAGTTGAATAAACGAGTGTAAAAAATTGAATTACATTTTTATATCAACTTGGGCTGTAAAAGATTAGAAAAAAAAAAATAATCTAAGCAATAAGATGAACAAGTTGAGTTGAATAAAAGAGTGTAAAAAATTGAATTACATTCTTATATCAACTTGGGCTGTAAAAGATTAGAAAAAAAAATAATAATCTAAGCAATAAGATGAACAAGTTGAGTTAAATAAAAGAGTGTAGAAAATTGTATTACATTTGGACGTGAAATTGATCTTTAAAAGATAACAAAAAAAAAAAAAAAAAAAAAACAAGTAATAAAATAAATAAGTTGAGTTGAATAAAAGAGTGTAAAAAATTGAATTATATTTGGACATGAAATCCGTCTATAAAAGATTTTTAAGATAATCCAAGTAATAAGATGAACAAGCTCAGTTGAATAAAAGAGTGTAAAAAAAATCGAATTACATTTGGACGTGAATTTGGGCTGTAAAAGATTTTTTAAATAATCTAAGTAATAAGCTGAACAAATTGAGTTGAATAAACGAGTGTAAAAAATTGAATTACATTTTTATATCAACTTGGGCTGTAAAAGATTAGAAAAAAAAATAATAATCTAAGCAATAAGATGAACAAGTTGAGTTGAATAAAAGAGTGTAAAAAATTGAATTACATTTTTATATCAACTTGGGCTGTAAAAGATTAGAAAAAAAAAAAAATAATAATCTAAGCAATAAGATGAACAAGTTGAGTTAAATAAAAGAGTGTAGAAAATTGTATTACATTTGGACGTGAAATTGGTCTTTAAAAGATAAAAAAAAAAATCCAAGTAATAAAATAAATAAGTTGAGTTGAATAAAAGAGTGTAAAAAATTGAATTATATTTGGACATGAAATCCGTCTATAAAAGATTTTTAAGATAATCCAAGTAATAAGATGAACAAGCTCAGTTGAATAAAAGAGTGTAAAAAAAATCGAATTACATTACATTTTTATATGAACTTGGGCTGTAAAAGATTAAAAAAAAATAATTATCCAAGCAATAAGATGAACAAGTTGAGTTCAATAAAAGAGTGTAGAAAATTGTATTACATTTGGACATGAAATTTGTCTGTAAAAGATTTTTTAAATATCCAAGTAATAAGATGAACAAGTTGTGTTGAGTAAAAGAGTGAAAAATTGAATTACATTCGATGGGCTGTAAAATATTTTTTAAATAATCCAAGTAAAAAAATAAATAAATTGTGTTGAATAAAATAGTGTAAAAAATTGAATTACATTTGGACGTGAAATTGGCTGTAAAAGATTTTTTAAATAATCTAAGTAATAAGCTGAACAAATTGAGTTGAATAAACGAGTGTAAAAAATTGAATTACATTTTTATATCAACTTGGGCTGTAAAAGATTAGAAAAAAAAATAATAATCTAAGCAATAAGATGAACAAGTTGAGTTGAATAAAAGAGTGTAAAAAATTGAATTACATTTTTATATCAACTTGGGCTGTAAAAGATTAGAAAAAAAATAATAATAATCTAAGCAATAAGATGAACAAATTGAGTTAAATAAAAGAGTGTAGAAAATTGTATTACATTTGGACGTGAAATTGGTCTTTAAAAGATAAAAAAAAAAAAAAAAATCCAAGTAATAAAATAAATAAGTTGAGTTGAATAAAAGAGTGTAAAAAATTGAATTATATTTGGACATGAAATCCGTCTATAAAAGATTTTTAAGATAATCCAAGTAATAAGATGAACAAGCTCAGTTGAATAAAAGAGTGTAAAAAAAATCGAATTACATTTGGACGTGAATTTGGGCTGTAAAAGATTTTTTAAATAATCTAAGTTATAAGCTGAACAAATTGAGTTGAATAAACGAGTGTAAAAAATTGAATTATATTTTTATATCAACTTGGGCTGTAAAAGATTAGAAAAAAAAATAATAATCTAAGCAATAAGATGAACAAGTTGAGTTGAATAAAAGAGTGTAAAAAATTGAATTACATTTTTATATCAACTTGGGCTGTAAAAGATTAGAAAAAAAAATAATAATCTAAGCAATAAGATGAACAAGTTGAGTTAAATAAAAGAGTGTAGAAAATTGTATTACATTTGGACGTGAAATTGGTCTTTAAAAGATAAAAAAAAAAAAAAAAAAAAAAAAAAAATCCAAGTAATAAAATAAATAAGTTGAGTTGAATAAAAGAGTGTAAAAAATTGAATTATATTTGGACATGAAATCCGTCTATAAAAGATTTTTAAGATAATCCAAGTAATAAGATGAACAAGCTCAGTTGAATAAAAGAGTGTAAAAAAAATCGAATTACATTTGGACGTGAATTTGGGCTGTAAAAGATTTTTTAAATAATCTAAGTTATAAGCTGAACAAATTGAGTTGAATAAACGAGTGTAAAAAATTGAATTATATTTTTATATCAACTTGGGCTGTAAAAGATTAGAAAAAAAAAATAATAATCTAAGCAATAAGATGAACAAGTTGAGTTGAATAAAAGAGTGTAAAAAATTGAATTACATTTTTATATCAACTTGGGCTGTAAAAGATTAGAAAAAAAAATAATAATCTAAGCAATAAGATGAACAAGTTGAGTTAAATAAAAGAGTGTAGAAAATTGTATTACATTTGGACGTGAAATTGGTCTTTAAAAGATAAAAAAAAAAAAAAAAAAAAAAAAAAAAAATCCAAGTAATAAAATAAATAAGTTGAGTTGAATAAAAGAGTGTAAAAAATTGAATTATATTTGGACATGAAATCCGTCTATAAAAGATTTTTAAGATAATCCAAGTAATAAGATGAACAAGCTCAGTTGAATAAAAGAGTGTAAAAAAAATCGAATTACATTACATTTTTATATGAACTTGGGCTGTAAAAGATTAAAAAAAAATAATTATCCAAGCAATAAGATGAACAAGTTGAGTTCAATAAAAGAGTGTAGAAAATTGTATTATATTTGGACATGAAATTTGTCTGTAAAAGATTTTTTAAATATCCAAGTAATAAGATGAACAAGTTGTGTTGAGTAAAAGAGTGAAAAATTGAATTACATTCGATGGGCTGTAAAATATTTTTTAAATAATCCAAGTAAAAAAATAAATAAATTGTGTTGAATAAAATAGTGTAAAAAATTGAATTACATTTGGACGTGAAATTGGCTGTAAAAGATTTTTAAAATAATCCAAGTAATAAGATGAACAAATTGAATTGAATAAAAGAGTGTAAAAAATTGAATTAAATTTAGACGTGAGTTTGAGCTGTAAAAGATTAAAAATAATAATAATCTAAGCAATAAGGTGAACAAATTGAATTGAATAAAAGAATGTAAAAAATTGAATTACTTTTGGACATGAATTTGAGATGTAAACGATTCAAAAAATAATTGAAGCAATACGATGAAGGAGTTGAGGAGAATAAAACAGTGTAAAACATTGAATTACATTTGGACGTGAAACTTGGCTGTAAAATAGTTTTTTAAATAATTATAGTAATAAGATGAACAAGTTGAGTTGAATAAAAGAGTGCAAAAAATTAAATTACATTTTATTGTGAATTTGGGTTGTAAAAGATTTTTAAAATAATCCAACCAATAAGATGAACAAGATGAGGTGAATAAAAGAGTCTAAAAAAATTGAATTACATTTGGATGTAAAATTGGGCTATAAATATTTAAAAAATGAACCAAGTAATAAGATGAACAAATTGAGCTGAATAAAAGCGTGTCAAAAATTGAATTACATTTGGATATGAATTTTGGTTGTAAAAGATTTAAAAAAAAAATAAATAATAATCCGAGCAATAAGATGAACAAGTTGAGTTGATTAAAAGAGTGTAAAAAATTGAATTACATTTGGACATGGAATCCGTCTATAAAAGATTTTTTAAATAATACAAGTAATAAGATGAAGAAGTTGAGTTGAATAAAAGGGGCGTAAAAAAATCTAATTACATTTGGATGTGAAATTGGGCTGTAAAAGATTTTTAAAATAATCCAAGTAATAAGATGAACAAATTGAGTTGAATAAAAGAGTGTAAAAAATTGAATTACATTTGAGCATGAATTTGGGCTGTAAAAGATTTTAAAAAATAACTCAATTAATAAGATAAACTAAGACTTACCGGTAAATCAAAGGAAACAAGTACACCTGATTCTGAAGTACTCCCTAACACGTCTGATTAAGCGTGTTTGCTTTGTTAATGTATTTTTTCTGTCAACTCTTTATGCTTAATTATTCACGATACCCGAGAAATTCAATAAATGGCAGGTAGCGTGCTACGCCTCCTCAAGCAAATACACAGCATCCATCGCCTTACGCTCCTATCAATAGTGTTGTTATTTCACGACGACGGCAGACAAAAACAAGGGGAAAATAAATGAACGGAATACTTATAATTAACGGTAACAGAAATACCGTCTACCGCCGTTAAAAAAGATTCCCGATATGAACTCTAATGAGAGTTGTTTACGAGTTTTCTGCTCTTTAGATGTGGAAATACATAAATTCGATTTCATTAAAAAAAGAAGAAAAAAGTACTGCATAATTACGACTTTAGGACGAAGAAATAGAATAGAAAAAATAAATAATTAAATAAATAAACAAATTAGTGTAACAAAAATATGTTGACTTGTTAACAGTGTATGTCCCCGTACATTGTTTAAAATGAATAGTTCATAAATAAGTATATAAATTTAACAAGACCGAAAAATCATGCATCAAGCATAGATTATGTAACACTTTCCAACGCTTCCAAAATAATTTTACAAATCATTACCGTTTAATAAGCTGAAAGATAACATCTAAGTAAATAATTTGGAAAACGCATAACATATTTAAGAACGTAATTTCAGAAATTTCCAACATATACAATATTCGGAAAAATATCCGAATACTTTTATTCAGCCCTGATCTATAGATTGTATATATATACAACATAGGATGCTAAATTTTAGTTTCTCTTTAGTAAAATTCTCCTTCTAGAGTTTCTGTCAATAAACGGAAATGTGTTAACGAACTTTTGTGCTGCCCTGAATACGATCTACAGAATTTATACACACCCAGTAATAGATAAAATGTGAGTTAAATTTAAAATCGCGTTCAGCAACTTAAAACGCATTTCCCGGAATTATTGTTAACAGACAGTAGAGTCTTTTGTGTGTCCCTGTAAATGAATGATAACTGCTATACACACAATATTCTGTAGTAAGCCTCTTGTAATGCACCTTAGTGATATATATAAATTTCAATGCGTTTAAAATAGTGAAACATCATTTAAATAAACCGCAGATGATTTTTCTCCATAGACGTAATGTAACGGAATTCTTTTGACTGTCCCTGTAAAGTAACTATAAGTGCTATGCACACCCTATTCCATATTCAGCTTCTTGTAATGCACCTTATTGATATATATCAATTAAACTGTGTTTGAAATTGTGTAACATCATTAAAATAAACCGCAAATGATTTTACCCATAGACCGCCATATAACGGAATTCTTTTGAGTGTCCCTGTAAACAAACTATAAGTGGTACACACTTCAGTCGAATAGGGAACATGCTATAGATAACGACAATAACATATAAAAATTGCAGGGCAATCCGAGCATATTTACGGTAGTTAGAGCACGGACAGACGGCAGACGGCTGACGGCCAGACGGCCATACGGCAGACAAACCAAAGTCATAAACACTTTTCAACTAGGTTGGAAAGTGTTAAAAAAAGGCCTTTTTTTGAAAAACACTTTTTTTTTAAAGCATTCAATGTTTACCTTTAAAATCACACTTAATTTCATAACCAAAATTAATGTTGTACAAAAAATTAAAATTTCAATTACTATAAGTTAATTATACGTAATAATTACTATATGTTAATTAGGGAAAGTTCGCCGCTTTGATTTATGCTTGGTAGAAAGCAAGAATTTATTTTTTAAATTATAAATGTTTGCTTTTTTTTTTTTTTTTTTTTTTTTTTTTTAAGATATGACAACAGGAAAGAAAAAAACAAAAACATGTTTTTGCTTTATACGTTAATTTGATAACAAAGTAAATCAAAATCGTGTGCCTCGATTATATGAAAAATTTCACCGCTTCGATTTAACGCTTGGTAGAAAGTGAGAAAAAAATTCTTTTTTTGCTCTGTTTCTTTTTAAAGATATGGCAACAGAAAAAAAAATAGAACATTATTTAAACTATCTATTTAGGATTTCCGAATTATTTTCTAAACGTATAAAAATAATTTAATATTAAACTAATAATTGTTTAAAAAGTATTTCTTTTTTTTAAAAATATATTACACTATTAATTTGTTTACATTTTCTACTTTTAGTACTTAAAATATTTCATTGTTATAGTTTTACAGCCAATTATCCTATTTTGGCGCATGTGGTTTAGTGTATAATGAACTCCATTGAACCCTAAAAACTGTTTGGCGCTGGTAGCTAACAAAAGAATGCCTTAAAATTAATTTATTAATTTATAATTAAGTTCTAAAAATATTAAAATGATGTATTGTCATCAACCACGCAACTGTATATCTAAATGCTAATAATTCTAGCCTATCAGAAAGTTAGTGAAAAATCGATCCCAAAATTCCATCTTTACATACATGAACCGAGTTAAGTTAAGTAAAAGAATGTAAATATATAACTGTAACCATATCTGAATAAAAGCTCCGAGCACTTAAGTTTCAATTTGGAAAATCGCACCTACTCATTTTTTTAGAATGTACTTTTAACTTATTTTTTAACACATTGTTGACCGGTGTTAACGAGTATACTCGTGTTCGTGTTTGACAGCTATGCAAAAATGAGTATACTGGCGACGGCAACAATGCTTTTATCATAAATCACTGCAAAACACGAAATATAAATAAAACAAGATATATTATGGGTGACTCGCGGCATCAGTACATCCCTCATAAGAACATAGTTCTATAAGTTTGAAGTGAGCAACTTTTATTCTTCAAGCTAATTGGACACATGTTTTCCGAATTTTACATGCGCGGTTATTAAACAAGCTTTCTTCACTCTAAAAAAAATCCGTGAAAATACAAGAGATTTTCCGTAAAATTTCACGGAGAAGTTTCATTTTTCCAAAACAACAGTACAATTTCCGTAAATGGCGTTAGTTCCGTAAAAGAGATTTCAAATCCGTAAATATGCAGAAAGTTTTCCGTAAATTTAATGGATTTTGTCCGTATTTCTTTCAAAACAGTACAATGTCCGTATTTCTTCCAAAACAGTGCAATTTCCGTAAATAACTTTTAGAGGTTTGCGTACAGAAATCGCCTTGTTTGAAATCGGAATTAAGATTGTTGTATTTACTAGAGTTCTTCAAGGACCCGGCTCGACATATGTCGAGCCGGGTCCTTGAAGAACTAGCATATGCTAGCCCATTCTAACCAGGCCCATGTCTGGACAGTAATTTTTTGTGAAAATAATAGTAATATATATATTTTTTAATGAAATATTTAGAAATTGATTGTTTTTATAAGTTACAGAAAAAAATATTTTTTTAAAATCTATTTTTTATTTTTATTGATAGTGCTTCAAAATTAGGACTTTTTTTCACTAATTTTTTTAAATTTTATTTTAACTTTTATAACGTGAGGCAGTGTTGGGTTATTTAAAGATTTCATAACATAATACCTCTGCAAGTTATATCGCTATGTAAATTGTATTAAACTAAACTGATTTGGCTTATAAATTTATGAATTAAACTAAAATTTATTATTTTATAAATTATTATTTTACAACGTTTATAATTTTTTCCTTAAATTTATAAAAATAGTTAATATTTTTTCTTTACTTTTATAAAAATGAAGATAATAATTTTATTAACTTTATAATTTATTTCTTTAGCTTATAATTTTATAAATTAAACTAAATTAATTTAAACTAAATCAATAAGTCCAAATTTAAACTTACCTATCACAAGATCATTAATTTCGAAATTGTCTTTAAAAATCAATTTTTTGTTTTAATATTATTAAAACTATTCAGTTTGACAGAACCGTACACAAAAGTTAGAATAGCTCAAATATAATAATTTAATTTACTAGGGGGGCTCGACATCCCTGCTCGCTACGCTCACAAACCCCCCGCGTAATCACGCCCTAGCCAACCAAGTTAGTGTTTGTGCTTAAAAATAATGTAAATAGTTCAATTAAGCTCTATTCATAAGCTAATATTAATTTTTGTTGCATTGCAATATCTCAATTTGTGGATTTTTTGCAAGCGAGTAAACACTATTGGATTTCAATGGGAGTCTATGGAAATTTGGCGAAATACTGGAAATAGCGCCAAGTTGGCGTCACTTTTGGCAGCTAATTTTGGCCACCAAATTTGGCGATATATCGCCAAGTTGGTGCCAAACTTGGCGGCAGACTCGGGTCCCTTCCCCTAATAGCGCCCATCGTATCTAAATTCTCTACTTTCATGTAAATTCCCCGAAAAAAGAAAATTCAGAAAGCTCTGACCAATCGGATACATTTCGCGGTATCTACGCAGATTTTCATTGGTCCATTCCCAAACCATTACTTTTTTTATATATAGAAGGATTATAAAATTGTTTATTTACGTATGTTTTTAAAATAAAAGATAACAAAAAGTTATTTTAATAACATGTAATAAATACGTCTCCTTCAGATAATTATTGTTTTCTTGGAATTGATAAATAGATCACCAGATAAATAATTTTAAAAAGTATATGTTCAAAAAGAGAAAATGTTGTACTATTACAAAAGGATGCAATCATAGAATGACTCTTAATACAATGTCTCTTAATATAATGTTTTACTCATAAAATACATAAGTTAAAATTTATCTGGTTTATCTGTTATAAAGCATTTAATAATAAAGAAAAATATTGAAAATTATGAAAAGAAAATGTTAAAAAACTTGGAACACTTGAAAAAAATCCATGGAACCTTCAAGTTTTTGCATCATAAAAAGCGACTGAAATATGTAGCAACATTTGAGAAACTTCCATGTCAAGTCTTAGCGTAGCGGTCGGGACCTCCGGTTCAGCGAACTTGTGTTGTTTAAGAATTTTCTAGTCTTTTAGTAGATGTGAAAATATATAATTTTCATTAAAGAAAAGGTTCTATATATAATTAAAACTTTAGGAAACAAAAAAAGAAAAAACACAAACACAAAGAAGATAGTAATAGAGGGGGGGAGGGGGAGTTTTATCATTCAAACAAAGATAAAAATGCTTAACGATGTAATCCCGTACTTTATTAAAAATGGGTACTTAAAAATGAGCTAAATATACTAATTTTTGAGAACTTTCTTTGCTTATAATAGCTCTCGATATTCAAGTCCCAATTTTGAAACACGCACTTGCCTAACATATACTTCGGTTTTAACATATTATTAACCGGTAACTACTGTTTTCCACAAAATAATGGTGACTCAAAAATAGTGGTAACAAATAAGCGTAACGTTGGCAGTGTACAAATACGAGTATGCTCGCGACCGGTCAAAAATGTGTTAAGAATATTGCATGTCAAATCATTGCCGCACAAAAAATGTAAATTATACAAGGCACTTATGGTGACTTATGGCATCAGTATACACCCCCCAAATAGTTCGTTATGTCTGAAGTGAACTTTTATTCTTTCAATCTACTAGAACAAATTTTAAATGTAAAAACGTCTGAATTCCTAAATTTCACTATAAAAATAAATAATCAAACTTAAATTAAAAACATAAAAACAACAATAAGATACATTAAAATTAAAAACAACATAATAAAATTTAAATTAAAAACGGCCGGCGCAAGCCTTGCGCCGTTCCAGAAGTATATACAATTTTGCTCGATATTGTAACTTCAACTTTAACTCTGAATAACCTGTTCTTTTGCAATTGTTAATATTGATTTTTTACTGATAAGGTGCTAGGTTTATAGAACGAAACGTCTAATTTGTTTTTAATTTTAATGTATCTTATTGTTGTTTTTAGGGTTTTGTTCATCTCACGAAACCCTATTACTCCCGCTTCGTTGTCTGTCCGTCACAGAGCCGGTACACAGAAACTATTTAACTTACAGGCATGAAATGTTGTGTACTTATAGTTGAATACCTGCTATGAAGCTCAAAATCATAAAATTTGAAAAAATCGTATTATTTTAATATATACAGATAAAAACCCAAAAATCTAACAGCCTTTTCCTATTAAATTTAAACATTTTTCGTTATAGCAGTCGCCAACCCTTAAAAATCCACAATAAAATTCTTTCTACAGTAATTAATTTTCTATTGAATGATTTCCACGTGAAAAATGAAAATGAAATAAAAAGTTTCACCAATTGAAAAAAAAAAGATTAATATGACGTCATATTGGTACTAAAACGGAAATTTTCAAAGATTTCTCAATAATACAAGGAGTATGAGTATGTGTAAAAACAGAAAGCAGCTTAATATGACGTCATTAAAGAATTAAAAAGAAAATTAATCTGACGTCATAACGTATTTTTCAAATGTTTGAGAATAATACAAAGAGAGTATCAATATGAGTAATAGAGAATAGTAAATATATAAGTTTGAAGAACGTATTGAATTATGATAAAAGCCTGATTATGGAAATATTGGCATATTTTAACATTTTGAAGGTGCTTAATTTTGAAATTGATTTTTTTTTAAATATCGCATTTAATCCACATGAAAAATATTATTATGACAGAGTTATAATAGCGGGCTTCGCCGGCTATTGGACCGGTTCAGATATTCGAATAAACGAGAAAAATAGACCGGTAAATTTTTACTTTATAAAAAACGTGAAATTTATCTGGATTTATTAAAGGAAGGATAAAGTGTTTTGAAAGGTATATTAAACGAAACCATTTGTGCGATCTTCGATCACACTTACCCACTTGTTATGTTTCTAATTTAAGTTTGATTATTTATTCTTATCGTGGAACATTGGGACAGAACATTTCCGAATTGTACTTAAACGATTTCTCTTAAAATCTTCCATATCTCGTTTCCATATCTAAGTTTTGCAGTTCACAGTTTCATAACTCTGTCAGTTTTAGTAATAGATGAATGGGACTTTTTTTGTCTTACTTGTTAGTGTAATAGGATTTTTTTTTTTTACTAAATATCACTAATAGGACTGGGGGACGTATTAAAAATTAAATTTCGTAACTTTTTAAGAAATGTTTTTATTGACCCAGATCGCTTTTAAAATACTTCTTTATCTAATTTAAAACATTTTTGCAACTGGAACTACATGTCTATGATTAATGGTTTAGGAATTAGGCTTTGGACACCGTTGAGAGTGGACACCCTGTATATCGAGGAGGTTATTTTTAACGTGCATTATTTATAATTATTTCTATTTGAAAATATCAAGCACTTTTTATTGACAAGGTTATTTTTAAATATGTGTTACAGTTGCGCATGTTTGAGCATCTCAAGCACTTGTTTATGATACATCACCTTACGCTTCCAATAATAGTGTTGTTATTTCATCACGACAGACAAAAACAAGGGGAAAAATAAATGAACGGAATACTTATAATTAAAGGTAGCAGATATATTGTCCCACAACCGTACTAAAAGATATTCACGATATGAATTCTAATAAGAGTTGTTTACGAAATTTCTGCTGTTTCAGTAAATGGGGAAATGTTTTCAGTATTCAATTCGATTCGATTTCTTTTTTTTTTTTTTTTTTTTTTTTTTTTTAAGTACATAATTAAAACTTTAGACAAGAAGATATAGATTAAAGCAAGAAAGAAGAATCATGCGTCAAGCAAAGATTATGAAACATTTTCCAGTAATTTCAGAGTACAAAACTTTACTGTTTCCTCTGAGTGTCTGAGGGCTTTCCTGCATTTTAATAAAATTACTCGTAAGACTAATGTTAATTTAAATTTTCTTTCACGGTTTCTTTCTAAAATATGCTTCATATTTCTTTAACTTACATATATATTAAAATACAATTATGTTGAAAATATAGTTTTCTCTACAGCTGATTTAATTTGTTTTGGGGAAACGGAAAAATACGGGCAAAGCGCTTAGAGCAAGGGTTCCTAAACTTTTAGACCGATGTACCACTAACTCGAAGTTCATACTTCCGCGTACCACCAGGTAACAAATGTAAAGCTAATATAGAAAAACCTGTAAAAAAGAACACCTGTCTAAAATGAAATATATATCCGGTCTTTTGTGTTTCCGTCTTAGCAGGTTTTATTATATTTAAAAATGAATTGTTACATTACTAAATTGATACTTAGATTGTCTGCTTTATAATAACATTCAAGTAAAAAGTACTATCATTACATTTTAACCAAAAAGGACCCGTGCGAAGCTTTCACACAGCAATGTTTGAGATTATTTTCTGGTACGTTTTAGCATTAATTTTTAATTAAATGATTTTTCTTTTAATCAAACAACACGTTTTAACGAAATATGAGTGTACTATGTCAAAAGCCTGTTTAAAAACTTTTCGTATGATACTCATCATTGTATGTTTTATATGTGCATAGAGATAGAAAAAAAGATGTTGACAACAGAAATAATATATACTAGATGGAACCCGTCAAAACTTGACGGAAACAAAATACAATAACAATATTAGTAAAATAAGCTTCTTTATTACATAAGAAGGGGTGCGTATGAAACAGTCTTTCAAATATTTTGTTTTAAAAGTTACCCCCACCCCCAGTGAATTACAGTACTAATTCCGAAACAAACTCCAAACAAACAATCTGTAAACAACTGTGTAATGCAAATCAGTTTGACATTACCGCCATATTCCCCACGGCAAGAAAAAAAAATTTCCTGGACCTATGAAGTATCATACAAATAGTATATCCCTACGTTCATCTCATATTCAGTCAATAAAAGAACATAGTAAATAAAGCACGCATATCCCCATCCCTGTGATAATGCAACCGAATGAGCTCCTATACGCATGTGCATTGCATCTCACCAAAGGCACCGTCAAAATTCGACGTTAAAAAAAAGTTTTAAAATGTTTAAATTAAAAGTTTTAAAATATCTTCTTTAATCATTGTTCGTTTCAAATCCATATCTTCTGAAACGCATCCATTGTTTTAAGCTAATCAATTTCTATGTAAAGATGAAGATTTTTTTTTTTTTTTACAATAATAAATCAATCTGCAGATAAGGTAGATTTTTAATGCTTTCAAGTGTAATTTATTTGTATGGTTTCTTCGGTTCCTTTACATAATCAGGATGATTATTCCTTTTCCATCACAGTCGGGGATCTTTTCCTTCTTATACAGTTAAATATCCAATGGATCTTTAAAAAAATAATAAAATACAGTTCCTAGAATATTCTGATGCAACATATACATCAACGAATTCAGCATATCAATTTTATGTTAATCATAAACTATAAATAGTTTTTTTTTTTCTTGACAGATTTTAGTTTAGCGCCAAAATGCTCTTTCTTTTAGATAATCTGATCTTATGATTTATCAGGGGTTTTTATTATTTTTCTTTTTCAGTTTTTATGACGGTTAAGAAAATCTATTTTCAATTGGGGCAACTTTCCCAGGGAATATGTTACATTATTAAAGCAAACTGATGATCATTGTTGAGATAGAATTGAAAAATATTTCATGCTTGAAAATTATTTAAAAAGTCGTTAAATTAAGCGGCAGTTTTCAAATAAATTTCAATCGAAAGCTAATTTTTTTCTAATTGATGATGTAAGAACTGAAATTGTAAAATGTAGTAAAAAATTGAAATTTGTAGTATTTAGAAGTGATGTAAGCGCGATGAAAGCTAAAGCGATAGGGCCGTTTGTTGTCACAACCGTTATACATTTCTAAAAATTGCCACTGTGTTTTGGCTGGCGTCCAAAAGTAGACTATCATTTTTTGACATCGAAAGCGAAATTCACAGTGAAAGAAATAGGACTTTGCCACTAATAAGGAACTGTTAAATGAGCTTATAACAAACCTACCAAAATAATTCCTATAAAATATTAGCCTTACATTATTTATTCTAGCTACAAATACAATCATTATTTCAAGTTTTTTTCCCATGACAGTATTTTTTATAATTTTAATTTTCCTGAAATTCTTCACTTTTGTGAATTTTTTTTTATAAAAAAATGAAATCTTTTTACCTATAATTAAAAAAAAAATAAGTAATCGGTAACATGTAATCAAGGCATGCAATCAAGATGAAGCAACCAATAAAGGCTTAAATTCTGACCTTTAAAATTAAAAATTGAAAAATCAGTTAAAATTATGTCATGTTGACACAATTAATTTTTCTTTTTAGTTTTATCAATGTTAAAATGCATTTCAAGCTAAGCATAACGTCATTTTCCCCGGCGCAAACTTTTCACCCGTACTTTGTATAAGTTACTTTTATGCTTAAACACCATGTTACAAATAAAAATATATTTTGTATTTAATTGTAATGAAAATTATTATTCGCTTATAAAACACGCGGATAAATATTTTCACCGAAATTTAACTTGCAAATTAAAAAATTCGGCCTAAAAGTTCTCATCAAGTGATTTTTAATTCGCCGTTAAATGTATTTATAATGATGTTTTACTGATTTATTAGTTATTACATTAATTAAAATAAAAATTACGTCTTCGAAACCATGATATTAAAATAGAAAAAGCATTGAAAAAATGTTGTGATGCGTAGTTTCGTACAATCGATAAAAGTAAACTGACGTCACAAACATTTATCCAACAGTCGAAAGGGATAATTAAGAGAAATAATATAAATAAATAAATATTCAAGACTATTTTTTATTCTGTTTTCATTAATATATTGTAAATTTTATTGTTTAAAGTTACTGATAAATGATACTTTAGTAAATGGGGCTTTTCTTAATTATTATTTTATTATTTTTGAGATTTAATGGCAACATTCTGGAGCTACAGTTTGGCGAATAATTTGGGATACTTTTCGGTTACATGTATGTATGTCATTCTATAAACATAATGTATTCTAGGCGCTGTAACTGGGGTTAATTTTTGACGCCTAAATGACGATTTTTGCTTTGTATGGCAACCTGGTGTTTTATAATAAAACTGAATATGTGTGTAAATAAATAAATTAAATTGGTACTTTTATGTTAGCTGGCGTCAGGGATAACTCTCCAAATCTTCTTTCAATTGGAATAATTTAAATTGCAATATTTTACGTGAGATTTGTTATTCATATTAATATGTTTATGTTGAGATATTTTATTATGATTATATTTTAGTTAATTTTAAGTAAGTTTTTTAAGATTTAATATTACAATGTTAAAATATTACCTTGTTGATATTAGCTAATGTCAGATTGGCGAACCACAGAGTCCAGAAAAATAACTCTATGCCTTGCAACAGTGGGAGTTGCCGACTTTATGACGTCATAAGCAGCAGTAAAAGTTTAATTGAAAATTACGGCTAATTAATTAAATTTTCGAACAATCGAATGCACGATAACAAATCTGTGTCCAAATATCTTTCATTTAAAAAAAGAATGGTGTAATTTGATGCAGTAGTTTGTTCTCACGGATTGTCGAAAGAAATCGCTTAGCGTTTTAAATATATAGATAACTAGCCGGTCGCTCTTGAGTAGTGCCCAAATACATTCTGCAGCGTACTGTTTTGACTTCGCTTGGGGCCCAGAAAATGCATTTTACATGCAAACAAAAATATAAATGAAATACTTTATTTTAAACTATATGAAAATAACTAATAAAAATATCAAAAAAGCATGCAAATAAATATTTCGCAACATCAGTATTTTTTTTTCATGAGCTCCTTGACAAAGTACTGCTTGGCCCTGTCCGTGATCATCTAGGGTGGGCGGAGAGCTTTCAGATAAAATAAACAACAACGAAAAGTCATGCGTCAAGCATAGATTATGTAGCACTTTCCAACGCTTCCAAAATAATTTTACAAATCATTACCGTTTAATAAGCTGAAAGATAACATCTAAGTAAACAATTTGGAAAACGCATAACATATTTAAAAACGTAATTTCAGGAATTCCCAACATATATTTCCAACATATACAATATTCGGAAAGATATCCGAATACTTTTATTCAGCCCTGTATATGATCTATGGATTTGCATATATACTACATAGGATGCTAAATT
Source organism: Maratus michaelseni (assembly GCA_963931845.1). Classification (NCBI taxonomy): domain Eukaryota; kingdom Metazoa; phylum Arthropoda; class Arachnida; order Araneae; family Salticidae; genus Maratus; species Maratus michaelseni. The sequence goes on along the minus strand of OZ007593.1, from coordinate 167,558,868 downwards.
TTAGTTTAGTTAGGAAACGCGTAAGCACAGTTTAAAATTCTTCTTCTGGAGTTTCTGTCAATAAACGGAAATGTGTTTGCGAACTTTTGTGCTGCCCTGTAAATGATCTACAGCATTTATACACACCAAGCAATAGACAAAAAGTGAGTTAAATTTAAAATCGCATTCAGCAACTTAAAACGCACTTCCATAATTATTGTTAACAGACAGTAGAGAATTCTTTTGTGTGTCCCTGTAAATGAAAGGTGACTGCTATACACACAATATTCTGTAGTAAGCCTCTTGTAATGCACCTTAGTGATATATATAAATTTCAATGCGTTTAAAATAGTGAAACATCATTTAATAAAACCGCAAACGATTTTGCTCCATAGACGTAATGTAACGGAATTCTTTTGACTGTCCCTGTAAAGTAACTATAAGTGCTATGCACACCCTATTCCATATTAGGCTTCTTGTAATGCACCTTAGTGATATATATCAATTACAATGTGTTTGAAATTATGTAACATCATTAAAATAAACCGCAAATGGTTTTTCCCCATAGACCGTAATGTAACGGAATTCTTTTGAGTGTCCCTGTAAAAAAACTATAAGTGCTACACACTTCAGTTGAAATAAGGAACATGATGTAGATAACAACAATAACATATAAAAATTGCAGGGCAATCCGAGCATATTTACGGGAGTTAGAGCATGGACAGACGGCAGACGGCCATACGGCCAGACAAACCGAAGTCATAAACACTTTTCAACTAGGTTGGAAAGTGTTAATAAAAATGGGATTGCCTAAGATACATGGCGATCATTGTAAATGGGCACTATGGTTTTACGCTCATAAATTGTTAATGCGGTGATCAAAATAACGCGGCTCTGTGTATTTCTCAGCCATATATCGTTAATGCAGCGATCTCTATAACGTGGTTCAGTTATTTTGCGTGCATAAATTGTTAAAATGAAATCAATTTAAGAGGTTGCACGCCTATAAACTGATTATACGGCAATCACTATAAGGAAGTCTTGTGCATACCCGAACCCATAAATATGGTGATCAGTATTTAAATCGCAAATCTTTACTTCCTAAAAATGTATTTTGAAAAGAGCAGGAAATGTATTATATCTATCTATCTATCTATATTATAAAGGACAAACGTGTCCGTGCGTAACGCTTCTATCTATCTATCTATCTATATTATAAAGGACAAACGTGTCCGTGCGTAACGCTGACGTCATTTTGCGAATGGCAGCAGTTGACGATGAAATTTCGGTTTCGTAATTTTAACTATTGCAATTTTTTTAATTCTAAACATCTCACATTTTTAATTTTTACACCTTTATATAGGAAAAAAATCTACTTTTAAATGCAATTTGTTTGAAAAATTGATTGATTTATTATGGCTTTTAAAATAAAAAAAATATTTAAAAAATTCATATTTTTTACTTTTTTTGAGCTTAATGGTTGCCATTGGCATTTTTTTCCATTTTGGCGAGCGGATATTATCGTTGATTAAAGAATTAAAATGGCTATTATAAGTTAGAAATTAATATAGACACCTTGAAAAGTAAAAGAAAAAACTGTACTGATTTCACAAAAAATACAAAATAATAATAATAATAATAATAAACGTTTTGATGAGCGATAATTTCATAAATCGAAGTTATTTAATTCAAAAATCAAAGGAATGTCTGTGATACATAAAAATATTTTTCAATGTAAAATATTTTTCAATGTGATTCAAATAATATTTGGCCATTTATCGTTTGCGCCAGGATTATCACGATCAAAAATCAATTTATGATGAACTTTCGCTTGCTGTTTTAAATGAAAATTCTAAGGGGTTTTTTATTGACGCATCAGGACTGGCAAAACATTTTTACTTAATGCAATTTTTAAAATGGTGAAAATTATATAATATGGTTGCGTTAGCTGTTTCATCTTTTGGAATCCCAGCTTTGTTATTAGATCAAGGTAGAATAGCACATTCAAGATTCAAATAACGCTGAATTTGAACGAAACATCTACGTGTGCTATTAATGAACATTCTGACCTTACTGAATTAATAAGAGAAACGAAGTTAATCGTCTAGGATAAAGCACCCATGGTGGGTAAATTAGTATTTGAATGTATAGAATAGACCGTACGCTTAAAGACATAAAAAAACAATGATTCCCCATTTGGTCGAATAGTAGTTGTATTTGCTAGCGACTTTAAACAGATTTTGCCTAGATTCAAACAGATAGAAAAAAAATTATTTTATTAAATTTTGATGCTGATCTTGCGTAATCGGGTCCATGTCAAGGGATGATGTCACACATACATGATATTGTCAAGATAAGGTTTAATGTTAATAATAATCTATATTATAAACCAACACATGTCTGATTGTTGCTGAAGTCACTTTGATGGTAGCATCGAACTGGGTAATAAATTTCGCTTTCACTGTATCTTTTAAAACTTCTACATATAGCACAATTTCAATTTCTACTCCGTCGAATAGAAAAAAATGCAAACACTGTGAAAAGTGTGTTTGAATTTACTGATTTTTTTTTATGACTTTTAAAATAATTTCTAAGCATGAAATATTTTAAAATCTATCTCTATTACGTGCAGTCCGATTGCGAAAGATTAAGCCGTTTGCATTTAAAACAGGATAAGAAGTTCCGCATTTATTCCCGGCTAATTTTACAGAACGAAATTAAAACTTCATCAAAATATAAATAAAAATAATAATATAATATAAATAAAATGCAAATTTAACAGACATGTTCTCAAACTATGCGCTTAAACAGTTGAAATTTTCAGAATAAAACAAGTTGGAAATTGTACGTCAAACGTTACAAACGAGGTGCGTTCATACGCACGTTTTAGAATTAAATTCATGATATCCCGTGCGTAGAACGAGTTTAAACAGCTAGTTAAGTATATATTTTATGACACTGTTCATACAAATATCTTAACTAGTTATATAAATATTCAGATATATATGTATCAGCTAGTTATATAAATATTCAGATCTTGATGATTTTTAATTCTGTGAAATGAATTATATCGTCTGCAGATTAATTTCTGTCATAAAATAAGTATCTCGGTCGCTTGACGATTTAACATCCATCGGAAGCTCCTATAACAAAAAAGCACCAATTTAAAAAAAAAAAAAATCAAATTTCTTAATAAATATTTTTATTAATATCTCCTAAAGTTTTGATTCGATTTTAATAAAATTTGAAATGTCTCGACAAAATTCTGCAAAGATAATATATTTTAAATTGCAAACCATTTGGTTGGGTAGTTTTTGCGTTGTTATATGCGGACAGACAGACAGACAGACGGACGGACAGACAGACGGACGGACCAAACGACGCACATACGGGTATTTGCGTTATCTACGCGGCCAAAATTATTTTATGTTATATATCTAATCTAAAGGATACCAATTGAAAGAAAGAATACATTTATTAAATTTATACAGACGATTTATTAAAATAAAGCACAAACTTTATTTTTAAAAACCTTCTTTCATCTTCGTCACTCTCTGAAGAATCGCATCACGAACATTGGTAAAATAAGAGCAAATGTTCTGGCAAAAAGGAGTTCATCCTTCTTACTTTTACTTTTCTCATACTACTTATCTGATGTTAATAGTAGCCGATTAAAAATATATTTGTTGCAATTTTCCCTCGAGATTTTTCGCGCGAAATCTGGGTGGTATAGCTATAGCCTAAAATGCTTATTACGCGCTTCTGCGGTCTCTTCTGAAAGCTGCCCAATGGGCATTAATGCCTTTTTAATGATAACTGCACCATTAATTAATATTTTGTGCATTGTTGGAGTCATTGGATGCGACTGGTACAAATCTACATATAAACGAGCAGTATCTAATGCATATTTCTCGTATTTTTCCAGATTAATTATATGTCCATTTAAAATTGTCTCCAGTATGACTTTTAAGCGGTATATTAGGTCATAACTAATACCTGTTATGTCAAAAGCCAATTTGGGGTCTTCAAAAAAACTCCTACTTGTATTACCGTCATTGGTATTGCCAAAATTTGCATTTGGTATGTCTACCAGTAAACCAGTTTCTTCGCAAAATCTTTCCTGGATTTCGAGTTTTTTTCCAGTTCAGTTTTTTCTCTGCTTCAGTCTTCCGCTCTCTACATTTCTTTACTGGCAACATATAAGCCAAATCTAGAATGCGTTCAAAAAGTTTAATTCTAGCGTGTAAAATTGAAAGGCCAAACTTGACAGCTTCAGAATTAATATCATTTTGAATATTAATTTTGTTGAAGTCCTTAGAAGTTGCCCCATATATGTAGCATCGACTTGTGGATTTTAACCACCTATGCTTAATTTGCGATGTAAAGTGTACAAAATTGCGTTTTTAGCTCTCAATTTGGTCTTCTGTGTAACCTTCACCCGATATTAGTTGATATTTTAAGAAAATTAATTTATCTTCTAAATTGGACAAATAAAAGCTCTGCATTCGATCAAATAAATATGTACGGGTCACAATCCTTACTTCCTAGGCACCTTGTGAACCTACAATAAAAATATTTTCTTTTGGAATACTATTTACGATAGTCAATTTTTTTTTATATTTGGTAAAGAATAGTTCAAAGCGCCAACACATACACATCCGCACTTTTCCGCGGCAGATTCTTTGATTTTTTACAACTCAAGGCTTCAAACTTTCGATTCAGTTAGAAATTATAACAGGATGTGACTGGATAGTACAACAAACACTTGATTAAGTAAAATAGTTTAGAAATAATCTTACTCTAATATGAGGGTACCTTCAAAGTACAAAAACTAAATTTCAGAATGATAAAAAATAAAAAATATATATTAAAGTTTTGCATTATTACCTGTTGTATTAGGATCCATCACAAACACTTTCAAAATAAACGTAAAATAATAAATATTTCACTGCAAAGTTAATGTTTTTACACGAATGCCGAGAACAGACACACACAACAAGTTGAACGGTCGAATTTCGACTAAAGTTGAACGAGTCGCGTGCACGGGGGAAAGGTGGAAAGGGTTGGGTATTGTTCTCGAAACTGTCCCCTAACTCAGGTTGTCGTCCTTTTTCACGCCCTTAGTACTTTAATAATTTGACTTTTGGCCGCGTAGAACGTTCAAATACCCGTATGTGCGACGACTATAGGTGCTACGTATTTATATAATTACGAACGCACCTAAAAAGCAGCGAAATGTTGGACGATTCCTTTGGCCGTTAACTCCTGGAATGCGGCTAATAGAAAAGTATCGCTTTATTGAATTTCGAAATTTTATTTGAAATTATTATTGATATTATTTTTATAAATATTATTTTTTACGATGTTAATGAATCAGTTTAATATATATATAATAAGTATGAAAAAGCTATTAGAATTATAAAAAAAATGGTTTTTGCCTATTTTCTGTAACCGGGAAGCCCGGGCTCGATTCCCTAGTACTTATAAAAGAGTATGTCCTGGCTGGCTCATAATCAACGCCGAGCCTCAACCGTTGGTCCTAGGGCAATGAAAATTGGAAGACATGTTCCTTACACAATGTAGGCACCCACTAAGAAAGGATTTTTGAAATTGACACCCTAAGGTGATTAAATGGGGGTGGGGGGTCGAAAGTTTTAGGTCATTTCGACTTTTCGCCATAACTCAGAAATAATAAGAAACTATTACTGATTTTTTTATTATGTACTAGCAAGCTACGCCCGCTACGCTGGTCAATTTCTTTTAACGAACCTTTAATCCAACAAAATATTGACATTTCATAAATAACTTTTATATTTTAACAGAATAATAAGGCTACTATAATTTGTGACTCGTGCTATAGCCAATATACACGTCAGGACACGTCGCCCTTATCATTATCTTTTTACGCATGAAGGTTTCGCTATGGTATTCCATTGGAAAATTTGGTAATTTTTGAAATTCAATATTTGAAAAACGGCATAATCATTAGATTTGAAATTTATATCAAGAAAAATACAATTTTTTACCTTTCAAACGCAGTTTGTCTAACAATTTTCTGACAAATACTTTTTGAGCTATCATTTTTTTCAGTAACTTCAAATGTTTCATTTTCCGAGATTAATCTGGTGCAACAATTAGCGAAAAACCCAGTCGTCAGCAACGCATAGTTTTTTATTAAAGAGGCTGTTGGAGCAGGGATTGTCACCACCAATTTGCCACCATCACTTTTGAAATCGGTTCCGTGGTTCCAGAGATTCCATAGAAATTGTAATTTAGAATGACTTCAGAACGCTTTTCGCTCATTTCACCCATTTAAATTTCGATTTTTTTTTTAATTTATTCTTAGAGAGCATTTACATCTTATAAGTAACTACAATGCTAAATTTCAAATTTCTTGCCCCTTCAGTATAAAAAATAAAAATAAAACTGCCCAGTTAAACTGAGGGCATTGAGTTCACAGGCTATTCACACTAATTGTATATTATACTCTTATTTCAAAGAATTTGAAATAAACCCATCGAAAAATAAAGAAATAAACAATATATTAAGGGGGGGGGTCCTCCCCCCGTTACCCCCCCCCCCATAGTTAACTAATGAACCCCTTAAACTAATCAGGTAAATCTCTAATTACAATGAATATATATACAAAATTTGAAGAAAATCGGATAATTCTGCATGAAAAACCCATTTATATAAATTAAGGCGGGATTAGCCCCCTCCGTTCCCCCCCCCCTTTATACTTAACCAATCAATCCCGAAAACTAATCAGGGAAGCGTCTTAACCCAATGAACCTATAAACAAATTTTGAAGCAAATGGGATAATTCTGCATGAAAAACCCATTTATATAAATTAAGGGGGGGGGATTAGCCCCCCCCCGTTCCCCCCTTTATACTTAACCAATCAATCCCGAAAACTAATCAGGGAAGTGCCTTAACACAGTGAACCTATAAACAAAATTTGAAGGAAAACGGAATAATTCTGCATGAAAAACCCATTTATATAAAATAAGGGGGGATTAGCCCTCCGTTCCCCCCTTTATACATAACCAATCAATCCCGAAAACTAATCAGGGATGCGCCTTAACACAGTGAACCTATAAATAAAATTTGTAGGAAATGGGATAATTCTGCATGAAAAACCCATTTATATAAATTAAGGGGGGTATTAGCCCCCCGTTCCCCCCCTTTATACTTAATCAATCAATCCCGAAAACTAATCAGGGAAGCGTCTTAACCCAATGAACCTATAAGCAAATTTTGAAGCAAATAGAATAATTTTGCATGAAAAACCCATTTATATAAATTAAGGAGGACTTAGCCCCCCGTTCCCCCCTTTATACTTAACCAATCAATCCCGAAAAGTAATCAGGGAAGCGTCTTAACCCAATGAACCTATAAACAAAATTTGAAGAAAAACGGAATAATTCTGCATGAAAAACCCATTTATATAAATTAAGGGGGGATTAGCCCTCCGATCCCCCCCCCCCCTTTATACTTAACTAATCAATCCCTAAAACTAATCAGGGAAGCGCCTTAACTCAGTGAACCTATAAACAAAATTTGAAGGAAAACGGAATAATTCTGCATGAAAAAACCATTTATATAAATTAAGGGGGGGGGGAATTAGCCCCTTGTTCCCCCCCCCCTTTATACTTAACCAATCAATCCCGAAAACTAATCAGGGAAGCGCCTTAACACAGTGAACCTATAAACAAAATTTGAAGGAAAACGGATATTTCTATGAAGAGTTATCGCATTACGTACGTACAAACATACATACAGAACCGGCTGGCAAGCTCTCAGGGCTTGATAGCCAGTTTGATAGCTAAAAAATCGCAATTTTAGAACGTTTTTTCTCCTGCACCCCCTGGGGTTAGTGGCACCGACATAAAATATAGCCTATCTTGGAGCAGGGGTTGTCACCATCAATTTGCCACCATCACTTTTGAAATCGGTTTGGTAGTTCCAGAGATTACCCCCTACAAACAAACAAACAAACAATCTTTACTCCTTTATAATATTAGTATAGGAACGGAATAATTCTGCATGAAAAACCCATTTATATAAAATAAGGGGGAATTAGCCCCCCGTTCCCCCCCCCCTTTATACTTAACCAATCAATCCCGAAAAGTAATCAGGGAAGCGTCTTAACCCAATGAACCTATAAACAAAATTTGAAGGAAAACGGAATAATTCTGCATGAAAAACCCATTTATATAAATTAAGGGGGGGATTAGCCCCCCGATCCCCCCCCCTTTATACTTAACTAATCAATCCCGAAAACTAATCAGGGAAGCGCCTTAGCTCAGTGAACCTATAAACAAAATTTGAAGGAAAACGGAATAATTCTGCATGAAAAACCCCTTTATATAAATTAAGGAGGAATTAGCCCCCCGTTCCCCCCCTTTATACTTAACCAATCAATCCCGAAAAGTAATCAGGGAAGCGTCTTAACCCAATGAACCTATAAACAAAATTTGAAGGAAAACGGAATAATTCTGCATGAAAAACCCATTTATACAAATTAAGGGGGGGGGATTAGCCCCCGATCCCCCCCCTTTATACTTAACTAATCAATCCCGAAAACTAATCAGGGAAGCGCCTTAACTCAATGAACCTATAAACAAAATTTGAAGGAAAACGGAATAATTCTGCATGAAAAACCCATTTATATAAATTAAGGGGGGGGGGAATTAGCCCCTTGTTCCCCCCCCTTTATACTTAACCAATCAATCCCGAAAACTAATCAGGGAAGCGCCTTAACACAGTGAACCTATAAACAAAATTTGAAGGAAAACGGATATTTCTATGAAGAGTTATCGCATTACGTACGGACATACATACAGAACCGGCTGGCAAGCTCTCAGGGCTTGATAGCCAGTTTGATAGCTAAAAAATCGCAATTTTAGAACGCTTTTTGCTCCTGCACCCCCTGGGGTTAGTGGCACCGACATAAAATATAGCCTATGTTGGAGCAGGGGTTGTCACCATCAATTTGCCACCATCACTTTTGAAATCGGTTTGGTAGTTCTAGAGATTACCCCCTACAAACTAACAAACAAACAATCTTTCCTCCTTTATAATATTAGTATAGATTTTGCATGATATTTTTCCAAGAAAAAGTTTTCTTTTTTGTTTTTAATTTCACATTTTATAAATTGTGTTTGCGCTTTTCATCTTTTAGTGATCTGATTTAAATTTTTATACAAAATATAATACATTTCCTCCTCTTTTCAAAGTATATTTTTTGGAAGTAAAGATTTGCGATTTAAATACTGATCGTCATATTTATTAAACTATATAGATTTGTTATCCTGAATTTCAACTCTACCTAAAACTTCTACTGAGATAATGGGAAAATAGCATAAAATATTCGACCTCTATTTAATCCCCCTCAATGGCTGAATTTCTAAAACTGCTGAAATAAATGTTTAACTATTATTTTAGTAGATTTGTTATCCTGAATCTAACGATCCTACGTACTACTTCATGCTCCTACATATAACTTGGCAAAATGACATAAAACATTCAACCCCCATTTAACTCCCCCTAGTGGCTGAATTTCTAAAATCGCTCAAATACATGTTTAACTATTTTTTGTAGATTTGGTATCCCGAATTTCTCGCTTTTAACTAAAACTGCTGTTGAGATACAGCGAAAAGGCGAAATGACCTAAAACATTCGACCCCCCCCCCCCCCCCAATTTAACCTCCTTAAGGTGTGGATTTTTAAAATCTGTGAAATATGTGTTTAACTATCTTCTAGTAGATTTGTTATCCTTAATTTCACGCTTTTGACTAAAACTGCTGTGGAGATATGGCGAAAAAGTGAAATGACCTAAGATATTTGACCCCTCCCCTCCCCCCCCCCCTTTTAACAGCCTTAGTGGTCTAATTTCTAAAATCGCCGAAATACGTGTTTAATTATTTTTTTTAGTAGAATTGTTAGCCTGAATGTCACGCTCTTATATAAAACCGCTGATGAGGTATGGCGAAAAGGTGAAATCGAAGAAAACTTTCGACCCCCCGGTTAACCACCTTAGAGGTTGAATTTCTAAAATCGCCTGAAATACATGTTTAACTATTCTTTAGTCGATTTGTTATCCCGAATTTCACGGTCATACCATAAACTGCTGCTAAGATATGGCGAAAAGACGAAATGATCTAAATGATGATCCGAAATGATGATTCGGGTGTGAATTTTCAAAAATCCTTTCTTAGTGGGTGCCTACATTGTGTAAGGAACATGTTTTCCAAATTTCATTGCTCTAGGACCAACGGTTTAGGCTCGGCGTTGATTATGAGTCAGTCAGGACTTACTCTTTTATAAGTATAGATGATTGCTTGTGTATATGAAAATGGGAATAGATTGCAGAAAATATGTTGCCAAATTTTCTTCTCTCACCAAGGTCATTTCTCTATTTTGCCAAGACCCTTATACTGAGAAAATACTGAATTATAAAAAAAAAAAAAAAAAATGAAGCACTGAAACAGAAGTTTAATGAATTCATGCGAAAGCATTTCCTTAGATTTTGCAAAACTTTTCCAGAAATGTCTTAACCCTTTCAGGGACAAAGTACTTACGTTTCTAAAATGTTGAAATCATTGAATCACACCGGGATTTATCAACAAATTTATTTGAAATTAGCTAAAATATTTTCTTCACGTACATTACAAAAGCAAAATTTGAATCCAAAATTCCGGTGCGATTGTGGTGTTTGGTAAATAAAATTAAGTGGGATAAATAATATCCCACCGCCCTTCAAGGGGTTAAATACATAAATCAATATTTGGCACACCATTTTTTTGCAAACCCTATGGGAATTTAAACATGGGATATGCAAACTTTGTGGGCCAGCAGCCATTTAAACGTCAAACTTCGCTGAAGTATTAACAGCTTAACGAAATATTTAAAAAATAAATACTTTCAATTTTTGTAAATCCTAATGAACTGCATATCCAATTGGAAGATAATCCTTAAATTACGTAATCTACTGATCACTACTGATGTTCCGATTCAGTACGCATATACACAGCCATGCTTAAACTAAGAAAACAAATAAACAATAGGTGACACACATGTAAAAATTAGCACAGATGTCATATATGCATCACATTTTTCCTCCGCCAATTTGGCGAAAACTTTTTTTTTAATATTAGCTACAAATAGCATGCAATAATAGCACGTGATTTTTTATTTCAATTTTTATTTCAATATATAAAAATAAAATAACTTAATAAATGAAATAGCTTCTATTATTTTAAAAAGGGAAAAAAAAATAAATAAATGATAATTTGATATAAATGAATATTGATATACATAATAAAAATAAAAAATAAAAGTAAATAAACAACAATAAACAACTATAATGAAAAAACAAAGTTTTCGCCAAATTGGCGGGGGGTGGGGTGGAAATCACGCCAATGTGGTGCGTATATGACAGTTGTGCCTAAAAATTAAAGGTACTCCTCTATTATCTCATCGACCACTTTTCATAACAAACAAGAACGAAAAATCATGCGTCAAGCATAGATTATGTAACACTTTCCAACGCTTCCAAAATAATTTTACGAATCATACTCTTTAATAAGCTAAAAGATAACATCTAAGTAATCCGAATACTTTTATTCAGCCCTGTATAGGATCCATAGATTTGTATATATACTACATAGGATGCTAAATTTTAGTTCAGTTAGGAAACACGTAGCACAGTTTAAAATTCTCCGTCTGGAGTTAAATAATACGGAAATGTGTTCCCGAACTTTTGTGCTTCCCTGTATAGAATCTACAGAATTTATACACACCACGTAATATACAAAAAGCGATTTAAAATTAAAATCGCGTTCAGTAACTTAAAACGCACTTCCAGGAATTATTGTTAACATACAGTAGAGAATTCTTTTGTGTGTCCCTGTAAATGAACGATGACTGATATACACACAATATTCTGTAGTAGGTCTCTTGTAATGAACCTTATATAAATTTCAATGCGTTTAAAATAGGGAAACATTATTTAAATAGACCGCAGACGATTTTTCTCCATAGACGTAATGTAACGGAATTCTTTTGACTGTCCCTGTAAAGTAAGTATAAGTGCTATGCACACCCTATTCCATATTAAGCTTCTTCTAATGCACCTTAGTGATATATATAAATTTCAATGCGTTTAAAATAGTGAAACATTATTTAAATAAACCGCAAATGATTTTTCCCCATAGACCGCAATGTAACGGAATTCTTTTGAGTGTCCCTGTAAAAAAACTATAAGTGCTACACACTTCCGTTGAAATAGGGAACATGCTATAGATAACGATTATAACATATAAAAATTGCAGGGCAATCCGAGCATATTTACGGGAGTTAGAGCACGGACAGACGGCCAGACGGCAGACGGCAAACGGCCAGACAAACCGAAGTCATAAACACTTTTCAACTAGGTTGGAAAGTGTTAAAAAACTATCGCCAAATTGTAAGATTAAACGCCAAAAACGCAGTCCCATTTACTTGATGTCAGAAGCATTATACGTGTTTGTTATGTCATCAAGTGTTTTTTAATTCGACATTTGCGTGCATTTTTCATTATGTTATTAGTTATTTCATTAATTAAAATAACAATTGTGTCCTTAAATTCTTATATTTTATTTATTTATTTATTTTGATATTCAAATGGCAATGTTCTCCCGTTTATTGGGCGTTACAGTTTGGCGATAGTTTTTTGTTATGAAAAGTGGCCGACGGGATAATAGAGAAGTACCAAATTAAATAAAAACCCGTTTAAAAGCTCGATTTTTTTTTCTCGAAATGTACATGCAAGAAAAAAAAATTAACAATCGCATTTTAACTGCATTAAAGGATGCCGTCATCCGCTTTGTGAGGAAAACACGGAGCAAAGAAACAAAAAATAAAATAAATAAGCATATAACAAAGCATATGCATTTTAAGCTACGCGTGAAATTTCTATCGATCGATAGTGTCTTTTTCTTAAAAATTTGAATGTAAATTTTTCTTTTTAATCATAAATATAAAATAATCACGTGCGGAAACGTCCAACGTTATCGTTACTATTTATTTATTTTAAAAGCATATGCCCCCGTCAAAAATAACGGAAAAGTATTATTTTAAGTTTAGAACGTTAAGTCAGATTATTGACATCTTATTTCATTTAAACAGATTATATAAATTGAAATATTGCATGTGTTTTAATTAGAGATCCAATGTGAGGATTTCTGTAATGTTGTCTTACAGTCATCTTGTTTTATGCGCGATCATTCCAAAAGTGGCAAATCATCAGTATCACTCCAAAAACTGGGTTTGCAAAAGTAAACCTCCAGAGGAAGAATATATATTGTACTTCCTATGCTTTTAACTGTAATTTGAACTCTAACTTTTGCTTAAAGTGAAGACTGCGTAAAAATTTTAGAATGGTTAATTTTAGGAATTACAAAAAATACATTTTTTTTTTCTCTTTTAATGCTATTTTTTATTTCTAAAATATGAGAGACTTGTTACTTTGAAACAAAGCTTTTTTTGAAAGCAGCTTAATCAACTGATTATTTTTTGGAAATCTACTGATTTCTTTTGCGTAAGCTGGCAGGGCACAGATGTCATATCGCGACCTACCGAGGCTAACGAAAAAGACAGGCTACCGCGGTGCGTTCTACTTATCTTTTTTTACGGACCGCTAGAGTGACGTGATGCTCTTTTCGTACACTTGCATTGGTGCATTCGAGCATCACGTGACTCTCGCGGTCTGTAAAAAAAGATACGCGTAAAGCACCGTGGTAGCCTTTCTTTTTCGTTAGCCTCGCGACCTACGTAATACACGGCCGCTTCATGACTTTTATGACGTCTCAGGGACTGGATCATCTCTACACGGCGAGATGAAGCACGACTAGGTCGCGGATGAAGCACGAATAACGAAATACATGGTTTTGGGATGGACACAACTAAAAAGTTTACAAATTTACAACAGGTTTTTTTTTATTATTATTATCTCTTAAATTTAATAATGGTGATCTACAAGTAACCCCAGGTGTTGGTTGCTAGAATGCAGATTTAAAAAATTATATATATATATATATATTTGTTTAATTTTTTTAAATATCGATTTACCAGCATCTGATACTACTTAAAACGGAACAGCTGTCGCAGACGCACCGGGGTTGGCGCGTTTTTTGTTTTGCGCTAATTTGGCGAGAAAAACCCCGCTTTCGGGTACCTGTTAGGCCTAGCTTGCTTAACAGCATGTTAGTAGTTTTATTTTATCATGATTCGGATAATTTTTATCTTGTCGTATAAACACAGAACACTGGTGTCACATGAAATCTGAAAGTGTGCAAATAAAATAAACTTTTATAAAAAAAATTTAACCGACTTAGAAAAAAACACCAAAAAGTATTAAATAATTCTTTAAAACTCTCTAATCACAAAATGTTATCCATTAACCACAAATCCGATATCATGTGTCGGAATAAAAACGATAAATTTAATATGTAGTTTTATACACACCAAATATGGATTTTCGAGGGAATATAATTTATACAAGAGGAGAATATACAGACTTATGATTTAGTTTACGTATAGTACATATGAAAAGCAATCAATTACTTTTTGAAATCGGTGCCAAACTACCTTAAGTATAGTAAGAATTCTGAATATATTGTACCTAGTATCTACAAATTTATCGATTGGGGTTTTTTGGTACCGACTTCAAAAAGAAATTGATTGCTTTTCATATGTATATTCGTAAACTAAATCATAAGTCTGTAAATCCATCTCTTGTAAAATATATTCTCTCGAAAATCCATGTTTGGTGGGTATTAAACTGTGCATATTAAATTTATCGTTTTTATTCCGAAACGTGATATCGGATTTGTGGTTAAAGGATAACGTTTTGTCATTAGAGAATTTTAAAGAATTATTTAATACTTTTAGTGCTTTTTTTAAGACGGTTAATATATATAATTTTTTTTTTTTTTTTTTGTAAAAGTTTATTTTATTTCCTACTTTTTAGTTATTAATGCAGTAATACACAATTATCTTGATTTCAACATCTGCTGAATAAATAAATAATTTGTAATAGAGATTATAATATACCAAAATTATTCATTAAATAAATATTTTTTAATAAAATCTTTGAGAGAATCAAATTCTCGTCAATCTGGATGACAATTAGCGAAATTTCGCCAAATTTGGCGATAAAAATAGGTTGCCATAAATAAAGCCAACATGGCTATAGTTAAATAATTCGATAAAATTCTCATTCAGATTGCCAAGAACTGTAAATCCATCTCTTGTAAAATATATTCTCTCGAAAATCCATGTTTGGTGGGTATTAAACTGTGCATATTAAATTTATCGTTTTTATTCCGTCACATGATATCGGATTTGTGGTTAAAGGATAACGTTTTGTCATTAGAGAATTTTAAAGAATTATTTAATACTTTTAGTGCTTTTTTTATGACGGTTAATATATATATATATATATATATATATATATATATATATTGTAAAAGTTTATTTTATTTCCTACTTTTTAGTTATTAATACAGTAATACACAATTATCTTGATTTCAACATCTGCTGAATAAATAAATAATTTGTAATAGAGATTATAATATACCAAAATTATTCATTAAATAAATATTTTTTAATAAAATCTTTGAGAGAATCAAATTCTCGTCAGACTGGATGACAATTAGCGAAATTTCGCCAAATTTGGCGATAAAAATAGTTGGCATAAATAAAGCCAACATGGCTATAGTTAAATAATTCGATGAAATTCTCATTCAGATTGCCAAGAACTGCGAATGAATCTTCTGTAATAGGGTTCCACGCATTTTAGCATCCGTTTTCCAGTAAAAAAATGTTTTTTTCGAAAGGACAAGCTTATGTGCTTTAAGTCGAGCTAAGAGCTTATAAGGATTAGCTTTGTGGGATTTGGAGCCTAACAAACTTCGAAATAAACCATACGATCAGAAGTTCGCTAGCTGAGATGCAAAGACTACGAGCGCTGTCTGCTTAATGCGTTGAGTAAATAACCAGAAAAAGACTGAATGTTTTCTACACTACATATCGAATTATTTAAATAATAAAGTTTATAGCGGTGCTAAAAATATTTACAGCTCAGAGTTAGAAGCCATTGTCCTTTTTCAGGAAATCATCATCATCATCATATATATTATTTCTCCTGTCAACATCCCTTTTTCTCAGAAAATACGAAACGCAGAACCACGAATGAGATACCGTATGAAAGGTTTCTGAACCGGCTTCTGACATAGCACACTTAACATTTCGTTAAAACATGTTTTTGATTAAAAATTGCTGTTAATTAAAAATTAAATCGGCATTGTTTTCATAACTGAAATGAAAGGTTTTCCTAAAATTTGTGTTGCCACAATTATAAAAAGAAATAAACGGTACAAAAAAGATAAAGTATGATTTCTCCACGCGATTAATTTAATATTTATTTTTAAAAAGCAAAATTTAATTAAAATAAAAGATAGGCTTTATTATATTAGAAATGCATTCAATTTATTTCATGTTTTTCAAGAATAAACGGATGACATCATCTTTTAATGCAGTTGAAAAAAATATCGAGCCTTTAATCGGGTTTTTATAACTTTTATACGTGCGTCATCTATTTTTATATTTATCATGTTTGTGTATATGCGTACTGTAACGGAGTAATAGTACATTAACTTATTTAATGATTATCTTGGCAAAGTAAAGAAAGTGACATTGGCGAGAGAAGAAAATTAGCCAACATATTTTTTGGCAACCTATTCACAAAAATTATTTGTCATAAAACACACACAATGAATAATACATTATATAACATACAATGTTTAATTTAATATAAGGGAAGCGCCTTAACACAGTGAACCTATAAACAAAATTTGAAGGAAAACGGAATAATTCTGCATGAAAAACCCATTTATATAAAATATGGGGGGATATGCCCCCCGTTCCCTCCTTTATACTTAACCAATCAATACCGAAAAACTAATCAGGGAAACGCCTTAACACAAAAAAAAAAGCCTTACCTATCGCTATAAAAATTACACGTTTTTCTATTACTGGCCAACGCAATTAAATTTCATTTCGAAAACACAGAGAACGTGCTACGAACGTTATTATTCCAAACCACAAATGATCGTTTGACCTTGAAAAGTAGCAGTTAACATTGCCTATTTCTTGCAGGAAGCTATAAGTTTATTCAGAAAATTAAGAGACAATATTATATATTGTATTATTTAAAATTAAAAGCGAATCTTAATAAACACTAATTATAATATTAGTTAAAAAATAAAAGAGAATTTAAACATAACGGTTGACAATTTACGCCATGGAGTTTCAGTTTTGCTCTTTTTTCGTTTCTTTGGCGATTTCATAAATCTCTATATTTATAAAAGAACATGTCCTGATAACTCAGAATCAACGCCGAGCTTTATTTTGCTCCTAGGACTATGAAATTTGGAAGATATGTTTCTTACACAATGTAGACGCCCACTAAGAAAGGATTTTTGAAAATTCACCCCTAAGGGAGATAAATAGGGGGTCGAAATTTTTAGATCATTTCGCCATATCTCAGAAGTTATAGGTAGAAGCAAGAAATTCAGGATAACAAATCTACTTAAAAAAATAGTCAAACACGTATTTCAGTGATTTTAGAAATTCAACCACTAAGGGAGTCTTCTGGTTGAAAGTTTTAGGTAATTATGCCTTTTCGCCATATCTCAGCAGCAGTTTTAGATAGAGGCGTGAAATTCAGGTTACTCAATCTACTAAAAAATAGTTAAACACGTATTTCAGCGATTTTAGAAGTTCAACCACTAAAGGGGTTAAATGGGGGGTCAAAAGTTTTAGATCATTTCGTCTTTTCGCCATATCTCAGCAGCAGTTTTCGGTAAGAGCGTGGAATTCAGGATAATAAATCTACTAAAAAATAGTTAAACATATATGTCAATGATTTTAGAAATTGAACCAATAAGGGGGTTTAATTTGGATGTCGAAAGTCATTTAGTTCATTTCAACCTTTCGTCATAGCAGCAGTTTTAGGTAAAAGCATGAAATTCAAGATCTACTAAAAAAAAATAGTTAAACACGTATTTCAGTGATTTCAGAAATTCAGCCAATTAGGGGGGGGGGTTAAATGGGGGTCGAATGTTCTAAGCCATTTTGCCATATCTCAGTAGAGGTTGTAGATAGGAGCGTGAAATTAAGGATAACAAATGTACTAAAAAATATTTAAATAGGTATTTCAGCTCTTTCAGATATTCATCCACCAAGGGGGTTAAACGGGGGTCGAACGTTTCAGGTCATTTCGCCATTTCTCAGCAGTTTTAAATACGAGCGGGAAATTCAGCATTACAAATCTACTAAAAAATAGTTAAACACGTAATTCAGCTATTTAAGCTGAAGCGAGTTTGCCGCCAACATCGGCTATGAACCCGATCATGGAAGATTAGTCGAATAAAACAACTATAGCTGATTTTTTATCAGGTATTTTGCGCGACATTTTTCAGGCAAAGGTTTTTTTAATTTCATATTTTATAAATTGTTTTTGCGCTTTTTGTCTTCTAGCGATCAGATTAAAATTTTTATACAAA
The DNA here is from genome assembly GCA_963931845.1 of Maratus michaelseni. Lineage (NCBI taxonomy): Eukaryota > Metazoa > Arthropoda > Arachnida > Araneae > Salticidae > Maratus > Maratus michaelseni. Next base: position 167,540,277 of record OZ007593.1, on the reverse strand, counting down.
ATAGAATACATTTCCTCCTCTGTTCAAAATACATTTTTTGGATTTAAAGATTTGCAATTTAAGTGCTAACTGCCATATTTATGTGCTCGAGTATGCACAAGGCTGCGTTACAGTGATTGTCGTATAATCAGTTTACAGGCGTGCAACCCAATGGGCTCTGTTAAAATAATTTCATTTTAATGATTTATACACACATAACAACTGAATTCCTTTATAATGATTGCTGTATTAACGATATATGTCTGAGAAACACACACAGGTCTTCGTTATTTTGACCTCGACATTAACAATTTCTGGGCGAGAAACCACACTGCCGTGTATATTAAGCAATCTCATTTTTCTTTATTTTATCTAAAAGCCCTCCCTTCTCCTTAGATAATCATGGGCAGGGCCAAGCAGTACTTTGTCATGCGTCTCATGAAAAATTATTATTTATGTCACGAAATCATTATTTACGTGCTTCTTTTTTAATATTCTTATTAGTTATTTTCATATAGTTTAAAATAAAGTATTTTATTTATATTTTTCTGTTTGCATGTAAAATGCTCTTTTTGGGCCCCAAACAAAGTCAGCGCTGTACGCTGCAGAAAGTATCTGGGCCCCACTCGGAAGCGACAAGCTAGAAGGGCGAAGACCGGCTAGCAGTGTTGAATTCAGACACTTTTTTCCGGGAGGGATTTATGTGGCTCCGGGGGGGACATTATAGAGTTCCGGGGGGGGGAAATTACACTTTTTGACCATTGAAAGCATAAAATTTCAAATCTTCTGGGGGGAGGGGACATTCCCCCCCGGGCCACCCCCTGGATTCAACACTGCCGGCTAGTTAAGGATATAGGGCTGAGAAGCACACAGGGACCAGTTATTTTGATCACTGTATTAACAATTTATGGGAGTAAAATCGCAGTGCCCATTTACAATGATCGTCATGTATCTTAAAGTATCTCATTTTTGTATATTTTATCTGAAAGCTCTCTCATTCCCATGGGCAGTGCCGAGTGTGTGTGTGTCAGAGGGCTAATTGTAAAAACGAATTATTTATGCCGCAAAATCTTCATTTACGTGTTTTATTGATATACTTATTAGTTATTTTCGTATAGTTTAAAATAAAGTATTTTATTTATATTTTCTGTTTGAATGTAAATGCACTTTTTCTGGTTCCCAAGCGAAGACGGAGCTACGCTGCAGAAGGCAACTTGACCCCACACGTAAGTGACCGGCTAGAGGGGCGAAGACCGAATAGTTAATAAACGTTTGTTTTAAAAAAATTAGAAAAATTTCTGGATAAATATTTTATTTTCAAAATTTAACTAAGCAAAATAACAATATTAATTGATACATTAGTTACATAAATTAAGCCTTTTTTTTGACAAATCATATATATATACTTCTATAGAAAGTAACAATCGTTGCTTTTGAACAATCACGGCTTGGCAGTGTATTAACAATAGCCGCCAAAGCACTACAAAAGCTGCCAACTCTTCTAATAGGCGCATTCTCTGCCAGATTTTTAAATCAGCGTCTGCAGTAATTTAGCAAGGGAATTTCGGTCTGGCAAATTAATTATGGCTCATCTGATAGCCATGTTCGTAACTATGAGCGTCCCCCCACTTAAACTGCCTTACATGAAATACTTAAGGCAAGTATATAAAATCAGCCCTTGTATCTGCTAAATATTTCTATGACAAAAAAAAGTGAGTTATTTTTTTCCGAAGTCTCATGAAATAAAAGCTTTATTTAAAGATTTTGAAAGAACTATTAGAAATTAAATCTTTTTAAATCTGGAGTTATTTTATTTTGAAGCGAGAGATGGCAGCACCAGGGAAAGTCAATTTTATATGTTTATCAATTCTTTTAACTCTTGAAATTACATTTTGTGCATGTTCTCGTTGTCTCTTAAAAATGTGTTAATTGTTTCTTAAAAAAAGATATGCAGGTTTTTTATGTAATTTTTATTTAAATGCACACACGTAGGGACATAAGCTTTAATTTATCAAAATATATTGATCAAATGCAATGTACACATTGACATCAACTTATAATTTGATTTAAAAAAAAAAGAAAAGTAAAAGAAATGGCATTAAATTTACTTTCCCTTCATGAAACAGGAAGTGATTGACAAGAAGTTTTTTGACTGTACAAAATTCTTCACATTATACATGGGTATTGATTTAAAGATAAAGTTAATTTTATTTGTAGATTATATTGTATATATTACACAGTAGGGTGGAGCGAAAAAAGTGAATTTTTTTTTACAAAAAACGGGTAGGTGCCAAAAGTTGCCTTTATACTAGTACATTAAATACCTGAAATTTTACCGCTGAAAAAAAATGCCTTGAGTCTGCGCTTTTGGTCCAAATGTCGAAATTTTGGGTAAAATTTGACAATTTTTCAAAAAAAAATAAAAATTTTCTGTAGAACTGGTTATGATTTAAAAGTGTCATTTGAACCTTTATTAATAAAGATTTAAAATATTGAAACGATAAAATGATATCGTTATTCTGTATAACTGGAGCAAAACTGACAAATTTCGGTAAAAAAGGGGCGTTTTCTTTCTAGTACAGCATACAACGAATCGTTGTTTTGAATGCAGCTCTTCGCTAGTTGCTTTTACACCTACCCAGGAGTGGAGGTGGGTGCATATCATGTCCCACACGTAACCAGCACAACCACCCTACCATCTGAGAACAATGTTTTATTTATACAATGAATTGTGATTTTTTATCAGACTGGTACGAGTTTTCTGTATAATCAACCTAGTCTTGGTGTATTCATCTCTTCTTTCGTATCCACAGACTTTGGAGGATACTGGCTGTGACTTCCTTCACGTATCTTTCTACTGCTTGAGTATGAGAAGGCATGCAAAGTAACTCATTGGGGGTGTTAGTACGGGAATCTATACAGCCGTCTATTATCTTCAACAAACTTGCATTCGATAAACGCATAGTGATCGGGGGTCCTGTTACTGCAATAATTTTTCAATCAATTAGATTTATATAATCATCTGCTTCAATGTTGATTGTCAGTATTTCAAGTTTGCGTATCTCATCATTTATTCTACCTCTTGCATTTATTATGGGATGAGCAGCTAGTTGTTTAATGTGATTGCAATCAGAATTTGCTCTGAGTGTACCATTGTCCTGAATAACTTTTTAAACTATTTGTTTTATGGCGTTTGCTGTGTTGTTTAGTAGCCGAGTAGTTTTCCATAAGGTTTTAGATACATTCTTTAGCTGTGGATTACATTTTATGGTAAACCATCTTGAGGCATAAACTTAGATAACATACTTTGTGAGTGAAAATAGAGACTCTGACGCACAGTCAATGCGAATAATTAAGGTGAAGGTTTATATTCGTAGTTGTGAGCCATATTGCATGGGACAATTTTCCTGGGCTATTCGCTAGTTCTTTAGAGCAATATCCTGATGAAATAGCTCTGCAAATCTCCAGCAGGTATTTCTGGTCTGCGCTGAGTGCCTTTTCATCGATTTCAGGAAATATGTTTTCTAAATTACTCTTTATAGGTTCAAAAACTGCAATGGGGAGTGCATGGCACGTGGACAAAAATTTCCCTAATACATTTGGGCCAGAAGTTTTCCCATCGATCATGCCTAACAAATGATGCAGAGGCAATTCATTTAACTTGAGCTGGCATATGATCCATTGCAATGGTCTTTCAAGCTTCTCTTCCATACGGCGGATTACTTCAGTATGCTTCCCCGTATTCACAGGACACCGGACACCCATCACAACTCAAGCAGGAGAGGCTGGACAAATCAATATTTTCATCTTTTGAAAACTTTGATATGCATTTAAAAAAATCTTTTGATGCTCCAGATGAGGAAATGTTAGACAAAATTAGTCCCCAAATATTTGGAGCCAGGCTCTTCTAAGATAGTAACACGTTCTTCTTTCATAATTCTACGATACGCATGTTTATCAGTTATCTTTTTTTATACACATTGTGTCATCTTTTCAAGAGTCGAAATGTAAGGCTCTTATTTCTGTTTTAGGGTTCTGTTCTTTACGTTGAGACGAACAAGCCGATTGGCTTTTCCGCCTTACATTGCTTCTATCTGTAACGGTACGGGTACTGGTACATTATGTTTTCCAGTGTCATTTGCTGTACATACACAATCCTAAAAAACCGCTGAAGCAAGAACTGCAGCAGACCGATCAGAAATTCTATAGATATCACATGCTCTAGAAAAAGTCTCAACCTTCATTCGGTATAGGAGGATGAAGATGGGAATTCAATTGTATCAATTATTGAATCATTGCATACTGATTCGATTATTTCAATTTCACATGCAGCATGTTCTAATTGCGGTGCTTCTTTATTTAATCTTCCTTCTATTATTTTTTTTCTACGAGTCGTTGTATGCTGTACCAGAATGGCAACGCCCCTTTTTTACCGAAATTTGTCAATTTTGCTCCAGTTAAACATAATAAAGATATCGTTTTATCGTTTCAATATTTTAAATCTTTATTAATAAAGGTTCAAATGACACTATTAAATCATAATCAGTTCTACAGAAAATTTTTATTATTTTTGAAAAATTGTCAAATTTTACCCAAAATTTCGACATTTGGACCAAAAGCGCAGACTCAAGCCATTTTTTTTCACCTGTAAAATCCCAGATATTTGATGTACTAGTATAAAGACAACTTTTGGCACCTACCCGTTTTTTGTAAAAAAAAAATTAATTTTTTTCGCTCCACCCTATTACACAGTATATAAATACATATTTAGATAAAATTATTTTACTTATTTATCCTACTCTAAAAGTAAAGAATATTAATTATAATCAATACAAGGTCAAAGTAGATGGCACAGGTAGATTTCGAAGACGCAGACCGTGGGGCGCCTGTTTGTTGGGAATTGCGGAAGAAATGACCTTTTTGCCATGATGCGACAGTTGGAACCGCCTACTTCGAAACCTAACTTGTTTGCAAGCGGAGCCAGCAGGGATTTAATTTTTTTTTTTTTTTTTTTTTTGCTATAAGAGTTGGTCCTATAAAAAACTTATCAATATAAAAGTTTTAGATAATATTAAGAAGATTTATAATAAATTTAAGCGGATTTGAAATCTTGGAAATTGATGAAGTTATGAATTTTTTTCTTCTAAAACCCCCCTCCCACCACCCCAACCCCCCTTGGGGCCATTTTCAATTATACCACAAATCTGTCATACATAAATTTTCGGCCCTTCTCCTAGAAGTAATAATAACTTTAAACGGATTCGATACGTATCATAATTAAGAAATTATGGGTTTTTTCTGTTTTCACAAAAAGCCCCCCCCATACCCCCCCCCCCTGGTTCGATTTTGCCCATTAACGAATTTGACCGAGATTTTATGCCCCTTGATTTTATGTATCAGTTTCGAAAAGATGCGGAAGTTGGAACCGCCTACTTCGAAAAATAACTTGTTTGCAGGCGGAGCCGGCCGGGATTTTTTTTTTTGTTTTTATTTATTTTATTTTTTTTTTTGCTATAAGGGTTGGTCCTATAAAAAAACTTGGCAATATAAAAGTTTTAGATAATATTAAGAGGATTTATAATAAATTTAAGCTGATTTGATATCTTGTGAATTGACGACGTTATGAATTTTTTTCTTCTAAAACACCCCCTTCCCCCCCCCCTTGGGGCCATTTTTAATTATATCAAAAATCTGTCATACATACATTTTCGGCCCTTCTCCTAGAAGTAATAATAACTTCAAACGGATTCGATACGTATCATAAGTAAGAAATTATGGGTTTTTTTCTGTTTTCACAAAAAGCCCCCCCATCCCCCCCCCTTGGTTCGATTTTGTCCGTTAACGAACTTGACCGAGATTTTATGCCCCTTGATTTTATGTATCAGTTTCGAAAAGATGCGGGAGTTGGAACCGCATACTTGGAAAAATAACTTGTTTGCAGGCGGAGCCGGCCGGGATATTTTTTTTTTTTAATTTTTTTTTTTTTTTTTTTTTTTTTGCTATAAGGGTTGGTCCTATAAAAACTTGTCAACATAAAAGTTTTAGATAATATTAAGAGGATTTATAATAAATTTAAGCGGATTTGATATCTTGTGAATTGACGACGTTAGGAATTTTTTTCTTCTAAAACACCCCCTTCCACCTCCCCCTTGGGGCCATTTTTAATTATATCAAAAATCTGTCATACATACATTTTCTGCCCTTCTTCTAGAAGTAATAATAACTTTAGACGGATTCGATACGTATCCTAATTAAGAAATTATGGGGTTTTTCTCTTTTCACAAAAAGCCCCCCCCCCACCCTCCCACCCTTGGAATTTGACCGAGATTTTATGCCCCTTGATTTTATGTATCAGTTTGGAAGAGATCTGTGCAGAATTATTGCAGTTATCGTGTTCATAAAAAAAGTGACATAGATAGATTGATAGATAGATAGAGTTTTGAACTGGGGGTGGTTTTGGGTTCTGGGAGTCATGATCGGCGTAGATCTGCAAAAATTTTTCAAAAATTCCAACTTAGGTGAGAATGTAATAGGTAGTATTTCTTACGAAATCTACCTAAAATAGTTTATTTGTAGTTTGTGAAATTCTTTAGGATTTATGAATATTTATCAAATTTTAAAACTGAATAATTCTTGTTTTCCTGTTTCTTTGTTCTTTTCTTTTCTTTTTTTTCTTTTAATAATAATAATAATAATAATAATAATAATAATAATAATAATAATCGCATAGAAAAACAATGCAGCATTTGTTTTAATTAGAAAAAAAAAAGTTAATCCATGAAATGTTTACGAAAATTAAACTGAATAATCTAATTAACTGAATAAATTGGTTCCACGATTTTTATCTAAATACTGTCTTAATTACTTTAAATTATCTGAGTACAATACAATTTAAAAGAAAAAAATTAACTGTGTTCTAAGCTTGTTTTGAATAAGAATTAATAATATTTGTTCGTTTTTAATAATACATTTGAAAAAAAAAAAAAATTATATTATTTGCAGTTTGTAAAATTTATCATAAATATTTTACAAATTCTTAAAATAGTTCATGTTTCGTGTTTTTATTATTATTATTATTAAAAAACTCGATAAAAAACACCGCAGCATTTCTTTTTAAATGCAGCTAAAAAAGTGTTCGTGTTTAATTTCAAATGCAGATAATAGATGGCCAGTACTTGAATTACTGCGATTCAAGCGTGGACCAAACTTCATATTGGAGTCTGTTTGTTTGTTTGTTTATTGATAACATACATCTGACTTGTGTGCTTGACATCAAGTGCCCGCTTATAAGTCATCGTCAATATACAGGGACGAGATAGCCACAAGGAAATTTAAAACACCAGAGAGTTACATCCAAAAGCTCCACAAAGTGTGTGCAATGGAGCTGGCGGGAGTCGAACCCGCCGACCTGACTCTAACCACTCGGCCACGGAGGCCCCATTTTGGAGTCAAAACCGTACCACGACGTTCCCCTACCTGTCTGCAGGAAGTAGGGTTGGTTGGTTGGTTACAAAGAAATACAAAATAACATTCCTCAATCATCATTATTGTAACTAAATAAGAATTAACAAACATATACTTTTTAATCAGCAACAGCGTTTCTCACATTTAAATAAATTCAATACAGATCATGTTCTTTTAAAACAGTGATTCGCAAATAAAGCTCTAGGAAGGACTCTTGCAACATTCCATAGATGGAACTAAAATGTGTTATAAAAAAATCTATACTAATAAAAGAAAGTTTCGCTCTGTGTGTGTGCCTGTGTGTCTGTGTGTGTCTGTGTGTGTGTGTCTGTGTGTGTCTGTGTCTGTTGGCGATGGCTAGGAAAATCTAGCACACCTAGAAGTCTGTAAATTTAGGTGTGGATAGTCCAAGGTCTGGCCATGTGCACCTGAGCCTCAGAATTTTAATATTTTGATAATTAGCCTAGATATTAATTAGATTCTCATTAACCATCGCTTCTAAAATGACATATTTTAAATCAAAATGGCGAAAGAAACGAATCGTTTGCAAGCGGAAATGAACTAATTCGAAATTATTTTACTAATTAGCGAATTTTAAGAATACTAATTAAGATATCAATTTTAAAATTTCTGAGCATATGTAAAAAAAAATTCTGCATCCGTCTATGCAATTTTTGAAAAATTCGGCCGGTAATTTTTCTTAATTTATGCAAAAAACTGCTAAAAATCTGCTGGCGCCAGTGAAATAAATCCTAGAAAGTTTCAGACAGGGATCTGCTTTCATTAAAAACTGAACTACAAAGAGATCTGTTTCTTGGGCCGATCCCTCCATTTAGCTTGCGAAAATGAAAGGAAATAATTGCCAAATTTTACTAATGAACAAAAATTTAGGTAACTAATTAAGATATAGATTTGAAATTGAGGTCGGAAAGGGGGTGTCATCTGCCGGCTATTTTAGCGTAGCGTCTTCGTTATGTTCTAATTATCAGAAAAATGTAATTCTTTTTTTAATGATCGCGTTAATGTAGGTGACGGTGGTTCTCTTGAACAAATTATTCATTATATTTACGGGTATGGGGAGGGAGGGGGTTAACGCCTTTCTCTGAGATTGTAATTATCTCGGGCCCGGACAACGCCGGGCGGGTTAGCTAGTAATAAATAAATGAAAAGAAAAAATCCTTTGATCGTCATTATAGATTTATCTGACAAGTTTGCAAGATGAATTTCTTTCCCACATTCGATTAAATTTCAAATATTCTTAGTGCTACAATAAAAATTATAATAATATATAGTTTCTAATAAATCCAATATACATTTCAATTTTATCGATTGTTTTCTGTTGATCACTTTGTTGTGATTAAAGAGAGCTGAAAATTAAGTTTAAGAATCAATTGATGGCTTTCTTTTAATTTTATTTTTATTTACTTTATTTTAAGATGCATTGCTTTTATAGAAAAAGGAAAAACGCTGTTTGATCTGCTAAATAAAATCCGCATTTATGATTGAAAATAATTTAGTGACTATATAAAAATGCAGGATAAAAAACTGTAAATAATAAAAATAAAAAGAGGGTTGCCCCTTCTTATAAAAAGGTTTTGCTCCTCGCCCCCTCACCCCGAGGGGCGGAGTAAAGAAAAAATTCTTGGTATCTGGTGTTTATATTTTGCAATTCACCCGCTTCCTAAATTTCATCTCTAAAACCGTGATATATACGAAGATACGTTTTTATACACACCTCCTCAATTTCTTGGAGGCAATGGGGCCGAATTAAAAAAAAAAATCTAATCATCCGAATCTTACGTTTATATTATGACACCTAGCATGTAGCAAAATTTCATCATGAAAGCTATAATATATTATTTTTTCCCCCTTTCATCCTGGGGAAGGAAGGAGCTGAAGATAGAAAAAATTCTTCGCATAAGATGATTACATTATGTGATTCATCCTGTTTCAAAATTTAATATCTAACACTGTGATAGATTCTCATTTTACGACCCGTCTCCTAGCAAGGAGAGAAAGGGACCGAGTTTGAAAAAAAAAAATTCATCCGCATCTTATGATTATATTCTGACACTGGGCATCTTGGAAAATTTTATGACGAAATCCGCCAGAGATCCTAACCAGGAAAACACACCATTAACGTAATGATGAAAAAAACTGAATAAGCAGCAATCGAAAGAGCACAGTGAAACGTGTTTGTTGTTGCATAACTCATTTGGCCTCGTCTCCCCGTTATCCAGATACAAAGTCTCAAAATTTGCTAATTTATTGATTTAATAGTATAGAAGGAGGAGTCGATAGGATGGAAGGAGGAGTCAATACGTTTTCAATGTAACAACATCATCAAACTCCAGTCACTTGTCCATTTCCAATTTAGTGCTAATAATGCCGCAATAATCCGACATGATTCGGTATGCTTGCTACAAGTCTGGATTAGTGCAAACTGAGCCCCTTCCATTTGAAACGCCCTTGCAATTTTGTTTTCCACAGGAGGTGGACCATTGTAATTATTGTATTAGAATTAAGTTCATGAAATGTCTTGGTGCCACTATTTTCTATGCTTCAATCATTTTTTGGTTCAGTTTCATATTTGTCAACAGCATTTTTTTCCGGGCTTCTTTCATTTTTATTATTTTTTCATTATTTTTCTTTCATTATTATGCCCTACACTGTAATAGTGCAAAAATAGAAAGTTTTCAACAGAGATCTCGCCCGTTCGCACGTGCTACCTTCAAAACAACTTTATGCGGACGGAAGCCGGCAGACGTTTGTGATACGCATCACTCCTATCCTGCCGTTCGCACAGCCTGTAATGTGCGGGAGGTTGCTTTTTGTCAGTTTCTTTCACGTTTGTTAAATTTCTCCCTTTGTTTTCAATGTTCGGATAGTTTATTTTAAACTAATTATTAATGTGTTTATTCATTTTGCTTTTTATAGATATTATTCTGTTTAAGAATTAGTTGTATACAGTTAAGATGACACATACTAAAATTAGTGTTTGAATACTAAAGTAATTGCATTTTTCAACACTGTCGATGGAAAGAAAAACTGAAATTACATTATTCAACTAGTATATAACCCCGTCAAAAATGACAGATTGTTGATCTGCGTTTCTTTTTCATAAGACTTCATACAAACAGCATGAAGATTTTATTATTGAAAGGTTTGTACTTTAGAAAAGTACATTTTAAAAATGACAAATGATTTCTACAAATAAAAATGATGAGGATATATATATATATATATATATATATATATATATATATATATATTACTCAATATTAAATTTCGGAAGTAGTTCAACGATTGGACAAAACATTCAAATTAAATATTAACAAATAATCCATGTGCGAAAGTTTTTGTAAAAAAGTGTTATCAATGAGTTTCTAAGCAGCTTGACTCACCACATAACTCATTGTTTGATTACATAAGCAAAATTAAATGCAAATTACGCTGTACTTTGTATTCCTTATATTTTAATTACGTTTGATAAGAAAGAATCATTTTACAGTATATGACCCCTTATCCGGAATTCCAAAATCCGGAAAAACCCGAAGTCAGCAAAAAAATTTCGAAAATTTTCTAAATTTGTAAATTTTTACTAAAATTTTAGAATTTCTGAAATTTTTCGAAAATTTTACAGATTCCTAATTTTTTTTCAGTCTATTGTGTTTCAGTGTGTAATCACTAAAATATTGTTACTTCGGTGGCGGGTGAACACGCCCCCCCCCCCCCCCCTCGTCCCGAAATTAGAAACAAATAATTTTTCTCTCAAATTTTAGTTTAAAATTAATTTATATTACGATTCATTACAAACAAAAAATAGTTATATGTTTATTTCATCAAGGGTGATTCTGTTCCGAATTTTCCTAAAAATTTAAGGCATTCGGTTTCGAAAATTTTAGTCTTCAGTCAAAAAAATCGAACATAAAAATATCTCTAATTTTGAACGATCGTCGCCGAAAAAAAAAAACAATTATGTCTAACGTTCGAAGAAAAGTAAACAATTTCTTCAAAGGATTTCGCAAACAACTTGAATTTTGTCAAAGGATTGAAAAAAAAACGCAAATTTCGTCGCAGGATAGCGAAAAAACGCCAATTTTGTTAACAAATCGCAGAAAATACGCGATTTCCGTCAAAGGCTTGCGAAGAAAACGCAAATTTCTTCCAAAGACTCCGAAGAAATGTAAAATTTCATCAAGGGATCACAAAAAAACACAAATTTGGTTAAAGGATTGGAAAAAAAAAACGCAAATTTCGTCAAATAATCGCGGAAAAACATGAATTTCTCCAAAGGATCGTGAAAAAAAACGAAAATATCTTCAAAGCACTGCACAAAAAATTCTAATTTCGTTAAGGGATCGCGAAAAAAAGTGGAATTTCGTCAAAGGATCGAAGGAAAAAAAAACACAAATTTTGTCAAAAGATCACAGAAAAAATGCGAATTCCGTCAAAGGATCGCGAAAAACAACCCGCTAATTTCGTCATAGAATCTCAGAAAAAAACTCTAATTTTGTCAAAGGATCGTGAATAAAAGGCAAATTTCGTCGAAGAATAGCAAAAAACGCAAATTTCCTCAAAGAATCGCAGAAAAATGCAAATTTCTACAAAGGATCGCAAAAAGAAAACGCAAATTTCTTCAAAGGACCACGAAAAAATTATATTTCGTCAAAGGACCGTAGAAGAAAAGCACAAATTTTGTCAAAGAATAGCAGAAAAAAATGCGAATTTTGTCAAAGAATCACAAAAAAAAAATTATGAATTTTGTCAAATAATCGTGAACTTCGGGAGGACCCAAAATCCGGAAAATTCCAAAACTCGGAAAGCCTTTGGTCCCGAAGATTTTCGCATAATAGGTCCTTTACTGTATTTATGATGGAAGCAAAATTTCAAAATCCGCCAATAGATGGCGCCAATATACTGGATTGGTCACTCAAATCATGGAGATAAAGAGAAGGAGAACAATGATATTGTTTCTACTTATGGAACTAAAAGCGGTACCTAGTATGGCGGCGTTTCTGTTTTTTTTGGGCCTTTGGGGAGTGTAGCGCCCTCTATTTCCGGTTTCGACTGACAACTCTTTACCATGCTCGAATCCAAAATGCAGGAAGCGCAGACGACAATTTGTCATGTTTGACAGGTCACATGACCGGCCTTTGGGAGCACCAGCACCACGAACTGGGTACTAATTACCAGTCCATGTTCTGATCTTGAAAGCCTATCTTCACTGTTCTCCTTCTTATTTCTATCTCCATGACTCAAATCATCCGTACGAAAGAATTCACCGCTATTTCTGAAAAGAAAAGTGCTTACAGACAAAAATTTATACAGAAATGTTGATATACGTGTTTTATATAAAATAGTTTTTGAAAGTTTTAAACAAAATTAAAATATTTAAAAGCTCTAATATGCTTTTACAAATATTTTAACAGCAGAATCGGATGTAGCATAGCTTTTTCACTAAGCCTAACATGGCGTTTAACTATGGTTGATTCGCAGATCAGAGTGGTCGAGCCCGGAGCCGTTACCGACACTTTCTTGCCTTCGGATTTTATTATAAGTAAGATATTACTTAAAGGGGGTTGGTCAGTCAGATCTCAAAGTCCCTAGCTAATGTTAAACATTTGAGAATGGAATGCATTCTTAATTTCAGAATATTTCATAAGGGAATTAATATTTTTAATTTCTTTTTTCTGTGTATTCTTCTTAAAGGATGTCTCTAATTTTTAATTGTCAAAATGTTTTGATATGCTTGGAGTGTTCTCAAACGTATTTTAGTTTGTTTTCCAGCTATTAAAAAGGAATTACCCATAGAAGCTCAAAATTTTACATCGGCATATTTACTAAACTAGTGCATCGAAGAACTTTGCGTTTGATATTCTAATATAAAGATTTTCGAGGATTCCAAATATGTAAAAATTAGGTTTTATGTATTGAAAATTTGAAAGTTTGTTACAATTGCAATATAAAGACGACTATCTAACTATATGTTTTTAAAACTAATTGAACGAAGATATTTTTCCCAATCAAAAGATTATTTGTTTTCTCTGCAACAATTAGGCAAAAAATATACATGGAGTATTCTCCTTTTTTTGCTCCCACTCAGTTGTCTGTCCGCCACAGAGCTGTTCTCAGAAGCTATATAACTTACAGGCATGAAAATTTATGTACTTATAGCTAAATACCTACTATGAAGCTCAAAATATTAAAATTTGAAAAAATCGTATTATTTCAATATAGAGAGATAAAGAACAAAATTCTAACAAACTTTTCCGATTAAATTTAAACATTTTTCGTTATAGCAGTTGCCAACAATTAAAAATCCACAATAAAAGTCTTTCTTCGGTAATTAATTTTCTATTGAAAGATTTCCAAGTGAAAAATGAAAATAAAATAAAAAGTTTCACCCATTGAAAAAAAAAATAAAGATTAATATGACGTCATATTGGTAATAAAACGGAAATTTTCAAACATTTCTCAATAATACAAGGAGTATGTGTATGTACAGAAAGCAGATTAATATCACGTCATTAGAGAATTAAAAAGAAAATTAATCTGACGTCATAGCGGATTTTTCAAATGTTTGAGAATAATACAAAGAGAGTATCAATGTGAGTAATAGAGAATAGTAAATATATAGTATATGAGTTTGAGGAACGTATTGAATCATGATAAAAACACGATTATGGAAATATTCGCATATTTTAACATTTTGAAGGTGTACAACATGTTTAATTTTGAAATGGATTTTTTTTTTTTAATATCGTATTTAGTCCACATGACAGATATTATTATGACAGAGTATAATAGCGGGCTTTGCCCGCTATCGGACCGGTTCAGATATTCAAGAAAACGAGAAAAATAGACCGGTATTCATGACTTTTTTATTTTTTATTTTTTTGAAAATGAAATTTATTTGGATTTATTAAAGAAAGGATAAAGTGTTTTGAAAGGAATATTAAAAGAAACCCTTTGTACGATCTTCGATCACACTTACCTACTTGTTTTCCCTTCCGTACTGTACTTTCTTTTGTAGAAAGTAAAATAATACAAAATTTTCTCCAATGAGTACGTAGTATTTATTTCTTATATTTAATTTTTTATCTTGCGACAATACAAAAGGTATTTTAACCTGTATGTTACGCCGTATCTGCATATTTTATTTTCGTAATTTTTTTATTGTGACTGTAAACCCCCATTTAAATAACCCACGAGCCGCCACTGCAAAGAACGAACCAAAAACGTTGCATTTTAAGCATACTTTTTTTTTTTTTTTTTTTTCAATTAATAATTTTTTCAATAAACTCGCATCACTAAACGTGTATTTGCATACCCACTCCCATCCCTTCATTTTAATTACAACAGATACAATCAAAATTATTGTGCCTTTTTTAAATTAAAACTCACACCAGAAATTTTCTTCGAGAAATATCTAATGAAATAAAACAAAAACTACTTCGCATAACTTGTTAAATACTGATAGTTGACCTTAAAAAAATCGGTAGCTGACGTGTTCAGGCAGCCGATTGGATAAGAAACAGGCCACGCACCCCTCTCATACCTAGGCACTAATGTTAGAAATGGGATAATAGCTTGAGAGAGCCGGTCTTTGAAATTGAGTTGATTATCAAGTCGATGGGGACGTAGCGATAGCGATTGTGGTGTCAGATTTGCATTTAAGATACAGGAGGAGGTGTTACTAGTTTTAATTAATTTAAACTGCTCAATGTGGCTAGTAATTTTTTCAAGTAGCGGATGGGGACAGCTTAATGCAACAATGTTAAAGAAGTGGCAGCGAAATAGAGGGAGGAAGAAGGGATTCTCGTAGGAATTTCTTTAAACTTGGTTTGAAGCATGGGGGGAAAAATTTGCATTTGTACTAGCGCCACCTACCGAAAATATTTTTAAATAATCACAGATTAAGATTATTATTAAGATTTCTATTTGTCTGTGAAAGTAATATTAAAAACGAAATTTTTAAAACATAATCTTTCCAACATTGTAGTAAGAAGTATATGAATAAGTAAACAAATAAGAAGTAAACAAATAAATTTCTCACTGTTGCATGAATGAATTTCATGCATTCTAGAGATGGCTGCACAATGAATTTCATGCATCCAGAGGTTTTTTTCAGTTAATGTACGCGAAGCGTACATATATATATAAGTTACTAACCGCTGCTTGAATGGATTTAATGCATTCTACAGACTGCTGCACAGCGAATGTCATACATCCAGAAGGTTTTTTTCGGTTAATGTACGCGAAGCGTGCATATCAGGCCCGTAGCTAGGTGGGGGCCAGGTCGGGCAAAGCCCGACCTGCAAAAGATTTTGCCCGACCTAGCGTGAAACTTTACATCCCGATTAAAACAACATTAAATTTCTATTATTTTTTTTTTATAATTTTTTGTCTAATCTAGTGTGAGACTGGACATTCCGATCACTTTATCAGCCACTATTTCACTTTAAATTCCCAATTTTTTCCATCTTCTTGCCAGATCTAAGCAAAGAGGACCCCCCCCCCTTCCTCCTCCCAATTTCGTTTTTAAACTGGAAACAAAACCAGAAAAAATTTCATCTATAAACCTTCTTTTTTCTCTATTTCTTTAACATACAACAGACTGTCGAAGATTGTACCTTAGGACATTCCCCGCTTTGTTGCTTTGTAAAAATTACACCGTACCGCAGGATATTCCTGCCCGTACCGACCCAGCAACAATTCTGTATTGATTGATATCCATAAAGCTTACTTTCTTTGTAGGATTGTCACCATGTGAAATTTATCTTAAGAAAGTGGGGTTGAAACCAAAGGCTTCTGAATCTGAAAATAAAGCGAAACAGCCTATAATAATGTTTTTGAATTTGTCGTACATGACAAGTTTGCAGCTTCTTTCATGGAACTGGTTCCAATTCCATGAAACAGATTGTTATGTTTACTTGTTTGCTTTGTGAAGAGGGGACTAATGTCTTTCATTCTTCTGATCTTTCCTTACATATTAGTGAATGATAAAAATTTGTGAAACCTATGTCACAATAAAAAAATTATGGGAGGAGTTTTTCCGCATAAAGAAGAAATGGAATTACAATGAAAATATCATCTTTAACCAATAGAATATAAAATTTGTTTTAATTAAATGATATAAATTTAATTTATAAATAAGAAATTTACAGAATTATCTGTGAATTGTTTTGAATATACATGTGTCTTAAGTTATATATATATATATATATATTTTTTTTTTTTTTTCCCCACGGGTTTTACAAGTAGTGGTTAGTAGAGGAAATTATATTACCGCGTTACACGTTTGAATGTATTTCACTTTAAATAACTTTCATGTAACGTAACATAAATAACTTTTCATCTTAAAGTACAAAATCTTCAAGGAACAAAATAATAATAAATCAAGGAACAAAAAGAAAAATGTAACGATATGATATTGTTAAGTTGTTAAGTATACTTAGATTTTATAAAATGTTTTATTTCGCGTAAAATATATTCTTTGAAGGAATTTATTTGCAGATATCGAAATAATATGATAAAAGCAGCTTTAAAAAGTTCATACTTTTGCTTACGGCTTGAAAATATTTATAATAATGAACAAGATAACAAATTAAATCCATCATAGGCGCCGACTACAAGGCCATAAAAATTCTCTGGAAATTTTCACAGGGGCATAGCCCCCCTCTGGAAATAAAAATTAATAGAAGGTCTGTCCCTTTATCTGTTCAATCTACTCTTCCCCGACGCCCCCCCCCCTGAAATTTTTAAAAGTTGGCGCCTCTGAAATAAACCAATCATTTTTTCAAATTTAAAGAATAAAATATGCCGGGCTACTTACGATTTTACAAATCCAAATTAGTTATCTTCTGACACATTCACAAAGTCATTCACTATTCTTAAATTCAAAAATTTTTCAGGTCCTCTTATTAAAAACAAAGAAATTAAATAGTATTTTCCATTTTTTTGTAAAGGCAAATCACTTTTCAGAAAATGACCGTCAAAGTTAACGATATAAACCAATTTTCTGGACATGACAGTCTGATAAAGTTCATAAGCGAGAAATCGATTACAACTCAAAATCTATAGAAAAGTGAAAAACGTTATTCGATTCTAAATCACTTTAGTAGTTAAAACTTGTAAATTTCATGCTTTTATGTATAAAAATGACAGTGCGAATATAGCAAAAAAGTTCCGTGTTGTTCAGCCGGAAAAAATTGTATATATATATATATATATATATATATATATATATATACACACAATTAATATACATATAATATTTTTTTTTGGAACCTCATGGAGGATATGGTATTTAATTACGGGTAAATGTCACAACAATCTCACAACAGTCTTAAGCATAAACAATATGCATAGCTCTTTTCAAAAAATATACGGCGATTGAAGGAATAGCGATGCTTTATAGGAAATGGACAGTGAAATAAATAAATTAAAACATATTTTATATTTGCACAGACTCTTCGACACTAAACATTCTGCATAAATAGTGTTTATTATTATTTTTAATGTAGCAAGGAACAAACAAACAAGTTGGAAATGTACGTTAAACGTGACAAATGAGGTGCGACCGTACTATAACTAGTTTTACAATGTAAAAAAAATTATCTTTATTATTTCTGTGAAATGAATTATATCGTCTGTTACGAGCGAAATGAGCATGCTTTTTTTTTCTTATTAGTGATGCCACGTTTACAGATGCGAAGTTTTTTTCGACACCCGACTGCTGCAAAATTCAACATGAAATATTGCTTTATGAATGATTACCTCCATGGTTTAATATTTCTATGACTCATGATGAACGAATCTTTTGTGTTTATTTACTTTAATGGATTGAGATATTCGGCTATTAACCTAATTTCTACTGAAGTTATCTCAGAATCTATACATTTTTTAATGTAACTCATCTCTCGAGCAAACACTTTTTTTGAATGATCTTTCTAAAAATGTAACTTTTATGCAATTTTATTCGAAGAAATAATGTTGAATAAAAATGACCGCTTGGCATATGAAAAAAGAAGTGGTTAGCAGGTTAGCCCGTATTCTTTTTCCTCAGTCACATGACTTGTGCTTTTATTATACAGATTACGTATGATAGGATTTAATAGAATAAATAAAACTTTTTTAATATCTTTTTAATTTGTGATTCGATTTTCACAAAATTTGAAATGACTCGACAAAATTTTATAACGATTCTATATATTAAATTTTAAACCATTCGGTTGGGTAGTTTTTGTTTTTTGCGGACGGACCAGACGACGACTATAGGTGCTACGCATTTATATAATTACGAACGCACCTAAACTGGGATTGTTTTGTCTGAAACAGAGACAGCACTGGGTTGTGCTAATTAGATCTTGAATAATCTATGTTTAATACTTTAAACATAAATGATTCCGTGTTATTGTAGCAAGTGTTGATGCAGTGTAATTTACCATACAGTGTTAACAATATTTACATTAATTCTGTATTAATCTTAATAATCTCTCATAAAAATCCATTAAAAAGAAATATGAAAATATACTGTTTTTATGCTATTTTTTTCCATAATTTACGGCTTTTTCAGAACTCGACACAGAATAATACATAACAACAGAAGCGTGAGAATTTTAAGACTTTATCTGTTTGAAAATCCGTTTGCAATTTTGAATTTTCTGCCTCTTACAAGTCCCTTTTATTATTATTATATCTTCATTTTGTTTCATTTGTAATGCTTATAGTTAGGATTGCACGAAAAGTTTTTAACTTGACTTCAAGACTACTATTAAATCGCCTGTCACAAACAACGCCATCAAAGCAGCCGAATTGCTCAGCACCCTTTAGTACTTAAGTGATTTTGGACTTTGACTTTCTGACACATCACTGGACCACCTGTGGTGTGAAATTGTGTTACCCGTCCTCTGAAATATGAATAGAGAAGTAGTATGAACTATTTTCTGAAAGAAAGATTTTGACAATTTTACAATGGGACGATATAGGTGCAATTTGTCGCTCCTGTGATTGTGCCGACAGCGGGCCTGTGTTTGTGCAAGACCACCCGGATGTTTTTGTGTCCGGTTCAACGATTTCGAGGAATAGATTTAGTGACTCTTGAAAATCCGCTTGTGAAAATAATGCATTCTGCCTTATTACAGTTTTGTTTAACCGTTGTGGTTTCCAGATGCTAACCAGTTTTTGGTGACAGTGAAAAAAAAAAGGTTCTCGTTTTAAAAGCTGTATATATTATATTTGGATAAGTATGTATCTGTGAACGGAACGGATTACTTTATCTGTGAATACAAGTTATATTTGAAAATATGAATATCCGTTCATTTATGTATAAGAAGCGTCGACTAGAACAGAAAATAGAGAGTCCTGCTCCTGAATATTGTGCAAATAGTAATGATAAAAATTCATTATCATTAACTGGACCTACTACAAGTAAACCAGATTATTCTCGATCTCGATTTGCCTAAAAGAGACGAGCCAGTTCAACAAATTATTTTGAAGGAATTCCCACGAAAAAATCAACGTTCTTTTCGAACTGCATGGTATAAGCAATTTGAATGGCTGGAATATTCTGTGGCAAAGGACGCAGCATTCTGTTATGCTTGTAGACATTTTAACCGGTTCGGATCCAAAGAAGCCGCATACACCGAACATGGTTTTAAAACTTGTAAAAATGCTTTAGACAATGGCCGCGGTTTTCCGAAACACGAAAAATCAGAAGCTCACATCCAAGCCATGGCAAAGTGGAAAGAAAAACAGATTCGAGTTAATTCCTCTACATCTGTATCGACTTTAATCAATGAAAATGTATTGGAAAAACATCGATGAAATGAAAATTTAAAAAAATATTTTTTCACTATCGGTAAAGACATCCTCGTTACTTGTTCTATTCATTTTATTCATCCTGTTTTTTCTTTCTCATATCTTTATTGCGTGATGTAAATATAACGAAACATCATTTAACCCTTTCCGGCGCGGAGTAATTCTGTTTTTAAAATGATGAAATAATGGACTGACATCAGAATTTACAAAAGAATTTATTACAAAATAAAAACTTGCTAAATTTCCAATACTTTATAAAAGGAAAAAAATAATTAAATATTCTTGGTGCCGTTTGTCAGTTTTGGAATTAAAATTAGGTGTCCTTTTTTGTGACCATCGCCCGCTAAAGGGTTAATAAATTGTACTTGAATGCATCTATTAATATAAACGAAAATAAAACATACATAAATTTAAATTACTTAATTAAAAGGAAACAACTTATTTACGTTATGTAAATGTAAATATTTTATTTATGTGTCTTTGATATATTTTTATTGTGTCTTGGAACAAACATTAAAAACTTCATTCTGGCTTTGGAGAGATCTTACGTTTTAAATGAGAAAAAAATTACATTAAAAGTACAGTACATATTTTTCAAGGTATAAGAGACGTGAAAAAAATTAAGAAATAATCTGCCCCCCCCCCCCCTGAAAAAATATTTGCCCCACCTAGAAGTAAGGTCTAGCTACGGGCCTGGTGCATATATATAAGTTAGTAACCGCTGCTTGAATGAATTTTATGCATTCTAGAGAATGCTGCACAGCGCAATGCTGCACAGTTTCATGCGGTAACAGGAAAAAAAGTAATCGGAAAAAAAGTAAACGGAAAAAAAGTAACTGAGTCAACAAAAGCGGAAAAAAAGTAATCGGAAAAAAAGTAATCGGAAAAAAAGTAAACGGAAAAAAAGTAAACGGAAAAAAAGTAACAAGGTATTGATAAATATTGAACTTATTGATAAATAAGTGTTAAAAGATAACGAAGTAACATATGTCTGATTTATATAATTCCCGTAGGCGGATATTTGCGAATGCTATTATAATTTCGGGTAAAGCACGTGCTACCACGTGTATTTACTAACCACGTGTACTAGGAACAATCAGAGCATTATATACATCATATATTCTAATACGAGAGCAAATCTTGTGTGTGTGTGGGGGGGGGGGGGGGTTATATATATATATAACCATAAATGAAACATTATCATAACACCAACTTAAAACATGAAATAATTAAGTATGAAATAATTAGTTGACAATGAAAGATTCCCCAACACACTTAATATGGAATCAGAAAACATTGAAAGGATAAGAAATTAAATAAAAATTGAATCAATGGAATTAAATGAATCAAATGAAATGAAATTTGTGGAATTTAGACAGAATTATCAAGTCCCAATTGCCTAAATACCACAAATAAATTGAGATGTTTCATCTTCATATTAGCCAAACATTGCTAAAAAATATGATATTGGGACTACATCTCAAATACAATGATTCAAATCAGTGATAAAATAAATAATAAAATACAATATAAAAAAGGAAAGAAACCATACTTATAAAAAAAAATCCATAAAGATGATTAGAGATATAAATAAGATACCTTGCAGTTCATGAACCATCATGAAAACTCCAACATGACTGGGGAATGAATTGCATAAAAAAATCATATCATGTTGCCAATTTTAGAAATATAAATTGCTTAGAAATATAAATTGCTTTGCAGTGATGCCAGAAATAATGTTAAAATATAATGGATTATAAAATAAACAGGAACATTAGTGCTGCCATCTATTAGTAAAAAAAAAGTGGATATAATCTGAATCGAAGGAATAGGATGGAAATAAATATTTCATAAATCAACCAAATTACTAACTTAATTGATAACAATTAGTTAAATAATAAATAAATGAAATTAATTAATAAATAGAAAATCGAATTACATTAAAGGATGTATTAATGTATAATACTATGTTATAAATAAGTATTAAGATGGAAAAATTAATAATAAAAAACAACTTAAAATAGTGCTGCCCTCTAGTGGTAAAAGTAAATATAAAGTATGGATGGAAATTAGTTTTTAATAATTAAACCAAATTACTATCTTAATGATAGCCATTAGTTAAATAATAAATAAATGAAATTAATTAATAAATAGAAAGTTGAATAATATCTAAGTAATGGATGTATAAATTAATAATACTATGTTTTAAAAAAGTAGTAATATGGAAAAATTAATAATTAATGCAACATTAAAAATGTACCATTAAATGTCAACAACGATTAAATAACTGTACTAAAAATGCATCATCATTTAAAATAAATTAAATTAAAATACTAAAGATTTGAATTAAGAATCAAAGAATTTAAAATTAATATTGAGTAAATATTGAAATGAATTAGTCACAAAAATGTGGCTTTAAACAAAGTTAAATTAAATAAAAACACTAAATAAAATTAAAACATATTATATCAACACTGTATAAAAGTAAACATTATCTTAGAAGTAGATATGATATTGTCCACCAAAGGTATTAATCCAAATCATTAGATCAAATACATTCTTAATATTAATGAATATAAATTCATTTAAAATAATTAAATAATGAATAAGTAAATCTAACTAAATTAATATACATAAGAATAACACATCGCAGTCCATTATAAAATGTGTATGATCAAACAATTGTGTAAATCAAAATGCCCCCATTTTTTTTTAAATAAATTAACCATGCGTATTTTTCCATACAACGCCGCCACACACCTCCTCAATCCAACGTCTACCCACCCAACCGTCCTATTATAATTTTTTTTTTTTTTTTTTTTTGTAAATATTTATAAGATTATATGATTTTTTTATACATTATATATATATATATATATATATATATACAAATTTTATTTTAAAAACAGCTCTCAGACGGGGGACATAAAACTTGAAAAATATTCATAAAAGCATCCGAATGAAGTTATCATAAAATTCTGAATATTTTATAAGTAAATTTTAATTAAAAAGAATTAAATTACTATTATATTTAGTTGCAGAAGTTTTTTTTAATCTGAAAACTTGCTAAAAAAATTAAAAACTACAATTAGATCCTATGTTCCATCTGTATAACATATTTAGATTTCAAGACACAAATTCATTTTGGAAGCTTTACGCTATAAAACCTGGAGAAAATGTAAATTAATTTTAATTTTGATTTTTTCTTCTTCTTTTTTTTTTTTTTTTTTTTTTTTTTTTTTAAATAAAAAAGTTATTTGAAATAAAAAATGGAAATCAGAAAAAAGATACAATTTAATATATTTACTTACATACAGTTAAGATGTATATTTGACACCTAATTAGTTTTGAAACTTGAATGAACTTTTCCTAGTGTTATTAAAAAAGAATAGATATATATTTTTAAGGAGAGCTAACACTTTCCATTAACTAGCTCTTACAATTATCATCTTATTTATATTAAAAAAATGCCCATATGATTGCAACCAAATTAACACATGCGTTAAAAAATGTATAAAAAAAATCATATAATCTTAGAAAATAGTATAAAAAAAAAAAAATAAAAAAAAAAAAAAATTATAACAGGACGGTTGGGTGGGTAGATGTTAGATTGAGATGGTGTGTGGCGGAGTTGTACGGAAAAAACGCATGGTTAATTTATATATATATATATATATATTTAAAGGGGGGGGGAGGCTTTTTGATTTACACAATTGTTTGATATTACACATTTTATAATGGACTATGATGTGATATTTTTATATGTATATTAATTTAGTTATATTTACATATTCATTATTTAATTAATTTAAATGAATTTATATTCATTAATATTAAGAATGTTTTTGATTTAATGATTTGGATTAATACCTACGGTGGACAATATCATATTAACTTCTAATATAATGTATACTTTTCTAAAGTGTTAATATAATATGTTTTAATTTTTATTAAACGTTTTATTAAACGGAGGCTTTTTGATTTACACAATTGTTTGATATTACACATTTTATAATGGACTATGATGTGATATTTTTATATGTATATTAATTTAGTTATATTTACATATTCATTATTTAATTAATTTAAATGAATTTATATTCATTAATATTAAGAATGTTTTTGATTTAATGATTTGGATTAATACCTACGGTGGACAATATCATATTAACTTCTAATATAATGTATACTTTTCTAAAGTGTTAATATAATATGTTTTAATTTTTATTAAACGTTCTACCCTTACCAGTTATATTAAGTGTTTATAATTTTTTAACTTTGTATGAAGAAACATTATATGTTACTAATTCATTTCAATATTTAATTAATATTAATTTTAAATTCTTTGTATCTTAATTCCAATATTTAGTATTTTATTTTAATTTAATTTATGTGATGTTGCATTTTTGGCACAGTTATTTAGTAGTTTTTGTCATTTAATGGTACATATATTTTTATGTTGCTTTAATTATTAATTTTTCCATCTTACAACTTATTTTTAACATAGAATTATTCATTAATACATCCATTACTTTAATGTAATTAGATATTCTATGTATTAATTAATTTCATTTATTTATTATTTAACTAATTGCTATCATTTCCGATAGTAATTTGGTTTAATTATTAAACATTAATTTTCATCCAATACTTTTTATTCAGATTATATTCACTTTTACCAACATAGATGGCAGCACTAATGTTCTTGTTTGCTTTACAATATTCATATTATTCTAACATCTTTTCTGGCAACATAGTAAATCATTTTCTAATTCTAAATTTGGCAACATGTAATGATTTTTTGCAATTCATTCCCTAGTTTTGGTTGTGTTTCATGTGTGGTTCATGTGGTGCACAGGTATCTTTTTTAATCATAATGGATTTTATACTTTCTTACTCTATTTCATGTTTTCTCTGTATATTATAGGTATGGCTTCTTTCCTTTTTAATATTGTACTTATTTTTTATTTTTTCACAGGTTTGATTCAATGTTTATGAGCAGGTAGTCCCAAAATCATATTCTTTAGCAATGTATGGCTAATATGATGATGAAACCTCTCATTTCATTTTATTTGTGGTATGTAGGCATTTGGGACTTGATAATTCTGTCTAAATTCCACAAATTTCATTTCATTTCATTCATTTAATTCCATTTCTTCAACTTTTAATTTAATTTCTTATTCTTTTAATATGTTTTTGTTTCCATATTCAGTGTGTTGGGGAATACTTTCATTCAACTAATTACATACTTAATCATTATTTCATAGTTTAAGTTGGTGTTATGGTAATGTTTCATTTATGGTTATATATATATATATAATATATATAATTTTTAAATGATATTGAGTAAGTTCTTTCCACACAGTCACTTCGAATTATTGATGTATTTTTGTATATGAATTTTTAATTTTAGTGACAGATCGGTTAATTCTCTTACAGATTATATTTTCGAAGTCAATGTTTTCATGTTAAACAAAATTAAATTTATGTTCGGAAACTGTTAAAAACATAGTTGCTTAAAGAGGAATATAGAACAAAAAAACGAATCACAAAATCATCCGAATCAAATTGCTGCGAAATTCTGAATATTTTATAAATGATTTTCAATATTTCCTATGGGAATGGATTTTTTCTAAGTATTTCCTCATGAAAACTTGTTCAAAATACAAAAACTGTATTTATATGTATTTACTGTGTTCCATCTAAATAACATATTTAAATTTCAGAACACACAGCCATTTTCAAAATGCAACACAAACAAAGAATCCAAATCGGTTTACTTAATCATATATGAACTGGGAAAATTAAAAAAGTCTTCTTGAATAAGATTCTAAATAAAGAATCAAAATAATGTGGAACTAAATAAAGATAATTGAAAAAAGAAAAAAAAGAGTGGTGGTGGTGTTGTGTGTGTGTGTGTGTATGGGGGGGGGGGGGGGATTGGGTAGATAAGAACCATGTTTGGCCCCATGGCAGAGACAAATATTTTGTTTTCATTTTTGTAATAAAATTTAGGATTAAATTGGTTCTTTTTGTATAACTGCTTAAGTATGCTCTGTACAAGATAAAAATAAAAGTTCTTTAGCAAATTTTAATATACTCTAAACATTTTTACAAAAAAAAAAAAAAAAAAAAAAAATCTTTCTTATCTATTTATTTATTTTTATTTATTTATTTATTTTAATAAGAAGGTCTCATAACACCAGCATGTTTTTTATGGATGTTAATATTTGAATAAAAATATAATACATTCAGAAAAAGAATGAAAACTTGATTTTTCATTATTATTATTATTAAACTATTCTATTCAAATGTTAAAATAAGTTAAAGCATACTTAAATGATAGAAACTTGTACTTTCTACTAAGAAAATGAACTGCAAAATGAATTTATGCAGTTAAAATTTTCAATAGCGGATACCTCGGGACTGCTGGGTTTGTTCTCTATATACCTCCATTTAGCGAACTATAAATCAGGTTTGGGTTGCTTCCAGAAGCAAGACCTGATTATTGCACGGGCAATCTCTTCCACGGCTTTGACCCCCTCCCCTCTGAATTTAGGTGCCTCCCAAATTTGACATTTCTTTCAATATTTCAAACTTATAGAGTAGGATAAGATTAAAAACAAAAAATATATATTTATCTAAAAACAGTGAAACCTTTCAATAGCGGACATTTCGAGACTACAAAATTTGTTTACTATTCGGAGGTGTCCACATTTCTGATGTAAAAATATTCAAACATGTTTGTGTTGTGTACTGAAAAGGTGGATTTTCGCTAAATAGAGGTATCCGCTTTTTCCTCTAAAACCGGACACTTCCGAATAGCAGGAAAATTCTGTGCTCCCGAAGTATCCGCTATTGAGAGATTTTACTGTTTTTAGATAAACATAATTTTTGTTTTCAATCTTATCTTACTGTAAAAGCTCAAAACATTGAATATAATCAGTACAATGCCGAAAGAGATTTAAAATATCAGCTTCACGAAAATTGCATTCTAAATTTTGGGCCCCATAAAATCGGGGGGGGGGGGGGGGGCGGTGAGGCCATGGGCCCATGCTTTTATCAGGTTCTTCTTCTTCTTAAAAAATTACCAGCCCTGCTTTGTGATCATATATAGTCCCATTTATTGAGGATGCAATGTCGTCAAATATGGCTGCATTTAAAGCTTAAAAAAATTGTGGTCAGAAATGACTACTTATTGCCGACAGATCAGAGCACGAAAATGACCGCAATTCAGGAGTTTCAAATGTCTTAAATTCAAACACAAATAAGTGTCTTAAAAAATTAAGACACTTTAAAGTGTCTCTTTTTTTAACCATCCGTTTCAGACACTTAAGTGTCTGAATTTAAGACATTTCAGTTTACAGTGCAGTTTTAACAACTTTATACCTGGTTAAAAATTATTTTTATTAATACTTAAAATTATCCCAGTGTTTTGAAATATATGTAAGATTTGAGAATCATGATTCATGATAAAATTAACTTGACCCGCGTTGACCCAAAATGACTCACTAGTAGAAAGTTCTCAAATATGTCACCCAGTCCAATAGTCTTCTCGTGCCCGAAAATGGTAATAAAAGTTTAGTCAAAATCGTTTGAACCGTATTTTAGACACAATTAGCTTGATCCTGACAGATTGTGACTCAAATGACCCACTAATCGAATTTCCTCAAACATTTGACTCAGCCCAACGGTTTTCTGGTGCTTCAAAACTGTAGGATACAAAATTTCGTCAAAATCATTAGAGCCGTTTTTAACATGAAATTTGCATATTATATATATATATATATAACCCCCCCCACCCCCCTCACACACACACACACAAGATTTGCTCTCGTATTAGAATTAAGGGTGTATATAATGCTCTGATTGTTCCTAGTACACGTGGTAGCACGTGCTTTACCCGAAATTATAATTGGCTTATTCAAACACGTGTTATTCATAAATGTGTGGTATTTTCCCATCTTAACGTGAAGCCTATCCCCCCCACCCCCTTTTTTTATTATCAGGGAGCTTTTTACCGATGGGGCATTTTTCAGGGGGTGATTTTACTCAATTCCTAATAGCATTCGCAAATATCCGCCTACGGGAATTATATAAATCAGACATATGTTACTTCGTTATCTTTTAACACTTATTTATCAATAAGTTCAATATTTATCAATACCTTGTTACTTTTTTTCCGTTTACTTTTTTTCCGTTTACTTTTTTTCCGATTACTTTTTTTCCGTTTACTTTTTTTCCGCTCTTGTTGATTCAGTTACTTTTTTTCCGTTTACTTTTTTTCCGATTACTTTTTTTCCTAGATTCTTTCATGCACCCAGGGGGTTTTTTTCGGTTAATGTACGCGTACATATATATAAGCTATTAACCGCTACTTGAATGCGTTTCGTGCATTAGAACTATCAGCAATCTCGATATTCTCCCCAATCATAACCTGTGTGCTTTGTGGCAGAGAACTCACTACTTACGCAGCTCCTATGAGAATTTCTTTCACGAAGTAAACATTGATTTTATTCCGTTTTGTGACAATTTACAAAGTTTAACCTAAGAGGAAAAAATAGCTAAAAATTTGTAAAAATAGAAAAATCCGGAGGAAAAAATTGTTAAATGTTTGTAAAAATCGAAATATCCAGAGGAAATATTGCTTAAAGTTTGTAAAAATAGAAAAATAAGGAGGACAATATTGCTAAAAGTTTATAAAAATCAAAAAATCTTGAAGAAAAATTTGCTAAAACTTAATAGTCGTAAAACGAAATAAAATCGATGTTTTGTCTGTGAAAAAGCTTGCCGTAAGAAGTGTGTAAGTATCCAAGTTTAAAGAAATCCCAACGAGATTCCCATCTATCTTCCCTTCTTTAACATTGTTGCATTAAGCTGTCCCCATCCGCTACTATTTTTTCAGTCCCTGTTGTTATACTTGCTGTCTTACAGCCATTAGTAGAAGCAAGCTTTAGAAAAATATTCAAGCTAGTTTTTATTCGGCAATTTGTGATTTATTTAAAAATAGCCGCCGAACCATGTGATGCTGCTGGACCATCCGGCGTTATACCCGCTCCGCCTAGCAAGCGTCCAAAAATGGTTTAATCGCTAAAAACCCCGGAGGGTTCAGGGGGGCACCGGCCCCCTGACATAAAAACATCTATTTTATGCCCCCCAAAACTTCCATTAACAGTCTTATTTTTTGTCTTAAATAAGTGATTTTTTTTGCTATTTTTCATAAAACATGTTCTTAAAATCGTTTTGACATTTTTTATTTGCTATTTTAAGTTTTAAAGTATGTACTTTTGCTTTATTTTGACTATCGCCATTTAAAATTGCGCGCCTTTGCGTGTCGTCTCCTGGAGGTTGCCACTCCGGGAGACAACACGCAAAAGCG
Organism: Maratus michaelseni; assembly: GCA_963931845.1. Classification (NCBI taxonomy): domain Eukaryota; kingdom Metazoa; phylum Arthropoda; class Arachnida; order Araneae; family Salticidae; genus Maratus; species Maratus michaelseni. The sequence goes on along the minus strand of OZ007593.1, from coordinate 167,510,630 downwards.
CGCCAAGCAATGGTGAACGCTTCGATCGCACCTTTATATCAGTTTAAAAATGTCCTGCATTACTAATTGGTAAACTTTAAAGAAGTATTTGGATTTAAACTGTCAGAAGCAAAATAGCAATTTGAATGTATATTTACTGTAATATTCTAAGCACACACACACACACATATATATATATATTATATTATATTATATTATATTATATTTTCACAAATCTTTTTATTACAATTATTAAAATAGAATTTTATTAATATCGCGATCAACGGGGTTTTGGAAATTTAAAAATTATTTCATGCCTCAAGTCTACTTAAATTAAATTATTTCCTTGATATAATCACGAAATATTTGTAATTAAACCAAAAATTACGATTCTGAATTTCTAGATAAAAAAGGAAGCCACACTGGCAAATTCTGTTTTGTGCACAAGAGTCGAAACTCTCGTAAATGATTTTTTTTTTGAGCATTTACATAATTTGTGGCGGGAGTTTAATTTATAAAAATGTAACCAATTTAAAATTAATGTTTTTTAAAATTATTTTATTTATTTACTAGCTTACCCGCCCGGCGTTGCCCGTGCCAACAACCTTAAATGTACCTGAAATCAGTGTTGAACATTTTTTTATTTTTAAACAAATCTAATGTTGGGGCCCCACTACCTTAGACAGCAAACACTGGGCGTGCCATACACACTCCCATATATTACCGTAAGTCGAGTCGAAAGAGCCATACCCCTTCATGATCCAGCCCATAGAACCAGAGATAGAAAAGCGCCCCTGGTGGTGAAAATCGATAAGCTCTATCTATGTAGAGTCGAATGAGCCATACCCTGACGTGATCCAGCCCATAGAACCAGATATAGGAAAGCACCCCTGGTGGTGAAAATCCGAACTAAAATCAGTCAGCTCTATCGATGTCAAGTGGAAAGAGCCATACCCCATTGTGATCCAACCCGTAGAAACAGAGATAGGAAAGCACCCCTTGGTGGTGAAATTCAGAACTAAAATAGGTAAGCTGTATTGATGCTGTGTCGAATGAGCCAAACTGTGTCGTGATGTGACCCATAGAACCCGAGTTAGCTGCAAAATCCTTTAGTTACACCTTCCACCACCAGGGGCACAATATGCTCTATACGAACATAACTGAAATCATTAAGGTTATCGATGTCGAGTCGAATGAGGCATACCCCGTCATGATCCAGCCCATAGAACCAGAGATACGAAAGCGCCCCTTGGTGGTGAAACTCGGAACTAAAATCGGTAAGCTCTATTGATGTCGAGTCGAATGAGCCAAAGCGTATCGTGATGTGACACATAGAACCCGAGTTAGCTGCAAAATCCTTTAGTTACACCTTCTACCGCCAGGGGGCACGATATGTTCTATACGAACATAACTGAAATCATTAAGGTTATCGATGTCGAGTCGAATGAGGCATACCCCGTCATGATCCAGCCCATAGAACCAAAGATATGAAAGCGCCCACTGTGGTGAAAATCCGAACTAAAATCAGTAAGCTCTATTGATGTCGAGTGGAAAGAGCCATACCCCGTCGTGATCCAGCCCATAGAAACAGAGATAGCAAAGCACCCCCTGGTGGTGAGAGGAAGTTGATGTAGAACAAATGCGCTATTTAATAAAAAGTCGTCCCCCCCACCCCCTTTATCTCGCCATTTTCGCTAATTATTACAAATATACAAATGTTTCTTAATTACATCTAATGTCCCGATCCGATAATGGGGTTTCCCTATCTACCTATCCTAATTCGCCTTTCCCTATCATAATAGAAAAAAGCATATTTTATCAAAGAATCGCTGGCAAACTTGAATTTTGTCAAAGGTTCGCGAGAAAAACACGAATTTCATCAAATAATCGCTGCAAAAACACGAATTTTGTCAAAGGATCATTAAAAAGGCAGATTTCATCAAAGGATCATGGAAAAATGCGAATTTCATCAAAAGATCACAGGAAAAATTTGAATTTCATCAAAGGATCGCTGAAAAAAACACGAATTACGTCGTAGGATCACTGAAAAAACACGAATCTCGACAAAAATATGTGGAAAAAACACGAATTTCGTTAAAGGATCAAAAAAAAAAAAAGCAAATTTTGTCAAATGATTGCAGAAAAACTTGAATTTAGTCAAAGGATCGCAGAAAAAGTACGAAATTCGTCAAAGGATTGTGGAAAAAATACTGATTTTGTGAAAGGTTTGAAGAAAAAACTTTCGTGAAAGGGTTGCAGAAAAAATGCAACTGTCTTTATTAAAAACAGCACACACACAAACATCCCATTCCCGCTAATTATTACAAATGCGTCTTAATTACATCTAATGTCCCGATCCGATAACGGGGTTTCCCTATCTACCTATCCTAATCCGCTTTTCCCTATCAAGGTGTGAATATGGGATGATCCAGGATCCAGCAACGGCAGTTCATGTTCACAGCTGAAAGCGGCTAGCCACAGATTTCATTGTTTTGTTTATGTTTGAGTTTTATTTTAAAGAAAAGGTATATATTTTTGGCTAATTGAGGTTCACATAAGTTAGTTTCAATTGTATTCATTCTTTGTATGCGTAGTTGCCCCCATATATTATGTGTTTGGTAAGAATATATTTTGCACTTTACTGAATGTTTTCATAGCGCTAGACATATCAGCTCATGTTCTTAAATGAAACAAACTGTTTTCAATAACAAATCTTAATGAATCAAATTAATCTTACACTTTACTATAAAATGTACAGTTCTACAATTTATCGCATATTACAACGTTCTTGGGAACTAAAAATGTAGTCCAATAACAGTAACAGAAAGAAAAATTATAAATAACAATAAATAAATAATCATAAATTTCACATCATTGACTTAAAAAACTCATATATAAGATACAACTTTAAACTGATATGTCTCATCAACTGTTGTCGAAATCAATATAATGTAAATAATTCTTAAACGTTATGAGTTTGCTAAGAAATTAAAACATTCAGTGCAGTCAGTGTAGGATGTATTTTTTCCTCAAAACAATTTAATTTGTAAATATGAAGTAAAAAAAAAATCATCGTTTTCTCACATGTTATGAGTTTTATCAGCAAGTTAAAACATTAAGTTAATATGAATGATTTGCGGAGCTGTTTCTATCAAAAATTCAATAACATCGCCCAAAAACCCTCAACAAAAATAATTATATAGAGTGTGATGACAACATAAATTTTATACCACATTCCATGTCCGCTCTCGGGTGATTCTTATAAAACTCAAAATTTGTCACAAAATGGTGATTTTTTTACAACATGCTTACAAAGTAAAATGGTTTATAATTATTTTTTAAAAAACTCGGTCAGAAATAACATTGATTTTACATTTTTAAAGACTTATTCTTTTTAATTATTTTGAAACAGCTCCGCAAATCATTCATATTTATTTATTGTTTTACTTTTTGATGAAACTCATTATGTGAGAAAATGGTGATTTTTTTTTTACCTCATACTTACAATCCGCAAAACAATTAATTTGTAAATATGAATTAAAAAAAAAAAAATCACCGTATTCTCACATATTATGAGTTTTATCAGCAAGTTAAACATTAAGTAAATATGAATGATTTGCGGAGCTGTTTCTATCACTAATTCAATAACATCACCCAAAAACCCTCAATAAAAATAATTAGTGCGATGACAACATAAATTTTATATCACATTGCATGTCCGTTCTTGGGCGATTCTTATAAAACACAAAATTTGTCACTAAATGGTGATTTTTTTACAACATGCTTACAAATTAAAATGGTTTATAATTATTTTTAAAAAAACTCGGCCAGAAATAACATTGATTTTACATTTTTAAAGACTTATTCTTTATAATTATTTTGAAACAGCACCGCAAATCATTCATATTTATTTATTGTTTTACTTTCTGATGAAACTCATCATGTGAGAAAATGGTGATTTTTTTTACGTCATACTTACAAATCAAATTGTTTTGATGAAAAAATACAATCTACACTTCACTGAATGTTTCCAATTCTTAAACAAAATCATAATATTTAAGAAATATTTACATTACATTGATTTCGACAACAGTTTAAGAGGCATATCAGTTTAAAGTTATATCTTATATATATGAGTTTGTTAATTTACAATCTTTCTGTTAAGAGTTTTTTACTACATTTTTAGTTCCCGAGAACGTTGTAACATGCGATAAATTGTAGAACTGCACATTTTATAGTAAAGTGTAAGATGTAAGATTAATTTAATTCATTAAGATTTGTTATTGAAAACAGTTTGTTTCATTTCAGAACATGAAAAATGCAATCAGTAAAATGCAAGTTATATTCTTACCTAAAACATAATATATGGGGGCAACTAAACATACAAAGAATGAATACAATCAAAACTAACCTAGTTTAATCTCAATCTGTCAAAAGTATATTCATTTTCTTTAAAATAAAACTCAAACATAAACAAAACAATGAAATCTGTGGCTAGCCGCTTCCGTAAAGGAAGGAAATGCTATCGCTCGCTATATCCCGTAATAACCGCTGCTCTCATTGGCTGGCTGCTTCGTTACCGTGAACTTGGCGGAGAGTGTAAAAAGCCTCGAACCCAAAATCCTGTATCCTGCACCTGCTCTCATTGGCTGGCTGCTTCGTTGCCACGGATGGCGTTGCCGAGGCTATTTCATGGGAGGAGCTTGAAATAGCCTCGAACCCAAAATTCCATATACACGTTTTAATTTTTTTTTAAAAATCTAAATTAAAATTTAAAAATCCGGCTCCGAGGTATACTGTCCGGTGACAACATCTACACATGACAAAAATTCTAGAGTCCTTTGTGTTATAATTACGGAGAAATTCGCGGGCAGGCAGGCAGACAGACACTTACTCTTTTATAGAGATAGAGATTTATTTTACCGAATTAAAAATATGAAATGACATCAATCAATTTGACATCCTCCATTGAAAAATTATTTCAGCACTTTCCAACTTCATATCATTACGACGAAAATAATTTATGAAAGTTTGACTTCTCAACTTCTTCCAGAATATAAATAAAGAAAATAAATATATAAATAAAATAAATAAATAAATAAAATAAATGAATAAATAAATAAATAAATAAAATAAATAAAATAAATAAATAAAGTAAGTAAATAAAATCGCATTCAAAATTGAATTTTTACAATAACTTTGTTTGATAAATAAGCACTAACCTTTACACCCTTAAACTTCATATGTAATTTTTAAGTTTAATTTTTGTTTTCCATTAAAACATACACATGTTAAAAAAAAGAAAAAGAAAGAAAGAAATGAAAGAAAAAAGAAAACTAAAAAAAAAAAAAAGATTATTTTCTTAAAGCATTTCTTTCCAACAAGTAAGCAAATATAAATGAATTTTCGTCCTCAGACAAAATATTCATTTAAAAAAGATTTTCCTCAAAAAAAAATATTTGAAGAAATCTGGTTAATGTTTATTCTCAAGTTCAATGGACTTCTCTTTCATAGCCTTAAACTTTTTTTTTTTAATTTTCCTTTTAAAAAGTTCTTTAGAAATGTGATTTGTTATTTCCTGAAAAGTGTTTTACATTTGACCATTTAATTGAAATTGAAATTGAACAAACACCGCATTTAGTCGTTGAAGGTTTTAATTAATCAAAATTAAGAATGATATTGAAAAAGTTTCAATTAATCAGTTTTTTGCGATGTAAAATACAAGCCCAGCTTGCGATTTCTTGTCTTAAAAAACTGGAAAAGTTAAAATAACCTGAGAATAGTCGCATCTTTATTTTAGAACGCTAGTAGTCGCACTCGGTCCATTTGCCGCCGTTACCAGTTGGCCCAAAACAGAGAGGAAACTTGCCGGTGCTATCAGAAGATCGAAAACGGATAACATAGGGGGGGGGGGGATATTGATTGAATTTGAAAAGACACGTATTAACAGGATTATTATTTTTTAAATATAAATTCAGTTGACATTTAAATAAATGTTTTTAATATCGCTTTAAAAAATATTAAAATAAGAAACAAATAATAAATAATTTGACTGAATTTATAAAGTTACAGTGATTGTCAGTGGATATTATACTAGAGAAAAGTGTACGTCCGCGAGAAGAAATAGTTCTTTACTGAATTTCAAAGAAAAATAACTTTAAATCTGATTTTTTTAAGGTTTTTCCATTAAAAAACGATTTACTGATTAAACAAAATTGATTTAGCTTAATGTATAATCTTTTTTATGATATATACCTGTAATATTAACTTAACTTGTATCTCTTCGCGAAAAGACAAACAGGATTCCTTTTACGAATGTGTAAAAATCGCCTCGCAAACCCCAAAATTCTATTAATCCAAATAAAAATATTCGCATAAAATTCAAAAATGTACGTACGAATTCCGAATAAACTTTATAGAAAAGAGGATAAAATTCACTAAATTGTACTAAAAGTTTAAAACCGGATTTATATTTAATAATGTGGAAATATCGCCGCGAAACGCAAAAAACCCCATTAAATCGCATAAAAATTGCTAAAAATTTAAAACTCGCAGATGAGAAAGTTTAGTAAAATTGGATAAAACATTGTAAAAGGAATTCTTAAACGAATATCAAAAAATCGACGCGGAACGTAACAGTAACTCGTGCAAATTTATTCCTCCAAACAACGATAAACTGGCGATTCAAGGATTTACATCAAAAGTAAACAAATATTATAAATTAAATCTGAAAAGGAGTTTTCTACACGCCAATTATCTCTTGTCTCCCAGTATGGGAATCTACAAAGCGCCAAAGTAAGTAAACAGGACTTCGTAGCTTTTCCTCCACTGCCAGGATACCTTTTCCGCGACATTAATTGGAAGAAATTTTCAATTATAAATTTGAAATCGGGATAGGAATAAATTATTTTAAAGACAACACTGCACTAAGCTTGTTTTTGACAGTGCTCAGGAACTAGGAGCCAATTGGAGTTGAAAAGATACAGATTACATAATTCATTTATGCAATTTAAATAAACATTCAATTGTATATTTCAGGATATGTTATTAATAACCAGGAATCGGTCCAAGTAAAATTTGCAGTCTATTAGAGCCTCTTCACAAAAATCCATGTAATAGAACTGGCCTCTTCACGAAAATCCTCCTAATAAAATAGTCCTTCACAAAACTCTTCTTAATAAAATAGGACCATTACAAATTTCCTCTTACTAAAGCAGACTCCTTCATAAAATTCCATGTAATAAAAAAGACTCCTTCACAAAATTTCTCTTAATAAAATAGGGCCCTTCTTACAATTCCTCTTAATAAAACAGGACCCCTTCATAAAATTGCATGTAATAAAACAAAACGTCTTCACAAAATTCTTCTTAATAAAACAGGTCCTTTCACAAAATTTCTTTTATTAACACAGGTTCCTTCCTAAAATAAATAAAACAGACTCGTTCACAAAATGCTTCTTAGTAAAACAGATGCCTTCACAAAATCCCTCTTAATAAAGCAGGCCCTTTCACAAAACTCCTTTTAATAAAGCAGGACCCTTCACAAAACTCCTTTTATAAGCACAGGGTCCTTGACAAAATTCCATTCCATAAAAACATACTCTTCATTAATTATTTTTATTTTGTTACGTTTGTAAATGTATAATTTGCAAACTAAACAAGTTCACCAGAAAGGAAAACTTTAGCAGAGAGACTTAAATAAGTTATTAATAAATTCCTGGTTTGATTTTGAGAAACTGGATTTCATCTTTTGTTACAAAATGTTATTTGTCGCAAAAATATAATAATTTTCACAAAAATAACTTTTATTTTTCACAAAATGGGTCGTAAGAAAAAACATCTGCATCGACTAACTCATATCAATATCGTACTCTAATATTTTTTTCTTACAATATATATATATATAGCAAACGACAAAGAATCCATGCTAACCAGAAACTTTCATGCCTGGAAATTCGTGGAAACGGAATGGAGAAATGGAGGGGTAGGGAGGGTGAGTCAACAAGTGTAGCCGCACCGCGGTCTTTTAGACCGGTTTAAATTTTAGTATGCAATAAAATGCTGAGAAAACGCAAGAATGACTTGCAATTTTAGCACAGAAAAGAGCCAACAGTCAAGGTCAGCTACACTGCATTTCATTACTATAACTTTAAGAAAAAATAAGATAAAGGAAAAAGCCGATAATGAATTTCGGCGTTGAAAAGACCGACGTGCGACTAATGCCGGGTTAATTTAAAACTGAAACTGAACTATTTTTTATCCTCCATCAAGTAATTCACTAAATTTGTACTTTTTTATTATTAACTTTATGTGTTATTTAATTTATTTGTTTTAGGTAGCTTTCAATACAAAAAGTTACATATTGCAGCCGTTCGGAGGAAAGCAATTCCAAAAAATTTTGGTATATTTTCACCGATCATGATCTCCAGACACCACCAAATCACCCTCCGTTCAAATGTTGATATATATATATATATATATATATATATATATATCTGACATATGTCATGCTGTGACTCAATTTTTATTTTAAATTTTAAAAAATTCAAAAACCTGTACAAAAAAATTATAAATTGAAAAAATTGTTTCTGTTAATTATTTGCATACCCACTCCCATCCCTTCATTTTAATTACAAAGGATGCAATCAAAATTATTGTGCCTTTTTTAAGTTAAAACTCACACCAGATCTTTTCTTCGAGAAGCATTTAATGAAATATGAAATAAAACAGAAACTGCACATCGGATGACGCTTTAAATACTGATAGTTGGCTTTAAAACAATCGGAGAAAAAACTATAAATTGAAAAAATTGTTTTTGTTAAGTATTTGCATACCCACTCCCAGGCCCGGACTGGCTCCTTTGGGGGCCCTCGGCTAGAGACTGAAAAGGGGCCCCTTACGGGGAAATTTAAGAGGACATAGAATATTAGAATATTTGCTTTTTGAAAATTAGGTTTACATATCTAAAAACCACATTTAGCTACTTTGTCTCTTGGAAAATAGTTGGGTTAAAAAGTAAGCTTTCTCTGATGTAGTTTGTTTACTTTCACAATAAATATTTATATTATTTTTATATACCGTACTTAAACTAGTTCCATGCTAGAAAAAAGTAAGTATACTAATTAATTACGAGTTGTTTATTACTTAAAAATGAGAGTGAGAAATTCTTTTAGTTTTAGGCAACCAAATAACAAAAGTTGAAGATCTAATAATCTAAATCCTTCTGTAATATCTAAGTAAATATTAAAAAGGGAAACAACGGTAATAAAAAAAACAAGCATATTAAAAAAAAAACCAATGTCATCTTTAATTTAAATTTAATTGTTACAAATTGTAAAATAGGTTTTATAACAAAAATAAAAATGGCTCTACAATCCCTTCGTACAGATACAGCAAACTAAGAAAATTCATGTGACTGTGAACGGCTGTATACTAACCAAACGCCTTTTTGGGCAGTTCATCTATAATAGCATCTTTATCCAAGTTATAAAAAAATCTTTCTACATTCATGAAAAGAAGATTAGAAATAAGGTATTGGCTTAAAGTAGATCTAAGTCAATTCTTAACTATTTTAAGTTTAGAAAACATCCTTTCACAGGTGTACAAACTTGTAAGCTACATACAGGTTGGTAAACATTCCAGATTCTAAGAGTTCAAAAATAACAGAAAAAGCGCATGATAAACACAGAAAACATTGTTTCTTGTCAGAGCAGTAACCATAACGATTTTTGTGTTTTTCAAATTCAGATTCTACATCGTCATACTCACAGATTTCTTCAGCTCCATTCAGACTGTCTTGTTTTCTTTTAATGATAGTTTTTTTTAGGCACTGTAAAGCTTTCAGACTGATCTGCAAACTCTTTCAGCTCTACCTATAACTGACTTCTTTCAACTTTACAAAGATTAGAAATGCTACAAAGGACTTCCGCATGAAAACTATAAAGCATTACGATTTTATTAAATTTCTTTGGGTCTAACCAGGACCAATCTACTGAAATTTCTATGTTTGGACTAAATATTTTTTCGATACTTGCCCTGGCACAATTTAAAACACTGAAAAAGACCAATTTATAGTTTTGAGCAGTTGAGATGCCAGGAGCCTCGTCTATTGATTTTTCACCAGGCATTACTTTTTTCTTTGAAATTCTTTTTTCCTTGAAATCTAATTCTACTTCAGCATCAATACTACTGTTATCTTCTAAGTTGCTATTAACTATACTTGTATAATATTGTGTTTCGGAATACAGAGCGTGAAAGTGTTTATCACTCCGTTTATCCGTTATTTGTTGAAGCAGCTTCTCTACCAAGTTCCAGACTGTAGAAAATAGTCAATGGTTTTACTTTGTAAATATTTTAAAATAAGAGATATAACAAGAAATAAATCTAACAAAACAATAGACATAAATAGGATTACAAATTTATTTTTACTACAAAGTTTCTAGTATGTTAAAATATAAAATTTTATTTGCATTGATATAATTAATATATGTATCACGGCATTATATATTCCTTATATTCCAATTACGTTTTATAAGAAATATTCATTTTATTTGCAATGTCTTCAGAATTCATAATACGTATAACAAAGTATAATTTCAAAAGAAGATGTCTTTATTTATATTAATTACCGACAGATGGCGCAAAAATAATATTTAGAAACGAAGCGCAATTTGTGTATGGAATCTCAAAACTTCGTTCTCAGTCACGTGATTTGGACTTTTATTATAATGATTTTAGGGGCAAAAACAAAACAAAGGACAAATTAAAGAAACTTTTGGTGAAGTTTTGATATTTGGTACCTTTATGTTTTTTAGGTCGCTGAACACAAATAAGAAATTTTCCAAAAAAAAAATTCCGGGAAATACGTTATTTTTAGAAAAAGCGTTTAGAAACGGACTTGTCTCTGTTTCTTTTTTTTTTTTTTTAGTAACTCCAAAAATGTGCATTTTACGTGAAAGACAAAAGTATATGAATTAAAGAGAATAAAATTTTCTACATTTTATGTATTAAAAGTTTTTTCCCTGATTCCGTGAAAGTGCCACAAAAATGGTGGTTAAAAGCAAAAAAGTGTTTGTTAAAAGAAAAAAAACGAGAATTACGGCCTTGTATATCGAGGTAACATGAAAACTAACCATTTTACGCAAACGTTGACCATTAATGATACTAAGGACTATGTGATTGCCTACATTTTACAATGAAGTTGCCTGATAACAAATACGACGACTCATTATGAATCATTAATTAATTATAAATAATTATGTACATTAGTAAGTACATTTACATAAAATAAAAAAGCAAAAATCTTATTTCCGCATTCTTTTATTTGACGATCCATGCTGTTCATCGACATCTACAGCATAAAAAATAGATGTATGGAATTAGTGGTTTTTTTTATTACTACCAATATTACAGAATAAATGTTTTCTTAATGGTAAATATTTCATACTTTGTGGCATGGCATGTTCCTCTTCCAATGGGTCCACGGATTCAGTGAGTGGGCAATGCAGCTACAGCTCGGTTTCAAGGTAAGCTCGTCTTCCTCGTCTTCACGCACCACTGCGATGCTGTTGAAGTTACCCTCGCAGTTGAGGCACATGTTAGTACAACAAAGCCCTGCCTTCTTGCACCAAAAATTTCGGTTGCAGTTCTCTGTGCACTTGCAGGATACAAGCATCAACAAAGCAAGGGGAGCAGGGGGTAGTACAGTAAATACAGGCTGAAGGCCAGCATTTGTTTTCTTCCGTCCTCACTCATCAGCCTTTTTTTTCAATCCCCAGTCATTGCTGGACTTGGTGATATACTCTTAAAGAGTGCTGTTGCGCTGCACCTGCAGATTGTGGTAAAACAGTAATATTAGAACTGTATCTAAAGGCTGACTTCTTGTACGAAATATACTTTAGGTAGTTCAGCGAAGGCACATTCGCCCCACTATAGCCGTACAGTGAGACAAGGAAATGTTCCACAGCAGCTGCAACCATCTGCTGAGTAGCGATCAGGTATTTGAACACTTTAACAACGTCTGCAACATATGGATTATTCCCAAGAATTTTGAGGAACTTCATTTTCCCTTGCATAAACGGTGCTGACTTTGTATCGCACCCGCTCATAGCATGTAGGAAGAGGATGTTTTCCGCAACCGTTGAACTCACAGCATTTGATGGAGAAACGGTGTCCTTCCCAGGTTTTAAAAAGAAAACGCTTTCAGCTCTGCAGAGACCTATCAAAATGACCAAGAGCTTTACAGCCTCCCCTACTATATTCACCATCTCATTTTATGTATAGCCAAGGACAAAGCAGTGTTTAAAATAAAGGTGTCTGCGTATTCTTTTGCTTGCTTGTGCATGTAATATCTGGTGATGAAACACCTATCAATTATCATAGATATTAACCGACCCTTGTTTTTTGGGTTAGCAAGAAACTTTTCTTCGGACGTGGTAGGTATCGTTGTGCCGTCAAACAATACGTCAGTCAAAGCATGCTTCCTTAACTCCTTAAGCACCATATTCAATTTAGTGAAAGTGTGCTGAATACCAGCTATGTTAAATTTCGTCAAAAATACAAAAAACTTCAAAAATACAAAATTCATACCGGAAATTCTGAAAGAATAATTTTAATTTATGTAATCCGAAAAGTCTGTCATTATATAAAATACAAATTACTACTATAACTTTCTGGTGTGAATTCAAAATTTTGAATTTAAAAAAAGATGAAACTGGCAACCTGGACGTCCTGAAATTCCAGATAGAGGTTTTCATGACATACGCAGGTACGTCGTGGTGCTTAAGGGGTTAATCGTCTCATACGCCCATCAGTTTTTGTACGTCATCAGGGTAGCCATCAAAGACAACTACTGCCTGTGGTTGATATTTTGACTACTGTACGTACTCAACATATTCGTCGGATATTAAAGAAAAAGAAGGATTTTTAGATCAAACAGCCCTATGCAATTAAAAACAACCATCAATGACGAATTGAACCCTGCTTCAATTGAACCGCATGGTTGTTAGGGGTTTGAATGCCTTGTAGAGAGTAGATTTGGTTCCTTTTCTTAAGTCATTGTCGAATAGGGACACGGAATAAGGTCCTGGAATGTACGTCAAAAACTCCTCAATATCTTCATCCGAGTGCTTTGTAACCGAAATTCGTTGGAACAAAGATGTGGGGTTAATGGAAACCAATCCGTCGTCTACTCGTATCACACTGTTCATTACAACAAGAGGTTTTACTCTGTCGCTCCGTTTAAATTTGACAGTTCCAAAGTCACCAACAACAACATTGTTCACGTCTTTAATGCCTGATTCCCTAGACTTATGGAAGTTGATTCGTTTAGGCAAAAAATAAAACTTTTAGGAACTGAAGTCCATGTCAGCTTTTATTAGCGAAAGTGTGTTTTAGTTATTTTATTTTTGTGTTATTTAAAAGGCAAATTAAAAAGTGCCATATTTTTGTAAAAGCAAATGGAGATTTTGATCCGATACCAGGTATGCTCATTTTTATTTATTTTTTAGTTTTGAAGAAAACAATGAACCTCATATGCATAAAATATAATCAATCATATAATTTTTAGTATCATTAATGGTCAACATTTGCGTTATAACGCCCTTTCAAAGATAATCCGCGAAGTGATGACTTGGTAGCGAAAGGATTAAAATTCGAAAATATTTCTTACATCCGAAAAATCACTTTATTGAATAAACAAAGATTTTCTTGGTAGATGAAAAATAAGAATAAGATTAAAAATAAGAATACATTTTAAGAGTTCGTCGATATGACGATCTTTCGTTTTAAATTATCGTTCATTGGATTTCAGTGCCTGTTCAGTCCACTATAATTGACAGTTAGATTTGCTTTATATTAAGAGTTTTAGCACTCTTCTCGATTCGTGAAAAGTTCAGAATTCTCTCTCACTCTAGTAGGATTTTTATCCAGATCATGTGTTGCATCTCAAAAGGTTTCTCGTTCCCTGTCCGCACAAAGCTTGTTGCGGGCGGGCTTTCTAGCGTTCGCCCGGGTACTCGGCGTACCTTGTATTCTCGAACAGAGATCTAGCACCTCTCCGCGTTCCTCTCGCAGTCACCCGGGTACTTGGCGTAACCTGTATTTTCGAACAGAGGTTTGGCACCTATCAGCGTTTATCTCAATCTGAACTCTTAATTAAAATTCTTTTACTCATGGTTTCCGCAATGAGAGTGGCGTTTGTCCAAGGAGGGGCTTATCAGCACCACTTGTACCATGGGACCATGACATCACCTGCAAACCAATGCTGGATTGGTTTCTTTCTAAAAGGGGAAAATAAGTAGTTGCACTTTGTGATTTCTCACGGAGATCTTTTTCTCACCAAGACAAGGCCACCAGCAAAGTAAGTCCTGTCATCCTTGTTGGACAATGCTATCAATTAAAATTCTAAAGTTTTCCTCTGTTCACAAAAGAAGTTCAGGATTGCCACTATTTCAAAGAAACACCGATGTGAGAAAATATGCTGGAAATGTTCTTTAAGAAGTTTTCACACAAGAACTCTCAGCTGCCAAACACTGGTTCTCACGCAACGTCACGTAAAAGTAAAAATGGATTCTTTATGGCGTAAAATGGTTAGTTTCTAATGTTACATTGATGTACAGTGCCGTATTTCCCGTTGTTTCAGTTTTTTGCTTTTAACATCCATTTCTGTGGTATTCTCATGGCTAAACTATTGACCAGAGAAAAAAAAATCAATTTATAAAATGTATGAAATTTTATCCTCTTTGATTCATATACTGTCTTCTTTCACGTAAAATGCATAGTTTTAGAGTTATTTTGATAAACAGAGAAAAGTCCGTTTTTTTTTTTATATTTTTGTAACAAAAAAAAAAAGTATTTCCCGGAAAAAAGTTTGTTAGAAAACCTCAGATTCATGTTCAGCGACCCCAAAAAACACAAAAGTGCCGAATATCAAAACTCCACCAGGCAAGAAACACAAACACGGAATTGGCGACTCAAAATACTGCGTATGTGGAAAGTATTTATGAGCTAATAAACTAATTCGATTTACCTTACCTGTATTTAATGTATCACTATTGTCCCTCAAAGGCTGACTTTGCGACTGAGAAGTGGCACTAGTTAACCAAGTATTTTAACTTTTCGAACTATTATCAACGTCTAAAGATTTTCTCTTCTTTTTTTTCCCTTTTCGTAGCGCCACTATGGTACACACATTTCATGTTGACATAACTGTGACACTGCTCTAACTGCAACCATATCATGGCCGGCTAAAGACTTAGAAGTAGGGGAAGAACGACATCACACAGGGGGGCGGGTTGCTTTTACTCTGCCAATTATGCTTCAACAATTTGAATTTTTATCATCAAAATTTCGAGTAAACAACACTTTTAATATTAAACTAAAACTAACTACCAATATACATATAAAAAAAATTTATTATATACATAACAAATAAATTTTGTAAATGAATTTACAAACATGGAACAGGTGTGAATATTTGAACTTCAAAATATATTTTATGCTTTACAAATTGCAGGTTTTGTCAGTGCTAAGAACAGTGCAGGGACAACAAATATTTGACGTAAATTTATGCTTAGCTGCAACACAATTTTGCTTCTATTTTATAAACAGAAATTTGGTATCACCTGTATGCTAATTACTTTCCCCTTTATTTAAATAACCTATTCCCATATTTTATATCATTTCTCCACTCATTATTAATATAAACAAAATGTAATTATACAGATTAAATTTTCTGTTATTTTTAGCACGTTTGAAATTAAAATGTAAAACGTAAGAAAAATGAAAATAAGTTACATTTAATCACTGATTTTATACCATTTATTATATCAACAGAAAAAAAATAAAGTATAAATGTGTCAGTAATAGTCTGGGGGAAAATTTAGTAGCTAAAATTAAGGGGAAAAAATACATTTTTTACCCTGAATGAAATTTTCCCCCACCCTAAAAATTAGTTTTGAAAAGTAAATTTGGGGGCGCCTTTGTATTTCAGTGGGTAAGCTCGGGTTACACGTGCCTATTCGATAAACAGACCCTGACAACCATACTACGAGACTGAGCAAATGAGCATCGCAATACGCTTTGAATCGTAGCCTATGAGCACTACACAAAGCTCGATTAGTAGCCAGCAGTCTTCTTCCGCTGGCCAGCGACACGACACAGCGCCACTACGTAGGCTACTATAAACAAAAAAACAACTAGGCGCTGCTTAAAATTGATTGAAAAAAAAAATAGTGGGGGAAAAAAAGTGTGATCGTAAAATTTGTGGGAAATAGTGAAATTTGTCTAATGTAACTAATTATAAAGTTGTACTCATATATCCATTTTTGGGGGCCCCCTTGGGCCGGGGGCCGTCGGCAATCGCCGGCCAGCCGACCTGGCAAGTCCGGGCCTGCCCACTCCCATCCCTTCTTTTTAATTACAAGGGATACAATCAAAATTATTGCGCCTTTTTTAAGTTAAAACTCACACCAGAACTTTTCTTCCAGAAGTATTTAATGAAATAAAACAGAAACTTTACTCGTTCGGGAAGCCGATTGGGATTGGATAAAAAACAGGCCGCTCACACCTTTCATACCTAGGCACTATTATGTTTCAATTTGTATAATGTTAGAGATAGAAAAGTAGCTTGAGAGAACCGGTCTTTGAAATTGAGTTGATTATCAAGTCGATGGGGGCCTAGCGATTGTGGTGTCAGATTTGTATTTAAGGTACAGGAGGAGGTGTTACTAGTTTTAATTAATTTAAACTGCTCAATGTGGCTAGTAATTTTTTTCAGCCCTTGTTGTTATACTTGCTGTCTTACAGCCATTAGTAGAAGCAAGCTTTAGAAAATAATTCAAGCTAGTTTTTATCCGCCAATTTGTGATTTATTTAAAAATAAAGTTTTATTTTATTGCGTATTCTAATTACATTAGATTTTTGTTTTCTTTCAATTAATCGGTCATCTTTCAAGTAGTTTATATCAGTTTAAAAATGTCCTGCATTACTAATTGGTAAACTTTAAAGAAGTATTTGGATTTAATATGTCAGAAACAAAATAGCAATTTGAATGTATATTTACTGTAATATTCTAAACACACACATACACATATATATATTATATTATATTATATTTTCACAATTTTTTTTATTACAATTATTAAAATAGAGTTTTATTAATATCGCGATTAAACGGGTTTTGGAAATTAAAAAATTATTTCATGCCTCAAGTCTACTTAAATTTTCGAAAGGAAAAATTACGATTCTGAATTTCTAGATAAAAAAGGAAGCCACACAGGCGCATTCTGTTTTGTTCATAAAAGTCGAAACTCTCGTTAAATGAATTTTTTTTAGCATTTACATATAAAAATATGAAATGACATCAACCAATTTGACATCCTCCATTGAAAAATTATTTCAGCACTTTCCAAGTTCATATCATTACAATGAAAATAATTTATGAAAGTTTGGCTTCTAAACTTCTTCCAGAATATAAATAAATAAATTAAATAAATAAATAAATAAATAAATAAAATAAAATAAAATAAAATAAAATAAAATAAATAAATAAATAAAATCGTATTCAAAATTGAATTTTTAAAATAACTTTGTTTAATAAATAAGCACTAACCTTTACACCCTTAAACTGCACATGTAATTTTTAAGTTTAAGTATTTTTTTCCATTAAAACATACCCATGTTGAAAAAAAAAGGGTGTGGGGGGAATAAGAAAGAAAGAAATGAAAGAAAAAAGCAAACTAAAAAAAATAAAAAGATTATTTTCTTAAAGCATTTTTTTCCAACAAGTAAGCAAATATAAATGAATTTTCGTCCTCAGACAAAATATTCATTTAAAAAAGATTTTCCTCAAAAAAATATTTGAAGAAATTTTGTTAATGTTTATTCTCAAGTTCAATGGACTTCTCTTTCATAGCCTTAAACTTTTTTTTTTTTCCTTTTAAAAAGTTCTTTAGAAATGTGATTTATTATTTTCTGAAATGTGTTTTATTTGAACATTTAATTGAAATTGAACAAATACCGCATTTAGACGTTGAAGATTTTAATTAATCAAAATTAAGAATGATATTTAAAAAGTTTCAATGAATCAGGTTCTTGTGATGTAAAATACAAGCCCAGCTTGCTATTTCTTGTCTGAAAAAACTGGAAAAGTTAAAATAACCTGAGAATAGTCGCGTCTTTATTTTAGAACGCTAGTAGTCGCACTCGGTCCATTTGCTGCCGTTAGCAGTTGGCCCAAAACAGAGATGAAAATGTCCGGAGCTATCAGAAGATCGAAAACGGATAACATAGGGAGGGGGGGGGATTATTGATTGAATTTGAAAAGACACCTATTAATGGGATTATTATTTATTAAATATAAATTCAGCTACGATTTAAATAAATGTTTTTAATATCTCTTTAAAAAATATTAAAATAAGAAATAAATAATAAATAATTTGACTGAATTTATGACGTTAGAGTGATTTACTAAAAGTGTAGGAACAGCTAACTTGTCATTGGATATTATACTAGAGAAAAGTGTACGTCCGCGAGAAGAAATAGTTCTTTACTGAATTTGAAAGAAAAAGCACTTTAAATCTGATTTTTTTTTTTAGATTTTCCCATTAAAAATGATTTACTGATTAAACAAAATTGATTTAGCTTAATGTATAATCATTTTTATGACAAATACCTGTAATATTAACTTAACTTGTATCTCTTCACGAAATAAGTTTCAGGCGAAATTTTGGCGATTGGAATAAAGCAGTGGGTAACCCTGGGACCTCCGTAGTGTTAAGTGGGGTTTATCTGCGACAGAGAATTCTCCTGCGATTGCGGGAGATTTTAGATTTTTGATGTCCAATCAAATGTTCCATTTTTTAAAACTATTGAAGATAGAGTAAAAATTTCGACGGATTTGAATCCTTCGGAAAATTTCAACTGAAGTACATACCAAGCATATGGATAAAATATATAATATAACAAGAATTTTCTTTTCTATAAAACAAAACTTGTCATGAAAGAAGTTCTTTATTTACAAACTTTCAACGTACGTCCATATTTCCGCGTTCTTAAGTTAACGGTATTCTTATTTTAATTATAAAGAACTGATCAGCAGTTAATTTAATTTGTCTTTTGATATATGGTATATGTTCAATATATCAACAGTATTTTAGACTCAGAAACTAAGAAACAAACAAACAAACAAAAAAATCACCACTATCCACAGTTCATATTTTAGTTTCATACATAAATGTAAGTTAATTTGATAGGTTTAATTACAATTTAACTTGATATAAATCAATAACTTTATATCAAATAGCATAGAAAAGAGATAGTTACTATTTAAAAGTATTTAATAATAGTTTATTGTCACATAATTAATGCATTCAACAGTAATTTTGTATTTTTGCATATGCCAAAAGTAGAATTTATTATCAACAAAACAAGTGGACAACATTCTTTTTCTTTCTTTAATATTCCAGTACTGTTCAACCACGCTTCTAAGATCCCCGGTTGGCAGAATGCCAAGCCGATTCCATTGACACTGTAGGGAGAATAGCCCCGGAAAAAGAAGCTGAAATCACCACTCTTTATCTTAGGCAGCGTACTTGCGGCTTACGTACTTCCCCATTTTCGACATGGACTAGCCATTTTCGCCCATGCGCAGTTCGCTCCAGATTTCTATCAAGCGTGGTGCATCATATTCCGCACCTGGTTTCTTTAATAGCGAATTATATGCGCATATATGGCAGAAGAATAGTAATGCCGAATATTGGGACATTCCATATGTTGGAATGGAATGATTTTATAATCACTTAATGGCTTTAATAATAACTTTATAAAAAATAAAATAAGAGATTATTTTGATGTAAAGAAAAAGTTACAAAAAAATTTGGTTGGATAAAAAATAATAACGATATTCAGTGTTGAATTCAGGGGGTGGCCCGCCCCCCCCCCCGAGCTTTGAAATGTCCCCACCGGAAGATTTGAGATTTTATACTTTCAATGGTTAAAAACTGGAAACCCCTAGAACCTTATATACCCCCCCCCCCCCCCGAACCACAGAAATCCCTCCCTTAGAAAAGTGTCTGAATTCAACACTGACGATATCAAAAGACAAAACCCTAAGATCACTAAGAACCCTAAGATCCCCCTAGAGATATCTTATGATATCAAGTGCCCAACCATTCCCTCTCCACTAAAGTGATGACGTTATATATGCACAGCCCCTTTTTCTCTTTGTAGAACATCCAATTTAGAAAATATTTATATCGTTTATCGATTTTCGTACTCTTAAGGGTGTTCTCAAATCCAAACTGGCTACTTTGACATAATTTTAATGCATTTTTGTTTGGAAACGCATGAAAATGATATGTGTGCTTATTCAGAAACTTTGTAATCGAAAGACGTTTTCCATTTTTTTGATCAAAGCAGAAGATTTTTCAGAAAATACTATCAAAGCCGGCGTTTTGAACCGAATTTCCAACGCTGCAGCACGAGAAATGGGTAAATGTGTCGTCACTTGATACGAATCGTTTATAACTGTATATGTAATTTATTTATTAAAACATGGAGAACTCACTTTGATATACTTCCACCTTTAGATACTTCCAGTCTTTAGTTTAAAAAATGTAGTTTTCTTTACGGCAGTTTGTCAATTTAAACTAATTTCTAACATTTTCATGAAGTTCTTTTCATTCGTAAATGCATAAAATTTACAAAAATTCTCATATCAAGAAATCGAATAGTGTTTCGCATCTTCCTATAAAGGCGAATAAACTTTGGGAAAATTGTTAAAAATTAGCGTTTTAACCTGATGAATGCCGAATAACATTCATTGTAAAAAGAACAAAATTTACTATATTCATCTAGAAGATATAAACAAGATTATTTTTGCTCATGTGGAAAAATCACGCGAAAACGCTAGATATAGCATTAAAAATCGCTAAGATTTCAAAAATTGCAGAGCAAAAATTTTTCTTTTTTGGACTAAAAGACAAACAGGATTCCTTTTACGAATGTGGAAAAATCGCCTCGCAAACTTAAAAATTCTGTAAATCCAAATAAAAATATTCGCATAAAATTCAAAAATATACGTACGAATTCCGAATAAACTTTATTGAAAGGAGGATACAATTCACTAAATTGTACTAAAAGTTTAAAACCGGATTTATATTTAATATTGGGGATATATCGGCGCGAAACGCAAAAAACCCATCAAAATCACATAAAAATCGTTAAAAATTTAAAACTCGCAGATGAGAAAGTTTAGTAAAATTGGATAAAACATTGTAAAAGGAATTCTTAAATCACGAATATAAAAAAATCGGCGCGGAACATAACAGTAACTCGTGCAAATTTATTCCTCCAAACAACGATAAACTGGCGATTCAAGGATTTACAAAAAAAAAAAAAAATATTATAAATTAAATCCGAAAAGGAGTTTTCTACACGCCAAATCATCTCTTATCTCCCAGTATGGGAATCTACTAGCGCCAAAGTAAGTGACCAGGACTTTCTAGCTTTTCCTCCACTGCCAGGATACCTTTTCCGCGACATTAATTGGGTTGGGTTGGGTTGGGTTGGGTTGATTATTGACGGCCAATTATCTACACTAGGGATATAGGCCCGGGGGGAGTGCCCTTCGTGGGGGTCTTTCTAAGGGAACCTAATCCGTATTTACGCATGGATAAATCCACGGCTCGAAGAAAACCACGAAAACTCCGAACGATTAGGCCGACGGGCGCGATTGGGATCGAACCCAGCACCTCCCGTCTACCAGCTTCGAGAGCACAACCTCTCAGCCACTGGTTGGGCGCGACATTAATTGGAATAAATTTTCAATTATAAATTTGAAATCGGGATAGGAATAAATTATTTTAAAGACAAGACTGCACTAAGCTTGTTTTTCACAGTGCTCCGGAACTAAGAGCCAATTGAAGTTGAAAAGATACAGATTACATAATTCATTTATGCAATTTAAATAAACATTCAATTGTATATTACAGGACATGTTATTAATAACCAGGAATCGGTCCAAGTAAAATTTGCAGTCTATTAGAGCCTCTTCACAAAAATCCATGTAATAAAACTGGCCTCTTCACAAAAATCCTCCTAATAAAATAACTCTTCACAAAATTCTTCTTAATAAAATAGGTCCTTCACAAAATTCATCTTACTAAAGCAGACTCCTTCATAAAATTCCATGTAATAAAAAAGACTCCTTCACAAAATTTCTCTTAATAAAATAGGGCCCTTCTCACAATTCCTCTTAATAAAACAAGAACCCTTCATAAAATTGCATGTAATAAAACAAAACTTCTTCACAAAATTCTTCTTAATAAAACAGGTCCTTTGACAAAATTTCTTTTATTAACACAGGTTCCTTCATAAAATAAATAAAACAAACTCGTTCACAAAATGCTTCTTAGTAAAACAGATGCCTTCACAAAATCCCTCTTAATAAAGCAGGGCCCTTCACAAAACTCCTTTTAATAAAGCAGGACCCTTCACAAAACTCCTTTTATAAGCACAGGGTCCTTGACAAAATTCCATTCCATAAAATCATACTCTTCATTAATTATTTTTATTTTGTTACGTTTGTAAATGTATAATTTGCAAACTAAACAAGTTCACCAGAAAGGAAAACTTTAGCAGAGAGACTTAAATAAATTATTAATAAATTCCTGGTTTGATTTTGAGAAACTGGATTTCATCTTTTGTTACAAAATGTTATTTGTCACAAAAATATAATAATTTTCACAAAAAAAAACTTTTATTTTTCACAAAATAGGTCGTAAGAAAAAACTTCTGCACCGACTAACTCATATCAATATCATACTCTAATATTTTTTTCTTACAATATATATATCTATATATATATTGGTCTTACGTGGCGCGGAAATAGGGCTGAATTTCTACCTTATCGTTGGCAACAATCGTAGTTTCCAGAGCTCAGACCAATGAACAGACAAGATTGTGTTAGCCCCACCTCCAAGATGGCGGTCAGTGTCAGAGCAGTGAAACTGAAGTTAGCAATTATTAAAAATAAAATAATATGAACGTAAGCCAAAGCGTCTGAGATGATTCCTCTTTTTAATTATGAGTAATATTGTTGATTTCAAATGAATTCATTTTTTCAAAGAATTCTATTAGAATTTATTTACAAATTTCACTCACACAAAAAATCGGAGATAATAAAATATAAACTTTCTAGAATGCCCTGCTGCCATCTGTTGCCGTTTTATTGAAGTAAAAATAATTTCTTTTGCAGAAATCTATAATCAATTAGAATAATAAAATGTTGAACGAAATTTAAACAATCATTGATGATAAACTATCTTCCTACCACATAGTGTTTTTTTTTTTTTTTTTAATGAATTTAAGCCGTGCTGTACAATATTATAGGTGCTAATTATGTTTCCAAGATCCTTTTTTCATAGTATTTAAATTATTTATATGTCCATTAGTATCATCAACTAAATGCATTTTTAGTTGTGTTTTCAACGGAGTTTTCAATTACTTTTTTACATTTAAAAAAATTGTCAATTTCATATGTTCAAATGATTTATTATAGTACTTATTCCGGCTAGAATTACTTGAAAAATAAAAAGGGGCGAGCGAGCAAAGCGAGCTGTGACCGTGTAGCGGTCTCAATGTGAATTGCTTTGCAATTCACCGGGGGTTGGCGAGCGTTAGCGAGTAGGGGGCTGAGCCCCTAGTATATATATATATATATTAAAAAAAGATGATAAACGTCCTTACTCTGAAATTATGAATTATTATTGATTATAGGTTGTAACTTTTTCTTTTGTGTATGTGTATATACTAGTGCTTGTTCGTGTGCTAGTGCTTGTTCGTGTGTGTGTGCTAGTGCTTATTCGTGAGTGTGCTAGTGCTTGTTCGTGTGTCTGTGTACTAGTGCTTGTTCGTATGTGTGTGTGTGTGCTAGTGCTTGTTCGTGTGTCTGTGTGCCAGTACTTGTTCGTGTGTGTGTGCTAGTGCTTGTTCGTGAGTGTGCTAGTGCTTGTTCGTGTGTCTGTGTGCTAGTGCTTGACTTGATTGTGTGTGTGTGTGTGTGTGTGTGTGTGTGTGTGTGTGTGTGTGTGTGTGTGTGTGTGTGTGTGTGTGTGTGTGTGTGTGTGTGTGTGTGTGTGTGTGTGTGTGTGTGTGTGTGTGCCTGCCTATGAGGTGGGAGGGGGCAACTTTAGAGATTTTATAATTCAATGCCTTTTTTAAAATGGAAATTTATGAATGACCGTTTTCTACTTATTTCAGGGTGGGGAAGTGTCCTTGGGTCACAGCCCTTGCTACAAGCTTCGTGTATATATATGAAGTAAATAATAAATAATTAATACCTTATTCAAATTAAATGTGTAATTTGAATAAATTCCGAGTTTAGATTTTTAATTCTGATTAGGGTAAATTATTTTGAAGAACAGAAACGCAGAAAAGTTCATTTGATCTTTGAAGTTTATAAAATTAAATATGTAATTATACGTTTCAATCCATGATATTAAAAAGTTTTAAAGCCTCCTGAACACTTTAAAAAATCTTACGAGACATTCTAGAAATAATAAAATGTTGTATCCGAAAAATAGCAGAAAGGAACAAGATACAAATTGTACGTCAGACGTGGTAAATGAGGTGTATTCGTACAGTTATTATTTCAGTGAAATGAATTCTATCGTCTGTTATTATGATATGATTAATTTCCGTAATAAAATAAGTACATTTGAAGTCGGCAATATTTTATCTTTTGTTGACATTTACTGAAAATTCCAATGGGAAACTTAAACCTAGCTTTGAAAAATTCAGAACTTCAAATCCCCATTTAGAGTCTTTTTCATTATATTACCTATTTCTCCGGAAACATCTATCCAAAAAACTGTCGGTAGATTATAGAATTGCTATAATTAAACAATTTTAGTATACGAATTCAGTAATATGGATTAATATGAAATACCATCTTAAATAGGACGTAATCCCTGTGGCAACCTACAGGATGTTTCCCAAAGGACCCCTAAATTTAAAAATCAATAACCCGGAAACGGTGATAGATAGAAACAAGAAACCAGTGGTATGTTTATTCAAAAAATCGTAAGAATCTTATACGTAAATCTCAAAATTTAGTTAAAAATAGCACCAATAGATGGCGCTGAGAGCGTTCAGAATCCTTCTAAAGAGAGTTCAAAAGCATAGAAAGACTAGTCGTCGAAGATTTAGTCATTGAAATCTGGCCGTTATTAGCGTATGGTGAAAATAATTCCGAAAGTGGTGTATACCGTGGAGGAATGTGTGTTTATTGTGTTGGAGTACCACCGATTAAATCAGTCCTACTGCCACAGGTAGAAGTTTTCAAACGCGATTTCAAGTCGCAAAAGACCCAGATGGAAAACAATTCGTGAGCTTTTCAAAAAAATTCAACAGACAGGCAACGTGGCCGATGCGAATTGTTTTCACTATACGAAAATAGCGGTCAGATTTCAATGGCGAAATCTTCGACGGCTAGTCTTTCTATGCTTCTGAACTCTCTTTAGAAGGATTCTTAACGCTCTCAGCGCCATCTATCGGTGCTATTTTTAACCAAATTTTGAGATTTACGTATAAGATTCTTACGATTTTTTAATAAACATACCACTGGTTTGAAGTTTCTATCTATCACAGTTTCCGGGTTATTGATTTTTAAAATTAGGGGTCCTTTGTGAAACACCCTGTAGAATCATTAACTATCATGGGATATCATTGAAGGAATGTATGATAGGATTTAATAGAATGATGAATGTGGCTATAACTTGATCATAGAGGTTTTAAAATGTCATATACGTCATATATGACTATATAACGTCATACATGTCAGATACATGGCGATACATCTCGGTCGCTTGACGTTTAATCCTCGGAAGATGCTATAACATAGAAGTACCGTTTTTTAAAATTTTAAAATTACTTAATAAATATTTTTATTAATATTTTTTAAAGTTTTGATTCGATTTTCATAAATTTGAAATGACTCTACAAAATTCTGCAACGATTATATATAATAAATTTCAAACCATTCGGTTGGGTAGTTTTTGCGCTGTTATATGCGGACGGACGGAGAGACCAGACGACGACTATAGGTGCTACGTATTATATAATTACGAATTCACTTAGAAAAGGAAAATGGAAGAGCAAACGACAAAGAATCCATGCTAACCAGAAACTTTCATGCCTGGAAATTCGTGGAAACGGAATGGAGAAATGGAGGGGTGGGGAGGGTGAGTCAACAAGTGTAGTCGCACCGCGGTCTTTTGGACAGGTTAAAATTTTAGTATGCAATAAAATGCTGAGAAAACGCAAGATTGACTTGCAATTTTACGAATCGATAAATCGCAGCCGTCCAAAACTCCAAAAGTTCAGTTTTCTCAAACATAGTGTAAAATAGATGTGGTGGCGCCATCTAGCGAGCATTCGTCATGTTTAAGCTGATATTTTTCTACAGTTATCAGCAATTTTAATTTAAACTGCTTTGAAACAAAAAGGGAAGGGGGGGGGATACTCTATATGTAGGGTAGATATAAAAAAAAATTGTGAAAAATAAAATTTTGCAATTAAAGGCAATTTAAATTAAGAATTTATTAATAATAGATTTTTTTTTTCAAGGGTCCCTTTTGATTAAATTAAATTTTGTGAAAGGCCCTTTTTAGTAAATAGAATTTTGTAAACAGGCCCCAATTTATCCGTATATTGACTTTAGATATAAGCTGTATTTATCATTATATATAAATATAAATTATATTTTCCAGCTTTTATTGGTAATATTTATAATTATTAATAAAATATTTATAATGAGATATTTTAAAACCAAAATCTTGTTAAACATTTAAACTGTAATTATGTAGATTTTATCTTTAATTAGTACAATCTTTTTGGGCCTTTTTTTTTTCAAAAATACATGTAGATTTTTTTTTTCTTGTAAAAATACTGCTATTGTATCGAAATTGAGATTTTACTTTAAGAAAATATTTGAATGTTGTAGTGTCTTCAGTGGTGCAGCCAAGATTTCCGTTTGGGAGCGGTTTTGAATCATTGTTATTGAACCAGGTGTCGATCCAGGCAAAACTTGGGGCATATTTAGGGCCACGTCACAAAATTCCATTTAATACAATAGAGCTCTTCTCAAAATTTCTCTTAATAAAACGACTTATTTATAAAATTCCTTTTATTTAAAGCAGATTTCTTTGTGAAATTTTTCTTCATAAAATAGACCCCTTCACAAAATTCCAGTTCATAAAAAACATACTCTTCATTAATTATTTTTATTTTGTTAGGTTTTATAAATATGTAATTTGCAAATAATATGAGTTCATCAGAAAGGTAAATTTTAGCAGTACTTAACAAAGTTATTAATAAATACTTGTTTCGAATTTGAGTAATTGGATTTCATCTTTCTTTACTTAATGTTAATATTCACAAAAATATAATAAATTTCACAAAATCCCCCCCCCCCCCAGGCAAAAAAGAAAAGAAAAAAAATCTTCCATCAACCCTTATGAACAATTTCATTGTTTTATATGTGTATGACTTTTTTATTTCCTTTAAAAAAATGTGTTATAACCGAAGTAAAGCAAACCACATAGTCATCTAGATATGAGTTGGAAGCTATTTCAAGGCTTCATAAAATAGCCCCTTTTAAAACGAAACGAAGAGTAGTGGCGTCAAAATGCATGTGCTGCTGCTATTTCTAATTATTTCTCTCTATCTTTCTTTTCCTCTCCCATTTTGCTCTTAAATTGCTTCTTTTTATGAAGTTTTGAAACAATTTAATGTTAATTTTTTAGCTATTTTGTGTTTCAGTTACTTTTTACACATTATTTATTCACCATAACGGTCCTTGTACTCATCTTATATGCTTTCAATTGGTCTGGGAGGAGTTTTAAAAACCGTAAATCAAGTTTTCTTCTGTGGCAGTGCTAGCTCAAATATTGACAGCAAAATTTTTACTGCTTTTAACAAAATTCTGATTTTTAGTAAAAGGCTCCTTATAGTTATTTCTTATTAATATGTAAAAAAGAAATTTATAAGTATAAAATTTAATCTTAATAATGAGGTTAAATTTTATACTTATAAATTTCTCCTGAGTAT
Organism: Maratus michaelseni; assembly: GCA_963931845.1. NCBI lineage: Eukaryota > Metazoa > Arthropoda > Arachnida > Araneae > Salticidae > Maratus > Maratus michaelseni. Next base: position 167,482,542 of record OZ007593.1, on the reverse strand, counting down.
CATTCTAGTGCTATACAATCATGTTGGGTGGGTGGGGGTCATTATCTTTTACCTAAAAAAAGTCAAGTGATTTCTGAACTGTGAGCACATTAGATATAAACCCATATAAATAGAAATAAATTATTTTTAAATGTTACGGCTTTATATGCAATTTAAGATAAAAAATATTACATAATCATAAGGGGGGAGGGGGAAGAGCCAGAAATTAGCTAATTTTAATTTATAAGGACTTGTAAAAAGGCCAAAATTTTTATATCTGGAATAACCCTCCTTAAGTAAGCTTTAAATAATGACTTAAATTTTGTACAAACACAAATTCATTTATTTGGTACATTCTCTTTTTCCTGCATCAAAACAGGTATTTTTAAAGAATAAAAGTGATCAACAGATTCAAATTCAGTAGAATCATTTAAAATTTCTTCTTGTAGATCAATTATTTTTCCTTTGTACATAATTTTTGCAAATTTTGTTTTGTTTTATTTTATTTTTTTCTGGATTCGTTGAATAAAACTAACATTGTTTTTCTACATTTTTATTTCGTGGAACTCGCCTGAAATTTAATTTCACGTTTCGTACGTCCACAACGACCTAACATTAACAAAACACAATTGAAACAAACCACAAATAAATCCGAACTCCATGCGCATGCGCGGAACAGTGCTTGAGAAAACTGAACTTTTGGAGTTTTGGACGGCTGCGATTTATCGATTCGTGCAATTTTAGCACACAAAAGAGCCAACAGTCAAGGTCAGCTGCACTGTATTTCATTACTATAACTTTAAGAAAAAATAAGATAAAGGAAAAAGCCTATAATGAATTTCGGCGTTGAAAAGACCGACGTGCGACTAATGCCGGGTTAATTTAAAACTGAAACTGAACTATTTTTTATCCTCCATCAAGTAATTCACTAAATTTGTACTTTTTTTTATTATTAACTTTATGTGTTATTTAATTTATTTGTTTTAGGTAGCTTCCAATACAAAAAGTTATATATATATATATATATATATATATATATATGACATATGTCATGCTGTGACTCAATTTTTATTTTAAATTTTAAAAAATTCAAAAACCTGTACAAAAAAATTATAAATTGAAAAAATTGTTTCTGTTAATTATTTGCATACCCACACCCATCCCTTCATTTTAATTACATTTATATTAAAACGCACACCAGAACTTTTCTCCGAGAAGTATTTAATGAGATATGAAATAAAACAGAAACTTTACATCGTATGGCGTTTTAAATACTGATAGTTGGCTTTAAAAAAAATCGGAGAAAAAAACTATAAATTGCAAAAATTGTTTTTGTTAAGTATTTGCATACCCACTCCCATCCCTTCATTTTAATTACAAAGGATACAATCAAAATTATTGTGCCTTTTTTAAGTTAAAACTCACACCAGAACTTTTCTTCGAGAATTATTTAATGAAATAAAACAGAAACTTTCCTTCGTATGGCGCTTTAAATATTGATAGTTGGCTTTAAAAAAATCGGCAGCTGACATGTTCAGGCAGCCGATTGGATAAGAAACAGGCCGCCCACCCCTCTCAGACCTAGGCAATATTATGTTTCAATTTGTATAATGTTACAGATGGGAAAATAGCTTGAGAGAACCGGTCTTTGAAATTGAGTTGATTATCAAGTCGATGGGGGCGTAGCGATTGTGGTGTCAGATTTGTATTTAAGGTACAGGAGGAGGTGTTACTAGTTTTAATTAATTTAAACTGCTCAATGTGGCTAGTAATTTTTTTCAGCCCTTGTTGTTATACTTGCTGTCTTACAGCCATTAGTAGAAGCAAGCTTTAGAAAATAATTCAAGCTAATTTTTATTCGCCAATTTGTGATTTATTTAAAAATAAAGTTTTATTTTATTGCGTATTCTAATTACATTAGATTTTTGTTTTCTTTCAATTAATCGGTCATCTTTCAAGTAGTTTATATCAGTTTAAAAATGTCCTGCATTACTAATTGGTAAACTTTAAAGAAGTATTTGGATTTAAAATGTCAGAAACAAAATAGCAATTTGAATGTATATTTACTGTAATATTCTAAACACACACATACACATATATATATTATATTATATTAGATTTTCACAAATTTTTTTATTACAATTATTAAAATAGAGTTTTATTAATATCGCGATCAACGGGGTTTTGGAAATTTAAAAATTATTTCATGCATCAAGTCTACTTAAATTTCCGAAAGGAAAAATTACGATTCTGAATTTCTAGATGAAAAAGGAAGCCACACAGGCGCATTCTGTTTTGTTCACAAAAGTCGATACTCTCGTTAAATGAATTTTTTTTTTAGCATTTACATAATTTGTGGCGGGAGTTTAATTTATAAAAATGTAACTTTAATTGCCAATTTAAAATTAATGTGTTTTTTTTTAAATTATTTTATTTATTTAATTTACCGAATTAAAAATATGAAATGACATCAACCAATTCGACATCCTCCATTGAAAAATTATTTCAGCACTTTCCAATTTCATATCATTACAATGAAAATAATTTATGAAAGTTTGACTTCTAAACTTCTTCCAGAATATAAATAAATAAATAAATAAAATAAATAAATAAATAAAATAAATAAATAAATAAAATCATATTCAAAATTGAATTTTTAAAATAACTTTGTTTAATAAATAAGCACTAACCTTTACACCCTTAAACTGCACATGTAATTTTTAAGTTTAATTATTTTTTTCCATTAAAACATACCCATGTTAAAAAAAAGGGGGGGGGGGAAGAAGAAAGAAATGAAAGAAAAAAGCAAACTAAAAAAATAAAAAGATTATTTTCTTAAAGCTTTTTTTTCCAACAAGTAAGCAAATATAAATGAATTTTCGTCCTCAGACAAAATATTCATTTAAAAAAGATTTTCCTCAAAAAAATATTTGAAGAAATTTTGTTAATGTTTATTCTCAAGTTCAATGGACTTCTCTTTCATAGCCTTAAACTTTTTTTTTTTTTCCTTTTAAAAAGTTCTTTAGAAATGTGATTTATTATTTTCTGAAATGTGTTTTATTTGAACATTTAATTGAAATTGAACAAATACCGCATTTAGACGTTGAAGATTTTAATTAATCAAAATTAAGAATGATATTTAAAAAGTTTCAATGAATCAGGTTCTTGTGATGTAAAATACAAGCCCAGCTTGCTATTTCTTGTCTGAAAAAACTGGAAAAGTTAAAATAACCTGAGAATAGTCGCGTCTTTATTTTAGAACGCTAGTAGTCGCACTCGGTCCATTTGCTGCCGTTAGCATTTGGCCCAAAACAGAGATGAAAATGGCCGGAGCTATCAGAAGATCGAAAACGGATAACATAGGGAGGGGGGGGGGGGATTATTGATTGAATTTGAAAAGACACCTATTAATGGGATTATTATTTATTAAATATAAATTCAGCTACGATTTAAATAAATGTTTTTAATACCTCTTTAAAAAATATTAAAATAAGAAATAAATAATAAATAATTTGACTGAATTTATGACGTTAGAGTGATTTACTAAAAGTGTAGGAACAGCTAACTTGTCATTGGATATTATACTAGAGAAAAGTGTACGTCCGCGAGAAGAAATAGTTCTTTACTGAATTTGAAAGAAAAAGCACTTTAAATCTGATTTTTTTTTTTTAGATTTTCCCATTAAAAATGATTTACTGATTAAACAAAATTGATTTAGCTTAATGTATAATCATTTTTATGATAAATACCTGTAATATTAACTTAACTTGTATCTCTTCACGAAATAAGTTTCAGGCGAAATTTTGGCGATTGGAATAAAGCAGTGGGTAACCCTGGGACCTCCGTAGTGTTAAGTGGGGTTTATCTGCGACAGAGAATTCTCCTGCGATTGCGGGAGATTTTAGATTTTTGATGTCCAATCAAATGTTCCATTTTTTAAAACTATTGAAGATAGAGTAAAAATTTCGACGGATTTGAATCCTTCGGAAAATTTCAACTGAAGTACATACCAAGCATATGGATAAAATATATAATATAACAAGAATTTTCTTTTCTATAAAACAAAACTTGTCATGAAAGAAGTTCTTTATTTACAAACTTTCAACGTACGTCCATATTTCCGCGTTCTTAAGTTAACGGTATTCTTATTTTAATTATAAAGAACTGATCAGCAGTTAATTTAATTTGTCTTTTGATATATGGTATATGTTCAATATATCAACAGTATTTTAGACTCAGAAACTAAGAAACAAACAAACAAACAAAAAAATCACCACTATCCACAGTTCATATTTTAGTTTCATACATAAATGTAAGTTAATTTGATAGGTTTAATTACAATTTAACTTGATATAAATCAATAACTTTATATCAAATAGCATAGAAAAGAGATAGTTACTATTTAAAAGTATTTAATAATAGTTTATTGTCACATAATTAATGCATTCAACAGTAATGTTGTATTTTTGCATATGCCAAAAGTAGAACTTCTTATCAACAAAACAAGTGGACAACATTCTTTTTCTTTCTTTAATATTCCAGTACTGTTCAACCACGCTTCTAAGAACCCCAGTTGGCAGAATGCCAAGCCGATTCCATTGACACTGTAGGGAGAATAGCCCCGGAAAAAGAAGCTGAAATCACCACTCTTTATCTTAGGCAGCGTACTTGCGGCTTACGTACTTCCCCATTTTCGACATGGACTAGCCATTTTCGCCCATGCGCAGTTCGCTCCAGATTTCTATCAAGCGTGGTGCATCATATTCCGCACATATTCCGCACCTGGTTTCTCTAATAGCGAATTATATGCGCATATATGGCAGAAGAATAGTAATGCCGAATATTGGGATATTCCATACGTTGGAATGGAATGATTTTATAATCACTTAATGGCTTTAATAATAACTTTATAAAAAATAAAATAAGAGATTATTTTGATGTAAAGAAAAAGTTACAAAAAAATTTGGTTGGATAAAAAATAATAACGATATTCAGTGTTGAATTGAGGGGATGGCCCGGGCGCCCCCCCCCCCCCACCCCCCCCCGAGCTTTGAAATGTCCCCACCGGAAGATTTGAGATTTTATGCTTTCAATGGTTAAAAACTGGAAACCCCTAGAACCATATACCCCCCCCCCCCCGAACCACAGAAATCCCTCCCTTAGAAAAGTGTCTGAATTCAACACTGACGATATCAAAAGATAAAACTCTAAGATCACTAAGAACCCTAAGATCCCCCTAGAGATATCTTATGATATCAAGTGCCCAACCATCCCCTCTCCATTAAAGTGACGACGTTATATATGCACAGCCCCTTTTTCTCTTTGTAGAATATCCAATTTAGAAAATATTTATATCGTTTATTTACATCATGTGGAAAAATCACGCGAAAACGCTAGATATAGCATTAAAAATCGCTAAGATTTCAAAAATTGCAGAGCAAAAATTTTTCTTTTTTGGACTAAAAGACAAACAGGATTCCTTTTACGAATGTGGAAAAATCGCCTCGCAAACTTAAAAATTCCGTAAATCCAAATAAAAATATTCGCATAAAATTCAAAAATATACGTACGAATTCCGAATAAACTTTATTGAAAAGAGGATACAATTCACTAATTTGTACTAAAAGTTTAAAACCGGATTTATATTTAATAATGGAGAAATATCGGCGCGAAATGCAAAAAAACCCATCAAAATCACATAAAAATCGTTAAAAATTTAAAACTCGCAGATGAGAAAGTTTAGTAAAATTGGATAAAACATTGTAAAAGGAATTCTTAAATCACGAATATAAAAAAATCGGCGCGGAACATAACAGTAACTCGTGCAAATTTATTCCTCCAAACAACGATAAACTGGCGATTGAAGGATTTACATTAAAAAAAAAAAAAAAAAAAAAAAAAAAAATATTATAAATTAAATCCGAAAAGAAGTTTTCTACACGCCAAATCATCTCTTATCTCCCAGTATGGGAATCTACTAGCGCCAAAGTTAGTGACCAGGACTTTCTAGCTTTTCCTCCACTGCCAGGATACCTTTTCCGCGACATTAATTGGAATAAATTTTCAATTATAAATTTGAAATCGGGATAGGAATAAATTATTTTAAAGACAAGACTGCACTAAGCTTGTTTTTGACAGTGCTCCGGAACTAGGAGCCAATTGAAGTTGAAAAAATACAGATTACATAATTCATTTATGCAATTTAAATAAACATTCAATTGTATATTTCAGGACATGTTATTAATAACCAGGAATCGGTCCTAGTAAAATTTGCAGTCTATTAGAGCCTGTTCACAAAAATCCATGTAATAAAACTGGCCTCTTCACGAAAATCCTCCTAATAAAATAACCTTTCACAAAATTCTTCTTAATAAAATAGGCCCTTCACAGAATTCCTCTTACTAAAGCAGACTCCTTCATAAAATTCCATGTAATAAAAAAGGCTCCTTCACAAAATTTCTCTTAATAAAATAGGGCCCTTCTCACAATTCCTCTTAATAAAACAGGACCCCTTCATAAAATTGCATGTAATAAAACAAAACTTCTTCACAAAATTCTTCTTAATAAAACAGGTCCTTTGACAAAATTTCTTTTATTAACACAGGTTCCTTCATAAAATAAATAAAACAGACTCGTTCACAAAATGCTTCTTAGTAAAACAGATGCCTTCACAAAATCCCTCTTAATAAAGCAGGGCCCTTCACAAAACTCCTTTTAATAAAGCAGGACCCTTCACAAAACTCCTTTTATAAGCACAGGGTCCTTGACAAAATTCCATTCCATAAAATCATACTCTTCATTAATTATTTTTATTTTGTTACGTATGTAAATGTATAATTTGCAAACTAAACAAGTTCACCAGAAAGGAAAACTTTAGCAGAGAGACTTAAATAAATTATTAATAAATTCCTGGTTTGATTTTGAGAAACTGGATTTCATCTTATGTTACAAAATGTTATTTGTCGCAAAAATATAATAATTTTCACAAAAATAACTTTTATTTTTTACAAAATGGGTCGTAAGAAAAAACATCTGCATCGATTAACTCATATCAATATCACACTCTAATATTTTTTTCTTACAATATATATATCTATATATATACTAGTATATAACCCCGTCAAAAATGACGGATTGTTGATCTGCGTTTCATTTTCATAAGACTTCGTTCATACAAACAAACAGCATGGAGATTTATTATTGAAAGGTTTGTATTGTAGAAAAATACATTTTAAAAAGGACAAATGATTTCTACAAATAAAAATAATAAGGATATATATGTATATATATATATTTTTTTTTTTTACTGAGTATTAAATTTCTGAAATAGTTCAACGATTGGAAAAAAATAAATATTAACAAATAATCCATGTGCGAAAGTTTTTGTAAAAAAGTGTTATCAATGAGTTTTTAAACAGCTTGACTTACCATATAACTCATTGTTTGATTACATAAGCAAAATTAAATGGAAATTACGCTGTACTATGCATTTTCTTATATTTTAATTACGTTTGATATGAAAGAATCATTTTACAGTATATGACCCATTATCCGAAAATCCAAAATCCGGAAAGACCCGAAGTCCGGAAAGATAAATTCTAAAATTTTCTAAATTTGTAAATTTTTACTAAAATTTTAGATTTTCTGAAATTTTTGGAAAATTTTACCGATTCCTAATTTTTTTTCAGTCCATTGTGTTTCGATGTTTAATCACTAAAATATTGTTACTTCAGTGGCGGGTGAACACGCCCCCCCCCCCTTCTCTTGCCGAAATTTAAAACAAATCATTTTTCTCTCAAATTTTAGTTTAAAATTAATTTATATTACGATTCGTTAGAAACAAAAAATAGTTATGTATTTATTTCATCAGGGGTGATTCTGTTCAAGTTTTCCTAAAAAATTAAGGCATTCGATTTCGAAAATTTAAGTCTTCAGTCCAAAATTTCGAACATAAATATCTCGAATTTTGAACGATAGTCGCAAAAAAAAAAAAACAATTATGTCTATCGTTCGCAGAAAAAATAGAAAATTTCTTCAAAGGATTGTGGAAACAACGTGAATTTCGTCAAAGGACCGAAAATAAAAACGCAAAATTCGTTGCAGGATTGCAAAAAAAAAAAAAAAAAAAAAAAAAAAAACGCTAATTTTGTTAACAAATTGCAGAAAAACGCGATTTCCGTCAAAGACTTACGAAGAAGACGCAAATTTCTTCCAAGGACTCCGAAAAAATGTAAAATTTCATCAAGGGATCACCAAAAAAAAAAAAGGTTAAAGGATCGCAAAAAAACCCGACGAATTTCGTCAAATAATCGCGGAAAAACATGAATTTCTTCAAAGGGTCTAGAAAAAAAAAAACACAAATTTCTTCAAAGCACTGCGAAAAAAGGTCTAATTTCGTTAAGGGATCGCGAAAAAAGTGAAATTTCGTCAAAGGATCGAAAAAAAACAACCGCTAATTTCGTCAATCTCAGAAAAAACTCGAATTTATTTCGTCAAAGAATAGCAAAAAACGCAAATTTCCTCAAAGGATCGCAAAAAGAAAACGCAAATTTCTTCAAAAGACTACGAAAAAATGAAATTTCGTCAAAGGATCGTAGAATAAAAACGCAATATTTGTCAAAGAACAGCAGAAAAAATGCAAATTTTGTCAAAGAATCACGAAAAAAAACATGAATTTTGTCAAATAATCCTGAACTTCGGGAGGACTCGAAATCCAGAACGATGGAAGAATTTCAAAATCCGCCAGTAGATGACGACACTATACTGAATCAACCTCAAACTCAAATCTCTCCCTACGAAATAAATCACCGCTGCTTCTGAAAAAAAATTTTTTTTCTTTTTTTTTACAGAAATGTTAATATACATTTTTTTTATGAAATAGTTTTTTAAGGTTTTAAACAAAATTAAAAGATTTAAAAGCTTTAATATTCTTTTACAAATATTTAAACGACGAAAGTAGATAATATAACTTTAACTTTTAAAAGTATTCATCAAATTAAAACCTGATTTTGTCTTATTTTAAAAATATGCCTGAAAAAACCAAAATAAATTCATTATGAAATGCATTAGTATGACTGGAAAGTCCTGGTAAGTACTGGAAAGTCAGACTCCGCAAAAAGTTAATTAAATTATGTCAAAGTCATTGCCGTATCATCGCAAACATTATCTGCGAAAAAAGTACTTACAGAAAAAAAAAATGCTTTCAGAAATAAATTAAAGAAATCCTTTAGATTATTTAAAGACTTTAATATGCTTTTACAAATATTTTAAGAGCATAATCGGATATTTTAATGAAACGTTCAAAGAGTCATTCATTTGGAATTTGTATTTTTGAATGGCAACATTATTCGTTTGTTTACATCAGGTAATCGGATGTTTAATCTGTTATTTTTAATTTAAAACTTAAAACATTATAACTGGATATGATATACATGTTTTATACGAAAATATGCTGAACAGACATTATTTCAAGTAGAAGAAATTATCATTTAGTCGTTATGTGTTAGCATATCTTTTTCAGTAAGCCTAACATGGCGTTTAACTACGGTCGACTTGCAGACCAGAGTGGTACAGCCCGGTACCGTTACAGACACTTTCTTGTCTTTGAATTTTATTATAAGTAAGATTGGTCTTACGTGGCGCGGAAATAGGGCTGAATTTCTACCTTATCGTTGGCAACAATCGTAGTTTCCAAAGCTCAGACCAATGAACAGACAAGATTGTGTTAGCCCCGCCTCCAAGATGGCGGTCAGTGTCAGAGCAGTGAAACTGAAGCTAGCAATTATTAAAAATAAAATAATATGAACGTAATCCAAAGCGTCTGAGATGATTCCTCTTTTTAATTATGAGTAATATTGTTGATTTCAAATGAATTCATTTTTTCAAAGAATTCATGTAGAATTTATTTACGAATTTCACTCACACAAAAAATCGGAGATAATAAAATATAAACTTTCTAGAATGCCCTGCTGCCATCTGTTGCCGTTTTATTGAAGTAAAAATAATTTCTTTTGCAGAAATCTATAATCAATTAGAATAATAAAATGTTGAACGAAATTTAAACAATCATTGATGATAAACTATCTTCCTACCACATAGTGTTTTTTTTTTAATGAATTTAAGCCGTGCTGTACAATATTATAGGTGCTAATTATGTTTCCAAGATCCTATTTTCATAGTATTTAAATTATTTATATGTCCATTAGTATCATCAACTAAATGCATTTTTAGTTGTGTTTTCAACGGAGTTTTCAATTACTTTTTTACATTTAAAAAAATTGTCAATTTCATATGTTCAAATGATTTATTGTAGTACTTATTGAGGCTAGAATTAGTACTTGAAAAATAAAAAGGGGCGAGCGAGCAAAGCGAGCTGTGACCGCGTAGTGGTCTCAATGTGAATTGCAAAGCAATTCACCTGGGGTTGGCGAGCGTTAGCGAGTAGGGGGCTGAGCCCCCTAGTATATATATATATATATATATATATATATGTTTATATATATATATATATATATATATATATATATATATATATATATATATATAAGATGATAAACGTCCTTACTCTGAAATTATGAATTATTTATTATTGATTATAGGTTGTAACTTTTTCTTTGGTGTATGTGTATATGCTAGTGCTTGTTCGTGTGCTAGTGCTTGTTCGTGTGTGTGTGCTAGTGCTTATTCGTGAGTGTGCTAGTGCTTGTTCGTGTGTCTGTGTACTAGTGCTTGTTCGTGTGTGTGTGTGTGCTAGTGCTTGTTCGTGAGTGTGCTAGTGCTTGTTCGTGTGTCTGTGTGCCAGTACTTGTTCGTGTGTGTGTGCTAGTGGTTGTTCGTGAGTGTGCTAGTGCTTGTTCGTGTGTCTGTGTGCTAGTGTTTGATCGTGTGTGTGTGTGTGTGTGTGTGTGTGTGTGTGTGTGCCTGCCTATGAGGTGGGAGGGGACAACTTTAGAGATTTTATAATTCAATGCCTTTTTTAAAATGGAAATTTATGAATGACCGTTTTCTACTTATTTCAGGGTGGGGAAGTGTCCTTGGGTCACACCCCTTGCTACAAGCTTCGTGTATATATATGAAGTAAATAATAAATAATTAATACCTTATTCAAATTAAATGTTTAATTTGAATAAATTCCGAGTTTAGATTTTTAATCCTGATTAGGGTAAATTATTTTGAAGAACAGAAACGCAGAAAAGTTCATTTGATCTTTGAAGCTTATAAAATTAAATATGTAATTATACGTTTCAATCCATGATATTAAAAAGTTTTAAAGCCTCCTGAACACTTAAAAAAATCTTACGAGACATTCTAGAAATAATAAAATGTTGTATTCGAAAAATAGCAGAAAGGAACAAGATACAAATTGTACGTCAGACGTGGTAAATGAGGTGTATTCGTACAGTTATTATTTCAGTGAAATGAATTATATCGTCTGTTATTATGATATGATTAATTTCCGTAATAAAATAAGTACATTTGAAGTCGGCAACATTTTATCTTTTGTTGACATTTACTGAAAATTCCAATGGGAAACTTAAACCTAGCTTTGAAAAATACAGAACTTCAAATCCACATTTAGAGTCTTTTTCATTATATTACCTATTTCTCCGGAAACATCTATCCAAAAACTGTCGGTAGATTATAGAACTGCTATAATTAAACAATTTTAGTATACGAATTCAGTAATATGGATTAATATGAAATACCACCTTAAATAGGACGTAATCCCTATGGCAACCTACAGGATGTTTCCCAAAGGACCCCTAACTTTAAAAATCAATAACTCGGAAACGGTGATAGTTGGAAACAAGAAACCAGTGGTATGTTTATTCAAAAAATCGTAAGAATCTTATACGTAAATCTCAAAATTTAGTTAAAAATTCCACCGATAGATGGCGCTGAGAGCGTTCAGAATCCTTCTAAAGAGAGTTCAAAAGCATAGAAAGACTAGTCGTCGAAGATTTAGTCATTGAAATCTGGCCGTTATTAGCGTATGGTGAAAATAATTCCGAAAGTAGTGTATACCGTGGAGGAATGTGTGTTTATTGTGTTGGAGTACCACCGATTAAATCAGTCCTACTGCCACAGGTAGAAGTTTTCAAACACGATTTCAAGTCGCAAAAGACCCAGATGGAAAACAATTCGTGAGCTTTTCAAAAAAATTCAACAGACAGGCAACGTGGCCGATGCGAATTATTTTCACTATACGAAAATAGCGGTCAGATTTCAATGGCGAAATCTTCGACGGCTAGTCTTTCTATGCTTCTGAACTCTCTTTAGAAGGATTCTTAACGCTCTCAGCACCATCTATAGGTGCTATTTTTAACTAAATTTTGAGATTTACGCATAAGATTCTTACGATTTTTTAATAAACATACCACTGGTTTCAAGTTTCTATCTATCACAGTTTCCGGGTTATTGATTTTTAAAATTAGGGGTCCTTTGTGAAACACTCTGTAGAATCATTAACTATCATGGGATATCATTGAAGGAATGTATGATAGGATTTAATAGAATGATGAATGTGGCTATAACTTGGTCATAAAGGTTTTAAAATGTCATATACGTTATATATGACTATATAACGTCATACATGTCAGATACATGGCGATACATCTCGGTCGCTTGACGTTTAATCCTCGGAAGATGCTGTAACATAGAAGTACCGTTTTTTAAAATTTTAAAATTACTTAATAAATATTTTTATTAATATTTTTTAAAGTTTTGATTCGATTTTCATAAATTTGAAATGACTCTACAAAATTCTGCAACGATTATATATAATAAATTTCAAACCATTCGGTTGGGTAGTTTTTGCGCTGTTATATGCGGATGGACGGAGAGACCAGACGACGACTATAGGTGCTACGTATTATATAATTACGAACGCACTTAGAAAAGGAAAATGGAAGAGCAAACGACAAAGAATCCATGCTAACCAGAAACTTTCATGCCTGGAAATTCGTGGAAACGGAATGGAGAAATGGAGGGGTGGGGAGGGTGAGTCAACAAGTGTAGTCGCACCGCGGTCTTTTTGACAGGTTTAAATTTTATTATGCAATAAAATGCTGAGAAAACGCAAGAATGCCTTGCAATTTTAGCACACAAAAGAGCCAACAGTCAAGGTCAGCTACACTGCATTTCATTACTATAACTTTAAGAAAAAATAAGATAAAGAAAAAAGCCGATAATGAATTTCAGCGTTGAAAAGACCGACGTGCGACCAATGCCGGGTTAATTTAAAACTGAAACTGAACTATTTTTTATCCTCCATCAAGTAATTCACTAAATTTGTACTTTTTTTATTATTAACTTTATGTGTTATTTAATTTATTTGTTTTAGGTAGCTTTCAATACTAAAAGTTACCTATTGCAGCCATTCGGAGGAAAGCAATTCCAAAAAATGTTGGTATATTTTCACCGATCATGATATCCAGACACCACCAAATCACCCTCCGTTCAAATGTTGATATATATATATATATATGACATATGTCATGCTGTGACTCAATTTTTATTTTAAATTTTAAAAAATTCAAAAACCTGTACAAAAAAATTATAAATTGAAAAAATTGTTTCTGTTAATTATTTGCATATCCACTCCCATCCCTTCATTTTAATTACAAGGGATACAATCAAAATTATTGTGCCTTTTTAGCACTTTCCAACCTAGTTGAAATGTGCTTATGACTTCGGTTTGTCTGGCCGTCTGGCCGTCTGCCGTCTGGCCGTCTGGCCGTCTGCCGTCTGCCGTCTGCCGTCTGTCCGTGCTCTAACTCCCGTAAATATGCTCGGATTGCTCTGCAATTTTTATATGTTATTGTCGTTATCTATAGCATGTTCCCTATTTCAACGGAAGTGTGTAGCACTTATAGTTTTTTTACAGGGACACTCAAAAGAATTCCGTTACATTGCGGTCTATGGGGAAAAATCATTTGCGGTTTATTTAAATAATGTTTCACTATTTTAAACGCATTGTAATTTATATATAATACTAAGGTGCATTAGAAGAAGCTTAATATGGAACAGGGTGTGCATAGCACTTATAGTTACTTTACAGGGACAGTAAAAATAATTCCGTTACATTACGTCTATGGAGAAAAATCGTCTGCGGTTTATTTAAATAATGTTTCACTATTTTAAACGCATTGAAATTTATATAGATCACTAAGGTGCATTACAAGAGACTTACTACGGAATATTGTGTGTATAGCAGTCATCGTTCATTTACAGGGACACGCAAAAGAATTATCTACTGTCTGTTAACAATAATTCCTGGAAGTGCGTTTTAAGTTATTGAACGCGATTTTAATTTTAACTTGCTTTTTGTCTATTACGTGGTGTGTATAAATTCTGTAGATCCTATACAGGGCAGCACAAAAGTTCGCGAACACATTTCTGTTTATTGACAAACTCCAGACGGAGAATTTTAAACTGTGCTACGCGTTTCCTAACTGAACTAAAATTGAGCATCCTATGTAGTATATATGCAAATCTATAGATCCTATACAGGGCTGAATAAAAGTATTCGGATATTTTTCCGAATATTGTATATGTTGGAAATTCCTGAAATTATGTTTTTAAATATGTTATGCGTTTTCTAAATTGTTTACTTAGATGTTAGCTTTTAGCTTATTAAACGGTATGATTTGTAAAATTATTTTGGAAGCGTTGGAAAGTGCTATATAATCTATGCTTGACGCATGATTTTTCGTTCTTGTTTAAATTAAAACTCACACCAGAACTTTTCTTCGAGAAGTATTTAATGAGATATGAAATAAAACAGAAACTTTACATCAGATCCGGTGACCTAGGGTTGTGACCTGAAAATCAGTAAATTCGACGCTCTGAGTGTCAAGTTTCTGCATATTTCGACTGCTGCGTGTTCGGGCGAAGTTTGGAAAGGGGGCGTGTTATTCCCGCCCTCTTGCTATCCAGTATCTTCAGTTGTGTCTGTGTCGGGCAGAGCTTGGATAGGAGGCGTGTTATTCCCGCCTTCGCCACTGCTGGTGTTCGTCACGTGGAAAAGAGGCGTGTTACTCCCGCCCACCTGATCTCTGCTAATCTTCCGTGACTGCTCTTTTGAATGCCATGGCCATGAAAGAGAACCAACAGCTTGACGACCTTATGAACGGAATCATAAACGGATATGTTCCTGCGGACTGGTTACGAGAATTCGACGCCTTCCCTACTCTAGATGAGCAAGTGAATAATGTTTTTCGAGAACTATTAGCCGGTGTAGATGAAGAAATACAGTCTCTCCAACAACGAAAGGACTACAACGACACCCACAAGGCTCAGGTAAAAGACCTCTGTCTTTTTGCTATATCTATTTTGGGGGAGCCATCTAGATTAGATTTAATTGATTTAGCCTGTAGAACTGGTTATATTAGATTTCTAGGGAATAACCAATGGGAAAAACTCCAAATTCTAAAGAATTTTAGCTCACATTCTAATCCCCCCCGTACAGGAAAAAGAAAAAATTCTGAATCTGAAAATCCAATTCCCCTCAAAAATAAATTCGGAAATCTAAATTCCGAAGCTGATCTTGATAACCATGATCTTATGGATCAGGAATCTGCTCAAGATGGTGCTGCAAGCACCGATGTTGAATGTTCAAAAAACGACAAGCACCCCTTCTTTATTGAATTCAAAGATATGGATTGGCGCAAAGTCGCCCAAGAGATAAAAGCCCTTGATTCTGATAATCCTCCTCAAGTCAGCCTCTCCGGGGAACTTCTAAAAGTTCTACCCAAATCTGTCAGCCAATTTAGAGATATCCAAAGATACCTAACTGACAAACATATGAATTTCAACACCCTTAACTCAAAAGAACTTCGACCAAAAAAAATCTGTATTAGGGGAATCCCCCCCAACACAGACCCCCAACTTATTATCGAAGACCTTGGTAACCATGGATTTAAGGCCACCCGAGCCGCCATGCTTAAGAGTCGCAAAACTGGCAGAGGTATGCCAATTTATATGGTCAACGTCCTCCCTTGCACTAACTTTGAGAAGATCTATAAAATTGAGGCACTTTGTGATATAAGCGTTCGCATTGAATACTTCAGAAACAACAATAACCCAAAACAATGTTACCGCTGCCAACGGTTCGGACACGCCTCTGAGACGTGCAGCCTAACACCAAAATGTCTTAAATGCTCAGAAGAGCACCTCACTGATAACTCTCCCAAGACAGGTAAAATAATTCCAAAATGTTCCAATTGTAACGGTGCCCATCCGGCCTCATACAGAGGTTGCCCAAAAAATCCAAACAACATTAAGAAAAAAAATACCCCAACACTCAACACCAAAACAAAACCGCAAAACCAAAAACCAAATATAATTGCTGACATCGCAGACATTTTCAAACCCTACAATTACACCATGCATGATAAACCAAACGATATTAACAGCAGTGAGACCACTACTGACGTTAATAACGATATCCAGGAAGCCCCAGTTGAGGACACTTCCAGTTACACCAAACAAAATAAAACACCACCTGTTATACAAAATAATTATACAAACACATTCAAAGATATGTTTGACACCTTCAAAGACATGAAGGAACTTCTCCAAATTACCAAACTCCTAAAACATTTAAAAAACATCGCCATCAAATCAAAAAATTGCAACAACCCATTCGACAAAATGTATATCATAATAGAAGAATTAGACGCCTTTTCTACGGAGCTCAACATTCCCAATTATGAATAATTACAATAACAAAAATTTCTCTTCTCTTCTTATTTTCTCCTGGAATTGCCAATCATTGCAACCCAGGATTAATGAACTCCGCTCCTTTATTTCCATTAATCCACAAATCGATATACTCTTAATCCAAGAAACACTTAACCCTTCCTGCAGTATCACCATCCCAGGTTACAAACTCCATCATACACCACGTGCCAACTCTCACTGGGGCGGCAAAGCCATCTACATCAAAAATTATATCCCACATCACACAACTCAAAATATTCCACTCCCAGGCATTGACTACACCAGTATTGTCGTCAACTTGCCCCATGCCAAAATCAACTTCACTTCTTTTTACGCACGACACGGGCGACGATACCCTATAAATGACCTGACACACATCATTACACAACACCAACACGCATTTATCGCTGGTGAGTTCAATGCACATAGCAGGCAGTGGAACTGTCATTCCACCACTACCAGAGGTAGATCTCTTCACCACTTGGTTAGCCATTTCAATCTCAGTCTCCACGCACCTACTACACCAACACACATTCCTGTTGCTCGCAACCAGCACCCCTCTATTATTGACTTCGCCATCACCAAAAATCATACCTTCCTATCACCACTTCTGTTATTAATGACCTAAGCTCTGACCACCTTCCTGTCTTCTTCAAAATTGATCTTATCAACCCTATCTCTCCTCCTCCTTCAGTAGCAATTGACTGGAATAAATTCCAAAATTACCTCAACAACACCGACCTTACCTACCCCACAATCAACAACACTACTGACATTGACAACGCAGTTAATAAACTCAACAACATCATTTACAAAGCTCAAAAAGATGCCACTTACACCAAATTCAAAAATAATAACTCTTACATCTTACCCACTTACATACATAATACTACTATCTGTAAACAACGCAACACACTCCGTCGACTCTACCAAAATACCAGAGATCCCACCCTTAAAACAGCTGTCAACAGGCTCAACAATAAAATTAAAACCCTTATTCAGAAAGATAAGCAAAAAAACTGGTCTAAATTTCTCGAAAGTCTTACTTGCGAGGATAACTCTCTTTGGCAAATCAAAAAGAAACTCAATAATAATTACACCCCTATTCCTCCCCTTACTGTCAATAATCAAACTGCGTATACTGACGAGGACAAGGCAGAATGCCTCGCTAGCTCATATGAAAGGCAATTCTCTCCGAATCCCTTCCTCGCAAGTCAAGCACACTTTAACAATGTCAATGATACTGTTAATGACTTCCTCTCAACCCCTCCTATCCCTCTCCCCGAAATTCAACCCATCATGATCAACAATATTATTCAAAATCTTAAGAATAAAAAATCTCCTGGGTACGATAAAATTTCCAACTATACTCTTAAACAACTTCCTATCAACTGTATTCTCTACATTACGAAGCTCACTAATTCTATCCTCAAACACTGTTATTTTCCTAAACCCTGAAAAACGTCTATCATTTCTCCTATTCCTAAACCATCCTGCAATCTTAATGACCCAACTAATTTCCGTCCCATCACTCTTCTCTCCTCTCTAAGTAAAGTCATCGAACGCGTCATTAGATCACAGCTCAATGACTTCCTTCACAACAACAACATTCTTATGCCTGAACAATTCGGCTTCAGAGCCAAGCACTCCACCCAGCACCAACTTCTTCGATTTGTGGAATTCTTAACTGAAAACTTCAACGAGAAGAAGCCTACTGCTGCCATATTTCTTGATGTCGCCAAGGCCTTTGACAAAGTCTGGCACGCGGGCCTCATTTACAAATTAATTCGGCTTAAGTTCCCGTCTGGACTTATCCATTTAATACATTCTTACCTTGGTGATCGTGACTTCTATGTCCGTGTAAACAACTCACTTTCTCTACTACACATAATACTCTGTGGTATTATTCAGGGTTCAGTCATTGGCCCTAGTTTATTCATAATATACTTTAATGACATTCCACGCACACTCTTCAGATCACTAGCACTCTATGCGGACGACACTGTTCTCTATGGCACTGCACATCACCCATATAATCTTTACAAAAATCTACAACACCACCTCAACATCTTCATGGAATGGTGTGATCAATGGCGCATTAAGATAAACGAATCTAAAACTACTGCTGTTTACTTCTCTAGAACCTTCTCCACTCCTAATAGATTAACCATCAATAACACTACCATTCCCTGGTCTGACGATGCCAAGTACCTGGGAGTTACCATTGACAAACGCATTACCTTTAAAAAGCATATTCTTAATATCCGCGGTAAAGTCGCCGGAATTTCCAAAACCTTCGCCCCCTTCTTCGCAGTCACTCACTCTCCATACACAACAAACTCTTAATATATAATGCTTGCATTCTCTCTGTTATCACATATGCATGTCCAATCTGGGGCTTCACTTGCAAAACCAGTATGAACAGCATCTCTAGTACCCATTACAAACAGCTCCGTTACATCAGGAACGGGTCTAGATACCTCAAAAACTCCACAATCCTCAAGGATTTGAAAACGACTTCACTCAAACATCGCATTAAACACCTTGCGGAAAAATTCTACAATGACATTAATCACATTCCAAATGAACTCATTTATGAGCTACCTGACTAAGATGCTTGCAGTCCATCCAACCGGAAAAAACCAAGGTACTCCACTATTCTTGATGAATAGTCCTTCCGAGCTATAATTCTTACCTCAAAATTTCTCTCTTTAATTAAAAAAATATATATATTATTATATAATTTTTTATTGATAATTTGATATTGACTTTTCTCCTAAACTTCTCCTAACATCTTTACTTTACCTCGTCTGGCATATTTTTGTTTTTTTTGAACTATGAACTGTTTTTACTTTTATTCTTTAACTATAAATTTTCATTATTTTCATAGCTATACTTAACACTATCCTATTTTTATGTAGTCATTATTGGACTACGGCTAGACATTTCATATGGCTCTCTCAGGATTTGATATACACCTACTCAAAGCCAGGGTGTGCAGTTGCCTCGCAACTTGGAAGCCCATTGAACCTATCACAAGTTCAAGTTCAAGTTCAACTTTACATCGTATGGCGTTTTAAATACTGATAGTTGGCTTTAAAAAAATCGGAGAAAAAAACTATAAATTGCAAAAATTGTTTTTGTTAAGTATTTGCATACCCACTCCCATCCCTTCATTTTAATTACAAAGGATACAATCAAAATTATTGTGCCTTTTTTAAGTTAAAACTCACACCAGAACTTTTCTTCGAGAATTATTTAATGAAATAAAACAGAAACTTTCCTTCGTATGGCGCTTTACACATTGATAGTGGGCTTTAAAAAAATCGGCAGCTGACATGTTCAGGCAGCCGATTGGATAAGAAACAGGCCGCCCACCCCTCTCAGACCTAGGCACTATTATGTTTCAATTTGTATAATGTTACAGATGGGAAAATAGCTTGAGAGAACCGGTCTTTGAAATTGAGTTGATTATCAAGTCGATGGGGGCGTAGCGATTGTGGTGTCAGATTTGTATTTAAGGTACAGGAGGAGGTGTTACTAGTTTTAATTAATTTAAACTGCTCAATGTGGCTAGTAATTTTTTTCAGCCCTTGTTGTTATACTTGCTGTCTTACAGCCATTAGTAGAAGCAAGCTTTAGAAAATAATTCAAGCTAATTTTTATTCGCCAATTTGTGATTTATTTAAAAATAAAGTTTTATTTTATTGCGTATTCTAATTACATTAGATTTTTGTTTTCTTTCAATTAATCGGTCATCTTTCAAGTAGTTTATATCAGTTTAAAAATGTCCTGCATTACTAATTGGTAAACTTTAAAGAAGTATTTGGATTTAAAATGTCAGAAACAAAATAGCAATTTGAATGTATATTTACTGTAATATTCTAAACACACACATACACATATATATATTATATTATATTATATTTTCACAAATTTTTTTATTACAATTATTAAAATAGAGTTTTATTAATATCGCGGTTTTGGAAATTTAAAAATTATTTCATGCATCAAGTCTACTTAAATTTCCGAAAGGAAAAATTACGATTCTGAATTTCTAGATGAAAAAGGAAGCCACACAGGCGCATTCTGTTTTGTTCACAAAAGTCGATACTCTCGTTAAATGAATTTTTTTTTTAGCATTTACATAATTTGTGGCGGGAGTTTAATTTATAAAAATGTAACTTTAATTGCCAATTTAAAATTAATGTGTTTTTTTTAATTATTTTATTTATTTAATTTACCGAATTAAAAATATGAAATGACATCAACCAATTCGACATCCTCCATTGAAAAATTATTTCAGCACTTTCCAATTTCATATCATTACAATGAAAATAATTTATGAAAGTTTGACTTCTAAACTTTTTCCAGAATATAAATAAATAAATAAATAAAATAAATAAATAAATAAGTAAATAAAATCATATTCAAAATTGAATTTTTAAAATAACTTTGTTTAATAAATAAGCACTAACCTTTACACCCTTAAACTGCACATGTAATTTTTAAGTTTAAGTATTTTTTTCCATTAAAACATACCCATGTTGAAAAAAAAAGGGTGTGGGGGGAATAAGAAAGAAAGAAATGAAAGAAAAAAGCAAACTAAAAAAAATAAAAAGATTATTTTCTTAAAGCATTTTTTTCCAACAAGTAAGCAAATATAAATGAATTTTCGTCCTCAGACAAAATATTCATTTAAAAAAGATTTTCCTCAAAAAAATATTTGAAGAAATTTTATTAATGTTTATTCTCAAGTTCAATGGACTTCTCTTTCATAGCCTTAAACTTTTTTTTCCTTTTAAAAAGTTCTTTAGAAATGTGATTTATTATTTCCTGAAATGTGTTTTACTTGACCATTTAATTGAAATTGAACAAATACCGCATTTAGACGTTGAAGATTTTAAGTAATCAAAATTAAGAATGATATTTAAAAAGTTTCAATGAATCAGTTTCTTGCGATGTAAAATGCAAGCCCAGCTTGCGATTTCTTGTCTGAAAAAACTGGAAAAGTTAAAATAACCTGAGAATAGTCGCGTCTTTATTTTAGAACGCTAGTAGTCGCACTCGGTCCATTTGCCGCCGTTACCAGTTGGCCCAAAACAGAGAGGAAACTTGCCGGTGCTATCAGAAGATCGAAAACGGATAACATAGGGGGGGGAGGGGGATTATTGATTGAATTTGAAAATACACCTATTAATGGGATTATTATTTTTTAAATATAAATTCAGTTGCGATTTAAATAAATGTTTTTAATATCTCTTTAAAAAATATTAAAATAAGAAACAAATAATAAATAATTTGACTGAATTTATGACGTTAGAGTGATTTACTAAAAGTGTAGGAACAGCTAACTTGTCATTGGATATTATACTAGAGAAAAGTGTACGTCCGCGAGAAGAAATAGTTCTTTACTGAATTTGAAAGAAAAGCACTTTAAATCTGATTTTTTTTTTTTAGATTTTTCCATTAAAAATGATTTACTGATTAAACAAAATTGATTTAGCTTAATGTATAATCATTTTTATGATACATACCTGTAATATTAACTTAACTTGTATCTCTTCACGAAATAAGTTTCAGCAGGGCTACACTACATACCGGGCTTGCTCATTCATTATGATGACGTCACAAAAGGTGGCTGACTAGGAAGAAAGACATACAGCGATTGGCACAAAACGATGGGCGCGTTGCTTTGGACCAATGGCTGGTCGCGGTCAGCCACCATTTGTGACGTTTTGAGAGTGAATGAGCAAGCCCGGTATCTAGTGTTGCCTTGGTTTCAGGCGAAATTTTGGCGATTGGAATAAAGCAGTGGGTAACCCTGGGACCTCCGCAGTGTTAAGTGGGGTTGATCTGCGACAAAAAATTCTCCTGCGATTGCGGGAGATTTTAGATTTTTGATGTCCAATCAAATGTTCCATTTTTTAAAACTATTGAAGATAGAGTAAAAATTTCGACGGATTTGAATCCTTCGGGAAATTTCAACTGAAGTACATACCAAGCATATGGATAAAATATATAATATAACAAGAATTTTCTTTTCTATAAAACAAAACTTGTCATGAAAAAAGTTCTTTATTTACAAACTTTCAACGTACGTCCATATTTCCGCGTTCTTAAGTTAAAGGTATTCTTATTTTAATTATAAAGAACTGATCAGCAGTTAATTTAATTTGTCTTTTGAGATATGGTATATGTTCAATATATCATCAGTATTTTAGACTCAGAAACAAACAAACAAACAAAAAAAATCACCAGTATCCACAGTTTATATTTTAGTTTTATACATAAATGTAAGTTAATTTGATAGGTTTAATTACAATTTAACTTGATATAAATCAATAACTTTATATCAAATAGCATAGAAAAGAGATAGTTACTATTTAAAAGTATTTAATAATAGTTTATTGTCACATAATTAATGCATTCACCAGTAATGTTGTATTTTTGCATATGCCACAAGTAGAACTTCTTATCAACAAAACAAGTGGACAACATTCTTTTTCTTTCTTTAATATTCCAGTAAACACAAGTATCATTTCAGACATATTCCGCACCTGGTTTCTCTAATAGCGAATTATATGCGCATATATGGCAGAAGAATAGTAATGCTGAATATTGGGATATTCCATATTTTGGAATGGAATGATTTTATAATCACTTAATGGCTTTAATAATAACTTTATAAAAAATAAGATAAGACTAAAAAAATAAGATAAGAGATTATTTTGATGTAAAGAAAAAGTTACAAAAAAATTTGGTTGGATAAAAAATAATAACGATATTCAGTGTTGAATTCGTTGAATTCAGGGGGTGGCCCAGGCGCCCCCCCCCCTCCCCGACCTTTGAAATGTCACCACCGGAAGATTTGAGATTTTATGCTTTCAATGGTTAAAAACTGGAAACCCCCCAGAACTTTATACATCACCCCCCCCCCTCGAGCCACAGAAATCCCTCCCTTAGAAAAGTGTCTGAATTCAACACTGATGATATTAAAGACAAAACCCTAAGATCCCCCCAGAGATATCTTATGATATCAAGTGCCCAACCATCCCCTCCCCACTAAAGTGATGACGTTGTTAGGATTTTATAAATAATGTCCTAACTTAAAGTAAAAATAACTTTCATAATAACTAAAGATTATTTAATCTTTTCAATAAATTCACAAATAGTAAAGATACAAATAATTAAAAAATAATGCAAGCTACATCCTTGCGTCAGATTAGAAAAGTGAGTCGCTGCAAGCGAAGTCGGGAAAACAGTCTAGAATGTCAACAACTTATCCTGTTGCCATATCGTGAAGGTAAAAGTTCTTGAAAACACTGTTGCCACAAAAACAAATATTTTTTCCTGCCAATTGGTGGATGGCAACGGAAAGTTCACCACAGTATTCCCCACCAAGTGCCTGAGGCACCGAGTTCAGAGGTACCGTGTGTTGAATCGGACACGACGACCAGAACGAGTTGTCACAAGAGTCTTTTGAAGTGGATCTGTCTTCACTGGGTCAGGTCGAGAAGTTGAGGCATTAGCTTGTGAAGATTGCTCGGTACAGTGTTGTGGTATAAGCAATTGCTGGGTAGTTGGGGTGATGGAGAAATCAGAAGTTTCTAAGAAGGCGGGTTTCAGTCTATCAATACTGATAACAGTTTGTCTGCCATTCATGCTGATAGTGAAAGTCTTGTCGGCTCTTTGTATTACACTGAATGGGCCATCATAAGGACTTTGAAGTGACTTCTTTACAGCATCATGCCTCACAAACACATGAGTGCATGTTTTGAGGGACGGGTGAACAAAAACAGCCGGCTTGGCATGTGTAGAAGTTGGAGTAGGTTTTAATAAGTTCATGGTGTCTCGCAATGTTTGTAAAAAGTCATGAGGTTGGATATCAATTTGCGGGTGGTCGATCATTTCACATGTGAGTCTTAGTGGTGTACCATAAACGAGCTCAGCACTAGTGCAGTCGAGGTCTGCTTTGAATGAAGATCTAAGTCCAAGCAAGACAATAGGGAGTGATTCA
Source organism: Maratus michaelseni (assembly GCA_963931845.1). Lineage (NCBI taxonomy): Eukaryota > Metazoa > Arthropoda > Arachnida > Araneae > Salticidae > Maratus > Maratus michaelseni. Next base: position 167,457,821 of record OZ007593.1, on the reverse strand, counting down.
GTCCATTTCGATTCATGGCATCGTAGTGCTTGTTTTAGGGAACGATGGAATCGCTCAACTAAACCGTTGCTTTTTGGGTGATATGGTGTTGTGCGGGTCTTCTGGATACCCAACATCTTATTAAGGATGGAGAATAGGTTGCTTTCAAATTGTCTGCCCTGGTTTGAAGTTATGAGGGTAGGGATTCCAAATCGTGAAATCCAATTTGCAACAAAGGCTTTTGCAACAGTTTCTGCATATATATCAGCAATAGGAATTGCTTCAGGCCAGCGTGTAAAGCGATCTATGCAGGTGAGTAAGTACTGGAAACCATCTGATGGTGTAAGAGGTCCCACAATGTCGATGTGTACATGGTCGAATCTGCGCTGAGATAGCTGAAAACTTTGGAGAGGGCTGGATGTGTGTCTAGACACTTTTGCTCTTTGGCACTTTATACAACATCGAGTCCAAGTTTTGATATCTTTTGACATAGACGGCCAAACAATTCTAGATTGGATGAGGTTTTTGGATGCTATAGTGCCTGGGTGTGATAAGTTATGCAGGGATGCAAAAATACTTTTGCGAAAATCTTTGGGTACATAAGGTCAAATTGTATCACAGCTACTGTCACAGTATATACTTAAGGTTGGAGTCACTGCAACAGGTTTCAAACACAAGGAGATCTTGTCGCTCTTTAACAGCTCTTGCAGCTCGACATCATGTTGTTGAGCTTCTGCAATTGTAGCCAAATCAGTTGACTGAACATTGACAGAATTTATTCTTGACAACGTATCTGCTACTACATTGTCAGAGCCAGGGATATGTCGAATATCCGTGCAAAACTGGTAAATGAAATCCAGCTGCCGGAGTTGACGTGGAGAGATTGCATCAGAGTTTTTAGTAAATGCATGTGTTAAAGGCTTATGGTCAGTAAATATTATGAAATTTCTGCCTTCCAGGTAATGCCGAAAGTGTTTGACAGATAAATAGATAGCGAGAAGCTCTCTATCACATGTGCTATATTTAATTTCCGTTGCACTCAGTTTACGGGAGAAAAATGATAGTGGTTTTGTGCCATTTTGAGTTAAGCAATTTAATGCTGCCCCAACAGCAATGTCGGAAGCGTCAACCATTAAGTGGAGTTCATGGTCTGGTGCAGGATAAGCGAGGGTTGCGGCATTGGCTAAGTCCGATTTACACTGAGTGAAAGCAAGAAGTGCCTCGTCAGTCCAAGGGACAGGACGTTTGTCATTTTTCTTACAGTCACGAAGTAAATTGTTAAGAGGTGCTTGCTTCTTAGCTGCCTTTGGCAGAAATCGTCGATAAAAATTTAACATTGCAACAAAACGCTTTAATTGTGAAAGTGTTTCCGGTTTTGGGAAATCATTTATTGTAGACACTTTTTCAGGGAGGGGTTGAACTCCCTCTGGCGTCACAAGACAGCCAAGGAACTTTACCGAGGATTGTCCTAGAACGCATTTGGTGGGATTAATTTTTAAACCATGTAAATTCAAACGGCTACAAACTTGGTCGAGATGTCTAATATGCTCAGCTTCATTAGCAGAAGCAATCAAAATATCGTCATAATAAGGTATACAAAACTCTAAGTCAGATAGTACGTCATTTATAAATCTCTGGAATGTTTGCCCAGCGTTGCGTAGGCCAAAAGGCATGTAAACAAACTCGAATAAACCGAATGGTGTTGTGATAGCGGTTTTTTGTATGTCTGATGGGTTTACAGGTATTTGGTGATATGCTTTGGTCAAGTCTATGGTAGAAAAAATAGTTTTGCCGAATAAGAGTTGTGTGCAATCATGAATATGTGGCACTGGGTACCTGTCAGGTACAGTAACAGAATTGAGACGCCGATAATCACCGCATGGGCGCCATTCCCCGTTTTGTTTTTTTACCATATGTAGCGGACTAGCCCATGGGCTTTTTGAGGGTCTAATTATTCCCTGAGACATTAAATACTCAAATTCTTGCCGTGCAGCGCGTAACATATCAGGGGCTAAACGTCTTGGCTTAGAAAACACAGGCGGACCTGTTGTTTCAATATGATGAAATGTTGTCAAATGTGAAGACAATTTGGATGGTGTAGTGTTTATAATTGTTGGATATTTTTTAAGAATTGTTTGAAATGGTGAATCGCCAAAAGCAAAAGATATATTAGAAATTTCAGAGCTTAGAGTAGCAGAAGCTGCAGCAGAAGAAATTTGAGTAGTAGCATCAATTAATTTATTGTTTCTAGCATCAACTAATAGATTAAAATGCTTTAAAAAATCAATTCCGATAATTGGTTGACGTACATCTGCAACAATAAATGGCCATGTGAAACTACGGCGTAAATTTAAGTCGAGTGTAAGGCGTTTAGTGCCATAAGTTTTTATTGTTGTACCGTTTGCGGCATAAAGTACCAAGTCGCTTGATATTCTAGGCTGAGAGACAGAATTCCTTGGAAGAACGGAAATATCTGCTCCAGTATCAATCAAATATTTCAAATTTGTTTTAGTATCGGCCAGGAGAATACGCTGGAGGTGGCGATCACGATCCTGGGAATCTATTCTGGTGTTATCGGAACGCTGAAACCGGTCGGAAAAAGCCTTCTTAGCGACAATTTGCTATTCTGGTGTAGTAGAGTCGAAATTTTGCCTATCGGAGCGGGTTGCTTTTCGTCGTCGTTTTTCCGAGTGCTTCAGCGGCAAGGCTCGGAAAGATTTTTTGTTTTACTTTGGGAGGGGGGGGGGGTTGGAGTGCTTGTTTAACATTAAAAAATAGAAAGAGGGCAGAGTCTTTTAATTACCAGGGTTCGTAAATATCGTGATATTTTCGAAAATATCAAAAACATCTGACATTTTGGTACATATCCGATATTTTCAAAATAATCAGCTTATTGATGTTTAGAAATTTTTCCATACTTAATATAATTAGAAATTAAAATATATTACACTTAGCATGAAAACTTATATAAGGGTCAACTAATTTAAAAGACACAATTTGCTTTTTACATTTAAAAAAAAAAATTGTAGGATTTAATATCAAGAAAATGTTGTTTAATACAACAAAATTTGAAATACAAAATAGTTTTTGTAATTAAAAAATTGGAACGTAAATGTAAGCCTGTCTGCTTTTTCATTCCATAACCTGTTGTATAGCTTAAACTAAACTAAGTAAGGCCTGAAAAGATTCTTTCTTATGAAGATTTAAATAACTTATCTAAATTTGACAGTGTATCTTTCAATGGGTGTTCTACATTTACAAATTCAGCTTCAAACGTAAAGGGTTTTTTCTATTTATTTATTTATTTATTTTTTTGTGGGGGGTGGGAGGGGGGCGCTAAAGTCCTGCCAGAGGAAAAGTTCTTTATCTACAAAACGGTACAGTTAATAACAGCTGAAAAGATCATTTACACATGTTTTGAATAGTGTATTTACACTGAAAGTATAAAAAAATCCGAGTATATATTATATTTGATATTAAATGTCAAATATCGAAATTTTCAAACATCATGATATTTTGAAAATATCGCATATATATCAATATCAACGAACCGTATTAATTACAAATGTTACTTTCTTACATAAACAGCTGACACTTTTTTTCTGTTTAATATTAAAGCTGTTCTCAAATTAAAACTGTCTATTTTCTGACACATTCCTGAGTTCATTTTTATTCGCAAACACAGAAAATTGGTAGGTTTTCTTATTAAGAAACTGTGAAATCGAATAGCATTTCCCATTTTTCGATAAAGGCAAAGGATCTTTCAGAAAATGCAGACAAAATAGGCATTTTGAACCGAAATTACGAAAGTGACACCCGAAAAAAGGTCGTCATAAGACAACAATCGCTTATAACTCAAAATATAATGCATCTATCTATCTATATATATAATAAAAATAAATAAAAGACGCTTTTCGATTCCAAATCACTTCAATTTTCATATCTACCAATTTCATGCTTTTACGTTTAAAAATAAGTCTGTGAATGTGCAGGGCTCCATCAAGTAAAAGAGAGGATGAAAGACAGATCCTCTTGATATTCTGTCACAAAAATTAAACATGTTCTATGCCTTAGAATACTAATATAAATATATAACTACATATTTAGAAATATATATAATTTGTGTTTAATCTTTTACGACTGTAATTGTACAAAATATGAGTTATAATCAGCTCAAGGTCGAAATATATTTACAATATTAGCCTTAAAATATTGCCCACTAAGTTTGGGACCCCTAAAATCAATGGGGCTCAGAGCCACGGCCTAGTTGGCCCTTTTTTTAATCAGGCCCTGTGTTTGTGTCAGAAAATATCGCGTTGCTGAACGGAGAAAATATTTTTTTTAATCCACTTTACAATATATATATATATATATATATATATATTTTTTCAAAACTTTTTAATATTTGTTTTTACGTTTAATGATTTAATTGATTCAAATTATCTTTTTCACTAAAAACCACGATTTTCAATTTAATTTTTGATTAATATATTTAGTTATTTTTGAAATAAGTAATAAAGCGAATTGATGATCTGTTTAAGTATTTAAAATATCAATAAATAAAAAAAAACATTTGAATGGAATGACTTTCTTTAGAATCTTTCAATTGTCACAAAAATAATTAAATCTTCATGAATTTAAAAATGACTTTAACAAGGGAGGTGGGAGACATAAGTATAAATCTAAATTAATATACTTATTTTATTTTATTTTTTAAGTATATTGTGGATTTTTGAGATTAAGAACAACTAATTACCCGAGTCCTTAAGCAAAGCTAGATTTTTTTTTTCTGCAAAGATACAACTAAATTATAATAAGATATTCGGCCTAATTTACATTTTTTTCAGTACTGGTGTCACAGATATAATCAATTTAAAATAAACAAAATTATCGAAACTTTTGCAGTGTATATATATAAAAAAAATCTGACAATTTCACTGGAAATTTGCTAATCTTTTTCTGAGATCAAAATAGAGCAAAGTTAATTTCCAAAAATTTTGGTTCAATAATAATAATAATAGTGTTTTATGCACAATTAAAAATGCAAATAGATATTTTTTAATTTTTCACTTCGGCCTGGAAGTATTACACAGATTGCAGGAACGGACACGCTAATATGAAAAAATCGCATTCCCTCCTTCAACCCTTTTGTAAATAACCCAAACATTCTTTCCGACTGGACAATAGCCCAAAGGAAAACAGCTGACATCCCCTTTCCCAAATAAACAAAAATACGTGCGTACTTGCATCTGATTGGCTACAAACATGTCCGACTGCAAGCAGGGGATTTTCTATCTTTCATCCTCTACAGTAGGATAACGAGATGAGACCAGAATAGCTTTTGTCCATAGCTGTCGTTATGAAATGGAGATTCCGGTTCCGACATGTAGTTATAATCCAATAACACCAGAATAGATTCCCTGGCTTTCCGGCGATCGCCAATTTAGTATTCCGCTTGTCGGAAAGGACAGGGTTGTGTACATTTTCGAGCATTCTTGACAAAATTGGTATGATAAAAACATTTGCCATCACTTGGTTCCTTGTATTGGTGAAAACGATCACGGGATTTACTTCGTCTTCGGAAATGATTGTTTCGTACTCTTTCATGTGTGGTGTCGCGTTTGTTCGTCCGGGTCACCAGTGTTAGGATTTTATAAATGATGTCCTAACTTAAAGTAAAAATAACTTTCATAATAACTAAAGATTATTTAATCTTTTCAATAAATACACAAATAGTAAAGATACAAATCGTTAAGAAAAAATGCAAGCTACATCCTTGCGTCAGATTAGAAAAGTGAGTCGCTGCAAGCGAAGTCGGGAAAACAGTCTAAAATGTCAACAACTTATCCTGTTGCCATATCGTGAAGGTAAAAGTTCTTGAAAACACTGTTGCCACAAAAACAAATATTTTTTCCTGAAAACTGGTGGATGACAACGGAAAGTTCACCACAACGTTATATATGCACAGCCTCTTTTTCTCTTTGTAGAATATCCAATTTAGAAAATATTTATATCGTTTTTCGATTTTCGTACCCTTAAGGGTGTTCTCAAATCCAAACTGGCTACTTTGACATAATTTTAATGCATTTTTCTTTTGAAACGCATGAAATTGATATGTGTGTTTATTCAGAAACTTTGTAATTGAAAGACTTTTTACATTTTTTGATCAAAGCAGAAGATTTTTCAGAAAATACTATCAAAGCCGGCGTTTTGAACCGAATTTCCAATGCCGCAGCACGAGAAAGGGGTAAATGTGTCGTCACGTGATACGAATCGTTTATAACTCTATAAGTAATTTATTTATTAAAAAATGGAAAACTCACTTCGACGGTTCCACCTTTTATATATACTTCTAATCCTTAGTTTAAAAAAAGTAGTTTTCTTTACGGCAGTTTGTCGATTTAAACTAACTAATTTCTAACATTTTCATGAAGTTCACTTCATTCGTAAATGTATAAAATTTACAAAAATTCTCATATCAAGAAATCGAATAGTGTTTCGCATCTTCCTATAAAGGCGAATAAACTTTCGGAAAATTGTAAGAAATTAGCGTTTTAACCTGATGAATGCCGAATAACATTCATTGTAAAAAGAACAAAATTTACTATATTCATCTAGAAGATATAAACAAGATTATTTTTGCTTATGTGGAAAAATCACGCGAAAACGCTAAATATAGCATTAAAAATCGCTAAGATTTCAAAAATTGCAGAGCAAAAATTTTTCTTTTTTGGACTAAAAGACAAACAGGATTCCTTTTACGAATGTGTAAAAATCGCCTCGCAAACCCAAAAATTCTATGAATCTAAATAAAAATATTCAAAAATGTACGTACGAATTCCGAATAAACTATATTGAAAAGGGATAAAATTCACTAAATTGTACTAAAAGTTTAAAACCGGATTTATATTTAACTAGTATATAACCCCGTCAAAAATGACGGATTGTTGATCTGCGTTTCATTTTCATAAGACTTCCTACAAACAAACAGCATGGAGATTTATTATTGAAAGGTTTGTATTGTAGAAAAATACATTTTAAAAAGGACAAATGATTTCTACAAATAGAAATAATAAGGATATATATATATATATATATAATTTTTTTTTTTTTTTTTTTTTTTTTTTACTTAGTATTAAATTTCTGAAATAGTTCAACGATTGGACAAAATCAAATATTAACAAATAATCCATGTGCGAAAGTTTTTGTAAAAAAGTGTTATCAATGAGTTTTTAAACAGCTTGACTTACCATATAACTCATTGTTTGATTACATAAGCAAAATTAAATGGAAATTACGCTGTACTATGCATTTCTTATATTTTAATTACGTTTGATAAGAAAGAATCATTTTACAGTACATGACCCATTATCCGAAAATCCAAAATCCGGAAAAACCCGAAGTCCGGAAAGAAAAATTCTAAAATTTTCTAATTTGTAAATTTTTACTAAAATTTTAGATTTTCTGAAATTTTTCGAAAATTTTACCGATTCCTAATTTTTTTTTCAGTCAACTGTGTTTCAATGTTTAATCACTAAAATATTGTTACTTCAGTGGCGGGTGAACACGGTCCCCACCCCCCCTTCTCTTCCCGAAATTAAAAACAAATCATTTTTCTCTCAAATTTTAGTTTAAAATTAATTTATATTATGATTCGTTAAAAACAAAAAATAGTTATGTATTTATTTCATCAGGGGTGATTCTGTTCAAGTTTTCCTAAAAATTTAAGGCATTCGATTTCGAAAATTTAAGTCTTCAGTCCAAAATTTCGAACATAAATATCTCGAATTTTGAACGATAGTCGCCGAAAAAAATCAATTATGTCTATCGTTCGCAGAAAAAATAGAAAATTTCATCAAAGGATTGTGGAAACAACGTGAATTTCGTCAAAGTACCGAAAATAAAAACGCAAATTTCGTTGCAGGATTGCAAAAAAACAAAAAAAAACGCTAATTTTGTTAACAAATTGCAGAAAAACGCGATTTCCGTCAAAGGCTTACGAAGAAGACGCAAATTTCTTCCAAGGACTCCGAAAAAAATGTAAAATTTCATCAAGGGATCACAGAAAAAAAAAAAAAAAATTGGTTAAAGGATCGCAAAAAAAACTGTGAATTTCGTCAAATAATCGCGGAAAAACATGAATTTCTTCAAAGGGTCTAGAAAAAAAAAACACAAATTTCTTCAAAGCACTGCGAAAAAATGTCTAATTTCGTTAAGCGATCGCGAAAAAAGTGAAATTTCGTCAATGGATCGAAAAAAACAACCGCGAATTTCGTCAATCTCAGAAAAAACTCTAATTTTGTCAAAGGATCGTGAATAAAAGGCAAATTTCGTCAAAGAATAGCAAAAAACGCAAATTTCCTCAAAGGATCGCAAAAAGAAAACGCAAATTTCTTCAAAGGACTACGAAAAAATGAAATTTTATCAAAGAACAGCAGAAAAAATGCAAATTTTGTCAAAGAATCACGAAAAAAACATGAATTTTGTCAAATAATCGTGAATTTCGGGAGGACCCGAAATCCGGAACGATGGAAGCAAATTTCAAAATCCGCCAGTAGATGGCGACACTATACTGAATCAACCTCAAATCTCTCCCAAGGAAATAAATCACTGCATTCTGAAAAAAAAAGTGTTTACAGAATTTTTTTTTTCACAGAAATGTTAATATACATTTTTTTTTATGAAATAGTGTTTTAAGGTTTTAAACAAAATTAAAAGATCTAAAAGCTTGAATATGCTTTTACAAATATTTAAACGACGAAAGTAGATAATATAACTTCTTTTTCAGTAAGCCTAACATGGCGTTTAACTACGATCGAATCGCAGAGTGGTACAGCCCGGTACCGTTACAGACACTTTCTTGCCTTTGGATTTTATTATAAATAAGATAATGTGGAAATATCGCCGCTAAACGCAAAAAAACCCATTAAATCGCATAAAAATTGCTAAAAATTTAAAACTCGCAGATGAGAAAGTTTAGTAAAATTGGATAAAACATTGTAAAAGGAATTCTTAAACGAATATCAAAAAATCGGCGCGGAACATAACAGTAACTCGTGCAAATTTATTCCTCCAAACAACGATAAACTGGCGATTCAAGGATTTACATAAAAAGTAAACAAATATTATAAATTAAATCCGAAAAGGAGTTTTCTACACGCCAAATCATCTCTTACCTCCCAGTATGGGAATCTACTAGCGCCAAAGTAATTGAACAGGCCTTCATAGCTTTTCCTCCACTGCCAGGATATCTTTTCCGCGACAATAATTAGAATAAATTTTCAATTATAAATTTGAAATTGCGATAGGAATAAATTATTATTTTAAAGACAAGACCGCACTAAGGTTGTTTTTGACAGTACTCCGGAACTAGGAGCCAATTGGAGTTGTAAAGATACAGATTACATAATTCATTTATGCAATTTAAATAAACATTCAATTAAACATTCAACAACATTTTTTAAAGATATTAATTTTTTTTAGGGGGGGGGGGCATATTTTATGTATTTATTATTTTTGAGTTAAAATCTACCAAAATATAGAAGATTCTCGCCCCTTTTTACTTCTAAATTAATGATATAAAACAGGTTTTTAAATGATTTTTTTAAATCCCGATTATAAGTCCTTTCCCACATTCAACCCTTTTTGGTTTTGTAAAAGAGGGGGCTTACAATCGGGATTTTACGGTAATAAATTTCAAACCATACGTTTGGGTAGTTCTTGTGCTGTTATATGCGGACGGACGGAGAGACCAGACGACGACTATAGGTGCTACGTATTATATAATTACGAATGCACTTAGAAAACAACAAAGAATCCATGCTAACCAGAAACTTTCCTGCCGGAAAATTCGTGGAAACCGAATGCAAAAATAGAGGGAGGGGGGTGGGGGGGTTGAGTCAACAGGTGTAGTCGAACCGCAGTCTTTTAGACCGGTTTCAATTTTAGAATGCAATAAAATGCTGAGAAAACGCAAAAATGACTTGCAATTTTAGCCCCACAAAAGAGTCAACAGTCAAGGTCAGCTACACTGCATTTCATTACTATAACTTTAAGAAGAAATGAGATAAAGGAAAAGGAAGATAACGAATTTCGGAGTTGAAAAGACCGACGTGCGACTAATGCCGGGTTAATTTAAAACTGAAATTGAACTATTTTTTATCCTCCATCAAGTAATTCACTAAATTTGTACTTTTTTATTATTAACTTTATGTGTTAGTTAATTTATTTCTTTAGGTAGCTTTCAATACAAAAAGTTACCTATTGCAGCCGTTCGGAGAAAAGCTATTCCAAAAAAATTTGGTATATTTTCACCAATCATGACCCCAAAACCACCCTCAGTTCAAATGTTGATTTATATATATATATCTACTTATAATAAAATCTGAAGGCAAGAAAATGTCTGTAACGCTTCAAATGAAGGTCTGTATAGTCTGTCTCTAAACCCCAATCGATAGCCATATCTATAGCAGAAAGCTCTGCCTGATAAATACTATTTAGTGTATGCAACTTCAGACAATAATCATAAATATACTTATTCTCATGAAGGACAGTAAAAGCTGCACCTACACCTCCAGGCATCTTCGATCCATCAGTAAATATTATCGGGCTAACTCAATTTAAGAATCTCCAACTATAATAAAGAAAGAAGTTTGTATGTTTCTTGGTTGTGTTCTGAAGAGACCGCTGCACACAGAGCTACAAAATTTCGTGGGAAGGTACCTCTATGCATGTAGTTTTGCACCTCGAAGTCAGATTTTGGAATTTTTGAATATTAAATATTTTATGCGATTTTTAGTGTTTTTTATGTTTTGCTGCGATTTTTCGACATTAGTAACCTGAATCCGGTTCTAATCTTTTAACCCAATATAGTAAATTTTGTCCTTTTTTCAGTAAAGTTTATGCGAAATTCGTACAGCGATTATTGAATTTTTGGTGAATTTTTTCCTTTGAGACGAAGAAATTTTGCCCAGTATTCTTGATTGGTTCGGTGGTTGCTTCCATTTCAGTCTCAGCTACGCTCAGAATAGTAATTTTTTTCCCTCTTTTTAGCTTGGAGAAAGTTGCTACTTCTTTACAGATAAAAAATCATGATTTTAAAAGGGAAGGGCAGATTATTTATTATCCCGATTGGTTGAAATGATTTTTTATTGCATTTTTTATGCATTTAAAAACGTTTTTTTAATGTTTTGCAGCGTATGACGTCACTTGATGCCGCTAGAAGTCAAACACCATTGAAGGGCAGTTGTGATCGGTAGCTGATAGCATTGTAGCGGCGTGAAGTTAACCGTGCAATTGTGATTGCATATGAAAAGATCGTCAGCTGATTGCAATTCATACAGTGAGTTGTGTTTCTCGATTCATTTTATGAGATTTTTAGTTTTTTCATGTACGTGGCGTCATTTATGTATTTTATTTCATAAATTAACAATGATAACTTACTATTTTTGTATGTCAAAAAAAAAAAAAAAAAAGGAAAAAATAAAGAAAAAAAGTCCTTTTGTTTCTGTTTCAAAAGTTAATGATAATTCCTAATTTTTTACGTCATTGGTTTAATTCTGTGGGGGAGGGGGGTGAGTGTTCAGTTGGAATTTAAATATCATATTAACCCCTTGGGGACGAGCGACACGTATACACATAAGATGCTCAGAATCGTCGATTATTCCAACCAGTTATTTTTTATTGCAAGCTTTTTCTCATGTAATCATAGTATTTCTGCGATTCAGTTAGGCGAAAATTTCTGTTTTGAAAAACCGGTGGTAAAAGATTAAACATTCTGTAAAGGACGCTCGTCGCGAAGGGGTTAATGCTCTGATTGAAACTCCCTCCTTCACCCTCTGCCTCAAAAATCAGAATCTTTTTTATTATTAGTCCGATTCAAATGAAACCTTTTCTCAGGTCCCCTGGATACTAGACAAACTACGGTATCATTTTTTCAGCCCTTGGTTACCACTATTTCTGAACATTAATCACCAGGGATTGGTATTTTCTCGGGTTCTATGGGCCCAATTTCAACTAAAATTAGTTCATTCAACTTAACACGAACTAATTAAGATATAGATAACTAATTAAGATACAGATTTGGTACCGCCTGTTGGTAAAAAATGGTACTAAAAGATTTTTAAAGTACGTGCCCAGCACGCCTACTATACGGTGTCGTAGACAGCAGGGACACGTGCTGGAGTTTTGATCAGAAAGAGTTTTATTTAGAACAGAGTGCACCCCCTAGTGGTGGTAAGTGGAACTAAAAAATTTTCCCTTCAAAATTTGTCCGATTCAAACAAAGGGCCCGATTTCAACGAGGATTCATTCAACTTTACATGAACTAATTAGTATATATATAACTAATTAAGACAGATTTGGTGCCCCACAGCGGTGGAAAGTAGAACTAAAAGATTTTCAGCATGTGCACAACCCGCTTTCTATACATTGCCATAAGCAGTGGGGACACGTGCCAGAGTTTTGTTCGGAAAGAGGTTTGTTTAGAAAAGAGTGCACACCCCCTGGCAGTGGAAAATATAACTAAAAGATTTTACATTTAATCTTGGTCCGATTCAAACGAAATCTTTTCTGACATTCTTCTGAGGTTTTCCAGGTACTAAATAAACTTCGGTATCATTTTTAAAGCCCTTGGTAACCACCATTTATGAATATTAATGTCCAGGTGGGTGATTTATTTTCTCAGGTTCTATGGGCCCGATTTCAACGGGAACCGGTTCATTGAACTTAATATGAACTAATTAAGATATAGCTAATTACTTAAGACATAGATTTGGTACCCCCTGGCAGTGGAAAGTGGAACTAACAGATTTTTCGAGGGTGCAAAATATGCCTTCTACGCACGGTGCCGTAAATAGCAGGAACGAGTGCTGGAGTTTCGTTCGCAATAAAGCTCTTTTAGAACAGAATGTTCCACCTAGTGGTGGAAACTGGAACTAACTGATTTTTCAGCACACCTGCTATACAGGGTATTGTAGGTAGCGGGGATACATGTGGGAAAATTTTTTTAGAACAGAATGCATCCCCTGGTGGTGGAACTAAAAGATTTTTCTGGGCGTACGCCAAAAACGGCTATTTTTATTGAAACCGCAAAAGAAAGTTACCGATTTGATAATCCCAGACAACAAAATAGTTTCATTTTCACTCATCTTTGAATATTGAGAAAAGTATTGGAACTATTGATTTGAAACTCACAGTCTGTAAGTAGTTTATTTTTCTGATTCCAAAAATGCAAATTTTGTGAAAATTAGGCAGCAACATTTTTAAAAATTTTGACCAAAAACTGACAAATTTGAATCAAATGATTCAGACATTTGAGGAGGTGGTATTAAATTTACTTCTGCTTTGGGGTCCATCTCTCTATTTAATTTCCGAAAGACGAAGAGTTACCAAAGTAACGATTTCGTGCAGCGATGTTTAGAGTCATTTCACGTTTCGTATTATTTTTTGACGAGAACGGGCAACGCCGGGCAGATCAGTTAGTTATAAATACTTAATAAATTAAGCTAACACATGTTCAGTTCCCAAACAAAGTTAAGTAAACAGACTAAATCACCTAATCAATCCTAGAAAACTACAAAGTTTCAGTGAACCTGTATTGAAACTCTGAGTTACAAAGAAAGATTGAAAGTTGGTAGACAAAAGGAACTGCATGAGAGGTTGAAATATTCTTTGCAGTACTTATGAAGAACAATTTTAGATTTTCCTGGCACTGTTATTTCAAATCCTTAATTTTTATAAAATCTGGACATTTTTCCTGAATTCTTCTTAGAAATTTCAAAATTCCCTGACTTTTTCTCAGGAATGGTAAATTTCGCAGACTTTGTCCATAAAGCTTTCCCTGACTTTTCCAGGTGGCTAGACACTCTGTTAAAAATTTTATTTTAGTAATGCAACTGGATACTTATAAATGGGAGTTATTTTTTCTACTTTTCCAGCGATAAAGCACTTATGTTAGAAAATATTCTGCAAAATTTCCAGATTTTACCTATAAGTCCTAATTAAGAAATATATACATAGAAGAGAATATTGTGTGCATTAGAAATAACTACATATACTGAATATTAATAGAAAATAAAATAATAGAAATTTTAAAATTTCATAATTTTTTCATTCTAAAACATATTATCTAATTTCAGGTTATTTCATTAAATTCTATTTTATTATGATTTATAAAATATATATAATTTTTTTTTATATATATATAATTTTTTTTAAATCAATAAAACAAAAATTTTAATAATTTTTTTAAAAAAAAGCTGTCGAATCCAAATTAAGTTTATTTCTAAAAGCTTTATTTATAAAATAAACAATTTTTTTGGTAACTTTTATTTTTATGTATAAAATTATGATTGTGGAAGAATTTTGAAAATGTATATAAAAATGGAATGTGCATGGGGCATTTTGAAGAATGCTAATTATTCGTGATCTTAAAATAAATTTTGATTATCTGAAGTACCATTAAAGATAGTTTAACCAGAATTTGCATAATGATATCTAATAATATTATAAACATTTGCTGCAATTTTCAAAAATGTTCATTAGCAAATAAAAAAGTTGATTTCTTTTTATGGTCCACTGTACCCTGCCCCTTTTCCAACATCAACCTTTCACCCTATAATTTTTTCAAAGTATTTTACCCTTTTTTTAAAATGCAGAACACAGTTTAAATGTTTGAAAAAAAAAAAGATAAAGATCCACAATTAGGCAACATATTACATAATGTCTGTCAGATTACTTTGTTCGTTGTTCTACAATTCAGTACATAATGTACGCTGTAAATATACATAGCCCTGTGAGAGCAAAAGATGTACCAGACAAATACCATCACCTTTTTTACTAGAGGGTAATTTTTTTTTGTTTTTTACATTGGATTTTTATGATTTTTCCCCTGCATTTGGGTATTGAGTGGCTGCAAAGAATTGTAGGTTTTCAAAACAATTAAGCCTCTTATTAGATGATATTCAGGAGAATAATCCATATTTTTATGCTTCAATTAATAATAGTATACTATATACATCCGTTATTTCCTAAATGCACAAAGAGTAAATATAATCATAGTATGACCAGTCATACAAGTAGTCTACATTAATTTCTCAAACTATTAAATATCATCATTATTACCCATTGTTGACTTAGTGCATTGAATTTAAAAAGAAGTTTAGCTACCTTTTCTATCCCTAATTAATTTCTTTATTTGCTGTGTAATAATCCAAAAGTAGAAAATATTCTTTCAACTTCTATGGAAGATGTTCTTTCTATGCTTAGCATTGTGATTTATTTATTTTTTGTGTCCTATACATTCTTTCACAATAGCTGTCAAACAGATGTTACCATCATTTTATTCACCTTTAGCTTCAATTTATTGTTGTATTTATTTGTAAAAGTGGAAGGGAAAAATAAGACAATATTTATATATATAGAGAGAGAGAGAGAGAAATTTACTATGCTTGTTGGGTTAATTTTATATGAAAATGTGATTAATCAAAGGAAGTTATTATAACAAAGGGAATTACAATAGATTTAATTAAATATCAGTTTTAAATGAAATGTTTGTTATGACTGACAAAAATGCATTATTTAGAAGTCCATCGCACTTTACTATTTAAATCTTCTTTCATTTATTTAATAGGCAAAATATTTTTAAAAACATTGCAAATTATGTTCATCTTAGATTTCAATACTTTTTCACACCACTTTAAATTAAAAAAAAAAAAAAATTGATTTTAATCAAGGATAAAAAATCATCAATGATCATCAATAAAAAATCATCAATGATTTTAATCATCTAATTAATATCATTGAAAGCCTACATTTTACTTAATAGAAACTGTCTTTTTGATAAATCCCCCCCCCCTGCCTGTTTAAAAATAAATGTGAAACTAGTAATAATCACTTAAAAAATTACTCTTAAGGCTTCCGTTGTCTGACGCAAAAACAGCCGCTCGCTAATGTTAATCCTATGGGACAGTTATTTTATAATATCTTGTTTGCATTTCAATATTTTAAAACTTTTTTTTTTTTCATTTGATAGCCGAGATTGATCACTACAATCACTGTTTTTTTTTTTTTACTTTTGATATTTTTACTTTCAGAACCAGCTTTGAAAGTGAAAATATCCTCATAAAAAAAAAAAAAAACTGAAATAAACAAAATCGAAAAAGTAAAAGACAGCAGTTTCAGAGATCAATCTCAGCTATCAAGTACAATATAAATAAATAAATAAAATAAAATGAGATATTATAAAATAACTGTCCCATAGGATTAACATTAGCGAGCAGTATTAGCATGCGTCAACGGGAGTCTTAACCTTCTCACCGCCGCGACCTGATATATCCGTTCACTATGCTGTAGGTTTCACAGCAATACAAGATTTGTTTAAATTAATATAATTTTACAAATATAATGCATTTTTAAAACATCAAGTAATGATTGATACTCTCAAGGATTATACTTATAAACGTAATTACGTTTTTTATCTCAAGTTTGAAAATTCAGATTTTTTAAGCATTTTGACAAAATTACAGAGAAAACAACATTACAAATTTGCCCTTTTGCTCGGCAGTCAGGGGGTTAACAAACATTATTATCCAAATTAACATGATCACATATAAATGTACAAGTTATAATGTGGGAAAAAATGGCAAGACATATTTATAAGATAATTTTAATTATTTTATTAAATACAAAATTATACTATTTTACAGGCTTCATTTGCCATAAACCATCATTTAAATAATGAATATTTTCAACTCCAATGCCTTTGTTTACTTTGGCTCTGAAAAAGAAAACAGAAAATATGTTAAAGTAAGTAATAATTTTCTATTAATTCAATTTTATAAGATAAGTGAAATTTAGAGTAACTTTAATAAGGTTTATAAATTTTAAAAGCTGAAAAATGTGTTAGCATTTTGTTTAAAAAAAAAAAAAAAAAAAGAAAGTATATTGAGGTGTTAAAAAGACTCTTATGCCCATCTATTTATATATTAACAGTTTGAAATATAGAGATAATCTTTCAGAAACATTATTTCATCTACAAAGAATACAAATTTAAATGTGTGTGTGTGTGTGTACCACAAACTATTTATAATGCAATTATAAGGTTGGTCAACTTTATTAAATTAATAATTATGTATTAGAAGTCAAGCCTCAACAGAAATACAGCATTAACATATTTTCTAATTCTTAAATTTTCAAAATATATGAAGTACACAATGAAAAAATAAATTAAATATGAAATGCATACGATCAATTCAATAACATTTCAATGACAAAATTAATTATCTATAACAAGATTGACTTTTTCTTAATTCTGTAAAATCTTTAAAATTAATTTTAAAAAGTGCCAAAGTGTTTGTTATGACTGACAAAAATGTATTATTTAGAAGTCTACAAAGAATACAAATTTAAATGTGTGTGTGTGTGTGTGTACCACAAACTATTTATAATGCAATTATAAGGTCGGTCAACTTTATTAAATTAATAATTATGTATCACCAAATTTTAGAATTTGTTAAAATACTAAACAATAATTCTATTAAGGCAAGAAAGGGTAAAAAAATAAATAAATAAATGAATAAAAAGAGCAAGAAATATTAAAAAATCAATCAATCAATCAATAAATAAATAAATAATAATTCTTAATACACCACGACAAAAACTCTGTATAGCAATATTTATGTATTATATGAAGATAATACATAAATATATATATGTTTTTAAAGCAATTTCTACTAAAAACATATTTCAGAGCCCTATAAAAATCATCTGACATATACATCAAAGTCTATGTTGCCTAATGAAAGATATCAACTATAAAAATAGTATGTAAAGAGTTCAAAAGACTAGACAGAAATATAACTTATTTTTGACTTAAAAAATTGTGTGGCTAAAATACAAGTCGATTTTGAAATTCCTAAATAAATAGGATTGCCACATTTATCTCTTAAAAATAAATAAATAAAAATATTGACACTAGTTTGTTTTGGTTTTATCACACAACCATATTTTTTATCATCCTACTAAATTATGTTGATAGTGCAAACATGGAAGTTGATTAACAGAAAACTAAATTTAATCAAACATCATTTTTAACTCTGTTTTTTATCTGAAATTCCATTACCAGGCACTTAAAAATTTCTAAAGAATTCCATTTTGCTTTCAATCAATTGCAAATTTTAAATTTTCAGTCTGTACTTAAGGGTTCTCTCTCTCACACGAAAACACCCGCTCACCAATGTTAATCCTACGGGGCATTATTATTCAAATATCTTGTTTGTATTTCAATATTTTTAAACGATTTTTTTTTTTTTTTTCACTGGATAGCTGAGACCAATCTCTATTTCTGCTGTTGATTACTTTTTCGATTTTCTTAACGGATTTTTTAAAACTTTCATTAACTTTCGAAACTGGTTCCGAAAGTAAAAGTACCTTCATAAAAAAAAAAATTCACAAAAAGTTAAAGTAATCAACGGTGGAAATAGAGATACGTCTCAACTATCCAATGCAAAAAAAAAAAAAAAAAAAAAAAAAAACCATTTAAAAATATTGAAATGCAAATGAGATATTAGAAAAATAATGCCCTATAGGATTAACATTAGCAAGCAGGTGCTTTCGTGTGATGGAAGAGGACCCTTAACGTACCGGCAGTATATAAAATTAAAAAAATAAGAACTTTGTAATTATAGTAGAAAGTTACAAATTTGCTCTGAATTACAATTCTGCCCTTTTTAAAAGTATTTATTTTTGAGAATAATATGATTTGAAGAAGTTATCTGCAACATGTTCTTAGAAAAGTGTACTTAACTGACAAACAATAAAAAGCCATAGACATTTAGCGAGCAAAGATATTTAGGAGCAGAGATAAGTAACAGTTAAACAGTCACACTTAATAAAATTATGTATGTATAACAAGTAATTTTGGTGCTATATTTGAATTAAAATACCTCTATTTTAAGCAACAAAAATTTTTTCTTGTATATCTCTTTGTAAATAAATTATATGAATATAATGATGAATTATATGAATATGAAATAAATTAAATTGAAATATTTTGGAACCTTAAAAAATATTTTGAATTTTCTAGCTATTTTGAAAAACGTTAATATATATATATATATAGGCATTATATACAAGAAATTACAATACTATAGTTCAGTTTTAAAACAATAAGTTACATATCAATAGACAGGACAAAGTCTGTGCTCAGGCACACTAGGCACAATCATTGTATATTTTAAAAAAAAAAGGAAGTCTATCCTAATAAAATTAAAGTATCCATTTTTAAAGATTATATTTCAAGGATAAAATGTTTAAAGGGAAGCCAGTGAAAGGAAATGCTATATACCCTCTAACCAATCCTGTGAATATGAATTATTCTTTAAAGTTCTATATACAAAATTATTATTTATTTTTTAATAGGTTCATGTGTATGTCATACAATGGAATATCACTAAATAATAATTAAAAAAAAAAAAAAAAAAAAAAAAAGGATAACACAAACTATTGATTTTTTTTCAACTGCAAACATAAAATGGTTTAAATTACTACAGCAGCCATAAATAAATATTTCAAACTTTTACAAGAAAATTAAATCTTTATTTATAACTAAATTTTATTTTATTTTACGTTTTAAAACTTTATGCTTGAAATTTCAATGCATACTTCTCATTATGAACCCTCTGAGCACTTATTCCATGATTTCCACCGGCAAGACATTTGTAGAAAAATTTATATACTACACAATTTTTGAAGCAATTTTGTTTTAAAAATTCTACAGTAAAAGGGCAAAAATGCAAATGATAAATTTACTACAGATTTCAAATGCATGATTTGAAATAATGTAATAAAAGAGAAGATGCTGATCAATTACAGATTGGCCAAAAGAATTTTGAAAAAAAAAATTAAGCAGTCAGAGGGTAAATTAAATGTGTCATATTAATTCAAATGAAATAAATCATTTTAAATTTTGAAAATATCAAATACAAACTATGTATATGCATACATTTTATTGCTAATATTAGATATTAACTTGTAAACAGATGTACAATCTCCGTACAAGAAGCAAGGAAATTATAAAAGTCCTTGTATAAACTGCTACTTGTAATACCCAGGAAGATAAATCTTAAAAATACACATATAATCTATATATATATATATATATAATACTAAGGTACGTAGTGCAAAAAAAGTGGTTATTTCTTTTTTGCCGATGACAACAAGTAGATTGTTTAGAAAATCAAACTTACTAAACCTAACTTTAGCCAGCTTCGTTATTTGTTGTATTAAGAAAACTATTCCAGGCATCGATTCGAAACTCACAGTATATACGTAGTTTTTTTTTTTTTTTTATTCTGAAAATGTAAATTTTCATTGTAAATGTGAAAATTAGACAGTAACTTTTCTTAATTTTAGCCAAACATTGACCCAGACATTGAGTAGGTCATACTGAACTTACTACTGTGCTTCGGGGTCCGTCTCTCTATTAGGTAGCTTTCATTACAAAAAGCTACCTATTGCAGCCATTTGGAAGAAAGCAATTCCAAATAATTTTGGTATATTTTCACTGATCCCAAAATCACCCTTCGTTCAAATGTTGATTTATATATATATATTCATATATCTGACATTTGTCATGCTGTAACTCTCTCATTTATGAACCGATTAGGATGTGACTGGGTATGTGTATAGGACATATCAAGATCTTGACCGAGTTTGTTGGCCAGCTTCATCCGCCATCTTCTTTCAAAATGACGGCCAGTTAATTTTTTCTTAATTTTTAAAAATTCAAAAAGAAGTACAAAATAATTATAAATTGAAAACTGTTTCCATTAAGTGTTAGAACATGATACAAGGATTCTAGAACATTTTTTGTTTTGGCTATATCTTAGAAAATGACTGAGATATGGCAGTTTGAAATTCTAGGGTGGCTGAGACTTTGAAACAAACTCATATTTTACAAATTGTAAATTTCCAACTGGACGAAAAATGTCCGGGCCAGGATTCGAACCTGGGATCGCTTGGCTGAAGCCGCCACGCTCTACCACTGAGCTATCCCGGTTGAATCTGGCGGGCATAATTCATCCAGTTAACCTTATTGATCAAAGCATCTGGTCTGATATTTTAATCAGCTCAACAGAAAAGATCGCAGGTAATGGAACTCCAGCACACGCTGGATGCGACCAGGATAATTGTGTTAAAAAATAATCTAGTAAACTCATATTTGTTATGCTGTAACTCTCGATTTATGAACCGATATGAATGTGAAATGATCATGTGTACAGAACATACCAAGGTCTCGATCAAGTTCGTTGGCCAGCTTCATGCATCATCTTGTTTCAAAATGACGGCAAATTAAACTTAAAAAAAAGGTATAAAAAATTATAAATTGAAAAAGTTGTTTCCGTTAAGTGTTAGATCATGATATAAGGATTTCGGAAAATTTCATGTTTTGACTTTACAGTAGAACTCCAATTATCCGAATCAATTGGGACTAGACCCTATTTGGATAATCAAAAATTCGGATAATTGGATTTTTTCCAAAAAAAGGGGTATATTTTAAATAATTACTGTATGCATGTTGAAAATGGGAGAAAAAAATTATTTTTAAAGAAAACGAGCTTTTAATTAATTAAATGAAAAGGCAACACTATTACATGTTAAGCGTATTTACAAGTGCTGTACATTAGTACAGTATGTACGTACCGTACTGTAAATTAAACTCATTACTTGCTGAACATCTCGGTCAAAGTAAGTTGTTTGGCAGTCGTCATCCGTTTTCGGGGAGCCAAGTCGCGCATCCGCTTGACAGTCAGAAGTTGCATGTGGTCACACTCGGGACTGACGCTCCATCTACTTCAACGCAGTTTCAAGGCCGGCAAATTCTTCACTAGCTCATGGTCCCGTGTATGCTTCAACTTCGACATTAAGGTCATCTTCTTCCTCGACACTTTCTTCTCTCACACTTTCAATGAGTTCATCATCATTTAGAATTTGAAACCCAGGGTCTTCGCGGCGGGAAAGACAGTAGCGCGCATAGATAGAATCATTATTTTGGGAATCGCAGTACGTTTTCGTCTTCATTTGCTTTTTATGAAATTCTGAAAGTGATTCGGATAATAAGCGATTCGGATAGTTGGAGTTCGGATAATTGGAGTTCTACTGTACCTTAAAAAAATGGCTGAGATATGGCAGTTTGAAATTATAGGGTGGCTGACATTTTGAAACAATCTTATTTTTGTTATGCTGTAACTCTCATACTGAAATTCGCATTCAAATTCAATATTAACAAAAAATGAGATTGAATCTTCTATAATCAGGTTCCAAACATTTTAGCTTCGGGTGTTTGAGTAAAATGAGTTGAATTTTTAAAAACATGGACTCTGAAAGCTACCTTTTTCTCCTGGTACAGGCCAGAAGGACTTTTTACTTTCTGACAGACGAAAGGGTTATGTTAAGAGGAAGGGTTTCATGTAGCGGTTTTTAGATTATTTTCGCATTTTGTACTAATTCTTTACAGGACCGGCCAATGCTGGACAATCAGCTAATTAAACTAATTACTACTATTAATTGCTCTAATTATCTCAAAGCTAAAATTAATACCATAAAGTTAACATAAAATATTCAGTCTTATCTTTGTAAGTGTCATTTTAAGCAAAATTACAGTACTGAAGTCAAAGCCTCTAAAGAAACACTAATTCCAAAGGACATGAATGATGTACATTAGTGGAATTGATCATTTCTCTTTTTCCTGGAAAAACTTGGCAAATATTGCAATAGTCACTGCAATTTTTGAGCTACTGACTTCACATATCCTTTTCCTTTTAACATTGCAATAAGAGGCGTGAAAAGGCTGGCTAATATGACATATAGTCCAAATTTAAAGAAACAAACAAATAAAGCTATTTTTTTCTATGTTCCTTTCTTTCCATATCTCAGTTGTAAATTTTACAAAGGAGTGGTATTGAAACATTCTTTCTCTCACTTCTTTCTTTCATTCGATCAAGACCCCAGAACATTACTTTACATTTTCTGGGGAGATATTTCTAGGGCATTTTCTAGGGCAGAGTTCCTTGAAGGTTGAAATTTTGCCCAGTAAAACTGATAAATTATAATATTTTGACAGAAAGTTGTAATGTAGAAATATTATTGCAGAGAGAGAACAGTTAATTTTTCGATAAAAAAAGGAATTTTTTTCTTAATTCTACCATACTTTTCGCCGAAAATCTCATTGAAATGAACCAATGTTTTACTCGTATTAACTGTAATCTTACTTTTGCAGCTCATTAAAAGCAAGAAAATGTGAATCATATATATTATTTCTGTTGTCAACAATCCTTTTTCTATGAATTTACAAAACACACAACAACGAATGAGGTATCAATCGAAAGGTTCTTGAAGCGGTTTCTGACATAGTACACTCGTATTTCGTTAAAACATGTTTTTTGTTTAAAAATTTCTGTTAATTAAAAATTAAATTGGCATTGTTTTCATAAATGAAATGAAAGGTTTTCCTGAAATTAGTGTTGCTACAAAAATAGATTACCGCACTATATGATGTTCAACAATGATTATAATAAAATAAACAGTACAAAAAAGGTAAACTATGATTCCTCCGCACAGGTTTATTTTATATTTATGATTAAAAAGTAAAATTGAAATTAAAATGTTTAGATGAAAAATGACAACATTGTTCGATTGAAGCAGTGGTATTGCACGTGTAGAATAAAAGGTATGCTTTGTTATATTAGATTAAATTGTATTTTAAATGCATTCAGTTTGTTTTTCTTTGTTTAGGGTTTTTCAAGAACCAGATAATGTCATCTTCTAATGCAGTTAAAATACAATTGTTAATTTTTTTTTTTCTTGTGTGTGTCTTTTGCTATCTTGGATGAGTTTTCACTCCAACTTTGATGGAATAAATGAGATGATATTCTGGCTTGACTAATGTTGTTTGCAGATATTTTTATCCTTAATTTTTTTTTAGAAGCTTAAACCTGCATCTAAAAAATATTAGATATTGCTAAAAATTATTAGACTACAGTGCGAAATTCTTGTACGGGTCCACTAGTATAATTTAAATGATAAACCGTTCTCAATGTGCAAATTGCTCATTTTAGCTGTGCTCACATTATAAATGTGTTTGACTGTGTGTTGTGATTAGTTTTTTCAAATATTACCAAAGAAGACATACAAAGGTTAAGTGAATATTTTAAATAATTATCTAACTTTTAAACTCGTAAAGAATTAATATCCTTCTTTTATGTACTGCTTGTAAAAATTGATACTAATAACTGAAATATTAAAAAGAATGCCTCCAACAATCTCAACTTCCTAATAACAAATAAAATGAATTGAATAACTGAAAGGGTGCAACTTTAGAAATTTAAACTCACGCTGTAACCTGAATTCCATAAAAGAAATAATATTTTGATTATTAAAACCATACAAAATACTTTTAATAAATGAAAGGAAATTACAGAATATTATTAAGTTTTAAATGATAAAAATATACAAATGGTTTTACATGTAATAATTAAAACAAATTTCTTTTTCTCTAATAACTCAGACAAATTTTAATTATTTTTTCAAGCTTAATCACATAATAACCCCATAAAATTTCTAGAATGTAATTTAACATGTAATTTTAAAATAAGCGATACATTACAGATAAACATATCTAGAACATATGAAATTAAAGAAATTTAAACTCATTTTAATAATAATAAAAAAATATTTCAACTTACATATCATCAGTAGACATTGCAGTTAATCCAACAGCCAGAGCATGTTCTTTACCTTCAGCCATTATAGCCTAAAGCATTGTCAAGGAGCAAACCAAAAATAGAAAATCGACAAATGTTTGTTTTTGTCAGAGGAATAATATTAGTAACAGAAAAGTATGAATGGAAATCTCCCTATTAAACAATGAAAAACAAGAAAAATGAAAATAAGTGGCAATAAAAACTTTTTATTTAAGCTTCAACTGTTTTGTCTGAGAAATGCTTAAGAGAATGCCTACTTCCTTTCCACCCCTTCTCCTTCTTTATACAAAAAAAGAAAAAAAAAATCTTATTTCAAATCAAAGAAAATAAAAATGTTTATATGTCTATTTTCTTTTATACAGAAGAAAATTTTTTTGCCTGAAGCACTGTGTTTCATTTTTGATACATAAATATAACAAAAAAGTTATATTGATGAAAATTAAAGTTTCTATTTAATATAAATTTATTTTCAGTATAATGAGTACTTTACATAAATATCATAGACATAAAACAAAATTAATTACTTCTCCATTATCCCATCAACCATTCTCAATTAAATGTATAAATATTATATATAGCCAAACTATTCACCAAATTGTAATGCTTAATAAACAAATGGAAGAATGTTGCCATTCTAAAGTTTAAAGAGTTACATAAAGGTAGTAAAATTAATAAATTTAGAGATAAAAACATCACTGAAGAATAGGGAGGGTATCTTTACATAAGAGAAGCAACATGCCGGATATAAAATTTCGTTTGTTCAGACGATTTTTGATAAAAGAATGCTTTTTTTTTTTTTTTAATAATTATAAGAATTAATTAAAATAGAAAAAATAGTTTATGAATTTAAATGCAGAATTATTTAATTAAACCATAAACAAACACATGATTTTTTTTTTAAACATTGCATTTATGAATAAAATATAAATATTTTATTGCTCAAATTTAATAAGATACACAGAAAAAAGTTAATATGAGCAGTAATAAACAATGTTTTAATGCACATTCATCAATATTACAAAAAAAAAAAAAAAAAAAAAAAAAAAAAAGTTAATGGTCATTGCAAAGTTTAAAACATGGAAATACATGAAATTCGTTAATGTTATGATCACTATATCGCATGTCTATGTGCTCATAAAAGAATGAAAAAATAAAATAACTGGATGCAACAATCTTGCTATATCGGAAATCTCTGAAAAATATAAGTGTGTGACTATATCGTATTGTGATCACTATATCATATGTATGAGCACTTATTGCACATGAAAGAAAAAAAAGCACTTGGTATAACAATCTCACTACATTAGAATCCCAAAAAACTCAAAAATTTTGTAAATGTCACTATCATTATATTGCATGTATGAGTGCTTAGTGTACATAAAACCCAAGAAATAAAATAAAATAAATCATTGGTTGCAGCGACCTCCTACTACTGGAATCGCCAAAAATACATGAAATTTGTTAATGCTGTGATCACTATACCATATGTATGAAAGCTTTTGTTATGATTTAAAATATTCATCTATAATTTATGCAGTCTTTTAAATATTTAACTTTAATTTAATCATTTATTTAAATTAGTTGATAAATTTTATTTATTTAAATAAAGCTTAATCAATTAATTCTTTTAAATCAGACATTTATCTTAAAATGATAACTTTTAGTGCTAAATAAATTTAATATAAATTTCTTTCCATTTCACATATTTTCCAAATTCATTTTAAATTAACATTCCAAAATTTACTTTTCTTAACTTTTAAATAAACATTACTTCAAAAATATCTAAACGTAACTTCAAAAATATCTAAAATAAATCTATGCTTACTTACTTCTTTCACATCTTAAAATTATCCATTTTAAAAGCAAATTTTCAAAAATACAGAGTACTGGTTAATAGTTATTTCAATTCAAATCGAAACATAAAAATTTGTATCTGTTGACGTTTTCCAAAATCGCGATATTATTTCTAAGTTCTAAAAAATACTTTCTATAAAATTCTTTAAATCAAATATTTTTATTTTTAAAATATGTTTAATGGAAAGAACTATTTATTTTATTTCGGTAACTAAAATTTCTTCTATTTTTATTCATAACTTTAGCAGATATGGATTTTTCTTTATTTTCCAATGTGTTGTTTTGAAAGTAGCGCTAATTTTCAGGCAGCGGCCATTGCTTCGTTTTCGAAAGTTCTTGTCAGAAACAACAACATTTGCATCTTTCCCGCGTAACTTTCTGTCGATGTCATTGACTCGTGGCATTCCAGGTCATATTTGGCCTCTTCAAGGTTGCGATCGAAGCTTGAGGAACTTTCGATGTGACATGTCGTCAAGGATATTATATCAGTTATAGAGTTTAATCTAGGAAAAAGAGATTTGTAGCTTTTTGGCTAATTGCAGTCAACAACTGTTAGCCAAATAAAAATAGCTTTAGCCAAGGAAAAAAAACTTTTATTTATACAAAATTTCTATATAAATGAGTATTATTTTTAATTATACAATATACAAACAGTACACCACTCTAAGATTGACCCTCTCGAGATTTGGCCATACATCACATAGTGTTCCCGCTAGGCTTTTTTTTAAGGGCACAGCGCCCTGCCCTTTTAAAAATCAGCAAAATGCGACCTGCCCTTTTTGAAATCGGCAAAATGCGCCCTTGAAAAACGGCAAATTTCGTCAAAAGATCGCGAAAAAATGACAAATTTTGCCAACAGATCGCGGGAAAAACGTGACTTTCGTCAGAGAATCGCGTACAAACGGCAAATTTTGTCAACAAATCGCGGGAAAAACGACTTTCGTCAGAGAATCGCGACATAACGGCAAATTTCGTCAAAAACAATTCGAAAAGCGGCAAATTTCGTCAAAAGATCGTGAAAAAACGGTAAATTTTGTCAACAAATGGCGGGAAAAACGTGACTTTCGTTAGAGAATCGCGAAAAAACGGCAAATTTCGTCAAAAGATCGCGAGAAAACGGCACGTGTCGTGAAAAGCATTGCAGAAAAACGGCAAATTTCGTCAAAAATATTGCGAAAAACGGCAAATTTCGTCAAAAGATCGCGAAAAAAACGACAAATTTTGTCAACAGATCGCGGGAAAAACGTGACTTTCGTCAGAAAATCGCGTAAAAACGGCAAATTTTGTCAAAAACATTGCAAAAAGCGGCAAATTTCGTCAAAAGATCGTGAAAAAACGGTAAATTTTGTCAACAAATTGCGGGAAAAACGTGACTTTCGTTAGAGAATCACAAAAAAACGGCAAATTTCGTCAAAAACATTGCGAAAAGCGACAAATTTCGTCTACAGATCGCGAGAAAACGGCAAATTTCGTCAAAAGCATTGTGCAAAAACGGCAAATTTCGTGAAAAACATTGCGAAAAACGGCAAAATTCGTCCAAAGATCGCAAAAAAACGATAAATTTTGTCAACAGATCGCGGGAAAAACGTGACTTTCGTCAGAAAATCGCGTAAAAACAGCAAATTTCGTCAAAAACATTGCGAAAAGCGGCAAATTTCGTCAAAAGATCGCGAAAAAAACGGTAAATTTTGTCAACAGATCGCGAAAAACAGCAAATTTCGAAAAAAAAAATAGCGAAAAAAATCGCAAAATTTATCAACAGATCTTGAAAAAACTGCAAATTTCGTCAAAAGATCGAGATAAAACGCAAATTTCGTCAAAGGGATGCACCCCCCCCTCTTAACACCCTGGGGGAAAAAAAAACTACTCTTTTGCTGTCCCAGCTCACCAAGTTCTTAAAAGCCTTATCTTTTTTTTTTTTTACTTTTCTGCTCTGTCACTTTATTATAGCAAATAATCGATCAAGTAATTTCCCACACCCTCACCCAAAATTGATGCCCATCCCTTCTTTTCCAAGCACACGAAATTTAAAGTTAAAACTCTTTTATTTAAATTTTTTTGTCCTATTTTTAAATCTTTAGTAAGGTAACTAAATCAGTCATCTTAAGTTCAAAATTTCTGCTTCCCCCTTAAAATTCATAGTTTAGACGCAGCTAATAATTTTATATCCACATATGTTAACCTAATTACTTACTAGAACCTTAAAATATCAATTTAATAAAAATGTATTTCTATAATTTGTTACTAAATGTGTGTACAAACATTGATGAGTATATGATGAACAATAATGAGTTTCGTATATTGGTTCCGAATAAGTATACTTTTTTTTTTATGAAACAATGCCCTTTTTCACTGAAACTAGTGCCCTTTTTATGCTTCAATAGTACCCTTTTTGTGACTAACACCCTACCCTTTTTTTTTCTACAGTGAACACTACATCACACATCAAATGCTTTTTTAAATGGAAATTCTTTTCAAACTTCCCCTTCCAAATTAATCACCATTAAGTTACTTAATTTTTGATTGTCAGTCTATTTCTCAAGTCAGTTTTTGTTATATTCACGAGACTCAATCCCCTTTCACAATCTGCTGTAGACAACAGAATTGTTGCTACAAATTCATACAAAGAAGTCACATTGGGAAACATGTCAGTAATGCCATTTTTATGGAAAAAAGAATACAATCAGCTGGTTTCATTTCTTTACCCCTTGTAGCCAGAACCTGCCTGAACAACTTCCATTCATGAACTGTTTTGGTTTCATTTCCTAAGTTAGGATCATCAACAAAAAATAAACACTTTTAATTTCCTCAATACTTGTTTAATGCAAATGACGTCATACTATTTGTAAGATGCTTGCACAGAGAGGATAAGACAAATTTTGAAGTGAGTTGCCGGGACAGGGGCGGTTTGAGATTTTTTTTCACGCGGCAGCTGCAGGTTTATGAAAGGCAGGAACAACAAAATGGAAATGATATATATTTTTTTGGCAGTTGCTATTTGGCTAATCCACTAAATGTTTTGGGGGCAAAAAGTGCTTTCAGTTAGCTTTTTGGCTATTTGGCTAGCTCTAGATTAAACCCTAAGTTAAAACCTAACTTTAACCGTGAGGGTAGGGTCTGCTTCAAATCCGTTAGGTGGGGTTGACTTTGCAGCATCGATCGTTGACGTCATTGCGTGGTGCTGTGATCTGATTGAATGGAAGTTTGAAGTTCGAATTTGACGGCTCAGCCTACAGGTAGATTTCGAAGACGCAGATCGTGGAGCACCTGTTTATTGGGAATTGCAAAAGAAAGACCTATTTGCCATGATGCAGCAGTTGAGATCACACACCTCGAAATATACCTCTGCCTGTAGACAGAGCCAGCAGGGATTTCTGTTTTTAATTTTCTTTTTTTGCTGTAAGAGTTGGTGTTATAAAAAACTTGGCAACATAAAAGTTGTAGATAATATTAAAAAGGTTTATAATCAATTTCAGCAGATTTGATATCTTGTGAATTTTAGAAGTTATAGATTTTTTTTTCTTCTGAAACCCCTATTCTTTACCCCCCCCCCCTGGAGGCATTTTTAATGAAACGAATTCGATAAGTATCAAAATTAAGAAGTTATGGGGTTTTATCTGTTTTCACAAAAAGCCCCCCCCCCCCCCCATTTGCCTCACCCCTTGGTTTGATTTTGCCCATTAACGAACTTGACTGAGATTTTATGCCGCTTGATTTTATGTATCAGTTTGTAAGAGATTTGTGCAGAATTATTGAAGTTATCGTGTCCATAAAAAAGTCATATAGATAGATAGATAGATAGATAGATAGATAAAGTTTTGAACTGGGGATGGTTTTGGGTTCTAGGCGTCATGATCGGTGTAAATCTGCAAAAAATTTTTAGGAATTCTAACTTAGGGGAGAATGTAATATGTAGTATTTCTTACGAAATCTACTTAAAAATCAATAAATGCAAAAACCTCATTGAATTGGAATCTGAAGTAAAAAATGCAAGAAATTTGGAAAAGCCCCGATCACTTAAGCATCAACTATCAATAACTTTCAAATATAAAATTTACAATATATTAATGAAAAGAGAAAAAATAATCTTAAGTTATTTATTTATATTGTTTTTCTTAATTATCTCTCTTGGGTAGTGAATAAATAGTTCTCACATCAGAAATTAGTCTATTGTATGTAACTATGCGTCGCAGCATCACAACATTTTTTCAATGCTTTTTCTCTTTTAATATCATAATGTCACTGTTAGGTAGATTTCGTAAGAAATATTACCTATTACATTCTCACGTAAGTTGGAATTTTCAAAAAATTTTTGCACATAACTGATACATAAAATTTCGGTCAAGTTTGTTAATGGGCAAAATCGAACCAGGGGGGGGGGGGGGGGGGCTTTTTGTGAAAACAGAAAAACTCCCATAATTTCTAAATTATGATACCTATCGAATCCGTTTAAAGTTATTATTACTTCTAGAAAAAGGGCCGAAAATTTATGTATGAGAGACTTTTGATATCGTTAAAAATGGGGGAAGGGGGGGTTTAGAAGAAAAAAATTCATAACTTCGTCAATTCATAAGATATCAAATCCACGTAAATTTATTATAAATCCTCTTAATATTATCTAAAACTTTTATATTGACAAGTGTTTTATAGAACCAACCCTTATAGCCAAAAAAAAAAAAAAAAAAAAAAAAAAAAAAATCCCTGCTGGCTCCGCCTGCAAACAAGTTAGGTTTTAACTGACGTGTCATGGCAAAAAGGTCATTTCTTCCGCAATTCCCAACATACAGGCGCCCCACAGTCTGCGTCTTCGAAATCTATCTGTGCCTGTAGGCCGAGCCATTAGAAATTTTTTAATAACATAATTGTTATTTTAATTAATGAAAGAACTAATAAATCAGTAAAGAATCATTAAAAATACAGATAAACATGAATTAAAAATCACTTAATGATGTAACAAAAACGTATAACGAATCTGCAATAAGTGAATGTGCATTTTTCGTATTAAATTCTACAGTCTGACAATAGTATTTTTCTTTATTATTATTATGGGAAGTGGTTGACACTGGGGAAGTACCCAAGCTGGGGGATACATACTGGGGAAGTACCCAAAATTAATATAAAAGATGTCTTTCTTCTTTTATGATGGAGGACCAATTTTATATACATACAAGCTACTGCATACTGGACAACTTTAGAGTAAAAGAATAAGGGAGAGGGGGGTGTCTTCTAATAATGTATTCTAATTTACTGGGAAGTTTAAACAGATATATAAACATAAAAGTTACAAACAGAGAGAGAGAAAAGTAAAACAAGAGGCATTTTTTTTATGGATATGTATTAACTTTTAAATAGAAAAGAATATATATATATATACGAATATTTCCGCTTAAGAATTATTATTATTTTTTAATTAATAACTTAAAATCTAAGCACTAACAAGGAAGGTCTCCATAAGTGCATACTCAGAAAAAAATTATAAGATATTCTCGTCATAAGGATATATAAATCTATAAAAAAAATTTCAAATTTAATCATACGCAGCTTAACAATTTCTTTAATTTATCTCATCTTTTCTTTTATTCATAAGTTGTTCTTTGACTGTGGATGACTGTGACTGCTAGGGACAGTGTTAGGTTATAATTTGCAAACTTAATAAAATTATGCCTAATATTCTAATATTGGAAAGTTTATCACTTGGAAGTTATTTATATCCTACAGACTTACATATATTAATGTTATCTGATTTGTTGCATCCCATATGCTTCCTAAAAATAGATGGTATCGACCTACTAGTTTTGTACATACAATTGGCAACACTCTCAAGATCAATAATGACTAAAAAAAAAAAAAAAACTATTTTCGCAGAATAATTTGAAATAAAAATATTATAATATTATTTTGCAAAAATAATATATTTTATCATTATTGATCTTGGGAATGTCGTTGACTGTGTGTGAAACTAATAGGTCTATGTTATTAAAAGTTTTTAATCTTATGTGTGTACTGTAATCACTTTTATAAATATACATTTACATTTGAATTTCAAATGATATCACCTGACACACAGATTTTATCATGTTAATTGAGATAAGGATATAAGTGTATTATGAAAAACGTAACCGATCTGAATTTAAATGTAAGTTTCTGAAGAATATGAAGAATAATAAAAATAGTTTTGGAACATTTTACTATAAACTTGTACATTTTTTATTACTAATATGCTGAAAGAAGAAATTCT
The DNA here is from genome assembly GCA_963931845.1 of Maratus michaelseni. Taxonomy (NCBI): domain Eukaryota; kingdom Metazoa; phylum Arthropoda; class Arachnida; order Araneae; family Salticidae; genus Maratus; species Maratus michaelseni. Next base: position 167,424,989 of record OZ007593.1, on the reverse strand, counting down.
TTTGTCAGATATTGGCTTGAAAGAGGGAGGATAGATACCACATAACTCAGAAAAAGGAATGAGATTTAAAGAGATATTACATTTTTACCTAACATTTATGAATTACCACCCGCCAGCATAAATGTGTTACAATTTGGAGAACTGGCTAAGTTTTAACACGTCAGATGAAAGTTGCAGTCAAATCAACAATGTTACAAAAATGTCCTACTTTTTGAAAGTTAAAAAATATTTTAAAACAACAAATTTCAATGGATACACTTTGAAGGGAAAAATGTATTACACATAAGAATACAATAGACATTCTCAAATGTAGAACATTACATTCTGCATTACTCTGATAGCTGCACATTTTGTTCATGATGTAAAGTAAAGCTATGTGACTGATACTGCAAGTCACATTTTATCATATTTAAATTTTTTTTTCTGTTTTGACAATTTTTTTGTATATTAAAGTTAAGGTTGTAAAACAAAATTGCAAGTTATTCATTGATATTGATTTTTCTAGGGAGACAATTTGGAGAAACATATGAAGTAAGTGGAAAACATATGAAATGGTTGAAATAAAATATGATTCAACAAAATGTGTAACAGCTTCAATGGTTTTTAGGTGCCTTTTTAAAATAGACTGAAAATAAATCTTTTTTATTTTTGTATATACAGCATTCACATAAGGTCACCAAAGAATTCACTCTTTAATAATACTTTCACTAATTGCAACATTATTTTTAAGAAAATCATATGTTAATGAAGTCATGAAATGTCTTTTACTTATAACACGTTCGCTACCAGGTTAAAATTAACGTTCTCAAACTATGTTCCATCAGATTGAATGTGTTATGCTGAGAGGACGCATATGTGGTGTTTATGGAATGTTAAATGAGTAACCAAGTGGCACGACGTGCACATCCACGATAGTGAACGTGTTAAAAATGTATTTTATAATATTAGTAGGAACAACAATACTTATTTTGCTAATATCACTGATTGTAAAGCAATATTGAAAATAAGTCAAACAATAAAAGAAATATATATATTATATCTATATACATTTTATATCTATATATGCATATCTAAATGCAAAATAGCATTTATTTATATTCTACAACATTTATATCACTTCACCCTATAAGAATTGGAACCCTAAAGAAAGAATCTTATAAGAATTGGGTTCTTAGTATAAAAAACTAATTTCTGATGTAAAACTGTTTCATAAACTGAGAAATGCTATGGCCCCAGTAAATTATATTAATAATTCAATATTGCTTCAGTAACTAATAGCAAAAGATATACTTTAAAATATTTTAGTGTACTTTTATGTTAACAGGGCACAGGTGAAAATTATTTTGATACTTGTAAATTATTTTTTAAACCATAAAAAAAAAAAAAAAAATCAGTAAATTGAGATATCGTTTTCAAATTGCACTTGAAAGTGATTTTTTTTCTCCTATTCAAGAGCATAAAAATAAAATTGATTACTCAGATCATTGCAACCACTAAAAGGGCATCAGCGTTACTCATGGATGCATTTTTGCTTTATAATATAGATTACTACAAAATTCAACCACCAATCATGTGAAGTTTAGAGCAGCTACTACCTTTAAAAAAAAAAGGAATTTAAAGATCTAATTTTTTTTTTTTAACGATTCAAATTTTTCATGAACAGAATTAAAAGATGAATACATATTGTGATACATCAAACGACCAACAAATAACTAAAACTTAATGATCTACTGCAGTGTTTCTTAAACATTTTGGTCTTCTTGTGACTCCCTTTCATACTTAAGAAATTGCAAAGGAGTGATTATGATTTTTATGAAGCTGATAATGAGGTGAATTTCTGTAATTTCTCAAATTGTAATGAAAATAATTATCATATTATCTTTAAATATTAAATCATTGAAATGTTAATTTAGTTCCCTTAACAAAATTTAAAAATTAAATATTTTGTTCCCTTTCAAAAGAAAATCTAAACTTTTCCAATTCTTGTAAGATTAACATATCCATGTTATGATAGCCAGTCTTACCCTAAAAGCTGGGTAAGACTGGCTGATTTGGCCCCCTTTTTTTTTTTTAGAAAAGTATTTATTAATAAAAATATTATAAACAAATCACATACTCATAAAGATATACAAATACATATATATATAAATGCAGAGTATTTATGCAAAGTTTTATTAAAGTCTGTTGAAAATTCTGACTTCAAGAGGTAACTAATTTCAGCATATTCGTTTTTACCCTACTTTATCCCAATTATATTTTTTTCCATGTACATTTTAGCATAGAAATTAAAATAAAAAGATATACATTATTTTCAGTATTTTGGGTGAGCCTATTTCTTTTCACACAATAAATTAAAACTTGTTGAATTTTAGTCAGCTGTGATTCTTATGAATTGTGATAAATCAACATATAATTATAAAATAGTGGTTTTCTGATTTTTGACTTTACATGTGCTATAAGACCTTCCTTTGTGCCAAATTTCAAGATTCCAGTTCAATGGAAAGTATCCTATAGGTTTTGGGAGTAAAACCTATAAGGTACTTCCCACTGACCTAGAACCTTGAAATTTGGCACGAAAAAAGGCCTTATAGCGCATGTAAAACAATAATTCATTAATTTATAATTCTATGTTGATTTATTACATGATTTTCTATAATCTGAATTTCCAAAAACATTGTTTTAAGGCCATTACTTTTTATTGCATTAAATTAGAAGTTCAAAATTTTTACATAACAATGGGACCATGGACCTTATTATTTGATATTAATTCAAATTTCATATCCTCAGCTGTTCCTGAGAAAAACGATCTTAACAGACAGACGGACAACAAAGCAAGACTATAAGGCAGCCGTACTCAACCTTTTTTTCTAGCGGGCCGCAAACATATATTTTCGACGTTAGGCGGGCCGCAACATACTTGTATAGTGATGTAAAAAAATATAGATTTCTATTGTAAATGCCGCGGAGATTGTTGTTTTGTAATAGTGGTATAAAACTTTTTGCTGCCAATTTTTTCTGCAACAAATATTTAACCCTAATAAGCCTTATTAGCTATATGATAAGTATAAAACGCAACAATATAACAATGTAACAATTCCAAAGTAAATTAAATTAAATTAAAGGATTTTTTCTAATAAATCAGTTTTTTTCTCATTACAATTTTTTTTTTTGTTTGTTTTAATGTAGAAATATATAGTGCAAATTAAATTAATTTGAAATAATGTTTGTTTAGTGTTCAGGATTAAGAAATGTATACACTACTATAACACAAGTAAAACTACATGTCAAAAGAACTTTGACTAAAGAAACGTCATTTAAGGTATTTCAACGTAATTTTAAATTAGTAATTATAAATAACAGGAAATTATCTTCCCATGAAAATACATAAAAGAGCAGTATAAATATTAAAAACTTTGAAAACACACTTCAATTAATTTTATAAATAGTGATTAATGATTATGTGTCTCGGGCTGCACATAAAAGGTCGCCGGGCCGCAGGTTGAGTATGGCTGCTATAAGGGTTCCGTTTTTCCATTTTGATGTACAGAACCCTCAAAGTGGATAGCTTGGCCATCCCTCCCCCCTCCCTGGTAGTCTTGAGACACACTTTAAGAGCTATTGAACTACTGGATGCATTAACATCATGTGACACAAATTTCTTTCCAGCAATTTACTATTTACTTGAAAATGTAAGCCCTTCTTGTTACAAATACCCATTTGAAACAGGGGTACAAACATGTGGAAAAAATTTTCATTCAAATACAAGATTTTGGGCTCTTCCAGAAAAAACATGCTGTTTGTTTACACCACTAATTTAAACTTAAAAGTCAATCTAAGTTTTTTTTTTTTTTTTTTTTTTTTTTTTAAGAAATTTACAGTAATGACTGTAATTATAATACAATAATAATGAAACTTTTAAACAAATAAATTAACAAAGAGTTAAAAATAGACACTTTGATTTCTGTGGGCTCTGTTCTGAAGTCAGTCTGTTTTTAAGTCAGTAAAAATTTCAAATTAATTCAGTGTTCACACAAAAAAGTTTTTTTTGCAAAAATTTCAAATTAATCCAGTGTTCACACAAAAAAGTTTTTTTTGCAAAAATTCCATTTTTAAACAACTTTTGCATGTATGATTTCAACATAAAAGTTTCCATTTACAATAAAAAACATCAAAAATAACCATTAGGTCAAAATAATAATAATTTATGAAGATCCAAAATAAAACTATTTAATCAACCAACACAATCAAATTTCTGTAAAATGTGAATGGGAAAAATAGTTAAGCTAACAGGTAACAGGATTTATTAAATAACTGAGTATTTAATAAATCAAATTGATCAGTTTTTATTTAATTAAAATACTGAACCTTCAAAAAAGAACTTATATGTCATGAGATTTTAAATAAAAATGCAACAAAACAAAGAGAAAAACATTTCATATAATATATACAAAATATAGTGAAAAAAGGATACAACCACAGATCCTTTTGGCATTGAAGTCATTTTTGCACCAGGTGAAGTTAAACCAGGACACATAATATTAGCACCACTTAAAACAAATCTTATCGCTCCTCGGTCAACTTGTTCCCATGGACAAATAAAAGGATCTAAAAAAATTAAAAGTTATACATAAACAACAAGAACTTGAATGAAATAATTAACTTATTGCACAAGGTTTAAAAAAAAACTGGAAAAAATACAATAGATTCTATATAACATTCTTATAATAGAGAACTACATTCATGCACTTAAGGTGCTTCTCCAATTCTCTGCTCAACAACACACAACTTTCTGATACATTTTCTGACTCATTTTTAAACGCAAAGGCATAAAATTGGCAGGCCAAACTATTGAATCAATTTGGAATCGAATAGCATTTTCCAATTTTTGATAAATAAATTACTTATTGAGTTATAAGTGATTCTTGTCATGTGACAACAAGCTTTTCCTCTTTCTTGCGCCGCCACATAGGGAATTCAGTTCAAAACACAGACTTTGACAGTATTTTCTGAAAGATCTTCTGTCTTTATCAAAAGATGGAAAACACCATTTGATTATATAGTTTCTGAATAAGAATACCTGCCAGTTTCATGTGTTTCCGAGCAAATATGAATTCAGAAATGTGTCCTTAGGATTTAAGAACAGCCTTAAGCAATTCAGAAAAAAAAATACACTATTAAACAATAGAATGTTATTTGGCACCAGTGTGGTAGTCGAGGTCCAAATATTAATATTATATCAAGAATGGAAAACTTAAAACATTTTACTGGGTACTTCACCAGCTTGCCTGATTTGAGTGGAGAAATTCTCTTTAGTAATTGTACATTGCAAATAGTCGATTTTAATATTATGGTGAGACAGACAAGGTTGCTTCAATTGTTATATGTAATTTAGAAAAAAAAAGAAACACTTTGTCCAAAGCAATTCAGTTTTGCATAAGATACCTGATATTTATCACAATGAAGATATACAATTATCGTGAGCTCCTAGTCTCCAACGATCGAAAATAACCAATTTTGCTCTTTTAAAAAAAGGCACTAATTCTTATTTGATTGGCGAAAAGAAAAAGAGAATGTCAAATTGCATTTTAAAAATAATTTTGTGTTTTAAACATTAAAAAAGACCACTAACCTTGTGTCAACACAAAAATTTTAATTAAATTAAATCCTTTGAAAATATGACATCAAAATTATGAACTTCCTTTCCATGATATATCATCTGTTAAGCTATTAAGATAATATACTAAATTATATACAGTTTTATAATTCTAAGTCTCTGAATATCATGTGGCATTGAGACAAACACGTGATAAATAATCAAATGACTTGGCACTTAGTGTTATGCAGAACCTGACACTTTATAGGAGGGGGGGGCCTATGGATTCACTGCTATACATTATCAAGGTAAGCTGAAATCGTGCTGTATTTTTAAGAATCTCATAAAATAATCGGATTAAAATAACTCCATGTCTAAAAAGGACAGGGTACATCAGCAGTTTAAATGAAAAAGGCAGGGCACAGCGTCCTTTAAAAAACATCAAATGGGAACACTAGTAATGACTCTTTTAAACATTTTCCAACACATTTGAAAAGTGTTTATGAATTTGGTTTGTCTGTCTGTCTGCAGTCTGAGCTCTAACTTGCATAAATAAACTCTAATTACCAACTGAAATATGTTATTGAGGTTTACTATGGCATGTTTGGTATTGAAAATGAAGTGTGTAGCAGTTATAGTTCATTTACAGGGCAACTAAAAAAAAATTCAGTTACATTACGGTCTATGGGAAATATTATTTTTCGGTGTATTTTAAAGTTGTTACACTGTTTCAAACATATTAAAATTGATACATATCACTGAGGTACATTTCAAGATATTTACTATAAAATATAGTATGCATAACATTCATCATTCCTTTACAAGAACACACAAAATAATTTGGTTACAGTATTGTCTACGATCAATAATTACTAAAAGTATCTTTTCAGTTGTGGTACACATTTTAAAATTTAACCAGTTTTTTGCATATTACTTTGTGCACATAAATTCTATATACAGGGCTATACAAAAGATCTCAAGTACATTTCCATTTATTGACAGAAATTGCAGAAGGGCAGTTTTCAACTATGGTATGTGTTTCCTAAGGGTCATTCCATGTCAAATCAATCAAAAATTTTCAATATTCAACCTGACCATTTCAGATTTAAATGAAACCTTCAGGAATCATTCTCACTGATGATTCAAATGAAAATATACTTTTAATTTTTTTATCTCAGTAAATTTTCATACAATTAATTTTTTTAATTTCGAAAAATCATCATTTTTTGGCTTGCATAAATGTTTTCAATTTTTAATTTCTCAAGTTCTATCAGGCATAGAGAGTTGTTTGACTCCTCATTTTAAAGAGAATTTCATAAGGTTTAATTTGATATGCAAACTGGCTATGCTTGGTTAAAAAAAAAATTAATTTAATTTAAAAAAATTTAAATAGTGTTTTTTTTTAATTTTGAAAAAAATTATGTTTTTGTAATATTATAATCTTTAAATTCTGAAAGTTTTAGAGTGGGATCTCAATGGAAACAGCAGTTATGAAAAAAATAATGTTTAAAATGAATAAAAGAATACTATCTTTAGCACAATCATAAAGTTGGCGAGGTGACAACTTTAAATACCAGCCCCAACTGGTGTTTAACATTAGTTTTTTTAACCTAACTGCTGATCCCATTGAGATCCCACTCTAAAAATTTCAGAATTTAAAGTTTATAATATTACAAAAAACATATTTTTTTTTCAAAATTTTTAAAAAACACTATTTAAAAAAAATTAATTTAAAATTTTTAAATTAAATTAAATTAACTTTTTTTTAAACAAGCATAGTCAACTTGCATATCAAATTAAACCTTATGAAATTATCTTTAAAATGAAGAGTTAAACAACTCTCTACGCCTGATAGAACTCGAGAAATTCAAAATTGAAAACACATATAAAAGACAAAAAATGATGATTTTTCAAAATTAAAAAAATTAATTGTATGAAAATTTACTGTGATAAAATAATAATAATAATATATTCTCATTTATATCATCAGAGAGAAAGATTCCTGTAAGTTTCATCAAAATCTAAAATGGTCAGGTTGAGTCAGTGGTTGATTTGACATGGAATGACCTCTAACTAAACTGAATTTTAGCATACTATGTACAATGTACTAGTGTATATACAGATCTATAGATTAGATACAGGACCACACAAAAGAATCGGCTATTTTTTGGACTATTAATGGTAATTACTGAAATTGGGTATTAAAATGTGTTATGCATTTTTCAAAAATTGTTAATTTAGCATGGGGCTGGTAGAGTTTTAGCCCTTGAATAGGCCTCCCCACCTAGTTGAATTTGTTAATTTAGGCATCATTTCCCATTTTATTAAACTGTAAAGTTTTGTTACAGTATTCTGAAAGTGTTTAATAATTTATGGTTAAGACATGATTTTTCATTCTTGTTTTAATTTGTTGAAGATTTGCTAACTCTAAAGGTAGATGCAAAAAGATACAGCTACAACTTTGCAGGGCGTCATCGACTAGAAAACTGGCTTTTCATATCTTGCACCCTTTTTGAAATAGGAAATGTTAACTCTGCAGTTTGCTGTTAGGAGACACTGTAAGCAGTCATGTGACATAGAGCATAGCCACCTTATTATATCTAGACACAACGTTTATGACTATAGCTGTCACCATTCAGAAGTTAATGAGGATGGATAGGACTTTATTGGGCAGCCTGTATAACATATTTGCATTTACATACCTGCCAACATGTAAATTTGGAAAAACATATAATTTTTATGATGTATTTTTACGACATATTTAAACACACATAACATTAAAAATATATGCAACAAAAAATGTAATATGGTTTCTAATGTACAAGTTATCTGAGTGTTTAGTCATATGAAGATGTTCTTTTACATCATTCCTACCTTTGTAAGGAATTTTAATATTAGAATTGCATACAGTGCAATCAGCAAGTCACTCTCCTTCACTAGATTCTATTATATACTACAGGGTGGCTACAAAACACTCCGAAAAATAAGAAATAATTTTAATCATTTGGTGAAACAACTTATGTCTCTATTTCTGTGAATGGCAATTTTCTATTAGTGCAGACAATTTTTGTATAAAGCAAAAAATTTAAATTATTTTAAAGATAGCCAAAAGGATGATGGTTAAACAGCTCTTTGATCATGGACTTTTTGCAGGTAAAATCTTTAAGCAGTTAAAATGCCTTGGTTTTAATAGAACATAGAACAAATAGAACACATTATATATAGAACTATAAATTGATTATTGGATACTAGCAGTAAATTGATTTATGTCTGGTCGTCCATGCTCAGTTCATATAAAAGAGCAGATCAAAAGAATTCGTGAAAAGATGCACAGAAATCCATAACATTCTGCAAATAAAATGGCTACAGAAGAGAAAATGAGTCTTAGAATTATGCAAATTATTATAAATGAAGACCTTTATTTTTGCTCTTATCACAAAAGAAAAGTTTAAGGTTTGACTGCCTCACAAATAATGAAAAAGTCACAAAGGTGTAAGAAATTGCTGAAACGCCATGGTAGCAAATGTGTTAGCAGAATAATATTTTCTGATGAGAAGCTATTTTGCACTGAACAATGTTACAATGCTAAAAAATGATGTTGTATATGCAGCAACCTTCGAGAAACTTTCAAACTGTTAAATGCTTTCAGAACAAGAATTTTGTTATGGTTTGGGCAGAAGTGTAAAAAAAATGGAAAGTTGCCTCTGAAATTCATCGATAGAGGTAAAAATCAATGCGGAATATTATAATCAAGACATATTGGCTACATATTTGTTGCCTCATGCTGACAGATTGCATATATCCCAAGTGTCTGGGTTGGACAATGGCATAAGAGATTATCTTTAGAAATCGATAAATATGGAAGTCAACGGCAGAATAAAATTTATTTCAAAGTAAACTTTCATTTCTGATGTTTATCATATTGATGCATATCATTTTCTATTTTATATCTGTAAAATAAAATGACTCAATATTTGTAACAGTATTTAGTAGCCACCCTGTAAAATTATTTCGCATATGATTCTATGAAAACTTTACTATACTGCCTCGGTTTCACTTTTAAAAATAAAATAAATCTTGTAAAACAATCAAAGTAAACAATTAGATCAAACAATGCCACAATTTCATCATGCATGTTCACTACCGACAAGATACTTCGCATAGCTTTCAGTCTTCTGCCTCTTCAATTCCTTTCAACAGCAGCTGATTACAATGGGCATGCGCAAGTTTGAGCCAGCAGAGGAGAAAAGTCTAGAATGACTTTCACTGCATATCAAATGATGTACAGAAAGGATATGCACTTGTTCATGGAAGAAGAGTGTCTGAGTAAATTGTTGTCGCTTGTTTTAAAAGTTGAAATGCATTTGAATTTTCAGCCATACTGTATTTTTAATTATGCTCTTTTCCATAAAAGAAAGAAAGAAAAAAAACATAATGATCGATAAAATAATATTTCATGATTCATTACTATAATTTTTTCATAAAACCACATAATTTTTCTGTTCACCCTACAATCATGCATTTAGAATCAAACCCGTATACAAATTGGCACCAATGCATTTAGCATATAGTTAATTAAGTGAATTAAGAAACAAGTGAAATCAATATTTAAATCAAATTAGCAAATTATATTCTGCATAAATGAATTATAATACTAAAAATTAAATTAAATTAAATAAATAAAGAGAGATAGCTTTTTGAAAAACAAGTATTTCACATAATTTTGTTCAATGTACAATGAAAATTTACAATACTTTTAAAATTATCACAATTTGCAGCTAATTAGTTAACAAATAAGGAAAATCAATCAATATTAAGTTTTTCATGAGTTAAATTTGTCATATTCTTACAAAAAATGTGAATTGTCAGATTTTTTAAAAAACATTGTGTCTTACACATAAAATGTCAGTTCAACATAAGCTCCAAATATTTATAGTACAAATATTTATATTATATTATATTATATATATATATATATTCATATTAACCATTTTGAATATTTTAAAGTATCAACGGACAGAGAAAAATAAAAACTTGTAGCATACATTTATGAAGAAGCCTCAAAGTGGGAAAATAAGGTCCTTCTCTTTGTCGAAAGAATAATAAATCACCATTTGCTCCAACAATTATTTCTATATGATCATGACTAAAAAAAAAAAAAAAGAGAGAGAATTACAACATTTTAATCTATTAAAATATTAAAAGGCACTGATATTTAACTTTAAAAAAATAATTAATAGAATCATTTGAAAAAGAGAGAAAAATCTGAAAGAAATTAGACATACATACATATATATGGAGGGCTTCAATCAGCATAAGTAAAAAAAAATTCGAGATGGAACTGAGATATTTAAGTTTTTAAAAAGCCTATTGAAGGGGAAAAAAATACCTGCATTATTTTACTGGAGAAAATTACTAATGTAAAAGTTACAAAAAACTTTTATACAATAAAAAAATAATCTTAATTTTAGAAGGTTTTCAACAAAGAGATGTGTTAAATAAAAATAAAATAATTTACAAGAAGTGTTCACCAAACTTGTCCCTACTACTACTCACCATTTCTAATATAAATAATTTACTGCAAGTGGCAATGGAAAGTTTTCATTATACCAACAAGCTTGCAATGTATAACTCATTTTTAAAAAAAAAGATGATTTACATTTATTGGCTTCTGAGACCTGCATATAGTAATTTTGCTACAGATAAAAATATACATACACATATAAACTGTAATGCGATTTAAAAATGAATACAAACTTTTCTAAACCTTTAAAAGAATTTAGGCTTTAATCAGCATTAACAAATGTATACAAACAAAACATAGCGGATATATCGAATTTAGAAAATGAAAGGTCTTGTTGCCAAATCGTCTATATAAAAATTGCCACTGTAATCATATATATAACATAAACATTGGTTATAAATAAGTTTAGTAATAGTCTCAAATGAAAAATTTGGGTTTATTTATCTTCTACTCATTTAATAGATTTATCTTAAATTTATGTCTCACAAGTATAAGGCTCAAATGCTAGTATCATTCCTGAATATTTAGTAGAGGACCAAATGTAGAAAATATCCTGGACCAAAACAATAAATAAATAAATAAAAAACTGCACAGTAGAAAATTGGATTTTGAGCTTTTATATTTCAAATATCTTCCAAATAAATCACAATAACAAACAAAAATAGCTTAGCATAACTGAAAAATAAACAAACTTGTCAAAGAGAAATGCAACATACATCTTTATTAGATTAGCATTGAACAACTAAAACCACAGATGACAACAACTCCAGAAACGTAGGATAAAATACATTAGTGTGGTAATAAGGTAGGAAATAAAGAAATCTGTGCCTACAAGGAAAAAAAAAAACTATCAAATTTTTATTTTTATTTCCCTGCGAGATGCAAAGTTCTTCAATCTGCAATGTGAATTTTCTGTGGATATATAATTTTTTTTTTTTTCCACCAGATTCCACAAACCATCTATTTTTGCAAAATTCCAAAAAAATCAATATTTTGGAATTAAAAGATGCAAAGAAAAAAAATAACTAGCCAAAAGTAATTTTGAAACGATTTTTACGTTTCTCTAAAACATGATATCTATTGATCATAAAAATAAATTTGTGAATTTCGTCAACCATACCTGGAAAAAAATCACAAATTTCGTCAATTGGTCACACAGCTATAAGCCAGGCATGAAAGTGAGGAAAAGAAAAAAAGGCTGAACTTTTTAGACTTCATACGCCAAATTTGGAGAAAAAAGTAGGGAGATTCTACTATGGGCATTTTCTAGAGTAGAGTGCAGTTTTAAATTTTACATAAACAGGAAAATTACAAGGAGAAAAATAGATAAATAAAACAGATTTTTTTTAAATGGATGTGTGTTAAATTTTGTAAATCTCAAAATAAAGGTGTCTCTATTGAAAAACAGGAGACTTGGCAAGTATGGACAATACATCAAATCTTAAAATTCAGTCATGTTTGAATAAAATAAAATATATATATGATTATTTTATCTTTTTTCATAACCCAAAAAATAGCAATAATTTAAACTTACCAAATGTAAGGACAGTTGAATCAAGATGCAATGAAGAAAATAGGAGTATGTAAATCAAAACAGTCTGTTGAATTTATATAAAATAAGATAAACAGTTTTTTTATACCAAATCTTATTCTGTGGTCTAAAATTATCAATACAGTTGCATCTGATTAAGTATGAACACAATGAATCTTGATTAAATAATGGGATAGAAATATTCTTGGATAAAACATTTATAAAAGATAATTTATAATTAATGTGTCTTTGCTTTTTTGAGTTTTTTTTTTAACAAGCTGCTCTAATTTTCTTTTATGAACAAGCCTGCTATTATTTTCCCTCTCCTGAACTATCTTATCTGACAAGTTTTTACTACTAACATTTTTAGAAATATTCAATTCTTTTCTTTTCCTTTCTTTTTCTTCTTCTCTTTCTTGAATTTCTTTTTTATATTCTGAATAAGATGATTTCATATTGTTATTTAAATGTTTATCTACAGGATCATTCAAGGGATTGCTTTTCTTGAAAAATTGTAAGGCTGACTTTTGCTGACTTTGAAGCTTGTACTTGACAGTTTGTATGGCAGAAAAGGTCTCTATTTTCATGTTCCCAGATTCTTTGTCAAGAATATTCCCCATCATACTAAATGAACTTTCAACTTGTGGACCATGAAAACAACTCAGGAGAGCCAACACCATTTTTGTTAGAAAAGGAAATTTATTAAGTTTTAAGAGTTTGGCCCACCATTCATCAATTCGCATACTTTCCCCATTTTCACTGCAATATGATGGCAATGTTTTATCCACTTGATATATATGCACTTCTCTAGAATATTCTTCCTCTTCTTCCTCTGATAAAATATTTTTTACTAAAGTTGGCAATCTTTTCAATCTATTTAATGTCATAGAATATCCTCTAGCTTGTGGATCTATAGCAGACAAACACTTTATAAGTGGATTCTTCAAGGGCAAAGTCTTTTGTAAATATTTCCCACACTGTGTATATGCATCTTTTACTTGCCCTAAAAACGATTGCACAACATCATCATTAATCTTTCCTATAATTAATTTTTCTGTGGAAGCTCCCAAAAACATTTTGTGTTTTTCTAGATAATTTTCTTCCAGGGAGATATCCAATTCACTCAATTCCTTCATTGATCTGTCATGAATAAATTCTTGTTTTATAAAACAAGATAAAAAATTTAAATATAACTGCTCTTGCTTGTCATATAATTTATGAATAAGTGGCTCCTTAGTCTGGAACAAACAAACATATTGTTTAAGAAGGGGAAGAGCAGCAGTATAAAAATGCAAAATCAGTTTTGTCTTCCGGATCTGATAAAATATTTTTTGGATAATTCTCCTTTTCCTTTCTCTTCCATCTAAAGTAAGCTTCTTCTGAGCTAAATATTTTTGAACATTCTTAATTTTTACTTTGCTTTCAGAGCTGACATTTTTTTGCAGGTAAATTTTGCATAATGAAGAGAAATAAATTGTTTTATCAGAATAGTTCAAAAACGCATAATAAAATAGTGCAAATGCATCTAACATCCTTAAATTATTTAAAGCAGCATCATAGCATGACAACCATCTGTGATTAATCATGTTAGTTACTGATGTGTATTTAATTCCCAGTATCGTACATATTTTTTCTAGGCTTTCCCGTTGATCAGATGACCATCTAAAATCAGTATAAATATCTGAGAAAAAATTTTCTATGTACCTTTCAAAAGGTTTATAAAACTTCTTCGACGCATTATGGATATGATGGCAAGAATCACCATCAATATCCAACAAGTGAGGGGCTTTTTCTCGCACTCTCATTTCAAGGCCTGATTTTGGGCCTCTCATAACACTACATGAATCCATTAAAATTGACATCAAATTGGACCAAGGGATATTAAGTTGATTAAAGAGTTTGACTAGTTCCTCAAACAATGTTTGCGCATTAACTCTTGGCACACACACACTGCTCAAATGTTCAACAACCACTTTGTTAGCCTCGGGACAAAAATAGCTTGCCAAAATTGATAACACTCTTTTGACATTGCTGCTCGTAGCTTCATCTATATTTAATGAAAACTTCATCTCTCTTAAATTCCTTGAAGTTTCTTGAAAAAAAGTCTTTGCTAAGCCAAGTCTCATTTTATATGAGGCTGTTGTCCTTGCCATAGACAAATGATTTAAAGCCTTCTTATCAGAAGCAAGAGTCTTGCTCAGTTCTATAAGTACAGGCGACATAGTGAATGGCAAATTATTCTCTGCCAATACTCCTAGTACCAAACACTGAGCATTTGTAACTCTGTCACATAGTGGTACATTTACTGGCATTTGTGGAAATTTTGAAATATTGCTCTGACATGACGTTGCAGCAGATTGAGGAAAAAAATCGCTTGGCACTGTATAATTAGATAGCTTAAGAAGTACTTTATCCACATTTTTTTTCCTTTTAAGGTGATTTGATATTGAAGTAAATCCTTTGCTGCCATAGTAAATTAAATCGTTGCAAAGAACACAAATGACTTTTCCACTTATGTCAACTTTTTTTATGGTTTCACCTGTAGTAACTTTTGTCCCATCTTCATCAATTTCAACTTCTTTGTTCAGCCAGTCAAATCGAAATTTATTTCTTTCAAGTTTATCACATAAACGAGCTTTATGTTCGTCATTTATGCTCAATGGACTTGCCATTGTATTTGAAAAATTTTAGTTACAAAAACATTTAAAACATCGGGAAAAAAAAAAAAACGCAGTCTAACACATTTTTAAAATAACCAACTAGAAAACAAAATAATCGCGATTTAAATCTGAAACATTTAGCAATCTACCATATTTAATTCATCATCAAAATATCCTCAAAGCTCTATGCACGGGCAGTACAACGCGCACAAACAATTCAACAGATAAAGAAAAAAAAAAAAAAGCTAGGACGGAGACACAAATATATTCCTTCCCCTAATAGAACGAATGTCTTGATAACTCATTGGTTGATATTGATAGTAGCCACAACCCATCCTCTCTTAGGCAATTAATTCTCCATGCTATCTGTCAAACAACAGGGAGTACACGCAAACGATTTTTTTTTTCAAAACTACGATAAACAAGATTCACTTACATCCTCAGAATTCTCACCTTCAAAGAAAAAAAAAAAACAGGTGATGATCACAAATTGCAGATGTTTGGTTTCAGATTATAGCAATTAGCAATGAAACCATTAGATGATAAGTTACATTTACAAAAACATCCTGCTTTTCTATTATGGCAATTAACTATACCTCCTTATTTTACCAACTTCCCCAAATTCATTCTATTAAACTCTTTGAAAGAAAAAAAAAATTGGCATCTTATTCTACACTGAAAATTTAATACAAATTCCAAAATCATTACACTTCAAAAATAATTTTAAACTACAGTTTCAACGTACGCACCGCTGAGTTTGTTTGCATGAAACGAAATGCTTTTTCTTAGCATAATTTATGACCTGGCATACACTACAACGTCACAGTAGTGAGAATCGAGCCTCGAGTGAGAATATGCTTAACAAGCAGTAAAAATGGTAAACACACCTAATATTCTAAAATGAAAAATTAGTGCAAATTTCGTAGACACCGCGGCATTTCTTCTATAAATAACAGTATATTTCCGTTTTTTAAGGCAAAAATATAATTTCTCCGTGTTGCATTTTCATTTATTTCAGAAATTTTATATTCATCAATTAATATTTATAATAACAATGATAAAAATATCAGTCTTAAAGCTCTTCTAATTATAATTCACAGTGCCTGATTTACGGCAGGGTATTCGGGGCACGGGCCCAAGGCCCCCAAGTGCTACTGAAGATTTTTCAATTATTGGCCAAAATCTGATGAAGTTTTAACTATAAAGAAACAAAATTAATATGAGAAAAATCTGTTTATTATTATTTCCATTTGAAAATAACTTTTTAAGGGCTACATTACTCACGTGAAAACACCTGTTCGCTAATGTTAATCCTATGGAAGCAATTTTTTTAAATATCTCGTTTGCATTTCAATATTTTTTTTTCACTGGATAGTTGAGGTTGATCTCTACAAAGGCCGTTTTTTACTTTGTCGATTTTGTTTACAGGTTTTTTTTTTTTTTATTAGGATACTTTCACTTTCGGAACCGATTTCGAAAAATCGTGTCAGCGAGATAGAACACTTAAGATTATGAGGATGTTATAAAAAATTTTAATGCTAAAAAATTGAGAAGAAAATTTATGAAAACATTAAATATCACAAAATTGTTAAAGTCAGTAGTGGTTATCTTAATAAGTACCACTTTCAATAATATATTTTTAAACTCAAGGCTGCTGTAAACATACGTGCAAGGGGACGTGCAAGCATCTGTGTGCCCAGAGCGCATTTGTCAATCGGTCCCTGATAATTCATAGTTAGTAAGGTTATAGTTCCGGGTTTTGGGTTATATCCGAAAATTTTATTTGTAGTCAACCCAAACTAAAACATTGACCCGAAATTTGACAAACTTTAACCAGAACACCAAATGTAAGAATATTCCTCATTTACCTCACCCGGACCCGTAAAAGTGAAACCTAACGTGGTCCAAACACGAAACAAATTAAAGTCAACGGTACCCGAATCGAATCTGACCCGCAAAATGTAAACAAAAGTCAAACTGATCCGAATCGAATGTGACCCACAACAAAACAAATTACTGCCAAACGAATCTGGACCACGGGTCAGGCCAGGTTCCAGTACAATCGGGTTACCCAGGGCTTAATTTGCGCCGGTACTTCTCTATTTTAAATAAAAATTTAAATATTGCCCAGGATTCACCGGAGCTCATAAACAGTTTGCTCCGGAGCCCAGTGCAATAACGCTTCTGAAAAACGAATCCTAAATAACACTTTCCTTTCCCTCCCATCTCCAATTTTTTGCCTTCTTTTGTTTCGAAACAATTATAACTGACGTAATGTGTTGCTCACGTAAGAGATGGAGATGAAACGGGCTCGATTTTTATATCAGTCTCCGGGTTTGGACAGGCTCGATCTCAATCTGTCTTAAATTCAAAATTTTATTTATTTCCATTTCAAATCATTTTAATGCTATTTTGATCAGAATAAAGAGTAAACAGAAATGGTCTTTTTCTATTCTGCACAGTTGCGAACTATTCATTTTTTGTGTTAACACTCTTTCCGAATCATAATCCTGAGCTTATTTAATCGCAGAATTCTGCAATTAATTAACATTAAGATTGGGCAAAGGTTTCTATTTGGAAGTAGTAATAACTAAAAAAGGGGAATAGTTGATAGCTACGTGTACGCAGATAAATGTATTTAAAATTTTTATTTTGCTAAATAAAAAAACAATGCTTTAAATTTTGAAAATAATGTATGAAATATGAAAAGGCAGATTCGAGTGACAGAGGAGGTAGGGGGGGTACGCTAAGGATGTTAGTACTGCAGGAATATTAGGGCTCCGGTACTTTTTTTTTCCTTAGAAATTAAACCCTGGGGTTACCGAACCCAATGCCTCTTAATTCGTAGTACCAATCTTTATGAAACAAACGGCAATCAAATTTGTAATAAATGCATTAATCTTTATTTTTCTATGTCCAAATATATGAATGAATACATATGTATTCATTCATATGTATTATTTAGAAAAAATTCCTGAAATAAAATTTCTAACATATTAAGCAAGTTATTCTAAAACGGTGATTTTTCGTTGGAAAAAATTAAAAACTTTTAGCATGAAAATGATATAGCTCTGAAAGAAAGAAAAAAAAAAAAATCTGAAAGATCAGTAGCAAAGCTCTTATTTACTACCGCTTTAAAACACCTCAGTCCAGAATGAATCATCTTTATCTGCAGATTTTTTCCACCGCTATTTACTTCCGCATACAGATGACCTTTGACCCAACAACTCATTAGCAAACGCACACCATTCCTCTACTCCTCCGAAACCATTCGCAAAACTGCTTCCGATCTTAAAGTCTAAAAATAGATTTTCACCCCACGAAATACGCCGCTGCTCCACACACGATTACTTTCGATCTAGGGAGCATCCAATTTCCGATTTGAGCTAGCGAAAAGTCCGACTAAACTTCATGACCCCCCCCCCCCCCCTCCAAAAAAAAAAAAAAAAAAAAATCTTTGCATTTTTGCATCGATCCAGAAAATGGCCAAAATCGTCCTCAAAAAGGCGGAACTCTTTCATGCCTGCTATAAGCGTATATGGGTTAAACATATAATTTAAGTACACGAAAAATTCAATTATACGTATATTTCAAATACGTATTTACTTTTAATACCAATTAGAGTCCTGCACGAGTCGGGCTGTACCCAAAAATTCCATTTGGAGTCTACCCGAATAAATCATGTTTTAATGCTAATGAAAAGTAATGTACAATTATAACTCTAATACCAGTTTTATATAGAAAATGAACAAATCTATATTCTTTAATATTCAAATATAGTGAAACCTCTGAATAACGGACACCACAGGATTGTTGAATAGAATCCTGCATCAGGTCGGGTTGTTTTTTTGGGGGGGTCAGGATGACTGTAATTTTCTTTCTGTGTGTCAGATTCAACCTAAAATAACACTTCGGGGTCACATTTGGGTTTTTGCTTGTCAGATTGTTGGGATTTTCACAAGAAGTTTAAACAGAACTATGTTTCTGATGAAAATAAATACATATTTGAATATGAATGAGTATTATATTCAACTTACTGCATGAGAAAAAATAAAATTTATATAAGAAATGTAATCATAGATTATTCTTTCTTTACAATGCAGTTAAGAACCATATTTTCCTTTCTCAGAATATGAAAAACGTTACCAACATTTCATTTATGATGCACACAAAAATACATGTATCATATTTGTGATACTTTATGTACACATACACTTGCTATGCGTGTATAGATTTGGAGGTGCCTAATATCCCAAGGTATAAGGGAAAAAATACAATTAGTGACATTTGCGTCTGGGCTAACATAAAAATACTAAAAAAATGTTTTTTAAATATTCAAAGCACTACTACAAAAAACAAACATACAAATATCAAATATTTTATAAATTAAATTATGTATACCATTTTATAACACGCAGGTTTTCTTTTTTCGGAAGAATTTGATTCATATAATCATCTAAATGGGGAAACTGCTCTAAGAGTTTTGTTCGAATACCTTTTTGAACAGATGATTTTAATTGTGTAACACCAGAAACATGATCTTTTTCATCAAATCTGCAAAGAAATATAATATTTGTTATTTTACTCATTTTTTACATGCACTGAAGATATAAGAACAAATCAATATGAGACTGAGATAAGTAATTAAAAAATATATATTTGGATTATTTAGAGAACATTACAAAAAATTATAAAATATACAATAATAGAATTTCAATTATATAATTTAATAAAGTACTTCAAATGACATTAAAAAACATACAAAATAACAATAAATTAATTGGGTACTTTTCGGTTAGCCGGGTGCCAGTGATATATGTACATATATAAATATATATATATGTATATGCAAATATATGTATATATATATATATATATATATATGTGTGTGTGTGTGTGTATATATATATATATATATATATATATATATCACTAGTGCCCGGCTAACCGAAAAGTATCATTAATTGTTGTCAAAAAATGCATTTTTGACTTTTATTTTACTGATATATAGTTTAAATTATAGGAACTGATGCTTTACACTCACGCAAACATGTAAACAAAAGTTTGGAGACTTTTTGGTTGGCGCGATTTCGAAGACTGCACCAAACGAATAACTTAATACAATGGCTAGGTTGCCATTAAAGGAAAAAATCCCCTAAATTTGGCGACTTTTTTCCTTTTTATAACCGATTAATTTAATTTAATTTTTTTTTGCGTGAGTGTAAAGCATCTTAGCCAAATTATATTATGTAAATATAAACTGAAAAAAAAAAATAAAAAAAAAATGGATTTTTTAAAATTAAAATAAGATTTTTTAAATTTAAATTGGATTTTTTTTCTTGTGTATTAAGTGGCTAATAAGAATTGTAGGTTTTTAAAACAATTAAGCCTCATATTGGATGATATTAAAGGGCATAATCATTTTAAGGGGCTTTAATTAATTAATTACACATTTAATTAATTATATATTTAATTAATTAATATTAAGGGGCTTTAATAAATAAAATTATAATTATTAATTATAGAAATAGAAATAATTAAAATCTGAAAATAAGCAATTTCATTAGTTAATAACACCCCAGTAGCAGAATTCCCGTTACTTACATATTATCCAGGCCAGGAGATAGATCGCCAAAAATGGTTGCCAATTGCCAATCTTGATGATCGTTGCCAATAATGTGTAAAACAGTAATTTAATATCGTTAACTGCATAAAATTGTTTAAAATGGTAAATAGTATAAAATAAATAAATAAATAATAATAAATAAATAACAAAAAACTGTAAAGTATAATAAAGAAATACACTATAAATTATACTAAAAACTATACACTATAATAAATAGATAAACTAAATACTTGTAAAAAAAAAAAGGTTACTGTAATTAGCATAATTGGCACCATACTTGGCTCAGTTGTATCTGACCTGGCCCGGATAATATGTAAGTACCGAATTCCCTGGTCAGTCTGCAGCAAATGAAAATTCATCTATGACCCAACAATGCAGGGTAAAGCCTATTACCATCTAATATATAAAAATGAAAATTTTGCTGTCTCAGGGCTGCCACTGCCTAATGACACTGAAAATAGTAGCTTTAGTAGCCTACAAAGAAAGAAATAGTAGCCAAAATAGTAGCATTTGTACAAAAATAGTAGCCAAAATAGTCGCATACTTACCTAAAAAAAGGACAATATTAAAAAGTTTCCATAATAACTGAAGGGTCTTTATGAATGTCCACATCTTATTTCAGTGTTTATGTTTCTGCCCAAGTCACTTTTTATACTTTTATTATAAAAAAAATACACATTTCTATAAAAATGAATATGATATGAATGAAAAAATGCTACGAATTGTGTAAACAGTTCTGAACTCTCCTTAATAAATATAGACGCCAACATTGTAAAAACTACATCAGGAGTAAAATAGTTACATTTCAGGAGTTTTGGACATCCATCAGGAGTAAAATTTAAGCAATTCAGGAGTCATACGAGTGTTTTGAAGATATACTTTTTTAATAGTTCGGCGTCATTTCGAGGATCAATAATGATAAATAAACTAATTTTGCAAAATTTTTGTGAAAATGAACTTGATAAACAAAATAAAGAATAAAATAAGAGTCCTCAGCTTTGAAAGATAAACTAGGAATCTGTGAAGGAAAATTGATTCCACGGGGTTTTGAAGTTTTTTCTGAATATATGAAAAAAAAAATATTCTGAAAAAAAATTCGCCGTTTTTTTAAGATCTTTTGACCAAATTTGCCGTTTTTTCAAGATCCTTGGACGAAATTTGCCGTTTTTTCGAAATCCATCGACGAAATTTACCGTTTTTTCGATATCCTTCGACGAAATTTACCGTTTTTTCGATATCCTTCGACGAAATTTGCCGTTTTTTGGCGATCTTTCAACAAAATTTGCCGTTTTTTCGAGATCCTTCGACGAAATTTACCGTTTTTTCGAGATCCTTCGACAAAATTTACCGTTTTTTCGAGATCCTTCGACAAAATTTGCCGTTTTTTGGCGATCTTTCGACGAAATTTGCCGTTTTTTCGCGATCCTTCGACAAAATTAGCCGTTTTTTCGCAATCCGATGACGAAATTTGCCGTTTCTTCGACGAAATTGGACGTTTTTCCGTTATCCTTCGACGAAATTAGCAGTTTTTTCCACGATCCTTTGACGAAGTTGGCGTTTTCACTGTGGCCCTTCGGCGAAATTCGCATTTTTCCGTGATTTCGCGGAAAAATTCGCCGAATTTCCGCCGAAAATGCAGTTTTTTTTACGGCCTTTTGACGAAATTCACGTGTTTTCACGGTCCTTTGACTAAATTTGCGTTTTTTTCGCAATCTGTCAACGAAATTAGCCATTTTCCGCGATCTTTTAATGAATTAATTTCGCGTTTTTTCACGATCATTCAACGAAATTCCCCGTTTTTTTACGATTCTTTGACGAAGTTTGCCGTTTTTCGCAATCCTTCAACGAAGTTTGCCGTTTTTTTCGCGATCCTACGGCGAAATTTGCCGTTTTTTCGGATTATTCGACAAAATGATTTCGCGATTCTTCGAAGAATTTACGTGTGTAAAAATTGCACGTCGCGTAAGAACTATTTTTTTGCGTCCCAATTCCAATTTTTCGCGTAATTTACGCGCTATAGCGCGTCCGCGGCATCGCTGTAAAAGACGCAATTTCCGTATTTTCAACGTTATTTCCGTACTACCGTATTTTACCACGCATTTCCGGAGTTGTTGGCATCTATGTATACTAGACACCAAGCTTTTCTGGGCTCCAAAACCACCTACCACCAAACGTGATTTCCACCTACTAAGCCAAACTAGTTTTTCTCCGACCAAAATCTGCTTGGAATTTCCGTATTCCTGCCGAAACTTGAACATTCCCTGGAATTCAGAAACGATCCCATCAGCACAGTACCTGCCTCCCCTAATTTGCAAATAGAAGCAACCGCTTGCGTACGTACGGAAGGAGGAAACAGTGAGGCAGGTGACCGAGTGCGTTTGGGAAGATGACTTTACAGGCGCTTTGAGGGAGAAAAAAAAGATCGATTCTTCACTAAAAATAGTCGCTGGAACCTGAAAAAAGTCGCCTTTTTTTGCGTTTTAGTTGAAATAGTCGCTTTTTAATGGTTTTTGGCCTATAATAGTCGCCATAGTCGCCTGATGCTGAAAATAGTCGCTTTTAGTCGCAAATGGCAGCCATGCTGTCTGTATTTCTATACAAATCCTATGACAGAAATCAAAATTTATTGTAAGCCAGTTCTATTCTCCAGAAATATATAAACTATAATGCATTTGTGAACGAGATTCTACATCCATATAAATTGTCCTTTCTTATTCAAATACCCTGTCTGTATTAATCTATATAACATCTCCCCATAACACAATTATTAATGTACAATTTTGTAGGAATCAGAACACTCATAATTTTTCAATTTAATAGGACCATATTCCTGGAAATAAAAAATACCTTTTGTTTCCGTTCTTTGAAAATCTTTCAAATGCATTATTCAAAATGTGGAGAAGAGTTCCGTATCCTGTGATGCTTGGTGAAAAAATCCAAAATACCAAAATGGCACCAAAAGGCTATTTTGATCATCTTTTTATTTTAACTTTTATTTTAATTATATTATATTAAATATTTATATATATTATATTATAATTTAATAGTATATATAAATATATTTGCAGTACAATGTATACTATATTATAATTTAATATAATATAAATATATTTACAGTATAATGCAATATTATAATATAATAGTATATATAAATATATTTACAATATATGTATATATACTATAATATATTATAATTTAATATAATATAAATATATTCATAGTGTAATGTAATATTATATTATAATAGTACATATAAATATATATTTACAATATAATGTATACTATAATATACTATAATTTAATATAAAATAAATATATTTATAGTATAATGTAATATTATAATATTATATTTTATTGCATAATACTATACATAAATATTATATATTATTTATATGTTATTATGTATATATATTTATTATAATATTATTTATATTTTATTTATAAATTTACCAAATCTTCTTACCAAACTCCAAAAGATCACAACCGTATTGAAACATTTATTGCAAAAAAAAAATCGCCAAATTTTCCAGCACAGGATATGGGACTTTTACCAAAATGTAGTATATAAATGAGATAGAAGAAAATAAGTTAAAACACATGTCACAATTAAAAATAGAATATAAAACAATGTAGAAAAAAAGGGTTACTGTAATTAGTATAATCATCATCATAGTTGGTGCGGGTTATCAAACCTGGCATGAATAATATACTTAAGTATGAACAAACATTACAGTTCATTAGGTTTGTTTCATAGCTGTTTATATCACTTGGCAACAAATCTCAGCTTCTGAAGCCTGAATAGCTCAAAGCTTTTTTAAAAAACATCAAGCCCCAAAGTGGAAAAGTACACAATTTCACTTTGACATTTCTGCTACAATTGTAAAAAACATCATAAAAGTAAAAACGAAACAGAAACATGCACGGGAAAAAGTACTTTTATGAACTTATGTTAAATCAATAAATTAAATAATTAATATTTGTCATGCTGAAAACTATGTAAATAACATTATAAAGCAGCACACGTATTAACATTGAGCACTCCATTTTGATTGTTAGTAAATGGTGCGAGATCTAGCAAATATTTCGTTCCACGATTTCAATAATCGTGAAATAATAACTGTAAAAAGTAAAATTTAACAAATTTGATTAAAAAAATTTTCACATTCGCCTTAGTGTTCAATAAATTTAATCTCACTGTTAAGTACAAGACGAAAAGTAATATAACAATATTAAGAAACATACATTTTCAAGCATTAATTTTATTTTTAACATTATTATCTTGTCTTTTTAAAAAAATTACGGGCTGAAACTTACTTTTTGAACATATTAAACTAGTATATGAAATATACAATCAATGAAAAATTTAAAGTTTATTAAAAGTAATAACACAATGAATGTTTTAGGTTTTATGATTTTCTGGCGTTATTCAATCAAAAAAGTTCATTGAATCATTCACGATAAACACCTAAGAACAGTGCGAATGCTTTAAATGAGAGAAAACATTGGTCCAATCGTGATGCCTGGGGAGTAGGGTGCCTCTATAGGAGAGTGGCCACGCTTATCAAGGCACTCTACATGAGAGTGGCAACATCGGGATATAGCATTTGATTGGTGTGGCCAAAGACATTTAAGATACACAGACTGGCAATACCCATTCAAAAGCCATCAGCCATCTGAAGTAAATTGAAACACCTCAACCGCGAGGTCTGTACGTCAGATTTGAGTTGTTTACTATTAATCGCTATGGCTAGAAGCTACTTAAAAAAATTAATTTTTATTAATGTATACGAAATTTATGCCATTTTTTTACATCAAGCTATTTTTTTGTATATCTAAATTAGCATTAAAAATATTTAATTTCGTGAAATAAAATTAAATAAGGTAATTTATTAATAATTTTTTTGAATGGTATATTTGAGTACAGCATATAATTTTAATATGCAATGAAGGCGAAATGTACATTGAAACAACTTGGTGGAGATTATAAGTTGAAGCGTCTGAAACCAAGAAAGAATAAAAAAGGTGGGGAGGGGGAGAAATCTATCTAAAGTTTAATTAATTGATCCTTCAAAATATTCATGCATGCGTGAATGAATGTTAAAATTCAAAGATGATTCCTAATGAGTTTTGTAATAAAGTATATTTTTAATAGTTAATAGAGCTTAACAATTTCAAATAAGTAAATAATGTAAGCATAATCAAATAATACATACCAATAAAATAAGCATACACATTTAAATATACATTCATCAATTTTAATTTTGTAAAATATTGATATAATTGTTATTTGTTTCAATACTTTAGATTTATGTTCGAAAATGTTATCTTGTAAGTTAAGCAAAAATAAAACTTGTTTAGAAATAAGATTTTTGTCTAAAAGATAATATATACATATATTTATTATTTTAATTATTGAAATTATATAAGAAGATCTTTTAGTTCTTATTGTTTAATCATTGCATTTCTTTGAATCATAAACTAAACTGGAAAAAAAAAACTGAAATTGATAATTTTGACTGTAGGATGAAACAAACACAACCCATGCACTATTCTAACTTCAAATGCTTCATGATTTTAAGCCAGATTACAACTAAATTTGATAATTTGTAGATTATAAGGTTCTTTGAAACACATGTGTGTATGATAAATAATAAAGCCCTTCAATTTTATCATTTTAAAGTGAACTAAATATATTTTTACGATAACTTAAAAATATTTTTGCAATTCACTCATAATAAATTTGGGCTATGATGTCATACACTCACGCACAGTTTTTTTTTTTTTTTTTAATCGGTTATAAAAAGGGAAAAAGTCACCAAATTTAGGGGATTTTTTCCTTTAATGGCAACCTAGCCATTATATTAAGTTATTCGTTTGGCGCGGTCTTGAAAATCGTGCCAACCAAAAAGTCGCCAAACTTTTGTTTATATGTTTGCGGGAGTCCTAAATTTGTTTTTTGAAACATGAGTGTTTATGGACAAATACAGAGTAAGCAGAATAAATAAAATATCTTGTGCTGGATTCTACATCTACCTAGGAGGTTATGCACATAGATGCCATTGTCCAAAGATGTACAATTAAAATTGTACTGTGTGTGGTGTACAATTGTGAGAATCAGCAATTAACAAATAATTTCTTATTCATCGGTAAGTAAATTTTTATTTATGGGTTTACTTAAGAATGTCCTTTTTAATAAATGTTGGTATCATTGTTTCATTTATTTAGTCAGTGTTATTTAAAAGTGATGATAAAATAAAATTCGAATCAATTTGATCTGGCCAGGAATTTATGGCACAAATGGGACTTATTTAAAAGTAGTTACTTGATTATAAGTTGTTTAATTGAGATATGTTTTCATTATCATTTAAAATGGAACAGCAAAATTATATTTATTCATAATGTAGTACTTTAATCTTTATCTTTTTTCAATATTTATACAATTTATTTAATATAAAAAAGCTATCGATATTTTTATATACAAACAGAAGTAACTTGTATAAAGATATATATATATACACGGTTCTTCTTCATTATCCCGTCGACCGTCTTCCATAAAAAAAAAGAAAAAAAAAACTTATGTATAATTATTAATTGATAACATTTTTTAATCAATAAAAATATCACTTTCTTATGAATCGCTTCATTTTAATTTAGATGTGAAAAATTAAAGCTGTTTAACTTAGCTGTCTTGGAATTCCTAATGCATTTCTAATATATAATATACCTTGCAGAGTGTGGTATAAAATAAAATATTTACTGAAACACTAAGAACTTTTTATTACTGTTGTTATCCAAAACTGTACAATTAGAATAACTTTTGGAAGTCCCAAATGAATATCAACATATTGATAACCTCCTAAGCTACAATCAAGTTATCTGTGGTCTGCCTACTGATGGAAGTCGAGGAACTGACTTGCAAAAGCCAAAAGCTGACATTTGGAATTCGAGGAACTAAGTTAACAAAGTCTTCTGTTACAATTTTTATGCCAGCTGGAGACATTCACAGGCAGAAATTTTTATTTAATTTTTCTGTCTGTAAATGTAACTTGCTAGAGCTTGAGATGTCTTCCATGTCCAAGAAACCTCTTGCTGCCAATCTTCATTCACAGTAATTCAATAGGTTGATATTAAGTCCATTTAAGATTTGGAAAAAATATTTTACTTGTACTTTTTTGCATAACAACAGTAATAAAAAGTTCTTTGTTTTTCAGTAAATATTTTTATTTTATATTTATATCTGAAAGTGTTATATATTAGAAATGATGGTACTTCTCGACTATCTTGGCAAGAGAAGGAAATTTCACATGCATAGTTTCTGGTAACCTATTTACTGTTTCTTTTACAAAATATTTTTCCTGTATTTATACAATTTATTTAATATAAAAAAGTCATTTATTTTTTTAGTACTTCTCCATTACCCCGTCAACCACTTTTCATAAAAATGTTATTGCCAAACTATAGTATTTAACGCCAAAAATGCAGTCCCAATCACTTGACGTCAGAAGCATTACATGTGTTTGTTAAGTCATCAAGTGGTTTTCAATTCACCATTTACCTGTATTTTTCATTATGTTCATTTTGTTATATATTAGAAATGCTGGTACTTCTCAACTATTGAGGTCTTGGCGACGGGTTACAGAGAACTGAAGCATCCCTAAAATTTGTCATGTATATTTTCTGGCAACCTATTCACTGTTTATTATATAAAATTTATATAATTTTTTTTTTTCAATATTTATACAATTTATTTAATATAAAGAAGCTATTTATCTATTTTTGTATACAAACAGAAGTAATTTGTATAAAGATATATATATATATATATATATATACATGGTTCTTCTTCATTATCCTGTCGACCGTTTTCTATTAAAAAAAAAAAAAAAACTATCGCCAAACTATTATGCCAAAGCCAATAAACAAATGGAAGAATGTTGCCATTAGAATCTCATTTTTAAAAAAAATTCAGCAAAGCCCATTTGAATGAATCATCAACTAACAGTAACTAAGCAATAAAATTTACAATATATTAATGAAAACAGAAAAATATTTTTTGGATATTTAATTATTTTTCTTAATTATCCCTATCAGCTGGTGGATAAATGTTTGTGATGTCAGTTGAAACTGATATATTTATTATATCGATGCATCACAATTTTTTACAATGCTTTTACTCTTCTTATATCATGTTGTCATTGTTTAATGACATACTAATTGTTATTTTACTTAACAAAATACTCAATAAATCAGTAAAACATCATTAAAAATACTGATAAACATCAAATTAAAAATCACTGGATAACATACCAAACGCATATAACTCATTTGACATCAAGTGAATGTGGTGTCACAATCATGCATTTTTGGCGTAAAATTCTATAGTTTGACGAAGACGATAATGTTTTTTATCAAAAGTGGTTGACGGGGTAGTGAAAAAGTATCAAATACATATATAGACATAATATAGAGATATGCAAATACATATATAGAAAGAATAAAAGTTCATCTGATTTGTTTTCAAAGCTGTTTGTATCATTCGGCAAAAAATTTCACTTTCTAAAGCCTGAATTTCATCAAGCTTCTTAAAACAATGTCAAGGCCTTATAGTGGAAACGTACCAAAATGCATTGGGAATTCTAAAATTAATAAGGATTATCTGTAACAAGTAAATTAAAATGAATTTATGATTCATGAATTTAATACTTTCAATAGTAGTACATGGTGTGAATACTACAAGAAAATGTTTTAATAAATTTTATCTTTTTCTAATTCACTGTATTAATATTAATAAATAATATATATATATATATATATATATATAAAGCTAGTCTACTTAAATTAAAACATTTAAAATTTTGGTACTTTTATGTTAGCTGAGCACAGGTAATAAATTGCCAAATGTTACCATCTTCATTAATTTTCATTGTATTCATTTCATTTAAAATACACAATTTTCACTTAAAATACACATTTTTTTCTCATGCATACACATAACTCATTTAATTTAATATACAAAGAAGAAAAAATACTACAAACCAAAACATTTTATTTCAACATCAAAGCATTGTTTATAGTTTACACATGACTATAGTTTACTGCTATTGGTGAAAAAGAAAATGCTACTGGCGAGATTTGATTAAATTATAATTATCTGCTATAATTAACGACTAACAGAAAGAGTTTCTCTTGCTGTTCATTTCTTTTCGAACATTTTTAATAAGTAAGATAGTAGTGTTATTTAAATAAATTTTATCTTTTAAGAAATTCTTTTAGATAAGCAATCTACTATTCATATTGAATTAATATCAGTATGTCTGGAAGGTTTAAATCAGTCACAATAATAAAAAGATTTAACAAAAGTCTGTGTCTTTGAAAGTGTACTCTGTTTTTATACAAAAAGAAATAATAAAACTAGAATGTACAATGTAGGAAGTGTTTGTTAGAAATTTAACTGTCTTATTATGCAATTTAAAATTGTTAAACACTTTTTGAAACTCGAAATTATCTGAAAAAAGAAAAAAAAGAAATATATATATATATATATAGGTATTAGAAACTGAAAGTAGAAAACAATGTGAAAAATAACATGCTTAGTGTACATAAAGGTAAAAAAATGCTTTTAAGGGTGTATTCAAATCCAAACTGCTTATTTTGAGACACATTTGTAAATTCATTTTTGCTCTAAAATGCATCCAATTGGCAGGTTCTCTTATTCAGAAACTTTATAATGCCCGTATTGTCTCGATTTTTTGATAAAGGCAGAATATATTTTTAAAAAGGCTATCAAAGTGGACATTTTGAATCGAATTTCCCGAAGCGATAGCGCTGGAATAAAAAAAAATATCGTATTGCGAAAATAATTGTTTGTAAATAAATTTCTAATTAATTGAACGAAAAATAAAAACATGGGGCCCTTATAAATGTCTTCATAAATCCCACCGCCAAGTTTCATGTTTTTATTTTAAAAAATGAGTCTTAAAATGTGTCTCAAAATTTTGAGTTGTTGAGCGTGGAAAAAAATTCTTCTGAATACCGCCTTAAACAAAAAATTCTGAAGTCAAACTGAAAATCATAAAAGCATGAGACGCTAATAAAAATACTTTAAGCCCACTAGAAAAAGTATGCAAATGGCAGCCCACACTGCAGATTAATCTAATAACTTTAAAATAAAGGCTGTGCTTAAAAAAAATGTTAAATTTTATTTTCCTAAATTATTGTATCTTCTAGGGATGCACCAAATATTCAATATTCAGCCATACTACTGAATGCTTGGATTTTTTTTTTTTTTTTTAACCTTAGATAACTTATTTTTAACTGTCAATAAATAAAGATATTAAGAAATACAATCATATTTAAATAACAGAGATTGCTTTTGCTTTATTTATTTGCAGTTTGAAAAGTAACAATTAAGAAAAGGAAGTGTTAATGATGACATTCATAGGAACTAATGATCTGTAAATACAAGTTTTTGAATATTGTTAGCTTTTTTACAACTGGGTATTTCTAAACATAATGGAAGATTACTATATGGATATGGATGGAATATGCTTTCAGGGGTTATAATAAGTAACAAGACAAACAGTTTTTGTATAGGAAACCAGAATTGCAATCCACTTATTAAAAAATACAGTGTGTCTCACTCCATGTCGAACTTGCATTTTCATTTAAAAATAACAATAATGAAGATATTGTAACAATATATTCAAACATCAGACTTACTCTACTTTCTGTGAAATATGACAAGAAGTGTTAAAATGTGACACTAGTGCAGTGCAAACACTAAGCTGGACATTCCACTAATTCAGAATGCAGCTGACAGTACATACACTGTATCACTGACTAAAATTCAATCACTTCAATGATTCCAATACACTTTATACAAAACAAAGTTAATATGTTAAAAACCTTGCTAAAATATCTTCATTATTGTTAAAGTTGTGAACAAAAATTAGGGTTCTATTTGTAGTGAAACACCTTGTATTTTTGATTGAATAAATGGATTGTGATGCTGGTTTTCTGTACAGAAAATGCTTGTCTTGGCCACATTATCTTCCTAGAAAGTTTGTTCTAAAACTTTGCAAACACCATATAAATTTCCAACCTCTGAAAATAATCGTTCACTTTATTCATTCTAGTACATTTCAAAAACTTTCTTGCTAAGTTGCCACCATTTGAATTTATTATTATTATTTACTCGCTTCTTGTCAAATAAATACTATATTACTGTAAGATATTCCTTGAAAATTTATTTTTGATTTTAAAATATTTGTTTTAGAATATAAGTAAATTTTATTCATATATTTTAGTTCACAGAAGAAGTCATAAGTTAATATTTTTATTATTAATTAAAAAAGTTAAGACTAATCCTTCTTAAATAATTTAAAACATAGACTTTTTTAAAAATTTTATTGTAAAGTTTAATTGTGAATTTTTTTTTCATGAAAATTGTCTTTCTGTTAAATATTATGAAAAATTATTTTGAAATTTAACTTTTAAACCATGAAATATAGAGGTATTCAGTTAGTCGAATATTCAGTATTCAACCAAAGTCACTATCCAGTGCATCCCTACATCTTCTTATTACATTTTCCTTGTAAATGTAAATTTTGGTGGTGGGTTACTATTTTTTCCAATTTATTTTTAATTTATTCCAATTTATTTAACATGGGTTACTATTTTTTCTTATGGTCACAGATAAATTTTGTTTTGCTGCAGAGTGACACAGAAAAATCTCTTACTGGGACTAAGTAAATTGGAATTTTAATCACATTTATAATATATTTTAATTTATCATGAATTATAGCTTTTCATAATAATAGCTTCTCATTGTATTGATTTTAATGTGTCACTTTTACTGTGGACAAGTCACAAAACAAATTTTTTCATTTTATGAGTAAGGATGATTCCAAACTCGCCCCCAATGAGGATCCTGCCTGGTTGTACCACTGTTATAATTTATAACTATTATTATTACTTATTTATATTACTGCAAATGTTACTTTACATTATTGTAACGAACAAATACTTACTGTTGAATCATGTGGTAATAGATTAAAATACAAAACCATGCCTAAAAATTAGTTATTTAAAAAAATAAATGTTTTTTCAATTTATAATCAATATTTCTCCAGTTGTAGAAAAGAGGGTTAAATCTGATAAGATGAATAAACAATGTATTTTAAAAAAAAAGAACTGACAGTCAATAAAATTAGCATATAGCATGCCTTTATAATACGGATGCCTTCTTACATGCAAAATAAATTTCTTGTTGATCAGTGTAGAGACCCGATTATAAATCTTTGTAATTTTATTCTTTCATGATTTTTTTTTTTCAGTGAATAAGTGATTTTTTAGTATGTATTTAAATAAAACATACAATTTTGCATTCGTCAAAATGATGAATGCTCTACAGTTAAGTTCTAAAAAGGCAAAATAAAATTCATATTGTAATATTTGCTCATAAAAATACATGATAAAATAATGTATTCTTTATTTCGAAGCACCAAAATGTCACAATGCATAAATACCCAAAACATGGTCAGTAACATCTCAAATTCCCTTCACTAATGTTAAACCTATAGGCCTATAATGCATTCATATTTTTTAAATATCTCTTCCTCTTTTTTTTCGGTGTGCTGCTCTTAAAAGATGCCAGTTTTATATAGTTGTCAAAATATTTCTAAAATTTATACTTAATTTATATTTGTATGCGTAAAAATTGTTAATAGCTGTGAGTATGATCTTAACACTTCAAATAATTAAGTCTGGCTAAACATGAGATGTCTTTATTTTTATGATTTTGAAGTAAATTATCAATATACCTTTATAAGACGAGTTTCATTGAATAATTCAAGAAAAAAATATCTCATCATTATTATGCATATTTAGTTATGCATGACCAGAAATTCACAAAATTCTAAAATCTGCACAACCTCTGGTCCTAAGCTATGCAGATTTGAAGATGTATGTAGGAGTGGGAAATTTTCAGAAAATCTTACCAGCCAGCAAGAAGCAACATACAGTTGAAAATTGTTATGACAGAATTTACGCAACTGCAAAAATAAATCCTTACTACAATAATACATTTTTGTTCCTTTTTTTCAAATAAAATTAAGAAATATATACAATAGAGGAAAGTTTAGTATAAGATTAGAACTTAGTTACCATAGTGATATTACAGTAATTTGAAGAGTTGCAAAATATAGCTAAGAAATAAAAACAATTCTTCTATAGCCTGCAGTTTTTAAAAGACTTCTTAAAGATTATCTCGCCTCATCAGAAAAGCCACTCACTAGAGGCAAGTAAAATGATATAATTCCCCAACCCTGTGTATATATATTATTATTATTGTTTTTTATATACAAATTACTTATGTTTGTATATAAAAAAATGGTACTTCTCCATTATCTCATCGACCACTTTTCATAAAAAAAAAATTATCGCCAAACTGTAATGCCAAATAAAAATATAGAGGAATGTTGCCATTGTCATATCAAAATAAATAAATAAAATTAAAAAAATTCGGAAAAGCCCCACTCACCAAAGTGTCAACTGTCAGTAAGTTTAAACAACAACAAAAAAATGACAATATATTAATGAAAACAAAAAAAAAATCTTGGATATTTATTTATTTACATTATTTTTCTTAA
This sequence comes from Maratus michaelseni, assembly GCA_963931845.1. Lineage (NCBI taxonomy): Eukaryota > Metazoa > Arthropoda > Arachnida > Araneae > Salticidae > Maratus > Maratus michaelseni. The sequence continues at coordinate 167,390,406 of OZ007593.1, read as the reverse complement.
TTATCCTTCTCGGCTGGTGAATAAATGTTTGTAACATCGGTTGAAATTGATTTATTGCACTTAACTATGCAACGGAACATTCTTTCAATGCATTTTCTCTTTTAACATCATGGCACAGCCGTTTAAGGATGAAATTGTTATTTTAATTAATGAAATAACTAATAAATCGGTAAAACATAATGAAAAATACAGGTAAATGGTGAATTGAAAACCACTTGATGACTTAATAAACACGTGTAATGCTTCTGACGTCAAGTGATTGGGACTGCATTTTTGGCATTAAATCCTATAGTTTGGCAATAACTTTCTTATGAAAAGTGGTCGATGGGATAATGGAGAAGTACCAAAAAAATAAATGACTTTTTTATATTAAATAAACTGTATAAATACAGAAAAAAAATCTTCTGTAAAAAGAAACAGTAAATAGGTTACCAGAAACTATGCATGTGAAATTTCCTTCTCTTGCCAAGATAGTCGAGAAGTACCAGCATTTCTAATATATAACACTTTCAGATACAAATATAAAATAAAAATATTTACTGAAAAACAAAGAACGTTTTATTACTGTTGTTATGCAAAAAAGTACCAGTAATATAAATTTTTCCAAATCTTAAATGGACTTAATATCAACCTATTGAATTACTGTGAATGAAGATTGGCAGCAAGAGGTTTCTTGGACGTGGAAGACATCTCAAGCTCTAGCAAGTTACATTTACAGACAGAAAAATTAAATAAAAATTTCTGCCTGTGAATGTCTCCAGCTGGCATAAAAATTGTAACAGAAGACTTTGTTAACTTAGTTCCTTGATTTCCAAACGTCAGCTTTTGCAAGTCAGTTCCTCGACTTCCATCAGTAGGGAGACCACAGATAAGTTGATTGTAGCTTAGGAGGTTATCAATATGTTGATATTCATTTGGGACTTGTAAAGGTTATTCTAATTGTACGGTTTTCGATAACAACAGTAATAAAAAGTTCTTAGTGTTTCAGTAAATATTTTTATTTTATACCACACTCTGCAAGGTATATTATATATTAGAAATGCATTAGGAATTCCAAAACAGCTATCTACTTTAACAGCTAAATTAAAATGAAACGATTCATAAGAAAGTTATATTTTTATTGATTAAAATGTTATGAATAAATATAATTTTGCTGTTCAGACTAAAAAAAAAAAATTAGTTTTATATAACACCGAGAGCTGATATCTCAGTGTTTATATGATAATGAAACATATATCAATTAAACAACTTATAATCAAATAAGTAACTACTTTTAAATAAATCCCATTTGTGCCATAAATTCATGGCCAGATCAAATTGATGAATTTTATTTTGTCCTCACTTTAAATAACACTGACTAAATAAATGAAACAATGATACGAAGATTTATTAAAAAGGACATTCTTAAGTATACTCATAAATAAAATTTGACTTACCGATGGAAAGATGAAGTTTTATTTATGCCTTGATTGCCGGTGCTATTGTATGCAACACACATATATAATAATTGCGATTTCGTCCTAATAACAAGCTAATACCACAATAAAGTGTTAAATTAGGCAATATACGTTTAAATTTAATAACGATAAAAAAAAAAATTATAAAAAATCTCGAATAAAGAAATTATAGCGCAACACAGCTAACCACACATATAATATACTACTTATGAAATGTCAATAATCTGACGTACGTCAGCTGTGATCAAAAATCCTCAGTTAAACTGACAGTTTTGCCAGTCTATGTATCTTAAATGTCTTTGGGTGTGGCAATTTTAGACAAAAAACGAAGCGATTTTACAAACCATCACGCGTATAGCGATTGTCGGCGGTGTCGAATGATGATTGGCTAAAAGATGGTTACGTAGTCGGTGAGGCGATTTTACAAACAGTCACGCGTAGAGCGATTAAAGGCTTTGTCGAATGGTGATTGGTCGATTGCCCGAGACGTTGTAGGAGGGGCTTAATGCGCTTGAAGGGGATATTTTTTATTTCGCTGAAGATTCATAAGATCGTCTGAGCTTCCATATTCATGTTTTGTTTATTTTTAATGATGCTTAGGACATATTAAACGTGTCTACTAAAAAATTATTAACTAAATCTAATTAAAAGAAAACAATCCATATGTACAAATATAATTTGAAATAGCAAATCAAAGGCTTTTTTATTTAACTTAAATGCTTATTATACAAACTATTTTCTATATATCTTTAAGTCAAGACAGCGTAAAATACAAAATTTGTCATACAAATTCATTTAATTTTTTGAAATATATTTAATTATTTTTTTCTTTTTACAATTAAAAGCTTGCAAAGATTGCATGTATCCACGGCAAAATTTAACTGAAAAAAAAAACTCATCCAGTAATTAAATAATTAAAAAAGCTATACAAATTACACTCGAACGCCTAAAACCCATAAAACTTCTAAGCCGTTACAAATACACACACACATGTATATTAATTTTTTTATTTAAATAATTTAAATGGTTTATTATGAGACATAAACTCTGGAATATTTAATAAAAATACTCACAAAATGTGTAGTGGTGCCATCTGTCAATAAAATGAAGCATTAAAACAAAAATATAAATTATGATTTATTTAATCCATTTATATTAATTTATATAGTTTGGTTGTTATTGTTTTTAGCCTAAATGTACCAAAATTAACATGTAATATCTTGAAATCAACGCAATCCCTGTATATGATTTGATATTATCTGCTACTCCAATTTTCATAAAATTCTTGAGATCTCAATGACATTAAAGTATATTACTAATGTAGACAACATATACATACATACATTCAAAAAAAAAAAAAAAAAAAAAAAACATGTCATAATGAAAACAAAAAGTCATAGATTCCGGATTTTAATAGTGATCAAAGAAGCTTTTTTTTCCCATTACGCATTATTAATATTAAAACATTTACATATACATGTAATGGTTGGGCTTATACAAAGTGTATCATCCGAAACAAAAGATATTTCAAGCTATGTCTAAAAAAACCCTAGTTTTTCTTTAACATAGATTGGTTTATTTTTCTCATAGTTTTAATCTTGCTAATTAATCACAAGAGAATGCATAACAAACTGCTAAGCAAAAATATTGATTATATATTTTAATAATAATATTAATTATATATTTAAATAATAATATTTATTAATATTAATTATATGCTTAAATAATAATACTTATTAATATTAATTGTATATATTTAAATAATAATATTTATTAATATTAATTATATGCTTAAATAATAATACTTATTAATATTAATTGCATATATTTAAATAAAAATATTAATTATATTTATTTAAATATAAATATTAATTAAAATTTTAAATAACAAAATAATAGCTTAAAAAATCTTTAAATATGGTGATCTTCCACAACTTTATAACTACAAATCAACCAGTAATTGGTACAAAGAATTTTAGTAAATTAATAGAGATTTTTAAGAATAATTCTTAATTTTAAAAGATGGAAACTTCTATTAATTAATTCTGCTAATTTGATAATAATCTGTTACTAAAGTTCTAATATAAAGGTATTTTTAGTGAAAGTTTAGGAGTTATTGCATTTTAATAAATGTTCGTATAGTTATTAAAATATAGCCTATATGAATTAAAATTTAATTTAATTCTTGAAATTTATCTAATATTAAATTTTATTTTATGTAATAAAAATTTTAATTTTATTTAACCTAATTATAATTTTGTTTAACTTAATTCTAATTAAAATTTAATTACCTAATTGACAATAAAATATTGCAGAGCAAGTGATAAAAATCAAGTTTCTTTATATCAGTGCTTAAGAAGCACTGTTAATAAATATTCTTTATTAACTAATTCAATAAAGATCAAAGCAAAACTCTAAAAATGCAAAAAAAAAAAAAAAAATCCAGTAAGGACAGAACATGTAACTTCAAAACTACAAGCCTGGTGCTCTAACCACTATACTAAATCTGACATAAAAATTATCAGCTTTTAAGAAAGTTCTTCATTTGATACGTTTTAACTCCTCCCCTCAATATTTACGTAGCCATCTTTTAGCCAATCACCATTCGACACCGCCTGTAATCGCTCTACGCGTGACTGTTTGTAAAATCGCGTCGGTGAGGGCAGGAGTTAAAGCGTATTAAATGAATAAGTGTAATAAAAGCAAATATTCTTGTGTCAGATCTTGTATAGTGGTTAAAGCACCAGGCTCGTAGTTTTGATGTATCGAGTTGTGTCCTTTCCAATTTTTTTAGAGTTTTGCTTTGATCTTTATTGAATTAGTTAATAAAGAATATTTATTAACAGTGCTTCTTAAGCATTGATGTAAAGATCAGTTGATCTTTCTCAATTGCTCTGCAATATTTTATTGTCAATTAGATAATTAAATTTCAATTAGAATTAAGTTAAACAATGTTAAATTATAATTAAGGTAAATAAAAATAAAAAAAAATTATTACATACAATGAAATTTAATATCAGATAATTTCAAGAATTAAATTAAATTTTAATTCATATAAGCTATTTTTTAATAACTATACGAACATTTACTAAAATGCAATAACTCCTAAACTTTCATTAAATTTTTTTTATTAGAACTTTAGTAACAGATGATTATCAAATTAGCAGAATTAATTAATTAAAGTTTTCAACTTTTAAACTTAAGCATTATTCTTAAAAATCTCTATTAATTTACTAAAATTCTTTTTACCAATTACTGGTTGATCTGTAGTGATAAAGTTCTGGAAGATTACCATATTTAAAGTTTTTTTTCTATTATTTTATTATTTAAAATTTTAATTATTATTTTTATTTAAATAAGTATAATTAATATTAATTAATATTTTTATTTAAATATATTCAATTAATATATTATATAAGTATAATTATTTAAACGTATAATTAATATAAATAAATGTTATTATTTAAATATATAATTAATATAAATAAGTATTATTATTTAAATATATAATTAATATTATTATTAAAATATATAATTAATATTATTATTATTATATAATTAATATTTTTGCGTAAAGGTTTGTTATACATTCTCTTGTGATTAATTAGCAAGATATAAACTATGAGAAAAATAAACCAATCTATGTTAAAGAGAAGCTTAGGTTTTGTAGACATAGCTTGAAATTTCTTATTACTTTTTGTAGTCGGTGCCAAACTACCTTAAGTTTAATAAGAATTGTGAATATATTGTACCTAGTATCTACTAATTTATCGATTGGGGTTGTTTGGCACCGACTTCAAAAAGTAATTCATTGCTTTTTATATGTATATATTCGTAAACTAAATCATACGTCTGTATATTCATCTCTTGTAAAATATATTCTCTCGGAAATCCATGTTTGGTGGGAATTAAACTGTACATATTAAAGTTATCATTTTTATTCCGACACATGATATCGGATTTGTGGTTAATGGATAACATTTGGTCATTAGAGAATTTTAAAGAATTATTTAATACTTTTTAGTGCTTTTTTTTAAGTTGGTTAATATTTTTTTTGTAAAACTTTATTTTATTTCCTACTTTTTAGTTATTAATACAGTAATACACAATTATCTTGATTTCAACATCTGCTGAATAAATAAGTAATTTGTAATAGAAATTATAATTTACCAAAATTATCCATTAAATAAATACTTTAAAAAAAATCTTTGACAGAATCAAATTCTTGTCAATCTGGACGACAACTGGAGAAATATCACCAAATTTGGCGATCAAAATATGCTGCCATAAATGAAGCCAACGTGGTTATAGTTGACTAATTTGACGAAATTCTCATTCAGATTGACGAGAATTGGGAATGAATCTTCTGTAATCGGGTTCCACGCATTTTTTAATTTTGAAATTTTTTTAACAACAAAATTGTTCTAGTCATCAGAATTTGACGAAATTTAAATGGGACCACCAGGGTGCCTTGCACTTTTAAACAAAAAAATATATGTATCAAAATCGGTGCACATTTACGAAAGTTATGCGTGAACAGGACTAAAACATACATAGGGTCAAATTATTAACATCCTCCTTTTCTCACCTTCTTCTATCTAAATAGAATAAAGTATTGTGATTAAAATATTTTCAACTTCCGGTTTTCGACGGATTTATATGTTTTAGGAGTCAAAGATTCCGAAAAACATGTTTTTACAAAATATTTGTCTGTCCGTGTGTGCCCTCTTTGTATCATTGAAAAGTGTGCCCAGTTATGAAGCAATCTAGAATTGAACGAAATTTCATTTATAGGTTTTTGTCTGTGACCAGCAGGGTCCCACTTGAATTTGCGGATATTCTGCCGAAAGCGGGCGCTGTGATAGCGATTTTTGTTCCATTTAAATTATTGTATCATCGAAAAGTGTATTAGGTTATCCACAGTACTGAACCAAATTTTTTGTATGTGTTTTTTACTATGGCCTGCAGGCAGGGTTGTTTGATTTAAATCAGCTTGATTTAAATCGTGATTTAAATCATGATTTAAATCAAATGATTTTTTAAAAAAAATCTTTGATTTAAATCAGTTTTTTTAACATTCATATTTACTGGCTGAATAAGGATCAAATTCCTCATTCATGTTAAAATAAAAGTTAAAATCATTCATTTCAGATTAAAAATTACCTTTTAATAACATTAAATAAAACTTTTATAGATTAAAAATACTATTATATTATGAAAGTAAATGCAACACTGCATTAAAAATATTATCTATCCATAGTACATTCTTCAAAACTACTGATAAATACTTACTAATTTTTAAAGTTTTTTTTTTCTTAGTCACTTCCATTTTCAAAATGCTGAAGCTAAAGTTAAATCTGTTTAATATAATAGTATTTTCAGTGGAGAGTCACTTTCTCTAAAGCAAATTATACATAATTCATAAGTTTGTTTTACATTTACCTGCAAATTACAATATCCTGTATGTTGATGTATTGATCATATAATGTGATCAATACATGAACTAATTATAACATAAATATTTGGACTGTTTGTCTAACATAGAATTAATTCCAGTTTCATGTTTCTTCTATAATTGGAAATACTTTAATCCCTGTAACTGATCCCTTTCCTCTTTCTTTTCCTAGAATTCATTGCTTATTGCAATGGAAAAAAAATAAGAAATGTTATTGTACTATGCTAAGCATTAAGCAGTCATATTTGTATTGTCAAATAAGCAAGATTGTTTTCTAAAATTGATCATGGCTGAGTAAGGGGGGGGGGGCAAAAACACTGATAATTGATAGCTTCACACTTTTAGTTATAGGATTACCTTGCATTTGGTGCCTTAGAATAGTATAGTGTGAATTTGACTAATGATGAAAAAAAGAAAGCCTTACTTTTTGCTAAAGACAAATACAGTTCACATTTTATATCCGTGATAATGAAATTTCAAGGAAAATCTGATCCCTTTTCTGAATTTTTATTTGATGAAGACATCGTAACAAAGATTTCTCCCCTAGAAACTGGTGGAAAACACACTTTGATTCAGAAATTTGTGTATCAGATGGTGAGGGGAGTGTAAGGAAAGCCATAGAGCAACTGCATACAGCAACAGCTACTTCTTCCTCCATGAAACAGATTTTTTCAACATATGGTTTAGTTCAATCTAAACTTAGAAATAAATTAGGAAATGATAAAGCAGCCAAATTGGCGTTCGTATACAAAACCTTAAATGCATAAATAGTTAAAAATGCTAATATAATTACATATATGTAAATAATTACAAAATAAAAACCAGATTTTGTAAGAGATTGAATTTTAATCTAATGTTAAACTATAATTTTATATTAATGATTAATGGTAATTATCTGTTTATAGATATTCACCAATGTTAAACTGTTTCTATTTAATATTTTGTCATAACTTAAAAATTATAGAATTGTTCTCGCATGATGCATAATAAATATATACCCATATGCATTTAGCATTCTTTTTGTATTTATTACACGTTGTTATATAAAATATGTGTTATTTGGAGTAATACACGAAAGAAAATTTTAATTACTTTTAAATTAAATAGAAATTTATACATATAACACACATATTTATATGTATAACAATTTAATATTAGAATGTTTTAAATTTTAAATGAATCATCTAAATTTGTTTGCAACAATTTTAAATTTAAATTATTTTGAATTCATATCTAGAAATTGTAATGAAATTAATAGAAATATGTAAATCTATGCAGAAAATATAAATAAATATGTGCAGAGTACACAAATAATATTATACTATAAGAATATTTAAAAAAATCAAAAAAATCCGATTTAAATCAAAAAAATCTGATTTAAATCAAAAAAATCCGATTTTTTTGATTTTTTTAAAAAAATCACGATTTTTAACAACCCTGCCTGCAGGTCCCAGTAGAATTTGGGGATATTCAGCAAGAAGGAGGCGCTATGATAGACACTTAAAAATTTCAAATTCAAAAAGATGTACAGTTAAGTCGTTAAAAATATTAGAAATCCTAAAGGTTTTTTTCAATTGAATGTTCAGCCTTGATCCAAGGATACCGGAACAATTTTTGTTTTGCTCTACCTTAAAAAGTGGCTGAGATATAGCATTTTGAAATTTTAGAGTGGCTGACATTTTTAAACAAGACAGTAGGATTCTCCATAAACGGTTTTAATTTAAGAGTTTTAGTGAACATGCTATATCGCAAGTTTTATTTCATTGTTGTACCATCATTCTAACTCTTACATTCTTAACACTATATATTCATGTTCGCCAGCGTTAAAATCTCTCCAAGCCAGGCAATATTTGGCGAAATACCAACAAATTTGGCGACAAAAACAAGTTGCCATAAATGAAGCCAACTTGGCTATAGCTGACATATTTGGTGAAATTCTGATACAAAATCAATATTGACGAGAACTGCGACTGAATCTTCTGTAATCGGGTTCCATCCATTTTTATAGCTTGGTGTTTTCCAGTAAAATTAGCTAAAATCTTAAAACCAAGGAATAGGTAGACTGTCTTTTCTTGCAGGTATAGACCAGAAGGACTTTTCGTAGTTTAGTATACATAATATATCAGCTACAAATAAATTAATCTCTCGTGTAAATATGTTTTTAAATTGAAACTGTTTGGAAGTAATGTTATTTGAGCATTTTAAATATGACGTAAGTTTCCCCATTTAATGTTTTGAACGTGTAATAATTTAATTATTTCTCTTTTTTAATATTCTCGTGCAAGTATATTTTTTATAACGTATTTTTCTACATTTACTGCTTTTAACACGTGATCATTTAATTTTTAAGTTTATTTCAAATTATTTTTAAGTTATCATTTAAGTTTTATTTCTGTTTTTGATAGTCACGTGTAAATACGTTTTTTAATTGAAAAGGAATATTATTATGTGCGCTATTTTACAAATTGGCAACAATTCAAATAATGGACTTTTTGAAATATAAATTAAATTATCAAAATAATGGAAATTTGAATAAAATAATTTGTTCTAATGATCAGATTTTGACGAAATTGAAATGGGACCACCTTGGACCCTTACTCTTTCAAACAAAATGAAAATTATCAAAATCGATGCCCATTTACGACAGTTATGCGTGAACAACATAATACATACATACGGGTCGAATTGATAACCTCCTCCTTTTTTTAAGTCGGTTAGAAAGAAGGCATGCTCATTTCGCCGATAGCAGATGTTATAGGTCATTTCACTGAAATAATAAGGATGACTTTTTTTTTTTTTTTTTTTTTTTTTTTTTTTTTTTTTTTTACATTGTGAAACTAGTTATAAAACGAACGCAAAACCTATGTCACGTTTAACGTACAATTTCCAACTTGTTAAAATATATCTTCCGGAAATTAATATTTCTAACCTTCTTTTTTTCTGTGTTCTGTTCTTAAAGAATGTCTCGATTATTTATTTTATTTTATTTTTTATTTATTTTCTTTTTAGTTGACAAAATATTAGCGAAACTGAATAAAATTTTAACACTTCAAATAAAATTAAGCATATATTTTAGAAATATTTTGACAGCTAAAAAAAAAAATATATCCTTTAAGAAGGGTTCACAGAAAAAAAAGAAGTTAAAAATATTAATTTCCCGAGGAGATATTTTAAAAACATGAATGCATCATACGCTCATATGTTTAACTAAGGATCCTGTCTAATAATAATAATGGTTATAATAATAATATAATGGTTTTAAGGTACACCATATTAATAATTGAATCATGGATATTGCGAATAATAAGAAACCTGAAAACAAATTTGATTCGCAAAAATATAAACTTTATACTCTTTAATATTATCCAAGCTTTTATGAAAAATTAAAATACTGCCTTAAACGTTTCAATATCTGTTTAATAGACAACCTCCCTCAGAAATTAAAGAATATCTTTTGCAGTAAAATTCACCCAATTAATTTTGAGAATTATTCAGGAGTATATGAAATACCATTTATTAAAGAAGCCGGATCAAATAATTACTATATTGGCATGACAAGCGGGAAATTTTGTTATAGAAAAAATGAGCGAATAGCTGATATTAAGTATAATATAAAAACCACAGCCCTGGCAAGATTATATTAAGAAGAAACCATCCAAATAAATTTCAATGAAAGTAAAATAATTTTCCTTTGCAATCTATACTATCAATCCATTATAAGAGAAACCATAGAGATTGTAACACGTAAAAATACCATATGTAACGATGCCGCATCATTTAATTTATCAAAATTGTGCCTCGAGTTACTCCATGGTTACAAATATGTAAACTAGTCGTTGGGGGCCACCGTAATACTTACCCATCATGGATATGCATGATATAAAATATGAAAATAAAACATGAGTAAACTATTTATAAAATGCATTGCAATTCAAATAAAATCGTGGCTCGATGACGTCATAAACTTTAAATGCTCTATTACTGAACTGCGTAAAAGAAACATCCTTATAACTCCAAAATTGATAACCCCGTTAACTAACAGTTTACTGCGTCGGATTAAGCGTCTCATTTCCAATTAAAATATATTTTTGAATTGAAATTTGAATGAAATACAGGGTCATGAAAAATCGAAGAGTGTGGAAAATAGGATTACAAGTATCTCAGCAACTCATTATCCGATCGACTTCATTCTTTATGCAAAATTTGTTTTTTTATTGTATTTTATATTCACTCCTTAAAATAAACAATTTCGAAAATTTTTATATACCTTTTATCAAAACGAATATTTCGAGAGTCCGAAAAAAATAGTTCCGGATAATCGAAGTTACTGAAATTCAATAAGCTTCTTCCCATTACTACATACTATGTACATACCAAATTTTAAGTCTCTATCTCAATTTGTTCGGGAGATAGAGCGTTTACAGACACACACACAGACAGATGGACAGCAATTTTTTTTTTTTCTAAAAATGTTTTTTTAGGAATCTCCAGTGTCTGAAACGTGTAAATCCGTCATTTTTTTTTTTTCGATTTTCAAAACGATTACAAGACTTACCCTATACTACGTATGATGGGTTAGTAATAAATATCCAAGTAAAAAATAAAAATAACGTGCGTAATTTTCTAAAAAGTACTTGAAAAATGAAACGTTTGCGTTTCAAATAACTGCATAGACCATGCATTTATAGAATATTTCTGTTTGTTTTGAAAATGGCTCAGATTGAGCTGAAAGATATGTCAACAATCTAATAAAAACTATTTTACTGTTCATAATATTTTTATTTTAGCAGTTAAAAAGAAGGATTCTGCATGAACCCGTATTAAAGGAGCCTGGGTTTAACATTAGCGAGAGGAATTTGAGATCTCACTGGCAAACAGCTTTAACAGTGCTGCCTGTTGGAAGCTTTTTTTTTAAATATTTATTCAAGTAAATATAAATGTAATAACAGAAGTTACAAGGGATAAGAACAAGAGTTGAATTAAATGTATTAAATTAATAAACTGTTAGCATTGTAGAAAAGATAAAAACATATAAATATCTTAATTTTTATAATACTTAGAAATAGAATCCATTTAAAGGTGTGCTCATATTCATCCGGACAGCTTAATTTCAGAGTTAAACAGGAAAAATTAGAATAAATTAAAAAAAAATTGAAAGTACATTTTTTTTCTATATCTGCATTGTAATTATTTTTTCTAAGAAACGACATTAATTTTTTTTATTGGCTCCTTTACAATGAATTGATACAATCCTTAACTTTGACTTACACCATTTTTTAATAGTAATTTTTACCTTGCTTAATCACAGATTTTCTGCGATAAATTAAGACAAAGATTACTATTTGGTAGTAGTGGTGATCAAAATTTAAAAAAAAAATATACGGGACGCTCGTCATGAAGGGCAGTATTGAATTCAGATATTTTTCTCTGGAAGGGATTTCTGAAATTCCGGAGGGGGGATTCCACCTCTAGACAATTACTAAGCATGAATGATGAATATCTTAAATTTTCCGGGGGGAGGGGCAGGGCCTGATTAACGCACAGGCCAACTAGGCCACGGCCTTGGGCCCACTGCTGATAGGGCCCCCAAAATGGCAAAAATGATGTAGAAAAAGTTTATTAAAAATGAAGTTTTCTGCAATTATTTTCTCAAAAACAGAACAAAAAGATTTTTTTTCACTTGTCAACTGCATCATAAAATCTAATAATAATCCTCGAAAAAAATTCTAGCCACTATTTTAATTTGAGGGGGCCCCAAAAAGTTGCTAGGCCCGGGGCCCTAGACGACCTTAATCGGGCTCTGGGGAGGGGGGATTTCGATGCTCTGGTCCGGGTCCACCTCCTGAGATCAGCACCGGCGATGGCAACGGAGTTTTATTTCTCCGCGTGAGCTATATTAGTTTAGTCTTTTTCTTTCCGAAAGATGGCAGCATCAAACATGTTTGTGCTGCATGAAGGAGCGAAATTGACAATAGCATTTATTGTAAAAAAGAAAAAAATAATCCCAATAACGCCAACAAAAGTTAAATCGAAAGAGTTTACTCTTATTTATCATAACCTTTATTTTATCTTTTATTTCTCAAAAAATAATTCAAGTACACGATTTATTAGAAAACCTTTTTCTGCGAAAAATAAATTGAAATATGCATTTCAGTGGCGTCAAGTTATACGGGCCCGTGGGCCACGGTCAACATTTATTTGACATAATATAATAGAATACCAAGTAGGTGTAGAAGTATAATAATATAATATAAAATAGATGTAGAAATATAATAAGAGATCAAGTAGGTGTAAAAATATAATAATCGACGATCAAGTAGGTGTAGAAATATAATTATAGAATATTGGTGTTGTCCGGAGTCCAATTTAAACATTACCATATCTATACAATAGAAAAAGTAATATTTTAAATGTATGTATTTACAAAAAATAAATAAATAAAATAAAAAATAAAAAAATTTGGTAGATGTATTTTGCCTTTTTCAGCTTAGAACTTTGTAGTCTAAATTAGTGAAGAAAACGCCCATAAAAAAAAATATTAACAAAATTTACAAGTGGCAATTTTAGTGAATTTAAGGTTATTTTTTAATTCAAACGGCCTACTTTCTGACACATTCACGAATTAATTTTTAATCTTAAATGCACGAAATTTGCAAGTGTTGTTATTTAGAAACTAAGAAATCGAATTTTCATAATGTTGTAAATATTAGTGTTTTAAGGCAATTTTCGAGACGAAGCAGCTTTCCCCTTGATGAAAGAGCGTTATGAAACAGCAATCGATTCAGGGGTCGATCCAGGAAAAAATTGGGGCCTATTTGGTTACCCTTCACAAAAATCCATTTAATAAAACAGGCCATTTCACAAAATTCATCTTGATAAAATAGACCCATTCACAAAATTCCATTCTATAAGAACAAATTCTCCATTATTTTTATTTTGTTAGGTTTTAAAATTGGTAATGACTAATAGCTGACTCTCATCTTTCGTAACAAAATGTTATTTTTCAAAAAAAAGTAATAAAGAGCCACAAAAATATGATAAACTTCACAAAAATAGAATAATCTTCACAAAAATAATTTTTACTTTTCACAAAATGGGCCCCAAGAAAAATAACCTGGATCGACCCCTGCGATTATAACTCAAAATGTACACATAATAAATAAACATCGTTATTGAATTCCAAATCAGTTCAATAATTATGCCTACAAATTTTATGTCTTTATAAAAATGACTCTGTGAATGAGTCAGAAAATTTCACATTCGTGCTTTAGTGAGAGAGATGTAAAAATCCATAGGCATAAATAGGTAGCAAATTTAGAGAATAGTAAAATTCTAAATTTCTTTCATTATTGAATATTTGTTATGTCTGCAGTTTGGCTTCTAAAGGTAGGGCTAACGCAAGTTACGTAGCTACTTCAGTGAAAACCACGCATAATCTCAGAGTACACCAGTTTCAGCATGGATATATAGTTTCTATTAAAACTCGGGGGCACAGATCGTTCAATTTTTGCACAACTGATTATTTAAATATTCATTTAACTTCTCAAAATAATAAGATAATGGAAATTGGCTTACCCGACAGGTAGCTATTCAAAATCGTCTGGGAAATTCACTCTGGTTATCCGCTTGAAGCTAGAGTGTTTTTTTTTTTTTTTTTTTTTTTTAAACTAAATGTGTATATGTGACGAGTATTGAAGACACAATGTCCTTGCGAATCTTTTAATAGAAAGTAAGATTCCTGTTTAATTACAGTTAATTATCTAGATTAAATGTTAAAATTATAGATATTTACAATTATTAATAAAGTATTGAAGATGCCATAAAAGGCTGATATGTATCAATTTGAATATGTTTAAAATAGAGTAACACTATTAAACTACGCCGCAAACGATTTTTCCCCATAGCCCGTAATATAACGGAATTCTTTTGAGTGTCCTTGTGGACGAACCATAAATGCTTCACTTTATTTTCAATTCCAAGCGTGCCATAGTAAATATCAATAACATATATCAATTTCATGGCAATTCGAGTATAGTTACGCGAGTTAGAGCACGGACAGTTGACAGAGAGACAGACAAAACGAATTCATAAACACTTTTCAACTTTCTTGGAAAGTGTTAAAAAATGGGCCATGCCATTTTCCCCAAAGAATGCTTACCCAATATATTTCAAAAGTTGGTGCCCCTGATGTATTCTTTTTTTTTTTTTTTTTTTTTTTTTTTTCATTCTGAAATTTGTTAATTTTTTACAAAATATATCGCGAATGCGTGCAGAAATCTATCTCTATTTTCATATTTTTCTAGATTGATATACAGCTTTTTAAAACCCCTATATGTCTATTATGGTAAAATGTTTTGATTAAGCCATCATAACAGCAACTAACTTTTTTTTGTAAACGAAAATTGCCGTGATTATTTGATCTTAGTGATTGGGAGAGTGGTAAATTATCATTTAGCTCACTTAAAACAATGGAAGTTGTTCACCTATACACTTCCAAGAAGCCTATTGTTGTGTTATTCATTTGTTACTCGTTGCCATCTGACACATCAGAAATCTTCTCTAAAAAATGCACGAACGGATGAAAGATTTTATTTATTTATGTATTTATTAAGTGAAGGTAACTAATAATTATATAGTACGAAGCTATAAGCGACTTCATAACTCGAAAAAAAAATAAAGGATAAAACAATAAACAAACAAGAATGAAGGAAAACATAGAAAAATAATTACAAGTCGTGATCGTCTGTTTGATATATTTTTTTTTCTAAGAAAAGATAAAGAACAGGTTTTATTTAAAACGACAGCTAAGTGTTTTAATGTAATATTTTACGAAAAAAGTTCTAACCTTGAGATTTCTTCTCGTCCCCAACCAACATCTCTCTCTCTCTCTCTCTTTTTTTAAAAAAGTTTTGTATTATATACCGAAGGAAGCAGTCACACATTGGACGATTCTCATCTCACATCGATACGACATCAACTCGATTCTTCCACCTATAAGACGATTCTCAAAAAAATATTTTTACCCGCTAAAAACACGAAGCTTGCTGACACATTTTTGAACATAAGAGAAAAATATTTGCAGACATGATTATTGATGTGATTTGTAAATCGAATAGCTGTTTTCATTTTCCGATAAATGTATATTACATCTTGAGTTATAAGAGGTTGTTATCTCAGGAAGGTAGGTTTTTTTCCTTACCACCGCAGTCGCGTCCGGTAATGCGGTTCAAAACGCCAACTTTGACAGCATTTTCTGAAAAATCTTTGTTTCTTTAGCGAGAAATGAAAAAAAAAACAGAGTTCTATTATTAATATATTTGGAACAAAAATGAACTAAAAAGTGTGCCATTTTGGATTTGAGAACAAACTTAAGGTAAGGTCGTAAGTCTTAAAGGAAAGTCGTATAATTTTCGACCCATTTTCTCGTAATGGTCATGTTTTAAACAATTATGAAATGAAAGCATAAATAAGTTTCTGCAATATTTAGGTGTATCTTTTGTAAATGTTAATGAGTTATTACAATGGAAAAGCCTAACTGTAAAATTAACTAATGATTTATATAGCCTGGGTTCTGGACAGTGAAACAGCATAATACTTGCAGGTTCCACGCATATAATCTATTGCAGCAATTTTTCATTTTTTCAATTCTTAGTGTTCCGTATCTAAAAAGGCAAAAACGGAACACTTATAAGTCTCGCTTTGGAAATCACGTTTATGGAAAATCACGTAATAAGTCGACATAGAATTATAAAATAATGATTTTCGAATTTTTCCCTTTACGATAAGACCTTCTTTCGTGCAAAATTTCGAAGTTCTAGGAAGTATTATCCACAAGTTTTGAGAACAAATCTACGTTTATTTGCAGTCTAAGCAAGTTTGTCAAAGAAGTCTGAGCGTGTTCTTTTCCAAAGGATCTGTAGTTATCAACAAAAAAAGGGGAGTCTCATAAAAAAAAGGGCGGTGTCCGGCCTGTCAGCGACGTCTGCTGTTGACCTCTGAACTTTAGACATGCTAAGAAGGTCATAAAACAACTAAGAGAGCGAATTACCGCAGTATAAAAGCCGCTAAGGAAATGGAAGTCTGGGAAAGCCTTAAAACCTATAGAGTATTTCCCGTTCACCTAGAATCTTGAAATTTGCCACGAAAAAAGGTCTTATAGCGCATGTAAAGGAGAAAAAAAATTCCAAAAATCATTAATTTATAAAATTATGTCGATTTAGTACGTGAAAAACTCACGAATTTCTATAGTACTAACGCCAAATTAACTCATTGTAATGGAATGTTTTGTAATTAAATATATAACATAACGGTACGGAACTTTCACGCTGCGAGTCTTATTTGCACTTGTCCTGATTTTACTTAGTTATTTAGCCTCTAAATAAGACAAATCTATACTATTTTATTTATTTATTTTTGTTTTGATTTGGCTATTATAGTACCGCGTACCACTGGGTATTGTAGTAATAATTCCTTGACCGTTTTCGTTTACACAATATACAATGAACACCCGTTAGTGCGGATTTCCAAGACAAGCCATTTTTTTCCAGCACTAACCGAAATCCGCATTAAACGATGTAAACATTTGAATGGTGTAAAATAATTCATTTCGTTGAATAAATTCAGTTCAGTTTTTAACAGAAATTAAATAGGTTATCAACTTGCTGCTAAAATAAACAACTTTTTCTTCAATTTAGTGATTTTAGTTAAAAAGCAAGTTCGTTAAGCTTCTCTTAAGCAAGTTCTCTTAAAAGCAAGTTCTCTTAAAACGAAAGAGCGGATTTTGCTTCTCAGAAAAGAGCTCTAATTTATTGGATCGTGAATGAGTTGATTTTTAAATGTTTCACTCATCATGATTTGAATTTTTATTTTCCTAATGCACTCCAGAAGGCCGAATACTAAACAACTCATCTCGATAAAAAAGCACTCATTGGCGAGCGGAAATCCAGTAAGCTGAGGCAGTTGACGTGACCTCACTGTCCCCATATCCGCTGAGCAGACGACAGACGTGTGGTGTGTAGTACGCGGCTAACACCACGTTGTTAAAATTTTAAAGAAAGAATACTTGAAAAGGTAAGAATTTCTGCTGATTTAAATACTCTAATTATGTTTTTTTATAATGATTCTGTTTTATATTAATTGTTATTTTATATATGGCGTGATATTTTTCAGTTTATATCAATATTTTTATTAAATATGTCTTAACCCTAACATTTAGGACTATTTATACGAGCGAACATTTAGAGATCTTTTAAGTTGGAAGGATAAATATTAAAAAATACTCTAAAATATAATGAAATAAATCCTTTGCCTCTCCTTTATGTTTTTTTTAAATGTTGTTTCAATAAATATGATTTATATAAATAGCATTTAGTAGCAATTTAAACTTTTAAAGAAAATATCTTGGTGATACGTTTGTTTATATAGTCAGGGGTCGATGCAAGTTTTTTTATCTTGGGGCCCATTTTGTGAAAAGTAAAGGTTATATTTGTGAAATTTATTATATTTTTGTGAAAAATAACATTTTGTAACGAAAGTTGAAATCCAGCTAATCAAATTCGAACCAAGCATTTATAAACAAAAAGTTTTTAAAATCCTTTTGCTGAAGTTTTTCTCTTTTTTGAACTTGTTTGTTTACAAATTACACATTTTAAAACATCATAAAATAATAAATAATAAGTTTTTATGGAATAGAATTTTGTGAAAGGATCAATTTTAGTAAAAGGAATTTTGTGAAGGGACCCATTTTATCAAATTGATTTTTGTGAAGGGGTTCATTTTATTAAATTGATTTTTGTGAAGGGGCCCTAAATAGGCCCAAAATTTTGTCTGGATCGAGCCCTGATAGTATATATTTTTAGCGATGTTTCAGAACTCTAACTTTTATAATACTATAAATTGAAAATTGACTAGTCTGACTTTAAATATATTGTTTTAAAGTAAACAAATTATATTTCTTATTTTATTCTCAGTCTGAATTCTAATATTTTAAAATATACTTGATTTATGAAACTGTATAAATCCCATATTTTTTATCGTATGGTGTTAAAAATAAGGTAAATATCTACATTCCCGGATATTCCCGGTGTGAATATTCCTAAATAGTATTAGGATTAAAACATATTTAATGATAATATTGATATAAACTGAAAAATATCAGGCAATGTATCGAATAATATTGCATAGAAAACATAATCATTATAACAAAATAAAAAAAAAGATTAAAATATTTAAATCAGCAGAAATTCTTATCTTTTCAAATATTCCTTTTAAAATTCTCTTTTTGGGTCGGGAGGGGGGGGGGTATATATTTCAAGCAGCTCAGAAACAACAACAGCAAAAAGAAAAAAAAAATACTTTTCACTTAATTGTTGAATATATACATATATGTAAACATAAATATGTATACATTCAATATGCAAATTACTTTTTTTTTCTAAAATAATAATCTACCTGTTCATGAAATTTATTATTTTACAATGAATTATTACATTTTACCATGAATTTTAATTCTCCTTCCCCTCCTCAAGTATGAGTTAGTTATAAATCACTCAAGGGCTACTGGATTTAACCTTCATTGATTTGATTTCACTCAAGTATGAGTAAAATAGAGATAACTCAATCATGAGTTGCTTAAAAACAACTCGTTCACTCGAGTTGTTTCAACTCTTCATGAGAAGCTGACTTTCAAATCATGAGATGAGTGGATTTCGGCTCAACTTGAGTTATTTTGGCTCTTTCGTTTTAAGAGAGTGATAATTTGTTAATGGGTTAAACAGGACACACAAAATATGTACAGAAAGTGCCATAATTACATAATTTAAATTTATTTAATGTCTCACTTTTCCTTTTTACGATACTTGAACCAGTTTTGAGCCATACTCGAAAATTTGGTTTGCCACATTTGGATTGGTAATATACGCAAACAGTAATTAGCAATTTTTGAACCTCTCACGTTATTTGTTGGTAGAAAATTTTCTTTCTCTAAATTCACCAATAAGTCACTAAAAATTTCTTGATATTTCAATAACTAAAATCACATCAAAAGTTGTTTTCAAAGGGATATTGTACAAAACCAGTGCTGTAATCATAAAAAGACCAAAGTGTAAAACGCTATACAGGCAAAGTGTATTATATAAGAGACCAGCAGGCTTTGCCCGCTACGCTGGTCGGTTTCTCCAAACGAAATATGCCCGTGAATTTCATTTTTTTTTTTTTTTTTGTAAAGCAATATGAACCTTTACCTTGATTGTCCTTCCGCAATGCTGTAAAATGGAACGAACGCCATTGCGTTGTTATATTTTCTAATTTTTGCACAAAGTTTAGGTTATTAAAGACAAACTTGTTTATTTAATCATTTACAGTAGGATTTGCTACAGAACGATATAACAATATGCAGTATACTAAAACTATCCCTGGAAAATAAACAATGCAAGTCCCATCGAAATTCATGCTGTAGAATTAAAAATATATATATTTCATGGGTTCAACTGATTAAATAACTTTCACCCTAATTCTATAAATAAACAACGTATAACTATTATACTATAATTGTTAAATAATATGCAATATATCACGAACTATCGGACTTAGAAGAACGTACTTGGTACTATTCGATTTAGCATACAAAAATACATTAAAATATTTTATCGTTTGTCCCATAATTATAATACCCGATTTTTAAGGAATTTTTAAAAAGTTTTTTCCCCTTTTTACCCTCCTGAGGGGTGGAGTTTTTGAAAATTCCTTCTTAGTGAGCCTCTACATCCCAAGAAGTTTTTTTTCCCGAATTTTCGTGTCATTAGGTTCTGTAGTTTTGGCTGTGCGTTGATCATCTCCCCAGAAGGGACTTTCTTTTATATATATAGATTATACGCTTTACTTAAGGAACAAATGGTACATACGAAGCTTCTTCAAAAAAATCCAGAAGGTATACGACGTATACCCGGTAGCCAGCAGAAAAATTCTAGTCGCCAGTAACCCCCCCCCCCCCCCACACCACACTTCGTTGTCAATACCCATATTTTAAATTTATTCATTTATTTTTAAAAATGTTTTTATAAATTAATTCATACAGAATAATAACAAGCATAGTTTAGAATAGTACGTAATCTCTTTTTAATAAAACTTTTCAAAATTATTTAACCCTGAAAAAAAAAAAAAAAAGAAAGAAAAGAAAAGAAATACAATAAGAAGCCTAAATAACCGGCAAGTTTGAAACACGCTGATTTCTGGATACTTAAAAAAAAAACACAAACTGTGGCGAGGGATAGGATGGAGGGGGCGACAATGTAATAGTGTAGGAGGAAAAAAAACTTTTTCGCCTATATTCCTTTTAAAGTCTATCAAATAATTCTGCTTTTAATATTTTAAAATTTGCATTTGACAAAATTATTTTTTCGGAATAAAAAAAAAAAAAAAGTTTGAACTTAATAGTTAAGTTTATTTTTTAAACATTTTGTAACATAGCAATATCTATATTTAGACATCAGAAATTTAATTCAACATTGTGATGAGTAAATGAGTAACAAATGTGATGATTAAGATAAGTAACAAACAGATGCTGCTCTTGATAGAAATTGTAGGGAAGTGATTGCCGCGTAAACACGTTAATTGTGAAAAATAGGCCTTATTTAAATATTTTAGCTGGGTCTAACATAATAAAACTCTTTACGTGCTTATACAATATTGTTTAAAAAGTAAAAAAAGAAAAAGTTTAGGGGATGGGCTCTACCAAAAATATGCTCGCCAGTGACCACCTATGGCGATTGCATTTCTCAAGCCCTGCCCTCCACTATACAAAAGCAGTTTTGATTCTGCTTGGTCAGTTGAGTAAAATATATCCGCATTATCCGATGAGTAGTACGCATTAAGCGATGTCTTTGACATTAATTGCAAATAAAAAAATCCCTGACGGCTCGGCCTACAGGAACAGGTAGATTTCGAAGACGCAGACCGCGGGGCACCTGTTTGTTGGGAATTGCGGAAGAAGTTACCTTTTTGTCATGATGCGGCAGTTGGAACCGCCCACTTCAAAACCTAACTTGTTTGCAGGCGGAGCCGGCAGGTATTTTTTTGTTTTTAATTTTGTTTTGCTATAAGGGTTGGTCCTATAAAAAAAACTTGTCAATGTAAAAGTTTTAGATAATATTAAGAGGATTTATAATAAATTTAAGCGGATTGGATATCTTGTGAATTGACGAAGTTATGATTTTTTTTCTTCTAAAACCCCCTTTTTTTCCCTCCCTTGGGGCCATTTTTAATGATATCAAAAATCTGTCATACATAAATTTTCGGCCCTTTTCCTAGAAGTAATAATAACTTTAAACTGATTCGATAGTATCATAATTTAGAAATTATGGGGTTTTATCGATTTTTACAAAAAGTCCCCCATTTCCCTCTCCCCCTTGGTTCGATTTTGCCCATTAACGAACTTGACCGAGATTTTATGCCCCTTGATTTTATGTATCAGTTTGGAAGAGATTTGTGCAGAATTATTGCAGTTATCGTGTCCATAAAAAAGTGACATAGATAGATAGATAAAGTTTTGAACTGGTGGTGGTTTTTGGTTTTGGGAGAATGTAATAGGTAGTATTTCTTATGAAATCTAT
The DNA here is from genome assembly GCA_963931845.1 of Maratus michaelseni. NCBI lineage: Eukaryota > Metazoa > Arthropoda > Arachnida > Araneae > Salticidae > Maratus > Maratus michaelseni. The sequence goes on along the minus strand of OZ007593.1, from coordinate 167,367,886 downwards.
CTAAAATGTGCCGGTTTGGATTTGAGAACAAACTTAATGTAGTTTTGATTAAAGGAATGTCGTATAATTTTCGACCCACTTTCGCGTAATGGTTATGTTTTAAACAGATATGAAATGAAAGTTTAGCATAGTTTAGGTAATCTTTTTAATGAAACTTTTCAAAATTATTTAAGACTGAAAAAAAAGATAAAATAAATAAATACAGTAAAAGCCTAAATAACCGGTTGGAACACGCTGATTTCTGGATACTTCAAATGCCTGGGTTGTAGAGCGCTATAAAAACACAAACTTTGGCAAGGGGTAGGGGGGGGGGGAGGGAGCAACAATTAATAGAGTAGGAAGAAAACAATTTTTTCGCCTTTTCCTTTTGAAGTCAATCGAGTAATTTTTCTTTTAATATTTTAAAATGTGCATTTGACAAAACTATTTTTGCGGAATTAAAAAAAAAAAAAAGAAAATAGTTTGAACATAATATTTAAGTTTATTTTTTAAATGTTTTGAAACATTGCAATATCGATCAGAATTTTAATTTAACATTGTGACTAAGATGAGTAACAAACAGATGCTGCTCTCGATAGAAATTGTAGGAAAGAGATTGCCGTAAACTTGTAAATTGTGAAAAATAAGCCTTATTTAAATATTTAAGATGCAGTTCGCATAATAAAACATTGTGTAAAAAAGAAATTAAAAAAAAGTTTAGGGGATGTGGCTGGTACCAAAAACATGCTCGCCCCTCCACTACACCTCTGTACAAAACCAGTTTCGATTCTGTTCGGTCACTTGAGAAAAATTTGTCCGCATTATGCGATGAGTAGTACGCATTAAGCGTACATTATTGCAAATAACATTAATTTGACATTAATTGCAAATAAAAAATGATTGGTAAAATGTCATTGCCCTCACTATCCGGAGATACGTCTTAAGCGGAGACGCATTCATGAGAGTTCACTGGACTTCTAAAATTATTACAGTTGAACCTCGTTAACATGAACCTCAAGGGAATCAAAATTTTGTTCATGTTAACAGTAATTCATGTTATCAGTATCAAATCTTTGTACTCGTTTTTACAGGGGACTATGAAAACAATTCATGTTAAAAGTAATTCACGTTAAGCGTGTTCATGTTAACGAGGTTTGACTGTATTAACAACGATAAATCGAAAAAAAAAAGTCAATATTATCTTTTAAAAGCTATGGTTAAGGCAAACTTAAACAAAGTCAAAGTGTCGAGAATCTAAAGAACATGAGGATGTTTGGAGAGTTACAAAAAGCAACAGGTTATAACAGCAAGCATTGGTTAGATATCAAAACTTTTATTAGTTCGAGCCAGTAAATGAAAACATAATTAACCCTTAATTGCATAGTGATGGAAATTTCCATCACTATTTATTTAACTTTTAATAAATACATCAACTTCTTCGCCACCACTATATTTATATAGAAATACTAATCCAGTAAATTTCCCGTGAACTATGTTGCTGAACAAAGTTAAAAATCTATCTTAAAATTTCTGGTGTGTAATATTTAATATATGTATAAAAAAACACAATTGTAAAAGAAAAACTCATGCAAAGAAGGGTTAATTACTTTAATTTGTTAATAATTTTAACTTTATATACAGTAAAATCTGTAAAAACAGGACATGTCTGCAACCGATTCCTGCCTTAAACGGAAAATTTCCTAGTCGCGGATAAAAGTATGCAATAAAGTTTTAACAACGGCGTATCTATTTAGACGGAAACCTGTCTAAACCTCAAAACTCTTCTGGTCCCTTGCAATTCCATTTTAGCTCATTTTACTGTATGTAAGATGAAAACATTTAAAATTTTAAATATTTACTGGTGGATATTATTAAAATTTAATATTGTATTATTAATTTGAAATATATTGTAGTATATGAATCAGGATCATTTTAGGTGCCCTGGCTGAGCCAGTTCTGGGCTCGTTGCAACTGCCCCTTTTGTCGCCCCCTGCGCGCACCCCTAGTGTTTCTAAGTGTTTTGAAGAGGTTATACTATCATAGAGTTATTATATTATATCATAGTCTTTCTTACAAATCGTGAATTTTTAGGGATGATTTTAGTGTATTGCATATATCGTTCTACGGTGCTTAGTTATAGAATTATGGGGGAAAGTTCTGTAATCAAGTTGAACCTGATTATGAAAGATTAATCTTTCTTTAAAAATTCTAGGGTATAGATTTTGTTAGTTAGTTTGTTTGCATTAGTTAGATAATTTTTTAGGGATGGTTGTAGTATACTGTATATCGTTCTTATTATATCGTTCTTTACCAAATCCTACCGTAAATGATATACTTACAACAGTTGGTCCTTTAGCTCAAATTTGGTCTGACATATTAAATTATATAATAGCTATCGTGAAGTCCAGATATATCCAAATGGACATTTTTCTTAATACATTGCCGAGGTATAATGGCGCATTGGATGTAACGCAATATTAGTTCGTTTCCTGGAAAAAAAAATGAATCCACAAAAGTCAAAGGATGAAACACAAGTCTTTGATCCGTGAAACTCTTTTTATTTTATCTGAACATCGACACAAGGAACAGAGGGTGGCCATCGCTTATTCTACAAAACTCACATCATTATTCGACAAAAGCGAGAGAAGATCTGATCTAATTTTTCAGACGCATTATCGCCAGCACATTAGATGTAAAACATGCCAAACTTTACAATTCTAGCCATGCACTAACCGTCAAATTTTGACTGTTAGAGATAAACCAATATTAAGAATTTTTGAACGAGAAATGAGAAGGGATACCATAATTGGCAGAATATAAATTTTGTGATTTTTAACGTACAACCCGAGGTTGTTTTGAGAAAGCCAGAACATGTGCATAGCATAGCAGCGAACAAAATAATGTTGATATTGCATATCATATTCAGCAGTCAATTTATGAAAACGACGCCTGCATTTAACACAAGATACGAAAGAAAGAAAAAAGAGCATATGTTAAGAGCAGCTGGAAAGTACATTAATATTCCGAATTGAAACCACAGAGAAGTAACGTACATTTAATGCTACGATGAAGATATCTAGGAATGTTTTAAGATAGGAAGAAATGATTGCTTTTCGGATTAAAGAATAAAAAGTTTTTGAATTAAGAAATTAATTCACATAAAGAAAATTTAAGATAAAAAAACTAAATTTTAGAATAAAACATAAAATACATATGATTCTATATCATAATAGCGCAATGGCGTTCGTATCGTTGTTAGCAATTCGGAAGAGCATTCCAGGAAAAGGTCCGTATTAAATCACGCTGTCAATTTCATCGATATGTTTCGTTTGATTCAAAGTTCGTTTGGAGAAACCGACCAGCGTACCTGCTTGTATTTTTATAAATTTAACAGAGTTCTATCCTCTAAAATATTGCTTCGTGTGCCAAGACAGTTTTGTATTTATAAAGCATATCACATTCTAACTTATTTATCATATTATCACCATAAATTTCGGAAAATTTATATACAAGTTATTGTAGTAATAATCCTCTTTAATAAAAAGGTATGTGTTGCTGACGACTTGGATCGTTGCCACAGATTAATCTCAGAAAATGAAACATTTGAAGTTACTGGAAAAATTAATTGCTCGAAAAGTATTTGTCAGAAAATTGTTAGACAAACTGCGTTAGAAAGGTTAAAAATTGTATTTTTCTTGATATAAATTTCAAATCCACTGATTATGCCATTTTTCAAATATTGAATTTCAAAAATTACCAAATTTCAGAATCAAGTACCATAGTGAAAACTTCACGCGTAAAAAAAAAAAAAATAATAATAATAACAGCAATGTGTCAGCACGAGTCACAAATTATAGTAACCGTATTATTCTGTTAAAATATAAAAGTGAATTATGATGTCACGAGTGCATGATTTTTATTTAATTCTCGACAAATACTAGACGCGCCATTTCTATTTAGTTGTAACTAATATAGGTTTATTCCCGTTATTAAAAATTGTAGCTATAAAACATATAAATCAATGGAAAACGGTAGGTAATAAATTGTAAACGTAATAATAAACCGTATTAAAAAAACATAACTTAGTGAAATAAGTGTCCGTTTTTATGTTATTATAGGATATCTAGGTAAAGGTACAAATTACTTTAAAATACAAGGTTAAATTCACCGATATATTTCGTTTGATTCAAGGTTCTTTTGGAGAAACCGACCAGCGCAGCGGGCGTAGTCTGCTAGTAAAGTATAAAATGTGTATACTAAACTTCAATTATGCATAATGTACCATCAGGCTGGATATGTTTGATAATTGAGACATATTCGATTTCTACAAATTAGTTTGAATAATAAAACAATGTGAATGACAACAAAACAATAATATATTTCCTTTTATTCTAAATTACTGAATATTTGAGATGAAAGGTTCTCAAGAACTTCAAAGGAAAAATGAGAACCTTCTGAACAGATAAACCCATTAAAAAGAAAGAAATAGAAATAAATATTAAGTAGAAATTAAGTATATTCGATTTCTACAAATTAGTTTGAATAATAAAACAATGTGAATGACAACAAAACAATAATATATTTCCTTTTATTCTAAATTACTGAATTAATAGAACTGAACCTTCTGAACAGATAAACCCATTAAAAAGAAAGAAATAGAAATAAATAAATTAGAGATAATATGACCCGATTCCGACCGCAACGAAAGAAATTATCTCCAACTCGTCGGGTCGGGTTTGGGTAAAAATCGGGTTACACAGGACTCTACCCTGTACTAGAGTGTACTCTGACTTCTACCATTCACATAAGGGAACGAACTCGGATATCGTTTTTAGTACGTATACGTACGTATGTACGTAACGCGATAACTATTGATAGAAACATCCGATTTGCTTCAAATTTTGTATATAGTTTCATTCTGATAAGGCGCTTCCCTGATTAGTTTTAGGGGTTCATTGGTTAAGTATAAAGGGGGGAACGAGGGGCTAATCCCCCCTTTATTTAGATAAATTGTTTTTTCATGCAGAATTATCCGATTTGCTTTAAATTTGGTATACAGGTTCATTCTATAAGGCGCTTCTCTGATTAGATTTGGAGGTTCATTGGTTAAGTATAAAAGGGGGAAACGGGGGGATAACCCCCCTTAATTTAGCTAAATGGATATTTCATGCAAAATTATCCGATTTGCTTCAAATTTGGTACACAGGTTTATTGTCGATTTCTTTCTTTTTCGAGGGGCATTATTCTTTGAAATAAGAGTATAATGTACAATTAGTGTGATAACCTGTGAGCTCAATGCCATCAGGTTAACTGGGCACTTTTCTTTTTATCACTTTCCAACCTAGCTGAAAAGTGTTTATGACTTCTGTTTCTCTGGTCGTCCGGCTGTCTGTCCGTGCTCTAACTCGCGTAAAAATACTCGGATCGTCCTGAATTTTTTGTATGTTATTGTCGTTTACTATAGCATGTTCCCTATTTCAACTGAAGTGTGTAGCACTTATAAATTTTTACAGGGAAAGTCAAAAGTATTCCGTTACATTACAGTCAATGGGAAATAATCGTTTCAAGTGCATTTTGTTGATGCTACGTCACTTAAAACATGATAAAATTGATATATAATTATGAAGCGCATTAAAACATGCTTTTTGTAGAATATGGGGTGCAGAGCATTAATTATTCATTTACAGGGTCAAACAAAAGAATTCTGTTAAACGTTGTTCTATGGGGAAAAATCGTTTGCAGTGTAATTGAGTGATATTTCACTATTTCAAACATAATGAATATTATATGCATTACTGAGGTTTACTATAAATTGCTCTCTTGAAAGTGTGGTGTGCATTACGTTTATTTACAGGGACACACAAAAGATATCGGTTACAGTACATGTGCGGTATTTACAGTCTATGTGTGATAAGGGCGTTTTCAACTTTGGTTTGCGTTTTTGAGTTGAACTAAATTTTTTCATAGTACGTGTGTTTATAAACTCGGTTGTCCATATACAGGGCTACACATGGGAATCGGTAAGTATTACAGACTATGGGAGTGAATTGCTTAAAGGTAGTTTTTAATTGTGTTACGCATTTTCTTGCTGAACTACAATGTATTTAGTATACTAATTAAAGTTTGTGGAACATAAATAAATTCATATACAGGGCTACGCAAAGAAAAATATACATTGTCGTTTACGGGTAGTAATTGCTGCGAGTGAGTTTTAAATTGCTTTTTAGTTTAATATGTGGTGTGTACAAAAGTTTTGAGATAATATACAGGGCTGTACAAAGGATTTTGTGTGCATTTCCATCGATCGGAGAAAATTGTTAAATGTGAATATTATAACTGAACTAAATTTTATCATGCTATATATCCATATCTATTGATCATATACAGGGCTGCAGAAAATAATTCGACTACTTTTTTGACACTGGACGGTAATTTTGAAAACTGTATTTTTCAATGTGTTATATGTTTTCTAAACTGTTTACTTACAAATCTTCTTTCACCTTATTTAACGGTGAAGTTTCGTTACAGCTGGTGTTGGAAAGTGTTTCATAATCTATGCTTGACGCATGATTTTTCGTTCTTGTTATTAAAATGGTTTGCGCGTCAAAAAGAAACTTAATCTATTGGATAATAGCATTAAATGCACTAATCTCTTAGAAACACATAAACAAACAAACAAAGAAGAAAAAACATATTACTGAAAATAACTCTTTCTTTTTTTCATGAACATTTGATTTTGTTGATCGTATAGGTTTAGAAGATACAGATTTTATTTTACTATATTTTTGTTTAATTATTTATTTAATATTGTCAACAATATTGGTAAAATTAAAAATTCGCCGAAGGTCTGGAGATCTTCCAACATCACAATGCCTTTTCAATAGTCAAGAGGAGTCTGCTGAGGGTGTTTTCTCTTAGAATTATTATTATTATTATTATTATTATTATTATTATTATTATTATTATTATTTTATTTCATTCTATTTTATTTTATTTTACTTAAGCCGGTTTATGGACTCCGGCAGAACAAATTTCAGAGAGGGGCAAGATTTTGGTGCACGTGTGTTTGTGGTCCGCATCATAGACCGCGTTTTTTTTTTTTTTTTTTTTTTTTTTTTCCCTGGAGAATAATAAAACACGAAAGAAACAAAGTATTTTTGATAGAAACCTTTCTCAGTCCTTGAAAGATAATTTTTAAATATATCAGCATAAAAAAATAATACAGAAATTTAACAATTTGGAGATTTTTAAATTTTAAAAAAAAGAAGTTTTTATCGACATTTAAAAAAAAATGGACAATTAAAACAAATTTTCTTCCTATTTTCCATCAAGTGCACTTTGACACACGGTCAAAAAATTCTTAACTCTCCTTCCTCTTAAAGTTTAATTATTGTAAATCAATTAAGAATAAATTTTACATTTTTTTCTAAATCATCAGTGGTATAAAATTAAATAATTACATTTCAAAATTTTAAAAGAGGCAATGCCCCCTCCTCCTTGCCCTTCCCCTTGCTGGTGCCCATGAACTGTTTTTTAACACTTTCCAGTTGAAAAGTGTTTATGAATTCGGTTTGTTTGTTTGCCTGTCTTGATCCGAAAATATAGTCGAATTGCCACGCAATTGAAATATTTTAATGAAGTTTACTATGTCATATTCGGCATTGAAAATGAAGTATATAGCGTTGATATTTCATTTAAAGGGAACATTCAAAATAATTTTGTTACCTCACGGTCTATAGGGAAAAATCGTTTGCCGTGTATTTTAAAGCTGTCACAATTTTTCAAAAATATTTAAATTGTCCAATTCAAAATTATATATATCACTAAGGCTTACTATATAGAAAGGAGTATGCATAACATTCATTGTTTATTTACAGGGACACACCAAAAAATTCAGTTGCAGTACTGTCTAAGAACAATAATTCTTGGAAGTGCGTTTTAAGTTGTGGTACACGTTTTTAAATTAAACTTAATTTTTTGCCTATTACGTGCATAAATTCTATAGATTATATACAGGACATCACAAAAGATCTCGAGTGCATTTCCATTTATTAACGGAGATTTCTGAAGGGGAATTTACAGCTGTGTTATGAGTTTCTTAACTGAACTAAATTTTAGAATACTATATAGTATATATGCAAATTTATAGATCTTATACAGGGCTGCACAAAAAGTTCGGTTATTTATTAGACTATAGGTAGTAATCCCTGACATTGGGTTTTCAAATGTGTTATGCGTTTTCCAAATTGTCTACTTACAAGGAGACCGCCAAACATGATGCGCACAGATTTTGATGATTTTAAAGTATGTTGTAGGGGTCATACCCCTAACTATTCAGGTCAAAGGTTTCCTTCAAATGAGCTTTAGTTTTCGAGAAATTTCGGGTTAAAGTTCAGCATGCATTTCAAATATCCATTAGTTCGCAATCTTGAACGAGGTCTTCGTGGCTCTGTGGTAGCGCGCGCGATTTGAGAGCCGGAGATGAGGGTTCTGTCCTCTTACGTGACTTTTACCTTTTTTTTAAATAAATTTAATATATTAGTCTCGTTATAAGTTTTATGCAGAATTATGAATTCTGCATCTTTGAACTTTTTGATATTTTCCTAATAAATTCCATTTACATTTTCGAATTTTTCGTAATAATTTACATTTTTTTTTCTTTTTTTTTTGTGCAGTTTTGAAATTAATATTTCACGAAATTCCAAACTAATTTATGTCTAGATTTTGTTTATTTTTTTATTATTATTTACACTTTATATTTTAATAACCGTTCTAAAATAATACTTTTTTTTAACTTTATGAAATTTTAAATAAAATTTTGTATTCTTTTATAATTTATACAAAATATGTTTTATTTCAAATCTTCTAAAGGTATGTATGATTAGGTAATTTCAACAACATATCTTGAAAGGAGTAATAAAATATTAAAACAATAACGCTTATATCCAAGTTTTAGCCAGTTATATATATATATATATATATATATATATATATATTGTTATTTAAATACATTTAACTGCAAAGTTCAAACTCAACATCATTTTTGATTTGCACAAATAAAAAATAATATATTACAATTAATTTTTTAAAATTTTAACAAGTCGATGCCATACAAAAAAATTCAACTAGAAATGAAAAATCGTTTGTAAATTACAACAGCTATAAAAAATACCTAAAAAAAATCGTCTGCAATGACTTTTACGGTAATTAATATCAGAATAAATAAAATTTTCTTTTTATCCATTTCGTATAATCCTTTGCAGACAATTACCACGTTTTGAAATAATTTCTTTTCCAAATTTAATGCATTTTTTAATATTTATCACAATTTAAGTATTTTTAAAGACAATTACCGCGTTTGAAATAATTTCTTTTCCAAATTTAATGCATTTTTAAACATATTTATCACAATTTAAGTATTTAAAGAATATATAATATGCTAATTTATACATTCTTCCAGTATTGTTAAAACAATTTACGTAAAGAATATATTTAAAGGCGATTTTGAATGCGGAATTTGTTTAGAATATTTTTGCGTTATGTATCACACAATTAGTTCCATATTTAATAAACTAAAAATGTCGATGTCGGTAATGATAAATATTTTAGTATTTCAGCAGTTAACATATTTCAATATATTTAGAACAAATCAAATATTAAAAGGATCCATTATTTTGTTAATTTTTTCTTAATCATTTAAAAAAATTTTAAATAGAAAATGCAGCTAAAAAAATACATTATTTCATAAATACGATAAATAAATAATTAAATATACATAAATGTAAACAAGAATCATTTTAAAAAGACGAGATATCAAGACTTAAAATAGTTTGGATTTTCAACAACAGAAATATTAGAATAAAAATTGCGCAAAAACTATAAATATTCACGAAAAATTCGAAAATGTAAATGGAATTTTTAGGAAAATATCAAAAAGTTCAAAGATGCAGAATTCATAAATCTGCATAAAACTTATAACACGGAAAGCATATAAAATTTATTAAAAAAAGGTAAAAGTCACATGAGAGGACAGAATCCTCATCTCCGGCTTTCAAATCGCGCACGCTAGCACAGAGCCACGAAGACCTCGTTTAAGATTGCGAACTAATGGGTATTTGAAATGCATGCTGAACTTTAACCCGAAATTTCTCGAAAACTAAAGCCCATTTGAAGGAAACCTTTGACCTGAATAGTTAGGGGCATGGCCCCTACAACATACTTTAAAATCATCAAAATCTGTGCGCATCATGTTTGGCGGTCTCCTTGTTAGACGTCATCTTTCACCTTATTAAACGATGACGTTTTATTAAAATATTCTGGAAGTGTTGGAAAGTTCCATAATCTATGCTTTTCGCATGATTTTTCATTCTCGTTTATTAGGTGCGTTCGTTATTATATAAATACGTAGCACCTATAGTCGTCGTCTGGTCCGTCCGTCCGTCTGTCCGCATATAACAGCGCAAAAACTATCCAACCGAATGGTTTGAAATTTAATGTATATTATCGTTGTAGAAATTTGTCGAGTCATTTCAAATTTTATGAAAATCGAATCGAAACTTAACAAGAACGAAAAATCATGCGTCAAGCATAGATTATGTAGCACTTTCCAACGCTTCTAAAATAATTTTACAAATCATTACCGTTTAATAAGCTGAAAGATGACATCTAAGTAAACAATTTGGAAAACGCATAACATATTTAAAAACGTAATTTCAGGAATTTTCAATATATACAATATTCGGAAAAATATCCGAATACTTTCATGTAGCCCTGTATATGATCTATAGATTTGTATATATACATAGGATGCTAAATTTTAGTTTAGTTAGGAAACGCGTAGCACCGTTTAAATTCTCCTTCTGGAGTTTCTGTCAATAAACGGAAATGTGTTCCCGAATTTTACAGAATTTATACACACCACGTAATAGACAAAAAGCTAGTTAAGATTAAAATCGCGTTTAGTAACTTAAAACGCACTTCCAGGAATTATTGTTAACAGACAGTAGAGAATTCTTTTGTGTGTCCCTGTAAATGAACGATGACTGCTATACACACACTATTCTGTAGTAAGCCTCTTGTAATGCACCTTAGTAATATACAGTGTCTCACAAAAGTGATGGGACACTTGTGCTTTATAAAAAGAAACTGCAATAAAATAAATAAACAAACATGTGCAAAAATTTTTTGGGTGTGTTTCATATTTAAAGTTAGTAACAATTATTACATAACATACATTTTGTCAAAATATTAAAATATTAATTTAGTAAAAATACAATTGTTCAGAACGGAGCAAAAAATGGCTCACATAAGTGATGGGACACTTACTTTTCCATCAAATATTTATCCACAAATTTTACTTTTTAAAAGGTTTTAATATTTTGTTGGATTTCCTTTTACTTTTAAAACATGATTTAATCTTTTTGGGATGGATTCGACTATTTTTTTTGTGATTTCTGGAGTGATTTTACCCCATTCTTCTTGAAGCACCGATTTTAGTTGTTGTTTTGAAGAAATGGTGTGTTTGCGAATTCTTGATTCCAATTCTTGCCAAATATTCTCTATGGGATTTAAGTCTGGAGATTGTGGTGGTGTTTTTATTATTTCAGGACAGTTATATAGCAGCCAGAGTCTAACGTTCAGAGCAGTGTGCTTGGGGTCATTGTCCTGGTAGAATTTAAAATCGTTATGAAGGTTCAATTTTCGTGCTGAAGATTTCAAATTTTGCTTTAAAATATCAATATACTTGTACTGATCCATTATACTGTCAATAAAAACAAAATTACCAACTCCAGCGGACGACATACACCCCCATACCATAACTCCTCCTCCACCATGTTTTACTGTTGGTACCAAGTTCTGTTTGCGAAGTTCTTCCCTGGGTTTTCTCCACACCAAGATTCTACCGTCAGAACCAAATATATTAAATTTACTCTCATCAGCAAATATAACTTTATTCCAGTAATCAGAATTCTTATTTATGTTGGATTTTGCGAAAGCTAGTCTGAGTTTTCTATTCTTTTCACTTACGAAGAATTTTTTCCTAGCTACTCTACCGTGATATCCAGCAGATCGAATTACCCTTCTAATAGTTTCAGGATTAACAATTATTCCATATAATGCTTGTAAATCAGCAGCAACTTTTGAAGCACTAATTCTTGGATTTTTTTTAATATTTCGAACGATAATTTGCTTTATTCCATTGGATAGCTTTGATGGTCAGCCAGGTCTTCTTTTATCCTGAATCATATGATTCTTTTTATATCGTTTAATGATATTGAAAACTGTTGAACGACTCAAGTTAACTGTTTCAGCAGTTTTTCTAATAGATTTTCCACGTTCAATATGCAAATTAATAACTAATTTTCGAATTTCAGGCGAAGTTTCTTTTCGTTTAGCATTCATGACTACACAGAGCTAAAAAACACAAAAATTCCAAAACAAACTGGAGAGAAATACTGCAGACGATTTTATAAATTATTGCCAATTGCTTTTAAGTAAAAATAAAACCCCAAAAAATATTTTTATTGCTTATTTCAGGCGATTTTTGTTGCATATATAATGGTGTCCCATCACTTATGTGAGCTATTTTTTGCTCCGTTCTAAACATTTGTATTTTTATTAAATTAATATTTTAATATTTTGACAAAATGTATGTTATGTAATAATCTTTACTAAATTTAAGTATGAAACACACCCACAAAAAAAATGTGTACATGTTTTTTTAATTTATTTGATTAGTTTCCTTTTGTAAAGCACAAGTGTCCCATCACTTATGTGAGACACCAGTGTCTCACAAAAGTGATGGGACACTTGTGCTTTATAAAAAGAAACTGCAATAAAATAAATAAACAAACATGTGCAAAAATTTTTTGGGTGTGTTTCATATTTAAAGTTAGTAACAATTATTACATAACATACATTTTGTCAAAATATTAAAATATTAATTTAGTAAAAATACAATTGTTCAGAACGGAGCAAAAAATGGCTCACATAAGTGATGGGACACTTACTTTTCCATCAAATATTTATCCACAAATTTTACTTTTTAAAAGGTTTTAATATTTTGTTGGATTTCCTTTTACTTTTAAAACATGATTTAATCTTTTTGGGATGGATTCGACTATTTTTTTTGTGATTTCTGGAGTGATTTTACCCCATTCTTCTTGAAGCACCGATTTTAGTTGTTGTTTTGAAGAAATGGTGTGTTTGCGAATTCTTGATTCCAATTCTTGCCAAATATTCTCTATGGGATTTAAGTCTGGAGATTGTGGTGGTGTTTTTATTATTTCAGGACAGTTATATAGCAGCCAGAGTCTAACGTTCAGAGCAGTGTGCTTGGGGTCATTGTCCTGGTAGAATTTAAAATCGTTATGAAGGTTCAATTTTCGTGCTGAAGATTTCAAATTTTGCTTTAAAATATCAATATACTTGTACTGATCCATTATACTGTCAATAAAAACAAAATTACCAACTCCAGCGGACGACATACACCCCCATACCATAACTCCTCCTCCACCATGTTTTACTGTTGGTACCAAGTTCTGTTTGCGAAGTTCTTCCCTGGGTTTTCTCCACACCAAGATTCTACCGTCAGAACCAAATATATTAAATTTACTCTCATCAGCAAATATAACTTTATTCCAGTAATCAGAATTCTTATTTATGTTGGATTTTGCGAAAGCTAGTCTGAGTTTTCTATTCTTTTCACTTACGAAGAATTTTTTCCTAGCTACTCTACCGTGATATCCAGCAGATCGAATTACCCTTCTAATAGTTTCAGGATTAACAATTATTCCATATAATGCTTGTAAATCAGCAGCAACTTTTGAAGCACTAATTCTTGGATTTTTTTTAATATTTCGAACGATAATTTGCTTTATTCCATTGGATAGCTTTGATGGTCAGCCAGGTCTTCTTTTATCCTGAATCATATGATTCTTTTTATATCGTTTAATGATATTGAAAACTGTTGAACGACTCAAGTTAACTGTTTCAGCAGTTTTTCTAATAGATTTTCCACGTTCAATATGCAAATTAATAACTAATTTTCGAATTTCAGGCGAAGTTTCTTTTCGTTTAGCATTCATGACTACACAGAGCTAAAAAACACAAAAATTCCAAAACAAACTGGAGAGAAATACTGCAGACGATTTTATAAATTATTGCCAATTGCTTTTAAGTAAAAATAAAACCCCAAAAAATATTTTTATTGCTTATTTCAGGCGATTTTTGTTGCATATATAATGGTGTCCCATCACTTATGTGAGCTATTTTTTGCTCCGTTCTAAACATTTGTATTTTTATTAAATTAATATTTTAATATTTTGACAAAATGTATGTTATGTAATAATCTTTACTAAATTTAAGTATGAAACACACCCACAAAAAAATGTGTACATGTTTTTTTAATTTATTTGATTAGTTTCCTTTTGTAAAGCACAAGTGTCCCATCACTTATGTGAGACACTGTATATAAACTTCAATGCGTTTAAAATAGTGGAACATTATTTAAATAAGCCGCAGACGATTTTTCTCCATAGACGTAATGTAACGGAATTATTTTGACTGTCCCTGTAAAGTAACTCTAAGTGCTATACACCTACTATTCCATATTAAGCTTCTTTTAATGCATCTTAGTGATCTATATAAATTTCAATGCGTTTACAATAGTGAAACATTTTTAAAATAAACCGCAAATGATTTTTCCCCATAGACCGCAATGTAACGGAATTCTTTTGAGTGTCCCTGTAAGAAAACTATAAGTGAAACACTTCAGTTGAAATAGGGAACGTGCCATAGATAACGACAATAACATATAAAAATTGCAGAGCAATCCGAGCAAATTTACGGGAGTTAGAGCACGGACAGACGGCCATACGGCCAGACGGCCAGACAAACCGAAGTCATAAGCACTTTTCAACTAGGTTGGAAAGTGCTAAAAAGAAATTAATAAAAGTTTTCTTCTTTCTATTAAATCCTATCATAGGTAATCTATATAATAAAAGCGCAAGTCCTGTCTCTGGGAAAAACAAATACGAGCAAATCACTTCTTTTTTCATATGCCAGGCGACCATTTTTATTAAAAATTATTTTTTCGAATAAAATTGCATAAAAGTTACATTTTTAGAAAGATCGTTGAAAAAATTGTTTGTTCGAGAGATGAGTTACATTAAAAAATGTATAGATTCTGAGATAACAATAGTTGAAACTACGTTAACAGCTGAATATCTCAATCCATTAGAACAGAAGATTCGTTCATTATTGAGTCATAAAAATATTATACCATGGACGTAATCATTCGCAAAGCAAAATCTCCAGGGTGAATTTTACAGTGCTGTGTCGTGTAGAAAATAAATTCGCATTTGTAAACGTAGCATACGTAATAAGGAAAAAAAAAGTCATGCTCATTTCGCTCATAGCAGACGATATAATTCATTTCACTGAAACAATAAGGATGATTTTTTTACATTGTGAAATTATTTATAAAACGAACCACCTCCTATGTCACGTTTAACGTACAATTTCCAACTTGTTCGTTTTTGTTTTTCTTTGCATGTGTCTATGGAAAGTGGTTGTTTACTAGCCATATTAAAAACCTAACGGTTGGTAGCCTTACTTGATAGAACCTGATTGTACAGAAGAGAGAACATCATTAAATCATTAAAGGGGCGGTGGGAGGGGGATATCCATTTCCTGTTTATTCCCGAATATCAGGAGAAGTAAATAAATTGATTATTGATCCTGGTTACTCGTGTAGTTGTGAGAGGTCAATCAATGTCTCATCTTGACACTATTTCTATATGCTTTTGGAATTTATTGCAAAACAAATATTTATGTGTGTCGATAAAAGTACTACTAAAAATTAAAAATTTAGCCAACAATTATGTACTGTAGGCTTTGGTTAGCCGTGAAAAATATTTTAAACAAATAGTGGTAGTCATGCGTTAGTGCAAGTTCTTTAGAAAATGTTGATAACATTCCTTTTCTGGAAAACAAAATTGAGTCAGATAAGTTCTTGAAGTTTTGAAAACTTTAATTAAAAAGGAATAGAAATACAGGATTAAAATAGGAAGGTGTCCTGGCATAATAAATGTGGCGAAAGAACACGAATCATGAGATATCCGCAGGGCCCGACTAGCAAGTTTTTGTGCCCAGGGCACTTTCAATTTTTCGCGCTCCCTTAGATTGGTGGATTTACTGATACTAGTTTTTTTTTATTTAATTATTTACATATTGCACGCTTATTCGAAGAGTGTCAACTCAAAAAATTTAGTTTTCCGGAAAATTGAAAAACGGTTCCAGGAATAAAAATAAAACATTTTTTCTATTATTTATTGAAATGTGCTTTTAACCATAGATTGAGATATATTTTGTCATTTATCATATTAATACCTCAAAAATAACATTTTTTCAGTTGTGTCACTTTTCGAATAAATGTGCAATATGATAAAATTGAATGACTTGATAAATACAGTACATCAATTACTAGAAAACAATGATAAGAAGTCTACTTATTAATGATGTTATTGATATTAAATGATAAAACCAAACTGATACTGAGTGCAAACAAAAGTCCTAAAAGAATTAAAAATGTTGCCACAATTATGATTTATTTTAATGGAAATTTAGATGAAATTATGAAAAATTTCGTGCCCAGGGCATGGGCCTCAGGTGCCCGTGCGATAGTCAGGGCCTGGCTATCCGTCAATAAGAACACTGAAAAAAAAAAAAAAAAAAAAAAAAAAAAGCTACTGCGTATGCGCGGAAATAGATAACAAAATAGAAAACAGCTTATCTTTGTCACGTGACACATCAGAGTGTTGGAAATATTGCAGTCTGTTTCTTTCGTTGGCTGCAATATTTTATTTAGAAAAAAAAAAAATCCAGTAAACATTTATTTTTTAAATGCTAAAATAGAAATTGTTTTGACTTTTACTGAAAAAAAAAATTATTTGATTTTTATTGCTTAACATTTATTATTATTAGAGATACAAGTTGAGAAAGTTTGGCTGTTATTTTTGCATAATGATATACGAGCAGGGAAGACCGAGCTATGCTCGGTCAAAATTAAATTTGAGTTCAAATATCATGACCCATGACCAAAAATGATCCACTAATTGAATTTTCTCGAACATGTGACTTAACCCAACAGTCTTCTTGTGTCCGAAAACCATAGGATGCAAAATTTAGTGTAAATTGAGCCGCTTTTTAGATCTTGACCCACAATGACCCAGAAATGACCCACTAATCGAATTTTGTCGGACATGTGATCTAGCCCAATGATTTTATCGTACTCGAAACTCGTAGGACACAAAATTTAATCAAAATCATTAGAGCCGTTTTTTAGATAAAATTAATTTGACCCGCGTTGATCCAAAAATGAAACACTAATCGAAAGTTCTCGAACATGTGACCCAACCCAATAGTCTTCTCGTGCCCGAAAATGGTCGGATACAAAATTTCGTCAAAATCGTTTGAACCGTTTTTTAGATACAATTAGCTAGACCATGACCCAAAATGACCCACTAATCGAATTTTCTCGAACATGTGACCCAGCCCAATGGTTTTCTGGTGCCCCAAAACGGTAGGATACGAAATTTCGTCAAAATCGTTAGAGCCGTTTTTAAGATAAAATTTGCATATATATATGTATATATATATATAACCACACACAAGATTTGCTCGTATTAGAATATATGATGAGTAAAGTAACGTCATTTTACAGTTTCCCGTATACGCCTTTTTAAGTACTTTTGATTTGTTGAGTATACAGGAGCAAAAAATGTATTTGCACACCAGGTGAATTTGTTGTGTCACACATAAATAAATACAAAATGAACTAACGAATGAAAAATATAACATATATATTCGCAAAACAAATAAACATATTTCATATTTTACTTGATATTTATATTTAAAAATAATAAAATATTAAAAAAAGTAACATTTGGGATGCCCGAAAAGTATTTGTACACAAGCAGTGAGAATAAAACAGTAACTATTTAAAAGTAAAAAATAGTACTACTAGTATTTAGTATGCATGCTCTTTGCTTCAACTACAGAGTGCAACCATCTGGGCATTGATTCGATCAATTTGTGACACATTTCGCTGCTGATTTTTAGTCATTCTTCCGTATAAAAGCTTGCTTAAGATCAGCTTTGTCAGAAACTTTCTTTTTCCGTACTTACATATCCAAAATATGCCATAAATTTTCAATAGGATTAAGGTCTGATGCTTGTGGTGGCGTTTGCAATCGATTTTTTTACATTGTACAGCAACCATAACCTAGTAATGTTCGCCGTGTGTTTGGGATCATTAACTTGTTGAAAATAATATGAATCAGCAATTTCCAATCTCAGAGCACTATTAAATAAATTATCTCGCAATATACTAGTATATTGTTTGCATTCACATTGCCTTGGTTTTTTATTTGAAGGGACGTATTTGGCTTTCGCCACACACATCTGAGCCGAAAACATTAAACTTACTTTCATCGGAAAAAAATAACATTTTTCCAAAACTCTGATGGTTTGCCGGCATAAGCTTTGGCAAAAGCAAGTCTTTTTGTTTTTTAGCTTATTTGTTTTACTGATAAATGTTTTTTTTTAGAGCTTTTTCTCGAATATTTGCATTATGAAGGATATTTCTAATACTTTGTGGTTTAATTATTGTTTACGGACATGAGCATCCAATTCTCGAGCTTACAGTCCCGTACAGAGGGGGGTAGAGCCAGTACAAATTACCGGGGCCCGGCTCTCTTGTGGGGCCCGAGTTTGGTCCTGATTTTTAAATAAATCACCACGATGTCAGACTCTTATTTTTTACTTTAAAATGTTAAATGAAAATAACTAACAAATAATAAAGTTCAAAGTCCAAATTTGCTGCTAGAAGCCTGTACTCCTATACATGTATGACACTTTTGGCAGTCAGGCGTTTTATGTTCGAAAAACAGTTCACCTTTTGCTAAAAAGCAGTAGAACGCACGTAGCAAAGATGCAGGCGTTACGCAATCGGCGCCGCTGAAATTTAAACAACCATTTCTCAAGTAATTAATATTCTATAATAAATATCCCCAGTACTATCAAGCTTTTTAGTTCATTATTTCTGTAGTTTTTATTATCCAAAAGACTCAGTGGTTAGATGCTCCTTTTTCATTCAATTGTAACGTAAGTTAACTAATGAGCCTTCAAGAAAGAGAAAGAGAAAGAGAAAATTTGCAATTGCAGGTAAATAATACTTTCTATCCAATATATTTGAATTTAAGGAGTCAATTACCTTTAAAATGTCATAAATCAACCAGTGTTTAAAGAGTGTTAATTTAAACTATTTGACTCACGCGTGCGAAACTTTAAAGGAATATTTTAAATATTTATATTTATTTCTTTTAAGTCAAATAGTCTTAAACACATAAATATTATAGTACTAAATTAGTTTTAAGTCAAATATTTCAGTGTAATTGATGTTGTTGGCAACTGCTATAATGAAAAATGTTTAAATTTGATAGGAAATGGATGTTACATTGTTGGTTTTTTATTAATTGAAAATTAACTGTACTTTATTTTGATTCCGGATTACTTTAGTTGCCGAGTTTGAACTTGGCTCGACACCTGTGCCTATAATTGCACGATTCTCGCTTCTAAACTGCAGATTTGTATAGAAAGACATGCAGACAAATTTTCATTTTTATATATTACTTTGGTCAGCTTTTATAGAAAACGTTCCACATGATTGTAATTTGTCTGTATGACAATTATTATTACTATTTCTCTAACTTTTGAAAAAATGCTCAGATCGTTGAAAAATATTGAATGTTTTATATCTAAAATGTCTTTTGCGACAAAAATAGTTTCGGCGGTATTATTAAAAATTATTAGTAAATGAATATATATATATATATATATATATATATATTTTTTTTTTTCCCCTTCAAAACGATTATAACTTCTGAACATTAAAGAAAACAAGCTAGATGGAAGTTAGCCTTGTATAAATCTTGTCTTAGTACATTTTTAGCCTTATAGCAGCAGTAGAAAGCTTTATTTTAAGTCAAAATGTTATCTGGGACGTCCCTTACGAAAATAGTTCATAGAGCTATATAGAACTCTATAGAATTTTTTACAAGTTCTATAGAATAGCCATTCTATAGAAAACTATTTCTATAGAGTTTTAAAGAGTTCTATAGAATACTTTTTCTAAAGAAAATGTTTCTATAGAATTTTTTTTTATAGAACAGTTTTTCTATAGGGTACTATACATCCTATAGAATTATATTTTATAGATTTTTTTTTTATTAAAAAAAGTATTTCTTGTTCTTTTAAAATTTATGTCTATAGTAATTTATTTATAACTATATATTAAAATTAAAAAATAATAATTAATTTTGTAATACATCAGTTTAGTATATAATTGTACTCCATAGATTTAATATGATTATATATATACAGGATTGACCACTTAATATTCCAAATTAAATAGGGTTTCGTGCTATGAAATAATTTTTTACTGATAATTATATTAGTTTAAGAAAATATCAATTAATTTTATAAATAGAAAATATCGATTCATTACTAAAATCGTAATATAATACAACTGTCCGTATGATAATTAATATGCTAATACAATAAATGCGCGTTATGTGCTACGTTTGACGTCAATTTCTAATCCGAAAATAAAAAAATTCGCAAATTCAAAATTCAAAATCAATAGGTTGTTACCAAAATACTACGGAATCGAGCCCAAGTTACAGAACATCGCTGAAAACTATTTATGATATAGAATCATATATATTTTGCGTTTTACTCTAAAATTTAATTTTTCTATCTTAAAGTTTCTCTATGTGAATTAATTTCTGTATTCAAAATCTTTTTATTCTTTAATCCGAAAAACAATCATTTCTTCCTAGCTAAAATTGTTCCCAGATACTTCTTCGTAACATTAAATGTACGTTACTCTCATGCTGTTTCAATTCGAATATTAATGTACTACAGATGACCATGTTGTTTTGTCTTTCTTCGTATCTTGTGTTAAATGCAGGCACCGTTTTCATAATTTGACTGCTGCAAAAATATGCACTATAAACTCTTTTCGTTAGATTATAATAACACATGCCTAACTTTCCCAAAACAATGCTCTGGTGTACGTTAAAAATCACAAAAATTGATGTTCCGCCAAATTATGGCATCCTTTCATTTCTTATTCAAAAAATCTCAATATTGGATTATTGCTAACTGTCAAAAAGTTTGACGGTTCATGCCTGGCTAGAAATGTAACGATTGGCATGTTACATCTAATGTGTTGGCGATAATGAATCTGAAAAATTAGATCAGATCTTCTCTTGTTTTTGTCGGATAAACATGTAATTTTTGGTAGAATAAGCGAAGGCCACCCTCTCTGTTTTCTTGTGTCGATGTTGTGCTGGTATAAATAAAAAGAATTCCATGGATTACAAGATTTGTTTTCATCTAATGCCTCTTGTGTGGATTATTTTTTCAGGAAACGGACTGAATTGCGGTGCATCCAATGTGCTACTATACCACGGCAATGTTTTTTAAAAATGTCCATTTGAATATATCAGGACTTCACACCATACTATTTTTTTTTTTTAAATTTAAAATTCTAACAGATTCTTTACACTTAATATATATGTACTAAAAAGGAATGGCGCATCTAGTTTGTCGAGAATTAAATAAAAATCATGCACTCATGACATCATAATTCACTTTTATATTTTAACAAAATAATAAGGCTATACTATAATTTGTGACTGGTGCTTACAGTCAGTATACATACGTCAGGACACATTGCCGTTATCATTATCTTTTTATGCGTGAAGGTTTCGCTATATGGTACTCCATTGTAAAATTTGGTAATTTTTTTAATTCAGTATTTAGAAAACGGCATAATCATTAGATTTAAAATTTATATCAAGAAAAATACAAATTTTTACCTTTCTAACGCAGTTTGTCTAACAATTTTGTGACAAATACTTTTCGAGCTAGTAATTTTTTCAGTAACTTCAAATGTTTAATTTTCCGAGATTAATCTGTGGCAACGATTAGCGAAAAATCCCAGTCGTCAGTAACACATAGCTTTTTATTAAAGAGGATAATTTAATTCAATTCTAATACACTGTGATTAAATTGTCAATGTTATATTATATCAGTCAAACTACTGAATTAAATTATGGTTAATTAATTTGTTAGTTAATTTTATAATCACTTATTAATTTGCTGTTAAATTTATAAAACCATCCATCTAATTTAATAAATTTTATTCACTAATAATATTGTAATTTTTATTCAAATATTTTAATCTGAAATATAAATATTTAAACAATTGTTTCAGAAACATTTTTACAAGACTATTATGATTGGGAATGCAAATCACAAAAGAAATAAAGTTGAAATAGTGTAATAAGAGTTCACAAACAGTCAATGGTTGTGCCATGCTGAAAGTACTCGTTCTTCGTCCGATCATTGAAATCAATCAGTACCGAGAGTGGTTAGTACTTGGGAGGGTGACTGCCTGGGTTCCATATATAAAATTCTATACATATTTTTATAGAAGCTCTATATTTTTTCTATAGATATTTTTATAGAAGCTGTATATTTTTTCTATAGATGTTATATAGAAGCTCTATAGACATTTCTATTGAACTTCTACAGATATTTCTATAGCTTTCGGTTAAACAAGCTTATAAAAAAACGGGCCATAATTCTATAGGATTCTATAATGCGTTTTCTATAAATATTTTTTATAGAATTCTATAAGAAATTTTTGCAAGGGGTGCTTAAATGCGTTTTTAGGTATGAAATTTTACTGTCTGGAAATCGAATAATGAATATATTTTTTCTACAATGGTACTTCCTAGTACCATTTATGTCATATCATTAAGTCATCTACCACTAATATTAACAGTTCGAAAAGGAAAGTTACTTTTTTTGCAGGAGCGCCATTTGGGGGATGCTAAAGGGCAGGGGGGGCAATTGCCCCCCCCCCCCCTCCCAACGAATTTGATATTTTAAAGTGTATCAATTGACACAGATCAGTTTTTTTAGCCAAAATAGTATGTCCTATTTGATTAAAATAGAAACGTTAGTATTAAATAAACTCTTGAAGCACATAAATTAACAAATATCAATGATGTTTCCTAAAGTCTTGTTATTGCAACTTTCTCAAAGTGAAGCATATTTATCAATAATAAGTATCTTAACTAATTTTATAAACAAGTGTGATAATAAAACTATATCTATTGCTTCTCAACTGTGCGCAAAAAGATAAAAAAAAAAAATGTTTGCTAACCCCCTACCCTCAAAAATGTTTTAAAATGGCGCCTCTGTTTTAATGAAATGGATGATTTCAAACGAGCGGACAGGAATCAGGTGGAAAGTTGAATAAAGCAATATGTTAAGGTTTCGCAGTTTATTGCTTTCATACTCTTGAACCTTTTCAGTCAAAATTAATTGATAAATTCAATTAAAATTTAATATTTTCAATATTTTAGATTTCTAATAAGCTGTAATACTGTAAAAGAAAAATAATAAAATTGTAAGCAAATACCATATAGATTTTCTAAAAAAGTACTATTCAAAAAATTTATTTTCTAATACAGTAAAGTTTGACACAAACGGAAAAAAAAATCATGATCCGACCCCAAAAATACTATGCGTTTATACCTTCTAAAATGAAAAAAGCTGTCTAAAACGGAAATTTTTTTCTGTCGTTTGAGTTTTGGCCTGCGCAGGTTTTACTGTATCAGATTTATGGTAGGGGGCCCACATTGGAGTTATTAGCGGGGCCCATGGTCTTTCTGTACGGCCCCACTCGAGCACTTAAAGGCGTTTTCGTAGATTCCTTTATGATGACCCTCCTTTGCTTTGCATTTAATTTACCTTTATTGAACGTCGCGTCGTACCAGTCTCTTTTTTCTTCTTTTCAGCGCCATGGCAACAGAAACTGTCAAAATCTCTATTCCAGTTATCATATGCAGGGCCGTGCTTACGGGGGGCGAGCCGGACACTTGCCCAGGGCCGTCAAAATTTGGGGGCCGCCAAAAATTTGATCTTGCTTTTACATTTTCATGTATATTCTTTCTAAATAATATATTAATAAATGTTTTACGAGTTGCTAATTTGTAAATTTTCTAAAAATGCTTGTTTCTTGAGCAGGTACTTGGCCTATTTTAATTTTTTAAATATTCTGTAATCTTCTGCAATTTCTGTAACTTTTACTTATTATATACTTTACGGTATTGCCCATTACTGAAATCTAATTTATTGGAGTCTGGTAACTTAACTAGTTTCGCAAGTGTTTTAGTATTTATAAATCTGTAATCTGTCGATTTCGCACTGGATTTTCACATTGTCAATTCTCACAGCTGGATATCCGAAGTTATGAATGTTTTTTCCAGATGTAACGTAAATACTAGCCATGGCCGACGCCCCACCCTTGCTTTTAGGAAGGCTTACACCCAAGGAATACCTCCCATTAGGCCTTTATCCTTCGCGTAGATAATGTGAGTTAAAAAAATCAACCATAACCTACCGAATTCAATTTTTATTAAGTTATGAACTACTACTCTAAAGAACTTGCAATTACCTAATATAAATATTTCTTAGTGCTTCTAATAAAGAATATACCGAATACATCAGTTTCGAAAATCTAAAATTTTTCAGCTCGATAATCTGCAAATTTTCTGTCAACAATTCGCAAATTTTTCTCTGTTTAATTTGCCGATCTATCTATGTTAAATTTGTCGACTGAAGCTTGAGTGGGGGGTTGTGACACCTCCTCTTCTACACACACATTCCTTAGGACCAACCCCGATTACTCCTCGGACGAATTCTAGCACCTAGAAGATATCATTTGCATGTCGTAGCTAAAATTAACATGTTGTTTTGAGTGATTTTATTTTATTTTTAATGTACTCATCTTCTATTAATCATTTACATATAAATAAATTCTAGTCTATATAGCTGAAGATTAAATTTGAAACTCTTGCTCTTCAAAACAAAACAGAATTGTTCTTCGTATGCAATGTACCAGGTAAGCTGGATATGAATCGCAGAATTTCAATTGTTTTATTCTTAAATAACACAAAATCCTATTAAAATTAAATGTTTCACATAAACAAAAATAATTAAATATGATTCGTACTCTGTCGACGCTAGTTTAACAGTTATCTTTTGGCTAACTTTTATTTCCCGTCAGAACAGCATAAAACATGTGGCATGTAGGGTAATTTCTCGAAAAAAGCAAATATTCTTTTTTTATGTATTTATTTAAATTTAATATTTTCCTTGGAAAAACTTTCAGTGTTCCCAAATTGCTTAATTTTTTTTTTTAAGAAGGCCTGATTTTAAGATAGACACTGAACAAGAGTTAATATTTAAAAACTTATTTTAAAGGCAAGGTGTTTCAACTTGTAGAAAAGCGGAAAAAAGGATACGCAAAGAGGAAATGAGTTGGGAACCACTGCTGTAGACGTAAGTATATACATTTTAGCATGCGGATATGAATTTTAAATTAAATCATGTGCGAGAAGGGATTTCTTAAAGTGGGAACTGCACGGATTGTACACAATATTTTCTCATCAGCACATCGCTCTAAACGGGTTATTTGTTCGTGCATTATTTTATCATTGACAACATTTTTAGATCCAATTTCTCTTTCAGGTTCTAATGATGCTAAAAGTAGGAATTGGTAGTAAAAATGAATATGGTTATTGTAAACGGAAAAGAAAGCAACAGGGAAAATAATTTTTTAAATCACAGCAGGAAGCTGAAACACTTTCGCATGAATTTTGTTATAGATAATGCAGAAGAAGAGTCAGAAATTGAACAGACTTTACAATAAGATACTTAAACTTCCAGTCATACTTTACAGTGAGATCCGTCAAATTCCAGTCAAGTTTCACAGTCAGATCGATCAGTTTTTGACGATTTCGCTGAGAAATCACCACTTTAGAAAAATTCAAAACAATTTCTGCTTCCGTTGAAAAAGCAAAATTCAATCCAAGTAATATTGGATTATGGAAGCCAAATTTTAATGATCAATGGGGAAAATTTACAGTAAAATATGATGCTGTTCGTGGGAAATCGTCATCTTTCGGATAATTTTACATGCGAAAAATGCCAAATCAATAAGCTCTTGATCGTCGTTGGCTATCGTATTCAAAAGGTTTGGACACCACATTCTGCTTTTGTTACATATTATTCAGCAACCCAGATATTAAACTTTATAAACGGAGATATAACAATTGGAAACACCTACCAGAGTCCATTATGCATCTCATGAAACTTAAACAAAGCATTTAGGGAGCTTTCACTCTTTGGATTGAAATGGAAAATCGGTTGCGAGTTTCTCGAATCATCGATTTCGCTGTTAAAAAATCTATGGATATTGAAAGAGAACATTGGCTTGAAGTTTTTGAAAGACTGCTATTGGTAGTTCAGTTTCTATCTCAGAGAAATTTGCCTTTCCGTGGTTCAAGTAAAAAAAGGTATTATTCGAAAAAGAGTAACTTTCTGGGACTGGTTGAATTAATTTCGACCCAATGTTGCTTGAACATTTGCGTCGTGTTTCTAAGGAGTAAATTAAAGACCATTACCTTGGAAACAGGATTCAGAATGAATTTATTCAGCTGATAAGTGAAAATATTTTGGAAGCTATTTTCTCTTCAGTTAAAAGATCAAAATATTTTTCAGTAAGTTTTCACAGTACTCCAGATATTGGCCTCCAAGATTAAATGACAATAGTTCTTCTATCAGTTAACTTCTGAAAACAATACTGTAGTCGTAGAAATATTTATTTGTTTCTTGACAGTGAACGATAGCACAGGTCTAGGTTTAACGGTATTGTATCTTGTATTGTATATTGTATTTGTAACAAAATTATCTGAGTGAGTTAGGTCAAAATTATCTGAGTGAGTTAATGAAAATTGGCGTGAATAAATATGATAATGGAGCAAATCTGTGTGGTTGTCAGAAAGTCGTTCAAGCTAGAATATTAGAAATAAATTCAAAAGCATATTTTGTTCCATGCGGATCTCACTGCTGGAATTTAGTATTAGAAGATATGGGATAACATCGATTATTGCAAAATTTTTTTTTTTGGAATTATTCAACAGATCAACGCTCTTTTTTCGGCTTCTACTCAAATTTTCATTATTTGAAAAATATGTAGAAAAGTTAACGGTTAAACCCTTGTCTGATACAAGGTAGGGAATGTCGAGTAGAAAGCATTAAGGCTATTTGCTATCGATTTGGGGATGTTTATGATGCGTTAGAAGAAGTTTCTGAAACATAAAATATCAAATGACATGAAAAGTAGGACAGAAGCAGCTTCACTGGCAAAAAAAATTAAAAGCTTTCCATTCCATACGACACTGTGTACCTGGGAAGGCATTTTAGCGGAATTCAATCTTGTTAACAATTGTAATGCAACGTTCTGACATGAAAACCGACCCATGCTTTGCAATTAATAGAGAATATGCTTCAATTTTTAAAAGACTATAAAGAAAGTGCCCGCATAGCATGCACAGTCACTGTGACGTCACTGTGAGTCACGTACGTCACGTCACATCTGTGACCAAAATGACACCACTTTGTAACGTCACACTGTGACCAAAATGTGAACGTCTTGAAGATCTAAAGAAAACTTAAAATAAACATTAGAACATCTTATGGCATGAAGAAAATTACTTTTTGACAGCTTTAAAAATTTTTATGACGTTGCAATGACGTCACTGCAAGTCACATAAGTTACGTAAAACCTATGACCAAAATGCCAACACTCTGTGACTTCACGGTGTGATCGGAGAGAGAATTTGGAAAAAAACTCATAAAATATAGAATTGAATTATGTCATGTACCTAAATCATTAATAAAAACATTGTCACACATTATTTAAATATATTGTATTTCCAAAATAAAATAATAAATAAATATCTGTCTACATATATGAGGCAGATAATTTTTTACAATTTTCATTACCATTTTCATAAAATTTAACAAAATATACTATATAATACACAGGTAAAAATCCTTAAATAGAAATTTAGTAACGTAGGAAAGTTTTGGCGGAAAGTAATTCAGAAATAGATCTCCCATTCTAATAAAACTGTTAGCAATTTAGAGATTTGTTAGCATTTTAAATACAAACATTTAATTTTTTTCCTACCACCGCATGGAACTCATTTGCTAATTTTGTGATACTAAAAATATTTTAAAAATCTCCAATCTCTTATTATTTTGAGGGGCCACTCAACCCAATCATCAGCTTTCTGTTTAAAAAGTGAGGACACCATTTTTGCGAGTTCGACATCGGGGGTGCTCGGGGCGACCGTCGAACGCGTTCAAGATTTTTCTTGTACTGAATAATTAAGGTAGTTAACTGACCTGCTCAACAACGCGAAGCTTTCTGACATAATTTCTGACTCATTTTTAAACGCAAAGGCATAAAATGGGCAGGACTGACTATGGAAGCAATTTGGAATCGAAATGAGTTTTCCATTTTTTGATAAATAAATTACTTATCGAGTTATAAGCAATTCGTGTCACGTGACGACTGGTTTTTCTCTTTTCTTTCACTGTTACGTCGGGTATTTGGTTCAAAACGCTGACTTTGACATTTTTTTCTGAAAGATCTTCTGCTTTTACTAAAAAATGGAAAACGTCTTTCAATTACATAGTTTCTAAATAAAAACACCAGCCAATTTCATGCGTTTCCGAACAAAAACGAATTAAAAATATGTCATAAAGTATATGTCATTCCTATAGCAATTTATTCCAAAACTGGTCAGTGCTTAGTAAGATATCACCTCTGTTAAATATATTGCTCTTTTCAATAGAGTGTAAAAAATGAAAAAATCGTATTTAGGAAATCTGATTGCAGAATTGTATTTATATTTATGTCGTAATTATTTTATAAAGACTATTAAATCCATTTTTATTTAAAATTTATGTTTACTTTGGACGCCTAAAGCAAATGCAACTGATTAAAAAATATATAAAAATTTAAATTTTCACAGCTTATTTCCAAGAATACTAAACTCTCTCATATAAAAACAGAATATTATAGTTTTATTAGAAGTTATTTGTCAGCCATATAAACTATAAAGCATTTGAAATGTCTTTATTTAAACGTTTTCTTTCTATTCTTTTTCTGGAAACACCTGCTAGATGTTACTTTGTGGTAAACATTACTGCGCAGATCATGATCGCAGTTATTGAGGGCAGACGATTATTTTCATTTGCAAATTCGGCGGTTTAGAGTGTGTGGTGTTCTTTTAAGTTTGTGGAAGTATATTGTGGAATTTATACCGTGTAAGTAAATTAACGTTTTAAAGTGAATCATCCATTTTAACCTATCCTTGTGTCTAGCTGGGTGCGTTATTAAGGTCTGCGTGATATTTGATATCTCAGATCTATGAACACACCTATGCTGGACCACTTTGAAAATTAAAGCAGTGGATTTGAGTCTCATTTTTCAATGAAAAGGAAGCAGTCAACGACCATTAAAACTTAATCCCTAGAACTGGTGGTTTTACTTATAGATTAGCAGGTAACTTTTAATGTCTTCGCAGTTTTGTTAATAGTGCATATTTAGTAATGGTACATTAATAAATGGTACATTAATGCATTATTTAAAAGTTAAGATGTTTAAATCTTTTTTTTTAAAATCACTTGTATAAAATTTTATCTTTAATGTTTTAAATCGTTTTAAACAGAGAGTTTGTAAAAAAGCTTAAAGTATTTACTAACAATATATATTTTAAATGTAAAGTGTTATTTATAACGAGGTATTTATTTATATTTTGCGTTTCTCAGTTCAATTTTCATAGTTATTCATTATAATTAAAAACATTGCAATTTTTAAAACTATTAATATTTGATTTACAATTTGAAAATTTCTTAGCTAGTGGAGGTTTCGAGAAATAATTTTCTGCTATATTTGAAATAATTGCGACAATTTAACTCATTACAAATTTAGTTGTCAAGATATGTCAATATTAGGTGCACAAAAATAATGAATATTGATGAAACAATAAAACAGCTATTCAGTTAAGGTAATTTTTCCAGTTGTGTTATCGAATTTTTTTTATAGTAAAAATTGATATTTAAGCTCTGCATTTAGTATTCTATCAAAAACTATAAATGAAATAATTTGTAAAGAAAAAAAAATATATTTTTTTTTCTTTGCGTTTATGATCCTAAGTTTTAAATTTCATTTGCTTCGAAAAATGTTTTATTGCTTGATACAATGTTTATTATTTAATAATATCGCACAATAGGTAGATATATTATTTAAATGGATTCCTAATATAAATTTTTCACAATGCTTATTTAAAAATCTATACTTTTATTTTCATTAAATTTGTAATGAAATCCAAAATAACTAATTTCTGAATTCATTTTTATTCGGAAACACATGAAATTGGCAGGTGTTCTTATTCAGAATATATGCAATAGAATGGCATTTTCCATTTTTGACAGACGATGTTTCAGAAAACACTATCAAAGTCGGTGTTTTGAACCGAATTTCCGACGCGCAGCGTCAGAAACGGAAAAAACGTGACCAAAATTGCTCTTAAGCATTTCATTCATCTAAAAATGGAAAACGCTATTCATTCCAAATCACTTTAATAATCAGGCATGCAAGTGCCATGCGTTTAAAACATTTTTCATAAATATATCAGAAAGTTTCGTGACACTGAGCGAAGGGAAATATAGCAAAGTATACACATTTAAAAACTTCAACACTTAACAGCAAAATAGCATAGTTTTAATTATTGTCAATATTTTTGGTGGTTACATAAAACAAATGGAAGTAGAAGTTAATTTTAAAAGTTGTTATTTGCACAATAGAATTTCATATTATTAAAATATTTAATTTTATTATAATTTTTAATGGATTCATCTATTATTTTTATATTAGTATGCGTTTTTTACATTTATAATTTTCTTGTTTAACGGCTACATTAGCCGGTTTTCCAATCAGATGCAAAGTTTTAATTTGAATACGAGTTGCATAAAAAAAAATGATTGCCGATCCAATCCTTATCGTCGATCTTATCCGTATTTGGTGAAATCTTGTTATCCGAATCTATGCGAAATCATTTATCAGGTTCGGTCGGGTTGTGGGCCTACAGAATTTTTGTTGTTATTGTTGTTGGGTTAGGGTAAGAATACGGGTTGAATGTAAATATAGTTTCAGTCAACCATCATTCATGTTCAAGTTAGACATTCAATTATGTTCAAGAAGTATATAACCGGATTCGTGCATGACTCTAGATCCGAGCCGACATCAGAAATTGTATCGTAACACAATTTCTGATAAAATCTGGTTACTTGGTCGTATGCAAGATTCTATTCCGAACAAGACTTACAGTAAAAACATTATACCCGACTCGGGTCAGATCGGGTTCACGAAAATCAGGCCACACGACAACTAATCCAAATCTATTCTGTAGCCAAACAAATCCAAAAAGATCGATCCGAAGTTTCGGGATTGGATTCGGGTAAAATCTGGTCACCCGACCCGGTGCAGTGTCGTCACAAACGTCACAAACTTGAACCATAAAAAATTTTGATCCGAACAATCCGTATAGGATTCGGGTAAAATCTGGTCACCCTATCCGATGCAGATTCGTCACATTTTTCACATTGAAGTCGCACGGTGACTTCACAAAGTAGTCACATTGTGAGGTCACAGAAAGCCTTGAAAACGGTCATAACGACCTCGCATTTAGGTCACAATGACTTCACATTGACGTCACGACGACGGTCACAAAGTAACAGTGTGACTTCACAGTGACGTCGCCGTGATGTCACCATGCTTTACGGGTGGTTTTTCTAATTCTCAAAAACTAGCTAAAGAGCTAGAGATGAATCCTGGAGCAATGACTTTTCCACCTGTATCATAACTTCGCTGAAAAATATGTAAAACAATCAATTTTCATATGAAGCTGCTGATGAAAAAATACATGATCCGGAAAAGAAATTGGAAATAGTGTTTTTTAATGTCCTCTTTGATCAAGCCACAATGTTAACAAAGGAGTGTTTTTATAAGATGAAAACATTTAATTCAACATTTGGTTTTCTTTTCGACTTAACGCAAATCTATATTATACCTGATGCTGATTTATTAACTAGTTGGATGTGCCAATCCCAAAACTTTCTTTTATCTCATAAATGTTAATATTTCAAAATTCGCTATCGCAGTGCCAATAAAATTAATATTTTTCACCAATCTGTTGTACGTCAGCTGCTTGCAAATCACTGGTTAGTTGGATGAGAAGCACCCGTCACTGCGCGAGCAGCTGATGTGCAACACAACTAAAAATATCGAGAAAATAGCACAAAAAGCGCTATCACAGCTCCCCCTTCCGGATGAATATCCACAAATTCAACAGGGACCTGCTGGCCATAGCCAAAAACATATATGATATTTGGTTCAATTCTATCCATAACGTCATTCACTTTTCGATCACAGAAAGAGACGGCACAGACGGACACACAGACAGGACAGACAGACATTTTGTAAAAACATATTTTTCGGGAATTCTATCCCTTAAAACGTAGATTCATCGAAAATCGGAAGTCGAAAAAATTTGGATTACAATACTTTCTTCTATTATAGATAAAAGAAAGTAAAAAAAGTGCAATGACCTGCACATTTTGATGGATGATTTCAATTCTTTAGAATTACTCACAAAAGCTGCGGAAGCGAAGTTTAGTATATCTGCCCAAGTGCGTGGCAAAAAATCTCATACCATCGTGCTATAGATAACACTTTAAAATAAATTTTAAAATTAATGTATTATATCTGTTTACTTATTATTTATGATACTAAAACTTGGGAATTCATGTGAACTCAAATTTATTCTTATTTCATGAGATATCAAAGTAAACCAAAACCATTAGGATTATTATGAATACTGATGTGCATGGGAAATTTGATTTTTTATTTTAAGTATAATTTTTTTATGATGTATTTTCTACAACTTTTTGTGTTAAAGAGTGCGTACTAATTAACCTTTGTGATATGTTTTGTATAATTTGTACAATATTCAATATTTTATATCTGTTTTAAAATTTTCAGGAAAAAAGGGCGCCAAAATATATTTTGCCCAGGCCGCCAAAGATTTAAGCACGGCCCTGATCATATGATGTGTCCACAAAGAAGTGCAGGACTAGTGTAGTGCGGCACTGATGTGCTAAAAATTTGCATAATGTAACCGTTTAATTGCTTTTTAACTATTGATGTTTCGTTTTAAATAATATTTCGTCATGTGAAAATGCTGTTTTATTTTTTAACGAGTATTATTATTTTTTAAGGTAAAAGTTTGGCAATTTGTGTTTGTTAATTATTTAAATAAAGTAACAGTTAAAACAATTTCGTCACATTTGCTTTCTAGGGTTACTTATGCAAAAAAATTGTGTGTGTGTGTGCAAAAACTTTTTTTGCTCACTGTACGTTGTTGACAGACAGACACTGTAACACACACACACACACAAAGAGAGAGAAAAAAATCATTATGATCAGAAATGGCTTCCTGTAAGTCTCGGTTGGCGTCGGGAACACATTTAAAAAAACAAAACGAAAAAGAACATTGTGTCTAAATTTGAAATAAGGGTTAATCCCCCCCCCCCCCCCACACACACACACACTTCCACACTTTTTAATACCTGCCATTTAATGTAAAACTTGCTCTGTTATCTGTCTTCCCAAAAAGTGTGTTGTCATCTTACATTTTATAGAATTTTCTTTTGCAGGCGAAAAATTGTGACCCGGATATGTTGTGAATTGAGCTGTAAAACCGATTTTTTTTCTTTGTAAGATAAATAAGAAGTTTTGTTATTAAAATAATGTGTGGATGTCAACAGCTCAGAGAAATGATATGCATATATAAAGGAGATATGAAGATAAAAGCATATATAACACCACGGTTTCCTTTTTATCTTTTCTCTTTAAATTTCAGTTCCGTTTCTCTTTTTGTCTTTTTTCCAGTTTTCAATAAGAAACTGAAATAAATTCAACCAGGCTGAAAGATTTAAAAAAAAGGGAAGTAATTGCTTTGCTGAAAATGTTTTTAGGGCCTGCTTTTAAGTTGAGCCTGTAAGAAAATTACACCGTCGTGTCATTTTTCAGATCATTATACTGAAGAAAGAACAAAACATCTTACGTCATTTCCCTGAAGCACGTGTTTTTCTGGCGTCAAATCGTCTGTGAGATCCGATGGGGAACAGAGCTGCCTCATTTGGCAGACTTATCGCTAAACCACTCTGAGAGGTATGTTTTTTTCTTTTATGGAATGATTTTGAACGTAGACGGAAAACATTACGATATTTTATGTTAGCACAGCAGATTCACATTATACAGTAAACCTGACTAAGGCGGACACTGTGTAAGATAGAAAACTGTCTAACTCAGAAAGTTGTTCAAATCCCGGCAAATCCATAGACTTAAAAAAAAAAAAAAAAAAAAAAAAAATCTTGGAGCGAATGATTTTGCTTTAGACAGATTTTATTATATTTTTGGTAAAATGTCTGAATTGTTAAGAAATGTTAATGAGGATATTTAGCATATTCATCATCTTAAAAGATAAAATAATATATATAAAGACTCCTTTAAAATATGAAATTAAATAAAGTATTTTAATAGAAAACTCCTTGGAGAATACAAAAGCATGATCCTATTAATCCCGCTTGGAGCCTTGGCGCAAAGATTCACACCCGTGCCCTCTTTTTCAACATTTTCGTAAACAAATGAAAACACTCTTGAATAGTAATATATATATATATTTACCTACCCCCCCCCCCCCCCCCCCCACCCCCACGGTGAAAATTTTGGCGCAGAGTCATAGATCCATTTTCCCTTGTAATCTGGACCTATTTGCAAATTGGTAGATCTCAGGGCACAGACACGAGTAGTAATGAATTCAGGGAATGACTCGGGGATACTCCCGTCAGGCGTAGAAAATATGCGCCCCATCCCCCTTTGTACTCGGTGCTATAGAGATATTTTCCAAGGGAAAATGTCTGAATTCAACACTGGACGCGAGATACGGAGGGATTTTTCGAAATCCAGGCTACTTCCATCCTAGGGTCGAAAATAGGATATATTCTGTCGTATATATATGTATATATAGGATATCTATACGACCCTATAAGGACATATTCTGTCTATTTCTATAGGTCCATGTATGGTCATTCTTGCTTAGCCCCCACTCCCCAAAATGAAGCCCACTACTGTACAATGGTACCTTCGCTCTCAAACACAATTCGTTCCAAAGAATATCCCCTAGTGTGTAGTAAATATTAATTATGTATAATTTATCAACAGCCTGGGTAACTTTGATAATAGAAACCGATTCGATTAATACAAAATAGTTTGAATAATAAAAACAACGTGAACGCCAACAAAACAATAATTTCATTTTATTCTAAATTCTTTAAAAAATATTTCCACGGGAGGGTTAACAGCAACAACCACAAAAAAGCACTGATGAACTATTTTTAATTTAGATGACCATTCTCTGATACTCCAAGTAGGTCAAAAAATTATCTCTTGAAGTAAGTAGGTCGATGCTAGATGACAGAAAAAAGTCTGACAGCTTGAAATTGTATATGCTATACTTTCCTAGCTAATTATCCCAAATCACAGAGATGGTGGACCAAAAATTTCACAATACCAAATGATTGTTTTTAAGATAAAAACAGAGACATCTTAAATTTCAGAATTCCTTTCTTTCTATAGATTTTTAGCTGGTATGAAGCATAATTTCATTCTCAGAAGTAAAACATGTTTCGACATTATTACAGAAGACAAAATTTTCTCAAAAGTAAAAAGGAATTATTTTACTAGATTGATATTTCAGTAAATAAAAATGTTTTAGTGTTTTTTCTTTTACAGATTTATTTATAAGCACAAACGATTATCAGCTTTATAGAGTGAATAAGTGAGTATATAACATGTTATATAGTTATATGTTATATAGTTAAAAGTTAAATAAACAAATACATAGATAGACAGATAGGCATACAGACAGAAGAAAGGCGAGAAAGAGAGAGAGACAGAAACACACACACACACATAAACACCTATACACACACACACCTATACACACGCACGCACATACACACTCACACCTATACACACGCACGCACGTACACACTCACACCTATACAACACACACGCACATATACACACAGAGAGAGAGAGAGATTAGTAGGGCTGTCCAACGCCCTTTGAAGGTTTTCTTGGTGCCTTTAGGAGCTTTCCTTTTGTTTGCTTAAAAAAAAAAAAAAAAAAAAAAAAAATAAATAAATAAATATATATATATATATATATATATATATATATATATATATATATATATATATATATATATATATATATATATATCTTTTAAAATTTAGAGGATATCTTCTTTAAACCAATAATATGTACATGTTTTATTATTATTATTATTATAGTCGGATTAAACTTGTAGGCTCTTTCCCCTAGAAAATTTTTGGAGGATAGCCCCCCCCCCCCTTCTTTAAAAAATATAAATTTACTATGATTTATATATTTTCTGTAAATTAATTTTACTTGAGGCTCCTGAATGGTAGAAGGCCTAATGGCCACTGTGAGATATGTATGTGCCTTCGTGTGTATGTCGCTACCACTGTTACAGTGCTATAATATTGTTGCATGATTTTAATCATGTGGATAATAGAATCCTTCATTGTTTGCTTGCACCTATGGAAGCAAGGACGCTTACCCTGTTTGCTGAAAGGTTGGAGAGACATGAAGTACAGTAGTAATTTTGATAACGAAGTTTCGAATAATGATTTTATTTATTTATTTATTTATAAATAAAAAGGTTTTGCGATTAAGTAAATTAATTATAGTTATTCACATTAATGAAACTCTGTGCCATTTGAAATGCCAAGAATTATTTTAAAGATTACAGTTTTTTCAAGATCTTTTATTTTTATTTGTTGTATTATTAATTTTTAAGTAACACGAATGATTCTAAATAGCCATAAAAGTTTTTTTTTTTCAATGAACCCTAGATTTGTTCGTATTGTTTTCCCACATTTACTATTATTTTTTCCTAAATTAATTCGATAGTTTTTTTTAATAGCTAAAATGTATTATTTTTGTCTTCTGTTGATTTATAACAATCGTATATATTATTCTCATTGAATATATCCTACATAATTTTTAATAATTCTTGACTTAAGCTTATTATTGTTATTTGTATTCAAAATACTTAGATTTAACATTTTAAGGTATTTATTTTTAAATTAATTACTAAAATTTTTTAGCATTAAATTAATCATTACAGTATTAAATTTATTATAATATTAAAAATTATTATTATTAAATTATTTATTACAGTATTAAAAATTAGTATTATTAAATTATTTATTAAAGTATTAAAAATTAGCATTTTTAAATTATTTATTAAAGTAAATTATTAATATATCATTATTCATTAAAATAAGTTATTAAGGTATTATTATTTATTAAAGTAAAATGTTAAGGGATTATTATTTATTAAAGTAAATTATTAAGATATCATTATTCATTCACATAAGTTATTAAGGTATTATTATTTATTAAAGTAAAATGTTAAGGTATTATTATTTATTAAAGTGAATTATTAAGATATCGTTATTCATTAAAATAAGTTCAATTGAGAAATACTTCAATTGAGAACTGATAGCAGCACTTTGAAAACCGATATTCGGATTTGAGAAAACTGATTACTATACTATAAAAACTACTCGGAAACATTTCCGAAAATGAGTGGCAGCAAAAGAAACATTGCATTTATGAATTATTCTTTAAATATCGAAAATATATATATATGTTTCTGAGGCTTCTAATGAAAAAGAACGCTTTTCGGAATTGTGGATATAACTCGAAAGAGGTTATTGTATATTTTCGTTCGTGGCTGTACTATATTTTCGTAGATTAAGAAACATTTGTCTTTTTTAAAAGTGCATTTTTTACCCTATTTCTTAAATTATTTAAATTTATTTTTTGCTGGTATGGGATAGTCTGCATTTTGGAGATATGTCAGACATGACAAAATAAAGATATATTTCCATATCTTCTTAGCTTCATTCAACTTATATGAGTGTTTTATACTTGCTCATTTAATTTCCCCCGGAAGCGTATTAAAAATTATCATTTCTAAATTATTTATTAAGATAAATTATAATTTATCTATATCTATTTATCTTAATAATTATTAAGGTATTAATATGTAATTAAAGTAAATTACTAAGATATTGTTATTTATTAAGTTATTTATTTTAATCTATTCTCAACTACATTATTTACACACAAATTTCATCAAAATATTTGAAACTTACAAAATAACTCGGACATTTTTTAGATTAGAATAATATCCAATTTAATAATTAATATTATCTTGTTACTCTTGCATTTTAAATTCAATTTACGCAGTTGAAAATGTTTAATTGTATTAAATTTTACTTTGTATGCTCGTTTTTCCCCCCTTCCCAGTGAGTTTCTTCTTTTGTTTTTCACGCATAATTTTTGTCTTCTTAAAAAAAAGATGACAAGACAGTAAGATTAGAGGAAAGGTATGTCGCCAAACGCGGGTGCCGAGTGAGATAGACACCCGTCGTCTTCTACAATAACAACAGCAGGAACAAACAAACAAAAAAAGGGCACCCAAGGAATTCTTTGTTGCTTACCTGTGAAGATGAAGGTGACCACCGTCAAGGAAATACCAGAAAAGAAAGGTAAGGGAGAGTGATGAACGAGAAAGAGAGAAAACATCAGTGACATTAGTTCTTTGGGGTAGTGTCCTACGCGTGTATAGTACCCGAAAATTCTGCTTAGGGGTTACTTCACTCAGGCGAAAACACTCGCTCGCTAATGTTAACCCTATGGGGGAAATAATTTACGATATCTCGTTCGCATTTCAATATTTTTAAAAGATTTTTTTTTCTTTTATTGTATAGCTGAGGTCAATCTCTATGCACGCTCATTCGTACTTTTTCGATTTTTATTACAATTTTTTTTTAATTAAGATACTTTCACTTTCGGAACCGGTTTCGAAAGTGAAAGTATCCTCAATAAAAAAAAAAAAAAAAACCTTCAACAAAAATCGAAAAAGTGTAAAGGAGCGTACATAGGGATTGACCTCAGCTATCCAGTGCAAAAAGAAGAAAAAAATCATTTAAAAATTTTGAAATGCGAACGAGGTATCGTAAATTATTTTCCCCATAGGATTAACATTAGCGAGCGGGTGTTTTCGCCTGAGTGAAGGAGCCTCTTAAAGTCAACTCGAAACCGGATCCGAAAAAGAAAAAAAAAATGTTAACCCAAAACCGACAATTTTTTTTCGTCAACCCGAAACCCGAAATCAAAGAAAATTGATCTACAGTTTAATACAGTTATGCAAAAATAATCTACAATCATATTTCTAATACCATTTTTATCTTTTATGTAAAAAAATGAACATGTAAAAGACCCCCCCTCCCCCGTTCGCCGAGTGTAATCAGATTACTTGACCCGATGCACTCTTGTCTCATATAATAATCGTCTCTCATAATTTAATAATCGTAGTACTATCTAGTTCAGTATTTTAATTCCTTTATTTAAAATAATTAAAATATTGTTGTCATTAATAATTTGTTGGAACGGTTATTTAGTCATCATAAATATTATATTAATTTACTAGTATCCATAACTGTACAGTTTATCTAAAAATAAGCCCTCCCATAATTTTTAGATTAGAATTGCTACGCCGCTGGTATCAGCAGTTATTTTATAACATAACGAAACGCAACAAGCTGTAAAATTCGCTTTCACTTTTTGCACGCATTCCGAAACCGATCGAAAAGCCCGGGCTTCGCGTGAAATCGCCAACTGGCTACCGAAACCTGTTTTGGCGAAACTCCCTGTCAAATCACTCGCTCAGCTGCTTGCATGGGGTTATTCGCAAATCATTTCATCTCTGAAAAGAACACGTGTGTGAGATGAGATGCTAGAAAGAGTTTTCCGCGGAATGCATGGAGTTTAGCAGCCTCATTGTCGCTTAAAAAAACAATATATATTTAAAACACAGTTACTTTCTGTAAAAAAGTACCGTTGTATATTTTTCTATATTTTTTAATTTACACTAATGTGTTTGTAGTGCATTTACTCTTTTTATGTCGTGTTAAAAACTATTGTTTATTAAATAGTTTGGAATAAAGTTGTGTTTCCATGAGAACTTTTGTGAAATATTTCACCATAATGATCCTGTCCACGATCGTCTGCTAGAAGTGAGATTAAAACACTGGAATATTTATTTTCTTCTGCTGATGTTTTCCTTGGATTATGTGTCTTCAATAATGCGCCAAAGGATCTTAATTTTTGTGATACTTGTGTTTGTGCTAGAACAAGATTTAGTGGATTCTACCACCGGTCAGTTATTACAAAATTTGCTGAGGCATCCACATTATGCGGAGGGACATCAACATTCAGCGCAGCATCATTCACAGGTGAGCAAGTTTTTTTTCCCCTTCTAAATTAATTTTATAACATTCATGTTGATTTTTTTAAATGTAAAAATAAAATAAATAAATAAATAAAAATAGAAAACTTATCTACAAACAACAACAACAAATCACTAATTATTCGTTGATAGATGGCTTTTTTTTTTTTTTTTTTTTTTTTTTTTTTTTAAATCACGGTGTTTATTATTGTTTGCAATCAACCTAAAATCGTCAGGTCATTCATTTATGATCAAATCGCCCTGAACGTGGAAGACCATAAAAACTATTAATTTGTTATCGCAGTTTATTGTAATATTTGTTTCTGCAATTCATTGTTGTCGTTGCAATTCATTTGTTTAAAAATGGGCTGTTATGTCTATTGATGTATATCTTCTCGAAGGGTGGGGGAGGGGGGGGGTCATTGAAATGTTCCTTCCCCGGAAGATTTAAGATTTTATCCTTTTTAATAATCAAAAAGCAACTCTGGATGTATTGAAAGTCGTCCTATGTAATGTACGTATTACTTCATGTAAGAGTGGAGATGATGTATTAAGCATGGAGTGTTCAGTAATTATTTAATTTAATTAATAATTACAAATAAATAAATTGAAAAAATATCTTATTCTTAATCATTCTGGCATTTAAGTAAAACCAACCAATAAGGTTTTCTTTTTTTTTTCTTTGTCATATCTGGTTGGTATTATTTTATGGCGAATTACTATTACTTTTTGTGAAATTCAGCTTCAACTATTCGTTAGTTTTCTTTTAATTGTTAAATTGAACGATCATGTACAAGACCTTGAAACACAAGAAAGTTTAAACAGATATTTGACATGACAGATATTTTTATATCTGTTTATAAATAAGAAATTGCTTTTCTTTTTATGGGTCAAAATAATAGATTGATCCATTCTTAGATAATTTCTTATTGTGTAGTATATTTCGAAAGAAATTATTAGATTGTTTTAAAGTTCTCTTTCTTTTTTTTAAATACCTGTAAAAACATTACTGTGACCTTACAGAATAGTCTTGAGAATACAAATTTATTAAAGCATACGAAAACTTTAAAAGTGGGGAAAAAGTCTGAAAATATTTATACAGTAGGTTAGTTTATTCTGATTGAAAAGTTCTAATATTCTTCCAGTGAATTATTTATTTATATTAAAAATGAATTATGCAGTATTACAGTGTTTTTAAGTTTTTCAATTGATTGTCTTTGTAAAACAAGCAACAAAAACAAATTAATTGGAAATTAAACCCTAATAAACAAAAGTTATGTATAATATTTAATGTTAAATATCTATTGTTTAAAGAATATTTATATTATTTAATATTGAATTTCTTGCAATAAATTGATTAAAGCTAATGAAATTTAAATTGATTTAAAGCTCGATATTTATAGTTTTTTTTTTTTTTTTTTTTTTTTTTTTTTTTAATATCGTTTTAATACCGTCCATCAATCATGAAGATATTTTCTTTTTAAATGAAATAATTTTTTTGTGAAATAAAAGAAAAGAAAAAGAAAATATGGTACACAATTAACCTAAATAACGATAGAATTTATTATAAAGTTGCTCTTTTCTTGTATGAGAGAGGGGAGGGGGGGAGGAATAAACGAAACTGAGAATTTACTTTTATTCTTTAAATGACAGTAAAACAGATAGATATGATTTGGGACTTAAATTCAAAAGTACATACATGAAATGAACGTATAAACGATTTTCCATTTTTCGTGACAATGAATTTCATTATTTTTAAATAGGGTAGATGTGCCAGTAATGGGCCACCTTCAATGTTTTTGGTTTATAAAAAAGAACCAATAAAAATTTAGCTTTTTTTATTTCATTAATATGCTCTCTTTAAATTCTCGTTTTAAATACAGTCATAATATCAACTATCTATTACTTTTTGTGGGGTGTCCGTTACTGGAATTTAGGGTGTTTTGATTTATTTCTGTTATTTACAATTAAATTTCGATTCACATTGGGAAATGTGACTATGAGCATGGTTGAATATTGTTGGTTGATTAATATAATATTAAAAAATGTGTAATATAACAATTCTAACTATTAATTAAAATTTGTTTTTAAAAGAAATTCCTTAAGGGTGTCCATTACTGGCACATCTACCCTATATAACATAAAAAGTAGTTTTAAAGTGCCATGTTTGTAAATTTTCAGCCATATGCATTTTCCATGTCCAGACAGTTAAAGGAAAAAAGAAAAAAAAAAACCACCCTCCCTATTAAAATAGCTCTTTAAAACTTACTTCATTTAAACAGCTCCCATTTGTGGAAATGTCCGTTTTTATAAGTTACAAAAAAGACTTGCAATGAATTAAGCCATCTCCTGAAGAAAATATAGGCTCTAGATTTTGATTATATTTAATGATCATTCCCCTTGAACCGAATGAAAGATTACGTAAAAGTCACTACGTGCATTTAAATATGAAATTACTTTTTTAAACACTATGTGCAATTACTTTTTTCTATGTGTAATTACATTTTTAAATTTAGATTCTAGACCCTATGGAGTTTTATGCCTACACTGTTGAATAATCTTACTTTCAACCAATGGCGGGTCTAAGGGAGGGGGGTGGTGACACGGGTGTTTTAAATGTAAATACATGTTTTCATTATTTTTTTTCTTCCGGATTAACAATGTGAATATTTCTGGAACATTCACATGTTCATTTTTATACATGAAAGCATGGTAATTGCAGACACTGCTCTTCAAGCGCGAACATATCGAACGACATCTTTTATTTTTCTATAAATAGGGTACAGCGTAAATTGTAATTGTAACCAATTACTTCTTCATAATGACCTTACACTTACAGTCGATTTCCGAAATAGACTTAAAATGACAATTATCACACCACATTCTGAAAGTTTCTTTGCATTAATAAGAAAATGGGAAACTAAATATCTGAATAGAATCTATAAATTTAATGTATTGTAGAATATACGTTTAGAATAATTCTACGCTATGCGAATGGAAATGATTTAAAGAATACCTTAGAAAATACCTAGCTTGGTTTTGAAAACAAGCTTATGACATCCAAATTGTTTATATGACGCCCCTCTACCCCTCCTTAAAAAAAGACATATCCCCCCCCCTCCCCTATAAATGAAAGGCTCCATTCGCTCTGCTCAACGTATATTTTTACGATTTAATAGCTGCCAACTTTCAAGTGAAAATAACATATATTGAACTAGAAAATTTATTTAATCAAATGTCTTGTTAGATGGTATTTGATTTCATTTATAAAAGAAAATTTCTGGTTCAAAATATTTGACTAGGAAAAGAAAAAGCCTCCAGGAAGTTGGCATGAGAAATCTTTGCATAGAGATCGATGACTTTTGGGAGGGCTACTATGACTTTTGGGGGCACCTGCAGGGGCGCCGTTTTAAAACTTTCTTTGGAGGGAGGGGGTTGCAAACTTTTTATTTTGTATCTTGTGAACAGCTGTGAAACATATAATATAGTTTTATTCTAGCATATATTTTCAAATTAGATCGGAAGAATCTATTTTGGGGATAACCGACCAAGGGACCAAATGTTTTTTTTAAATACATTTTTGCAAAGTAATTCGACAACATTGTCTCAAATAGTTCGG
This sequence comes from Maratus michaelseni, assembly GCA_963931845.1. Lineage (NCBI taxonomy): Eukaryota > Metazoa > Arthropoda > Arachnida > Araneae > Salticidae > Maratus > Maratus michaelseni. The sequence continues at coordinate 167,323,774 of OZ007593.1, read as the reverse complement.
AATTTAAATCAATGAAGAAAAGTTATCGAAATAGTTCGAGGATGGTCCACAGATACTTGTGTTTTACGTTGATGCGACATATCATTTTTCTTAAATCCTGCAGTTCTCGATTTAAAAGGAGACAAAAATGTTTTTTTTTTTTCTTTTTGAAGTTTACTATTTCTTTATTGTAATCTTCGCTTTATTTAATTGCAGAAAAATAAATCAAAGATTGCTATTCGGAAATAGTGGTAGCCAAATTCCAGTGACCATTCGAACACTGAGCAGCATTCAGCCAGCTTATAGGCTTAGTATTTAAGTGCTAGGCCTTTTTAAGGTTACTACACAATACTGTGATTAAAATTGCATTTAAGCGTTAAAACTTAATTGCAACAAACTTCTGCAATTAAAGCGCTGTTAATGAAATGCGCCAATCCAGAAGGTTGTTAAACTTTTTAGTGACTTTCATTTTTCAGCTTTGTATAAAAGTTTTTGTATTGCTTAAACTCATCGTAACAACAAAAATATTTTTATTAGTAAAAAGCGAGGGCGGTTCGGAGAGTAATCTCCATTTGGCTATAAATAAACTTGCATAGAAAAAATATTTTATTATATAATCTTAAAACTACAATTTTTCACTATTTTACAACATAGTGGACATTTAAGTTTAACCATTTGTCACAGCGTTTGACTAATTTACAAATTCCTTCTTCATAAAATTTACCGCCAGGGTGCGTAGCCAACCTTTCACGGCATTTTGAAGTTCGTCATCGTCACTGAAGTGCCACTTACTTATTCATCTGAGTGAAGAGATGAATATCACTCGGCGCTAAGAACTTATGAATCAGTTCAAATGGGACGTTTTTGATCCACCACCTCCCCTTACAATCCGAACTTGGCGTCGAGTAATTTTCATTTCTTCACTCACGTGACGTGAAGAAGCGGCTTGCATCGCAGCACTTCGATAACAACTACGAACTTCAAAATGCCGTGAAAGACTCGCTACATACATACTTAGGTGGCCGTTTTATGAAGAAGGAATTTGTAAATTAGTGAAACGCTATGATTAAAGGCTAAAAGCTAAATGGAGATAGTTAAAATTCAGCGAAAAGCTGTATTTTTAAGATGCATATGGTTTTTCTTTTCTATGCAGGTGTTTTTTTTATAGCCAAACGGAGGTTATTCACTGAACCACCTCGTACTTTTTTCCAGCTATTTCCTCTTTTATTTAATGTTTTCTGCAAAAATTTTAACGTGTCCATTACTCCTAACAGATAAGTGTTTACTACTGACTAATTTTAAGCAACCCGAAAAAAATAATTCGGGGCGGAAAATCTTTAAAGCAGAAACATTTCCGGCGCAGTTGTGTACAAAAAATAGAGCCGTACCGAGTACTCGGTATTTACTCGGCCAATAACGAGTAGTTATAAGAATTTAAAATTTTAAGCATTATTGAAGACAAAGGAATTTATAACTGATCTGTAACAAGTTATTTGAATATAAATGTATAATATATGCAATTATTCATAAAAACTATTTACTTGGTATATAAAAATATGTCTACAAAATATAGAAAAGTTAAAAACAATGTAAAATTAATGCAGATAAAAATTTAGTTTTAAATTTATGCAAATAAAAATAGGCCATTTTTTAAAACTCAGAAGAGTCTATGATTTTGGGTAAAGAAAAAGTGTCATCTGTTTCTGTATACAGTAAAGGAAATTAAAAAATATTTTTAAAATTAAATTTGTTATATCACAACTTATGGTGCAAATATACCAATTGTTCTACATTTTCAGAAGCTAGGTCATTTCTTTTATTTTTGTAGATTTGGCCTGCCTCAGTAAAAAATGCATTCGCAGTAAGCACTGCTTGAAGGTTTCCATCAGAATTTCTTGCAAGCTTAAACATAATGGGAAATGTTTTACTATATTTTTTCCACCATGCAAATAGAATGTTAGTCAAATAACCCTCCTGTTGAGAAAGTCTGTCTTTTTCTACTATTTTTTTAATTATTCTCCTGTTCATTTGCTATCATAAAAACATTGCCAAAAAATGGTCTAACTTTTTTCTGGTGTCTTCTCTGTTTGATCATCTACATTGACATTACTAGTAGTGTTTTCATGCTGTATTTTTCTTTTTTTAGGTGCATTTAGAGTTTCAGATTGATCTTCATGCATCAGTTCTAAGGCTTTATTTTTTAAGCTAATTCCACATTTATTTAATTTTTTTTTTTCTGCGAAAAATGACAATTTAAATCGAAGATCAACAGCAGTTGCTATAAAATAATGAAAATGTTGTTTGATTTCGTTTTCAATAGTATCCTGCTGATTCGCCTTGTTACCATTTTTCATAAATGTGATTCTTTTTCCAATTCTCTTTTTAATGTTCATTTCATTGTACCACTACCAAAATCATTAGAACCCCCCCTCCCCCCCCCCCCCCAAGAAAAAAAAATAAATAAAAAAATAAAATAAATGTAGCAATGTTTTAATTGATGGTATTACTTCTGATATGATCAACCAACGCTGTGATTTCTTTGAATGGCGATAACAATTTCACTACACTTTCCAATAATTGACATTGAAATGTGATTAAATTTGTTATTTCGTTTACACAGCAGCATAAAGGCAACTTTAATTCATGCAATCTTTTCAACATATAATATGTTGAGTTCCATCTGGATTTTTTTTTTATTTTTTTTTTATTCATAGATAAATCCAATTGAACCTTTTCAAATATTGAGCATGCAGTTGTGCAGTGGTTAAAATGTCCCACAATGTTCTTAGTTATAGCTAACATGCCAGAAATAGCACGTTGAGACAATATACCCGATTTTATTAAAAGTTGCGAATAGTGCAAGCTACAATTTTAACATCAGCATTTTGCATTATTCAATGAATTTTTACAGCAACCAATAACCATTCTTGATAGACAGATTTCCGGTATCAGAACGAATTTAGATGGGTTGAAGAATCAGTTTTAATTTCCTATTGGTTAATTGTACTTTTTATGTATCAAATCCTTTTTTTTTAATTTCTTCGGTTGTAAAAGTAGAGTTTGCGAAAAATACGCTTGTAAAGAAAAAAAAAAAGTTTAAGACTTTTAACATTCTTTGTATTACAAATTATAATAAATTATTTTTTGCCTCCCCCCTCCTTTTTTTTTTTTTTTTTAAATCTCTGATAGGTGATCTCAGTTTGTTTGCGTTAGTAAATAAATTAGAAATAATTTTCGTAACGTTTTTTTTCAACATCATAATTTTAGTGTACCGTAGAAGTTGGATCATGGGTGTTAAAATGTGCCGTGAGGTAGCAAGGCTGAGAACACTGGTCTAATATTCTGTTGTAGATTAAAGCATTTTTACATTTAATACAAAGGTAAACTTTAAACTAGATTTACGTTCAACCCTTAACTACTGTGACAAAAATTGTTGCATAACTACTGTGAATCGGTCCCTGAGACCGATAGATCGAAAGATGAATAAAAGGCTCGATTAACGCATTACATACTTTTTTTGTACTAAACTTTATATACAGACCGTTTCAGATCAAAATTCACCCCTTCAGAAGTTTCTAGCGATAGTACTAGGGATCTAAATGAAGCAAATTTTCACTGGTATCTGTAGTTAAACTGAAAGTTAAGAGTTAAACTGTGAAAAGTGCAGTGGTCTGTAAGACCGATAACAGCAGTTAAGGGTTAACGCATTAGATACTGTTTCTGTACTAAACTTTATGTACAGTCTGTTTCTAATCAAAATTCACCCCTTCAGAAGTTTCTAGCGATAGTACTAGGGATCCAAACGAAGAAAAATTTAACTAGTATCTGTAGTTAAACTGAAAGGTACAAGTTAAACTCTGAAAAGTGAAAAATGCAGTGGTCTGGGAGACCGATAACAGCAGTTAAGGGTTAAATCACCAGCAATAGGGGTTTGACCATGGGTTTAAGTGTGCTGGGAGGTAACAAGGTTGTGAAACACTGGTATATTCTGTCGTGTTGTAACAATATAAACATTTTTATGTTTTAATACAAAGGTAAACTTTAAATAATGGTTTACTAGATTTACGTTTAATCATCAGCAATAGGGGTTCGGCCATTGGTTCAAGTGTGTCGTTAGGTAACAAGGTTGTGAAACACGGACATATTCTGTTGTGTTGTAACAATATAGACATATTTACGTTTAATACAGAGATTAACTTGCTTTACTAGATTTACGTTTAATCACAAAGTAGGGACAACAGTAGCAAATCCTGGAACATACTTAAATACATCTTTTTTTTTTCTTTTCACTTGTCATTCTTGACAGCCAACTAATTTTTTAATGTGGCTTTTTTTCATGTGAAATTTTCTCCGTAGCTTTATGAATTCCTTTTTTTTCTCTGGCAATACCAAGAAAAGTTATGCGAAGTATACTCATTGAAAATGTCTCGTTGGCGTCGTCGTAAAATTCTCCTCTTTTAGCAACAGGTGTGACTTTTTCTAGGAGGTATTGTAGTCTTTCATTGAGCTGCATAATACAGTGCTTTCCCAGAAACTTCTTGAAGTTCGGTAATCATTGTCGCAGGTTCTAGATTTTATTATTTATTGCATTTTGCATGAATGTGGAATAACGTTCTTCGGAAACATTAACTTTGTTATTAAACTTTTTGTCACACTACAAAAACACTGTTTATATTACAGAAAAATACCTGCCCCCCTCCCCCCCAAAAAAAATATTTACAGGGAAAAAAATCAATTTTTTTTACGAACTTCGTTTCTTTTTGTAATGGTTAAACTGGCTGAAGTAGCAACCCGATGTTGTTGCATTGTATGTTGTATTGCTCGTGTTTTGTGGAAAAAATGTATCTAATTTTATTCTACATTAAAAAAAAAATCACTAAAATTTTTTTTTATTATTATGAGCAAAAAAAAAAAAAATACATGTAAATTAACTGAAAATTAATAAAAATTCCAAAAGTTGTGAAAAAATGGAAAAAAAATTACAAATTTCATTTGGGACAAAAATTTGGTTCTGTAGTGTGCGTTGCTATGGTTTGGACAAAGAATTTTACGCGATGTGCGTATGTTCAGACTCAAATGCTCAGAACTCCATGTTCTATGACATTCCAATCATCTACAATAAATAGAAAATTGAAAATATTATTTCATACGGAACAATAATATTCAGCTGTTTAGTGATAATTTTAGTAAATATGGAAGTAAATCACATGAATATTTTTTACATTACATTTTAAGAAAAGAGTATGTAAACTAAAATCGATTTATAGAAACAAAACAAAAACGAAGATATTTATTTGTTCATCAGTTCAAAAAGCAGACGATATCTCATTATTTCCCTTTCTCTCCCCCCCCCCCCCCCCCCCCTAGAAATGGAGGAATTTTGTTGCCATCACTACTGAAATGTCATTAAAAATGACAAAAAAATTCACATGTCAATCACTAATTCAAATTTTGAAATTATGAAAGTTATGACATCTTCGGATCCATGCGAATAACTGGTATTAATTTCATTGTCCAACGCTCCATATTCTAAGAAGAGTATCTGTAAAGTACAAACAGGCTGCCAGATTTTAGTATAATAGATACTGCATTTGAATATGAACTTTCTTTCTCCCCTCCCCCTTTATTAATTGTTAAACAGTGTATTTGATTGTTGGAACTCCCCCCCCCCCCCACACACACCTGTAAGATTTTTTTTTAAAAAGTTTTTTTTTTTACGGAAACAGATCTAGCTTTTTTATGAATTTTGTTTCTTTTTAGGTGCATTCGTAATCATATAAATACGTAGCACCTATAGTCGTCGTTTGCTCAGTCTGTCTGCCCGCGTATAACAGCGCAAAAACTACCCAACCGAGTGGTTTGAAATTTAATATATATAATCGTTGCAGAATTTTGTCGAGTCACTTCAAATTTTATGAAAATAGAATCAAAACTTAAAAAGATATTAATAAAAGTTTTCTTCATTCATATTAAACCCTATTATACGTAATTAATTCAGTGATATCCCATGATAGGTTACGATTCTAGGTTGACATGGTAATTACGTCCTATTTAAGATGGAGTTCTGTTATTTCCGTATTACTGAATTAAAAAACCGAATTTGTATACTAAAATTGTTTAATTATAGCAATCGAGTTTAATTATAGTACCGACAGTTTTTTGGATAGATGTTTATGGAAGATATTAAATGGAAAAAGAGTCTAAATATGGATTTCATGTTCTGAAAGCAGAAAAGGGGCATTGGTTCAGTAGAAAACAGTGTCATTTCAAAAGAAAATGTATTAGTGTTTAGCAACGGAAAAAACAAACAAACAAACAAACAAAAAAACAATATTTAGGTTAGATTATGGTACATAAAGTAACAATTTTGAATGATTTTCAGAATTATAAATAAAAATAGACAAATTATAACATGACGGAATAAATTTCTTAAAGAAATGACCGGTCACACGGATTTAGATATACTATATTTTTACAAGATATCTCCGGTTGCATTTCACTATTTTTATCAAAGGCGAAGCGTATATTTTAAAACGGGCTGGGCGCTGGACCCTTAAATTATGATCTTAATACTAAACACTTGTCTTCCATTTGAACGACTTTGTTAGTATTATTAACAAATGTGAAATCATCTACCCATTCTCAAAACTCGTAATTTCTTATTAAATGTTTATCATCTATGTAAAGCAGATAATAATCGTGATTTTTGCGTTGGTATCTAATGGAAGGCAAACGACCGTAAAAGATTTAATTCGCAGACAAGAACTATTATTACTGAGGTTTTTGACTTTCTGATAATTTCTCTTGGAGTCATCGTTTCCTATTATTAGCTGGTTCGAGAATATTTTTCAAAAATCGTCTGTTTCATTGTTAGATTTCATTGTGTCTTTAAATTTTCTTTAGAAAAATATCCACCGAACTGAAAAATGGCGCCAGTTGGTTTGAATGAATGTCGAATCCGCGCTTTGATGTCTGCCGCTTATTTTATCGGGTGTCTAATTAAATGTGAATTTAAATATAAACTACATAGATAATTTTAAGAGTGTTTAATGGCACAGAAAATGTCTTAACAATTGAGTTTTTACTCAGCATATTTATTGATGTTTGTTGTATTTTCTCCTTTATTTATTTTTTCAGTGTATAATCCAGGGTCGTCTGTCGCGCCATTTCAAAAACTTCTTGGAGTGTGGAGGGGGTGGGGGGTTCTTACAAAGGAGAATTTTCTTTTGTCTTTTAATATCGCTGTGTACAGTTGAGAAGCAATTGTGATACAATTTTATTCTCATATTTATTTTTAAAATTAGCCAAAGTACTGAAACTCATTAATGATAAATGTGTTTCACGTTAACAGTTTTGCGATAGAGAATATTCATTATTTATTTATGTGCCTAAAGTGTTTCTTTAATGCTAATTTTTCTATTTTAATCAAATATGACAAGTTATTTTAGCTTTTGTGCAATTTCTGAAATTTTGAAAAATATTTTAACTGATTTGTGATAATGATAATCCAACATACCAAAATCCTTGAGCGGTTTGGCTTTTCCCAAATGGAGGCCCTGATATAATCCTGTCCTTGTCTTCAGGGGAGCCATTTGGTGGAGTCTAGGAGGGGCAGTTGTTTCCCCCAAAGAAATTTTATATTTTAGAAATGTATCGGTCCTCATAAGTCAGATTTTTTTTTTTTTTCAGAAATTGCGCAAAAGGCAAAATAGCTTGTCAAATTGAACTAAAATAGAAACATTTGCATTAAATAATCACTTTAAAATTACGCGCAGAAATTAATAATTATGAATAACATTTTCCAAAGTCTTGCTTTTGAGACATTCTCAAAGTAAGACACATTTATTATTAATGAGTACTTTGGCTAATTTTAAAATTATGTGTGAGAATAAAATTGTATCAATTGCTTTGCAGCTCCTGATACAATTTATTCAAGCTTTACACGATCAAAAGAAGTTTTTTGTCCCTCTTAAAACAAATTTACGAATTTTTGCCTTCTACCTTCGCTACCAGAAAGTTTTTAAATGACGCTCCTGCTTGCCTCTCTTAATATTTTGAACATTTTCTCTTTGTGAATTTTCTGATTTTTCCGTGTTCTAGCATGCGAAAAAAGTCCTACAGTGGAAATTTATCGTTGTTTATAACGGACTTCATGCAGCGTTCCTGAAATTTTCGGATTCGGTTGGGGATCTACTCCACTCTTTCATTTTCAAAGTATGACTGAAATTTATAGATATTTATAGTTGAAATCCCGTAGCGGTCTTGTAATTTTACTTACCCATCATACGTAGTATAGGGTAAGTCTTGTAATCGTTTTGAAAATCGAAAATTTTTTTTTGACTGATTTACACGTTTCAGACACTGGAGATTCCGAAAAACATATTTTTAGAAAAAAATTTTGCCGTCCGTCTGTGTGTCTGTGTGTGTGTGTGTCTGTAAACGCTCTATCTCCCGAAAAAATTGAGATAGAGACTTGCAATTTGGTATGTACTTAGTATGTAATAATGGGAAGAAGCCTATTTCATTTCAATAACCTCGATTAACCGGAACTATTTTTTTCGGACTCTCGAAATATTCGTTCTGATAAAAAGTATATAAAAATTTTCGAAATTGGTTATTTTAAGAAATGAATATAAAAGACAATAAAAAAACATAAATTTTGCATAAAGCATGAAGTCGATCGGATAATAAGTTGCCGAGATATTTGGAATCCTATTTCCCACACTCTTCGATTTTTCATGACCCTATATTTCATCCAAATTTCACTTCAAAGATATATTTTAATTGGAAATTTGACGCTTAATCAAATGCAATAAACCACTAGTTAATAGGATTACTATTTTTGGAGTTATAAGGATGTTTCTTTCAAGCAATTCAGTAATCGAGCCTTTAAAGTTTGTGACGTCATCAAGCCTCGATTTTATTTGAATTGCAATGCATTTTATAAGTAGTTTACACAATTTTTATTTTAATATTTTACATTATGCATATCCATGATGGGTAAGTATTACAGTGGCCCCCAACGACTAGTTTTGATTCAGGTCGGGTATCGCATAATCCAATTGAGGGGGTCGTGGCAAGAAAGTGCTTAGCCACATTTTTGATGAAATAAATCTAACACTGTAATCTGTTGCTTAATATTGTAAATTATAATATCCAACATACAATTTGTTTCTAATGTCACTTGGTGGCAGCATATGTGACAGGTTTCGTTTTTACCCCAGATGTTTATGCCTTCACTGAAGATAGCTCATTTACAAAAAACGTAATAGTTAATTTACAAAAACGTACTTTAATATCATTAAAGTAATGCCATATTGTTACTCAAGAATATTTCAAATGTTACTAAAACATTGGAAAAAAACTTTAGGTTTTATATCTTAATTTGAGTATTGGTTCAAATTTTCAAATCGAAATATCTCAGAAGTTCAAAAATGTGGCTTGGCACTCTCTTGCCCCGACCCCCTCAATTCGTGCAGGACTCTGTCAAGATTTTTGTGTCAGTCTAATATCCTATTAGAACTATCACATGTTTTCGGATAGAAATGTGATGTAGGGTCTAATGGTTGCAAGCATGTGTATATTGAATATATGCAACATAGCTGTGATTTTTTTATTACCATTTTTTACCCTTATATCATATGAAATTAAGAAGAAAAAAAAAGTCATCGGCCTTTCTGAAAATCGGACTGAAAAATTGTTACTAAACGTGATAAATGTTGTTCTAGGAAATCGGATCCTTAGAATAAGATTCCCTGTAATCTGTCGAAACAGAAACCATTTGTCGTCTGGTGGGAAAATTTCTTTTTAATCTTGGATGGATTCCAAATTTCGGAATAGACTTTATTAAATCCAGTTTCTCACTCACTCTTTTATCTTTTTTATTCCTTCGAAGTAAAGTTACTTTCAAAGAGTTAAAAAAAAAGCTTAGCATGTCATTATATAAAAGGCTACCGTTTAGCGTTGTTCTAACATGTTTCATTGGATTGTTTTTTCAAATAAAGTGTTAGGGAGAGGAGGAAAAGATGGTAGTTAGAGGATAGTTTATCATTCTTTCTTTTAAACGTTGACTTCATCATTCTTTTCTCTTTAGTCCCCCTCCTCCAGGAGTCTTTCTTCTATCACTTGACTTTCCGTTTTAGTAGGTTTTACTATGCTAAATAAATACAATAAACTATACATTAAAATCTATAGTACTATATATTTACTTTAAAAAAATCTTTAACTGTTTTTTCAAAGGCTTTTCGTCGTTCTTCCCCTTTTATAGCAATGTTAAATTAACTTTTCAATGGACTATTAATGTACCATTAATCGTTTACCATAAAAGGAACCATTATCGTTTTTCCCCTTGATTCTTCAAACTCGCTTCTTTGACACATTCATTTTCATCCGCAAATGCATAAAAGTTGTCGGTGTTCTTATTCAGATACCCCGCACACGGATATCTCATTTTACTGTGGAGGCAAATGTTCTTTCAGAAAAATGTTAACAAAACTGACATTTTGAGCTAATTTTCGGAACATGGGACTCAAGGTTCGGTGATGGCGATAAATATCACTAGGTAAATATAATGATTATCCGATATCTATTTTCAAATATCATGATGTTTGATATTTTCAATATTTTCATATATTTGATATTTATTTTCAAAATATCACTCTGCATGATATTTTTGAATTTTCAATCGAAACAAGTTTAAAGTGAATTTTGCAATCTTTATTGACTGTGTCCTTATGTAGACAAAGAACTTTTGCCTTTGGCAGTGACTTTTTTTTTTTAGCCAAAACAGAAAAAAAAAAAAAAATAAAAATTGTAATTTAACAAATTGCAGCAACCATTGGGAAAATGTTCCGAAAGTTAAAAAAAAAAAACAAGAACGAAAAATCATGCGTCAAGCATAGATTATGTAGCACTTTCTAACGCTTCTAAAATAATTTTACAAATCATTACCGTTTAATAAGCTGAAAGTTGACATCTAAGTAAACAATTTGGAAAACGCATAACATATTTAAAAACGTAATTTCAGGAATTTTCAATATATACAATATTCGGAAAAATATCCGAATACTTTTATGTAGCACTGTATATGATCTATAGATTTGTATATATACATAGGATGCTAAATTTTAGTTTAGTTAGGAAACGCGTAGCACAGTTTAAATTCTCCTTCTGGAGTTTCTGTCAATAAACGGAAATGTGTTCGCGAACTTTTGTGCTGCACTGTATAGGATCTACAGAATTTATACACACCACGTAATAGACAAAAAGCTAGTTAAGATTAAAATCGCGTTCAGTAACTTAAAACGCACTTCCAGGAATTATTGTTAACAGACAGTAGAGAATTCTTTTGTGTGTCCCTGTAAATGAACGATGACTGCTATACACACACTATTCTGTAGTAAGCCTCTTGTAATGCACCTTAGTAATATATATAAACTTCAATGCGTTTAAAATAGTGGAACATTATTTAAATAAGCCGCAGACGATTTTTCTCCATAGACGTAATGTAACGGAATTATTTTGACTGTCCCTGTAAAGTAACTCTAAGTGCTATACACCTACTATTCCATATTAAGCTTCTTCTAATGCATCTTAGTGATCTATATAAATTTCAATGCGTTTACAATAGTGAAACATTTTTAAAATAAACCGCAAATGATTTTTCCCCATAGACCGCAATGTAACGGAATTCTTTTGAGTGTCCCTGTAAGAAAACTATAAGTGCTACACACTTCAGTTGAAATAGGGAACGTGCCATAGATAACGACAATAACATATAAAAATTGCAGAGCAATCCGAGCATATTTGGGTCATTCTAAAAATAAACGTCCCTTTTGAAAAAAAAAAATTTCAAATTTTTTTTCACAAAAAATGAAGTAAAAAAATCTTTGAGAGGATTGTATACACCTTCAAAAATAGAAATTGAATATCAGCAGCACACTTTAAAAAAAAATATTATTTACTACACTTAGAAACGTAGACACATTGAATGAAAAGTGTCTCCTGTGTTACCATATTTTAAACAATCTCCCCATTTTGTCTTATGAAAGTAAAAAAGTATTTTTACAATTTTAACATTTTGATATGAATGTTCTTTCTCACTGCCACATAATTTTTTGTTTATGTATATATTTTTCTCACAAAATGGACATATATCCCCTGTGTTACCTTTTTAGTATTCTCACAATATAAAACTTTACATAATTAGGTAAAAAGTATAGCAATATAATAAAATTTCAGTCAACCTTATTTATACATATTAATCATTGCATATTTAACCCTCTGAATCTTAAGAAAGTTTTTTCTTTTTGTTAAGACACAAAAAATGTCAGTAACACAGGGGACATATGGTAACACAGGGGACATATGGTAACACAGGGGACACCAAAGTAACAAAGTGCACACATGTTCAGCACTAAGAATGCAAAAATCATAGAAATGTGCTATATATTAATTAGAAATTTATTTCTCATATTTTCGAATGTGAACTGAGAGAGGAGCTACAACATAAAATTGGTAGTTTGCAGTAAAAGAAGCATGACAATATTTTTCACTTTCTTAGAAAAAACTAACTTAATACAATCTGCATATTTTTTGAGTTAAAATAACATACAAAATTTTATATGTAAGTTTTAGCCACTCAATTGCCTAAAAAAATAAATTAAGCCCCTGTGTTACCTCATTGTCTCTTGCGTTACCAACATCATGGTAACATAGGGGACTAGTAACACGGGGGACAAAATGAAATAAAATATTATCTTTATAATTATATTTTTATAGAAACAATGCCAAAGTCATATGAATGTTTTCTTTTAACTGAGATGTACAATTTAAACCGAAATTAATTAAAATATATATATATTATTAATGTAAATTAATGGTAACACAGGGGACACATAAAAAACACACCTACCTTCAAAAATCACTTTAGCTCAGATAATATTTTTCAAAATTTAACATATGAAATAATGACTACTTAAGATAAATGATAGCTCTAAAAGAGCATAACTGACTGTTGTTAACAACATTTAGGTTACAAATTCTTGTTATAATATTAAGAACAAAGTAGAAGTAACACAGGGGACAAATATTAGGGGACACAAGAATTTTCCTTATAAAATGAAAACATATCTAAAAATATATATTTAAAGTATGTAGATATAATAATCAGACTACAGAGACTTAAATAATATAATCAGACGTAGCTTTTAAAATATATATGGTGAAAAAATGATGGTTTGAAAATAAAAAATTGCTCTTGGGACAAGGCTTTTTATAGGATACAATTTTAAGTAAAGCTATTTAAAAAGTAATAAATGCAATTTATCTAAAATTTCAGAATTGCATTAAAGAAAAATATTTCTGGAATATCTTTTCAAGTATTTGAATTTAATTTTGGAACAAAATTGTGGGAAATATAACCTTACAAAGTGTCGGACCCCAAAAGGGTGCTTTATTTTTGGAATGACCCATTTACGGGAGTTAGAGCACGGACAGACGGCCATCCGGCCAGACAAACCGAAGTCATAAGCACTTTTCAACTAGGTTGGAAAGTGCTAAAAAATATATATTCGTCATTCGATTGTAAGCAATGCGCCATTTAATCATCGCATGTCGATGTCGCAGATGTTTCAACCAGCTAACGATAAACGTTGCGCGATACGTAATATTTAACAACGACGAACAACTATGTAAAAACATTTCGTCTGAACCATCGCCGCAGTTATCATAACCGTTGCATACGGCTAGAAATAAACATATTTTCCATTACTAACAGTTGAAGAGATTCTGGCATTCTCTGCCCTCGCAGAATTATTCGTCGGAACCATCTACATAATCAATCTCTCCATTGCATCTCTGACAGCGTTGAATGCATTCGTCATTCGATTGTAAGCAATGCGCCTTTCCATCATCGCATGTCGATGTCGCAGATGTTTCAGCCAGCAAACGATAAACGTTGCGCGATACATAATATTTAACAATATATTGTCTGGAAGAATTGTTTAAACGAGTTCGTTGATAAGAGAAGAAACTGAATGCTATTGAGTAACATTAAGTCGTGCAAATAAAGGAAAGTGCTAACTAATATATGTTAACCAATATACCTTAATATTTTGTCGGGTCTTTCCTACAATAACTTTAACAACTCTTGTTTAGATTGATGTCTGAGCTAAAGGTATTTTGAGGAAATTAAAGTTGAAGACCACGTTTTTTTGGTTTATCAGACTATTTCTCCTCCGACGTCAATTTTTAAATTCGGCTTTTTTCATATCTGATAGTTTGCATCTATCCTTTTTGTAACTTTAAAATTTTTGTAACGATTTTATGCATTTCTATTGCCTATTCAAAGAAAAATTCTTCTAAAGTTACAAAATTTCGTTAAAAACGCCTAAAAAAAAATAGTGACGACGCCAAGAGGTCCATTCTCGACCGAAAACAACAACCATTTTCCCAATGGTTAAAAATTACTTTTCCAATAAAAAAGCAGGCAAGCTTATATTTCTGTTCAAATTTGTCAATTAAAATTTTTTGTATTTTTACCTTTTTGGGTACTTTTAAATTATAGCGCCCCTCAGCCCCCCCCCCCCCCCCCACATCCGAGGATGAATCGCTAAGCGACCCAGATTTATCTCCAAATTATAAAGTATATATGGCATTATAATAATGTATGATGTATATAACATTTTGTGACGTATATGTATGTAGTACCCGAAATTATTCATTCTGTTCCAGATGTTAAAATCAAATGTAAAGCCGCAGCCGAAGGACGAAACCAAGGTGCAAATTCATGCAGGCTAAGCGCTATTTTTTTGAGCTAGCGGGCTGCGAGCCCTGATTTCAGGGAGATGGCTTTTAACCCCTTCGGCCCTGATTTCTTTTTTTTTCAATTTTGGGAAAAAATTACTCTTATGCTAACAAAATTAAAAATAGCTATCGTAATCACAGAAGTTAGAGTTTAATGAAAGTTTACGAATGCGTTATTTACCAAAACCTCACAAATGTAGTTATTTTGCGTGTTTTTCATATAACAATAGTCCAAGGAAGAATTTTGAAGTTGGAAAATGTCATATTACAACTAAATTAAACAAGCATAAAAATTTAGTAATATTTTTTTAATCTTTTATCACAAATTACCAAGTTTGATACCCAAAAAGGATTCCCAAATTTTAATTTAAAGAGTGAAACGTATGTTTTAATTAAAAGAAATGCCAACGGCTTGCTAATAATTATGAAAATTATTATTATTATTACTAAATGCTAAACATAAGTGAAGTCATAATAGGAAATGTAGAGATTCATACTATCACTATTAGGTGCTGGAATCAATAAAAATAATGTTTAAGACAAAATAATACTCAATAAAAGATATGTCCTGTTAGTAGACGTCAGGGCCGAAAGGGTTAACTTCGGACACGGAGAGGATGGCTCTGTGGACCACTGATTTTTTATTGTTAAATTGGGCGTCGTCCCTTAATAATTTTACTCTAATAGCCATCTATTTAAAAGTAATTGTTTAAATAATTGTTTAAATGATAAATATTGAAGTATTTCACTTGTACATAATCATATTTCTATCAGTATAATCAAGAAACATTAAAATACTCGCATAGTTATTGGAATCTGTCTTATTGAGCTGGCGTCACTTTTCATCAAACTGTACCGTTCTCACACGTATATATATATATAAAATGCGTATAGGATGTATATATGGTGTATAAGACATAAATAATATGTATATAATGACGTATATTGCACATGTACGAACGTTTGGAATATATATATATATATGCATATAAGCTTTGCGATGATCTTGGTGAAATCACAACTGCAATCTTGGCATAATGTAAGTGAGAGACCGCTATAGCTATAACCCAAAAGTATACCTCTTTTTACTATATAAAACATGAAATTTTCTTGATACTTGATTCTGAATCCTACAGTTTGTTTTTAGACGAGTAGAAAAAGCAGTTTTAACTTTTCAGAAAATTGCTTCTGTTTTCAATTAGTTAATCTTCAATTTTGTTGTAATAGAAAAAAAAATAGATTGTTTTATTAAATTTTGAAGTTAAGTGTAATTTCTATATTTTATTTTCTATTGTACAGGGTAGACTAGTACACAGTGGACCACCTTTTTCAGTTTTAATTTTTTTCTCTTTAACAAAGAGACCAATCTGCTTGACAATATTTTTGAATATTCCTTAAACCTTTTTACATTCCTCAAAATTTTCTCAGAACATAGTTTTCAATACATTTAAAAAAATACTTGCTAAGACGGAAGCCTGTTTGAAACGGAATTTTTTTTCCTATTCCTTGTGATTCCGTATTAGAGGGTTTTATTATACTAAATAAAAACAAAAATCTTATACAGTAAAACTTGTGAAATCGGAATAGATAGACTGAAACAAAACTCCAATTTTGTAGGTATTATTGTATAGTATTCCTATCGTAGGGACAATCAATTTTTTACTGTTAACAAATAATTCCGTTATAAACAAGTTCCGTTTATACAGGGTGTACTGAACAAAAGTACAGTAAAACATGTGAAATCAGAATCACTACGAATTACAATCGATTGCATTTTAGACAGGTTTTTCGTCTAGGCAGGTATATTTAAGGCATTCCTTTGGAAGGGACTATAAAAATTTTCCGTTGTAGACAGGTTAGTAACAGGTTATCCACAGGTACTTAAGTTCCACTCGATGCAGACTAACGAATAGCATCGTACTTAAATAAATTTAAAAGAAATTGTATGTCATGAAAAATCGGGACTTTTGGCGTCTCGCGCAATGGTTACACGGGACAGGTCTTCGAGCCCCTAAAAATCGGGACACCCCGCGTAAATCGGGACACATGGCAACACTAGCGAGGACGAGGACCCTGCTTGGAACTCATGAAAATTGAGACGTCATGAAAATTGAGACGTCCCGCGTAATTCGGGACACCTGACAACACTAGTCACCGGCATAGTTTGCTTCGCTAATTATGAAACATCTTGTGTGTCATATCATCCTTCAATAGAGCTTTTTCTTCGCACGTATATCACATATAGTTTGAAAAGTACCGCATTATATTAAAATAAGGAGTGTCTTGTAGTATTAGTTCATTATGACTTTTTAAAATACGCGTTGAATGAATAGCATTGCATAAGATATAAAAAGATTGGTTGTCAAAGTAGTTGCCGCCGGCGCATTAAATAACTACTGTGCATTAGGTAACTTTCATTTGAAGTCCTTCCTTTTGAAATTTTTGGGCACTCACTGACTTAAATTTCAAACGGCTTATGCTTTGTTACTAGCTTGATTATTTCCTGGGCTACTGGCAACCTGGGCTACTTGGATTACAGAGCTTACTGACTAGTATAGGAAATATACGTGAAAATAATTTTTTATGGAAAATAATATTTTTACATTTATTATTATTTTTTTAGATTGCCCATCAAGTACCGTGATTTTCGGCGTATAACCACGGCTAAAATAAATCTGTTTCAAACCAAAAATTTTACTTAATAAATGAAGTTAAATAAGTACCAAGTAGAAATAAGTTGGGTCATTCCACGTTAAATCAACCAAAAATTTTCAATATTCAACCTGACTATTTCAGATTGTAATGAAACCTCCAGGAATGATTCTCCCTGATGATACAAATGAGAATATACTTTTATAATTTTTTTTTTTATCTCAGTAAATTTTCATACAACTAATTTTTTAAATTTCGAAAAATCAACATTTTTTGGCTTGTACGTATAAATGTTTTCAATTTTGAATTTCTCTAGTTCTATCAGGCGTAGATAGTTGTTTGACCCCTCTTTTTAAAGAGAATTTCACAAGGTTTAATTTGATATGCAACTTGACTATGCTTGGTTAAAAAAATGATTAATTTAATTTAAAAAAAAATATTTTTTTTAAATAGTGTCTTTTAAAAATTTTGAAAAAAAAAATGTTTTGTAATATTATAAACTTTAAATTTTGAAAGTTTTAGAGTGGGAGTTTAGTTTCTCAATGGGATTAGTAGTTATAAAAAAATGTTTAATAAATAAGACAATACTATTTTTAGCACAATCATAAAGTTGGCAAGGTGCCAACTTTAAATACCAGCCCCCAACTGGTGTTTATCATTGGCTTTTTTAACATAACTGCTGATCCCATCGAGATCCTACTCTAAAACTTTCAAAATTTAAAGTTTATAATATTGCAAAAAACATAATTTTTTCAAAATTTAAATTTTTTAAAATTAAATTAAATTATTTTTTTTTAACCAAGCATAGTCAACTTGCATATCAAATTAAACCTTATGAAATTCTCTTTAAAACGAAGGATCAAACAACTCTCTACGCCTGATAGAACTTGAGAAATTAAAAATTCAAAACATTTATACAATCCAAAAAATGACGATTTTTCGAAATAAAAATAATTAATTGTATGAAAATTTGCTGAGATAAAAAAATAAAAAAAGTATACTCTCATTTATATCACCAGGGAAAATGATTCCCGTAAGTTTCATCAAAATCTGAAATGGGCAGGTTGAGTCACTGGTTGATTTAATGACTCAGTTATTAAATAAAATTATTGACAGTTTATTAAATAAAATTTCTGGTAAGAAGCAGTTATTTCAGCGCCGACTTATATACTCCGGAAATTACGGTACATTGAAAAACATTTTTATTTCAAAGACATTAATTATGTATACAAGTAAGTTTTGAAATTTCGTAAAAAAAAAACCTACATGTTTTAAAAAAGGTAGCCTCTGTCCGAATCTCGTTTGTAAACTATCTATATACAAAAATTTAAAGGAATTACTTCAGCCATTTTTCCATTTTACAAATGAAATTTTTTTTTTCTGTTTTCTTGGTTATGTGAGGAAGGTTGAAGAAGCAGCTTTTGCCACGCTTAAGCAATCCATTGCTGATGGTAGTAACGCTGCCATTTTATCCTTAGTTTAGCATATTTATTTATATGCATTTATTGCATATGTATTTTAAAATATTTTGTTTGATTTTTAAAATAATGCTTTCAATTTCATTTTCCCTTAAAATCGCCATTAAAACTAATTTCAGAAAATGCAGGGTGTCCATAATTAAATGACGCTACTTTAAAGTTGTCTACAAACGAAACTATTGGTCAGAAAGTTGTGAAATTTTGTGAAGGACATAATGAATTTGTTTAAGCGAAAAAAATAGTTAAAAATTTCGCCACCAGATGGCGTTTTTAATGAATTGCACATTTAGCATACATTTACGATAGTATACATATTTTATTGCAACAAAACATGTTCCACAGGACGGCTATCATTTTCAGCTACCATCTGGAATCGTGAGATAACATGTTCCAGAGTTGACCGAAGTGTGTTCTGGGAAATGCTAAAAACATGTCGTGAAAAAAGTTTTGCTGAACATCTTTTGTTGTAATAAAATTGTTAAACTATTGTAAATGTATACTAAATGTGTAATTCATTAAAAACGCCATCTGGTGGCGGAATTTTGAACTATTTTTTTTTCGCTTAAATAAATTCCCGTTTCTTCATTATGTCTTTCACAAAATTTCACAACTTTCTGACCAATAGTTTCGTCTGTAGACAACTTTAAACTAGGGTCATTTAATTATGGACACCCTGTATATGTTCCGCCCTATATTAGTAGGGTTTGAGAAAGCAAATTTTGATATCATCTATCCCATTTAAGCACTATGATCTTTTAAACTATATAAATGCTAGTTTAATGTAACAAATTATGGCCACTTTCATTATTATTAATATAATCAGGATTCAAATTTTCTATTTTTTAGAAGTTTGTATTATTTTACAGTATTATACTATTTACAGCATTTTCATAATTACAATATAATTTCTTATTCCTGTATGAAGATATAATTTAGTTTTAGTATATGCTTTAATTTTTTATTTTGTAAAACTTCGGGGGAAAAAAATACTTTGAATATTATTTTTTAAATTTATTTTTAATATAAAAGTAACTACAAATTTAAAAGTTTTAAATCTAGATTTTTGCATATCATATAGTTACTAACATATTTGAATTACTTAAATTTTCTTTGGAAAGTTTTATATCCATTTATGTAAAGTAATATACAAATTGCAACTGCACAAGTTAGTTTCTAAGGCAAAGGCAGATTTGAAAACGAAGTCATTTCAACTGCTTGTTATTAAAAAAGAAAATAATTATTATATTTTCTAATAATAGTTAAATAACTATAGTGATTGCAATCTGATGATTATATTTGGATGAGAAATCACGTCTAGGTTAATGCTGAATTCCAAACTACCTTTCTTTGTTGAGATGACTTCGTTTTCAAATCTGACTTATTTTTAAATTAATTTTTGATTTCCAAATCATGAAATTGGCAGAATCTCTTATACCGAAACTTAAGTAACGAATAGTTTTTCCACTTTTTCGTTAATAGCAGAAAATCTTTCAAAAATTGCTGTCGATTTTAGCGCTTTGGACCGAATTTATGGACGCGACAGACCTGGAAAGGAATAAAACTGCCGTCCTGAGACGACGATCGATTATACGGGTAACTCAAGTTGTAATTCATTTATCGAAAAATGAAGGGGTCCTTCAATATTAAAAGAAAATAGTTCTTATCGTTCGAACTCTTGAATTTTTTAGGAGTCATAAATATAATGTTTCGGAAGTCTGAGTATAATTTTCGTGCAAAAATATGGATACTTAGTTCTAAAAATATGAGCAAAAGCCACCCTCAAATTCACGTTCGGAGCGACAATTATAAAGATTAAAAAAAAATTTTAAATACTTTTTTTTTCGTTTTTTCGTATATTTTTAAAGTTTAGTCCGATGCGAGCTTCGAAGAAAAAAGGGATCGACCCCCCCTCCCCCCCACACGATATCTAACTTTTTATATATTTTTTTAAGTTTCAAATTCGTAATTTTTTAGTTTACGGCGTTCAAAAGTAAAAAGTACCAAATTTGAGAAGATGTTTCTAGTTTGTTCCTATTTTGAACGGTTCAGCTGATGTGGGTCTAGAAAGACGGGGGTAATCAGCCGCTTTCGCACTTTCGGATCTGTCTCTTGGTTCAGATTCTCCGGAACGGCGTTCTAGCTGCCACGTTGTGAGTTTTAGCGTTATTTAGCGATATTCATTATGGTTTTTAATAAATGTCTCTATTAATTAACATTGAAAATAAAAATCTGAGCCGCAGGTGGTAGATTTTGCCTAGCCATCGCAGGCAGACAAACATACAAACATTTTTCTTTTATTAGTATAAGATATATTACAGACAGACATACATGACATACAATAGACTGTTTAACCCGATGAAGGGCGGCGGGATATTTTTTATGCTACTTAATTTAAATAAAGATTTGTAACAGATTTTTTTTTCTTTTATAAGTTTGGTGAAAAAAAAAGCTGTGGAATTGCGTGTCCTTATTTTCAAATAAATGTTTAAAAAAATTCTGGAGCGAGTTCAACATTACAGAAACACAATTATTTCCCCCTAAAAGAGTTAATTCAAACTCTGGTAATTTGAACAGCAGTTTCATGATGCGCTCTACGCTATCTATATGCCATCACAAATTTCTTTTCGTCGATAGCACAGCTGGTGTAAAATTAAGTTAATTTTCTGAAACAAGAACAGGGGATTCTTTATCTTTGCCGCTTTGGGAGCAGTAAATTTTGCATTCGTAATTAGCCGTCATAATAAATCAACAAATGTTTCTGTAGCGAGAGAACATGTATTCATTTTTTTTCTTCGTGTTTGTATATAGCGAGATATTTTTCTGGCACAAATAATTATCACACGTAAAATTTGGATTTAAACGAACTGAAAAAAGGCGCTGAGAATGGAAAAACGATGCGCCTAGCTGTCAGGATAAGAACCTTGACATGACATGAGAGCAACTACAGATGAGTCAAACGAAAATAAACATGAACGAGAAATCATGTAGCACGGCATAGATTATGAAACACTTTCCAACACTATCGGAATAATATTATAAAATTTAATTTTCGTTCATACAATGAAATGAGATATCTAAATAAACATTAAAGCAAGAATATGACGCTGTGGATTCTTTCGTGCAGCCTTGTATATGATTTACACACCTCATAACGCACTAAAAATCATATAAGTTTTAAAATAGCCAGTCCTGTAACCGAATTCTTTTGAGAGTGTCTGTAAATAAACGACAAATTCTTCGTACTCGTTACTATATAGAAAATATGCTGTAGTGCACCTGAGTTATGTATACCAATTTTATTTAAAAAGTGTAACATAATTAAAATAGACTGCAAACGATTTTTCTCCCATACATCATAATGCAATGAAATTATTTTGTACATTCCCTGTAAAGGAATTATAATTCCTACTTTGCTTACTCTATAAAAAAGTGTTTTGCCATCCACCTCAGTGATGCATATTAATTTCATTATGTTTGAAATAGTATACTAGGATTCATCATTTTTAACTAAGCTAAGATTTAGAGACGATTTCTTTTTAGTTTAAAATTACCTTTTTTGGTGATTAATTATCGTATGTTTTGGTGTCTAAAACGACCTTCATATAAGACAAGATGGTCAGAATCTTGTGATTTTAGCTTATGGGTTATTCTCCTAGAAATATGCAAAACTATGAGCGAAGATATTTATTAAAAAATAATTACAATTAAAATTATGTCATGGAAATGTGGTGTGTACTATAACAATGCATGTAATTAGTTAATTATTAATACTAAATATTAATAATTCTAAATCTGTCCACATCCACAGTATATGGCAAATCAGGTTCGCTGACTCTATCATAGTCCTGATTTGTACCACTTATTGGGTCTATAAACATTATTTTTTTTCGTGATAGATCTTTAATTCAATGATTTTTAAAACTAATCTCAGATTCATTTTAAATGAGTTATCTTGTTCAATTATAGTTTAATTTCATAAGGACGGACCCCCCACCCCCCCTAATTTTACAAGGAATTAAGCCATGTCCACGGACCGCGAGTCGAAAGAGTACCTAACCCGAAACCTTTTAAGTCAAATCGTAAATAAATAAATAAAAAATGCGCCAATTCGTTTGCGCCGCGTTTGGGTAAAATCGGTTTATTCCATCCGATTCAGGACTCTAGCTTGGAGAGAGCAATTTTGTTTGTGTTGGCAAATAAATTAAAAATGGTAGATATTCCTTTCTTTTATTATTATTACTTTAATTTCACTGTGTCGCAGATATTTAATCATGTGTTTAAGTGTGCTTTGCACAGTGTTCTTTTAGTAATAAAATGTCTACTGAGTTTTCTATTATTCTTTAGATGCGCATCTTTATTTATAACTACTACAAATAAAATATTTCGCTAGTTATAATAAATGTTTAGAACCAGTGGTGGGGTTCAGCCGGTTCACACTGGTTCGGTAGAACAGCTTCTCAATTTCTTGTTAAGTTCAGCGAACCGGTTGTTAAATAACATTAGCAATAACAGAAATCACAAATTTACATTATTTGCTCTCTTTAAAGATTCATCTGCGCAACAACATAGTTTAAGCATAACACCGTCAGATGCTCCCATTCGTTTCAGGTTTATGTTATTTAAAATTACTATTAGGTAAATGCGCTGGTTTTCCGTAGAGTGTCTTTAAAAGAGAGTAAGTGACAACGAATGTTCAGATTCAGATTTTTTGTCCAATCTCTGGCAGCCCATATTAATGGATATGGTGATAGTCTAGTCACTTAGTTCCCTTGTGAAACTACACTATATATGGCCAATGATGATCGGTCACTTGCGATTTTAGACGTTTTGTTAAATATCTAGAAAAATGCATAAGGAATTATACCGAAACTTCAGGTGTGTAATCAGCATAGTCGACGTCATATATTTAGGTGAAGAATATTTCCCGAAACTCCATAGGGAACCGTCAATAAGTTGAAGAAAAATGAATATGTTTTGGATAACCCTGTAAAAACTAATATCCCAATAGCGTTGGAACGAAAGCACATGCTTAAGAGGCTTCTTTTAATAAACTATGTTCATTTTTATGAAGATAGCACGTATACTCGTGAAGGTTTTTATAAAAACAATCCCAAATTTCACTAAGTGTTTTGCTTATAATTTTTAGAGTTCTTAATATAAAAAAAAATTTCTTTTCAGGAACGATGACAAACAACATTATATACAATACCCAGCAATCAGAATTGAAAAATAATAAATATTGGATGCAAAATGAGCAGGTTCGCTAAATATTGTTTCAGTGCGCATGCGCGAATGCAATCAAAATATACTGTGCATACTATATTAGCTAAATGTATAGAGCACTTTTTTGTGAAAGTTTCAAAAACATAGCTTGAAAATTCTGATAGTCGATAGAATAAGCTTGAAATTCGCTGTTACCAGAAGAAAGCAAAAAGATAAGGGGCGGTATCTAAATATACAAGAGAGACACTTCATTCTTATTATGTCAACTTTCATAAGCTAGTAAATTTGGATACTACCCCTCATCTTTTTGCTTCCTTTTGGGAACAGCAAATTTCGAATTTATTCTATCGACAATTACTATCAGAATTTTCAAGCTATGTTTTTGAGACTTTCACAAAAGTTGGTCTATACCATTTAGCTAATATGGTATGCACAGTATATTTTGATTGATTTCGCGCATGCGCAGTGAAATAATATTGTGTGAACTTGCTCATTTTTCATCCAATATTTATTATTTTTAAATTCTGATTGCAGGGTATTTTATATAATGTAGTTTGTCATCGTTCCTGAAAAGAACATTCTTTTATATTAACAACTCTGAAAATTATAAGCAAAACACTTGGTAAAATTTGGGATTGTTTTTGTAAACACCTTAATTTATCCACGAGTATCCGTGCTATCCTCATAAAAATGAGCATAGTTTATTAAAAGAAACATCCTAAGCATGTGCTATCGTTTCAGCGCTTTTGTGATATTAGTTTTTACAGGGTTATCTAAAAGATATTTGTTTTTCTTTAATTTGTTGACGGCCCCTTATGGGGTTTCGGGAAAAAATCTTCGCGGACATATATGACGTCTATCATATTGTTTACACTCCTGAAGTTTGAGGATAATAATTCCTCATGTATCTTTCCAGATATTTAACAAAACGTCTAAAATCGCAAGTGACCGGTCATCATTGTCCCTATAGTGTATTTTTACAATTATAAATTTCATTTTGATGCATTTTCTGATAGAAATGTTGATGAGTACTTTGAGATTGTCGAATATTTGCTAAATAAATTGCATTCTTTTAGCAGGAAACTGCATATTCAAGCACATTCTTTTGCTTTTTCACTATACCTAAAGATCAAAATTTTGTAACCATTTTTTATAACGTTGGAAATTATTTTATAATCTATGTGTGACGCATTATTTTCACCGTAATACTTACCCATCATGGATATGCATAATACAAAATATGAAAATAAAACATGTGTAAACTATTTATAAAATGCATTGCAATTCGAATAAAATCCTGGCATGATGACGTCATAAACTTTAAATGCTCTATTACTGAAATGCGTAAAAGAAACATCCTTATAACTCCAAAAACGATAATCCTATTAACTAACGGTTTACTGCGTCGGATTAAGCGTCACATTTCCAATTAAAATATATCTTTGACTGGAAAATTGAATGAAATACAGGGTCACGAAAAATCAAAGAGTATGGAAAATGGGATTACAAATATCTCAACAACTAATTACCCTATCGACTTCATTCTTTATACAAAATTTTTGTTTTATTATTGTCTTTTATATTCACTCCTTAAAATAAACAATTTCGAAAATTTTTATATATACCTTTTATCAGAACGAATATTTCGAGAGTCCGAAAAAAATAGTTCCGGATAATCGAGGTTACTGAAATTCAATAAACTTCTTCTCATTATTACTTACTCAGTACATACCAAATTTCAAGTCTCTAGCTCAATTTTTTCGGGAGATAGAGCGTTTACAGACACGCAGACACACACACACACACACACACACACACACACAGACGGACGGACGACAAATTTTTTTCCCTAAAAATATGTTTCTCAAAATCTCCAGTGTCTGAAATGTGTAAATCCGGCAAACATTTTTTTTTCGATTTTTAAAACGATTACAAGACTTGCCCTATACTATGTATGATGGGTAAGTAATAAGTTAAAAATATTAATTTTCCGAGGAGATATTTTAAATATACGAATGCATTCTGCGCCCATATGTTTAACATTAGCGAGGGGAAATGGGGAGTTGACTTGCAGCATTAAGATATGTTGATTTAAAAAAAATTGGTATTTTATCCATACAAGACAAAATTATCAGTAACATATAATTTTCATAATGCAACTGTAAAATGTCCTTGAAGGTATTTTTAAATGACAAAAATTTTCAGAATTTAGATAAGTTTGAAATATTTTATATGCTTTATATTGCCTTGAATAACATAATCTTTTTAATAAAACTTGTTCCTTCCAATGATTAAAAATATTAAGACCGCACAGTCGTATAATTTATCTAATACAAGTCGGAATTATCGGTATCTTATAATTTTGATGATTATCTGTTTTTGAAATATCTGATTGGCTCATTAAAATGCGTCGCTTCCTTACCAATTTCTTTATATGCATATTATATCACGACAACCAACTTTACAATACTTTGAACTAAACTGTGGTAATTATTATAATGATCTGTTTTCGGCTTGTCCTTCCGCCGTAATAACCATCTTTAGAAGGTTGTTTTACTAGCTGTTAACTACCCACTTAAATTGCAAATTGTGCATTTGGACTGTCTGGCTTGTCGTCACGTCTTTTCCTTGTTTGCGTGGAAATGGATTTGCCCTAACAACACGAATCTATAAGAATTCAGAGTATTCATATTCTTATGTAACGGAAATCTTATTCATTTGCGCCATGTTTTAAACGATCTATGCGTATAAAATTAATCTTACTTGACAAATTTCCAATTTGCAACTATATATAAAATGCATCTTTGACGGTATTTTTACTGAAAAGCAAGAAATTTAAGGAATTGGGGTATAAGTTTAATATTTATTAGCTTTTTGTTCTCTTGACGATATTTACATTCTCATAAAAATAGACAATTCCTTTTAAGGTTCTATGATATGTATCCGATATTTATTTTCAAAATATCAATGGGCATGATATTTTGGATATTTTCAGTCAAAACAAGTGAAAATGAATTTTTCAACTGTTATTGACTGTGTCGTTCTGTAGTTAAAGTACTTTTGCCTCAGACGGTAATTTCTCCCCCCCCCCCCCCCAAAAAAAAAAAAAAAAAAAATCTTTTCCAGACGTTACGTTTGAAGCTGAATTTTTAAATGCAGAATCAATAACTATATGTGGGGCAATATTTACTTAGAACAGCCATTGAAAGATAAACTGTCTAATTTAAATAATCAGTTATTTACAGCTTTATTAGAAATAATCTTTTCTCGTCTGGTTGTTGTTCAGTTTAAACTGCGCAACAAGTTAGCGTATGAAAAAACAGACAAGCTTACATATATGTTAAAATTGTTCAATTAAAAACAATTATTTTGCATTTAAAATTGTGTTGCATAAAACGTAAAATTTTCTTGATAGCTGACACTGAATCTTATACATTGTCAATTGATTGACCTTCAATTTTGTTATGAAAGGGGAAAGATACATTTAGAATAGTGTTTTATTAAGTGTCAAGGTAGGTGCAATATGTTTTAGTTTTTAAATTATACTAAGCCTGAAAATATTTATAATCGGCAGTAAGTTGACTATTTTGAAAATATCAGATATATAATAAATATATAATAAATATTGTATATATATCAAAATATGTGATATTTTCGAAAATACAGTAAAACCTCGGTTATCCGAAAAGCATGGGGCCAAAGGATTTTCGGTTAACCGGGATTCCATAGGAATTTTCGGATAACCAGTCTTCCTATATATATTCTACTAGATGACACTACTCACCCTTCTCACTCCTGCACAGTCAAGTAATGCGTTGGTGCGTGTAGATGCAGTAACAGCAAGAGTTCGTATTATAGGCGATTTCCCCTTCCTGTTTACACGTGTTTTAATTTTTTCCAAACTTTATTTGTGATGACTAATACTTTAACCTTTTGATTACAAAGCTGGGAGTTGGGGCACATGTCGTAACATTGACTATTTCTTGATTCTATTCTCGCCATTTTTTCAATACCAATACCTGCCATACACTTATACCAAGATAATTTCAAGAGAAATCTACCGCAAAGAAATCCTTTTTGAAAATTGTGGTACGAGTGAATATAAAAATAGTGGCCAGTCCAAGCCCGTAATCAAAAAAGGTTAAAGCGCAAACGGGTTTTTATAAGCATGAAGATCTCAACGCGTTGAAAAGAGTGTATAATGGCACTAAAATATATTGAAGTGCAGGAAGATGCAACAACAGCATAAGATGTGTTGTTGTTTAAAAGGTAGCGTTAAGGCAGCATTGAAGCAATGCAAAGTTGAAAAACAAAACACAACTTATTTTGTAAAGAAATGAAGTGTTGTATGTGTCTATGCAATAAAATGCCAACATTTACGCAATGCCCATATAAGTAAGTTGACTCGTTAATTATTTCATAAAAAAAAAGAGTTTTAAGGTGTTTCGGTTAAGCCAATTTTCGGATAATCGGGATAATACTGTATTATATTTGAGACCCGCTTTATTTTCTTTTTTCCAGTCATTTAAAACATTAAAAAGATTTGACAAATACTGACTAAATGGTTTTTATAAAAATTTATCTTTGATGGTAATTGCGTGTCTGCTTTATATTGGCTTGACGATATATATTCTAAAATAATAGTTGTAAAGTATTTCCTTGTTCTTTTTACTTAATAAAATTTGAAAAAAAAATTACAGAAGTTTTTTATATCAAGTCGAAATCATCGGTAGCATAAGATTTCCACAATAAAACTGTAAAATATATCCTTGATGTCATTTTTACTGAAGCGCCAAAAAATTCAGCAATTTAGAAAAGTTTAAGTATTTTATTTGCTTACTATTTCTTTAATATATCGCTTACCGCAAAAAGTGACACAACTCCAAAAAAATCATTTTGCGTATTATTTTACTAGTAGGTCTGACCTAAGTATGTCTTGCTACAGAAAAAGTATCATAAGTGTAAAGGGCAAAATTAGCACTAGCCACCGGCCACAGGCGGTCACTAAATGGAAAAAAAAAAGTGGCTATTAAAAAATTGTCTGCCAGCTTCCAACCTTAAGGCCACTTTCCTACGAGGAAAGAGAACATTTAATCAAGGATTCTACTTTTGCTGGTAGAAATATGTTTATATTAACATATTTATTTGTGATATTTAATTTTAGATTAATATTAATTGAAATTTTAACAAAAGCTTACTGTTTAGAACTTTTAAATAAAAAAAAAGTGGGCACTAGTTTAAAGAAAGTGGCCACTTATAAAACTGCTACTGCCGGGCACTGACCACTAATGAAATTTCCCAGTTTTGCCCTTTAGTTATCAGGAAGACCGCTAGATTATACTATGTGCCACTTTACCAATCTAGAAGGAGGAAGTGGGGAGGGGGTAAATTTACGTAAGACTGTAGGTGAGTGAGATCTGATTCCCCCTTGAATGCTAATCCTATGGGCATGGAATGCATTCTTATTTTTAAAATATCTCATCAGGAAATTAATATTTTTAATTTCTTCCTTTTGTTTTGTATTACCTTTTTAAAGGTTGTCTCTCCCCTTCCACCTTTTCTTTTAGATCTCAAAATATTTTTAAAATATATGCTTAATTTAATATTTTATGTGTTAAAAGCTGACGATCTGTGAGTAAGAATTCAACACTTCAATCAAAATTATATATTTTAGAAATATTTTGACAACTAAAACAAAGAAAAAAAAGAAACACATTCTTTAAGAACAGAACATAGAAATACTTAAAAAATAGGTATGTATTCCACGCCCATAGGTTTAACATTATCGAGGGGAATTTGAGATCTCACCGACCAAACACCCTTAACGTGGTTCTCAAATTCCCTACTCAACAACGTGAAACTTTGACACATTTTCTGACTCATTTTTAAACATAAAGGTATACAATTGGCAGGCCTGACTGTTGAAGAGGTTTAGAATCTAATAGCATTTTCCATTTTTTGATAAATACTTTGCTTATCGAATTATAAGCATTCTTGTCAATTGACAAGTTTTTCCCATTTCTGGCGAGGCAGCGTCGGGAATTAGTTTTAAAGCGCCGACTTTGGCAGTATTATTTGAAAGATCTTTTGGCTTTACAAAAAAAAAAAAAAAAAAAAAAAAAAAAAATGGAAAACGTCTTTTGATTGTATAATTTCTGAATAAGTACACTTGCCAATTTCATGCGTTTCCGAACAAAAATGAATTCAGAAATGTGTCAGAAAGTAACTCATTTGGATTTAAGAACAGCCTTAACCCTCCCTATCTCTTGTACGTCTTGATTCTTTTTTACGCTTTTATGTACACTTTTACGGAAAATAAGAGGCAATATATATTTTTTCTTTTCCTGTGTCATGTGTTTTTGAGTTGTCACTTTTCTCGCGGGTGAGCGATATAGTCTATAAAAATAGTTGTGTTCTTTTGAGCCATTTAAAATGTTCAAAAGGTTTGCAAAAATAATTTTCTTCCTAGTTACTTAAAATATTAAAACTGCACAACCAAAGCCTCCCCCTTCCCCCATTAGAGTTGAAATTATTGGTAGCCTATAATTTTAATAATTGACTATTTTTAAATGTATGGTTCACTCATTAAAACACGGTTCTTCCTTACCAATTTATTTGTATGCATAAAACGCCCCGACAACAAACTTTACAATTCTTTGAACTGAACAATGGTTAACTATATATGATGATCTCTATTTCCGACTTGTACTCTCGCCGTAATAATCAGCTTTAACTGTGGTTGTTTTACTAGCTGTTTGTTAACTACCTACTCAAATTGTGCGTTTGATGTTCCCGCTTGTCTACACATCTTTTTCTTGTTTGTGCGCAGATGTATTTACACAAAAAAATGAAACAATAGATATACAACATTCTATAGAAACAATAGAATTTTATAGTGTTCGCTTTGTCAAAAGCAAATTTTCAGCATTAAACTTCAGGGTTTTTATTTTCTTACTAAGCAAGATTTATTTTATTATTCCTCTTATTGCACTGACTAACCAGCCTTTGTTTACGAACCCCACTCCTTCCCCCCAGTCTCAAGTTTAATTAATAAAAGTACGGGTACCATTTTTGTTAAAATTTTATTTTAAAATGCTATAAAATTGCCGTTGTATTATGTAATGAACAATACAGTAATGTATTTTTATTTTTTAATATATTGTACTCGGTGCCCGATTAACCTCATAATTTAGGGAAAGCACTGATCATGTCGGGCCTTGTTACCGTTAAGAAAATTTAATTTTGTACACTTAATTTTGCGCATTTCAAATTCTTCAAGAAGCGTATTTTTTCATCAGCATTGAAAATAGCAATCAGAAATTCCAGTAGATTATTTCATTTTTAATAGTATCCAATCCTGCCGTGAAGACATTATTTTTTTTAATCTTTTCTCTTTTAGACAGGGCTGCCATTGGCGACTATTTTTGTATTCTATTCGCACCACTATTTAAATAAATTTTGTAGTATATTTCTCTTGCACATGTCAAAGTGAATGTGAAAAAAAAAATTGTTTTTGAGAGAATGGTGCGAGATAGAATTAAAAAATAGTCGACAGTGGCAGGGCAGCCCTGCTTAGAGCATTGTCAACAGCGTTTTAACTTTTTGAATTCTCGAATCTCAATTCACATTTTAAATGCACTTTAGCATCACTGTGCTTATAATATTTAACCCTTGTAATATTTAACACTGCAAAGGTTATTTTAATATTTAACCCTGCCGTAATTTTTATCGTCACACTTCATTCATATGACATGTAAGTGTGGAGAACGTAATTTACTGCAAATTCAAATTAAATAAATGTTAAAAACACAAACATATAAGTATACAAAATATTGTCTATAATATTTTTAGATGAAGAAGGATTTCACCTTCTTCACTGATCTGTATTTGTACATTCAAGTATCAGTATTTGTACATTATTTCTCAAATCGGGGATATAAATTTTCGCGCTAGATATGCATTCATTTCGCGCTAAATATGCATTTACTCGGACGTTTTTTGTCATCTCCCAGTTCACTTTCGTTTAGCGAACAGGTTATTTTAACCATAACTCTTTTATTTTTTTCTTGCAATTGAAGTGAGTGAATGCCGTTTTGTTAGGAGTGTGTTTGTTATTTTTTCTTACCGCCAGGGGCCATCTCCTTCAGCTAATCAAACAAGCACGGCTAGTCCGGTGTCTATCTTGTATGTACGCTCTGACCTTGATCCTTTCCTTGTGATTTGTTTTCTGCGTTTCAATTGTGTTTAAGACGTCGGGATTACTTAATGGAACTATAACCGTTTATATAAATTTAAAAAAAGTCTTTATCTGTGATGGGTATGGTATTAAAACTGATTTTTACGATAGCTCGTAAAAAAATAATTGTTTTCAATGTGGCTCTTTCTACCGTACTGATTTGTTCGTTTTCGTTTATAGAGAGTATAATGTTATAAATTCTTTTTAAATATTAAGGGAAAGTGGGCAACAGCTTTTCCAACACAAGGGCGATGGCGCGATCGCCCCTCCCACGGACGATGATAAAAGACCTCTAAGTTGACAAATACTGCAATTTTTTTTTGTTGATTTTACGATAAAATTAACAGTAATAAACAGTAAAATAAGGCTTCGAAAGTGAAAGAAAAGAAAAAAAAAACCCGCAAACAAAATCCAAAAAAGTAAAAAAGGGCCTGCATAGAGATCGATCCAATGAAAAAAAAAATATATATTTAAAAATATAGAAACACAATATTGAGATATTGCAAAAACTTTCTCCCATAGGATTAACATTAGCCAGAGGGTGTTTTCGCGTGAGTGAAGTAGCCACTTAAGCGTGTCAGAAATTATATATATACACGCTGAAAAAAAAAAAGTTCTCAAAATTGAGTAAAAAGTACTCAATTTTGAATACGTCAGATACTCAAAATAGTTCCGATACAAATGTTCTCTACATTGAGAAACACATGTACTCATATTTGGTGTTCAAATATGAACCATTATGTACTCAATTTTGATCTCATGGATGTATTTAAATATGAACTGTGGTGCACTCATTTTTGATCCCATGGATGTATTTAAATATGAACTCTGTGTGCTCTCTGTTAAATATTCAATACATTTTTTTCTTATTTTATGTAATTAGCAGTTACCTTCTGTAAATATTAATTTTATGTAAATATTATCTTATGCACAGTATTTTAAAATAATATACAGTAAAAGAAGATGGGCGATTAGTAAGACGTGGGAAACCAAAATTTAGGTAAAAACATGGGCCAAAAGACGTTCAATAAAACACTTTGAAGACTAAAATAAGTTATGGAAAAATATTTTTCTTGTCAGGGGGCTCATGCCCCGAACCTCCCCCCCCTCCCTGTTTATCTATATATTTAAAACGAAAAGCGCATTCTGTCAAATTTCCACAGGAATATCGTCTCTTTACGATTGTGCCAACGTTTTTTGAAGGCTTCTCCCCAAAGAAAGGGGAAACCTGATGGATTAGCCCTCACCTGTTTAGTCCAGGGGGATTGAAAAGGGTTGATTGAAAATGGATGGAGTCGCTATTGCATTGAAAGCGTAGACCTTCTAATATATTTTTGCTGCGACATTGAAAGCTAAAGCTTATTTTTAAGAACTCATGTTTCCACTACTAAATATGCGTATTTTTTCGCAAAATTTTAAAGAGAGCTTGGATACACGGGCTGTAAAACCGTTTTATTTATCGCCAATGAAGATTTCAGAGTTCGGATAAAATGAACTTTTTATTTTAAAACTATGAAACGACCCTACATAAACAAGAAAATGAGCGCTTTTATCACTAAATATTAATATTTTTTCGCGAATTTTTCAATTAAAAATATAATTTCATACAAAATTTTAAAGAGAGCTTGGATACAGTTATATTTATAACCGATTGAAATGTCAGAGAGTTCGGAAGATGAGAACTATTTTTTTTATTGCTATGTTAAAGAAGCCGACGCGAAAACTTAACAAACAAACAAAAAAGCGAGACGAAAACATTTCTTTTACAACTAGATAACAATATTTTTTTTACGAAATTTTTACACGGGCTGTAAAAGCGTTTCATTTATCACCAATAAAGATTTCGGACAAAAATAACTTTTTATTTTAAAACTATGAAACGACCCTACGCAAGAAAATGAGCGCTTTTATCATTAAATATCAATATTTTTTCGAGAATTTTTAGTTTAAAAATATAATTTCATACAAAATTCGGTTAAAGATATAAAATAATAAAAACTTGAATGCTTCTTTTAAATTTATTATCACGGGCCCGAGCAACGCCGGGCGGGGGTCAGTGTTGGGCACGCTCGCGAGAAAAACGAACAGTTCAAACTCAAGTTTAATTTTTCAAAAATGAGCCAAGTTCACGTTCAAACTCAAATTTTCAAACGAACTCGCTCAACTCAAACTCAATTATAAAAATGAACAAAGTTCACAAAAAACTCGTTTTTTTTTTTTTTTTTTTTTTTTTTTGGTTTTAGTAAATTTGAATTTTATCGTCCAAATTTACAAAATTTTGTGAACTAAACTTTTGATTATTCGATGCAAGGGTCTTCATGGGCCCGACCCAATTTTCCTTCCCGACACTCGGTCCGAGTTTGGTTTGGGGATTACTTTTCTAGAGGTTCTGACCCAGGTGGGCCTATACTAGATTTATTTTCCGGCCCACGTCGGGGCTGGACTGCATTTTTCTTGAGGTCTGAACAGGCAGAAATTTTCAGCCCCAGCTTATATAAAAATCATTTGACCGGCACGGCTCAGGCTTGTCCAGTAAAAATATCAGTAAAATTTGGCCCGACCCAATTTCTTTTTTTCAAAACATGCACGGATTTTTAAATTGCTATTATTCCTGAATTAATACATACATATATATAGATGGCAGCTCTAATCAATTTATTTCCTACTATCATTTTTTTTCAAAGCAATGTTTGTATAGATATAGCAGCCATTTTGAGTTAATGATGACTGGCTGCTCGTCAAGTACTTATAATCTTGTCCAATCTACAGTAAGATCAGTCTTTCTCAGTGAGTCTTGCACATTATTTCATGATCTAATTTCTTTTTAAGTTGTATAATTGTTTATCTATCTTATTTCTATTTAAGTTGCATATTTATTTATTTATTTATTTTGTTATTTGAACTCGTGTAGGTTATTAATTGTCTTGTTTCATATATATATATATATATATATATATATATATATATATATATTGTTAGAGGCTTAATATTGTCGATTTTAGGCATAATGCTGACAATATTTGATGAAATAACATATATTTGCTATGAATATTCTTATAAAGCCCTTCTGTAGATTCTATAAGATATTCATAGTTTTCCATTGTTTATCCTATCAAGTATAATTCCTGCAGTGACCATTCCATTGCTTTTCATAATGTCTTATCCTTTGTTTTCCACATGTGTTTTCATTTTTAAATGTATATATATATATACAGGGCTATGATTCCCTCTAAAATTCCTAAATTTCCTAACTATTATTTTATCCCCTAAAATTCCTAAAATTCTCCTAAAATTTTCTTCTTGTTCCTAAAAATTCGAGATCGACAAAATTTCACCGAAAAATATCGTGAATTTCGACAAATGGTCACCGAAAAAGACACGTATTTTGTCAAAAGATCGCTAATATAATGCACATTTCGTCAAAAGATCGCTAAAATAACGCAAATTTCGTCAAAAGATCGCTAAAACAACGCGAATTTCGTCAAAAGATTGCGGGGAAAAAGCAAATTTCGACAAAGAATAGGGGAAAAAACTTAAATTTCATCCAAGGATATCGTGGGGAGGGGGGGGGGAAGCTAATTTCAACAAACAATCCTGAAAAAAAACTCAAAGTTTATCTAAGGATCGCGACAAACACTAATTTCTTCAAAGGATCGTAAATTTTTTAAAGACATCTCTGAAAAAAAAACTAGAATTTCTTAAAAAGATCGTGGAATAAACGTGATTTTTGATTTAAAAAAATCGTGAAAAACCCCTCCAATTTCATCCAAAAATCAAGGAAAAAAGATAATTTCGTCTAGGAATCGCGGAAAAAACGTGAATTTTATCAAAAAATTGTGGAAAAAAAAAATGCCAATTTCGTTAAAGGATCGCGAAATTTTGCCAATCAATCGTGCATATAAGACGAATTTTGTCAAACGATCGCACAAAAATACAAATTTCGTCAAAAGATTGTGGAAAAAACGCAAATTTCATCTAAAAATTGCAAATTTTGTCAAAAGATTGCAGAAAAATGCGAATTTCGTCAAAGCATCACGAAAAAAACACGAATTCCGTCAAAAGGTCGCGAAAAAAAGCAAATTCCGTCAAAAGGTTGCGAAAGAAACACGAATTCCAACAAAAGTTATCGAAAAAAAAACATGAATTCCGTCAAAAGATCACGAAAAAAACACTAATTTTGTCTAAGATCACGAAAAAACGTGGAATTTTGTCAATACATCGTGCAAATAAGGCAAATTTCATGAAAGAATCGCGAAAAAATGCATGTTTTGTCAAAAAAAACACTGAAAATAATGCAAATTTCGACAAAGAAGTGTGAAAAAAACTTTTCAGAAGTTTTTCTGTTAGCTTCAGAATTTTTTTTTCTCATAATCACTCCTGCTTCCTGCCTCTTGTTTTCTAGGTTCACCGAGAACATCCAAAAGAGAGAGAAAGAGAGCATTTATTCTAGTTAAGCTCAATGATCCAGGAATTCAAAATTCTAATTAATATAATTGCAGTAAATATAAGCTGTCAAAACGGTTTGTAATATGAAGCCAGTTATTGTGCAAATTTAAATGCCCTCATTCGCAACAAACAACACAAGCACATGGAACAAGGGCTGAATTCATTGGAATGATGGGAATATTCTTTGGCAGTGTACCACATGTGCCTGACTAGCACGAAAATACTGTTATTACATACTTGTAATGTTAAAAATATCGCAAATGCCCCTAAAATTTTCCTAAAATTTGGAAAAAATTTCCTAAAATTCCTCCCTAAAATTTTGAAAAATCCTGCCCTGTATATATATATATATACACACTATATGGCCATTAATGACCGGCAACTTTCAATTTTGGACATTTTGTCGAATATTTAAAAATATGCTTGTTAGATTCTTCTGGAATTTTAGGAATAAAACGATGATAGATCAGAATTCTATGAAGGTATTTGGTGGAGATAAGTTTGCTATTTCGATGTTTTGGAGGAATTTCGAGGAAAGAATTGTTCAATTTGAGTGTCCATTTGGAAAGAGAGGGAGAGAGAGACAAGTCTCTGCATAAATAATGGCAAGAATGTGCTTAGAGAAAAATAACTATGAGCTTGTTATCAGTCAATTTTCATTCCACAACTGCACTTCCCGATTTCATCACGCCAGGTGAAAATAAATTACAGGTTCAATGATACGGTCATACTCAAACAAATGCAGATGTTTTTCGGATGGACGCTATATGCATGTTAACGACTGGCGATTGGTTGATTTGGAAGTAATTGAAAGTGTATTTATGTTATCGATGTCAAACATTGTATTAAAAAGTTATTCAGCATTAGAGCGGCTTTTTTCTTCTTTTTTCTTTTTTTTTTTCCTTTTCGGGATTGTGACGACTACTTTTACACGATTTGGATCAAACTCTATACCAAATCCGAAAACCTATTAGAGCCTGATAAAGTAATTTTCGTAGATCCGAAACCTGATCCTAACGAGAAGCAATGTTAACTCCATAGATCTTTGATATGTCTAAAATAGTATTTAATTGTATATGTAATCTGTAACTGGAGAGCTGAATAGGTAAAACATAACAGGAAACGTGTGGTCTGGGATGCCGCAATATGTATGGATCCAATAAGGCTTCCTCATTTAAATATTTGTATGAAATTGTATAGATGTGTTCTTTGAATATTCAACTTAAGAGAGGGGGAAACAAATCAGTTTTCAAAGAAATTTTGCAGAAAATACGTTTTTAAAACATGGCGACTACTTCATAGAAAATTCTCATTAGGCTTAGTTGACACAGTGCGGTCCCATAGATCACACCTCCTTTGTCATTTATATTAAAACACAAAAGTAAATTTTAAGACCAAAATGGGCAGATCTACGCATGCTTAAGATTAAATTCAGAACATATTTAGTATTACAGTTAAGTTGATGGAGGTTAGGGTAGCCGAGTGGTTTAAGGCACCGGGTTCACGGAAGAGAGCGTGGGTTCGATCCCCACTCCTGACAGAATGATTTCTGTAATATTATTGGCGATAAGATAATTCATTCTAATAATATCATATTTTATTTCAGGAGGAGAAGTTGTACGATTTGTATATTTTTATACGAATGCTTTATAATTATTTTTAAGTGAAACTTAACACCCAACAATATATATTTTTAAATTTTTAAATTTTGTATTAAAAATATTTAAATTAAAAGATTTGGAAGTAATTATCAATTAAATAAATAGAACTGATCTACAAATTTTGTATGACCATTATCAAGAATATATATTGTAATTCCTGAGTTGGTAAGACAAGCTGCCGCAGAAGGCGGACGTACTCCACCGCCGAATCCGGGTTCTCGTGAACCCATACAGGTGATCCACCAGGGAGGGCCGGTTTACCCGGGCACCTCCACAGGCGGGCTCTTCGGCCTGGGAAGTATACGCCACCTGCATATCACTCCCCTACCCCAAATGAAGCGACGACAAAGGTCGTTACGATCTTCGGTGGAGCCCGAACTCAAGAACACCACCACATCACAATTGGGAAGTATGTCTGAGTCCTGAGTCACCCGACAGCTTCGGAACCGGAAACCGGCCCCGCTTAGCCGGGTTCCCCCGACAACTCTTACTTTACCGCAGTTTCTGATCATGATACGACTGGCTCTCATTGGCTGCGGCGAATCCTTAGTTTGTAAAAGAAAATTTAAGTTCAAGGTTTCAGATCGATAAATAAATGAACATTTTTAAAGGTCGCGTAGTTAAAAAATAAAATAAAATAAATATTACTTTCTCTCTCTCTCTCTCTCTCCTTCCCCCCCCAAAAAAAATAATAAAATAAAATAAAAAAAATCATCTTTAGTAAGTAAAAATAAATACCCTGCCCATTCAATTAATATTTTTAGTTAAATTAACCCTTGCTAAAAACCGAGCATAATGGGTTTTAAATTACAAGCTTAAAATTCTTTCACTTCATTAATTGAATGTGTTGGTCTGACAGCACTATCTACCCCTTAGATGAATAGGAATCAATTATAAGCAATACGATATAGCAATTCATCAAATTTTTCCATATTTTATAAATTTAAAAACAACCAATTAGAAATTAAAACCTTTTTCTAATGAACCTGTCAAGTTGTTTACTGTCCAATTTTGACGTGCACTATCCAGTTATGCATTAATCGAACCTCGAAATGAAAGATAATGTATATCATACTAATTATGGAAGAATAGTATATAATCGAATCCGTAAATGAAAATTTTTATGCTATCAAATACATAACACAAAATATATTCTAACCTATAATTATTTTCATATGAGTTCTAAGACTTTTTAATAAAAAATCGATTATATCCGAATCTGACCCTTAACATAAAGTACCTTCCAATGTAATAACACATCTTTTTCTTTTTAATACTTCAAAGGATTTTCAGAAAAAAAAAAAAAAATCTCAATTTTTGTCTGCATTTTAACCGATCTGGAAGAAAAGGCTTCTTGGAAGACTTTCAAATAAAATTTCTGTTCAAAATACCTAGACGCAAGTCTATTGAAAATCCAGCAATCGCTGTTTTGTGCCATCTCCATTCATCTGCTTAAATTGAAATTTATTTAAAGCTCTTAACCATGAGTTTTTCAATGTTCTGTCGAGTGATATTTGTTCAGCGGTGTCTTCCAAAGCAATATCAAGTGATGTATCACACATCCTAACCACCTTTTTGTTTGTTTGTTTGTTATTTTTATTTTATAAATGTGGGTCGTAAAGAAAGAAAGTAACTAGAGGGTTGATGCCAGAAAGCTGTCTGTTCTTTTCATTCAGTTTTCTAAGACCACTCCTGTAAAATTTCACCACCGGTGAAGGCTGTGCTTTAGTAAGTGACTGATTCATCTCGGATGCAAAGTATAAACTGCGACTGCTGTTTTCTTTAATTGTATCAATTTATCAGAGAGGTGCACTGCCTGCTCTTGAACACTTGGTACTCCTTGTTTCAATGAACAGCCGAAATTATCTCAACTTATACATCAATAACATAAGTTTTTTTTTTTTTAAAGTTAACCCTAGAATTAGAACCCTGCACAATTTTCGTGAATTAGAGTTAGTTACAACCCGACCCGAATCTGAAATCTTTGCTTGGTCAGTCCGAAATCCGACCCGATCCCGAAGTGAAATAAATTTAATCCATATTTTAATCAAATTATGGAAAAATAGTCTACAATTGTATGTGTAATATCAATTTATATATTTTTTGTATAAAGATTAACACATATTAGACTCATTAATGTTCAAATATATACCTTTTTCATTTGAAAAATATCCATGACTTTTTTTTTTTAAAAAAGGGTTCGACTCGAATGAGTGTAACCCTAATTTGGAACCGACCCGAATGCTGAACATTTAAAGTCAAACCGACCCGCACAACGAAAAAAAGATAGCGTCAATCCGACCTGACCCGAAAACCGCGGGTCGGGTTCGGGTAAAATCAGGTTACCCAACCAGATGCAGGATTAGACCTAGATAGGTAGAATCGCTCTTGTACACCTTACCTTCTTCAATGTAAAAAGGGGTCAAAATGGCTCTTGAATTATTCTTCCATTTCATGGTTAATGGTGTTCACGAATTCAAACTGGCTATAATACTATGAAATCGAACAGATTTTTTGATTTATTTAAGCGCAAAATTTCCATCGAGAAATGGCGTCAAAATTCGCCTTTTCAACTAATGTTCAGAATATGTTACACACAGCAAGATTGTACGTTTGAGGAAGCAATAGACTATAACTCAAGGTGTTAATCATTTATAAGAAAAAACAAAACAAAAGATATTCAACGCTTAGGTATTTCAATGTAAATACCTAAGAAATGCACGCAAATTGGAATGAAAATGACTTCGGAATTTGTCAGATATTCGTGTTGTTGGGAGGGACTGAGAACAGCAGAACGTTGCGAGTACCGTTTAGAACAGTCATATTGTGTCGTTAGTTTATTTTCCTGATTTTTGGACAAATTGCTCTTTTCTTTTCTCTCCTGAATTATTTGGTAATTAAAAAACTGAATAAATTGGTGATCGACAAAGTCCTATTCTACCAGAACTGTCATCCTTTTAACATAATAAAATGCACAGAAAAAAAAATAGAAAAAAAAAATAATACAATACTTAGGTATTTGAATGTACATACCTTAAATTTTCACGCCAATTAGAGTGAAAATGATTTGGTGAACTCCGCAATTTTTAGACAATTGTCCTGAATTATTTGGTAATGAAAAACTGAATAAATTGGTAAAATCCCACTCTTCCAGATCTTTCAATTTCTAATATAATAAAATAGTTTTTGGAATTTTTTTATTGGAAAATACAGTGATTTATTTATTTTTTTTTCTTGGGTGGGAGGGGAAGAATAAAATTGTATAATGTTCTTTGTACTTTCGAATAACATTTCTGTTGAAGTGTCGTCCGAATCTGTTAAAAATTACAGATTTATATAAAGGACTTACAAACTTTTGATTTTTAGGTATATAGATCTACTATAAACAATAATTTGTTATATTTTTAAATATCATTAAAACTCTCTCTGTGTTTAACAGAGAAATCTTACCGCAGTATTTAAATATATTATATAACCTAGTTTTTTTTTTTTTTTATAACATAATTTAAAAAAATTATGCAAATTGTAAATAATATTTTATTTCAAATAAATTTTCTTTAGATTTTTCTCTCTGTCTTCTTTTACAGTTAAAACTTATTTCTTTAACATAATAATAAAATAAAAAGTTTTTTTTTTAAAATTCAAAATGAGTTTTAGACGCTCCCCTAAAAGAAGCGCTAGCTACACTACTGCATATAAGTATAAAACAACAACAAAAGTAGGAAAATAAAACAGCCTGAAGCACGTACGTCTGAACTATAATACGCATGTATCATCTATACAAATCTATTCAGATATTTATATCTCTATATTATAATCTAGTTTCGGTAATCTATTAATCTTTAATTTATTCTTTGTACAGTAATCAACCCATCTGTATCTATGTTAGTCTGGAGGGGGGGGGGGGGGATCTTTTCTTTATTTATTAAAAAGGTTGCCGTGCCGTAGTTTGATCTTTCACCCTTATTTTTTACATGAATCTTGTAGCCAATCTTATGAAACACTTCCGTTGATAACTATCAGCAAAGTACGTTTCGAATAGATTGCGATTCCTTTCTCCCCCTTAAATTGAGCAGTAAAAAAATAATTATTTTAAATATCTAGTTTATAGAAAAAAGTTGGCATAACATAAATGATATTTTAGGGACTTATAACATTTTTGAAAATTGGCTAATCGCCATCAAATGTGAAAAGTTAAGGTGCGTAGTGCTACTATGCATTTAAAAAATAAAAATAATCTTATTGTGTGTAGATTTATTGCAGAGAGGTGTCAAAAATTTTGATATATGACTAGCAAAACCAGCGGCGTAAAAATAGATAATTTAGAATGTTTTTCAAGAGTTGTCTGGTCATTTAACTTTTTAAAATTTCGAATTTTTTAAAAATCGCTCTTAGCCAGCATCTATATCTCTAAAGTAACCTCCATACCAAATTCCAAGTTTGTAGCCCCACTGTATGACGAGAATTACAATTTTGGAACGTTTATTGCTTCTGCACCCCCATAGGGAAGTGGTATAGACTTAAAATATAGCCTATTTTGGAGCAAAAATAGTTGCCATCATTTTGCCACCTTTATTTTGAAATCGGTACGCTAGTTCCAGAGATTACCACTTACAAACGAACACTCAAACAAACAATTTATAATATTAGTATACAGATTGTCAATTAGGTGTCAAAATGAGT
Organism: Maratus michaelseni; assembly: GCA_963931845.1. NCBI lineage: Eukaryota > Metazoa > Arthropoda > Arachnida > Araneae > Salticidae > Maratus > Maratus michaelseni. The sequence continues at coordinate 167,280,611 of OZ007593.1, read as the reverse complement.
GATATAGGCAAAAATGTGACTGAAAACGAGTGTTAACACAATAAAGGGTTGCCACAACACTTTTGTGCCAAATAACTATCTAAATTACGCCAACTGATGTGCAATAAGTATATATATATATATATATATATATATATATATATATATATATATAGAACTTGATATGTTTTTGAAATTCATAGATATTATAATTATATATATATATATATATATATATATATATATATATATATATATTAGTGTAACAAATTAAAGAACAATCAAGTGAAGCCTGTTTTATTTTTTTGCGCTTTATTTTTTTAACGCAACTTGTGTACCTGTATGTCAAGATGAAATTTTGTAACCGATTTTTCACTCGCTTCCTGATAGGCTAGAATTGTTGAAATTATGTTCACATGTGTGTTTCCGATGACAGTACAACATTTAATATTTTACAACTTAATTATAAATTAATTTCAAAGCTTTTTCCGTTTGCCGGGCGCAGGTGATAAATCGCACACTAAAATTGATAAAAGGAAATTTCAATTTCTTTATTAATACAAAAAAAAAAAAAAAAGATTCCATTGCAACGAAATTTTAAAACAGAACAACTTATGAAACTTAACAATCAACATTCTTACACAACTTATTTATATTTATGTATACATCTGTTAATTATATTTTAACATTGAGTAAATTAGCAGATATTTTTCGTAGAATATTTCCATTGCTGGGTTGAATTTTCGAATAATCTTATTTTATTTTATTTATTTATTTATTTATCGCGAATGATTTTTAACGGTGCGATCGATTTTTGTTTTTAAATATTTTCATTAACGTAAAAGCTTATGTCACACAAATATGACTTTTGAGAATGGAACAAGTATTTTTTTTTTCAATTACATCAGGTACCCTTTATTGTGATAAAATTTGTTCTGAGCCTTTTTGATAACATTAACCAAATAGTAACAATAAACGATGAAAAAGAAATCGCAATAAAATTTTAGACATTCATTTACTTTAAAAAGTATAAAAATTCTTACCTTTTTATACAGTATTCAGTGAAAAAGAAGAGAAAAAAAATCATTATTAGCTTTTTGTACACAGGTATGTTTTAGTAAAGTTCCTTTATAAATTATAATCATAATTCAACCATTTCAATAATTCAATTCATTTCTTATAAATTATAATCATAATTCAACCATTTCAATAATTCAATTCATTTCAATCGCACAGCTATTTTTAACCCATTAACGACGCAATCGTTTTTCTCTTGAAAATGGAAATATTGCATTTTTTTGCTGCTTTTTTAGAACACAAATTTTTGTCTTATTTTATCGAGGAGTTTTTGTCATCAAAGAAAGCGAAAAATTCTTTTCAGAGTTACTGGTGTTCAAACAACAACTATATTGGTAGCTATGTTTTCACTACTTTAATGCAACGCTAGGCTTTAATGGATTAATAATCTCCGAGCTAACAAATTGTATGATATTGACAAACACTGAACACTTTTGAAGTTGTAAGCCATTTCATTAAAAAAATCTTTAAACTGCTAAATAAAATCCAGTAAGTTTTTCCCCTATAATTTACTCATCATTTTCTAACAACTCTTTATACAGTGATTAATTTATCGGCAATAGAAACACTACTGAACTTTTTCTTTACATGATTTCTTTAAACTTTTTCAAATGTAAGTCATCAGATTACTGCATTATCATTATCTATCAAAGTACTGCGTATCTCATTGAGGGTGCAGTACTTGCATATCCGGCAGCAGTATCAGATATTATACGCTTTAATCTGATCCTGTTTTATTCCACCTTACTCTCAATTTCATCAATGTCGATAAGCAATATGTAAATCCTTTTATGAAAGTTTTAGGGAGTGATGCCGCTCTCCTAATCTTAATATACACAGAGTGGCAGAGTTTTCCAAATTTGAGCGTTTGTGAGAATTTTATCCACTTTCCCATTAATGCCACAGAGATCGTTCTCTCCTGTTGTACTTGGTTGGAAAAGAGATCGCCAGATATCTTCTTCTGTTAATGCTGCTGATGTTCGAATATTTTCATTGATATTCATTCACGATTCAGATTCTTTGTTTGTCTATCTTTGTTTTGATGTCATATCCCCCAAATAATCTTTTTCCTTTCCAGGGGGACCTATCATAGCTTGACGACATCTTGGTCAGCGTTGTCAGTTTCCTCAGTAATATTGCTATTGGAAAAAATTTTGTAACTAGTAAATTCGAAGTTTCGTTAACTTTTCTGCTCGAAAAATAATACTAAACGAATGTTTGATTACTTAACACGATGGTTTTAACATTAAGTTGAATGCAAATGACTTGTTCCGAATAATATTGATAATATCAAAAGCGACTGATAGCGTTAACCACGATTACATTAACTTTATTTGGAAATTCAACTTTAAGAATAATACAAAAGCCAGTAATTTAATTAATGACCTTTTAAAATTTTTATCGGCACACTTAAGATACTCTCATGGTACGTTTAAGATACTATCACGACACACTTAAGATACTCTCAAAGCACACATTAAGATACTCTCAAGGCACACATTAAGTTACTCTCACGTCAAGACATATTCTCACCATGGCACACTATTGTATTGCTGCACAGCGGTTAAAATATCTGGAAGCTTAATATTCTGCAAGAAACAAGAAACTAATTGTATGGTATTGACGAACACTGAACACTTTTGAAGTTGTAAGTCATTTTATTAAAAAATCTTAAAATTGCTGAATGAAACCAATAAGATTTTTTTCTATCATTTACTCAACATTTTTTAACAACTCTTTATCTAGTGATTAATTTATTAGCACCATGTTCTACTTTTTACATGGTTTCCTTGAACACTTTCAAATGTAGTAAGTCGTCAAAGTACCGCATTATCATAATTTCATTGACGGCGGATTTATACGGCAGCAGTATCAGGTGATACACACTTTAATCTGATCCCTGTTTTATTCCACCTTACTCTCAATTTCTTCAATGTGGGTCGGTATATGTAAATCGCATGTAAACAAACTGCAGTTGCCAAAGGTCTCTTGTCACTACTTCATTCACTGGCTCACAGAGTATTCAGTTCAGCACCCGTTTGTAAAGTTCACCGCCAGCGAAGGTTATCTTGGCTACTGATTCATCTCTTGGAGAACAACGTATAACAGGCGAATGATAGCAGCAACTGAAATAAGACTGCCGCTGTCAGACCCAGTTGAATAATTAGTGTGTGACGAGGTGGTTCCACTTGCATTTGCTTGCCAGAAATGCAAATGTAGCGTGGTGTTCATCCGTGTTTTTAAAGTTGACTTCTGTGTTTGTTTTACGGTTTCTTGTGTCGTTCAGGACTTTGACAGAACTGGTTCACGTGTAAGACTTCAGATTTTCTGTCTCATTACTCTTACTGATTATACTGTTCATCTGGCTATAAGTTACGGTTAGAATTTCGAACTTACAGACAAAATGGTGTATATGTGTTATCTTTTTTAAGGATGTTTTTAAATACAGAGTGACACAAAAGTTGCTGGTTAATTACTTTCTATAAAATGAATAATTAGTGTTTGACTAGGTCGTTCCACTTGCATTTGCTTGAAAGGCAAATATAGAGGGTTGTTTATCCATGTTTTTAAAATTGACTTCTTTGCTTGTTTTACGGTTTTTTGTGTCATTTAGATCTGTTCGCTTAATGATAAAACTGGTTCACGCGTACGACTTCAGTTTTTCAATCTCATTACTCTTACCGATAATGCTGCTCATTTTACATAGATTATTTTTAGGGTCTGATGCGAGTTAAAATTCCAAAAGTTACTAAGTGACTTAAGAGTTAATAACTTGTGATAAGTGGAATAATAAGAGTACAACGGAATGGTTCCACTTGCATTTGCTTGACAGAAATGCACATGTAGTGTGGTGTTAATCCGTCGTTTTAAAGTTGACTTATGTGTTTGTTTAACTGTTTCTTGTGTCATTCAAGACTGCGACAGAACTGTGGTTCACGTGTAAGACTTGAGTTTTTTATCTCATTACTCTTACTGATAGTACTATGCATCTGGCTACAAGTTACGGTTAGAATTTCGAACTTACAGTCGAAATGGTGTATGTGAGAGTGGCACAAAAGTTAGTGGTTGATGTTCCGGTTTCTTGTGTCATTCGCTTAGTAAAAGAACTGCTATACGTGTAAGACTTCAGTTTTTATATCCCATTACTCACTGATAATGCTGCTCACCTTGCCTAGTTATTATTATTATGTCTACTGTGAGGTGCGAGTTACAATTCCAAAAGTTACTAAGTGGCTTAAGAATTAATAACTTGTGGTAAGTGGAATAATAAGAATGTAACTTGGTGGTTCTATTTAAATTTGATTGCCAGAAATGCAAATGTAAAGTAGTGTTTATGCGCGTTTTTAACGTTGACGTCTGTGTTTGTTTCATGGTTTCTTGTGTCATTCAGATTTGTGACAGAATTGGTTCGTAAGGCTTCCATCCATCTTTTTTTTTCTATCTCATTACTCTTACGATGTTGTCCATCTTGCATAGCGATTAGTATTAATGTGTGCAACGAGTTAGAATCAGAATTCAGATTGAGACAAAATGACATTTCTTATCCTTTTTGTGCATCTCTGTATTTGAAAACTAAAGTTACTGGGTGGTATTAAAATTAATAACTTTCGATAATTAGCGTGTGACGAGGTGGTTTCTGTTGCTTTGGTTGCCAGAAATGCAAATGTAACATCGTGTTCGTCCTTGTTTTTACAGTTGTCTTCCGTGTTTGTTTTATAGTTTCGTGCCATTCAAACTTATGTAATGACGAAAAAGCCCTTTGTGTTTAAATTATATCTTTAATGATCGCAGGGTTATTGTGGAGAAAATTACACGAACATTTAAATAACTGATATTTACATTTAAAATAAACAATAATTGAAATAAAACTTCTGCTGGCTGAACCTTTAGACATCGTACAAACACAGAATGGCTGAAAAGCTCTTTTCTCTTCAAGAACTAGTCATCTAATGTCTCTTTATCCTTTTCGAACCTTTTAATCATGCTGATGTAATTTTTCTTTTTGTGAAACATTATTGCTTCCTGAAGTAAAGTCGTGCACGGGTCGGTTTGTACCCGACCCCGGAATTTCTTCATAAAGTCAACCCTATCCGAAACAGACAAAAAAAATTTCGTTCACCTGTTTTAACCAGATACACTTAAACCGAATTCGACCTGAACCTTAAATATTCAAACCCGAAGTAAAATAGAATAGTCTACAATTATATCTATAATATCAGTTTTATCTTTTTTGTATGAAAATGAACACATATATACTCATTAATATTCAAATGTATAGATTTTTCATTTGAAAATAATTCAGGATACTGTTTTTGAAAAATTGGGGGGTCAAGCTGAACCCGACCCGAAAGAGTCAAAACCTAACCCGAAACAATCAATCCGGCCCGATTCGAACTGGTGGTCGTGTCATGTTCGGGTAAAATCGGGTTACCCGACACCATGCACGACTCTATCCTGAAGCCGAACGTTTTGCATGGGGAAGTAATGGGATCTGCTTGTTGCTAAGTGGAGTAGTTATTAGTTACTAGCAAGCTACGCCCGCTACGCTGGTCAATTTCTCTTAACGAACCTTTAATCAAACAAAATATTGACATTTCATAATTCACTTTTATATTTTAACAGAATAATAAGGATACTATAATTTGTGACTCGTGCTATAGCCAATATACACGTCAGGACACGTCGCCCTTATCATTATCTTTTTACGCGTGAAGGTTTCGCTATGGTACTCTATGGTGAAATTTGGTAATTTTAGAAATTCAATACTTGAAAAATCGCAGAATCATTAGATCATTTTTCTTTAGAATTTGTTCTTAGAGCGCATTTAGATCTTATAAATAACAATCATGCCGAACTTCAAGTTTCTAGCTCCTTCAGCATCGCAAAAATCGCAATTTTAGAACGTTTTTCGCTTCTGCAACCCCCTCGGGGTAGTGGCACCGACATAAAATATAGCCTATATTGGAGCAGGGATTGTCACCATCCATTTGCCACCATCACTTTTGAAATCGCTTTAGTAGTTCCAGAGATTCCATAGAAATTGTAATTTAGAATGTTTTTAGAAAATTTTTTGCTTATTTCAGCCTTTTAAATTTCGAATTTTTTTAGACTTTGTTCTTATAGAGCATTTAAATCTTGTAAGTAACGACCATACAAAATGTCAAGTTCCTAACTCCTTCAGTATTGAAAATATCATAATTTTGGAACGTTTTTCGCTCCTGCACCCTCTGCGGGTAGTAGCACTGACATAAAATTTAGCATATGTTGGAGCAGGGACTGTCACCATCCATTTGCCACCATCACTTTTGAAATCGGTTCTGTAGTTTCAGTGATTCCATAGAAATTGTAATTTAGAATGTTTTTAGAACGCTTCTTCCTCATCTCACCCTTTTAAATTTCGAATGTTTTTATAATTTGTTCTTAGAGAGCATTTACATGTTATAAGTAACTACCATACCAAATTTGATGCTTCTATCTCCTTCAGTATACAAAAAATTGAAATTTTAGAACGTTTTTCGCTCCTGCACCCCCCTGCGGGTGGTGGCACCGACATAAAATATAGCCTATGTTGGAGCAGGGATTGTCACCATTAATTTGCCACCATCACTTTTAAAATCGCTTCAGTGGTTCCAGAGATTACCCTCTACAAACAAACAAACAAACAAACAATCTTTACTACTTTATATATTAGTATAGATAAGGGGGAATTAGCCCCTTGTTCCCCCCTTCATACTTTAACAATCAATCCCGAAAACTAATCACGGATGCGCCTTAACACAGTGAACCTATAAATGAAATTTGAAGGAAATGGGATACTTCTGCATGAAAAACCCATTTACATAAATTAAGGGGGGTATTAGCCCCCGTTCCCCCCCTTTATACTTAATCAATCAATCCCGAAAACTAATCAGGGAAGCGTCTTAACACAGTGAACCTATAAACAAAATTTGAAGGAAAACGGAATAATTCTGCATGAAAAACCCATTTAAATAAATTAAGGGGGGGGATTATCCCCCCGTTACCCCCTTTATACTTAACCAATCAATCCCGAAAAGTAATCAGGGAAGCGTCTTAACCCAATGAACCTATAAACAAAATTTGAAGGAAAACGGAATAATTCTGCATGAAAAACCCATTTATATAAATTAAGGGGGGGATTAGCCCCCCGTTCCCCCTTTATACCTAACTAATCAATCCCGAAAACTAATCAGGGAAGCGCCTTAACTCAGTGAACCTATAAACAAAATTTGAAGGAAAACTGAATAATTCTGCATGAAAAACCCATTTATATAAATTAAGGGGGGGGGGATTAGCCCCCGATCCCCCCTTTATACTTAACTAATCAATCCCGAAAACTAATCAGGGAAGCGCCTTAACTCAGTGAACCTATAAACAAAATTTGAAGGAAAACGGAATAATTCTGCATGAAAAACCCATTTATATAAATTAAGGGGGGGGGGGGGAATTAGCCCCCCTATCCCCCCCCCCCCCTTTATATTAACTAATCAATCCCGAAAACTAATCAGGGAAGCGCCTTAACACAGTGAACCTATAAACAAAATTTGAAGGAAAACGGAATAATTCTGCCTGAAAAACCCATTTATATAAATTAAGGGTGGGGAATTAGCCCCTTGTTCCCCCCCTTTATACTTAACCAATCAATCCCGAAAAGTAATCAGGGAAGCGTCTTAACCCAATGAACCTATAAACAAAATTTGAAGGAAAACGGAATAATTCTGCATGAAAAACCCATTTATATAAATTAAGGGGGGGATTAGCCCCCCCCCCGATACCCCCTTTATACTTAACTAATCAAACCCGTAAACTAATCAGGGAAGCGCCTTAACTCAGTGAACCTATAAACAAAATTGGAAGGGAAACGGAATAATTCTGCATGAAAAACCCATTTATATAAAATAAGGGGGGGGGGGATTAGCCCCTTGTTCCCCCCCCTTTTATACTTAACCAATCAATCCCGAAAACTAATCAGGGAAGCGCCTTAACACAGTGAACCTATAAACAAAATTTGAAGGAAAACGGATATTTCTATGAAGAGTTATCGCATTACGTACGTACATACATACATACAGAACCGGCTGCCAAGCTCTCAGGGCTTGACAGCCAGTGTGATAACTGAAAAATCGCAATTTTAGAACGTTTTTTGCTCCTGCACCCCCTGGGGTTAGTGGCACCGACATAAATATAGCCTATGTTGGAGCAGGGGTTGTCACCATCAATTTGCCACCATCACTTTTGAAATCGGTTCGGTAGTTCCAGAGATTACCCCCTACAAACAAACAAACAAGAATTACTCCTTTATAATATTAGTATAGATTAATTTGATAGCCATCTTAATACCCAACATCTATTAATTCAGTGACAGTACTTTTCGCGTGTAAGACTTAAATTTTTTTCCCACCTTATTACTCTTACTAATAATGCTTCACCATTTTGCATACAGATTAGCCTTTTGATATATATTAAGCTCTGTGTTAGGATTCGAATTCCACCAGAGACAAAATAGTATGTGTGATCTTTCTTTGAAATATGTGCTCAGATACACGGTCGTGCAAAAGTTTATTGGTTATTTTAGCGTTCGGAAGAGTGGTGGCATATTTATACCATTATTATTTATACATATTATTTATAACATTTAAATTTTAATCCCCGAATGCCACAATTATATCATAATTTTGGAATAAAATTTTACTTTTTACTTTCTTTTATCTTTACAAGAAGAAATTATTGGATTCATGAAAAATTTCGACTTCCGGGTTTTCGATGGATTTATACGTTTTAGAAGATCCTGAACACGATTTGACTGTTTTTAGAAAATGTCTATGTATGTGAGTGACAAAAATTTTGTGTTCGCTCTATCTCAAGAACTAATGCACAGAATTTAATAACACTCTAGATTCAGTTAGTCACTGATATAAATTGGTGCTGATTAGTTTTTGGTGTAAATCGCCCAACAGGTGGCGCTGCTATGCTATTTTTTCAGGATTTTCACGATAACTATATCTCAAGAACTATAATGCACAGATTTTCATCTAACTTCAGATTCAGTTTGATGTTGACGTAAAGTTGTTCATTAGGCTGTGGTGTAAATCTCCCAACAGGTATCGCTGTTATGTTGCATTTTTCACGATTTACACGATTTTAGCGATAGTCATAGCTCAAGAACTAATACACGGAATTTATTAAAATTTTAGATTCAGTTAGACCTTTATCTAAATTGGTGCTGATTCGTTTTTAGTGTATGCGAAACTTGTATGAAATAGAAGAGTGTTTTGGCATTGGCCCATCCAACTAGTTATAATGTACGTGAAGAAAGGATTTTACATATTATCAAATAAAGCTGTTATTAAATTCTAGTGTCATTCAATCATTTCTACATTTTAGTAGTAGAAATACTTTGTCCCATGAAAAGTTTAAAAGTTAATTATTTCGAATGTGCTTCCTATTCATGGAAAAATCTGCATCTGGAACTATGGAACATATCAACAATGGAACGTGGAAAGTTCAAACTTGGCAGAGTTATAAAGGCTATTGACCCAAATATTTATAGATTAATAGCCATTCACAAATATTTTCATGAAAAATTTAGGGGGGCTAATTAAGTTAACTTACTTTTTTTTCTATATCGTGTGGGGATATCGTTCGAAAGATCTCGTAATAACGAACTCAAAAATATATTTGCTTTAATTTTAAGTATTATATTTTCAGATATATCGTCGAACATGTACTGGAAAAATATGTTTCCCCCTATTTCCGAATTTACTGTAGCTAAAATTATGAAAAAAATTAGGGGTAGTAGGAGTTTACTTAAATCTTGCAAGAAAACTATAGTGATTATCCTAGGTCATGTAGTTTTTGAGAAAATCTCATTTTTCCGTTACATACAAACTTCTTTGCGGGTGCTCAGTGGGGGAGTTGATGGTCGCTCGAGGTACCTATCGACGCGGAATCATCCAAGGACTGTTGATAATGATTTTCGAAAAAATTATCAGTAATTAATTAAAAACAGATATTAATTAAAACATCTCTAGAAAAATACGACACAGACCAAGGCGGCGTTGCTTTGTGACCACCTTTCGAAGCGCGCTTGGCACAATGTCAAATTCAAACCTTGTTCAAGGCCTTTGTTTTAGGTAAGGCTAAGACTCCTATAATAGGAGCTGACGCATATCCATTTTGTTTCGGATTATTGGTTCTCAGTTCAGCATCAATCTACCGCAGCCGGAGTTGGGGTTGCCTAAGACTCGGTTCTGATTGGCTGAACCGGTTCTGATTAGCTTGGTCTTTCGACTGAACTTCAATTTGAGCACCAAATCTGCGAGGATGCGCCAGCCTCTATTATAGGAGCTCTAGGTAGGGCGAATCATATTGATAAATAGTCAACGTTTTTTATTACAATTGAATTCAATGATTGAAGACATTTATTGAAAAATAATTCATAGAATAATTCCACGTATTTTAAAGTTTTTTTATTGTTTTAGCAACGAATTTTGTAGCACAGCAGTTAGTAATTAATAATAATAAATTTATTGTGCGGAACTGTTTCTACCGGAGTACATTTCGCACTTGACCGACTATTATTCTGTATTCCGACTCTTTTAAAGTATGTTTTTTTAAACGCAAAGAAACATCTTTTAAGAAGATATACAGAAAAAAGAAGTTAAAAATTCTCATTTTCTGACAAGAAATTTGAAAAATGCGAATTCATTCAAAGGCCGTAGGACATTAGAGATTGGAATTTGAGGTTTGATTGATAACGAACCTAAAGAATAGAACAGAATGAGAGTTTTAAAATTTTATAAAGTATGATTTTTTCTTCTATGGGTGGTTTACATATTTGCCTTTAAGCCTGCAAGATACAGCCGTAGTACATAAATACACATTCAAAAGAAAAGATGATTTAAACTGATTAAAAATAGCCGAGTCTATCCTTTTGTTGTGTATTGTTGAAAATATTCCTTTTATCTACTTGATTCTGTATGTTATTTTGGATTCCATTCTGCTTTTATTATATTTTCTATCCTTTACATCAAAATGCACTCTTAAATATAGGTTGGGAAACTTTTCTTTACTCGGTTGTTATTCGCGGGACATCTGCATTTTTATTTTCGTTTTCCTTTATTAAAATCTTTGTTTGTTCAGCAAATAAACCATTCATTTGTCTGGCTTGATCCCAACCATCGTGATTACCAGCTTAGCGCATTCAGAATAAAGAATTTTTCATGACCAGACGTGCAGTTGTAGTGTTAATAGCAGGGTTATGTCGAATAAGCTTTTGGATCGCAGTAGATTGTGTGTTTGATAAAATACTACTTCGTACAAACTGTTTTCCAATACGCAATACCTTTAGACAAATCGAAAGCATATTCTGAAACGGAAAGTAATTTTTTAAACTTTAAGGCCTTTCTACATAATGTACGATATCTAATCCAAGCCAGAAAAGTGGGACAACAAGATATCATCAGGGTACTTACAGCATATTTTAGTTAATTATAATCGTTAAGACAACAATTTTGCTGTGCATTGTTAAAAAATTTCCTTTATTTTATTTACACAAGATTTGACCTTGTGTTATTGTGTTTTCTATCTTTCACATCGAAACGTACTCTTAAATATAGAGTGGGGAACATTACCTTACTAAATTGTTTTTCAGAGGGCATCTTTTGAATTTTCGTTTTTCTCTCTCTCTCTCTCAAAATCTCGGTTTGTTCTGCATTCATTCTTCTGGCTTGGACCCAATCATCGTGATTCATTCAGGCTGAGCTCATCCTGAATAAAGGATTACATGCGACAGAACGTGTGGTGTTTAATAGCGGCATGTCAAATAACTTCTTTGGTTTGCGGTAGATGGTTTATTTGATAAAATACTGCTTCACACAAACGCACCTTTTGTTTCAAATGTCTTTTGAGAAAGCGAAAGCATATCCTGAAACGGAAAGTCTACAATTAAGATGCTGTTTCTAGATTTTATTGCGCTTGAAAAAAGGATGATTATTTGAGGCATTTTTTATGTAAAGCTGCTTCAGTTCCAATTATTTTTATCACTGGACTAAAATACATACAAAATGCTTTCTGTGTAACTTCTGCAACAATTAAACTATTTACACGCACCATGGTTCAACAGTTCTGTAGCACTCTTCTTAACATGCACAAAGCATGACAATAAAACACGGTGACTGTGTTCGTAAACAAAACATTGTTACTTAAATAAAAGAAAAACGCTTTATAAACATTTTTGAACAAAAGTCTGTTGTTTGAAATTCACTTTTGACAAAGGTTGTAAAATACATGAAAATTGCAGGCAAACTCTTCTTTCGATATCGCAAAGAGAACACTCATCACGTGACTTTGAATTTGCTCAGTCACATTCTGCCGTTGTCATGAAACAATTTGACTCGTAGAAGAGTTGTAAGTAGTGTTGCCAGGTGTCCCGATTTTCAGGGTCTCCAAGACCTGTCCCGCGTAACCATTGCGTGGGACGCCAAATGTCACGATTTTTCATATAATACACAAATTCTTTAAAATTTCTTTTAGTACCATGCTTTGCGTTAGTCTGTAACGACTGGACTTAATACCTTTGAAGCTAACACACGCCTTGTTCTTTAAACGGAAAATGTTTATAGTCCCTTCCAAAGGAGAATACCATTAGAAATCTACCTGCCTAGACAGAAACCCGTCTAAAACGGAATTTCTTGCGGTTCCTATTGATTTTGTTTTCACAAGTTTTACTGTACTTTCAGTAAACAAAGTACTTTGCTGTACTTTGTCCTGTAAACACTGTTTAAAAGGAACCTATTTATAACAAAATTCTGTTTTAAAAGGAAAAATTTCATTGTCTTTACGATAGGAATACTATACAATTATACCTGCTAGATTGGAATTTTGTTTTAGTCCCTAGTGATTCCGCTTTCACAAGTTTTATTATATAAGCCTATTGTGTTTATTTAGTATCATAAAACCTGCTTAGACAGAATCACGAGTGACAAGAGAAAAAATCCGTTTTACACAGGCCTTCGTCATAGCAGGTATAATTTGGTGGTATTCCTACCGTAGGGACATTAAAATTTTTACGTTTAAGACAGGATTCCGTTATAAATAAGTTCCGTTTGCACACGGTTTACTGTATTTTTATGCCCCGATTGAGGAGCCGCTGCTCCGCTTTTTTTGTTTCCCTGTCCCACTTTTTGTGACAATGGACTTGGCAACACTAGTTGTAGCCCTCGATCAACCATCCTACTCGCTTGATCTTGCTTCGACAGACTTCTTTCTGTTCCCACGCTGAAAACAAGCCTTAAAAGAAAAACTATACTTGGGTTCTCCATACGACATGAAAGAGTTTTACACTCATTTTTCAGGAAATTGTATAGCCGTTATTTAAATTGTGTTGCAAATGACAGGCAGTACTTCGAAAGAATATACAGAGTTTTTCATGATTTAGCAAAGAATCTTTTGTGTATGAACACATTTACTAAACGTTGTCATGCCTTGTATTTAATTTAGAGTGTATAATCATGTTTAAGAAATGCACTGCAATTCCAAATTTAATGAATCGCGTAATTTTATAGACCACTTTATATAGAATTACAAATAAAATAACATTATCGTGTAACAAATAACACATACTATACCAATTCAAAGTAAAATTAGAGTTGATAATAAGATAACTTTCCATCTGTAGATTTTAAAAATAATTTTAAAGAAATTTAAACAAGCAACACAGTAACTCGTCTATCTCGGGAACAAATGAGGTGTTCAAGATAGAATCCTACATAAGGTCGGATAACTCGATTTACCTCGACGGAGAGTCTGATCTGATCTGATCTGGTCGGGTTGACGTTATTGTTTTCGTTGCGGGCTGGGTTGATTTTGGGTCGTGTTTAAAGGTTTCGTTTCGGATCGGGTTTTGACTCTTCCGGAGTGACTTGATTTTTCAACAGAAAGTCATAAATATTTTTCAAATGAAAATAAAACTATATATTTGAGTTTTAATGAGTGTATAAGTGTTCATTTTTATTCAAAAAATACAGAATTGATATTAGAGATATAATTATAGACTATTTCCCCAAAATTGTATTCAAATATGGATTAATTTTCTTTCACTTCGACTACATCCCCATAGTTGTGTTCAAATATAGATTAATTTTCTTTCACTTCGTGTTCCGGTTTGAATATTTTGGGTTCGGGTCGGTTTCAGGTTGAAGTGTATCGGTTCGGGTTTGGTTTCGGGTTGACTTTAAGCAGAATCTGAACCCCAGGACTCTATTTCAGAATCAAAGTGGATAAAGTCCATAAGGCTTTATCCATAGATATTTGGAGGTAAAGTTAATGGGCTCCTTTGCATTTCATTCAGAATCATAGGAAATTCGCGCTATACTGCAAAAAAAAAAAAAAAAAAAAAAAAAAAAAAAAAAAAAGATAAAGTTGATTTTACGGTATAATACTGGCATCCCAGCTGCCAGTATTATACCGTAAAATTAATAGTAATAAATAATAAGCAGTGTATCTGTTGGCTGTTGCTCACATTTTAAATCTGGGATTTTGTTACGGCACCGAACAAATTATTTTCTGTAAATTATTTTCTGTCAAGAATTCTTCCCACACTCGATCGAACGAAAAAGAAAAAAAAAAAAAGCACTTGATCTGCATTTGGTCCTGATTTCCCCAAATCTTGACTGAGCATAGTATCTTATTAAATATTCATCTTTTAAATAAAAAAAAAAAAAAATTAGTTCTTCTTTTTCCCCTGTTCGCATGTTATCTGGTAGTCGAACATTTGTTTTGCAAACTTTTTAGCGATCGTATATCCAATTAAGTTTTTGAATGGCTGGAAGCGACCATGTAAATCTCAAATTTTATTTTTGAATGTCTAACTTTTAATACATTGTGATATTACAATTTGTAAAATGAGAAGGGTGTTGAAAACCTGAAACGCGTTTAAAAAAAAAATACAAATGAAGGACAAGTTGTCAGTTTTTTTTATGACTTTTTTTAAAGGCCTTGCCTTAAGAGTGATGACTTTTGTACGCTATTTCTACATACCTCGTCCTTCCAAAGGATATAGGAAAATAAAATTGATGAATTTGTCAGCAGTGGTTTGTAACTGTAGTTCCTAATATTAAAAAGGTAGTTATACATTTAAGAAAAAAATTCTATGGATAACAGGTCAATGTAAACGAAAATGTTGTTGCCTTTTCACGAAATTCTAGTTCATAAAAATATTCCTTCGCAAAATATATTATTTTATAAAAACTGTCCCTTCGCAAAAGTTACTTTCATAAATAAGCCGTCCCTTCGCAAAAGTCACTTTCATAAATAAGCTGTCCCTTCGCAAAAGTCACTTTCATAAATAAGCTGTCCCTTCGCATAAGTCACTTTCATAAATAAGCTGTCCCTTCGCAAAATACAATTTCATAAAAACTGTCCATTCACAAAATACAATTTCATAAAAACTGTCCATTCGCAAAATACAATTTCATAAAAACAGTCCCTTCTCAAAATACTATTTCATAAACTGTCCTTCGCAAAATATACTGTTTTATAAAAAAATGTTCCTTCGCGGAATATACTATTTCGCGAAAACTATCCCTTTGCAAGATATATCATAAAAACTATTCTTCCGCAAAATGTTATTTCTTAAAACTGCCGTTTTGGAAAATACTATATCATAAAAACTGTCCTTTCGCAAAATACTATTTCTTAAAAATTGTCCCTTTTCAAAATTACTATTTTATAAAAACTGTCCATTCGCAAAATACACTATTTCTCAAAAATTGACCCTTCGCAAAATTACTATTTTATAAAAACTGGCCCTTCGCAAAATACACTTTCTCAAACTGTATCCCTTCGCAAAATACTATTTTATAAAAACTGTCCTTACGCAAAATTTACTATTTTATAAAAACTGTCTCTTCGCAAAATGCTATCTCTTAAAAACTGTCCTTTCGTAAAATTTACTATTTTATAAAATTGTCCCTTCGCAAAATACTGTTTCATAAAAACTGTTCCTTCGCCAAATACTATATCAGGAACACTGTTCCTTCGTAAAATACTATATCATAAAAACCATTCCTTTAAAAAAAAAAAGGTAGTTGCAAATGACGTCACCTTGGAGATCACAGACAACAAATATGCTGTTCTTATTGGCGACTGAGGGGGGATCTTGGAGGTAAAGTACAATGGTTGATCAGCTAATTGCATCTCTCCTATACTATTTCATAAAAGCTGCTTCTTCGTTAAGTACTAAGTATTTAACGGGCAGCAAAATTCTGAATTCCAATGGTAAATCCTTGATATTATGCGCCTTATTTTCGGAAACTACCAAGGTGATTTCAATATATATTTTATTTTTCGATATTATAACTAACTATATTTTGGTCGTTTGGATTTTGTGAAAAATAAATTCCTTTTTTGGAAAAATTGCTTTTGAGTATGTGCGGTCGGCGAAAAGTTTCCTGCTTTACTAGACAAATAAGATCAGGTTTGGTGGTTTTCATTCATTAATTTCAAAGAAGTGCTGAAATCAAACTCATGTTTCATTATTGTTACACGATTAGCAATTACAAGAATCTAAAACAAAAGTGCCTCTTAAACTCTATTCCAACTCCTTGATTTATTATCCGGCCTTTAATTTACCCTTTGCTGCGTTAATGGTGTTGTAAAGAAAAGCTTCTAAAGCATTGTAGTCCAATTAAAGGGTGTGTTGGATGTTTCTTAGTTACTCTCTTGTTATAACATCCTGATTTCGAAGTTTCAGACTGTATTAAATTAAGAATCTAGAATTTTATAGTGCTTTAGGCTGTTACGCTAGGCAGACACTGCGTTCATTAGGAACCTTAATCTAACCGGATCTTAAAATTTTTATTCCATTTGAAATTGGGGTTTTGTATAAAATGGAGTTTAGAGGTACAGTTTTATCGTTTTGACCTTCACCAACCATGTAATTATTTTTAGAAATGAATCTGAAAATATGCGATGCACTCATCAGAATTCACACTGGATTTTTCTTGTAACTTTTAAAACGTTTTACTTACTTTTAACACTTTTAACAAAGTTGGGAAGTGTTTGACCTCTGTTTGTCTGGCCGTTTGGCCGTGCTCTAATTCTTATAAATATACTTGCATTACCATCAGTTTAGTATATGTTATTGAGGTTTACCATAGGGCATTTCCTTTTGAAAATGGAGTGTTTAACATTTATAGTTCGTTTACAGGTACACGGAAAATAATTTCCTTACATTATGGTCTATAAGGGTAAAATTGTTTGCAGTAAAAAGTTTCCAAACCGCTAACATAAAACCACTTTCATGATGGGAGCTTTTTGCCAAAACATATAAAGAGATAGCCAATGGTTGGAGTATCATAGTTGAGATTTTTCCAACAGAGCGAAAATATCCCGGGATCAGGACTCGAACTTGGGTACTTTGGTTTGCCGTACCTACGCTCTCCCTATTGAGCTACCCCGACGATATCCTGGTCCCGGCATATTTTCGCTCTGTTGGAAAAATCTCAACTATGATACTCCAACCATTGGATATAATTTACCTAGTTGAATGTACTTTCCTCTGTTCATTATGATAATATAAAGAGAGTTCCGCCATGATTAAGGAATAACGTACAGACTCTACGGCAGGGTGATTTACGATAAAGTCATAATGTATGCAGTTTGGAGGGTGGGATGTGGTTTGGGTTAACTTTCACTCTTCTGTATTTCTTGGGGAAAAAATAATTTCAAACATTGTCCAAGTAAAATTAATGTATTTGTTTTTATTTACTTCAATTATTTTAATTAATGTGATTGCTGAAATTTATTAGAGACTTAATAAACCTACTGCTGGTGGCCGATGCTACCATTGGTAATAAACCTTTACAATGTCTAGACCAGGGGCGGTGAACCTTTACACATCCGCGTGCCATCTCCCCCCCCCCCCCCAAAAAAAAAGAAAAAAAAAAAAAAAAAAAAAAAAAAAAAAAAAAAACATGATCATGGTGCTAACAACCAAAAATTTAGTCGATTAAATAATAAATCAAAATTATTTGGTAAAGTAATTAAAGAAAGTGGAGAAAGTAATTAAAAAAGGGAAAGTAATGGAAAAAGAAGAGAAAGCAATTAAAATGTTTTATGAAAATTTTATATTAAAAAATGCCAAACGGAGGTGGGACATACTCTAAAAAATCCTGTTGATTTTACTTAAAAATCTTCTCAGCAATGCTACCAGTTTTCCCTTGTAATTTGCACAGACGAATCATTTTAAATCGATACAAATTTGTTTTGCAGGAAAAAATAATTTATTTATCTTACAGACAGAAATACTGTCAAATTGGATAAGAGCTTCTTTGTAAATAAAATTTCTCCATTTTATCGAAAAGCCAATCCTGCTAAATAGGAACTGAGGTCCTCTGTACGTAACAGAAGTTACCTTGTTTGATCAAAATCGAGCTCTTTGTACGAGATCCTTTACCTTTATAGAATTTCCGGAATAATTTAAACTACGTTCTTTGTACAAGATAACTTTCATTTTCTTTTACAATATTTCTGATTTTAAGAATTTATTTTTCAGACAAAAGTAAAGTATCTTATGGCTTCCGCTAGAGGGGAAAAACCCATATTTATCCTACGTAACAGACAAAGTCTGTATTTTACATGAAATGGAGATATTCGGTAAAAAAAAAAAAAAAAATAGAGTACAATATCTTTTTAAAATGGAGTTTTTTTTAACCTAGACAAACAAGAAAAATAAAATAAGAATGTTTTTTAAGTATTTATTAATACTAACCGCTATAGCACGTAAATACGCACCCCCACTTTTTTTTTTAAAATCCTACCTATTAACTCTTTCCACCATAGTTAAAAAGTGTTTATGATTTCGGTTTGTCTGTCTGTCTGCCGTCTGTGCGTAGTCTAACTCTCTTAAATGTGCTCGGATTTCCATGTAATTGATATATGTTATGGAACTATGACATGTTCGCTATTAAAACGGAGTGTGTAGCATTTATAGTTCGTTTACAGGGGACTCAAAAGAATCCTGTTACATTTGTGGCTACGGGGAAAAATCGTTTGCTATGTAATTTTAAGCATGCTATACTATTTCAAGCCTAATAAAATTGATTTGTCTTTCTGAGGTGCACGAAAACACGCTTTCAGTAGAATATGGAGAACAAAGCATTTATCATTCATTTAACAAGGTCATACAAAAGAATTCGGTTGCAGTACTGTCTATGAGTGATAAAAGGTGGAAGTGTGCTTTCAGTTTTTGTTGCGTTTTTAAGTTTAATTTTCTTTTTGTACTGTACGTGGTCTGTATAAATTCTGTAGATCATACACTGAGAAAAAAAAACCCCCAAAAAACCTCCTTCAACTAGAATGAATAGTTAGATTGTTTCTAAATCCCTAAACTAGAAATATAGATGCGAATAGGGTAAGCAACTAAACTGAATAGACGAAATAATCGAGAATTTCTTGTTTTCTAGGTGACGAAACGATAATGAATCGTGTAAATTGCGAGAAATTATCACTTTATTTCTGGAATGAATTTATAAACTAGCATTATAGTTACTAAAACAGCGTCTTGTGTTCGCATCTATTTGCAGACATTTATAAATAAGTTTGACCACGAGAATATAGGAAAACACACTTGAATTCTAATAGGAGACTCTAGAACTCTCTGGCAAAGGGAACTAGAATTTATAGGGATGACATGGAACTAGTTTTGTTAGAGCCACAATTTAGATTCTAGGGCGGAGTGAGTGGGGTGATTATTGGTCACTTTTCATAAAGATCCATATAACTCAGTAAACTAAATTGAATTGGAACAAAACTTTTATACATGCAGAAAGAGAATCTAATCCCTATCAATCTTAATTAATTTTATTTTTTTTAATTATATATAATATTAATAAAATTAAAAAATGTCTGACCAATAATCACCCCGGCAATGGGGTGATTATTGGTCAGGGATGGGGTGATTATTGGTCATTGTTTTATGATCAAATACCAGCATTTTAAACACTCAAAAATTTAATAAATGATTGAATGAAACATTCTTGGAATAAATTTAATACTTTATATTGTTTGTAAATATAAACAGAGTTATGAAAAATGTTATAAAATAAAGAACATTACTAAAATGGTTGGAACTTCAAATATATTTCACAAAATAATACATTTATTTACAAAAGACTTTTGTATTTAAAGTATGCAGCTTGCATTTCATCTTCCTCAATCTGAAATGGCCCTGTACCATAGAGTCTAACTGGTCCATAAAACACAAAGGAGTGCTTCACTGGCACAAGATCCGTTTTCTTTGGCCAGCGATAATTTCTGCAGATTTTTCCAAAAATTCGAAAGACAAAATATCATCCTGAATACTAATAACACGCCCGATGTATGGCATCTGTTCAAAGTAGACAGCATAGTATTTCTCTACACATATGGCTTTATGTATTTTCCTTAATTTATTTGTAGCTGAAATATCAGAATCTTTTTTTACAATTGCGGAATTTCTTCAGCTTCACCCGTTTCTACTTCCATATCTATATCCGTATCTTGTGTACATTGCTGTGTTTTCTTTCTAGTCTCAGAGGATGATGCTACTGCATCTTCAGCTGTATTCTTGTTTAATGTAGTTTTCCTTTTCTTTTTGATTCTTTTTCAACTTTTTCACACAACTTAATGAAATCCTCGTTGGTGATAACTGCTGCATTTGTACTGTAAAAGATCTTCATTATCTAAATATAAAAGTTAAATTTTCAAACTCACCCCAATATCTCTTCAGGAAATGGATAAACAAAGGTTTAGTTATTTCAAATGTAATTTGTGTTATGAGCTACTGAAAAAATTGAAACAATGTGGTTCATTCTTAAAATGTTGCCACATGAACTTAAAAAAACTTTTGAATGCAGACGCTACCATCTAAAACTGACAAATATTAAACATTTCTGCACTATTTGTGAGTTAATAAGTAATTTTTAAGCTAAAATTACATGACCAAGAATCACCCCATGTTGACCAAGAATCACCCCATGTTGACCAAGAATCGCCCCATGTATATAGTGTGATGTTTAGCCCTCTATTTCCCTAATGTATGTACTCATACAGTGTTCAAGTTCATATACATACATACATACGTATTCTATGCATATTTCTCTTTCTATATAACCCTTCTAGATCATCATGTAGCTAAATTTCATATTACAGCCTCCTTATGAAAAAAAAGTATGATTTTGTAATCCCTTATTTTTTTGCTCAAGTTTTATACATATGTCTAGTTAAAATATTTTTTCTCATTAAATTATGTTTTGAACCAAAAAATCGTTTGTGTTACTGAATAACAATGAAATTGTCTAACATCCAGTATTTTTTTTTTCTTTTGATTCTATCATTAGTATTAATGAAAATTTAATTGACCAATAATCACCCCGGTCTGCCCTAGTTGAGAAGGGCAGATTTTTTTTCTCAGTGTAATACAAAGCTATACAAAAGAATTCGTAAGCATGACCGTGTAAGAGCGTGAATTGCTTAAGGGATGTTTTTAATTGAATTATGCATTTTCTAGCTGAATTATATTTAGTATACTAAGAGATGTTTGTAGAATATAATTCTTATACAGGGCTACGCAAAGTACTTGATACATTGCCGTCTATGGACAGTTAGTTCTGAAAGTATGTTTTCAGTTGTTATGCGTTTTCTAAAGCGTTCACTTATTATAGCTTCTTTCACGTTAATACACGGCGAAGTTTCGTTACAGTATTCTGGAAGTGTTGGAAAGTATTTCATAATCTATGCTTGGCGCATGATTTTTTTTTCTTGGTTGTTTGTAATTAGTTCTTGATAAAAATAGTCCGTTTTTCAAAGCTGTGTTTCTTCATTTCTGAAAGGGAAAACGAAAGAAACGCGGAATTCGGGCTAAATTATTTGGAAAGCAAAAAATAACTCTTGTCTCAAATAAATTACAAAGTAACTGAGCCAGGACTTCACTAATGATTTTGTTCATCGTTAGGGTGTTTTTCAGTTCCTCTAATACGAATTTTTTTCATCTTGCGTAAGCTCGAAGCTAGGGTGGTGATGAATTTTGAAAGTTCCACCGCTTTTGATAGTGAGGGCAGAGCATTAAAAGTGAAAACCATTCCACTCCATTTGCGGTTTTTCTTAGGATAATGTCTTCTTCGACGCTGTCATATGTATTTTTAACCGACTTTCATCAAAGGAGGTTATACAGTTCATTTGTATAATCATTATATATATGTTCACAAATCTAACATAAAAAAAATGTACCTGCGCCTAAAACTAACTATGGATGTTGTCTCCATCACAAACATTTCTTCTATATAAATTCAATCGTCTGCAAACTAAAATTGAATGACAATCTATTCGTTCGTGAGATATAGCTATCGCGGGAATTGTGATAAATAGGCATAGCAGCGACACCTGTATGGTAGTATATACTAAAACCTAATAAGAATATATTTATGTCAAGGTTTAACAGAATAGGAAGTTTGGTGACATTCCATGCATTTAGTTCTCGAAATATACCTATCTCGGAAATTGTGAAAAATGCAGCACAGCAGCGCCACCTGTTGGACGATATACATCCAAACCAAATCAGCGTCTTTTTATGTCAAAGTATAACTCAATATAAGGTTTGATCAAATATTCCGTGCATTAGTTCTCGAGATAGTGCCTACAAATTTGTGTCACAGACACAAAACAGAGTGACACACACACATTTTCTAAAAACCGTGTTCAGGAGTTTGTAAAACGTGCAAATCCGTCGAAAATTTTCACGAATCCAGTACTTTCTTTTCTGCTTGTAAAGATAAAATAAAGTAAAAATGACCTTGTGAATGTGTTAAAGTAGCCGCTTTGGATTGGAGAGCAAAGCAGCCTATAATATTGTAAAATTCATGTAACTTGATTTCTGTCACTCTCCGAATAAGTGTCTGACATACAGTGAAACTTCCATTTAACGAAGTCTCATCGTTTCACTTAAAAACTTCGTTATGAAGAAAAAACGTTGAATAGAAATCAACTTAAATTCATGAAATTTTTCCTTCAAATGTGACAAACGGGTATTGGATCCAGAAGTATTTGATTCAGTTTCAATTATGTAGCCGTCTTTTGCAAAACAGTTGTGTACGGTGGATGAAATCATGTCACATTCCCAAGCTTTGGCTCAAGCTTTCATCAGGTCTGATACACAGGTTCTCAAATTAATGTTTTCACACATTGTCTATTTTCTGACTTTTTCGATAATGTACTTCAAGATTTTTTATTATTCCTTCGATTTATGACTGAAGTATAGAAGTTGTGTTGGCAGGAACAAAAATAACTTTGATGTTCTTTGATTTGAATTTTGAAGCACGTTCTTGTGGATGTACAAAGCAGTTGTCTATCAGCAAAGGAAGTTCAGAATGGTAACTGTCGGACTCTAATTCATATTTTTTGCTTCAATGTATTTCACGCCATTGCGTCCATCTTCTATATCATTGAATGTAAAAAGCTGATTTTGACTTCCCCCAATTGTCAGCGCTGGAGACTCGGTGTGGGAGAGTAATGATAACAAGTGTTTTTCTTAGTGTGAAAAAAAATTGTTTTATTTAGCACCAAGCAGAATAGAAATTATTTAAATGTGTTTATTTTCATACAATCAGCTGAAATAAATTCGCATATCCATCGCAACAGCAACCTCTTAGTTTGGATTCTGTACACTTACAAAAGTGGAATAAACTACGTTATATAGAATATATTTTTCGTAATATGGAGATTAATTTACATGCTAATGGTGTTCAAAGTCAAAGTTCTGCAGAAAATTTCGTTAAGTAGAAAACTTCGTTAAATAGGGACTTCGTTAAAGAGAAGTTCCACTATATTTGCGTTTTCTTCTTGCAGGGATTGATGCGGTGTTTTATTTGAGTTCCATTTTGTGTTTTTTAATTTATTAATTTTTGTAAAAAATAAAATTTTGTAACAAAAGATCGAATACAGTTAATCGAATCCAATCAAATAAATTATTAGTATTGTCCTTTTAAAAGCCTACCACCCACCCTGCTAATGTTTTTTTTTTATTCCGGTGAGCTTGTTTTGTTTGCAAATTTTACATATCAAATCTTAGCCGATAAAACATATTATGAAAAGTTTGTTTTTATGGATTGGAATTTTGTGTAAAGGATCCTTTCTGTGAAAAGGAATTTTGTGAAGGGTCTCTTTTGTTAAATTGAATTTTGCTAAGAGGCTCTTTTTATTTAAGGGAATTTTGTGAAGGAACCGCAAATAGACTAAAGGTCTGCACGGTCCGGCTCTGCGAACTGAAGGCAAATTTTCAAACTGGCCGGTCCGGCAAAATAAAGACAATTTTTGAAAGGGCCTGGCTGAATCGATAAAAAAAATTAAGCAGATTGACCGGACCGATATAACAAATTTAAAAGAATCAAACTAAGCTGATAAAATATGAACAATTTTCATTGGATGTGACTGGAATGAAAATAAGCATAAATGTACGAGCAGATGCTAGCTTAACAACATCAGTACAGAAATATAACATGCCCAGCGTAGCGATCGGCATGGGACAGTTACATCACGTCTGATGCCGGGCTTAATTTTTCAGCATACTCAGGCCGGGAACAGGTTTATATTTTATACACTATATTGCCAAAGGTGACCGGTCACTTGCGATTTTAGACGTTTTGTTAACTATCTAGAAAAATACATGAGGAATTAACCTGAAACTGCAGGTGTGTAAACAGTATAGTATAGGTTATATATTTCCACGAAGATTTTTTTCCCGAAACCCCATAGGGGACTGTCAACAAATTGAAAAAGAACGAATATCTTTTGGATAACCCTGTAAAAACTAATGTAGAAAAAGCGTTTAAACTAGAGATTATTAATAAGTGGCTTATTTTAATATACTGTGTTCATTTTTATGAGGATAGCATGTATAATCGTAGAGAAGTTAAGGTTTTTATATAAACAGTCCCAAATTTCGCCTAGTTTTTTGCTTATAATTTGCAGAGTTCTTAATATAAAAAAAGTTATTTTCAGAAAATATGACAAACAGCATTGTACATAATACTCTGCAATCAGAATTAAAAAATAATTAAATTTGGATGAACAATGAGCAGGTTCACTAAAATGTTTCACTGCGCATGCGCAAATACAATCAAAATATAATATGATAATGTATTAGCTAAGTATATAGAGCAACTTTTGTGAAAGTCTCAAAATCATAGCTTGAAAATTCGAAAATTATCGTCGATAGAATAAGCTCAAAATCCGTTGTTCCCAAAAGGAAGCAAAAATATGAGGGGTTGTATCCAAATATAGTAGTACGTGCAATATTGTGTATGCTATCTTGGCACTAATCAACAGATATTTGATACAACCCTTCATCTTTTTGCTTCTTTTGGGGAACAACAGATTTCGAGCTTATTCTATCGATGATAATTTTCAGAATTTTCAAGCTATGATTTTGAGACTTTCACAAAAGTTGCTCTATATGCTTAGCTAATACATTATGCATATTATATTTTGATTGCATTCGCGCATGCGCAGTGAAACATTTTTTAGTAAACCTGTTCATTTTCCATCCAATTTTTATTATTTTTTAATTCTGATTGCAGTGTATTATGTACAATGTTGTTTGTCATAATTTCTGAAAGGAACTTTTTTTAAGATTAAGAATTCTGCAAATTATAAACAAAAAACTAGGCAAAATTTGGGACTGTTTTTATAAAAACTTTAATTTCTCTATGAGTATACATGCTATACTCATAAAAATGAACACAGTATATCACAATAAGCCACTTATTAATAATCTCGAGTTTGAACGCCTTTGCCACATTAGTTTTTATAGGGTTATCCAAAAGATATTCGTTCTTTTTCAATTTGTTGACAGTCCCCTATGGAGTTTCGTGAAAAAATCTTCCCGGAAATATATACCTATACTATACTGTTTACACTCCTGCAGTTTCAGGTTAATTCATCATGCATTTTTCTAGATAGTTAACAAAACGTCTAAAATCGCAAGTGACCGGTCACCTTTGGTAATATAGTGTACATACTCAGGCCGGGATGGAACTGGACTTTATTGTTTCCAGGACGTGTCGAGTAAGCAATTTATTTTGTAAAAACAATAGCGATAATGAACTTCTGTTAACGGAAATTTTGGAAATATACTTTTACAAATAATAAAGAAATTTTTTAAAAGTAATTATTTTTATTTTTTATTATACACTTTCAAAAGTTATGTTTTAACCATTTTTTTTCTTTTATTCTAAACTACATTAATTTTTTAATGCCTTTATTTGAATGTAATACTCTAAGAGTATAAGTGTTCATTAATGTTTCTATTCTGTATTCTATAGCCTGTGAACATATAGTAATCTAAAATATAATGTAACATTTTACCACAAATATGTATACAGTATTCTTTAAAATAATCTTAATTGTATGTTTAAAAAAATCGGAATTAATTGTAGAAATTGGGTTTGATCGGGCCGGGCCTCTTTTCATTGATTTTTGAACGGGTCGGGCCCGGGAAATTTTTTTTGTTTTTATACCGGGCCGGGTCCGTGCACAGACCTCTAAAATAGACTCCAATTTTTGCTTGATCGACCCGTCTTGAGATTTCTTCAGCGAAAAGACCTTGGCTAGGATTGTGTCACTTGGTGAGAAATGTCTGCAAGACCCACTTGGCAAGGATTCTTCTCTCTCCGCTGGCACCATCCTCTCTGAATGAACACGAGACTCAAAACGTGGGGATGACTCTGAATCATCCAACCCATTTCTTAACAACATCACACCCTGTTTTCGCCGAGCACTTTGCTTTGTTAACATCTTCCACTTGATACTTAAATATGTATACTTTACAAATTAAGTGCGGATTTTCTTGTGATATTTTTGACAAGCTCGTTAAATTCCATTTTTCGCGGTGGCGTAGCCGCTATTTTTTTTAATTGTCAAACAAGCTTCTATACCAAAAATTATAGAAAACTTCCCGATTATGGAATATTATAGAATTATATACAAATACAACAGGAAAACTACAGCTTTAGCCATACTACATAATGTAGAACTTTTACAGATTAAAATTTAAAATAGTAAAATAAGTTATTCACCAAGATTTTATTCCCCATCCATTGCCCGTGAATCAACAGAAATCTAAATGCACAGCGAGAGCATATGTAATGAATCAGTCTCCTTTGAGTTACCTAGAATTTGGTGCGAGATGCTTCATAAGTTTAAGAAGAAGATAAAATAAATTACGCTTACAGATGATCATTTTTCTTAAAGCACCTGCTTTCATGATACCTGATATCTCGTGATGTTTCTTTATCAAGTACATATTTCAAATTTTTTGCGAAAATAATTTATTTTATTATTACAGATCTCAAGAATGTCGCCGTTATTGTGTGTACGAAACTAGTCTGTTTGTTTATTTAAAAGACGTGTAAGGCTTTATGTTTACTGTAATCATTTTTAGCGTATGTAATTTTATTTTTATGGGATATTATTTTAACCATTTGCTCTTCACAGAGAATACAGCTATTGAATCTCATTAAATGTGTCATATATGCGTGGAGTGTAAGGTTAAGAAGTTTTTACAGTCGAACCTGATTAACATAAATCTCAACGAAATAATAATAAAAAAAATGCATGTTAACAGTACTTCATGTTGTGTGAGTAACTAAATCTTCGTTTTCATTTTGATAGGCAATGCTACATTGTTAGAACAATTCATATTAAACGTATTTCATGTTAAGCATGTTCACGTTAACGAGTTTCGACTGTACATATATCCCAGCATCACGTGTGTGGCCGTTGTAAACAGGTCTATCTTAATTATACTGCTATAAAGACATTGTACAAAAAAGAATGGGAGTCGTTGTTCTATCAGGGGCGTCAACCAGACACTTGCGGAATCTTTTCAAATTGATCCGTAAAAAAATATTTTGCACTTATGGGAGAGTATTATAGTGAAATCTTACAGTGATAAATATTTTAAATAGATTTTAATTCCGTTCTTTGTATAGTGTATCAGTCCAACATCTTTAGTAATAAGTTACACGTTACACGGAAACATTACGTTGAATTTCTAGCAAGCATACGCGTTTTTTTTTTTTATTATATTTTGAGTAGATGCTATGATATAGATCCATAATATATGCATTTTTTTTAATAAAGAAAAACCACATCTTTTAATTCATTTGTTAAAATTATCTCTTCTCTTTTCCTTTATTCCAAAATCCTATATCATTTATTAATAGATAAACGCTTTATCCTTTTTGCATGCAGATGCAATTTATTCTCGTATCACTTGTCTTTTTATTTTCATGTTACATGTACACCGCACCCGAGACCGAGTATTACCAATATGTTTCACGCTGTGTGAGAATGCAGACTCTGTCCAGTATCATTTTCTTTCATTTAATTGTGAACTTTGAGCATCCTCTAGTTATCAAAATACATTTGCTTTTAACCTTGTAATTAATTCACTTTAGCACAAAAATTATATACATCTGCATTTTCTGTTTATACAAAATGTTATTTCTGCCTCAATATTTCCGCTGATCGCAGACGGGTTTCTCAGGATCTAAAAACCACAAATAAGTTACGATATACTTTGTGAAATTACAACCCCATCTTTGATCGCCAAATTTAAATATATCTACCTCTCATCATTAACGGTTTTTTTTGTCTGGTGTTAATGAGTCTTGCCAATTGTGTTTGGTGTAAAACCACTCAGTGACCTGTGAACATTCTAACCATATTATATTCATTATTATTCTTTCCTGAGATGTGAATGTAACAACACTGTCTCTTCTCCTCCTTGTTATGGAGCGAGCCAACCACCTATTGGATTGCATTATTAAACATTAACTATTCTCTTCAAAATAAAGGATTAATTTTCGATAGAACGTGTTCTTAATGAATCTCCAAAACTTTTGTTGTTTTTACGCTCCAGGAAACGCATCTGAAGGTATTGCTATTTTCAACGAATTTGATCTTTTAAATCGCAATGTACTATCACGGTGAAACATCCGCTATGACGATTGCCCCATCTCTTCGATAATATAACTGCAAAATAAAACTACAACTACTGTATACTAAAACTATAGTATAGATGCACTCTTTTTTATTTTCTTTTTCTTAAATTACACAATACCGGAGTGGGCCACAAGTAACAGGTGAATTTTTTAGTGCTGAGATGAGACACCGACTCCTGAAAATAGGCCAAGTATATAAGTTTGATAATATGAATAGGTCCCCTGCGCCACTCTGGAGGAATTGCTTTCTTCCCACCGTCTTTCCTAACAATGACTTCTGTATTAATGTAAAAGTAAGTTTTTCCCAAAACCGAAAAAAAAAAAAATCTGACTTGAAAGGGTTAATTTTAAATGTCCTTTTAGAAGCATTCAATATGTATCATAAAAATCGCACCTAATTTCATGAGTGCGAGTGCCGTCCATGTTGTTTAAAAAAATAAATAAATACAAGCGGGAAAAATTCTACCTTACGACAGAATATAGATTGCCACCCACGGCTGTTATCGTTGAGATTTTTTCAGCCAAGTCTAACTCGTCAAAAAAATAAAAGTGTTTGTTAGCATAAGCCAGCTTCTCCACTTTAGAATTTAGTTAGCGCTCTAAGATTTTTTGTGAGGCTGGCGGAACATATTAGGCACGAACACACCAAGTTTTAAAAAGATTCGGTGACTAGAAGTATTTTTAATAAATATAATAGTAAAAAGATGTGGCTCCAATGGGCTGAGACGTGGCGAGGTAGTTGTTGTTTACAAATGTGCTAGCTTAATGACACCCTTTAAACTGTTTTTAATGATTCAAGGCATTTTAGCACTTAATAGATAACCTAAAAAAGGTAATGAAAAGGTCTATGATAGCAACTTTTATGATGGATACAGCTAAGAGAAGTTGTTTAACAAATGATGAGTTAGCATTAATTGACGGGATCTTGGAAAGCGGTGGGGGGAAGGGAGGGGGAGCTATACAAAACACAAGTACTCTACGAGACCCGATTTAAAATAAATCCTCATTTGCAATTGAGAGATGGGACTTTAAAAGGGATCCCCCTTTTCGCCCCTCTGACGGTCCCCCCAAGAGAGATACGTAAAAACCGAGAGCGCCAAAAGAAGCGGGGGGGGATACCTTTAGGCGGTTTACAGCTAATTTTGCTGAAATTTTGGAGCTGTCCGGCCCATAGGAATAGCGAAAAATGGGAAAAAATAAAATAAATATGAGAAATTGAAAAAAATAAATAAGAAAAGTGCTCCTGACAGGAGACGGGAGGGAAGGAGGGGGAGAGTAGAACCAGACAAAAGTGCTTGATGAGATCAAACTTTTGATATGGTACATGACGGGGTTTGAACACCTTGAATGTCTTCCACGTGGGGGGGGGGTGTAACTCCGGTCCTATGGGAGATAGGGCCTCGGGACCCTCTTAGAAATGTCGGCCTCGACGATTTTAACTTCGTTGGATCCTTTAGCCTACGTCCTCTGTGGGGCTTAAAGAGGCTGAGAAAGATGGGGCTTTTAGCTTATTAAACGGTATGATTTGTAAAATTATTTTGGAAGCGTTGGAAAGTGCTATATAATCTATGCTTGACGCTTGATTTTTCGTTCTTGTTTATTTTTCATATCTGATAATTTGCATCTATCCTTTTTTGTAATTTTAACATTTTTGTAACGATTTTATGCATTTCTATTGCCTATTCAAAGAAAAATCCTTCTAAAGTTACAGAATTTCGTTAAAAACGGTTAAAATAGTAAAATGTGAACATCGTTTGGTCCATTCTCGACCGAAAGCAACAACCGTTATCATTATCTTTTTACGAAGGTTTCGTTATGGTACTTCATTGTGAAGTTTGGTAATTTTTGTAATTCATTATTTGAAAAACGGCATAATCATTCGATTTAAAATTTATATCAATAAAAAAAACAATTTTTTTCCTTTCTAACGCAGTTTGTCTAACAATTTTGTGACAAATACTTTTTGAGCTATTAATTTTTTTAGTAACTTCAAATGTTTCATTTTCCGAGATTAACCTGTGGCAACGATGGATTGCTGTGACTTTTCATAAACATGAAAAATGATAGAGATTGAAAGAATAAGCCTCCCTGTGGGTGGCTAAAAAATGTCGTTACACTATGTTAATTTCACGTTGGTGGTTATGAAAAATTCACCAATTTGATTTACGCTGTGTAGAAAGCGCGAACTAATTAATTTATAAAAATAATTGTAATTTTAGCTTTGTCTTTTTTAATATATGGCAACCGTAAAAAAAAAAAAAAAAAAAAAAAAATATATATATATATATATTTAAACTCTATTAAGGATTTCTGGATTGTTTTCCAAACATATAATCATAATTTATTAAACTATTAATTGATTAAAGATTAATTTTTTTTAAACTTTTATATTTTATATTTTTTAGGCCTTAAAATATTTAATTGTTGCAGTTGCAATCGATTACAAAATTCCATCTTTACGTACAAAAAAGAAAAAAAAAATCCATACGCCAATACCCTTTAAAACCTAAAATCACTTTTTGACGCTATATTCTTCTTTAATGCAATGTCTAAAAATAGTATAAAAGTGATAAACATAAAATTTATAAAATAAATCTGAATTAAGAATAATTAAGAAATCTAATAGAATAAATTACACAAATACACGGGCGGCGTATTTCGTATGCCACTAGTGACTTACGAATAAAAGTAATGAAAAAAAAGTAGAAAAAAAAATCCGAACATCGACTTTAAACATTGATCGGAAGGGTCTTTTGAGAATAGGGTAAATGAAGCACAGATGTTAATTACGTAATTATTTTGGAATTCGAAACTGATTTTTCATTGAGTGGAAATCCGTGTCTTTAAAGGTTAAGCTTATTGTCAAAAGAGATAATAGGGGAATTTTTATTTATAAATATATGGTGTAGAAGCGGATTGGTTGCAAAGAGGAGAGGGCCAGCCTATAACATTACAGAAATTGAAGAGAGACAGCCATTATAAAATTGAAGGTGAAAATTAAGAAAAAATAAATTTCTTATTCTGTTTCATTTTATGGGTGTTTTCAAACAGATGTATAAAACTGTGCGTCAGTGGGCCGATTGTCACCACTAAATTTTAATCGTCTGAATTTTAATAGTATACTTCGCGTAAATTGTATTAGTGTTTTTATTAGACGAGGAATACTAAAAATTTAGTGGTGGCAATAGGCCCATTGGCGCACACTGTTTACACCCTTGTTTTCAAACAATATTACTAAGGGAAAGACAGAAAAGTTACGATTTTTTATTAAAGTTAACAATTTCATAATTTTATAGATGTAGATGAACATTACTAAATGAGGTTTTCCTTTTAATTATTATTATTATTATTTTTTTTTTTTACGCAATCGGGTTTTAAGTTTATAGTATTAGAAAAATAATTGTTTAAGGTAAAAAAAAAAAAAAAAGTTCATACATTTGTTACATTCCGTAGTGATTAGTGAATTCTATTAAGTAGATACGTATAATTATTATTTCCCTCCGAGAAGTTTTACTTCTGTAGTAGTTTTTTTTTTTTTTTTATATATCGCAAGATTTATTCCAATATAGAAATGAAAAAATAAAATAAAAATAATGTGCTATTTATTTTCATGCAAAGGCATCAGCCTTCGTGAATACCCTTTTGTTATAATTGGGGAAAAAAAGAAACAAAGTGTTAGATGATTGTAATTACAGCTTGGCATCACACGAAGAACTTGCTATTAAAAAACAATTACCGAGTTTTCACTGGCTACGCAGCCAGAATTCAAGATGCACGAAACGCGGTATGCTAATAAGGAAGAAGAGAAAACATCATTATTAAATAGCTTCTTTTTTTACTATGCCATAAGCCATTGAATGAATAACCATGAGAAAATTTCATGGTTAATAAAAGATAAGTAGGTTAATGTCTTCGTTTTAATAAAGGAAAATGTGTTTTTTATTAATTAAATGAAATATTTGTTTTGCAATTTATTATTTCTAAATATCGTTGCTTGAAAATTATATAGTTTTGACAGCAAATTAATTGTAAAGAATGTGAATAAAATTAAAACTGCCTTCATTATCCTGTGTGGAGTCTTGTGTAAACAATTTAGTGACCTCCAAATATTACAGAAAATGAATAAAATGGGGTTAGGATTTAATGTTATTGAGGTAAATTGCCATGAAAGTATTTCTAATTGAAGATTAATATTTTAATTCTTAATTTTTTTCTGTTATAATATATAAAATAGTAAAAATAAAACAACTTTAGTCTGTCACATATTACTTTTCCCTTTCAATAAAGTTTTGAAAAAGTCAATGGAGTAATTTTCAAACTTTTACCGAAGTTGACTCACGGCTCCACATAATGAAAGTTTAAAACTTAACAATACAAATGTCACATTTTATTATGTTTCAAATATATATTACTAAAGAATATTTGTAACATAGCATACAGGGTGTCCATAATATTGGTATGAAGCATTTTTATATGTAAATTAGAAATAACAGAAGTTGTTTTAAAATATTTTTTTTCCCTCAAAATTTTGGTTAACTTTTTATTATGAGCTAGTTGAAGTTCTCGTTTTTCTTTCTTTCGGCAATTTATTTATTATTACACAGGGTGTCCAATAAAGTCAATTCTCAACCTTTCATTTTTGAACGCCGGCAGTTAGTCAGAAAAAAGTCATAAAAATGTCTAGGTTTTATAAAGTAGTCATGTGCTATTCGATGAGACTGATGCTATAGGAACACCTATCGGCAAAGCCGGGAGTTACTGTACCAATATTGAAAACTGTATGGAATACTGAAAAATTAATCAACTAAGAAGTTCTAGAGCAGCAGTACGAAAAAACATCTTGTGAACAATGTTAAGACTATCGTGCTTCATTATATAAACTCTTTAGCCATAGGTCTTTTTTTCTCCCATTTTTCACGAATAAGTCAACATCAATATCACATTTTCCACATGGATGATAATGATGCATCTTTAGAACCTTAGTTAAATATTTATTATAATCTTTTTTGTATCAGTGGCTCATTAAATAAAACTAAACTTATTTTCATGATTATTTTGGTGATGAAGCTATTAATATATTTATGCAATAAATATGAGACACGATTTATGTTTTAGAATTGTTAGTTTGAATCTCAGAAACGTTTATATTAGCATGTTCGAAAGTATGCTAAGCATTTTGCTTCTCTCCAAAGAGATGAAAAATTTCCGCTGATCAGCGATTTTCTCGGAAATTGAAATCAATAGCTCAATCTGCTGCTAAAAATAATAGAATAAGTAAATAAAATATAACGTGACAACTAATTGATCCTTTATTTTTTTCGTACATATAAAGTCATCGGAAAAAACCCCAAACTTTTATATTTTTTGAATGTTTGTAAACTATATTCACAGAATGAAGGTAGTGATAGCAGAATGAAGGTAGTTTACTTTCATCCTTAACCGTAATGTGATCATTAGACAGCTGATTATATGCATTGCATATCTTAAGGATTTTTCCAGTTCAAGTATATAATTGCACAAAATTGTGTTTAAATGCATATTTTTAACTTTTTATCTCTAACGTATTAAATTTTCTGTAAATTACTTAATTATTTTCAGAATTATATCTAGCCCCATATCATAAATGAAATTTATCAATATATTAGAGATAGGCGTTTTTCCATTTTTAACACTTTCCAACCTAGTTGAAAACTTAATGATTTCGGTTTGTCTGCCGTCTGTCCGTGCTCTAACTCCCGTAAATATGCTCGGATTGCCCTGCAATTTTTATATGTTATTGTCATTATCTATAGCATGTTCCCTATTTCAACTGAAGTGTGTAGCACTTACAGTTCTTTTACAGGCACACTCAACCGAATTCCGTTACATTACGGTCTATGGGGAAAAATGATTTGCGGTTTATTTTAATGATGTTACACGATTTCAAACACAT
Source organism: Maratus michaelseni (assembly GCA_963931845.1). Classification (NCBI taxonomy): domain Eukaryota; kingdom Metazoa; phylum Arthropoda; class Arachnida; order Araneae; family Salticidae; genus Maratus; species Maratus michaelseni. The sequence continues at coordinate 167,245,565 of OZ007593.1, read as the reverse complement.
TGTAATTGATATATATTATTAAGGTGCATTACAAGAAGCTTAATATGGAATAGGGTGTGCATAGCACTTATATTTACTTTACAGGGACAGTCAAAAGAATTCCGTTACATTATGTCTATGGAGAAAAATCGTTTGCCGTTTAATTAAATAATGTTTCCCTATTTTAAACTCATTGAAATTTATATATATCACTAAGGTGCATTACAAATCACTAAGGTGCATTACAAGAGGCTTACTACAGAATAGTGTGTGTATAGCAGTCATCGTTCATTTACAGGGACACACAAAATAATTCTCTACTGTCTGTTAACAATAATTCCTGGAAGTGCGTTTTAAGTTGCTGAACGCGATTTTAAATTTAACTCGCTTTTTGTCTATTACTTGGTGTGTATAAATTCTGTAGATTCTATACAGTGCAGCACAAAAGTTCGCGAACACATTTCCGCTTATTGACAAACTCCAGAAGGAGAATTTTAAACTCTGCTACGCGTTTCCTAACTAAACTAAAATTTAGCATCCTATGTTGTACATATACAAATCTATAGATCATATACAGGGCTGAATAAAAGTATTCGGATATTTTTCCGAATATTGTATACGTTGGAAATTCCTGAAATTACGTTTTTAAATATGTTATGCGTTTACCAAATTGTTTACTTAGATGTTATCTTTCAGCTTATTAAACGGTAATGATTTGTAAAATTATTTTGGAAGCGTTGGAAAGTGTTACATAATCTATGCTTGACGCATGATTTTTCGTTCTTGTTAGTAGAAAGAAACGCTAAAATTTTATAAAATTCAAAGCATAACTAACTCTATAAGTTTTGGTCGTTAATTGTATTATTTTACTTGTTAGAGCATAGAGAACGTTTTTCTGAAAATATTTTATGGTGAATAACTATTTTGACGTAAATGGCTTCTAAGTAGACGAAGACTAACATTTGGTACGTCTAAAGCTAACGGTTTAAGAATTAACTATTGTTCAACGTTAAGAGGGAACGAACACCCTGTATTACATTTGTTTCCGTGTAGTACAGATTGGTTTAACTATCAATAATACTTTCATATTATAAAATTAAATAAAACCGAATATGCATTTACGGGTATATGATTCTTCATTAAAAAAATTATAAGTGTTAAACAAAACAGTGTTAGTAAATATAAAAATTTTGGAATTCAACAGCTTATTTGAAGGTTTTTAGCACAGGTTTGTATGCATATTTTGACAGTTTTTAAGTGCATATAACTGGGGCCTCCGAGATGTCGCTGTGTGTCCTACATCGGGCCTGCTACAAGTGACGTCACAACCTGCTGACGTCAAAACAGTGATCCATAATAACTTAAAAATTTTCATGTACTTTGTTCGTTTGTACGTATTGTTTACGATAGTATTTTGATTTTATTTATTGTTTTATATAGTAATTAATAATATTTTTCAGTGTATTTAGATTATAATGCTATCAATAATTATTGATTATAATTATTAAAGAAAGTGTAGATTATATCTATAAAATAAAGAGAAGAAAATGTTGTGCTCCTAGTTTCTAATCTAAGTCTTCAAATTCGCTACTGATAATGAAAAGAAGAAATTTTAGCTACGAAAATTACCTTGTGATAATTATTTTTACATTTCAACAGAAGTGATACAGCATTAAATGTTTCGATATACTTTTCATAATTCGTGAAGCTAGAATTAATATGATGGTATTGAACTTGTGCAGAGAAAAAAACCCTAACAACAAATGTCTAGCCTACTGTAATGGAAATATTCTGGCATATTTGAATGAATTTGTACTTCCAAATCGAAAAGAGTCAAATGATCTTTAGAAAAAAAATAAATAAATAAAAGAAGCAGACGATAAACAGTTTAAAAAATGATTTTGAAAGAAATACTGTAATAAATTGACTAATATCTGGATACATTTAGTTAGAAGTGAGTGATGTGCTTTATTTATAAAATTAAAAGTTACTGATTTACACAACTTAGTAATTCTACGTAGTTCAATTTAACATTTTAGCTAACTTAAGTGTACAAATATATTATGAAAATAAATCTTTTGATAAGTTAATTTGAGTCGTTATTAGGTCCTAGACCCAAGTACAATAAATAGACAATTTTTAAAATATTACAAATCAGTTACAAAGTCAAGATAGAAAATTGGGTACTTTTCGGTTAGCCGGGCGCCAGTGATATATATATATACACACACATATATATACACATATATCTACACACACACACACACACACAGGTTGGCAAGACGTGCAAACTCAGGACTTTGTGTGTACACCGCCAATTAAGGACTTCAAAAATAACAGACTTAAAAGTTTATTTTCGGTGAATAACTATTACTTATACTCCATTAAATCTGAATCAACTTTTATTTTTGTTAAAATTTCAAAATTTCCCAATATGTATTTTCGCAATGTAAATGGGGACATTGATACACACCTATATACACACTGAACTCGATACACACAATGAATTCAGGACTTCATTATTTTACAATCAATTGAGGACATTTACTGTTATGATACACACAATCAACCCCGGACATTCTAAAAAAGTTTTAAGCTACTGCATTATTTACACGTTGCTCATTTATGAGTGTAAAAAAATATATTTCAACATTTAATCTTTAAATTAATTTTAATGTTTTTTATCTTATTTTATGTACATAAGAAAAATATATTGGAATCGCGAAAATTTTCTACTTCCGGTGTTTATTTTCGGTGAATAACTATTATTTATACTCCATTAAATCTGAATCAACTTTAATTTTTGAGAAAATTTCAAAATTTGGCAAAATGTATTTTCGCAATGTAAATGGGGACATTGACACATATCTACATACACAGTGAACTCGATACACACAATCAATTCAGGACTTCATTATTTTACAGTCAATTGAGGACATTTACTGTTATGATACACACAATCAACACCGGACATTCTGAAAAAGTTTTATGCTACTGTATAATACGTTGTTCATTTATAAGTTAAAAAATATATTTCAGCATTTAATCATTAAATTCATTATAATTTTTTTTTTTTACTTTGTTTTATGTACATAAGAAGAAAGTATTGGAAACGCGGATATTTTCGACTTCCGGTTTTTGACGGATTTATACGTTTTGGTATATCCTTAACACAATTTAACTATTTTTGGAAAAATTTCTGTCTGTCTGCTGTAGATTTGTGGGTCTTTGTGTGTGTCTGTGTGTGACAGAAATATTTGCAGCATCGCTAGTGCAAAGACTAATGGACTGAATTTCAGGAAATTTTATATTTAGTTGCAACTTAATATAAATTGTAGCTGATTAGATTTTGGTGAATATCGCTGAACAGGTGGCGCTGTTGTTTCACTTTTTCCAGAATTTTTGGAATTGGCAGATCTCGGCTTCTATTGTATGGAATTGAACAACATTTTGCATACAAAGTACTTATAATTAAAAAAAAACATTGCTGCAATTTTTATGCGCATAAGTTACTAGGGGTGCTGCTATACTGTTTTTTTTCTATCATTTTTGGAATAGTCAAATCAAGGCTTGGAATTACATTGCATGGAATTACACAAAAAATAACATACGAAATGCCCATTATAAGAAATGACATTCGTGTTTATAGTTTATATATATCCTTATAATTCTGCACTGTTTTTTCATAATTACTGAGATGCACACATCTCGACATCTATTTGGAGAAATTACATGAAATTTAATAAACGAATTATTTATCATAAGAAAGTAAGCTCATTCATTTTTTTATGTATGTATCAGATTATGTATACTCAAGAGGAGGTGCTCTCAAATATGTTTTTAAATTAATAACTCAAATATGTTTCTAAATTAATACATTAGATTTATATAGAGAAAAATATTGTTATAGCCATAACATACTAGATTGAATAAGCAATACATCTAATTCTTTAAATTAATACATAACTGCCATGAATAACATTAAAAAAATGTTTATAACAATTATTTTAAAATGAGAAAATAGTACTTTACACTTTAAATTAAAAAAAAAGCATTATTATTTTTTTTTAAAAAGACAAAAATATATATTAAAATAAATTTTTTGTACTATAAAAATGTTTTGTTTCTAATTACGTGAATGAAATCTTTTTTTTTTCCTTTACTTTCGAAAGGTCGAAAATTAAAAAAAAATTACGGACGCATAAGTTTTTGTTTTTTTAGTATTATTTATTAGACTAACATAACAAAAATTAACATAACAAAATTAGTTTTTCGGTATTTGTATCTATAATACGTTAAACATTAGTAAATGATGACACTTTGCAATTCGCAAAGTGAGAAAATAACAAATGCGGGTCAGCAAGGATAATTCACGCAGCAAGCGAAAGCGGTATTCGCACCGGCAACGAAAGACGTAATAAACTTTGTCAATCGATGGCCTAATGCAGAATACACACCGACAAGCGAGAACATATTACACATCGAACATTAAGAACAAACACACACCGGCAAACAGAGACGTAATACACACCGACAATCGAAGACGTAATACACAACGGCAATCTAGGACATAATACACGCCAGCAAGCCAGGACATAATACACACCGGAGAGCGAGGACGTAATACATACCGGCAAGCCAGGACGTAAATCACACAGGCAAGCGAGGACGAAATACACAAATTTAACTTTTATAAACAATTAATTCTTTAAAAAAAAAAAAAAAAAAAAAAAAAAGAGTCTTATGAATATTTTTTTTTTCAAATAAAAAACGATATATGAAAATCTTATTTTTGTCCCCTTCCTCACTTCCAGGCCGCGGGAGGATGCAAAATTCGAAAATTCCTGAAATTGGTTGTTAGCTATCCATGTTTGTAATAATTTAAGAAAAGAGTCTTATGAATCGCTACTTTCTTTAAAATACGAAACGATATTAAAAAATCTTGTTTCTAATATCTTGGCAATCCAGGACATAATACACACCGGAGAGCGAGGACGTAATACATACCGGCAAGCCAGGACGTAAAACACACCGGCAAGCGAGGACGAAATACACAAATTTAACTTTTATGAACAATTAATTCTTTAAAAAAAAAAAAAAAAAAAAAAAAAAAAAAAGAGTCTTATGAATATTTTTTTTTCAAATAAAAAACGATATATGAAAATCTTATTTTTGTCCCCTTCCTCACTTCCAGAGGGAGGGGGGGGGGGATGCAAAATTCGAAAATTCCTGAAATTGGTTTTTAGATATCCATGTTTGTAATAATTTAAGAAAAGAGTCTTATGAATCTCTACTTTCTTTAAAATACGAAAAGATATTAAAACATCTTGTTTCTAATATCCTGGCAATCTAGGACGTAATACACGCCGGCAAGCCAGGACATAATACACACCGGAGAGCGAGGACGTAATACATACCGGCAAGCAAGGACGTAAAACACACCGGCAAGCGAGGACGAAATGCACAATTTTAACTTTTATGAACAATTAATTCTTAAAAAAAAAAAAAAAAAAAAAAAAAAAACAAGAATCTTATGAATAATTTTTTTTTTCAAATAAAAAACGACATCTGAAAATCTTATTTTTGTCCCCTTCCTCACTTCCAGAGGGAGGGTGGGGGGGATGCAAAATTCGAAAATTCCTGAAATTGGTTTTTAGCTATCCATGTTTGTAATAATTTAAGAAAAGAGTCTTATGAATCTCTACTTTCTTTAAAATACGAAAAGATACTAAAAAATCTTGTTTCTAATATTCTGGCAATCTAGGACGTAATACACGCCGGCAAGCCAGGACATAATACACACCGGAGAGCGAGGACGTAATACATACCGGCAAGCCAGGAAGTAAAACACACCGGCAAGCGAGGACGAAATACACAAATTTAACTTTTATGAACATTTAATACTTTAACACACACACACAAAAAAAAAAAAAAAAAAAAAAAAAAAAAAAAAACAAGAAACTTTTGGTTATATTTTTTAAAAAAATAAAAAACGATATATGAAAATCTTATTTTTGTCCCCTTCCTCACTTCCAGGCCGCGGGAGGTTGCAAAATTCGAAAATTCCTGAAATTGGTTTTTAGCTATCCATGTTTGTAATAATTTAAGAAAAGAGTCTTATGAATCTCTACTTTCTTTAAAATACGAAAAGATACTAAAAAATCTTGTTTCTGCCCCTCCCCCCCTCCCTGTGGAGGAGGGATACTGAAAATTCTAGGAATTGATTTTTAAATATTCCTCCTTGCGATATTTTAAACCAAAAAAAAATATGAATATCATTTCTTAATTGAAATACAATGAAAAATGTAAAAAGCTGTATCCCCCCCCCCCACCCTTGTTGGAGCACAAATTTTGAAATTTTCAGAAATTAGTTTTTTGGTATTTGTCTCTGTAATAATAATATAAGTAAGAAGCTTAGGAATTCTAATTTTTGTTTGAAATACGAAACGATACATGAAAAGCGCGTTTTCGTCCCCAGTCCCTCTTTTGGGGAAAGAAATTGGTTTTTAGCTATACATGTTTGTAATAATTTAAGAAAAGAGTCTTATGAATCTCTACTTTCTTTAAAATACGAAAAGATACTAAAAAATCTTGTTTCTAATATCCTGGCAATCTAGGACGTAATACACGCCGGCAAGCCAGGACATAATACACACCGGAGAGCGAGGACGTAATACATACCGGCAAGCAAGGACGTAAAACACACCCGCAAGCGAGGACGAAATACACAAATTTAACTTTTATGAACAATTAATACTTTAACAAAAAAAAAAAAAAAAAAAAAAAGAAACTTTTGGTTATATATTTTTTTAAGAATGAAAAACAATATATGAAAATCTTATTTTTGTCCCATTCCTCACTTCCAGGCCGCGGGAGGATGCAAAATTCGAAAATTCCTGAAATTGGTCTTTAGCTAACCGTGTTTGTAATAATTTATAAAAAGAGTCTTATGAATCTCTACTTTCTTTAACATACGAAAAGATACTAAAAAATCTTGTTTCTAATATCTTGGCAATCCAGGACATAATACACACCGGAGAGCGAGGACATAATACATACCGGCAAGCCAGGACGTAAAACACACCGGCAAGCGACGACGAAATACACAAATTTAACTTTTATGAACAATTAATTTAAAAAAAAAAAAAAAAAAAAAAAAAACAAGAATCTTATGAATATTTTTTTAAAATAAAAAACGATATGAAAATCTTATTTTTGTCCCCTTCCTCACTTCCATAGGGAGGGGGGGATGCAAAATTCGAAAATTCCTGAAATTGGTTTTTAGCTATCCATGTTTGTAATAATTTAAGAAAAGAGTCTTATGAATCTCTACTTTCTTTAAAATACGAAAATATATTAAAAAATCTTGTTTCTAATATCCTGGCAATCTAAGGCGTAATATACGCCGGCAAGCCAGGACATAATACACCGGAGAGCGAGGACGTAATACATACCGGCAAGCAAGGACGTAAAACACACCGTCAAGCGAGGACGAAATACACAAATTTAACTTTTATAAACAATTAATTCTTAAAAAAAAAAAAAAAAAAAAAAAAAGAATGTATTGAATTTATATATATATATTTTTTCAAATAAAAAACGATATATGAAAATCTTATTTTTGTCCCCTTCCTCACTTCCAGAGGGAGGGGGGGGGATGCAAAATTCGAAAATTCCTGAAATTAGTTTTTAGCTATCCATGTTTGTAATAATTTAAGAAAAGAGTCTGATGAATCTCTACTTTCTTTAAAATACGAAAAGATATTAAAAAATCTTGTTTCTAATAACCTGGCAATCTAGGACGTAATACATGCCGGCAATCCAGGACATAATACACACCGGAGAGCGAGGACATAATACATACCGGCAAGCCAGGACGTAAAACACACCGGCAAGCGAGGACGAAATACACAAATTTAACTTTTATGAACAATTAATTCTTAAAAAAAAAAAAAAAAAAAAAAAACAAGAATCTTATGAATATTTTTTTTAAATAAAAAACGATATGAAAATCTTATTTTTGTCCCCTTCCTCACTTCCAGATGGAGGGGGGGATGCAAAATTCGAAAATTCCTGAAATTGGTTTTTAGCTATCCATGTTTGTAATAATTTAAGAAAAGAGTCTTATCAATCTCTACTTTCTTTAAAATACGAAAATATATTAAAAAATCTTGTTTCTAATATCCTGGCAATCTAAGGCGTAATATACGCCGGCAAGCCAGGACATAATACACACCGGAGAGCGAGGACGTAATACATACCGGCAAGCAAGGACGTAAAACACACCGTCAAGCGAGGACGAAATACACAAATTTAACTTTTATAAACAATTAATTCTTTAAAAAAAAAAAAAAAAAAAGAATGTATTGAATTTATATATATATATTTTTTCAAATAAAAAACGATATATGAAAATCTTATTTTTGTCCCCTTCCTCACTTCCAGAGGGAGGGGGGGGGGATGCAAAATTCGAAAATTCCTGTAATTAGTTTTTAGCTATCCATGTTTGTAATAATTTAAGAAAAGAGTCTGATGAATCTCTACTTTCTTTAAAATACGAAAAGATATTAAAAAATCTTGTTTCTAATATCCTGGCATTCTAAGGCGTAATATACGCCGTCAAGCCAGGACATAATACACACCGGAAAGTGAGGACGTAATACATACCGGCAAGCCAGGACGTAAAACACACCGGCAAGCGAGGACGAAATACACAAATTTAACTTTTATGAACAATTAATTCTTAAAAAAAAAAAAAAAAAAAAAAAAAAGAATCTTATGAATATTTTTTTCTAAAATAAAAAACGATATGAAAATCTTATTTTTGTCCCCTTCCTCACTTCCAGAGGGAGGGGGGGGGGGGATGCAAAATTCGAAAATTCCTGAAATTGGTTTTTAGCTATCCATGTTTGTAATAATTGAAGAAAAGAGTCTTATGAATCTGTACTTTCTTTAAAATACGAAAAGATATTAAAAAATCTTGTTTCTGCCCCCCCCCCTCCCTGTGGAGGAGGGATACTGAAAATTCTAGGAATTGATTTTTAAATATTCCTCCTTGCGATATTTTAAACCAAAAAAAAATATGAATATCATTTCTTAATTGAAATATAATGAAAAATGTAAAAAGCTGTATCCCCCTCCCCCCCCCACTCTTGTTGGAGCACAAATTTTGAAATTTTCAGAAATGAGTTTTTTGGTATTTGTCTCCGTAATAATAATATAAGTAAGAAGCTTAGGAATTCTATTTTATTGTTTGAAATACGAAACGATACATGAAAAGCGCGTTTTCGTCCCCAGTCCCTCTTTTGGGGAAAGAAATTTGAAAATTACAGAAATTGGCTTTCAAATATTTGTGTTTGTAATGCTTTAAAGCAAAAATGATTGAAATTTCGATTTAAATTGAACTATTAATTGTAATTTGATAATCGCCAACCCCCGCCCTCCCCCCTCTTTGGTGATGAATTTTGAAAATTCCCAGAATTGATTTTTAGGTATTCCTCCTTGTGATAATGTAAACCAAGAATCTTATGAATATCTTGTTATAAATTGAAATATGTTCATGTTTTTCTTTTCGCAAATCATGCTTCAAACAAAAACCAAGACGTGTGATATATTTTTTCACACTTAGATAAGGAAGCTTATTTAAACTGCTTGTAAGCAGACATGCTCGAAGCAAGGTGTTTGTTTTCACTTTCTTCTTTTTATCAAAGATATTTTTGGAGCGGCCTGATTTGACCATATGTGGGGTGGGGACGGGGACAGGAAGACTAATGATTTCTAATAACTTTTCACGAATACCGTGTTCTCGCAGTATTCGTTAATAAATTTTTTTCAACAAGCCCTTGAAATAATGCTTAGCGTTTAATCTGTTAACAAAGTGAAATAAAAATGTCAAATGACTTAATATTTGTGCTGTGTCACGTGTCATCTGCTTGACATGTTATAATTAAACAGATAAATTCTCAATTCTGTCATAGCTTTGAGGCCCTATGCACAGTATTATTTTGGAGGCCTCCCAAATAATATTTAAACTAAGCTCGAACCTCAACACATATTTGGCTCTCTACTTTTCATTTACTAAAGCTAAAATGTATATAAATAGTGTAAGGGTTTTTTTTTTTTTTTTTTTTTTTTTTTTTTTTAAATATAGTTGAAAAGTGTTTATGACTTCGATTTGTCTGTCTGTCTCTGACCTAACTTTAATTATGAAAATATTCTTGCATAAAAATATTAATTGCAACCATTTCATCATTAAACTTTCTATTGTTGTTTATAAAAACTACTCTAATATATTTTTCTAAATAATAAATTAGCCGCACAAGTTAACAACATAAAAAAGCATGAATAATTGAGTTTTTCGATAAACATTTTAAAGGGTGAATTAGCCTACAATTCAAACTTATTTTTGATAAATCAATATGATTATAGAGGTAAAATAGTCTTGCATCAGAATATTAAAAGCTGTCATTAAATTCTTTTCTTCCCCTATTTATCGAAAACACAGCTATTTATTTTTTTTATTTATAAATATGTCCTACAAATTTACATCTTAAACACAAATTAAAGTAAGTGGTTTAATTTAATTTATTTTTTAATTTTAATTATCACTAATACATAAGAGACAAACTCAAAGTGGATCCACCTCATATAATTTCCAAGGAGTATGGCACCATTAATTTAAACAAGAAATCTTTGCCTAATATATTTTTTTTAATTAAAACACTTTCTGCAAATTATCACATAAATTGTAATATTTTTCTGCTATTAAATAAGGTGAAAAATTCTATACGAAAATTTTGGTAGAACTGCACGTAACCTGTAACTCGTATATAAATAGTATCAGTGGAAAGTAATAACAATAAAAAATATCTGTAGGTTTCTATATGATAGAAAAACCATCAAAAAATAAGTGTAAACTTAAGTAATAAAACAAATTAAGGAGTAACACCGCTTTAACCTGTCCAAAATTTCAAAACCATTTTTTTTTTGTTTTTTAAAGTACTTTTTATACACATAGAAATCTTATTTTATTGGCTATAAATTTCTATAGAAAGTGAAAGGGTAATTTTGGTGTTATAGAAGTAGAGAGTGCCGCAGCAAGTGAACAGTAATAAAAACTTTACTTTTTCCCCCCTCCATAACGGCAATTTTCAAAATCAGTGGACACTCTATCTCCGCCAATTTTCAATCAACAAACTTTATCTTTTTGGAAATTAATCGTGAAGTATTTTTCTAGGGAAATACGTTGGATGTGACGATTTATTAAGATATATTATATTTTACAGATATTATATATTATAGTTATAATATTATAACTATAATTCTATATAATTCGATAATATTATTCGATTATATTATTCGATATATTTAATACCGATTGCTCACTTTTTTTTTATAACTGTAATTCAACAGAAGTTTTGGTTTAAATTTTACATTTTACTTCGAATTAATGCCATTTCACCAAAAATGCATATATATATCTTATATATTAAAACGAAAAGGGATTTCCGTCAAATTCACTTTTCACACGTATTTGACCTATTTGAGCATGCGTAAACTTAAATCTAGAAGCTAACGAGTTTTAGAGTACACTCGAATGAGAAAAGGATGGCCGAGTGGTTTCAGGCGGGTTTTTTCTCTGTTCCGATCATCGTGTCGGTTCGATCCCCGCTACGGACGGATTGATTTTTCTTATTTTATTGGCAATAATTCAGTTTAATAATGCCATATTTAAATCAGGAGGAAAAGTTACATAATTTGTATTTTTTTTATTCGAATGCTTTATAATTAAAATTTAACACCCAAGAATATTTTATTTTAATTACTAAATTTATATTAAAAGTATTTAACGTAAAAGATCGTGCATGTAATTATCGATTAAATAAATTGAACAGGTCTGCAGTTTTTATTATATTTGGTATGACCATTATCAAGATGTCATATGTATGAAAAGATAAGTATGTAATTCTTTTTCGTAAAAAAAAAGGAAAAATAAAAGGAGAGAAAAAAAAAGAAGGAAAAATATTCTTACAGGAACTCTAAATCATTTTGATATCCATGATCATTGAACAATGTATGAAAATAGAAAATGTAAATTCAAGTAATTAAAAAACATGTATCGTAATCGTTAGGTGCAAACAGCAAATTTTAAATTCTAGGTTTTAGAATCAGACTAATAAAAATGAATTTAATGAAAAATTTTAAAGCTCGTGTAGTTAAAAAAAGAAATATTAAATATTGTTATTTTTTCAAAACATTGGGACTGTGGTAAATAAAATTTAACAACCACCAATATTTTTTTTACAACTTATTTTATATTATAAAAATATTTATAAAAATATTTAAATTAAAAAATTTTGCATGTAGTTATCGATTAAATAAAGAGATCTAAACTGTTATCCATATTTTGTATGACCATTATCAATAAGATATATTTGTAAAACTAAGATATGTATATGATTATTCTCCTTACAATAAAAAAAAAAAAAAAAAGAAGAGAAAAGAAAAAGGAAAGAAACAAAAATATTCATATAAGAATTATAAAAGAAATCAACTTGATATCCATGGTTTATCTGGATTTTAAAGTCAGGCTGATAAAAATAAAATTAATGACAAACTTTAAAAGTGTTGTAGTTAAAAAAAAAAAAAAAGTAGAAAATACTAAATATTGATATAGTTTTCTTAATTTTGAGACTGTAGTAAGTAAAAATAAATCATTCAATTAATATTTTTAGTTAAATTCGTGCTAAATTAATTCGAGTATAATAGAATGTAAATTAGAAGCTTAAAATATTTAACTACATAAGTTAAGTAGGCTGGACTGACAACAAAATCTATCGTTATATATAGGAATCGCTTACACAATATAACAATTCATAAAATTTTCAATACCTAATTAATTTAAAAGCAGCTAATTAAAAATACAAGCATATTTCTAAAGGAGCTTTCTAAAGGAGCTTTATTTACCGTCAAATCATGACGGGTACTATCTAGTACATATTTAAAAACGGTTATGTATTTCACTTGCTTTTGGACTTTTTCTTTATGTTGTTCTAGATCAAGTGTACGATGATTAATCCTGTCCCCCACTAGCCCTTCTTTTTTCAAAACGATCCCTCCCATCATCAGTCAAGTCGCCATTTTTTAATATATAAAATTAAAAAAAATGTATATATTTCTACTTTAATATTATGCAGTATAATAAATTATTGTAAATGAATTTTTATAAATAATTCATATTTCTTTTAAAACAATTTCCGAAACAACATTAAATTCCAAGGCATGTGGGTGCCATTCCTAATGGTGTTACCCATTAAATTACTTAAATGTTATAAACAGGTATCTAAAATGATTGAAAAAACATTTTGTATAATAATTGAATTTTAATCTTAAAATAAAGTTCAGGTTACATTAACATTTAAGGCCTATTTAAGGATATACCTATAAGGAAAAATTGAAAACTGTTTTATTCAGTCATATTAAAAAGTTATTTGGTTTGAATATTTTAATCAAAGCTGAATTTAGAACTCTGTGTAAGAATAGAAATTGGTAAAATAAACTTTATACGGCATAAGGAATATTCCTTTTTAAAGTCATTTTATTCAGAACAGTTATTTTGCGAATTACGCACACGATTTCATGAAAATGGAACCAAATTTTCGTGAAATTTCAACGTTTTTAAAGCAAATGTACATATCCGAAATAACATATAATATTGATACTTATGCTAATATTAATAAAATTATGCTTGTTTCAAGTTTTTAAAGTGTCTAATTTTTAAGAATATTTATTTAATATTATTGAAAGGGTATGAGAATTGTTTTTAATAACAGGTAATTTTAATAAAACACTATTTCTCTAAATATCTAAAAACATAATAACGCAAAATGGTTAAGGGTCCTCTTCACGCACTTGAAAACACCCGCTCGCTAATGTTAATCCTATGGAGCATTATTTTTCTAATATCTCGTTTGCATTTCAATATTTTTAAACAATTTTTTTGCATTGGATAGCAGAGATCAGTCTCTATTTCCGCCGTTGATTACTTTTTCGATTTTCGTTGCGATTTTTTTTTACGAAGATACTTTCACTTTTGAAACCGGTTCCGAAAGTGAAAGTATCTTCGTAAAAAAAAAAAATCTAGAAAGAAAATCGAAAAAGTAATCAACGTCGGAAATAGAGATTGATCTCTGCTATCCAATGCAAAAAAATTGTTTAAAAATATTGAAATGCAAACGAGATATTAGAAAAATAATGCTCCATAGGATTAACATTAGCGAGCGGGTTCTTTTAAGTGCGTGAAAAGAAGGGTTTGAAAAAAATATTTAACTGTTTAAAGGGGACAAAAATATTTAACTGTTATTATTTTTATTGGTCTGATAGGAAAATTCTTAAAATTACTATCGTACGAGCCATAAACGCTTCGTAACTTTTATATATTTGACACATACACGGGAGTACTGGCCCTGGAGTGGGGGCTCCTCTGGCCAGCCCTTAAAGACGTTCTAGTAAATTCTAACTGTTGATTTTTTTTATTTATTAGTTATTTTAATTTAAAATTTATACTTAAAATAAAAAATCCCTGATGGCTCGGCCTTCAGGCACATTTAGATTTCGAAGACGCGGACAATAGAGCACCTGTTTATCGAGAATTCCAGAGGAAGGACCTTTTTGCCATGATGCGGCAGTTGGGATCACCCTCTTCGAAATCTACTTGCCCCTGTAGGCGGAGCCGGCACAGATTTTCGGCCTTTAATTTTTTTTTTTTTTTTTTTTTTTTTTTTTTTTGTGCTGTAAGATTTGATTCTATAAAATACTTGTCAATATAAAAGTTGTAGATCGTATTAAGAATATTTGTAATAAATTTAAGCTGATTTGATATCTTATGAACTTACGAAGTTATGACTTTTTTTCTTCTTAAACTCCTATCCCGCCCCCTCCCCCTTGAGGCCATTTTTGATGATATCAAAACTTTGTCATGCATAAATTTTTGGTCCTTTTCCTAGAAATAATAATAACTTTAAAACCGATATGTATCCGATATGTATAATAATTAAGAAGTTATGTTTTTTTTCTGTTTTCATAAAAAAAACATTCCCCCCCCCCCCCCCCCCCCCCACTCATTGGTCCGATTTTTCCCATTAATGAACTTGAACGAGATTTTATGTATCAGTTTGGAAGAGATTTGTGGAGAATTATGAAAGTAATCGTGTCCATAAAAAAGTTATATTGATAGCTAAACAGATATATATATATAAAGTTTTTAACTGGGAGGGTGTTTTGTGTTCAAAATTATGGAAGTTGTTGTGCCCATAAAAAAATGATATAGATAGATAGATAAAGTTTTGAACTGCGGTTGGTTTTGTGTTCTAGGAGTCATTATCGGCGTAGATCTGAAAAAAGTTTTCAGAAATTCCAACATGGGGATAATGTAATAGGTAGTTTTTCTTAAAAAATCTACCTCTTTTTCTGGTATTTTATTTAAAAACCACGACCGAAACTGGGCCCGCTAGGTGAACCGGGTCCTAGTAATTTGTACCGGCTCTACCCCCCTCTGTACGGCCTGGTCATACTTAAATCAAAATATTATTTTGGTTAAATATTACAATTGTTTAACTGCAATACTTTTTATTACATTTAAAAATTAAATTCTTATGAAAATCGATGATCTAAGATTTTTAATAGAAAAGTTTGACTACTTTTAATTATTTGTTATAAAATCAACATTAAAACTGTTATGTTTCATATTTAAAGGAGAAAAGAATATTCTAAAATTAAATATATATTCTGCAATGGAATATTAAAAGCAAGAGGAACGGTAATGCATCAACGCACAATAAAATAAATTAAATAAAAAATATATTATTTAATAATGTTTAAAAAAAACCTGCACTTTAAACTTGGAGTATTGACACACCTGTCCTACTGACTGTGACTCTTATTCATCTCAGCGGAATTTCACGCGCCGCACCTTTTTACCAGATTTCACTGACCAGCCAGATGTTGTCAGCAGGAACTTAGACAAAGGACTGGGAGGGTGTGCAAATCGCTTTAGATAATAAAAAGCGTCCCTTTGACATCTGCTAAAATTCGGGGATATTTCCAAGTAGTAAATAAATGCTTGTTAAAAGGTGTTCTCCAATGAAGAAAATGCTATTGTGTTGTTTCTTTTTTTACCTTTACAGAAGAATTCTTTAAATACCTTTTAAAGAATTTTTTTCTTTTAATTGCTTTAAAAGAAGAAAGAAAAAAAAATAGATATCAAGATCTTTTATTTTTTTTTAGAAAATGCATATAAATTTTACTATAATTGCTCATTAAAAAAAAATAATAATAATAAAAAAAAAAAAAAATATTTTTTATTTTTGTTTAAGCTGATATCAACAATATTGCATATATATGCATTGAATATTTATAGATACCACTTAAAATTTGTGTCACAGTTAGAAAATAATTTTCAAACACAATAATAACTGTTTCTGATATTTTAATTCAGATTGCATAAAACTAAAGATTATTATTATTATTATTATTATTATTATTATTTATATATAACAATAATTATCTATCATATAAAATTTGTTAAGTATCTCTTACATCAGTTGTCACGCGAACCATCAAAATAATATGATAACCATCAGTTAGCAATATACAAAGATATATCTAATATACAAACAGGAAAAAATGTCGACTATAATAGAATAAGAATACATGAATGTTTTATACACATAATAACATTGGAGCAAAAACGCTTTTTCGGGTGAAAGGAAATGAAAAATTAAAAAAAAAAATCCTGAAATATACATTCCTTTTACTAAATGAAGAAAGTTTTTTTTTCTTTTTTTTTTTAATATTGTATCAGAAAATTCTTTCAATATGTGGAAAAGTAGCATGGCAGAAACTTTTTTCCAGGTACAAAGTAAAGTTTTCGAAAATATTACATCTTTTAAGAAATTCCTAGACGATAGTAATCGAGAAAAAAATATTTAATGTAATTTTCAAAAAAACATATGATATAAAAGCAGAAAAAAGTATTAATTTTTTATGTCGCAATTTTAACCCTATTAATATAATATCTGCTAGGACAATTAAACCGAACCTAAGTAGTCACAGGCCCAGATTAAGACATGAACACACGGGGTACTGGTCTAAGGCTCATAAATTTGGAGGGCCCCAAATCTATATACTTTAACTCTATCGCCAGAGGATATTGAACTGGACCTAAGTGATCATAGAGCCAGATTAAGGCAACGGCATACGGGGCACTGGTATAGGACCTCATAAGTTTGTGTGTGTGGATGGGGGGGGGGGGGGGGGGGAGATCCAAATCAGTAGATAAATAATTGTAAAAGTAAGTAGGTAAAGATTGGCTGTTATGATTAACCCGTAATTCCCGTTGTTGAACGTCTAAGCTTGTATAACTTCATAATGCATAATATATTGACATCGCAACTTCCTGGTTAATCACGTCTGAAAATTCATGAAAAGTCTGATCATGAAAATCCCGTCTGAAGATTTACCAAATCACACAGGCATTTAAAAGTTATAAGAGTATTATCATGTATTTTCTTTTTATCCTGCAACTTGTAACTCACATCTTTCTAACACATTTACAAAGACATTTTTATATATATAACTGCAATTTTTAGGTATTACTATTTAGGGTGTCATGGATGTGAATAGCGGAAAAATTAAAGGAATAGATTGAAAACTTCTTTTTATAAATTTATTTTGGAAAGGAGGGGGAGGGTGAGTACCAAAATTCATGCTTGTTCGGGTGAAAAAATATCATAGTTTCGGCCCTGCAAGCGAACGGTGAACCAATTGAACAAAATATTCCACAAGTATAAATTATATTTTCGCAGTGAAGAGAGAATGGAGTAGGGGTGAAAGGATTATTTCACAATTGGGGGGGGGGGGGGGAGATGGCTTTTTCGTTAATTTATTTACGTCTCAAACAATTAAAAAAGTTGGAAATTGTGGGTTAAACGTGATATATGAGGTGCGTTCGTCTTATAACTAATTTCACAATGTAAAAAAAATCATCCTCATTATTTCAGTGAAATGAATTATATCGTCTGTTATGAGCGAAATGAGCATGCTTTTTTTTTCTTATTACGTATGCCACGTTTACAAATGCAAATTTTTTTTCACCATGGAGATCTTACTTTGCGACTGATTACCTCCATGGTTTAGTATTTTTATGACTAATAATGAACGAATCTCCTGTGTTTATTTACTCTAATGGATTGAGATATTCGGTTAACCTGATTTTCACTGAAGTTATCTCAGAAACTATACATTGTTGAATGTAACTCATTCTCAAGCAAACAATTTTTCTGAACGAGCTTTCTAAAAATATAACTTTTGTGTAATTTTATTCGAAAAAATAATTTAGAATAAAAATGGCCGCTTGGCATATGAAAAAAGAAGTGGTTAGCCCGTATTTGTTTTCCTCAGTCCCATGACTTGCGCTTTTATTATATAGATTACATATGAATATGATAGGATTTAACAGAATAAAGAAAACTTTCATTAATAACTTTTTAAGTTTTGATTCGATTTTCATAAAATTTTAAATGACTCGACAAAATTCTGCATCGATTATATATATTAAATTTCAAATTATTTGGTTGGGTAGTTTTTGCGCTGTTACATGCGGAAAAATGGACGGACGTACGGACGGACCAGACGACGACTATAGGTGCTTCGTATTTATATAATTACGAACGCACCTAGCTAAAAACAAAAAAAAATATATCACATTTAAAAAGAAACACTCATTATTAAAAGAATGATACATGATATTTTCACAATATTTTATTATTAACAAAATTGCTTTGATATGGTGAAAATAGTCTTTTATTTAAATTTCTAATGATAATATATATTTTTCTTGTTAAAAATAGTTTGTAACATTTGGAGATCAATAACATTTTTATAAGAATTGTATTTTGAAGAGCTCAATATATATTAATATATTTTTATTGATAGATAGAAATTGTACTAAAATAAAATACACTGAAAGTAACAAAATATTAAACTTTTATGTATAAAAATCTTCTCACTCTCTCTCATTATTATTATTTTCTTTTTATATGGACTTTAAGAATCCTTGTATTTCTTTGATATAAAGTATAAGAACCAGAAAAAAATATATGCAATATTTTACTAGTAAATGTTTATTATTATTATTATTACTAATAATAATGTTCAGAAAATTTAAAATAGTTGCAATAATTCCAGAACATAAAAATCATAAAAATCTCATAGCGGAATAAACAGAATGGTGTACTCAGAAAAGAACACAACGTAAACTAAAATAGTACTGTTTGCTCGAAAAATGTTACGACACTATATAGCGCTAAATATGCCTAGAATAACATCTAATTCTAGTACTGAAATTACCTGATCTATCTTTTAATATATTAAACTAATATTTTCAATTTTAAAATTTCGACAATATGGGAATATGATTCATTTATTTATTTTGGTAATAATAATAAATTCAAAGAAAAGCAGCCTTAATGAACATTCTTAATATTTTTCTAATTATTATAGTCTTTAAATTTGTTGATTTATGTTTAAAAAAGATTGTAAGTATGTTTTAAGTTCGTCTGTAGGCAGAAATATGTATTAATTTATCGGTGAAATTAATTAATTAATATATAGGTTATATACTGAATATTTAAAAATTTGTCACAACGTTTCTGTTTTTGAACTGCTTAAGGTGACTCTCAAAGGACCAAATTGATTGAGAGCTTATAATTCAATATTGTATCTATGCATGCATGATATGGTGAGTAGCACTCCACATTGTAAAACTATCTTTTCTCAATATTTGCTTCCAGCATACTTTTCTCTTAATTTTCCATAATGGACCACACTGGAAAAAAAAATCTAGTTTCTTATTTTGTTATTAAAGTAACAAATATTTCGGAAAATATCGTCAAATTTGCATTTTCAATAGAATTTTTTAACATGACAATTACGAAATGATGGTCATCTGCAAGCAATATGCTATAATTAAAGATTTATTAAATGTGTAAAAAAAAGTATAAAATCTTGCTATTTTTTGGTATGTAAATGCTATTACCTGATACATTTAATATGTGAAACAAGGTTATGAATATAATAGAAATTTTATGTGGTTGAGCTGGTAAAAATTAATCATTTAAATTTTCTCAAAATGTGGCCATGATTTCGTTTGGCTGGTTGCTTTATTCTCAAAAAGTTAAATTTTGTTACAAGGCTAAAAGTGTAATTAAATTTAAATCTATTTCTGTAATAATTCAAATCTCCTTCAAAACATATATAGTCCCCTGTTGCTGTTTAAAATATATATATATATATATATTAATCAAAAGTAAAATATTATTATAAACAATAATAGTTTTTATTTCTAATATTTTATTGAACTGTAATGCGTAAAATATATTAATTTCAACCATAAATGTTTTTTATTTAACTCGATGACTCTAATAGCAAAGATTTTGTTTGAGATGATGCGGTTTATTTAAATAAATCATACGTATAATTTTTGTTTGAATTGTGCTCAATTATATGTATATATATATATATTTGAGCATTACCTTATCATCTCAAACCATATATATATATATATATATATATAAACTTATTGCAAAAATTAACCATTGAAACAGAAATAACTGACCAAATGCAAATATATATATATATATGCATAGAACATAAAGTTTTTTTTTTTTTTTTTTTTTTTTTTTAGACTAAAAGTGAGACATCTTGCAACAATATGAAAAGTACCTAATTGAATATTGAACACAATAAATTATTTTGTAAGGTTTAAACTGACATTCAGTATTAAGAAATGGTTTATAGTTCATTCTCAGTTATATATTTAGCTAACTATACATTTAACACAGTACATTTGCTTTCATTACTGAAGGATTGTTTATTACTGCATAAATAAAATTCGTGAATAAATGTGAATTTCATTCACAATTACTTAGGAATTTGATTTTGACAATCCATAGGAAAAATCAACACAGAAGGATTTAAATTATTCGCAATTGTTTATGTGTCATGTTTTATTCATTTTATTGTTTAATTTTTAACCATTCATACATCCAAAATTCTCATTGTGAAAAATGTAACAAAAAGTAAAACTCACGGAACCGTCTACCATATCACATAAACAAAAAAACAAAAAAGATTTTTACATATGTCACTCTCTTGGATAATTTTTTAACCTTATTTTAGCCTTAAGCAGCCCCCCCCCTCCCCCCATCCTCCCAACTCCCACTTCTCACTTCTCACTTGCCAGGAACCTGAAAGTAATAGATCTCCAATTTCTAGTACCTACTTGCTAAAAAATTTTAAGAAAAGCATTTGGAGAAAAACTGGATTATCCACTTTATTCCTGGTATAGTGAAAGGGGATGCTGCATTTTCATTTGCCATTTCCGCAATGGTGTATCTTTAGTTGTTATCAGTAGAAAAACTTCTTGAACCTGCAAAATGTACTTTAATTTAAATATTTAATGTCTAAACTACTAGAATGAATTGGATGTAAAAACTAGATTTTATTAATTTTTTTTAAATGTGTTGTTTGTTTGAAACACAAACAAAGAATAAAATTATAAATAAAAATATTACTTATTGCTACACCCTTCAATTAGCATAACTACCCTTTTTTTTTATAAATTTTCCATGATTAGTTTCGAGAATCTTTAATATTCAAACTTGAGCTGAGGTGAGATTCTGCGAGCGGTTACAACAACGAAATCTGTTTTCAGGTTTAGATTGAATACGAATTTTACAAACATATTTTTAAAGGGAAACAATTGTCAATAGTGTCATATAAGAAAAGTACTAAATAAATCAATTACATATTCAATCGAATACACAACTAGTTTGAGTTCCATTGAAATATTGATATACATTGAAATTGGTCTAAAACAAGGAATTTCCCATAGTACAAATCTTCAAAAACTGTAACAAAATTCCCAGTTAGAAATTGAAAGCTAATCTGTCTGCTATTAAATATTCAGTGGGGTACAGGTTATGTATCTTTCTCTGTAAAATAATTTACAATACAAATATTTTAAACATATATATAATGATTATAAAGGTGCACAACTTAGAAATTCTGCTTATTTGTTTATTTATAAAAAAAATAATATTTTATGTAAAATTTAGATAAAATTATTAAACAAATTTATATAAAATTTATATGTTATGTTTATTTAATATAAAATTTTTTACTAGGATACTTAACATATTAATATAATATTTTCTTTATTCGCTCCTTTTATTTATTTATTTATTTATTTATTTTAAACACTCATTGAAAATTCTTTTATTGATTTTAAATTCAAGTTTGATGTTAATGATATTAATGTATACTGAAATAATAAAAAAAAAGAAAAAAAAATCAAATAAATGAATAAAATTTACTTAATAATCACAGTATTGTTTGTCTATTACAAAAAATATTATCTACATATATGTCGCGTACAGAAATTTGATTCAATACGCCCACTCTGACAGCATTTTCTTAAACACCCCCATCGTTATCGAAACATGGAAAAAACTATTCAGTTTCACATTTAATGAATAAGAGCACTTGCCGATTCCATGTGTTTATGAATAAAAAGGAATTCATTTATAAAATTTTGTGTTTCGCAGGTAATTTTACTACGTACCTTTTCGCTTAACTTTTCATTGAATAAACATCATTCTGCATTAAAAAAATTTTATCAAGATTTTTTTTATTTTATGTGTAAACAAATTCAGTTATTTCCCTTTTTTCTTTCTTTCTTCCTAACCTATTTCTCACATGAGATTCGAACTCAGCAGTGGAGTATCAAGTATTTTGAATCCGTGGAGGAGGAGCCTGAAAATGAACTAAATTGTTCCCCAAATTAGAATAAAACTCAGATTTCGGGGTAATAGGCTAAAGCTTTTCCGCCCCTAGATTACTATACTATCATGGTTCCAAAAGGGAAGTATCCCCATAAAATAAGCCTGCAAACAAAATCGAAAAATTAAAAAGAGGCGATTATAGAAATCGATCTTAATTATCAAATGCAAAGAAAAATATTGCTTCAAAATATTAAAATGCAAACGAGATATTTTAACGCTGTTCTCAAATTCAAGCTCGCTACTTTATGACATATTTTTTAATTCATGTTTGTGCGGAAACGCATGAAACTGGCAGGTGTTATTATTCAGAAACTATGTAATCGGAAAATATTTTCCAGTTTTTGTTAAAGGCAGAACATTTTTTAGAAAATGCTGTCAAATTCGACCTTTTGAACCAAGATATTGCTGCGCTTGCGCGAGCCTGAAAAAAAATGCGTTGCCACGTGACACGAATATCTTATAACCAGAAGTAATTTATTTTTCAAAAACATGGAAAACTTATTTCGCTTCCAAATTGCTTCAATAGCCAGGCATGTCAATTTCATGCCTTTGCGTTGAAAAATGCGTCTGAAAATGTGTCAGAAAGTTTCGCTTTGCTGAGCAGGTCATTTGAGAACCACCTTAAAAGAATTGTTCTATAGGATTAACATTAGCGAGCGAATGTTTTCGTGTGAGTGAAGTAACCTTTTAATAAAAAAATCTCTGACGGCTCGGTCTACAGGCACAGGTAGATTTCGAAGACGCAGACCGTCTGTTTATTGGGAATTGCCGAAGAAATGACCTTTTTGCCATGATGCGAGTGGGAACCGCCCACTTCGAAATCTAACTTGTTTGCAGGTGGAGCCGGCAAGGATTTTTTTTTTTTGTTATTAATTTTTTTTTTTTTTTGCTATAAGGGTTGTTCCTATAAAAAAACTTATCAATATAAAAGTTTTAGATAATATTAACAGGATTTATACTAAATTTAAGCGGATTTGATATCTTGTGAATGGAAGAAGTTATGAATTTTTTTTCTTCTAAAACCCCTCTTTTTTCCCCCTTGGGACCATTTTTAATATAAAAAATCTGTGATACATAAATTTTCGGCCCTTTTTCTAGAAGTAATAATAACTTTAAACGGATTCGATACGTATCCTAATTAAGAAATTATGAGGTTTTTCTGTTTTCACAAAAAGCCCCCACCCTCATCCCTCCCCCCCCCCCCCTTGATTCGATTTTGCCGATTAACGAATTTGACCGAGATTTTATGCCCCTTGATTTTATGTGTCAGTTTGGAAGAGATTTGTGCAGAATTATTGCAGTTATCGTGTCCATAAAAAAGTGACATAGATAGACAGATAGATAAAGTTTTGAACTGGGGTGGTTTTGGGTTCTGGGAGTCATAAACGGCGTAAATCTGCAAAAAAATTTCAAAAATTCCAATAGGTTAGAATGTAATAGGTAGTATTTCTTACGAAATCTACCTAAAACAGAAAAAAACAAGTGGGTAAGTTTGATCGAAGATCGCAGAAAGGGTTTCGTTTAACATTCATTTCAAAACACTTTATCCTTTCTTTAATAAATTCAAATAAATTTCATTTTCCAAAGAAAAAAAAAGTCATGTTTTTTATAAAGTAAAAATTTACCGGTCTATTTTTCTCGTTTTTTCGAATATCTGAACCGGCCCGATAGCGAACGAAGCCCGTTATTATTCTCTGTCATAATAATATCTGTCATGTGGACTAAATGCGATATTAAAAAAAAAAAATCAATTTCTAAATTAAACATGTTGTATAGAGATCTTCAAAATGTTAAAATATGTCAATATTTCCATAATCGGATTTTTATCATGATTCAATACGTTCCTCAAACTCATATATTTACTATTCTCTATTACTCATATTGATACTCTCTTTGCCTGATTCTCAAACATTTGAAAAATCCGTTAAACTTCTAATAGGACGTCAGATTAATTTTCTGTTTAATTCTCTAATGACGTCTGTATTTATACATACTCATACTCCTTATCGAGAAATGTTTGAAAATTTCCGTTTTATTACCAATAGGACGACTTATTAATCTTTTTTTCAATCGGTGAAACATTTTATTTCATTTTCATTTTTCGCGTGGAAATCTTTCAATAGAAAATTAATTATTGTAGAAAGAATTTTAGTGTGGATTTTTAATTGTTGACAACTGCTATAACGAAAAATGTTTAAATTTAATAGGAAAAGGCTGTTAGATTTTTTTTTTATCTCTGTATATTAAAATAATACGATTTTTTCAAATTTTATGATTTTGAGCTTCATAGTAGATATTCAGGTATAAGTACACAAAATTTCAAGTCTGTAAGTTATATAGTTTCTGAGAACCGCCTCTCTGATGGACAGACAACGAAGCGAGAGTAATAGGGTTTCGTTAAAGGGGGAAAATACGGTTTTAATTCGTGAAAAGTCCTTTATCGTTGTATAAGATTGCGTTTATTATCGTGTCATAAGAGGTCATCTACATGTTAAAATTGAACCCAAGCTTTAAAACCTTAACTGCTACTCAACAGTATAAAAATACAAATGTTTCTTAATCTAGAAAAATGCATTATAATTTCGAACGAAAATATACAATAACCTCTTCCAAGTTACCAACGGTTCCGAAAAGCGTTCTTTATATATCTTTGGAAGCTTAAGAGAACAATATATTTTAGAGATTTATAAAGACGCATTTGTAAAAATAAAATTTCTTTTGTTGCCACACTGTTATTCGGAAATGTTTCCGAGTCGTTTTTAGGTGCGTTCGTAATTATATAAATACGTTGCACCTATAGTCGTCATCTGGTGCGTCCCTCCGCATGTAACAGCGCAAAAACTACCCAAACGAATGGTTTGAAATTTAATATATGTAATCGTTGCAGAATTATGTCAAGTCATTTCCCATTTTATGAAATTCGAATCAAAACTTTAAAAGATATCAATAAAAGATTTCTTTATTCTTTTAAATCATATCGCATGTAACCTATATGATAAAAGCGCAAGTCATGTGACTGAGGAAAATAAATACGGGCTATCCACATCTTTTTCCATAGGCCAAGCGGCCATTTTTATTCACAATTATTTTTTCGAATAAAATGGCATAAAAGTTACATTTAAAAAAAAAACTGCTCTTGAGAGATGAGTCTCATTCAGAAATGGATAGATTCTGAGATAACTTCATTGAAAACTAGGTTAACAGCCGAATATCTCAATCCATTAAAGTAAATAAGCAAAATATTCATTCATCGTGAGTCGTAGAAATATTAAACCATGAACGAAATCATTTGCAAAGCAAGATGGTAAATTTTGCAGCAGTGTCTGGGTGTCGAAAAAAAAATTCGCATCTGTAAACATGGCATACGTAATAAGGAAAAAAAAAGGCATCCTCATTTCACTCCTAGCAGACGATATAATTTATTTCACTAAAATAATAAAGATTATTTTTTTTATTTATTTTTTTTTTATATTTTTTACATTGTAAAACTAGTTATAGCACGAAACGAACTCACCTCATTTGTAACGTTTAATGTACAATTTCCAACTTGTTATAGTGTTTTAATCAGTTTTCTCAATCAAGATTTAGGTTTTTCGGATGTTATTCATTCTCAAGTAGGCATTTTCATGTTCAACGAACATGTTTTACCAGACAAACATGATACGTTAACAGCATTCACATTAATATTAATATAATTTTGTTACTCTTGCATGCATAAATGCAATTACGCAGCTGAAAATACTTAGTTGAGAATGGGTAGCATCCGAAAAACCGATAGTTTGGTTTGAGAAAACTGATGAATACACTATTAACAAGTTGGAAATTGTACGTTAAGAGGAGAGTGAACATTAAAAACCAAATCCTAGAATTTTGAATGGATTCATTTGAAAATCGGCCGACTAGTTAACGACAAGCTCAAATAGTTGGATTCAAAATTTGGTGTTAAAATAATAAAAACTTTTTGAATTATTCAATTTTTAAATTTAAAATTAACAAAAAATTACCGTATTTTAAAAAGCCGCATGCGCATTTCTTTTGCATAAAATAAGACAATATTTATTTATAAGGCACATTTTAGCTCACAGGCTATCAAAGCCTGAGAGCTTATGTGCCCGCCGGTTCTGTATGTACGTACGTACGTACGTATGTATGTATGTATGCACGTAACGCGATAACTCTTGATAGAACTAACCGTTTTACTTTAAATTTTGTATATAGGTTCCTTGTGATAAGGCGCTTCAATGATTAGTTTCGGAGGTTCATTGGTTAAGCATAAAGGGGAGAAATGGGGGGCTAACCCCCCATAATTTAGATAAATATGTTTTTCATGCAGAATTATCCCATTTTCTTCAAATTTTGTATATAGGTTCATTTTGATAATGCGCTTCTGTCAATAGTTTTGGGGGTTCATTGGTTAAGTATAAAGGGGGAAAGGGGGAAAGGGGGATACCCCCCCCTAATTTAGATAAATGATTTTTTTTGCAGAATTATTCGATTTTCTTCAAATTTTGTATATAGGTTCATTGTGATAATGCGCTTCTCTGAAGAGTTTTGGGGGTTCATTGGTTAAGTATAAAGGGGGAAAGGGGGACTAATCCGCTCTTAATTTAGATAAATGGGTTTTTCATGCAGAATTATCCCATTTTCTTCAAATTTTGTATATAGGTTCATTTTGATAATGCGCTTCTGTCAATAGTTTTGGGGGTTCATTGGTTAAGTATAAAGGGGGAAAGGGGGGATACCCCCCTAATTTAGATAAATGATTTTTTTTTGCAGAATTATTCGATTTTCTTCAAATTTTGTATATAGGTTCATTGTGATAATGCGCTTCTCTGAAGAGTTTTGCGGGTTCATTGGTTAAGTATAAAGGGGGAAAGGGGGACTAATCCGCTCTTAATTTAGATAAATGGGTTTTTCATGCAGAATTATCCGATTTTCTTCAAATTTTGTATACAGGTTAATGGTGATAAAGCGTTTTCCTGATTGGTTTTGGGGATTCATTGTTTAATTATAAAGGGGGTAACGGAGGGCTGCCCCCCTTAATTTAGATGACTGCGATTTTCATGCAGAATTATGCGATTTTCTTAAAATTTTGTATATAGGTTCACTGTGATAAGGCGCTTTCCTGATTAGTTTAGGGAGTTCTTTGGTTAAGTATAAAGAGGGCAAAGGGGGGGCTTATCCTCCCCCCTTAATTTAGATGAATGTGTTTTTCATGGAGGATTATCCGATTTTCTTCAAATTTGGTATATAGGCTCATTGTGGTAAGGATCTTCCCTGGTTAGTCTTGGAGTTCATCGGTTAAGTATAAAGGGGGATGCGGGGGGGGGGGGGTGTAATCCCCCTTAATTTAGATAAATGGGTTTTTCATGCAGAATTATCCGATTTGCTTCGAATTTAGTATATATGTTCATTGTAATAAAGGGCTTCCCTGATTAGGTTTGGGGATTCAATTGTTAACTATAAGGGGGTGGGGAAACGGGGGGATGATCCCCCTTAATATATTGTCCTTTTCTTTATTTTTCGAGGGGCTTATTTCAAATTCTTTGAAATAAGTGTTTAATATACAATTAGTGTGAATAGCCTGTGAGCTCAATGCCCTCAGTTTAACTAGGCAGTTTTCTCTTAGGTAGCTTTCAATACAAAAAAGTATAAAGCTACCTATTGCAGCCGTTCGGAGGAAAACAGTTCCGGAAAATTTCGATATATTTTCACCGATCATGACCCTCAGACCCCAAAACCACCCTCCGTTCAAATGTTGATTTATATATATAGATATATCCATATATATATATATATATATATATATATATATATATATATATATATCTGACCTATGTCATACGATAACGCTCGTATTTATAAATCGATTTTGATGAAACTAATTGTGTATATTAAGGTCACTAATGTATCGACCGAGTTCGTTGGCCAGCTTGGTCCGCCATCTTGTTTCAAAATGGCGGCCATTTAAAGATTTAAATTAACTTAAAATCTAAAATAAATATGCAAAAAGTTAAAAATTCAAATTTATTTTTTAATTACGTGTTAGACCTTGATACAAGGATTCCAGAGCATTTTTTGGTTTACCTCTATCTTAAAAAATGGCTGAGATAGAGCAGTTTGAAATTCTAGGGTGACTGACATTTTGACTGACATTACTCGCAAATTATTTTCTTTCTTTGTTGTAATAATTTTCTCAATCATACGCATAAAACTATATATTCATATCCGTTAGCGCCAAAATTGGCAACATAGGCGACAAAATTGGCAAAATTGGCAGCAAAATTGTCAAAATTTGGGACATTTTGCGAAATATCGCCAAATTTGGCGACCAAAATAAGTCTTTATAAATGAAGCCAATTTGGCTATTGCTCAATAATTTGGCGAAATTCTTATTCAAATTCAGTATTAACGAATCTTTTGTAAACGTTTCTTTGCATTTTAACTTGCTGTTTTCGCGTAACATTAGCTGAAATTTTAAAACGAAGATATAGGAAAGCTACCTTTTCCTCCCGGTACAGGCCGGAAGGACTTTTTTATTATATATCAGAATGAAGTTGGCATGAATTATCAATGTTCGCTGAATGTATAATCAGAAAAAATATATTTTCATAATTATACCTTGTTTTTTCCTAAAAAGTAGTAATTTTTAAGCTCACAGGCTATCAAAGCCTGAGAGCTAAAGTGCCCGCCCGTTCTGTATGTATGTATGTAGTACGTATGTATGTACGTAACGCGATAACTCTTGATAGACCTAACCGTTTTGCTTCAAATTTTGTTTATAAGTTCATTCTAATTAGGTGCTTCCCTGATTAGTTTTGGGAGTTCATTGGTTAAGAATAAAGGGGGGAAAGGGCGGCTAACTCCCCCTTAATTTAGATAAATGGGTTTTTCATGCAGAATTATCCGATTTTCTTCAAATTTTGCATATAGCTTCATTGTGGTAAGGAGCTTTCGTGATTAGTTTTGGGGGTTCATTGGTTAAGTATAAAGGGATGTAAAGGGGTAATTTTGTCTTTTTACAAAAAGCCCCCCCCCCATCCTCCCCCTTGGTTCGATTTTGCCCACTAACGAACTTGACCGAGATTTTATGTATCAATTTCGAAAAGATGCGGGAGTTGGAACCGCCTACTTCGAAAAATAACTTGTTTGCAGGCGGAGCCTTCAGGTATTTTTTTTAATTTATTTTTGCCATAACGGTTGGTCCTATAAAAAACTTGTCAATATAAAAGTTTTAGATAATATTAAGAGGATTAGTAATAAATTTACGCGGATTTGATATCTTGTGAATTGACGAAGCTATGATTTTTTATCTTCTAACCCCTCCCCCCTTTTTTTTCCCCTTGGGGCCATTTTTAATTATATCAAAAATCTGTCATACATAAATTTTTGGCCGTTTTCCTAGAAGTAATAATAACTTTAAACGGATTCGATACGTATAATAATTAAGAAATTATGGAGTTCTTTCTGTTTTCACAAAAAGCCCCCCCCCCTTTCCCCATCCTTGGTTCGATTTTGCCCATTAACGAACTTGACAGAGATTTTATGCCGCTTGATTTTATGTATGAGTTTGGAAGAGATTTATGCAGAATTTTTCCAGTTATCGTGTCCATAAAAAAGTGACGTAGATAGATAGATAGATAGATAGATAAATAAAGTTTTGAACTGGGGGTGTTTTGGGGTTCTGGGAGTCATGATCGGCGTAGATCTGGAAAATTTTTTCAAAATTTCCAACTTAGGCGAGAATGTAATAGGTAGTATTTCTTACGAAATCTACCTAAAACACAGCTCTTATTTGAAAACTTGATGGCACTTCTGTGAAGGTGCAGCTGGTTGCTAAAAGATAATCAAAAAATAATCAATAAAGAACAAAAAGGAATGTTTCTTTGCCTCACTTATTAAACAGGCCCGTATTGATTTTATTACTTTCAATAAACTTGTTCATTTTCGTCTTAATTTATTAAAAGCGGCGTGTCTAAAAAAAAAATAAATAAATAAATAAATCAGAATTTAATATATAGTGTATGGCTCATTTAATGAAACAATCATTGCACAGTTTAAATGAAGTATAATGGGAAAAAGAAAAAGAAAATCTTCAAGAGCAATCAGATAATTGTTAAACTGGATTTATCTCTAATTTTGATCTAGTTTCTATTCGTGAAATTAGTATATAACTTCGAAATCTACCTGTGAATGTTAGGTCTAGCCGGCAGGGATTTTAATTTATTTATTCTTTCTAGAAGTAACTTTTGGAAGTGAAACTTTTGTTTTATAATTTAGTTTATTTTTATAATAAAAGAAATTTTGATTACTTTTAAAGGCTATCAATTTTAATATAACCAAGATCTTTACGGGCTAAGTTTTTCTTAGTGTTGCCAGGTGCATTGGAATAGAGTTGTATGGGGTCATGGGGCTTGAGCCCCACCAATAATTTCCAAGATGGATTCTTTTTATATGCGTCTTTTATATTCTTTTTTTGTTGTTACAGAGATAAACGACATTAGATTTTTGTTGTTGTTGTTGTTCTCTTTAAGTTATATATATATATTTATATTAAAGTAAAATATTAAACGTTTGAATTCGTATAGTCAAACGGCCATATAAAAGACAGAAGGAAAAAAAAAACAGAATCCGAAAGGAGATGTTATTCAAAGTCAACTTATGTTGTGATTTTATTATAAACGATTCGCAAACAGCAGTCAGTATATACTTTTTATAAACAGAGCTATACATTAAAAATTTTACATTGTCATAACGTTTTATTCAACTTGTGATTTATTTAACTATATATAATTCTGTTTAATTTCTGCGAAAGGGAAATTAAGAACCAACATTAAGGCTGTTCTCAAATCCAAATTGGCTACTTTCTGTCAAATATTTTAATTAATTTTTGTTCGCAAACGTATGAAATTGGCAGTTGCTCTTATTAAGAGACTATGTTATCGAGCTGGTTTCTTCGTTTTTTGGTAAAGGCACACGATCTTTTGGAAAATCTCTCAAAATTGGCTCTCTGAAACCTGAACTGACAGCGCAAAAAAGGAAAAATATCAGGAAAAAAAAACTGTTTACTTTCAAATCACGTCAATAATCATAACCTTTAAGTATAATGATTTTATGTTCAAACATCAGTCCGAAAATTTCTTAGAAAGTTTGTTGAGCAGGGAAAAATATTTCTTTGAGAACTGTCTTAAATTCGTAATCAATCTATGTTACACACATATACGTCTTTGTGTGGAAAATAGTTACATTCGAGTTCAGCCCCATCAATAATTTTCAAAACTCTGCGCCTATGGTCAGGTGTCCCGCATAAATCGGGGCTCCAATTCCTCTGGACACAGAATATTTAGCTATCTTTAATTGCTGATAAATCTGCTGTTATATAAAGCGAAAAAAATTACTTTAAAATACTGGTGTCCAAAGCATTTGGAACCCCGATTTACGTGAGACACCTGACAACACTAGTTTTGCTTAGTATTTATTAGAAAAATAATTTAAACTATTACCATATGCAAAAAACTAGAGAACAAAAATTTAAATATATATTTTTTTATATCAATTTATGACAATGTCTGGTTGAAGACCAGACATTACCATTGTAATTTTATTTTGTAAAGTAGTTGCTGTGCCGCCTTCCACGATTTAAATCCATTAATCTCAGAGTCCTTATTTTTTGTTGTTGTGCAATTCGTCGCATTTTAAATTATATATCTGAATGTCTATCAAAGAAAAGCTATTATGAAACTTTGTGCAATTTTTTCAGATATATATTCTATATATTTTTCGATTTTAATTTATTTTTTTATTAATTTTTTGCTATTAAAAAAATGAGGCAACGTTCATTACAGTTATTCTAACATATATATATATATATATATATATAATATTTTAAATAAATGTTTTTTTCTACTATCATGTTGGCAAAATGAATAATTACACCATCAAAATCTTGTTTGACTTTTTTTTTATTGTTATTTATTATTATTATTATTATTATTATTATTATTATTATTTCTGTTTCAATACGGAACATTATAGTTAAGACAAATTTAACAGCTGTGAAATGAAGTATTTTAAAATATACATGTTTTTCGAATAAAGTAGAAAAGAAAAAGTAAACAATTATAAAATTGCAGCTATTTGGGACATCCAAACTTTGCGGGCTGTCTCGAAACTTGGCCATGTAGAAATGCATAATCTTTTGAACAACGTTGGAAACTGGCATAAAAAAAGAGCACATTGATCATTTCTGAAATAATTTTTGTTCGGAAACATGTAATATTTTAGTGATATCTCTTACTGAGAAACTCTAAATCGAATAGTTTATCCATTTTTCTACAAAGGCAGGAGTCTTTTAAAAAATGCTGCGAAAATTGACGTTTTGAATCAAATTTTTCTAGGAGTTTTCAAAAAAAAAATTTTAATTTCATTTCATATTATGAAAGATAAAGAAAAGTATACACTCAGTCAAGCAATAACTAAATGATAATAAAAAAAAATACTATTTTTTTTTCTCATTCTGTTGCACCGAATGATCGATTAATATTTATACGCTGTATGTAGGGGCAGGGGCCATCATTCAATAAAATGGGAAATTATCCCTTTCAAACGCATACTCGCCAGTTTTGACACTCTCTTTTGCTTTTTTTTTTTTCCTTTAGCAGAGAATGAATAATACACTTCTGCATTTAAATGCACAACGAGTCATGAAAATGTCACAATTTAAAATATTTCAAAGCGTCTCAATGATATGAAAAAAATTTCACGTATTCTACCCAACACTTTAGTATGTCTATGGATAAGCCATTTGTAAATATAATAAAATTTCCTTCAATCTGGAAAACGTTTAAAACTGTTGGAAATCTTGAAAAATTCTAGTCTACCTTATCTCCCTGCTTAATGATCGCTTTGACAGCTTGACTGATCATTTAGTGACCGCAGTAAGAAAACGGATCCTTTGAACTCACCTTTCCTGCTTTTTCGGAGAATTTTTCAGTAGAAACTATTTTAGGAACCAAAATAGGAATGAATGGTTTTATCGGAAGGTCCAGAAACAAGAAATTGGGACTGAGACCAATATTAGTACGAATATGCAGCTATTCTGATTTTAAATAAAGAATTTAAATAGGATTAACGTCAACTTG
Organism: Maratus michaelseni; assembly: GCA_963931845.1. Classification (NCBI taxonomy): domain Eukaryota; kingdom Metazoa; phylum Arthropoda; class Arachnida; order Araneae; family Salticidae; genus Maratus; species Maratus michaelseni. The sequence continues at coordinate 167,211,544 of OZ007593.1, read as the reverse complement.
AGATAAATTATTTCATTTATTTATTTTCATTTATTTCAGCTGTTTCCAAACAGAAACTTTAATATCTATAAGTTTCGATTCATTATCCATTATCTTCAAAGTCACCGTCTTCTTTTTCAAAAGTCTCATTTTCAGATTGTTATTTAAAATATTAATTTTATCATTCTTAAAATTTTAATTAAAATCAAATATTTAAAACTTTAAATCTGGTACTCTAAATCATCCGAATCACTTTCTATATCAAATTCTGTATTAAATTTTATTTAAAAGATTCCAATATAATATTATTTGCAGAAGATCTTCAAAAACCGCTATTAAAAATAAGGTTTTATTTTATTTTATTTTATTTATATTTAATATGTCAATAGCAATCCACAAGTTACAGAAATCGATAAAGAAGGAAAAGACAGTAATATTAGAAAATATAAAATAACAAAATTCCACCATCAAATAAACTATTAAAATCGTTGAGAGTAACATAAAGAACTTTATTAGCTTTTAACCAAAAAAAAAAAAAAAATAATAATAAAATAAAAAAAATAAAATAATAAAATGCATTATTTAGATATGGTTTGCTACAGAGTAAGGTAAAATGAGATCATTTCTTTCGTTCTTTTAATACGACTCTCTTCAAAATAATTATCACTCTTTCTATATCATTGAAATATTCTTTTTTCATTATTACAATTAAAATATCCCTAATTTTTCAGACAATCTTAAGTTTAAATATGTAAGCTTGTTTTTAATGATAATCTGTGTAAAATTTATCTAAAATATACACTGCAGCTTAATTTTTTTGAATAAACTAAACCATTGCACCTCCCTTCTTTTTTCTTGTTTTCCTAAAAACTATTCATAGATGAATATTTACTCAATATATGCGTGTACAAATTTTGAAGCTAATCGATTAATAATATCTCTGAATAAACCTGTTTAAGTAAAATTAAAAGGGACAAGTGTCCTCCCCTACCCCCCTTACACTATACCGAGGGATCCGAAATTTAATTCGGAAGCCTCATTATCGAATTTATGCATATACAAAATTGGAACCTAATCGGTTAGTTTTGTTGAGAAATAAACGTGTTTAAGCAAAATTAAGAGGAAGCCCCCCCCCCCTCCTCACCTTCTTTTCACTTATTTTCCGTATAAACTATTTAGTAAAGAATCTTTTCTCAATATATGCGTGCACAACATTTGTAGGTAATCTGTTAATATTATCGATGAATAAACGTGTTTAAGTAAAATTAAAAGGGCAAATTTCCCCCATTACATTATACCGCGGGACCCCAAAATTTAATTCTGGAAGCATCTTTATCGAATTTATGCAGAGACAAAATTGAAAGCTAATCGGTAAATAATGTTGAGAAATAAACGTGTTTAAGCAAAATTAAGAAGAAGGACCCCCCCCCCCTCCTCCTTCTTTTCACCTAGTTTCCATAAAAACTATCCATGAAAATACTATATCGTGGGGCCCGAAATTTAATTCTGGAAACATCATTATCGAATTTATAGGTACACAAAATTGGAAGCTAATCAATTAGTTATGTTGAGAAATAAACGTGTTTAAGCAAAATTAAGAGGAAGGACCCCCCCCCTTCCCCTCCCCTCCTCTTTCTTTTCACCTAGTTTTCATAAAAACTATCCAAATAATTATAAATAACTTATTAAATTAAATTAACCATTTTACGTTGCGATTACTCTTTGCAAAAAATCAAAAAATAATAAATCTAAAATAAGGAAAGAAATCGACGTAGCCCCAAACTATGTGTGTTCCAAAAACTACTTGAGAAAATACGTGCAAAAAAAGCCCCAAATTACTATAAAATACTAGAACGTAGTAAATAGTATTTTCCTCCCCTCGTTTCGAAACCTGTTTAACAGCTTTCCTTCATAAGTCTGGCAACATGTAATTTTACTGTACAAATGGGGACCTACCATTTTCGACCATACACACTCGTCTCTGCGATACACATTTGTGCTAGGAACTTTACTCTAAAATACCCGCAAATGAGGACCTACAAAAAAATTCCTCCTGTTAATGTCTTTATACTAAAAATGCATCACTTAACAATAAAAACGCTAAATTAAAATTTTTTCTAACCCAGGACGTCCTGGGTTGAGTGTGCGTCCTGGGTTTGAAGGTGTGTATACATATGGAAGTCCCCGATTCACACCCTTTGCCAACACACACACACACACACACACACACACACACGCACACACACATATATATATATATATGTAATTCACATATTGCTAATTGTAAAATGTACCGTTATATAGATGATATAATTGTCTTCTATTTTAATAATAATTCAAATTATTTACTACCAATAAAATATCATAAAAATTTAAATTACAGTTTCAACCTTATGGTAAATAATGAAATTAATTTTCTTGATCTTAAGATAATTCTTAAAGATAATAAAATTTTGTTTGACATTTATGACAAAAGAAATGATTTTACATTTAAAGTTAACTTATTTACTAATTATAAGTCTTGTATACATAAATCAGTATTTGTAAATATTTTACTAAATTTTGCACATAGAATAAACAATCTTTGTTCTAATAATTTTAAAACTCAAAATTTAAAACTTATTCTTCAACATGCAGTAGAATATGGCTATCCCTTTTATTTAGTTAAGTCAATTTTACGAATATAAATTTTGCTTTCATTGGGGTTTATATGTTTGCACATTCTATCTGTTAAAACACTTACATTTTTGATTACTGATATATTTGGCTAAAGAATGAATTCCTTTATGTGAGAGCTGAGTGGGAATATTTTGGTTAAATATCTTTTATTAATTAAAAAATTTAAATAGTAAATTCTAATTTTTTTTTCTTTTCTAGGGAGAGAACTTTAAATATAATATTGTTCCAATAAGTGCGTTGCCATATTGGAGATTTAATGTTTTTTTTTTTCCCTTGCCAGGTAGAGAACATTTAACAATTTAGTTAAATGCTTTTTTATTTTTTATTTTTTGCAAGATATTAGATTCAATACGTGAGGTTAACATATTGGAAATGTTTGGTTATTTTTAGCTATCAGTGTGTGAAATCTAATTTTATTTTTCAGAATAAATAATATTTAGCAAGATGTTAGTTCCATTAAGTGTGTGTAGCCATTTTGGTATTTCTTTTAAACTTGCATTGTTATTTATAAAATGAAAATCTAATTTTATTTTTCAGGGTTAATAAAATTTTGCAAGATGTTAGTTCCAATAAGTGCATGTAGTCATATTAGTAAATCTTTTAAGCTTGCATATAATTATTTATAAAATGAAAATTTAATTTGACTTCTACAATAATATTTTAGATTTTATGGGTTTATTTATGTTTTGAAATTATTTAAATGTTGACATATGTAAAAATAAATAGATAAAATAATTTTATACTGAAAATTTACTTAATCAAAATAATTAATAGTTATTTAGATATTGTTTTAATCTTTAACTAGATGGCAGCACCATATAATGATTTTAAAAAAACTATTACTATTATTCTTTAGTATTATTTTTTAGTTATTGTTTATTATAAAACCAGATGGCAGCACCATATAAATTTTCACAATTTTTTTTTTTTCTCTTTTAACTGAAAACTTGGAATACAAGTGAAATTTTTAAATATTCCAATAATATAATATATATATTAAAATTATTTAAGTTAAAAAATATTTTAAGTAAATGAATTTATAGTTTTTATATTATTTATTTGTATTTTTATATTTTAAATTAGAAATAGTTAAAATCACAATGGTTAAATTAATAACTGCTACTTTTAGAAAATTAACTGTAATTTTAACTTGTACGTTTGAATTCACTTATTCACTTTACCATGTGCTTAGCACAAAACATTTTTGGCTTCGGATTCTGGACAAATTTATGTTGTAATGTATAGATTTTCTTTGTCTTCCTTTGTATTTATTTGTTTCTAAATGGATTTATTTTCTACCGTTTGATTTGTAGTGTTCTATTTTCAAAGGTATCCTTTTTTTTTTTTTTTTTTCCTTTTTTTTTCCAATGATTGTTAGGGCTTGGAATTGTCACAAAATTTTGGCTTTAAGCTTGTGACAGTTACAGAAAACAATCATTCTTTGCTTATAATGTGGTTTCCCAGCCCTTGAAAAAGTAAATTACATTATAAGCTTGCATTTGTGTTTTTTTTTTTTTTACTTATGTTTCACTGTTTGAATAAATACTTCATTTGTTAGGACTATGTTTTATAATGTGTAATTTGACATAGCTATTTGGGATAATAATTTCATTGCATTTGGTCAGTTATTTCTGTTTCAATGGTTAATTTTTGCAATAAGTTTATATATATATACACACATATCTACACACACATATATGTATGAATTAATATATATATTTATATATGTACATGTATCACTGGCGCCCGGCTAACCGAAAAGTACCGAAAAAGGCTTATGGCGAGAGAAGGAAAGTTGCAACATATTTTCTGGCAACCTATTCGTAGTTTCATATAAATAAGTATTTTTTTTTTTCAATATTTATATAATTTATTTAATATAAAGAAGCCATTTATCTCTTTTTATATGCAGGTAGAACAGAATTGTATATATAAATAATTTTATACATATATAAATAAACATAAAAGTACATTAGGTTTGTTTTCATAATTGTGTATATAATTTTAAAACATATCTAACTTTCTGAAGCCCGGATTACACCAAAGCGTTAAAAAAAGTGCCAAGGTCTCTATAGTTAAAAAATGTCGATTTCTCTATTTAAATTGACATTTATTGTGTTTTGATGGTTAAATTATGGTATGTAGTTGTAAAAGGGAGGAATGGGATTGATTTTGTAAAGTTTTTGGTAGATTTATTATATTTTTTGTACGTATATTTATTGTAAAATAATGTGTTTAGGAAAAGGTAAGTCAATGGATTCAATCTGATTTATTAATCTTAGCATTTTTTTAATTTAAAACTTTTAATTTCCTTTAATAAAACAAGTATATTAATTCCCTTTTATTTCACGATTATGAAATTTAATATTATTTATGTAATCACAAATTATAAGAGCGAAAATGCTCTTTTTATTACATCTTTCTGCTGCGATACATTGACCAAAGTGGATCACTATTGCGACGTCACTAATACTTGTAGCAGGCCCGATGTAGGACACACAGCGACATCTCGGAGGCCCCGATATAACCCGTTGTTTGGTAATCACATTTGGAGTCAGCCTGTTGATAGTGTAGTTACATATTATCTTCAATACTGAAAAATTTATCGACAAAACTCTGGATTGGCTTGTATTTTTAAATACTATCGATCCATTCGAAGTACGATCACCCCCTTTCATTTTTTTTCAAAACAGTTTACAAACACCCTGTATTTCGAAAAGCTTTTGAGTTTCTTCTATCTATACAAGAAGAAAATATTGGATTCGTGAAAAATTTCGACTTTCGGTTTTCGACGGATTTTTATACGTTTTAGAATGTCCTGAACATGATTTGGCTGTTTTTAGAAAATGTCTGTCTGAATGCGGCACAATTTTTGTGGGCGCTGTAGCTCACGAACTATTGCGTAGAACAGGGTGGCATTTCATATGAAGTTCTATCCTTATGTGAACTGGTGCTGATAGTTTTGGGAACCCGCTCCCCCTCATCCCAAAAAAAAAAAAAAAAGTTTCACAGATTTGTTGGATTTATGCGATGCTAAAGCTCCAGCTTATGTGTGCGCAGAATTCAAAGAAACATCAAATTGAGAATTCTCATGATAGGAATAGATTGTCATTCAATTTTGGTTGGGATTATCTAAGAGGGGGTGATGAAATTCGATGATTTGTTCAAAATATGCATTGCTTATATCACCGGATTAAAATGCACAGAATTCTACGAAACTTTACGCTTAGCACCCTGAATATGGGAATACATTGACATTCAATTTCGGTTGCAGACAGCTAAAAGATTGGGGGGGGGGGGTGCCAAAAAACCCCAATATTTCGCTAAATCAGTGCAATTTCTTGTACTAATTAAATCATTTAATTTTTAATTGATTTGATTTATACGGAAGAAAATTTTGTGATAGCCACAACATACTAGTTTTCTATGGTTATTAATACTATTCTTTATCCTATTTTATGCGTAATTTTCTGTTTCAGTAGGTGAAATAATTGTTACATTCGATGTAAAGCAAATAATTTATCAGTTATGTGCGTCATTCCATGGAATCAATCATGTCAAACTCTTTTGACACACTTCCTCTTTTATTTTCGTTCTTCATGCATTTGACATCAATGCCTCATTTTTCATTGGGTGTGATAATGATTCACCTTTGGAGGCGTAATTACATGTTTTAAATAGTTATTTTATCAGCTTGTATTTATCAGAGGTTCATTAAATAACCGAAACTTAATTTCACGGTTATTATTTTGGTGATAAAGATATTAATATATTCATGAAATAAATATTAGACGCGAGTCATGTTTTAATTACAAGGTGTTAGTCTGAATTTAAGAAATGATTATCATTATATATTACCATGTTTTGGAAATGTTACTTAAATAACATTTTATTTTTCTATAAACGCCTTAAAAACTGATGCCATTGTTAAGTTTTGTAAAACTCAGGTGTAACTTTATTATGCTTTATTAGAGGTTCATAGGTCAAGGGAATTTTTTCAAATCTCGCATACTTTTTAAACTCACTAATGGTTTACTTTGCTCAAACAAAACAATTTTAGCAATTTGAAATAATATCATTAAAATAATCTTCATAGAATTACCCACCATTGGCGTTAATGTATCTAAGTCCTTTTGTATGTCTCTGTAAAATAACAATACATCCTCCTCATGCTATTTTCTATTTAAAAAAAAGCATTGTGGAACTATGGTTATATGGTATATTATGGTATAATTTAGTTCGGTTTCAAGTATTATAACGTCATTAAAATCTACAGCAAAGAATTATTGTCCATTATGGATGATTTGCAAAAACAGTGGAATGTACGACTCAATAACAAATTATATAGTATAAATCCAATTAGAGTAAACACTGTCCGAGGCGAAATTGATCGGGATAAAGAAAATTTTCCGTAGTAAACAAGATTTTTCCGTAGACAGGTTTTACTGCATTGAAAATCGTTCTGCTGGACTTGAAAAATCTTTCCGCAATCGACAAATTTCCGTTTTACACAGACTCCGCCTTAAACAGAGTTTACTGTATTACTACTTAGACATCTAATATTCTAGAAAAAAAAATTAAAAAAAAATAAAAAAAATCCTCAGATGTTCTGTTAATACGTTTTATAGGTCACTCAACAATCGCCCATAGACATTTATTCCTCCTCGGTAACCCATAGAACAAGGAAGCTTCCGTGTGTCCACATTGTCATTTTTCACTGTTCTCTATTAGTTGTATTTTGCCATTTATATCGTTTTTGTTTTAAGAATTTCGCACTGAACATAAGCCTTCTGGAATGGACATCTTACAAAGTACTGTTTGATTTTTTTTTTAAACGTGCTGGGTTTTAAAATTACCTTTTGAGTTGTGTGTTTTTATTCGTTGTTACTTTCCAGGGCTGTCGGATTTTAGCCAGGCCAAAAAAAAAAAAAAAAAGTAAAATCATGCGTCAAGCATAGATTATGTAACACTTTCCAACGCTTCCAAAATAATTTTACAAATGATTATCGTTTAATAAGCTGAAAGACCACATCTAAGTAAACAATTTGTAAAACGCATAACATGTTTAAAAGCTTAATTTCAGAAATTTCCAACATATACAATATTCGGAAAAATATCCAAAAACTTTTATTCAGCCTTGTATAGGATCTATAGATTTGTATATATACTATATAGGATGCTAAATTTTAGTTTAGTTAGGAAACGCGTAGCACAGTTTAAAATTCTCCTTCTGGAGTTTCTGTCAATAAACGGAAATGTGTTCGCGAACTTTTGTGCTGCCCTGTATATGTAATGCGGAATTTATACACACCAAGTAATAGACAAAAAGTGAGTTAAATTTAAAATCGCGTTCAGCAACTTAAAACGCACTTTCAGGGATTATTGTTAAAAGACAGTAGAGAATTCTTTTGTGCGTCCCTGTAAATGAACGACGACTACTATACACACAATAGTAGTAATACACACAATCTGTAGTAAGCCTCTTGTAATGCACCTTAGTGATATATATAAATTTCAATGCGTTTAAAATCGTGAAACATTATTTAATTAAACCGCAAACGATTTTTCTCCATAGACGTAATGTAACGGAATTCTTTTGACTGTCCCTGTAAAGTAACTATAAGTGCTATGCACACCCTATTCCATATTAAGCTTCTTGTAATGCACCTTAGTGATATATATCAATTACAATGTATTTGAAATTGTGTAACATCATTAAAATAAACCGCAAATGATTTTTCCCCATAGACCGTAATGTAACGTAATTCTTTTGAGTGTCCCTGTAAAAAAACTATAAGTGCTACACACTTCAGTTGAAATAGGGAACATGCTACAGATAACGACAATAACATATAAAAATTGCAGTGCAATCCGAGCGTATTTACTGGAGTTAGAGCACGGCCAGACAAACCGAAGTCATAAACACTTTTCAACTAGGTTGGAAAGTGTTAAAAATAGCCGGCCGGCTTCTTTTTGGCTTAAGGGAACTCGGCACTCAAAGCAAAATAAATAAATAAATAAATAAAATATTATCAACTTAAAAAAAATATTTTTATATATTATTATGTAAATGTTAAATATAATAATTTAATCCCAAAAAAAATTTGTTTAATAAAATTATTTTTTCGACAAAATTGAAAAAAAAAAAAATCAATTTTAGCCACTTATTTCAAAATGCTACCAGTATTTTATTTTTTTAAATTTTCAGCTATTTTTTTATGCTGGTCATCAATGATATTTTGAATAAATTTAACGACCAAAATTTTTTTTTTTAATATCAATAGTTTTAGAGAAAAAAAGTATTAACTAAACACAAGTGGGGAAAAAAGCTGAAAAAAATTACTAGTTTTTGCGCGTATGATTTTATTTTAAAATAAGTTATCAAATATTAAAATTCGGATCCTCAAATCTCTTACATATAGTATGATGTTAAACTAGAAAAAAATTCAAGCACTTTCATTGATATCTGGAAAAGCTTTAGCATTTGGGAAACGACAAATCTGAAAAACAGGAACTGAGATAAATGGATTTAAAGGTTTCATTTGCAAAGAGGTTGCCGTGGTATTTAAAGGGAAAAAATGACAACAGATGTTTGTTAAATTAGCCGTAACTGTTGTTCTATAGGGAGTATCAGCCTGAAATTTTGCAGGATGTAGTCGTAAGTATGTAATATGCAACAAGATAAAAAATCTGGGAGAAAAAAAAAAAAGATATATCATAGCGTATTGAGTCTCCTTAAACCTTTTTTAAAAATGGCTGACTTTTTTAAGTAGGTTATTTTTTTTTAAAGATTTTTTTAATTAATTGCAATTTTAATTCTATACACAATGAATATTTTAATATAACAAACTAAATAATTGATTTCTAAAAAATGAATATTTTTATTTTGGTTAATGAAGAAATTCAGTTTAAAAGAAATATACACAATGAATATTTTAATATAACAAATTAAATAATTGATTTCTAAAAAATGAATATTTTTATTTTGGTTAATGAAGAAATTCAGTTTAAAAGAAATATTTTACTTAAAATTTGTCTATTAGTTTGCTACAAATTTACACTTCAAACACTTAAAAATTCGATTTCTTTTGTTGCAAATTTTATCTTTTTCAAATGGGGGGGGGGGGGGGGGGAGCACATTTGCATTATACTATATTTGCAGTTTAAAAAAAAAAAAATTATAAAGTCAGAACTAATATGTCATAACTCAAACTCACACAAATAATGAGTCAGAATTGCTTGTGAAATATCCAATATTGTTTTATGTTTTATACAATATAAAAAGGCAACATTAGCTGAAGATTTCTGTGACTTTCTGATAGGATTACAATTACACTGTTGTTCTCCTACTTCTGCATCCACTGATAGAATTTTCTCTTGATATGGTTTCCTGTGGAGCAAGATGAGAAACTATATGGGAACAGAAAAAGCAGAACAATTAGTCAAAACATATAAATATTTAAAATCTAAGCCAAATGAGATTGCTAACAAGAATTCTGATCCATAGAATGTCTTGATTGCATCTAAATTTGTAATTTTTGAATTATTTAATTTTTTTTTCTCCAATTCCTTGAACTATGAGGACACATTATTTTTGAGATCATATTTAATTATGAATTTCTTGCACGTATAATGTAAATGGATTTTTTTTCTATAAAAAAAAAAAAAAAAAAAAAAAAAAAAAATCAATAAAGTCCAATAAAAGTCGTCTTTTTTAAAAATTGGTCAAAAAATATAATTTTTTAGAATCTGAGCCAAATGATTGGCAACAAGAATTCTGATCTCAACAATGTTTTGATTGTGATTAAATTTATAATTTTTGATATATTTAATTATTATTATTTTTTCATTTCTTTGAACTATAGCACATTATTTTTGAGTTCATATTTATTAATGAATTTCTTACAGGTATAATGTAAATGTATTTTTTTCTATAAAAAAGCCAGTTCAAGGAAAACCGGCTTAAAAAAAAGAGGCTGTTTTTTATAATTAAAGCCAAACAGTCTGGCCCTTTTTAGGGTTTCGTTCATCTCACGAAACCCTATTACTCTCGCTCCGTTGTCTGTTTGTCACAGAGCTATTTGCAGAAACTATGTAACTTACAGAGTTGAAACTTTGTGTATGTAGCTGAATACCAGCTATAAAGACATCAAAATATTAAAATTTGAAAAATTCGTATTATTTTAATAAATAGAGATAAAAAACCAAAATTCTAACAGCCTTTTCCTATTAAATTGAAACATTTTTCGTTATAGCCGATGCCAAAAATTAAAATCCACGATGAAATTCTTTCTACAATAATTAATTTTCTATCAGACGATTTCCACGTGAAAAATTAAAATGAAATAAAAAGTTTCACCAATTGAAAAAAAGATAAATATGAAATAAAATTGATTGACGTCATGGTGGTAATAAAACGGAAAATTTCTAAGATTTCTTAATAATACAAGGAGTATGAATGAGTATGTGTATGTACACAAAGCAGATTAATATCACGTCATTAGAGAATTAAAAAGAAAATCTGACGTCATATTGGAAGTTTAACGAATTTTTCAGATGTTTGAGAATAATACAAAGCGAGTATCAATGAGTAATAGAGAATAGTAAATATATGAGTTTGAGAAACATATTGAATCATGATAAAAATCCGATTATGGAAATATTCGCATATTTTAACATTTTGAAGGTGTACAACATGTTTAATTTTGAAATTATTTTTTTTATATCTCATTTAGTCCGTGTGACAGATATTATTATGACAGAATATAATAGCCGGCTTCGTCCGCTATCGGGCTGGTTTGGATACTCGAAAAAACGAAAAAATAGACCAGTAATTTTTTACTTTATAAAAAACAAAAAACGTGAGGGTTTTTTTTTTTTGTTGCTAAATGAAATTTATTTGGATTTATTAAAGAAAGGATAAAGTGTTTTGAAAGGAATATTAAACGAAACCCTTTGAGCGATCTTCGAACACACTTACCCACTTGTTTTTAAGTGCTTTCTTGCAGCCCTGTTACTTTCCGAGAACATAGTGTAAGGAAAGTATTGTTTTCATGATTTGTGTGTGAGCACGATAACTTCCAATCGGTACTTTCAATTGAGCTACCATTTGGTGAATATGCTATAGATCACTGTCGCAAGAACCGTATTAGATTTTTGTACAAATTGGCCGACGCATTAATCCATATTTAAACAGATTCTATGAAGAAAAAAAATCCCAAGGGAATGTGATAGAGTAGAAGTGATAAATATTGAGGTAATGTAATCAAGCATTAGTAGCGCAGAGGTAACGTCTCCATTTTCCACTCCGTCAATTAATTACATTGCTCAAATTCATATTGTTTTTCTTTTTTTTTACTTTCTGGAAACGTAAGTCAGCGTGCGGAAAATCGAGTGCTCTAAATTTTTGTTTTTATAATCATAACTTAATTTGACCAAATATGAATGGAGATACCCATTGTGGTGTGCATTCTCAACTGGGGAGGGGGGCCGGTACTTTTTCGATTTTGATTACAAGTTTTTTTTTTTTTTTTATTAAGATACTTTCACTTTCGGAACCGGTTTCGAAAGTGAAAGTATCCCCAATTTAAAAAAAACTGCAACAAAAATCGAAAAAGTAGAAAAGAGCGTTCATAGAGATTGATCTCAGCTATCCAATGCAAAAAAAAATCATTTTAAAATATTGAAATGCGAACGTGATGTCTTACAATGTTTCCTCCATAGGATTAACATTAGCGAGTGGGTGTTTTCGTCTGAGTAAAGTAGCCTCTTTTCATTTTTCAAAGGTGTGATAATGACTCACCTTTAGAGGCTTAATTACGTATTTAAAATTGTTATTTTATCACTAGCTCATGAAACAACCGGGACTTAATTTTACGGTTATTTGGGTGTTATTAATATATTCATGCAATAAATATGAGACGCGAGTTACGTTTTAATTAGTTCGAATCTTAAGAAATTATTATATTTACCCATGTTTGGAAATGATACTTTAAAAGCCTTTTATTTCTCTTTTAAACGCCTTAAAAGTTAAGGCTATTGTTAAGTTTAGTAAAACCCAGGTGCAGCTTCATTAAAGGTTCAGACGTCAAGGGCCTTTTTACAAATCTTGCATATCTTGTAAATCATAAATGATCCTCTTTGCATAATAAAACAATTCTCGATTCTTTTAATCGTTAGATTATACCTATTTCTTCTCGGGTAATAAAAGAGTCGGTTCGCTTCAAACGAAAATTTTTCCTTCTATGATTAAGGCAGTTGGTTTATTATGAAAATTAAAATTTTAAATTGTACTTGGCCAAACTAGATTTTTTTTTTTGTTAAAAAGTTCCATATTTAGTTGAAATTGCAATTTAGTTTGACATACAGCTGACACACAACTCCCCGTTATCCGACTCTTGATTCTACGATACAGTCAGTTAACCGACACCCCTTGCATATTTCAATTTCATCTGAAAGATGTTTGTGGCTATATTTCGAAATTACGGAAGAAAATTTGTTTAACTTAACTCAATTATACAAATCTTTAAACATAATAAAAATGATGCTAATATAAATGATTGACATACTGTTAAATTATTTCAATACATTGTACAATCGCGCGCACAAAAACAAAAACACTTTTAAATTTCCAGATTGTTTTACATTCAAATGAAAATAACCATTTATTTGGAAATATCTTCTTTCAATCTATGTTACAAAAAATGAGCCTAGGGAACAGTTTCCGTATTGAAATTGTAAGAGACTTTAAAAGTTTCAATACAAATATCCAATTTTGACATCATATTTGGATTGTTTCGTAAATTTTGCCTTCTCATGCCAAACGAGAAGTAATTTGATGGAATTGCTTTGGAATTAATTATGCAGATGTATAGTTTGGAACTCCTAATGTTAAATTCCTTTTTAATAGTAGTTGGGAAACAAACAGCAATGCAGGTATAGTTTTTTAAACGTTACTCAAAAACACTTTAAAAAATAATTGTTGATTTTACAGTATAAAACTGGTACCTCAGCTGCCAATACTGGCAGCTGAGGTGCCAGTTTTATACTGTAAAATCAACAATTATTTTTTGCAGTGAACTACTTGGCGGAATGAACAGTAATTTTGGATTCGCAGCTTCTATTTATCTAATTCTATTTTTCTGATTTAAATCAATGATTTTTATGAAAATTATCAACTGATTTAAATGAAGATTTTAATTTTGATTTTAATCGTGGATAAAACAACCCTGTATCTTATATATTTTATCTCCTGATAATGTGATATGAATAATAGAGTTGGCTGGTTTTCAAAATTAATAATATACAGATGACAGTTAATGTAACTATGGGAAGAATGTTTTGCCTTTGACACTCAAGGATCAGGTAAAATTTACCAACTTTTCAAAGTCATTCAGTTGCGATTAAACAAAAGAAGAACCTAATATAAACTAAAATTTTAATTATGATTTAAGACAATTATAAATTAACTTCTGTAATTATTTTCAAGTATTATTAAAGTTTCCTTATTCTTATTAGTTTAAAAGAGTTGACTGATTCTTACATTTATTGTACGGCTACAGTAAAGAATTCTGATATGTTATTCTACAGGTATCGTCAATATAAGAGTAATTTAGTATATTTAGTAATAATATTTGTTTCTTTTTTAACCCTTTGAGCTACGGGTTATTAAAAAAAATTTAAATATGCTAGAAAAACATTATAAATATGATTAGGGGACTGTCTGAAAGTGGACTGTGTAGTTAAAAAAAAAAAAAAATTAAATTGTCTTTTAGGCTGAGGGTGGTGAGGAGATTTTTCCCCCCATCAGAGCTCTAGAGCATTCGGTACTTACGTATTATCCGTGCCAGTTTTAAGCCAACTGCGCCAGGCATGGAGCCAATATTACTAATTATAGTAACCCTTATATTTTGTTTTCTTGCTGTATTGTACATGCCTGGGAATAATCTATAATATTATTATTTCTTATTTACTATGCTATTTACCATTTATTAATTTTACTAAAATAATGTTATTTACTATTTTTAACAATGTTATAAATTTAATAAACATATATTACATTTTATTTATTTTATATTAATTTTTAACAATGTTATTTGATAATGTTAAATTACTGAGTTTGAAGACATGATTGGCAACGATAAACAAGATTGGTACTTGGCAACCATTTTTGGCGATCAATCTCCTGGCACGGATAATACGTAAGTACCGAGCATTCCTTTCAACATGCAAACACAAGAAATGGCATTGCAAAATTATTTTAAAATTACTACAACTGTAAAAATGTCAACACATTTTAAGTAGTTACATTGTTTAGATGAATTCTAAGATTATTAAAATATCTAAAAAATTTAGTAAATGAGAAAATTCAAATTCAATTTTTTTTTAATTACAGAGTTAAATACATATTATACAAATACAAAATAATCCAAATTATACCAAATTTATAGATGACAGATGCTAAAAATGGTTAAATATTTTTAGAAATATTTAAACGTTTTTAGCATATGTTTCATCTATAAATTTGGTATTATTTTGTATATTTGCAATATGTATTTTGTAATTTTTAAAATTTAAATTTTCTCATTTACTAAAATTTTTAAATATTTTAATAATACAATTCGTCTAAACAATACAAAATGCTTAAAATGTGTTGAAATATTTACAATTATAGTTATTTTAAACTAATTTTGCAATGTCATTTCTTGTGTCTGTTTGTTGAAACGAATGCTGTAGAGCTCTGATGGGGGGGAAAAATCTTCCCACCACTTAGTTCTATCGCATGTAATTATTTAACACGTTGACGGACACTTGCGGCTATAGCCGTCAAAGCGAAGTTCTCTATGTGGCATGTCGGCTATAGCAGCACAAATGTGCATTTACCGGCGTACAAGTAGAAGCCCAAATTTTCCAACTTCACTTGATCCTACTGTCCGTCAATGTGTTAAATTTTCAGTTTAGCCACTTGCACACAATTATTATTAATTGTTTGAAATGTCTAAGAGAAAAATAAGTTAAATCTTATGAAAAATATTTATAATGCTCAAAAACTACAAAATTGTAACTCTCAAAAATTGGAACATTTTAAATTCGCATGAAAAACCAACCAGATATTGGCAGAGCTGCCATCTAGACATGATACTGCCATCTAGACATGAAGAATGAAAGCAAAAGCTACAAATTATGTTATTACATTTGATTGCAGATGGTTTTGATTAAAATTAAAAATTAATTTTTGATTTATGTGGGAAGAAATCATCCCACCAGAGCTCAAAGAGAAATTTCCTTGTTTGCATTGATCAGTATTCTCCAAAGGCTTAGTATCTGTTTCTACGCTTCTAAATCAAGATTGAATCGTGCACAATTTGATGTCGGTTTCATATTTTTAAAATTCCAAGTAGAATGTATACTTTTCTCTGCTGTATCAACTTTCACATCAACTTACTTTGTATTTATCGAGCGATAACCATCTTTATGGTCAAAATGAAAAAAAATCCTTCTGAAAACAATTTGCATGACCCGTTCCGGAGGTTCGTTTGGAAAGAGGTTTGTTTAGAACAGAATTAGCCACCTGGCGGTGGAAGATGGCACTAAAAGATGTTTTAATCTTTCGAGGCTTGTTTGGAAAAACTAACCAGCGAAGCGTGCGCAACCTGCTAGTAAATTGGAAGTTTTCGATTTTTCAGGTTCACATAGTCATAAAAACTGAAACTGAGCTGCGTCGCACCCAAGTCCTGAGGGACTTACAGGTGGTTATCAAAATAATGGAAACACCCTAGATTTTGAAGGAATTCTTTATTAATATGGCGTAGGACAAGCCTTTGGCATGTAATACAGCTTGGATTCGCCTGGGAATCGAATCATACAAATTCTGAATAGTGTTTAGAGGAATATTGTACCATTCTTCATGGAGGTATTGTGAAAGTTCCGTGAGAGATGCCGGTGGAGGATATCGATTCCGGATTGAAAGCTCTAAAATAGACCACAACGGTTCGATTATGTTGAGGTCTGGGGACTGTGCGGGCCAAGGTAGATGTTCCACCTCATCCTCATGTTCATCAAACCATGATTGGACAACTCTGGCTGCATGAATAGGGGCATTATCATCCTGGAAAATTCCATCTCCTGCAGGAAACAAAATTTGCATCATGGGATGGACCTCGTCAGCTAAAACTTCTCTATACTTCTCCCCAGTGATCCTTCCTTTCAGGGTTACGATTGGACCAGCAGAAAACTATGACACGGCTGCCCATACCATGACCGATCCACCTCCATGCTTGACAGTTGGACGGAGGCAATCAGGATCATACGCTTGTGCAGGTGTTCTCCAGACATGTACCCGTCCTGTTGTGGGGAAAAGTGTGAAAGATGATTCGTCTGACCATATAACAGTCTTCCACTTATCAATCGACCAGGTTTTGTGGTTGTGGCACCACTCTACACGACGTTTGGCATTAGCATCTGTGACAAGTGGCTTGGGAATTGCTGTTCTGCCGTAAATGTTCTCTTTATGAAGGTATCTCCGAGCTGTAATTGTTGACACTGGAGAATCCAGATGCTGATTGAGCTCTGCGGTCACTTTGGCTGCAGTTGTTTTCTTTTTAGACATTACAATCCGCTTCAATACCCGTCGGTCTCTTTCACTCAGCTTCTCTTTCCGTCCACTATTTTGCTTTGCTGAGCTTGTCTTTCTGCGCTGTGTGTATGCTGTCATGACTTTAGACACCGTACCTCTAGAAATGCCTATAAGCTGGGATGTTTCGGTCACCGTTGCTCCAGCTAGTCGGGCTCCTACAATTTGGCCTCTTTGAAAATCTGTGAGGTCTGACATTTTACGCTTCTGACAAAAAAAAAAAAAAAAAAATCAAAACGTAGACAACTCTTCTAGAACTCTCTCATACTACCTAATACATGTACTTTTTATATTAAAAAAAATCTGGTAGCTAAGATTATATTTTAATGCTTACGAAGGGAATTCTTAAATGTCCCTTTCATTCACAAGTGTTTCCATTATTTTGATAACCACCTGTATAACGCACTCGAACAGGAGAGTCCTCCTGTAAGCGCTGCGGACGGTGAGAACACCGCCACCTGCGCATCACTCCCATTAAACCCAAGTGAATGACGACATAGGCCGTTGCGATTGTGGTGATTCTCCGCCCTTACTTACCTCTTTTGAAAATATAGTCTTGATCAATAATTTTTAATAAATATGCCACCCTAAAGCACAAAAATTAAAATAGATTAATTAGAAATAATGTTTTTGACACACATTTTTACGCATTTATATTTTAAAGAAATTAACGCAGAATAATGAATAGCTGGAGTAGAATAATAAATAAATGGAGTACTTAAAGAAATTTTGCACATAATGAAAAGTCAGGATTTTTGACGTCCAGTGCAATGATACCGCCGAACTGTGCATCAGGCATAATTAAGAGGAAACCTTGAAAATTGGGACGTACCGGGTAAATCGGGACACCTGGTAACATTAGTCGGAAATGTTTTTTATTCACACTTTCGAAGCGAAATAATGAGAGAAAGAGGTCCACTTATTGCATATGAGGAGCGGTGCCCTGTAAGCGGAAAGGTATTTGTCATTACCACTTCCATTAACCCTTTTTACGGCTTAAGTACCCTGTCATCAGCGTTTCCTCAGCGACGCCCAAAACTGTCAAATGGTTGCAAATAGAGCGTTATTTATTTTTTGTTTATGCATGGAGTGTTTAGGCTGACACTTCTTTAATTGAACCTCTCCTCGTAAGTAAGTATGACCATGCCGATTAAATAGCTGTAATGGCTCTGTTTTGGAATGGAACTGGGTGGTGCTTTGAATTGGAGAAATGACACTCTCTGATACTTCAACAATGTTAGTTTCATTTATCTAGCAGGTCTTGTCCAAGAAATATATTACAGAGCTTAATAAGATAATAAATGGTTTATATATATATAATAAATGATTTCTTGAATTGGAGTATTTTGTCAAAATGAATTTTAAATGTGTCATGTAAAATCATAGAAAATGATTAATGGAAAGTAATTTGTAATAATTATTTCAATTATTATCTCAATGCGAAGTCTGTGAATTCTTGTTTTTCCTTTTCCGCCCGATATTGAAAACTATATGGTTCTGAAACTGTTAATCTCTTTTACTCATTCTAAGCTCATTGAAAGTATGATGGTTACTGGTAGTTTCTATAGAAATCATCCTATGCCTAACCTGAAATAAATTTTAAAATCGGTAAAAAGGGAGGGATTGTGTTTCATGACACACTGATGTCCAAAATTAAAGTTACTAACATTTTTGTTTAATAATACAGAATAGCTACCACTAATATTTTAAAGATGCCTATTATATTATAACTTGATAAATGGTATATTCAAGGTCAGCATCTAGACAGTCAAATAGGTGCAAGTTTATAAAGAAAACGTGTGCCATTTTCCTAAATGTTGAATGTCGTGTCGTGTTTAGAATTTTCTTCTAAGAAAACCAATAAAATCGACTGGTTACAATTAAAATGAGTTCTTTCAATCGTTTAGGCTGTGAATTAATATGGAGAACTTTCTTATGGAGAGGCTTGAAGATGAGCGTTCTCGCGCAAACTCGTAACTTTTAATTAGGAGTGTCTCTAGAAGTGGCATTCAGGATTCATTTTGCAACTACAGGTTCCATCAGTACTAGGAGGTTTGTAAATAGACAGACCTCTTAGTTGCAAAAATGCCGTTTCAAGAATCGACATTATTCTTTCAAGACTAGGATCAAGAATAGAATAGTTGAAAATTACCCGTTATTTATTTTTTCTTTATGCATCGAGCGTATTGACCAGTGATTCCGGATCTTTTATTTGCCCACGTATCACCTAACAATATCTGAAATCACGTTGACAACCTCCCCCCCTCCACTTTGCATCATATAACCCCTATTATTTAAAAATGTATTTCTTATTCACAGGTAGGAAGCCTAAAAGAGCAGTAACAATGCAAATTTGAGAAATTGTTAGCTTACAAAACAGACAAAATTTTGCCACAATTATGTTTTTAACAAAACTCTATAAATGCAATGAAGTAGTCATCCTCACCTTTTTACAAGTTTTTATTTTACTAGTTTACTAGTTACAGTTTAAGGGGTCTGGGGGTCAAAATTTCATTTTATTTTTTATAGACCTTTTATAATTCCCCCCCCCCCCCATACTCCCCGAAATGTGTTTTTCTATATACAAATTACTTTTCAGATAAAACAAATTTGAGAAATTTGAAAATTTAAAAAGAAAAATAAAAGTTTAATTTTTTATATAACTTTTATATAAATGTATTTTTAATACTAATATCTTTTTTTACCATTCTATTGTTAATTTTCTTTCAACTAAGAAATAGAGATATAATTTTTTTTTAAATCCAATAATTTACATACATATATATATATTGTTATTATTAGGAAAGTTTTGTATAAATTTCTATGTGGTCAAAATTTGTGGTTATAAATGTCTCTTATTTCAATTTAATTTAAGTATTATTGTTAAGTATCATGTTCTGAAATTTAGGGACATAAGTCACTTCAAAGTAAGTTGATGTTTGCAACTTAAAAAAAAAATTAAAGGTGACTATTTTTAGTAAATTTGTATGGTAACGGACATGACATTTGGTAACGGATTTGACATTAATACATTTATACCGATTTATATCTCAACAATTTTTATAATTTTTTTAAATTTTTAATGCTAGAAATATTTAATATAGCCTTGCATAGCTCAAATTAAACATTAAATATTAATGTATGTTTGAATTTTCTTCCTTTTTTCTCTGGGACAGCATACGTAAGCGACTTTTGAAAATGGCCCGGGTATAGAATGCGAAGTCGTTGACTTTTTAAAAGTACGTTGGAACATATTAAAAATAGAACCACTTGCCCGATTTATTTGCTTGTTTCACTGTTGTGTGCAGAAAAGGTTTCTTGTTAATTTGTCTTCAGGATTTATAGAAATATTACTTACAAAATTTATAATAAATTTAAAAGCCCAAAAAAAAAAAAAAAAAAAATGTTATTTTTGAGAGTGGTTTTTACTTCGAAGAATATATTTTCAATTTTTTTTCACATGAAATTAAAAATTCTGAAGACAATTTATTGCACAAAATTACATACACATATCTTGTAAGAAAATTTAGATATATCATTTAAAAATAACAAAATATGAAAAAAACCCTGAGATAAATGCATTTGAAGTTTTAGTTACGGGCGGGGATAGACTGATAGTACATAAGAAAAATTGTTATCTGTTGATGTAATCATCATAGAAAAACGCAGTTTGCTTTATTCAATTTATTTAACTTTTTAGTATTTTTTTTTTAATTATTTTCTTTTTTTCTTTCTTTTTCTTGAGAATTTTGAACCCCGGACCCCTTGTGACAAGGAGAAAGATATTTTTTGCTGTATGACAGAATGCTAATTCTCTCTCTCTCCCCCCCCCCCCCCCCCTCTCAGTAACAACACTCTTAAGACCCAGTAGCATATATTACTGCCAGAAAGTTTTTTTTTAATAAATCCTTTTTTTCAATATTTCGAAAAAAAAAATTCTTTGAAGAAAACTTACGGGTGGGCCATTTTCAAAATTCGCTTAGATATGCTGTCCCAGAGGAAAAAGAAGAAAATTCAAACATACATTATTATTTAATATTTTATTTTAGCTATGCATTATATAAAGAAGACTACATTAAATATTTTTAGCCTTAAAAATTAAAAAAAAATCAATAAAAATTGTTAATTGATATATAAATCAGTATAAATGGATTAGTATGAAATCCGTTACCAAATGTCAAGTCCGTTACCACGCATTTTTTAAATGTATTTTAATACTAATATCTTTTTTTTTACCATTCTATTGTTATTTTTCTTTCAACTAAGAAATAGAGATATAATTTTTTTTTTAATCCAATAATTTACATACATACATATATATTGTTATTATTAGGAAAGTTTTGTATAAATTTCTATGTGGTCAAAATTTGTGGTTATAAATGTCTCTTATTTCAATTTAATTTAAGTATTATTGTTAAGTATCATGTTCTGAAATTTAGGGACATAAGTCACTTCAAAGTAAGTTGATGTTTGCAACTTAAAATTAAAGGTGATTATTTTTAGTAAATTTGTATGGAAACGGATTTGACACTAATACATTTATACTGATTTATATCTCAACAATTTTTATAATTTTTTAATGCTAGAAATATTTAATATAGCCTTGCATAGCTCAAATTAAACATTAAATATTAATGTATGTTTGAATTTTCTTCCTTTTTTCCTCTGGGACAGCATACGTAAGAGAATTTTGAAAATGGCCCGGCTGTAGAATGCGAAGTCGTTGACTTTTTTAAAGTACGTTGGAACATATTAAAAATAAAACATCATTTCTTCCGGGATAAAAAATGATATGTAAACATATCGCTTCTTCGCTATGTTGCCTGCAATAGATCAAGCTCATCTTTGAAAAAAAAAAAAATAAATAAATAAAGAATTTTGGAGATGGTTCAGTTTCCAATCCGGATGGGCTGTGTCGGCATATCTGGTATCGTTTAAGCTGCAAATGAATGTATGGCTTGCTACAAAACATCCTTGGAATCCAACAGTAGTTAACTTTGTCTGTCTTTATCTTACTAGATCAGTGATGGCTAATTAGAAACTAGTTGAGTGCCAAATTGTAATTAAGTATGAAACCAGAAGCTCGTTTTCGTAATTGGCAAAATCCCGACTTGATTGCATTAAGAGATTTAGAAATGCATTTAATACTTGAATATTAAGAATATAAATTAACCGTAGTTATTTAAATATAGTATTTAAGTTAGATAGGAATAGAGAGATAAAGACAAGGAGAGGGCAATTAATCTAAAACGGCCGTAACCCCCCCCCCTATTTTTTTTTATGTTTCTTTGGCCAGAAACATGTTTCCTATGCTAGGTGGTCGAAACACAATATACTTATATAATAATATATATAATATCACGTTTTCACTTGAATCACCTTATTTTTTGTAGATCAAACTATCAAGGCGAGAGTTTCCACCGAGGAGTTTGCAGTCGTCGCGCCGAGAATCCAACTTATGGTGTGCGTACCGAAGGAAAATAATAATTAGTCGATTCCAATTCACATTTTATTAGAATCCAGAAAAACGTTGAGGCCATGCTTTACTATTTCAAAATGATAATCCCATAAATAATGATTTTTAGTACTATGGAGAGACTTGGTGACTAATTCAATGCTTGAAGAAGACATAAATAAGATCTTAACGGTCAGCGTCGTCTTTTCTATCGTCAGCCAAGGAGATTATTCCACGGTCGCGAAGTACGCGCCGGGGTTATATGTACATCCAGCTCCAGGAACAATCTGCTTCCACGCGGGAAAAATCAGCGTGTAACTATTATCTAACGCCCATGAATACAGTGCCATTAAACAGTCTTTCGACCAATCAGCGCTACGGAACTAAATTTTCTGGCTCTATGATTTTGAAGATATCAGACCGCAGGCTGAAAAGGTGCGGGAAAATATATTTCTAGAATATTACGGAACAATCTAATTCCTTCGAACAAATAAGAAGAAAAAAAAATACGTAGGTTTTACCGAGTATGGGCAAGATGCCAAGATAAGATTTTACATTGAGACTGAAATTAGCTTTTATATTTTTGAGAAAGAATATTGTTTTGTCAGAAAACATAGGGAAATAAAAATAAAAAGATATAGGTTGTTATTTACAGAGAATTAAAATATTTTTAGCTGGGAGATTGGTATTAAAAAGAATTAAATTCTAGGATGTGTTTATTTAATGAAACAAAAAGTGTGTAATTTTAATAGAACAGCGCTTAGAGCCATTTTTTTAAGAGAATGAATTTAGAATAAAGCATTTTTTGCTAGTCGGAATTTTGACAATCTAAATACTAGAACGAGAAAATAATTTAGAATAATGGGATTTACACAGAATTATAGCTTTGATGAGGCCAACGGCGAAATTTTTAAAAATTTGTTTCATATCCCCCCCCCCCCAAAAAAAAAAAAAAACAAAAAAAAAAAACAAGCTTAGCTGAACAGCAGTTCCCTAACAGCAGTTCAGATAAATGACATAAAAAATTGAGAATTTTCCTAAAATTTAAAAAAAAATTCTAAAATTTTTAAATTTTTAAATCACTAAGAACCATGAACGAAGCAATTTCCTTAAATTATTGGAAGAATAGAAATTAGAAATTTTTTTTAGAGTAAAGCATAACCCAAAATACATAAATTTTACAACAACACTTACTTTTTGCAAGTGTAAATAAATGAGAATACATCAAGAAATAACAAACATAATAAATAATACTGACAACATAATATATAAAGAATTCAATATAATAAATAATAAAGATGGAAATTAATTACATTGAAAAACTGAGGCTTCATATTTTCTAGTCCTCACTTAAACAGTTCTCACTAAATTTCAGTCCTCTTTCTTTTCTATTTTGGTTTGGGATTGACCCCACTCCAATCTATCGTGCCACTCTTTTCGTGGTCACACTGGAGATCAGAGCTATTTTATTCCATGAGTGGAATATTTGTGATAGCTATCTTCTTAACACAGTCAGTAACTTTTTTGTATATACTACACTTCATGGTATATTTACTATTTTGGCACCAAAATTTTAATATTTTCCATCATATATTTATATACCAAAATTCATCAACATTTTGTAACTAGAATTCATTGTAAGCAGTTCACTCAATCAACTTTCAATTTGTCAGCATTTTGTAAATATAATTCTATTTTGTCTTACTAATAACATTTCTCAACATATTTCTAATATATTCTCTTAATAAATAATAACATTAATAAATTTCTTCAAATAATAAATAATATCAACAAACTTCAATAACTATTCTAGCAATATATCACAGTAAATATTACATTCCATATAAAATTCTTGGTTGAGGAAAAAAAAAAATACATAGCAAAATCTGTGTTTTTTCCTTACTTGAAAAGATAAGGAAATAATTTTTTGCTAGCCGAATTGTGCATAAAAAATTAACAATATATTATATTTTCAATACTAAATAATTTAGATGCCCAAATACTTAGATAGGAATCACTCAACCAATAATTGTGAACAATAATATCCCTTTCTGATACTCCTCTTTTAACTACTAAATCTCGGGTATAGCTAATTACCAAAAATTTCAAGTGTAGAATCCTATTCTTCTTTTTACACTTTTTTAAGTAAATAAGCAAAATAATAAAAACAATAATAATAATAATAGTTGTTAGATGACAGAGAATTGGAATATAAAACTATTATATTTACACTATTGCAATCCTTATTTTTCAATTAATCTCTTCAAAACATTTCACTATAATATCACAATATCAACCTTTAGAATAATACAGAATATCAGCATTCAAGAATAATTCAAGATCTTTACTGTATTAAACAAAATAAATATTGCAGTGTATCTCTTTTCTTTGTAAACAGAAAAAAATCGTAAAAATTACGTGAATTTTCGGCTAAAGAAGTAGAACCTCTCTTAAGTCTTCACCTTTTTTATCAATTAAAACTGCATAAGCCATTTTTTAAGATATTGTGAAAGCGCAATTTTTACGAGTAAAAGTACTCTAAAAACATGGTTGTTTGAGTCTGAATTACTAGCTGTAAGTTGATGAATGACTTAATTACCGTATGATACTCATTTAGCGTTAGCGTAATGACTTGAAACGAGTGACTTTGATAAATGAAACAAGTTTTACTCTGTCCTTTCTATCTCTTTCTTGTTCTTTCCCGTTTTTAATTTTTGCTCAAGTTCCATTATAAGATGCATGTGTTTGCATTTAATTATAAGTTTAACCCAGATTAAGCGTTTAGTTTTTTAAACATGGAATTATAAATGACAGTTATCTTAATTAGCATCAAAGTGTTACGCATAAGTAGTGGAACTTTAATATATAGCGTGTTTAATTGCTTCAGCGAGGAATGGAATGCAGTGAACGTAAATGGTTCTAGTCTGTCCAAAAATGGATTCTCTGTCGTTTTTGAACCGATGTTTTTAATTTTTTATTTTGAGGAAAAAATTACTTTTTGGTTTAAAAAAATTAAAAGTAGTTATCCAAATCTCAAACGTTAAGGTTTATTTTCCAAAATTTAACGAGTATCTCATTTAATGAAATGTAATGAATATAGTTCTTTTGCGTTCTATTAATATGACAATAGGTTAAGGAAGAAATTTTCAATCCGTTCAGAAAATGTTAAATTACAACACTATTAAATAGACTTCACAACATACCAGTGCTTTATATTTTTTTATCATAACTTATTGGTTCGGAAAAGTATAGCATCTATTTTAAATTTAAAGAATGGAACTATGTTTAAAAGAACAGAATCGCCAACGCTGCAAAGAGTTTTAAACAAGGGTTTTATTTTTGTTTTATTACTAAATGCTGAAACATAAATGAAGTGATAGTAAAGTATGTACAGAGATATACTATCATTACTACATGCAGATAGCAACAAAAATAATTGTTAAGACAAAAGAAAATCAATTTAAACTGACCGGTTATTTTAAGTCTCGTTAGTCCCGAAAGAGTTAACACTTTATTAACCGGTCATAAGTATACTCGTCATTAATTTGCGCATTTTAATATTATTATTATTCAAAGCATCTACTAGAAAATTTGAAATACTTCTGAAGGAATCTTTGATTTATAGAATCAAGTTATGTCTATCCAAATAAATGAAGCAAAAATCACTTCGAATATTTTGGTAGATATACTTTCACAATTGTATTAAAATATAGATTATTATTATTATTTTGCTCATTTCGACTTAGGGTGATTCGGGTTGACGGTTTTTTTTTTTCGTGTCAGGTTCGGGTTTCTGGTTGATTTTAAGTAGAATTTTCGGTTCGGGTACACCCCGACCGTTACTGTTAATTTTACGGTATAATACTGGCAGCTGGGGTGCCAGTATTATACTGCAAAATCAACACTTTTTTTTGCAGTGTAGGTTAGAAAGTTAATCGGTCCCTAATAACGCGGCTGCCACTGGCGACAATTCTATATCTCACCACATTTTCAAAACAAAAATCTTTCACACACTGTCAACATGTGTAAGAGAAATATAATACAAATTTTATTAAAAAAAAAGATTAGATACATTAAAAAATGTATAGATTCTGAGATAACATCAGTGAAAATTAGGTTAACAGTCGAATATCTCAATCCATTAGAGTAAATAAACAAAATATTCATTCATCGTGAGTCATAGAAATTTTAACCATGGAGGTAATCATTCGCAAAGCAAGATCTCCATGGTAAATTTACAGAGCTGTCTGGAGTCGGGGGAAAAAAAAAGCATCTGTAAACATGGCACACGTAACAAGAACAAAAAGAAAAAGAAAACTGCCCAGTTAAACTGAGGGCATTGAGCTCACAGGCTATTCACACTAATTGTATATTATACTCATATTTCAAAGAATTTGAAATAAGCCCCTCGAAAAATAAAGAAATCGACATTATATTAAGGGGGGGGGGTCATTCCCCGTTACCCCCTCATAGTTAACTAATGAACCCCTTAAACTAATCAGGGAAGCCTCTTATTACAATGAATATATATATATATATACAAAATTTGAAGAAAATCGGATAACGCTGCATGAAAAACCCATTTATCTAAATTAAGGGGGGATTAGCCCCCCTTCCCCCTTTATACTTAACCAATGAACCCCCAAAAGTATTCAGAGAAGCGCATTATCACAATGAACCTATATACAAAATTTGAAGAAAATCGGATAATTCTGCTTGAAAAACCCATTTATATAAATTAAGGGGGGATTAGCCCCCCGTCCCCCCATTTATACTTAACCAATCAATCCCGAAAACTAATCAGGGAAGCGCCTTAACACAGTGAACCTATAAACAAAATTTGAAGGAAAACGGATATTTCTATGAAGAGTTATCGCGTTACGTACATACGTACGTACGTTACGTACATACATACAGAACCGGCGGGTACATAAGCTCTCAGGCTTTGATAGCCTGTGAGCTAAAAAGCATCCTCATTTCGTTCATAGCAGACGATATAATTTATTTCATTGAAATAATAACGATGATTTTTTACATTGTAAAACTAGCTATAGCACGAAACGAACGCACCTCATTTGTCACGTTTAATGTACAATTTCTAACTTGTTTAAATACTTCAACTTTTTAGATAAGTTTTACGGCAATTGGAATACTTATGATTGGATTCAGATGAAATAAGTTTAATATTTTAAAATAAATCTTCACTCTGAATAAAACTCATCTCGTAATAGCTTACATTTCGGGTGTTTCCCTAGATTTCTTTTAAAAAGGGTTAACAAGCCACGATTGTTCTCGATGGATGTGTCCAATATTTTTCACACAATATGTCGGAAATAACTCAGTGTTAAGCTTAAAGCTGAATGAAATGTAGTGGGCGTCCATAATGCATTCTTTATCGAAATTGAGGCAAACGGCCGAAAAGGCATGGCCCACCCACGCTTGTAATTTTTCTGTTAGCCCAACTCTATGACCCTTCGGATGTCGGTAATCTTTTATTATTAATATTATTAGAATTCTAACAGAGAATCTTTATAAAGTTGGAGAAAACTTTAGGAGTAACAAAGAAAATCTCAGCATGATATCCCAACTAGAAAATCCATTTTAACAAAAATGTACATCACGAATTGTAAATTTATTTTGGTGAAGGGTTTATTATGTCATTTTTTTTGTGAATTGGTGGGGCAGAGAAGATCCGTTGTTCAAAGGATTATTAAATTTTTTTCCCGATGATTTTGAAAAAAAAAAAAATCTTAAATGACTTAAAATAATCAAACATTTAGGGGAAAAGGAACTAAAAAAGTTCATTCAAAATTAAGAGAGAATTTAAATAAACATAAGGGTTGCCAATTAACTCCACGAAGTTTGTTTTCACTTTTGGCTTATTTGGCTATTTTATAAAAATACATTAATAAATATTTGTTTTCTAAACAATATATGTATTTAGATAAATTTGTTGACAAATAATTTAATTAAGCAAAATAATAATTACATTTAACTTCACCAATTAAACATTTATTTCGACCAATCTATACTAATAAAAGAAAGTTTCGCTCTGTGTGTGTGTGACTGTTGGCGATGGCTAGGAAAATTTAGCGCACCTAGAAGTCTGTAAATTTAGATTTAGGTAGTCCAATCCCTCTCCTGTGTGTATACCTGAGCGTCAGAATTTTAATATTTTAATTACTTTCTGAAATATTAATTAAAATGCACAAAGAACTCTCATTAAAAATACACTTTTATTCTCTTGGGTTGGTTCTTCACAGAAGTAATTAAATAAACCAGAGTAGCGATGCATAAATAAGGATTTCTAACTAAATAGTGTCAATATGGATTGAAGTTATCAGCGTAGAGGAGCCAAGCGAATGTCGCGCCACCTGTACATGACAAATTACACATACGTCCCACTGATTGAAATATTTTCCAGGCCCATTTTTCTTCATGACCATTAGTCGGGTTTAAGTTTTTTTTTTACATGGCATTTATTATTATGATGGAGATTGTTAATACAGAAAACTTTATTTAACAGATTCTTTTTTATATTTGCGGGAATGAAGAGGGGCAAGGGTCTAATTACATTTAAGCTTCAAGGTGTATTTCTAGAAAGCCGTTACCAGAATTTCCGAATAATAGTGTAAGGCAAATTTCAAATTAAGTTCCTAGCTTAACCAAATGAAACAATCATTAAAGATGTATTGTGATCCTCCTAATTAGTTATTTGCTGAAGGCCACTTGAACAACCCCCGGCCCCCTCCCGGCCCGTCCTTCAAGGTTTTTTCTCTAACTATGCTCCGCTAAAATATCTCAGCAACTATCTTTCCGATTTCAACGCAAGTGATTCCAAACATTATAATTAACTTAATAGTCACTCTTTATAACATTAAACTAAATTTATGAGTAGCGGTTACCACTATTTACGAATAACAGTTTAAGCCAAATTTGTAATTAAGTTCAAAGCTTAAGCAAACGAACGAATTTCGAAAGATGCATAGTGCTCCTCTTAATTAGTCATTTGCTGAAGGGTACTTGAACAACCCTCCCCCCCCCCGGCCCCTCCTTCAATGATTTTCTCTAACTATGCCCCGTTTCTATATATCACCAACTATCTTTCCGATTTCAACGCAGGTGATTCCAAACATTATATTTAACTTAATAGTCACCCTTTATAACATTAAATTAAATTTATAAGTAGCGGTTACCACTATTTACAAATAAGAGTTTAAGCCAAATTTGTAATTAAGTTCCTAGCTTAACAAAACGAACGAATTTTTATGCATGCATAGTGGGCCTCCTAATTAGTCATTTTCTGAAGGACACTCGAACATCCCCTTCCCTCGGCACCTCACTCAAGGTTATTTTCTCTAACTGTGCCTTATTGCAATAACTGGGCTAATAATGTTCCAATCTTCTCGAAACCAGCTCAATTTTGTAGTGCGCCTACTATACAGTAACGTAGGCAGCGGGGACCTGTCTCAGAAGTTAATTCGGAAAGAGGTTTGTTTAGAACAGAATGCTCCCCTGGCGGTGGATAATAGATTAAAAATAAAATAAATCGGGAAATAAAAGATTTTCTAGAGCGTACGAGCATGCCGGGTTCCGAAGCCATCGTAGACCGTGGCCAGAGTTCCGTTTTTTAAGAGATTTAAGTTTATTACAAGGGCTCGGTCAACGCCGGGCGGTCAGCTAGTTATATATATATATATATTCAAAATTAACAGAGAAAACAAGTAAAATCAAAGCACTATAAAATCTGCCAATTTGCACGTGCTTTTATTTACTTGTTTTCTCTGCTAATTTTGAATAGACTAGGTATTTTCAAACTCTCCGTGAAAACAATATTTACTGTTTTTCTTTTTCCGAGCATATCATAAACGGGATGTTGCGGAGGAACCCCTAACGAAAAAGGTAATATAATGTTTCAATTTTCCATTTTTAAAAAGTTGGTACAAGCTTCCTGTGGTGGTGGTGGGGGGGGGGGTTTAATAATAAGCCTTGATTATTCTCTCTAGATATGTCTAATATTTTCAGCAGGGGTCGGAAAAACTAATTTTTATTGTTTCGAACTACAACTACAACTACTTTATCGAAAATGTAGTTAACTACAAGTACTTGTTTTAAAATATAGCTATTTCAAATTACTTTTGAAAAGTAGTCACACTACTTCGCTACTTTCAGATTTTGTCAAAGGGTTCAATTTACGCTAGAAATGGAGACACGGATTAAATAATAAAGCGACCCTTTGTTATATTGCGTCTGCCGGGATATAATTAAATAAATGCAACATAATTGAGGGCATTAAAAGAGAACATACAAGAAAATGTTTTGTGGTTGTCTCCAAAATGTTAATTTATAAACACATTAAATCTTGTAGCAAAATTAAGAGAGATTATAATCTAAAATAAATCTACATTAACAAAAAATCTGCATTATAATCTATAAAAAAATTACAGAAAAACAACTCTAGATGCAAATAATAAATAAATCTGTAAATAAAAAAGTTACGAATATTAAGAAACTGGTGTTAAAACATGAAGACTTAATAAGGAGTAAATAGGCAAGTGTTGCCCGAAAGAAAATTAATTCTTTTTGTTGGATTAGTACTTGATTTTGCAGCAAGTGTCAATGGGAAAAATATATCACTTCATGCGATACGTTGTTATACGCTGCAGCTGTGATTCGCAAATTGTTGAGCAGAACAAATTTTGAACAAAAGAAGCCAACTTTGGGACATTAGCAGAATGGTACATTTCGCACTCTTGAAGTAGCGTTAAAAGTAGCGTCGGTTCTCGCTACAAACTACGGATTTTTTGTATCGCGCTACTCGCTACACTACATTATTCAAAATGTAGCGTGCTACACTACAAAACTACTGTAAAAAGTAGCAGCTACGGTAGTTTCGCTACTTGTAGCGTGCTACTTCGGACCCCTGATTTTCAGTCAGTATGTCGGAAATAAGTAGTATTGTGGTTTTAGCTGAATGAAATGAAGTGTGCGTCAATAACGCATTCTTTTTCGAATTTGGGAAAAACTGACAAAAATGATTAGGCCCACCCACGCTTGTTTTTTTCTTTTAGCCAACTCTATGACCCTTTGGTCTACAATCTTTTCTATTTTTTTATTAGCTTTTTAACAAAGAATCTTAAATTCATAGGAAAAATCCTTAAAAGTAACAGAGAAAAACTCAGCATGATTTCTCAAAGAGAAATATCCAGAATCGCTAACGAAGATTAACAAAATGCGCATCACGAATTTTACGTTTATTTTTGGGAAGGGTTTTATATCGGCATTTTGTGTATGGATTGGGTGTAAACCAGAACCAAACCGCAGGTCGGGGTCGACTTAAAATCGGACTACCTTACTCGATGGAGACTGACAGACTCGCGTTGCCGAGTGTGCAAGACTTTAAAAAAAAAAAAATAAATCCGGAACAACCTTAAAAAAATAGCCTTGTGGCTGAAAATGAAGTGGCTCTCCTTGTTGAAAGAAACTTCATGTTTTATTAGTTTCAATTAGACCGAAATTAAAAGGAGCATGTTTCTGCAAAGGAACAAGGACTTCTTATCTTTTACAAGTAATTAAGAAACCAATCTTTGAGCGAATATCAATACTGGAAATTGTGACAGTAGCTGTTGCGAGACTCAATGGTACAAACTTTACTTTTTAGTTTATCACCTCCCCCCCCCCCTTTCCTGTATTTCATAATATATACAGCAAGAGAGAAGCAAGCCAATTAGCAGTGGATAGAAATACAAGTGTACGTTAAAATTAAACATTGTTCAAATTAGAAGAATTGTAATATTGAAGGTTAGAGAAATGCTTGGATAACCCTATTTTACCCGAACCCGACCCAAACCGTGATTTGGGTTGGGTTGGGTTGACACTAATTCTTTTCGGGTCGGGTTGACTTAAATGTTTCGGGTTACATTTTGACTGTTTTGGGTGGGATTCGGGTTGACCCGATTTTTCAAAAGGAAGTCCTGATTATTTTTCATTTGAAAAAACTATATTTTTGAATGTTCATTTTTATACAAAAAGATAAAATTGATAGCAATTGATATTAGATATACATTGTATAACTGCAGACTATATTTCTATAATTGTATTAAAATATGGATTCATTTCCTTTCCCGTTGGGTTCGGGTTAGAATATTTTCGGTTCGAGTGGAAGTGTATCAGGTTCGGGTCGTATTTTGTGTCGACGGAATTTCGTTTGTTGTGCTCGGGTCGGGTTTCGATTTCACTTTAACCTGAATTTTCGTGTTTGGGTCTGATAACTCTACTACGGACTCAGCAGGAGTCTACTTCTTATGAATGTCAGAGTTTTTTAAGTAACGTTGTGAGTGGAATGAGGACTTCTTCAATCTCTAATTTTCAATGGGCATTAAAGTTTGAAGTTTAAAAGCAGGAGTAGTATGTTAATCCCTTCGCGATGAGCGTCTTTTACAGAATTTTTAATCTGTTACCACCGGTTTTTCAAATGGAGAAATTTTCACCTAATTGAATTGCAAAAATGTTATGATTAGATAAGGAAAACTTTACAAAATAAATAAATAAATAAATAAATAACTGGTGGGAATAATCGAGGATTCTGAGCATCTTATGCGTCACGTATTCGTGTCGCTCGTCCCCAAGAGGTTAATGAGTATCGTAACTGGTAGAAAATATTTAAGGATACGGAAGCAGAAGTATTTTTAAGATCAGACATCTCAGCTGTCGAGCTAGTTAATGCCCATGTCCAGTCTAGTGCTACCAGATTCCTTTAAAATGTTAAGGATAATTTCATATGGAATGGAAAATTATTCATATCATACTTTAGTAATTTAACAATTATTCTAATTGGTCAATAAATCATATGAGTTGTAATTTTCCAACTGATTGTAAAAGTGTATAGCCCAGGATTTGAACCAGGAACTTTTGGTTTAAGCTGCCAATACTCTGCCAACTGAGCTATCCTGGACAAATCTGACGGGAACAATTCACTATACCTTACTGATAATGACATCTGGTCTGTTATCTGAAACAGCTCAACAGAACAAATCGCAGGTAATAAAACTCAAAACATTGGTTACGTAATTACATTTTATTAATTTAACGCAATTATTCTAATTGGTAAATAAATCGCACGAGCTGCAATTTTTCAACTGAGTGTAGAAGTGTGAAGGCTAGAATTTGAACCAGGGATCTTTGTTGCATTGGCAGCTTAAACCAAAGGTCCCTGATTTAAATTCTGGCCTGCTGGACACCTTTTCACTCAGCCAAGGCTTGAATTTCAGAACTGAATGGCGGGATTCGCGCCCAAAAGTTTGAAATCCCGGCCAAAAGAATGTAGTTGGCGGAAAACTCCCGCCCAAAAAATTCTACAATTTTATGAAAAAATTTGCTTTTTGAAGCCAACGATCAAGTCCGACTATCGGCTAACGAATTTCGGGATATTTTCCCGTGCCCGATCGACGAATTTCGCGATTTCTTTTTCGTGACCCGCGAATGATCAGTGACTTTCATGGTTTCTGCTTGCGACAGATTGACAAAATTCACGATTTTTCCCTGCGTCCGATTGACGAATTTCGCAGTACTTTCCCGCGACCGATTGACGAATTTTGCGGTATTTTCCAGCGATCTACCGACGAAATTTACGATTTTTTCTCACGATCGATCGACGAATTTCAGTTTTTTTTGACAGATTGACGAAATTCACGACTTTTTCACTGCATCAGACTGAAAATTTTCAAGATTTATTTTTCACGACCGAGTGACAAATTTTGCGATATTTTCCCGCGTCCGATTGACGAATTTTACGATATTTTCGTGCGACCGATTGACGAATTTTGCATTTTTTTTCCTGCGATCAATTGGTGAACTTCGTGATGACTCATTTTAAAACATAAATGTATAGAATTGGCAGGCGTGACTATTGAAGCGATTTGGAATCTAATAGTGTTCTCCATTTTTTGATAAATTACCTATTGAGTTGTAAGCTATTCTTGTCACGTGACTACAATTTTCCCCCCTTTCTCGTGCTGCCGAGCCAGGAATTCAGTTCAAAACGCCGACCTTGACTGTATTTTCTGAAAAGACTTTCACTGTATTTTTTCAATGATCTTCAGCCTTTACCAAAAAATGGAAAATGTCTTTCGATTACATTGTTTCTGAATAAGAACACCTGCCAATTTCATGTGTTTCCGAACAAAAATGAATTCAGAAATGTGTCATAAAATAGCTCTTATATCCATAAGAGCTATTTATTGAGAACAGCTTTATAGTCAATCTACATTGCTTGTCTAACAGAAAAAATGAATAGACTGTTTCGCTTTCAAACTTGGGACATGGTTTTAAAATTTCAATGCATAGAACCTAGTTGAAGAAAATACCAACGATTCCGACTTTGGCTATCTTTCATTAAGCATATAATAAAACAATTTTGTTCAGGAATGGGTATTGATGATGTCTTCACCCCGAATATGTATTGTTCATTCAAGTGGTTAAAAAATAAAGGCACATCAGATTTTTGTAAAGTTTTCTGATTTTTTTAAAAGAGAGCATAACCATAAGTTTCCGATAGTTTCCAAAGTTATAAAAGTTGCTCTTGTGCTGCCTGTCACAAGTGTACCTTATGATACGATAGTCTCCAGCGCACAAAATCGAATAAAATCTAAAATTAGAAATTCATTTAACAATCCAATTGTTAAGGTTCCATAACATTGATGAAAGTTGAAAAATAGACATTGTATATATAGAGCTCGACTTTCTTCTTTTTTTAAAAAATTAAAAATAAACGTTTTGCATAATTATTCCGATTTGCCAATTCAATGGTATTTTGTCATGTCTGTATTAATGTAATTCTTCAAATAGCACGTAAAATGATAGTGGGGTTTAAAAAAAAAGAAATTCTCCCTTCCAAACAGTTCAATTTCCCTCCTAGGAAAAATTGAATTTCAAGCCCTGTCAGTTGTAAATTTACAACTCATATTCATATCATAGTCTTTTTTTCATATTAATATCCAAATAAAGTGCATCTTTGATATATAACGACTTGCGGTTTGAGGGTTTTTAAGAAATCCACTTAATTTGTGTCATCTGTATATTTACAGTGAAATCGCTATGAATCGTTCATTATGTTTCCCCTCTAAGTATATCGCGTAACTTTCTTTTAAATGAGACATAAGATCTTAAGAGGCAATCTAGATTTCTCGTTTGTTTTAATTTACTAATACTGTTAAGTAAGGCGAATTCGCTTTATTGTGGTCGGATAATAATGAACTCAAAGTGAAATGTTGCTTTTACATAGTGAAAAATTATTCGGAATTTCCTGCCACCTATTAGTATTTGTCAGTTGTTGATGCATTGTGTCAAATCGCAGCTGCATGAATGATGCAACATAGCTGTATTGCTTTTGGAAAAATCAAAGTCTGAATTTTCGGGGGGTGAAAATCCGTTGATGTGTGTTCATATAATTAACCGATGTCATATCTGTTAATTAGGACTCTGATTTTGTGAATTTTTAACTGAGTAACATCTTAGTTGATAAAGAACAGTGTTCTTGGAGAATTATGACCTATAAGCGAGAAGAAATAGTGCTGAATTTAAAATCAATTTAGTCCCTCTCTAAATCTGAGATTTTTAATAGAAAAAATATCGACTGACTTGGAAAAAAAAAAAAAAAAAAAAAAAAAAAAAATCTTGCAGCGAACGCGCGACAAACCTGTTCTTTCTACGACAAACCTGTTCTTTATTAAATTTTGTTTCTACACGTGGAACTGAAATTAAAATTCAATTTTTACTACTGATATGTATAATTAATTACTCTTCTACCTTGTCTCTTACACTCCGGAAGGCAGTGTCACATTTTGCACCCAATTTTAATGTCGCTGATTTTTGTATAAATGATAGATTAGATGGAACAGACAACGAATCTGCCAGTCAGCTGCCGGAAAATTTAACTCCTTGTTTTTAAATGTAACTCTTATTATTATTATTATTATTACTTGGTGCGCATAAATTCTATAGAATATACAGGGCTGCACAAAAGAACTCTAGTACATTTCCTTTTATTGACGGAAATTGCTGAAGGGAAATTTCCGATTGTGTCATGCGTTTCCTAACTGAACTACATTTTAGCATTATATAGTATAAATACTAATTTGTAAATCATATACAGGACTTCACAAAAGAATTCGAATACTTTTTGATATAATATAAAGTTATGAAATTTCATTATGTATTAATAATAAATTAATGATCGTATTAAAATGTTTTTTTTTTTTTTTTTTGTTCTGTATTGAAATATTCGCTTTTAATGGACCAACTGATGGCAAACATGACTATTTCTTTTTCTTTTCTTTTCTTTTTTTTTAAATAAAAAAAAAAGAGAGAGAGTGAAGAAAAGGAAAATTAATGTTACTCAGAGCTATGCGTATTTTTCATTGATGGTAATTACTGAAATTTGGTTGTCAAATGTGCAGTGAGTTTTCAAATTGTTTACTTACATATCATCTTTTACCTTATTAAACAGTGAAATTTTGTTACGCTATTGTGAATGTGTTGGAAAGTGTTTCACAATCTATGACTGACGCAGGATTTTTCGTTCTTGTTTTATAGTGAAATCATAACATACAAGCTTCAGTTTTCAGCTATTTTAATATTTTGACTTCCAGTGGACTCCAAAACAATCTCTCTTCATTTTTACGTCCATGTATATAGTAATTGACGATAATAAAAATAAGTATATACTGTCTAATCACCGCAATGTATTTTTGCTTTCCATTTGGGACAGATTATGTTGTATTATCTATTAGTATACTCATTATTAAGCACTAGTACATTTGTGTTTTGGTAATTTTTGTACAGTCTTTTTTTTTCTGTAGCTGAAGTCCTAATGCATTCTCTGTGCTATTATTTCTTTTCTAATAAACTGGGGTACGCAGAATTTGAGGTAATTTTACCAACAACAAAATTTACCTGCCTCCGAAATTATTATAAAATGGAAAGTGTGCAGCTAATTTGAAAAGGTTCAGACACACTGTACTACCTTATTATATCTTTAGTTTCGCTGCATAAATCAAACATGCGATCCGTCAGAGTTATAATGTGAAGACCACCCATGAAGCTTGTAAAATAAATTTTGAAAAGAGTAGTTTGCAAGTAGTAGTTTTTTGTGGACATAAACACCATTTCCGCTTAAACTTATTTTTCAATGATTTATTATTAACTGAATGCTTATGTCGAAATTTCTGTGTTGTTTGTTCAGCAGGTTATCTCAAAGGTGAGTCGAAACGACTCTGAGATGAATCAAACTAGCTCGCTTTTCCGATATCGTTATTTCTGTATCCTCTTCCCTCTTTACTGGTGGTTATTTTTGTGATATGGACATTTGAAAACATTTCCGTTGGTTATTCCAAAATAGCATCCACTTATTTCGTTCGTTACTGATTTATATTGCAATAAAAAAATAATGAAAAGTTGGCTAGAGGTATTTGGAAAATTTTAAGGGGACCAGGAAAGTTTGAAATGACGATTGACTGAAATGTCATCGTGTATTAGGAACCCTGTGATTAATTTAGACTGTTACTTTTTTTTTCATTTATTAATTTGCTTTATAAACGTAAGATATTCATTAAATTGTAAAAAAACAGCAACAACAACAAAATAGCAATGACAAATGTTTTATGAATTCGAATTGTACGACAAATATTCATATTGTACGACAAAATAAATCTTGCAAATCTAGAAATAAATATAAATTATGTATTCAAATAAAGTTTTAAAATTTGTTAAAACTGTACTTTCGTATTAACCACATGCAGTGTTTAACCCCTTAACTGTGTAGCCCGGACTCAGTTCGGGTAAGAACAGTTTGCTTGTTTTGTTACTAAAAGCTT
The DNA here is from genome assembly GCA_963931845.1 of Maratus michaelseni. Taxonomy (NCBI): domain Eukaryota; kingdom Metazoa; phylum Arthropoda; class Arachnida; order Araneae; family Salticidae; genus Maratus; species Maratus michaelseni. Next base: position 167,172,927 of record OZ007593.1, on the reverse strand, counting down.
TTGCACACCAGTAATTTTTAAACGCAACCTTCGCTTTATTAATCGGCAGACCATTTTCGATTACACAAAGCAAATATTTTAGTACGGAAAAAGTGGTGTATTGTGCCTATTTTTAGTTTATGGTGTCAAAATACCTCCCACAGTTAAGGGGTTAACAGTCAAAGAAATCGCCAAAGATTTCATTATTTACAACAGGCTTTTTAATTCGGAATATTTCAACCTTCAAGCGCGTAGTTCGATTGCATTTCTTGTGTTTTATTTGTTTATTAATTTATTTTGTTGAATTTTTAATTTCCTTATGTAATATTAGCCAGAAGCAAAGGCTTAACTATTTATATTCTAAGTGCAAACCGATTAATCTCCTGTAATCGGATTGCAAGTGATAGATAGATTGAAAAAAAAAATCTTGCATGAAAAATATTTAAAAAACCATAAACAATCGGTAAATTAAAATACAGTTAAACAAATTGTATTTCAAAGTACATTTTCTTTCATATTCAATGGTGGAAAAATTGAAATTATGCAATGTTTAGAAGTTAAAAAAATTGCAAAAACGCGAAATTGATTGTCTAGATCGGTCCCACCGTCGATATGACAGCAACGTTATAGTACTTACGGAAATGTTTTTTGCTTTATAATATGGATTTGAGATTAATGATCTTTCTTTTAATGTGCATTTATTTCGAAGAGGAGAAATACCTATCAGAGTTAATTTCCAATGTGGTAATGCTAGTTGTCTAGTTTATGGAATATATTTGGAGAATTTTCATAACTGATATAGATTTGTTGGCTAAAAAAATATTCCGCAACCACACATACACATTTCGTCGCAAATCATCGTATAACTAGTCGGATGTGCCAATCCCAAAACTTTCTTCTATCTCATACATGTTAATACTTCAAAATTCGCTATCACATTGCCAATAAAATCAATATTTATTATCATTACTGTTATACGTCAGCTGCTTGCGAATCGTTGGGTTAGCTGGATACGGAGCGCTCTTCGTTGCACGAGCAGCCATTGTACAACACAACTACGAAAAGTCCTTCTGGTCCGTACGGGCAGGTAAAGATAGCCGCCCTGTTCAATTATCTGCATAACTTCATACACTTTTCGATGATACAATAGTGAAAATGGAACAAAAATCACGATCACAGCGTCTCCTTTATCGGAATATCCCGAAATTCAAGTGGGATCTGCTGGCCATAGCCAAACACCTACAAATGAAATTTGGTTCAATTCGAAATATAACTTCATGCACTTTTCAATTATACAAAGAGGACACACATACGGACACACGGACAGAGATTTTTTAAAAACATGTTTTTCGGAATCTCTGACTACTAAAACGTGTAAATCCGTCGAAAATAGGAAGTCTAAAACAATTTCGATTACAATAAATTCTTCTATTATAAGATAGAAGAAAGTAAAATGATACTTGTACGAACTGACTGGTAATAATATTCACTATTAAATGTTATGCATGTATTAGTTTTTGGGAATCCGTCTATAAATTAAAATTTTTCTATCAAACTTATTTTCTCAAATGGTAACACCGACTATTGACAGTATATTTGAGTTCCTTAAATATGTCTTTTGCTTGAATTCGGTGAATTGGGTAAAAAATATAATCTGATTTTTTATTGGGTGATGTGCGGGACTAGGCTGAAACTAAAGGCATATGGCCCGGGCGCCAGTGTAGAAGGGAAGCGCGAAAAAATTTAATTCGTCTTTCGGTTGAAAAAAATAACGAAATTTGGGCAAAAAGTCGTGCAATCGGACATTCCAAGGTAAAAATATTGTATTCGTTGATTTTTTACTCTTTGTTTTGAACAGGGCCGGTTTTTCCATTATGTGACCACATTGGGGAGAAAAATAACACTTGATTAAAGAATTAAATCCATCAAAGATACTTGTAAGGTCAATACATTGTCCCAGTTAGGTTTGATTTCATCCACTATTTCGGACCTTATCGTAATAAGTTTTACATGTTTTTTACATTTGGATGTCCCTGTAAACGAACTATAGAAGCTACTTGATTAATGAAGTCGCTTATTTTGGAAAGGGCTCAAAAGGGAGGTGTCAAAATTCATGTTTGCCCCGGGTGTAAGAAATCCTAGTTTCGGCACTGTTGAAGTGATTCATCTTCACCGTATGGAAAAAGATATATTATAATAATCGAAATTTAATTTACTAGACTATGAAATCTCCTCTAAAATTTGATTTCAAAGAAAACTACCAAAATTCAATTGGGAAATAGACTCTGTCATTTGACTATTTTTTGCACTCTTTTATTACAAGCTTTTATTTAACTTGGCTTGTCTATATGTTAGGCTCGAGTCTTGCAATGCAATTTCAACATACTTCCTCTGCTATAATTGGCCTAATTTTTGGTTGTTTGACGTATTTCTATTGACAAAACAGTGTGTATTTAAAAAAAAAAAAGCCTCCGCCAGCCTCCATTTGTCTCCTAAAGGTACATAAATGTCATCCCGTAAATGTCATTCAATGTTTTAGAAATAAGCTGATGTTATTCGAGTGAACCGTGGCATAGTTGGTAAAGGCTTCATCTGTCAATTCCGTGCAGGGGATAAATGGATGTGGGTTCGATCCTCAGGAGGTCGTTGATCGAATTTTCTTGTCAGGAAGCCGGATTTTAAATTGTATATCATAAAAAAAACTCAAATTGATAATTAAAAAAAAATCATTCTCAATGTATTTCTTTTAAAGAAGGTATTTATTTCAATCAGTTGTCCTCGACATTAAAAATTGTATTCCTTTTTAGTACATAATAATATTTTTTTTTTTTTTATTATAATTTTATTTTACTTGGCTCCTATATGTAAGATGAAATTTTGTAATAAATTTTTTACTCACTTCCTGATAGGCTAGAATTGAAAACAAGTATGTACACAGGTGTGTTTCCGATGACAATACAATATTCTAATATTTTTAGAACTTAATTATAAATTAATTTTAAGGCATTTTTCTGTTAGACTGCCGCAGGTGATAAATCGCCAAATATTCTTTATGTATACATAACGAGTTACAACAACAATGGGGTTAATTATGTACAAAACCCACGCTCGCTAAAATATGCCAACGACTGCGAAACTGTAATATTAAAATATTTTAAATACTAAAAAGTAGAAAATAAAATATAAATAATAAAAAAAGCGTATAAATATATTTTTCAAAAAATGTATGCTTGTTAAAATTATCATTCTTAAAACAAAAAAAGAAAATAGGAGGAATATATATGACCTGTTTTTCAGAATGATTAATATGATTTAATTTCTCTCTTTTTTGACAAATGGGTGGTTGCGTAAATAATGTCAACTACTGCAGTGATATTACCGCAATAATTGCTAAATCGCCTAATTTTTGCCTGCTTTTAAGGTTATAACTATAATTACTTTTGACACATCGGGTACTAGGTGTGGAGGGGAAAAAATATTACTGTAATGGTAATTTAAGTAGAAAATATAAACACTATCGCTTTTTGTTTAGCATAATTGACCTAAGAGAAAAGGAAATACCCTGGGGGAAACATTTCATCATATCGAATACATCCATCAATATGTCAAATATGTTATCGGACTGATTGTATGATGCTGGTTTGTTAATCAAGCTTGATTTAGCCCTGTAGTGATGGATTTTGATTTATTTCAAGCCTAGAGGCATGCATTATTTAGAAGAATCTTAAATCTACGACTACATTTTGTTTCCGACGTCTAAATTTTGTACTTATAGATTTATATATAATTATTATTTTTTTAAATATTTTCAAACTTTGTACAAAATTTGGTCTTCGGCAAACGTGAAAAATTATCTAACCAAACACTAATCTGTATCGTATCACAGTTCTGAAACCAAATACAATTTTTTAACCCCAGTTTCGAAGCATTAATGCAATGCAGAATATATATACCGATTGTTAAAAAATTATACTATTCTATATTTTTTACGCATTAAATCTTCTTCCTAAAGATTTCGAATGGAACATTAAACACTCATGTGAATTTTTTTAAATATATTTTTTTTAACTACAAAATACACCTTTAAGAAAAGGAACAAAAACTCATGCATAGATTAGGAAGCACTTTCCAACACTATCAGAGAAATATAATTTTATTCATATAACAGAAATAGATATCTAAATAAATAATTTAGAAAGCCACGGTTTGCACAGTTCTACCACAAATTTGTATTTTTTTTATCGTCTTATTTAACTGCAGAAAAATATTGTCTGAATAAAGGGGGTGGTTACGATTTTTGTGTCTTACCATTAATAGTGGTACTAGTGTGCGAACCTTGGGAAACACGTAGCACTAATAATATTCAATAGTTACCCTCAGTAGGTGGTAATGTATGAAACTTTTTTTTTTGTACAGCCCTGCATATGACCTATAGATTTTTATAAGTTTCACATAATAAAACTAAAATTTAATTCAGCTGGAAAACTTATAAAATAACTAATATTTTTTCTGGCAATTACTGGCCCATACACAAAAGTGTACCTATATCATTTTGTACAACACTTGTATAGATTAATTTATTTATATTATACTCACACCTAGAGATGTAAAAATTTTGGAAATTTTGAAATCGTAGAATAGAACTTTTCCAGTTTTTTTTTTTCTGGAAAAATTGGAAATTTTGTAAAAATAAACATTTTTCAGGCTTATGCACGCTACAATAATTGTTTTCACTTAAGGTGAATATGTTACAAAATAAATAAATAAAATAGATGATTTTTACTATTAAAAATTTAGTCTTATCAGCGTTAAAATTTTCACTAATTGGTATTATTAAAATTTTGCACATGAATTTTCATTTGTAATGGGAGAAGTAGTATTTAATTATCTTGCAGATTATATTTTCCAAAAAGGTCTTTTCATGTGGAAGCTGGAATATTTTCATAAAGATGACAAAAATATGAAGGAAAATCACCAGAATGTAGTTTTTATGACTATCTAAATATTATATTTCAAGAATAAAATGTTCAATTTTTCCAAGTGGAAATATACCGTTTCCGGGAAAGAAAAAAAATTCCCTAAGTTTCCGTTTTTTGCAGTTTTTTTCACATTTACTCACACCACATTGTATAGCAGAATTCAGTTCAACCGGAAAACTAGAAACACATTAAAAAACTCATTTTCAGTTGGTACCATCTATCTAAGTTAATTCGATTTTTTTGGGTAGCTCTCTATAGGATCTGGATGTTTTACACACCATGACTCATATTAAAATATGTCATACTCACCATTTCTCATATTAAAATGTAATTAAGCTTGAAAGCACATAATATAACTGAAAACGTACATGCATCTTTCAGTTATCATATATTCTAATACAAGCAAATCTTGTGTGTGGTTATATATGCAAATTTTATCTTAAAAACGGCTCTAACGATTTTAACGAAATTTTGTATCCTACCGTTTTGGGGCACCAGAAAACCATTGGGCTAGGTCACGTATTCGAGAAAATTCGAATAGTGGGTGATTTTGGGTCATCAAGGGTCAGAGTCAAGCTAATTCTATCTAAAAAACGGTTCAAACGATTTTGACTAAATTTTGTATCTTACCATTTTCGGGCACGAGAAGATTATTGGGCTGGGTCACATGTTCGAGAACTTTCGATTAGTGGGTCATTTTTGGGTCAACCCGGGTCAAGTTAATTTTATCTAAAAAACGGCTCGAATGATTTTGATTAAAATTTGTATCCGAGGAGTTTCGGGACACGACAAAATCATTGGGCTAGGTCACATGTCCGATAAAATTCGATTAGTGGGTCATTTTTGGGTCACTGTGAGTCAAGCTAATTTTATCTTAAAAACGGCTCAGACTATTTACACTAAATTTTGCATTCTATGGTTCTCGGGCACGAGAAGACTGTTGGGCTAGGTCACATGTTCGAGAAAATTCAATTAGTGGGTCATTTTGGTCATGCGTCAGGATATTTGAACTCAAAGCTAATTTTGACCGAGCATAGCTCGGTCTGCCCTGCTCGTTGTTCATAAACGATAACTTATCTGAATTTTTTGTGTGCACCTGTAAAAGTATTTTCATTTTTGCTTCACAGCAGTGGACCTATCTTGAAAAGAAAACAAGTTGGAAATTGTACGTCAAACGTTACAAACGAGGTGCGTTCGTACGCACGTTTTAGAATTAAATTCATGATATCCCGTGCGTAGAACGGGTTAAACAGCTAGTTAAGTATATATTTTATGACACTGTTCATACAAATATCTTAACTAGTTATATAAATATTCAGATATATATGTATCAGCTAGTTATATAAATATTCAGATTTTGATGATTTTTAATTCTGTGAAATGAATTATATCGTCTGCAGATTAATTTCTGTAATAAAATAAGTATCTCGGTCGCTTGACGATTTAACATCCATCGGAAGCTCCTATAACAAAAAAGCACCGATTTAAAAAAAAAATCAAATTTCTTAATAAATATTTTTATTAATATCTCCTAAAGTTTTGATTCGATTTTAATAAAATTTGAAATGTCTCGACAAAATTCTGCAAAGATAATATATTTTAAATTGCAAACCATTTGGTTGGGTAGTTTTTGCGTTGTTATATGCGGACAGACAGACAGACGGACGGACCAAACGACGACTATAGGTGCTACGTATTTATATAATTACGAACGCACCTAAAAAGACGAGCAAAAAATATTTATTTTTAAATAAATTCACTTGTTTGCGCTTTCTACTAAGTAAGCGTAGAAAAAGCAGTGGATTTTTCGTATTTGAGTTCAGTACTCGCGTCAAATTAATGTATTATGTTTCCTTTTAAACTGATTTTTAGATGATTTTAAAATTCAGCCCAAGTTTGTGTCGGACCGGCGCGGTCGGGTTGAGCCCGTCTCAACTTTAATTTCCATCCCTCTTCAGTCTTCCGCATTTATTCTAAACTTACATCTAAAACACAATATAATTGGCATTTCATAAGATGATTGGGGTAGAAAATATATAATTACTTTTTCCTTTATAGACTGGAATAATTAATCTTTTCAATCTTTGAAAAGCAAATAAAGTGTGTTGTATCAGTAATATAAACTTCAAAGGTTTACAACATTGAAAAAAATAATTTTAGATTTCTACTTGCGCAAATGTGCACAAGTTCGAGGGAAATCAACTTTTCATTTGCGCAAGTAGAAATTTAAAATTATTTTTTTCAATGTTGTAAAGCTTTGAAGTTTATATTACTGATACAACACACTTTATTTGCTTTTCAAAGATTGAAAAGATTAATTATTCCAGTCTATAAAGGAAAAAGTAATGCAGGTTCATTAGAATCCAGTATATACATCATGACTTGAAGAAAATGATTAATTTGCTTCCTTTTACTGCGATGTTTTTTTTTTTTTTTAAAGAAAAATAAAATAAGTTCAATCGGAATATTTTAGATTAATTGCAAAATTTATCCAATCTTTGTGTAAGAGAAATTCGATTGTTTGCGCTGTAAAATGAACTAACCAAGGGAATTTTGTTCGTAAATTTTTGGTTATTTTTATTCATATAACCTCATTTCATGCGGATTTAAAACATTCTACAGGTCGAGTTAGATCAAAATGTATTTTGTAATTGGAGATACGAGTAGGGGAATAAAATGTTACGCAATAAAAAGTTAAATTTCGAGAAAATTGTGATTTGAAAGCTTTTTGTTTTAAATTTATTATATTTTCTTTTTGGTAGTATAATGTTAATGCAGGTGGTACTAAATTCTCTCAGAAAAACTGAATAACATTTAATTTTCAAATGTTAAAAAAATATTTTGATTATTATTTTTTATAATTAATAATTTAAAATTTTGCAATAGTCTCGTCTCATATTTTCATGAATAATTGGAATATTCGTATTTTAGCTTTACATATCATATATTATATCGAAACACCTTCATTCATAAATAAAAAAGTTAAAATTGTTTAAAAGAATGTTTTATAAGCATTCAATGCATCTTAAAAACCACGTCTAATTTTAAAACTACAATTCATGTTGTACCGAAAAATTTACGTTACATACCGTTAATTTGGAGTGGACTCTGATTATGAAAATTTTCCCGCTTTTATTTACGATTTCTAAAAAGTGTGAATTAGTGAATTAAATTTTTTTTAAAATAATTTTTGTTCTGTTTCTTTCTTAAGATATGGCAACGGAAAAGAGAAAAAAAAAACATTATTTAAACTCTCTATTCAGGATTTCTAAATTGTTTTCTCGCCGTTTAATTATGATTTAATTACTATCAGCTATTAACTGAAAAAGCGTACTTTTTTAAATATGTTGCATTCTTGTTATTTTCCATTTTTTACTGTTTAAAATATTTCATCGTTGCAGTTTCACAACCAGCTGGCCTATTTTAGGGACCATCATGGTTTGGCGGATAATGAACTCCATTGTTGTTGTAACTCTCATACAGTTGTAACCATAAAGAATATTTGCGATTTATCGTCTGCACCCGGATAAAGGGAAAAAGCCTATAAATTAATTTATAATTATGTTCTAAACATATTAAAATGTTGTACTGTTATCGATATACACCGGTGTACACAATTTTTACAATTCTAGTCTATCCGGAAGGGAATCAAATATATGCTCCATTTAAAAAAATGCACTGCAAAAAAAAAAAAAAAAATGTCGATTTTACAGTATAATATACAATCATTGCAGCTGCTAGTATTATACTGTGTAAAATCAACATTTTTATTTATTTATTTATTTTTCTTTTTGCAGTGTATTTTTGTGTTTTCTGTTCGAAACTCGTTAAAATTTTAAAATGAATCCAGAAATTCTGTACGAAGAAATCAAATTTTCTGATCCATTTTTGATATATGTGCGTTCGTGTTTTTTTAAACAATTTCCAACCTAGTTTAGAACTGTTTATGACGTCGGTTTGTCTGTCCGTCCGTCCGTACTCTAACTCTCGTAAATATACTCAGATTGCCCTGTAATTTTCATGTTATTGACGTTTACAAAAGCACGTTCCCTATTGAAAATGAAGTGTGTAGCATTTAAAGTTTATTTACAGGGACAGTCAAAAGTGTTCCGTTACATTACAGTCAATGAGAAAATATCGTTTCAAGTGTATTTTGTTGATGTTGCGTCATTTCAAACATAATTAAATTGATATACAATTATGAAGCTCACTAAAACATACTTTTTGTAGAATATGGGGGAGGGGGGGCGAAACATTTATTATTTATTTATAAGGTCACGCAAAAGGGTTCTGTTACACAATATTCTACGGGAAAAATCGGTTGCAGTCTAATTTTATGGTGTTGCGCTATTTCAAACATAATGAAATTTATATGCATTACTGAAGTGCACTAAAATTTGCTCACTTAAAAGTATGGCGTGCATTGTGTTTATCGTTCATTTACAGGGATACACAAAACATATCTATTAGTATACTTGCAATAATTACAGTATATGTGTGATAAGTACGTTTTCAATATTGGTTTGGTTTTTTAAGTTTAACTAAATTTTTGCATAGTACGTGGTGTGTATAAATTCTGTGGATCATATACAGGGCTGCACAGAGGAATTCGTAAGTATTACTGACCATGGAAGTGGATTGCTTAAGGGTAGTTTTTAATTTAATAGGGTTACGCATTTCCCTGCTAAACTATATTTATAGTAGACTAATAGAAGTGTGTCGAATATAACTAAATTGATACAGGGCTGCGCCGTTTATGGTTGGTAATTGCTGGAAGTGCGTTTTAAGTTGCCTTATGCGTTTTTTACCTGAATTAAATTTCAGCTTAATATGTAGTATGTACAAAAGTCTTTAGCTATTATACAGGGCTGTACAAAAGATTTAGTTCATTTCCATCAATTGGAAAAATTTTCTAAATGCGAGTTTTCTTACTGAACTAAATTTTATCATGGTATGTAAGTATATTCAATTCTATAGATCATATACAGGGCTGCACAAAACAATTCGACTGTTTTTATATTATGGAAGGTAATTAACTAAAACTGGATTTTAAAATATGTTATATGTTTCTTAAATTTTTTACTTACCTTCTTTCATCTTATTTAACGGTGAAGATTCTTTACACTTTTCTGGATGTGTTGGAAAGTGTTTTATAATCTATGCTTGATTCATGATTTGCGTTATTGTTTATCATATGTGCATTTCCTTGAAATTCTTCTTTAGCCCATTCGCGACGAGCGTCTCGTATAAAATTTTTGATTTTTGAGCACACCACTATTTCTGGATAGTAACCTGTGCCTTATTTCATCGCAGAAATTCTCTCATAAAACGAAAATTACTATTCGAAAATAGTGGTATTAAAAATAAAAAGTGTGTGCATCCTGAATGTGCTACATGAAGCTCGTAGCGAAGTGAATAAACCAACATTAAAAACAAGTACGTAAGTGTGATCGAAGATCGCACAAAGGGTTTCGCTTAATATTCCTTTCAAAACACTTTGTCCTTTAATAAATCCAAATCAATAATTTATAATTATCCTTATTATTTTATTTATCCACTTTATCAATAAAAGCATAGATGTCAGCACCATTAAATTTAATAATAAAATGATAAGAAGACGAAGCTATTTTTAAATCAAATTAAAAGTATTCATGAACTACTTTTCAGACAATTGCAATAACATATGTTTCTATATATGAAAATAATATTTAATTATATAATTTAATTTTAGATTAAAAAAAAAAACCTTAAAATGGCAAAACAATACTAAAGTTCTTTTAATTAAATCCATCGAGGAATGAAATGTAAAAATCGAAAATTTCAACTTTCTTCGTCCAGAATAGAATCCGGAACCTTTGGGTTAGGAGAAAAACGCTATACCACTGAACCATCGGATTGATTAATCCGATTTTACCTGACACGGCCCTCTTTTCTGTTCGGGTTGGGTTCAATCTTCATTTTTGCTGCTGGTCGGGTTTGGGCTAACCTGATTTTTTTAAAAGGCTATGATATTGTTTTAGGTGAAAAAAATATGTATTTGAATATGAAAGAGTTTATATATATTATTCGTTTTTCTTGCATAACAGATATAACCGATGTTAGAAATAAAATTGTGGGGCATTTTTCCATAATTACATTCAATTTCAGTTTCGGGTCGACCAAAATTTTGTCTGGTTCTGATCGGATATCGGGTGAACGAAATTCTTTTTGCCAGGTTCGATTCGGGTTTCGGGTTGACTTCAAATAAAATTTTCGGATTACCCAAGCCAGGGTTCTATAGTCCGGAATATTGGAGTTTCACTCATTTCAATTTTATTATTTTCTTGTATAAACGATGTCACACTAAACAGTAGAGTATCGCGATACCTTTATCGCTAATTTTCTGAAAATTGATGATATAAAAAAAAAAACTTAGCACCGCCGCGCCATACCAAAGTTCTGAAGAAGTTCCAACGAGCATGACCAGGATGAGTCCTGTGTGCTCTACGGCCGGTGGCAGCACCGTAACCTGTACATACCTCCCCCCCCCAACTCCCAAGTGCTTGTCGATATGGTCGCTGCGACCGACAACACTTGGGGACGTGCTAGAGTCCCCCAGTAGCTTCAAGAACCAGACACTCCGGAGGGAGCTGGGCATTAGGCCAGCTTTCCCCGGCCCGTACTTTCTGTAACCTAAACTCTTGGAACTTCTAACATTTTGTTTCGATTTTAGAATGTGGCATGAGATGGGAAAAAGAAGTTATTCACCCAATATTCTTTATCTTTGCTGGCATCAAATATGACTTTCTCATCGGTATTTGAAACCACCTGCTTATCAAGAGATATGGATATGCAAATGAGAACAGCGTTACATAAATAAATAAGACAAGGAAAATAAGAAGCTGTTACTTCGAAAATCTTTATCTGGTGACCTATCTTTTGACTCGTTTGACCCTTCATTTTAAATTAAAGTATCTTTAAATTTTATTTTGTTTAGATTTCGTCTTTAGAAGAATGTTCCGAATAGAGCAAGGTTGTAAAACACCCGGGTTAAAAAAAAAAGCCCGCGCGGGTAGCTGGGTGCTTACCCGGGCAGCTACCCACTACAACCATGAGGGTTGTAAAGTTTTTTAAAAAAAAACCCGGGCAGCTACCCAACTCAACCCTGGAAAACATTTCTGCATCGAGTCCTGCATCGGGTAGTGTAACCCGATTTTATCTGAACCTGGCCCAATCCTCGATTCGGGTAAGGTCGATTTATCGCTATTTTTTTCTTTTCGTTGCGCGTTAGAGTCTAAGTTTCGGCTTGTGATTTCACTCTTGCGGGTTTGGTTCGGGTTAACTTGATTTTTCAAAAGAAACTTCAGAATATTGTTTTAAGACTTAAAAAAAAAAAAAAAACCCATACATTTCAACATAAATATGTACACATATATACGTATATATACTTTTTTCAATATAAAAGCTAAAATTGATTCGGGTCGGGCTAGTTCGGACCGTGTTCGGTTTTGGTTTTTGCGTTCGGCTATTACTCGAACCCGACACGTGTTCGAGCACATTCGATTTTTCCAAAGAAAGGCCTGAAAATGTTCGTTCGTGTGAAACTATTTATGTTTTAATGCGATGGAATATCTCTATTAATTTCTCTTTCTGAAAAATACACTCATGTCCAAAATTAAGGTCACAAACATAAAATCTGTGAAAACTGATGGACTATTCGCTGTGTTGCCACGAAATTTGGCACAGAGGTATATTAGAATGGGAGAAAGAATATAGCAACATAACAATATGGAAAAGATTTTAATTGTGAATTAAAATACAGGGTATATTAAAAAGTGTTAAATCATGAATCAGAGATAAAGCATTTATCTCAGGAAAAGTATGTCTGATATGGAGTGTGACCACTGTGCACTGCTATACAAGCCTCACAACGAGCTCTCACACTGTCCATGAGGGTGTCAATAAATGTTTGTGGCAACAAAGCCATTTCTTCCAAAAGCGCGGCTTTTAACTCCTGGCGGGTCATGGCAGGGGGGTTACGCTGTGTAATGATTCTTCCTACACCATCCCAATGTCACCAGGAAGGCCAGCCAAGATCGCCACAGAGCAACGACGCCTGCACAGAATAGCTATTTGGCGTTAAGCGCACGACGACATAGGCTGTCAACGACTCTTCAGCTTGCTGATGACCTTACTGTTGCGTCTGGAATAAGAATTTCTAGGCAAACAGTATATAGACGACTAGCAGAGAGGGCATTTTACGTCCGGCATCCATTCGTGTGTGTTTCCTTTCACTTCATCGAACAGGAGAGCCCAGTTGTTGTGGAGCCGAAGACATCAGTCTTGGACACAACAAGAGTTACAGCGTGTTCTTTTCAGTGATGAGTCCGGATTCACCACGGAAAGTGATTCTAGTCGAATCTTCGTCTGGTGAGAACGTGGAGCTCACTATCATCCCTCCTACGTAAAATGAATCGACAGATTTGGTGGCAAAGGAATCTTTGTCTGAGACGTCTTAATGTTGGGCTGCCGTACCCCACTGCATGTCTTCGATGCGGGTACTGTCAATGCACATCGCTATAGGGATGAGGTCCTTGGAGCCTATGTGAGGCTGTTCCGGGGTGCTGTAGGCGCAGACTTCATTTTTATGGATGATAATGCGAGGTCACACAGTGCTCACATTGTTGATGATTTTCCTGAAGAGCAGGGTATTCGCCGTATGAATTGGCCCTCAAGATCTCTGGACTTCAATCCTATTGAACATGTTTGGGATGATCTAGGAAGAACCATTGCACAGCGTAACCCCACTCCTAGGACCCTCCAGGAGTTAAAAGCCGCGCTTTTGGAGGAATGGGTTTTGTTGCCACAAACATTTATTGACACCCTCATAAACAGCATGAGAGCTCGTCGTGAGGCTTGTATAGCAGTGCATAGTGGTCACACTTCATATCAGACTTACTTTTCCCGAGATAAATGCTTTATCTCCGATTCATGATTTAACACTTTTTAATATACCCTGTATCTTAATTCACAATTAAAATCCTTTCCAGATTGTTATGTTGCTATATTCTTTCTCCCATTGTAATACACCTCTGTGCCAAATTTCGTGGAAACACAATGAATAGTTCATCAGTTTTCACAGATTTTATGTTTGTGACCTTAATTTTGGACATGAGTGTAAAATTGATATTAGAGACATGATTGTAGTCTATTTTTTCATAATTGCATTAAAGAGCGATGTAACGGTCGTCAAGATAATTTTTGTAGGTTTTGTGTAATAAAATTGACAATTTATTTTCACACATAAATTTTCATTAATTTAATCAAATTAGTAACAACAAATTCCATAAAATTAAAATTAATCTGAATGTCAGGTAGCTCGGAACAAGAAAATGATTCATTGTTTCTCCCTTATGAAGGGTGAGGCAATGCTGCTTGGTAAAGGTGGTTCTGAAACAAATAAAAAAGGGTTTAAAATTTTTAGTTTGTAAGAAATATGGTGACATCGACCTCAGATATTCTATCCCTCAAAAAAGAAATATTAAAATTATTAAAATGCAAACGAGAAATTTGAAAATAACGGTGCCATTTGGTTTAACATTAGCATGCGAGCGTCTTCAGGTTCTGAATTGCTAAATTTTCTACGATGCTCCCCAGTTCAAAAACACCACTTTAAGAAAAACTCGTTAAAAATTTTTAGGAGAGATATTTGTTAGAACAATAGCTCTGTTTTATTTAAATAAACGCTAGGCAAGACTGCGCACAGTGAAGTATTTGACCCGAAATCCTGGACAAAAATATTTTTCTATGTAAATATAGTCCGATCGCCTTGAAATTGTTAGATGTTATTGGGTATCAATATGGCATGCATGTTTGGTACTGTAAATGAAGTCTATAGCATTTACTGTTCATTTACAGAGACACCCGAAAGAATTCCCTTACATTATGTCTATGGGAAAAAATCGTTTGCTCTGTATTTTAATGATATCACACTATTTTAAACGTACTGAAATTTATATACATCACTGAGGTGTATTAAGGGACTTATTGTAGAATATGGTGTGCATAGAATATATCGTTCATTTACAGGGACACATAAAAGAATTTGGCTGAAGAATAAATTTAACTATTGAAGTCTATGACCAATAATAGCTGGAAGTGCGCTTGTAGTTGTGATATGCATTTCTAAATTGAATTTTTTTTAAAAATATTACTTGGTGTGGATACATTCTATAGATCCTATACAGGGTTGCACAAAAGTTCTCTAGCACATTTCAGTTTATTCCCTGAAATGGCTGAATGGAAATGTTGAACTTTGTTATGCGTTTCACTGAACTAACTTTTAGCATACTATATACATACAAATCCATAGCTTAGTTTAATATTTTATATCTTAAAAGCTGACGAAGTGTAAGTAAAATTTTAACACTTCACATAATAATAAGTATACATTTTATAAATATTTTGACAACTAAGAAAAAAAAGAGACATCATTTAAGAAGAGCACAAAGAAAAAAGAAGTTAAAACATTAATTTACTAAGTAGATATTTTAAAAATAAGAATACATCACATGCCCATAGATTTAACATTACCGAAGGGAGTTTGGAAGTCGAGTGACTAGCAGCCTTAAATCTTTACTGTTTATAAGAGAAAAGTAATTGTTGATAGATTTTTTTACTTACTAGTAATGTTTAATTAAATGTATTTAATTGTACTATCTATAAAATTTATTATTTAAATTTAATTTAATTTAATAATAATTACTACATTTAATTTACATTTAATAAAGATTATTTACATTTGATAATACATTTAAATACAGCAGTGTATTTAATAGATTACCAGTTTCAATCTGATTCTTCAGAACTCTGTTTTTCATCTTCTTCATCACACTCTTTTTGGATTTTATCAGGACTACCATCAGACCTAGCTGGAAGAAGAAGTTGTAGGGTCTCGCTACTGTATGGTTTGCTCTTTTCCTTTGATCTTTGTCTAGAGCAGTTTATAAAAGGATCACTGCTTAAAAGAAGCCAATTTGGAACATCTCTATACCAAACTTCTCTATTGCGAACTTTTCTATTGCACTTTCTTGAGTATTTTGTACGGTACTGTCTAAAGTGTTTGTTTCTGGACTCGGCAGCTTCTTCTGACCGTTGGCCAATGGGTCCGACTGATTTCTTAATTACAGTGCCACCATGAATCAAAATCTTGTACATTGTTCGTTGGAATCATGGGGTAACAATTGTAAAGGTTCACATACAGTCTTGCTGTTTCATCAGCAGATATTTGGAACTTTTTTTCGTCAATGCGATGCCCACTTTTTATGACTTCCAATGTTACTTACAACCTTTTAATCATTTCTGCGTCTTCTCCAGACTTCTTTAATTCCCTCCTTTCTCCCCTTATTTTCTACCTATGAGCCTCCGAAACTAATTGGATACACTTTTTTCAGTGAATAAGTATTTACAATTTGAAGCCGATCTGATATTTTTATCAAGAGGTATCGAGTTGCGTAGGTATGTATGTACTTACATAGGTACGTACATGAATAGACACAGGATATGTAGGGGCAAAAGCTCTCAGGCAATATCCTGTAAGCTAAAAACCTGCAATACTAGAGTAAAAATAAAGTTTTTATCTTTTCAATTCGGTTGCCGCAAAAAATGGGATTTAAGTAGTCCACCCGAAAAAAAATTATATAAAAAAATGGCAACAGTACGCGGAAGATTTTTTTGCAGAAATTGGCACTCAAGACTATAACTAATACAATTATAATTCAAACATGGTCCGGCAAAGCCCGGCACATATTTTAAAAGCTTTCGACATGTTTAAATTAGAGCGAAAAACGCTTTAAAAATGACCCTTTTACACATTTAATATTTTTTTATTACATTAAAAACTAAACTATTTAAATTTACACATAGTTTAACACTAAGCTCTGACCTTTGTTAAACACACAAGCCCTGTTTAGTTTCAATTCAACAATTCATTGAGACACAAAAAAATTATATTTAAACATAACAACAATGCCTAAAATCAACAAAAAACACGTCTTCTCACAAAAAAACTTCCTCTTCAACTGAAGCCAGGAGCCACTAGATAAAACTCATGTTCCAAAAAATAGACATAGATCGACGTATCAATTTGTTAGCTATTAAGAAATATGATTTTTACAATTGTTGACGAAATTTTAATTTTTGCATTTTTGGCGAGGTTTTTGGGTCAAATACTCCACTGTGCGGCGTTGAAAACTGAAAGAAATGTATAATTTCTTAGACTTTTTTTTTTCTTTTTAAGATTCTACACCGGTATCATCGTTTCCCGTAAAATACATAGCATTAAATTTTCCTCCTTCGAATTGGGGGTCGGATTTCGATCTGATCTTTTTTGCAATTTTCGGGTCTCGGTCAGATATAACTGATCTCCTTCAGAGCTGTACTGCTTATCACATCACAATTCCTTGATCTTCTTGATCGTGTATTCACTTACAAATTCTGATAAATCTTACTTCTTTTTTTTTTCAATTTAGAATGTGACATGGGAAATTAAAATCTTTTTCAACCGATATTGTGGAAACCACCTGCTTATCAAGAGTTATGCTGCATACGCAAATGAGAACAGCGTTACATAAATAAATAAGACACAGAAAATAAGAAACTGTTACTTCGAAAGTGTTTATCTTGTGACATGTCTTATTTAGATCGTCATTTTAAATTCAAGTGTATTCATTACGATTTTATTTAGTTTAGATTTCGTCTTCAAAAGAAAGTTAGGGATTCCAAGAGTTCCTTGCCCTGCATTGCGGTTAGGGAAGAATAGAGAGCAGCGCGTTAGTGAGGTAATGTGATAGCGTCATTTTAATTTAAGGATTGAAATAACTTTGAGACTCTACAGAAGAGCTGTTTTTTAATTCGTGTATTTTAAATGGAATCTTTCGTTTGTTCAAGTAATTTCTTCCATGTTGAATGTTAGATTTACATTAGGTCATTCAAGAAACTTTACTCAACTCGGATCGATCGATAAAGCTCAAGTTTTGTTTCGATTTTAAAATGTGGTGTGAGATGATGCGATAGTGTTCTTTTTAATTTAGGAATTAAAAAAACTTTTAGAATATAGAAAAACAGTTTTTGATTCACGTATTTTAATACTATTTTTTCGTAATCGTATAATAAGATCACTAATAATAATTAAAATGCGTAAGTGATACAAACAGAATACAACGAAATAAATAAAATACATGAAATAGCAAGAGACAACGGATAAAAAGAAAGCACTATTAATAAAGTAATTACGAGCATGGAGAAGAAGGAGAAAGAAAACTTCAATAAACAAAATTCAAAGTTATCTACTTTACAATATTTCCCTGGGTTCTTTGAAAGATTGAAATATAAACTTAGCAAATTCAATACATGCCTTATCGCAAAACCATCCATAAAATTAAAAAGCGTAGTTTGTAAGAAAATAGACCCAATAGAGCCATATCAGCTATCAGATGTTTGTGAAATCCCGTTCAACAAAGCAGATGGAACATTACAATATTATATAAAATGACAACTAGAAAGTTTAAAACAAGTTTAAAAGAGCATATGGCAGATATCAAATATGACAGAAGTACTACAGCATTGGCAAGACTACATAAAACAGAGACTTTAAAAATTGATTTTAAAAATAGTAAAATAATTTATCCATCAAGACTTTATTTCCCATCTATTAACCGTGAATCAATAGAAATCTATATGCGTAACGAGAACATTTGTAATGAATCAGCCTCATTTGAATTACCTAAAATTTGGCACGAAATATTTTCCAGTTTTAAAAAAGCAATAAGGAAATATTAATTTTCACGTTTACAGAGTTGACTATTTTAAGCACCTGCTTTTTTAAATATATTATGTTCTCGTGATTTATGTATTTCAAGTTAATTTTCAAAATTTGAGTTTTTAAGGTTTTTATAAGCTTTTTTGTGTTCTGTTTATATCACTTAAGCATTTTTATCTATATTTTTACTATTTTTTCCATGTTGAATTGAATGTTAGGTCTGCGCTTGGTCATTCAGTGACACTTTACGAAACTTTTATCGATCGATAAATCTGACGTTTTGTTTCGATTTTAGAATGTGGCATGAGGGGGGGGGGGTGGAATCTTATTTTACAGATATTCGCAAAACCACCTTATCTAGAGTTATTCAAATAAGAACAGCTTTACATTAAATAATAAGAGTGAATAAGAAGCTGTTACTTCGAAAGTTTTTATCTGGTGACATGTCTCGTATATTGCGTAATTTTAAATTCAAGTATATTTAAATTTTATTTTGTTTGTTTTCTTTTGAAAGGAATTCCGGATTCGAAGAGTTCCTTGTCCGGCAGTGCCGGTTTGCAAGTTCATTGGATAAAAAAAAGTTCTAAAAGAGAAGAAGGGTGGCAGTGAGGTGATGTGATAGTGTCCTTTTAAATTAGGAGTTAAAAAAACTTTTAGAATATAGAAAAACCGTTTTTGATTCGCGTACTATTTTTTCGTTTAAGTAATTTTTTCCATGTTGAATGTTAGATCCACGCTTGGTCAATCAACGAAACTTTACAAAACTCTGATCGATCGATAAGTCTCACGTTTTGATTCGATTTTAGAATGTGGCATGAAGGGGACGGGGGGGGGGGGGGATCTTATTTTACGGATATTCGCAAAATCCCCTTATCTAGAGTTATTCAAGTAAGAACAGCGTTACATTAAAAAATAAGAGTGAATAAGAAGCTGTTACTTCGAAAGTTTTTACTTTACAAAACTCTGATCGATCGATAAGTCTCACGTTTTGATTCGATTTTAGAATGTGGCATGAGGGGGAGGGGGGGGGATCTTATTTTATGGATATTAGCAAAATCACCTTATCTAGAGTTATTCAAGTAAGAACAGCGTTACATTAAAAAATAAGAGTGAATAAGAAGCTGTTACTTGGAAAGTTTTTACTTTACAAAACTCTGATCGATCGATAAGTCTCACGTTTTGATTCGATTTTAGAATGTGGGGTCTGGCGTGAGAAAAGAAAAATCTTATTTAACCGATATTCTCGAAACTCTTCCTTATCTACTATATAGTTATGCATGCATGCCATCGAGAACAGCGTTACATAAATAAGACAGATAATTTAAAAAGGTGTTACTTGGAAAGTGTTTATCTGGTGACATATCTCGTGTCTCATTTAACTCTTCGTTTTAAATTCAAGTATATTTAGATTTTATTTTGTTTGTTTCTATTCTCAAAAAAAGTTCTGGATTCGAAGAGTTCCTTGCCCGGCAATGTGTTCATTGGATAGAAAAAGTTCTAAAAGAGAATAGGAAGAACTGGTAATGAGATGATGTGATACTGTCGTTTTAATTTAAGGATTAAAATAACTTTAAGACTCTATAGAAGAGCTGTTTTTAATTCGTGTATTTTAATAGTAATCTTTCGTTTTTTCAAATAATTTATTCCACATTGAATGTTAGATCCGTACTAGGTCATTCAACGAAACTTTACAAAACTCAGATCAGTCGATAAATCTCACGTTTTGTTTCGATTTTAGAATGCGGCGTAAGGTGAAAAAAAAAAAAAATCTTATTTAACCGATATTCTCGAAACCACCTTCTTATCTAGAGTTATTCAAATGAGAACAGCATTACATAAAAAAATAAGACAGAGAAAATAAGAAGCTGTTACTTCTAAAGTGTTTATCTGGTGACATATCTCGTGTCTCATTTAACCCTTTCATTTTAAATTCAAGTATATTTAGATTTTATTTTGTTTGTTTCTCTTCAGAAGAAAGTTCCGGATTCGAAAAGTTCCTTGCCCAGCATTGCGAGTTCATTGGATAGGAAAAGCTGCAAAAGAAAAGAGGAAGGGTGGTAGTGAGATTATGTGATAGTGTCATTTTAATTTAGGGATTAAAAAAGCTTTCGGGATATAAAACAACTGTTTCTGATTCGCATAGTTTAATACTATTTTTTCGTTTAAGTAATTTTTTTCCATGTCGACTGTTAGTTCTGCGCTGGATCATTCAACCAAATTTTGCACAACTGAGGTCAGATCGAGTACGAGTAAAACTACACCCCCACCTAGGTCCACACAAAGGGTGGTGCGGGGGCTGTTAGAATAGGCGTTGACAAGCTTAATCGACACCAACACTAATCCCTACTCATATATCTACCATCTGTAGAAAAAATAACAAAGGGTTTCGCACCAAGCGCCAAATAGAGTTACTGCGGTGCTGCCCCCACCTCCTAAATTTATGGGTGATTTATAACTTTCACAGTTTTGACTTGATGGTTCAATCTAGAGATATATGAAATACCTTCGGTTTCGGCAGTGTTGTAGTGGAGGGTATATGGTGGTATACCTTAAGGGGATTTTTTTAAGAAGCTCCGTTTACACCCCCCTCTTTTTTTTTAAGTAAAGCTATAGCGTATACTTTCTAGCGTATACCCTTGGACTTTGTTTTACGACTAAATCACTGGTTTCGGGAACATCTGATTTTTTAAAGGAAATTTCCAGAATATTGTTTCAGAAGGGAAAAATACACATATTTGATTATGACTGAATCTATATAATCAGTTTAAATCAAAACAGATAAAATTTCCTGTTAGACATATGTTTGTAGACTGTTTTTCCATAGTTGTATTTAAATTTAGTATTAATTTCCTTTCATTTTGGGCTCTTATTTATTTCGGGTTGACTTCAAGTGAAATTATGGGGCATTGCTTGAATAATAGCATAGAACTTTTAGAATAAGAACGAGTATGCAATACTTTTGCCTATATCAGCTTTAGTCAAATATTAGTCGTGTTTTCCAACTACACATGATTTTATTAGACCATAAACGTTCTAATTGGCATAATTGACAAGATATTCTCGATCAATCAAACATCTACAATACAATTAGCTGTGGTTGGGAAGCACGTTCATGTTGAGAATAAGAACCATTCCCACAGGCAATGTTTAAATCTGAAAGGTTTGTGGATGACACCCGACTCGTGTGCGATTCCAAACAATACTGTCAAGAAGTTGGAAAACATTCATCACCGCTTCGAAAATTATTATTTTTACTTTTTTCTATCTATACAAAAAAATTGGATTCGTGAAAAATCGTGACTTCCGGTTTTCCATGGATTTATACGATTTAGGATGCCTTTAAACACGATTTGACTGGTTTTGAAAAATGTCCGTCCGTAAGTCTGTGTCTGTCTGTATGTGACAAATAAAAAATTGTGGGAATAAAATTGCGTTGAATAGAATGAAATTTCATATTAAGTTGTATCATTATATGAACTGGTGCTGATTAGCTTTTAGGCAAAATCCCCCAAGAGAGGTAGGTGTTCCGAAAATCGGTGATTTGTTAGATTTATGTGACACTTATATCTACTACAGTTTATGTGCGCAGAATTCAACGAAGCATTAAATTTAGAATTCTCGTGATAGGAATAGATTGTTATTCAATTTTGGTTGCGGTCATCTGAGAGAGTGGGAAGGGGGGGGGCCCGAAATTCGACGATTTGTTCAAAATAATGAGATTCTTATATCACCAGTTTAACCCCTTGAGGGGCACCGGTATATAATATATACCACTTTTTAATATATAACTTTGCCACCAGTATCATTAAATAAAAATATTTATTATTGTTGTTTGCAGATTGAGAAGGTAAAAATTCATTATTTAAATTTACTGGTGTCAAAACATCGCAAAATGTAGCATTTTTAGACCACGTATTTGCCCTCCAAGGGGTTAAGTGCACGGAATTCAACGAAACTTCTCGCTTAACATCCTGAATATGGGAACACATTGTGTAAAAAAACCTATTTGCTAAATCGATGTAATAATTTCTTGTACTATTTAAATCCTCTAATTCAGCCGTACTCAACCTTTATTTCTCGTGGGCCGCAAACATATGTTTGGAACGTTGGCGGTCCGCAACAGACTTATATATGTATATGACTTATATATAATGTATGACTTATAGTGTATGACTTATATATAATGTAAAAAGGGGTAATTAAAATATAAGATAACAAAACTACTATAACAAAGCTATATTGTAAAGTTAATATAATTAAGAGCATTAAATGTTTGTCGCGGAAGAAATGTTACCAAAATAATGTAACTCTACTATTTCTAAATAATATTGCAAATGATGTAGAAATATGCCGCGAAGATTGTTGTTTGGAAATAGTGATATAAAGCTTTTTGCTGCCAATTTTTTCGGAGGCAAATGTTTAACCCTAATAAGCATTATTAGCTATACGATAAGTATAAAACGTAATAATATAACAATGCAGCATTTTCAAGTTCTAAAGAAAAAAGTCAGGAGATTTTCTTTAATGATTTAGTCATTTTCTCAATGCAAAAAACCTTTTTTTTTAATGTAGAAAAATATTGTGCAGATTTAATTAATTTAGAATAACGTTTGTTATTGTTGAAAATTAAGAAATGTATACACTTCTAACACAAATAGAACTACGTGTAAAAATAACTTTTGACTACGGAAACGGCTTTTAAGATGTTATAAGATAATTTTAAATTAGTAATTATAAATAACAGGACAGATTTTGTCTTCACATGAAAATATATAAAAGAGCAGTCAAAGTCTTAGAAACTTTTTATGCACATCTCAATTAATTTTATAAATATTGATTCATGATTATGTGCCTTGGGCCGCACATAAAACGTCGCCGGGCCGCAGGTTGTGAGTATGGCTGATCTAATTAATTTGATTGTATAGAAGAAAGTTTTGTGATGGCCACAACATACTTGTCTTTTGTTATATTTTTCTATACCGAAAAAGAGAGAAGGTATCTATATCGAATATCATTAGTCTAAAATTTATTGTTTCACTTTTCAATAATTACTCTTCGATTGATATTACTTACCATTTTCTTCGATAACATTGAATGGATCTTTCATTTATGTATTACTTTAGACGATTTTTTTAATTTACATTGTCATACTTTTATTTACACGCCTAATCCATTTGCATATGCCTCTTTATCTCTGTATCGTGGAATGAGCGGACTCATGAATCATATTTGGAAATTCAAAACCGGCTAGCGGGTCATCGGGTTCCTTGAGGGTTCGCCTTCCGCATGCGTAGGTGGATAACACTGTTAACAGGATTCGCTTTCAAATAAGTAAAGATATCAATCTTAACCCGTTTTAATGTCGGCCGATCAATAGCTCGGTGGTATAAGAAGTGTGAGGTCTGTAGCTTTTCAGAAACGCCTAAATTTAGATTTTTGATAAATATGAAAGTTATAAATTTTCTTGTAGTATTTTCAGATATTGAATTGTAATTCTTTTATTGTATCATTTTCAAATTTTACATGGCTCTATTGGTATTATTTATTTTATAATGGGGTATGTAATGTGTTTTAAATACGATAGCAAATAATCTGCATTTATGATGTCATTGAATTTAGAAACGGCTTTCTTTTATTTCTACTAACACATTTTGTTTTCATTAACTTGAATATTGCTTGTTATTACTTTTGCAAATATTGTCTGAATGAGTCAAATTACTTTTGGCAATAGGTGTATTGATATTATGCGTATCATATAATGTAATTGTTAAACATTAATATATATTTTGGTATAATAATGAACTAATCTTGTAAACTATATACATAGTGCTCACTTATGTCCTAATCATCTCTTACTTCAGAACAGAAATAGCTCTAGTCATAAATGTGATGTCTAGATTGTAGTATAAGGGTTATGATGAGACGATTTCAACGCTACCTAGACGCAAACTGGGGAATTAGCGTTTCTATGCCGAAAACTGTACAAGATACTGGAAAACAAATCTGTTGCAGAGTGTCCTCGATTTAGTCTAAAATGTTGTCTTACGAAATCCTAGAATGTAAATTTTTTTTATGTCCAATCATTAACTTAAAACGCCGCTAATTGTATACAGGCGAGTGACATTATAAGGTAGTCGCACTTTTACTAATAAAACTAGTAAGCAATATGCAGTTTATTTTAACTCCTTGAAGTCCGGTAGCATGTTATTTACACCAAAATTTGTATCTGAATTTTTGAGCAATGTATCATGCATTCTGCATGTGTTCCGATATTGGACATATTGAGCATACTAAACTCGTTTTTTAAAAAAAATAAAACTTTACCATGCCTACACGTTATTTTTATTAGTAAATGTGTATCTGCCTTATGTCACACTTATGCATGCAAATAGTGACGTATTTTTGCTGGTGACAGGATAATATATATATATATATATTTCAGGACTTATAAAGTTAATTTTACATGTAAGACATTTCTTGCTAAATCGAGGAAGCTGTGAAACTTTGATGTATTTTTTTTCTTTGAATCTCGTCCCGTTTTCGAGGTAAAAGCACTAACTCCAAATTTACCACTAGGTGGCGCTGTAAGCGATCTTATCACGTAGTGGCTATGCTCATGCATAGCCACTTTATTTACCAATACATCATGTGCTCATGACTATAGATGTCACCGTTCTGAAGTTAAAGGGATAAACAGGACATTAGGAAGCATTCTGCATATATGGACATATATACCTGTAATGTAACCCTACGTACAGAGGTATCCTTACCTAGTATTCTACTGTATCCCTATGAAAGATTAACAATTTGTTATTCTGCAAATAATTTCTGTATTATGTTTCAAATAAGCTTAAACATATTATATATCGACAAATTATTAAAAGGCTTTTCAGCACCGCCGTAGGTGGTGAGTTCTCATCGTAAGTCAGCCTGTCGAAATTTCGATGATGAGAGACGGCTGTTTTATTCCATCGCTTCATTAGCTACACTGTTATTGACCTCCATCTTTCAGGATTTTCCCCCTAATGTATCGAAATGTTTCCCGTAATGTATACGAAATAACATTTTGGAATTTGGGGCGTTAACTCTTCAATTCTGTTTAAACGGAGGATCATCAGCCCTTTTACTATATCACATTTGAATTTTTAAGCAACTTTCACGGCTGCATCCTCCTTCCACCATACACATGGCAAAATTCCAATCCACTTATTTTGGATGGAGAAACAGGGCGGCCATAGAACAGGTTTCCCTGTTTGATTTGGAGGCATTTATTTGTAGCTAAATTGAATGAGTTCAAATTTTCTATTTAGTCTCATTGTAATATGCATGAGTTCGGCTATGAATTTGCATGAAACCTAACTTGCATCTCTTTGTTAGTTTAATAAAGACCCCAACTCAAAATTGAAATATAATTTTTTTCCCTTCATTGTTAACAACTAAAATTTACCATCCCCAATGTATTTTTTAATTAATGATTTTGTATTTAAAATTTTAAATTAAAACCTTTGACATGGAGTTACCTATTAAATAAATTGAAATGATCTGCAATTTTTGGTACATTTTTTTATTGCAATTGATCGATAGGGCAGGTATTGTAATATTAAGAGAAATAGGTGATTATTTCCCCCCCCCAAAAAAAATTATATTAAAAAAACTGTGGTGTCATCTATTGGTATAGTAATGCAATTAAACGTTTTTATTTAGGAAAACTAATAAAATTTTAACTTCAGAAATTTATTTGTAATAGTTTTAAGAAAAAAAACCTTGGAGTTTTTTTTTTTCAATCTGAGAATTAGATTCTCTGGCAAATGTTCTGTTGTCTGTGTATCCATGTAAATAGTGTTAACATGCGGCCGGTCGCCAGCCCGGTTATAAAAAATATTCTGACATTTAAATGTTGCTATAAACCTTTTGTTCTGACGAACTTTTAAGTTCTTTACCTTCAAGTTTTGATGGGTACTGTCTAGTTTATAATTATGTGACATTATTTCGACTTAGGCGAAGAGAAAAGAACTCATTCGCGTAGATGTTTTATTAACTCTTCAGCACTTTATATAAATTTTTTCAACTCGCGATGCTTTGTGTCACAGCGATGTTTTTGTTGTGATGTTGTGACGCGATATCTGTTTTGATAATGTTAGTTTTTATTAGCTAACCTAGCTAAGCTTTGGATAATTTTAAATAAGCCATATTTAGATAAGAAATGTTATTACTTTTTTCCGTAAGACTTTTTTGATTATTTATATCTTTTGTACCTTGTATCTCTTGATCTTGATTTAAAAAAAGTATACAGTATGCATAAAACAATGAGGTTTTATTTTTATATATGAAAGCAACGGGAAACCACGAATAAACTAAATAAATAGATAAATAATTGAAGGGAAAATAGAAATGATGGTGGTGATTATAAATAAGTACAAACTATGCTTTTGTAAGTGTATTTTGTGTTATGACTCAATTTTATTCTTTTAGATAGATGAACAGTATATAATATTCTTATTTAGGAGTCGTAAAAGCTCATTAATTTGTATATCAAGCCGAATAATCTTTAAAATAATTATTACAGTACGGAAAAGGTGGCCTAACATGATCCCCTTAAGGGGAAAACTTGTCTAAAATAACATAACTGTTTAAATAAAACTTTGGCCCTTTGCTAGTATGTTTTACACTATATTTTGCATTATAAGCATATTTTAATATTTTAAACCAAAATTGAGTAATAATAATAAAAAAAGACTTTTTAAAAAGTGTCCAAAGAATCATTTTACCCTCACCAAAGGGCAAAAATGATCCTTCATTTGAAAATAATTGTAAATTGTTTTTTTATCGGCAAAATATAGGATATAAAAGTAATAATGACAAAACATAAGTGTAATTTACATCTAAAAACATACTCCATTAAGTAAAACCAAGTCATATTTCTGTATATGAAAGACTGTACCCGATAAAACAGCGCGACCTGCCTGGAAGAAAACATATGTGGATAGTTTTGTCCGCTAGTATCATTTTAGGCCACCTTCCCCTATTTGATTTTTTGAAGTATTTTGTATAAAGATAAAATATTGCTGTATTAATATTCTACATTTCTTTTTCCCCAGGTAAAATTTCTTGCCTCTTTATTGTAATAAAGCATCTTTAACGGAGTATTTCGAATTTATGGCAGGTAACTGAAAATTATTCATGACTCTATATCTAACAGTTGTATTTAGACGCTTTATATTCTTGTTTTATTTCATTTTAAAACATGTGTGAATATTTATTTTCAACATTTATCTGTATTGTAATACTTACAAGATTTCATAGTCAATATCCAGATTAAATGTTTGATGTTCAAAAATTTTTAATGTTACATATTGCGATTGTTCAGAAATACTTCTCAATATTACTTTTTTATTTAACTCAACTTGGATTTTGTAATACATTTTTTTCACTTTCATAAGAACCTGTGAGATTTCGAAAGCTCTGGAATCATCTCTTCAAACAATTTCTTCCATTTTATTAACACTTTCCAAAATAGTTGAAAAGTGTTTATGAATTCGGTTTGTCTATCTGCCCGTGCTCTAACTCGCGTAAATATATTCAGATTGTCGTGCAATTGATATATGGTATTGAGGTTTAGGATGGCATGTTCGGTATTGAAAATGAAGTATGTAGCACTTATAGTTTTTTTATAGGGACACTCAAAAGAATTCCGTTACATTACGCTCTATGGGGAAATATCATTTGAGGTTTATTTTAATGATGTTATAGAATTTTTCAAATTTATTGAAATTGATATATATCACTGAGGTGCACTACAAGAGGCTAACTATAGAATAAATGTGTGCATAGCACTTATAGTTTACAGGGACACTCAAAATAAGTCTGTTATTTTACAGTCTATGGAGAAAAATCGTTAGCATTTTATTTGAATAATATTTCACTATTTCAAACATATTGAAATTGATATATATCACTAAGATGCATTACAACAGACTTACTATAGAATATTGTGCGTTCATTCGATAGAATATTGTGCATTCATCCTTCATTTACAGGGGTACACAAAATAATTCGGTACTGTATGTTAACAATAATTGCTGGGAGTGCTTTTTCAGTTGCTGAACACGTTTTTAAATTTAACTCATTTTTTGATCTATTACTTGGTGTTCTGTAAATCATATACAGGTCAGCACAAAAGTTCTCGAATACATTTCCTTTATTGACGGAAATTCCGGAAGGGGGATTTTACAATTTTCAATGCGTTTCCTAACTAAACTAAAATTTTGCTTTCTATGTGGTATACATACAAATCTATAGATCACATACAGGGCTGGCCAAGAGAGTTCGGATATTTTTCCGAATAGTCTTGGAAATTCCTAAAATTAGGATTTGAAATATGTTATGCATTTTCGAAATTGTTGACTTAGATATCATTTTTTTATCTATTACTTGGTGTGTATAAATTCTGTAAATCATAGTACAAAAGTTCTCGAGTACATTTCCTTTATTGACGGAAATTCCGGAAGGGGAATTTTAAACTTTGCAATGCGTTTCTTAACTAAACGAAAATTTTGCTTTCTATGTGGTATGCATACAAATCTATAGATCATATACAGGGCTGCACAAGATAGTTCGGATATTTTTCCTAATAGTCTTGGAAATTCCTGAAATTAGGATTTGAAATATGTTATGCGTTTTCGAAATTGTTGACTTAGATATCATCTTTCACCTTATTAAACGGTAAATATTTGTAAAATTATTGTGGAAGTGTTGGAAAGTGTTACATAATCTATGCTTGAAGCATGATTTTTCGTTCTTGTTGAATATACAATTATCAGTTATTCAATATCATAAAACATGAATCTTTTCATTCAAATTTCTTAACTTTGCGAAGTAATGGCGTATATTTTAGTACAGATTCAACCAAAATTATCGTAAAAGATTTTTAAATTAAAATTTTTATATTTGTAAATATCATAAAAATAACTCTAATCATTACTATCCAGTAAGTTATATGTAAAGAATTTACACGGACTATAGAGAGAGTAAAAGTAACGGCAAAAATTGATAATCATAAAACCTCTATTTCTAATATGAATCTCACGTTCTACTGATGTTTATCAAAATCACGATATACCTATATTGAGAGAATTAACCGCTGTGCTTCACCTTTTATCAGCATAAGCAATTGAATTTACAGATTAACAAAGATAAGAAT
Organism: Maratus michaelseni; assembly: GCA_963931845.1. Taxonomy (NCBI): domain Eukaryota; kingdom Metazoa; phylum Arthropoda; class Arachnida; order Araneae; family Salticidae; genus Maratus; species Maratus michaelseni. The sequence continues at coordinate 167,142,971 of OZ007593.1, read as the reverse complement.
TGTAAAATAGTATGGGAAATTACTTGTTACATATGTTTCAAGGTCTGCATAATGATTAGCATCCTTCCTATGCCAATCTACGAACAACTATTATAATCTTACAAATATTTTATTAATCGGTGGGCGTAGCTAAAACGTCGATCGCGGAATTTCAATTGACAAGAACTGCGAGTTATCGCGATTTAAATTTAAGGAGAATTTTCTCGGATTTCCTGATGGAATTCCGGTTTAAGGTAATCAAGATTTTTATTTATTTTTAACACTTTCCAAAATAGTTGAAAAGTGTTTATGAATTCATTTTTTCTGTCCGTCTGTCTGCATGCGGTCTAACTCGCGTAAACATACTCGTATTAACATGTAATTCATGTTATTCAGGTTTACCATGGCATGTTCGGTATTCCAAATGAAGTGTGTACCGTTTATGGTTAGTTTACAAGGGCACACAAAAGAATGCCATTGTATTATGGTGTATGGGGTAAAATCGTTTGCAGTGTGTTTTAATGATGTTACACTATTTCAAACATATTGAAATTGATATTCATCACTGATATGCACTACAAAATGCTTACTATAGAATAGGATAGGGTGTACATAACATTTACAGGGACACACAAAATAATTCGGGTACAGTACGGGCTATGAATGATAATTGCTGGAAATGCGTTTTCAACTGTGGTATGCGTATTTAACTAGTTTTTTGCATATTACTTGTTGTGTATAAATTCTACAGATCATATACAGGGCTGCACAAAATAATTAGAGTTCATTTCCTCTTATTCCGCTTGCTGAAGAGGAATTTTCAATTATATTATACGTTTCCTTACTGAACTAAAATTTTGTATACTATGTTGTATAGATGCAAATCTGTGGACCATATACATGGCTGCATAAAAGAATTCAAATATTTTTCCGCCAATAGAGGGTAATTGCTGAAATTGGTTTTTCAAATGTGTTATGCGTTTTCTAAGTTGTTCCCTCTGACTCCCCAGCAAAAGGACAAAATTGTAATGTTTTCTCTGTATTTTATTTTAAATGCTAAAAAAAAAGATGATTCTTCCAACATTATATAGAAAACTTAATTGCGCATATGAATGTTCCTTGAGAGTATTGATCATAACTCGATGTATTAAAATTGCATTATATCAGTAGAATTATATTAATTTAAATAATGCTTGTATTGCAGTGAAAACCCCTGTAGCTTAGTGAATGTATTAACGTTCGCGTGTCAGTGAGAGGGTGAAACATAATCTTTCACCTTATTAAACGGTGAAATTTTATTACTATATTCTGAGTGTATTGGAAAGGGTTTCATGATTTTTTTTTTTTTTTGAATAAATATAATTTATGCCCGCAAAACTAACGACAATTTAAAGAGAACGACCACCATGCATGTCAATGAATATTTAAAGGGAAGCCATCTTTCAAACGAATAGTTTTCCATATGTTCACAGTTTAAATTTGGGAAGCAGAAGACGGCAGTACTATATTTTGAACGATGGTCTCCGAGATCAAGAACGGCGAACATTTTCACATCCGCGTGAGATATTTGTTCAAAAATCATTTTACGTCACCATGACATTCCAACAACCAAACTAATTTCGTGAATAAAAATTAACGAATCAAAAGTACTTGAACTTTTCTTTATGATAATTAAACAATATGGGTATTGTAAATGTAGGTAATAATAATAGTAAAAATTATATTTTAGAAAGTAATATAAAATTAAATGCAATATCTTTTGCTGCATCTTGGATGGTAATATTTTTCATACCCAGTTCCTTTTAACGGAATGCAAGCTGAACGGAGCCATTTGACAAGTGGTTTCTGTTTGAGATTTTCATATAATTCATTTCCTAAAATAAGGACTAGCAGACAGAGAGGGGAAAATTGTGAAATCCGCAAATTTGATACCAAGTCGTCATAATTTAATCATTAGCATTTCTTGCTTTGTAATGCTTAATAATCCTTCTTTTCGATATTCTCCCATTATCTTAATTTGATTAATTATTAGCCCATACTGAAATAGGCTGAATTCATTAAGTTGCATTTCAATTTTTTCATGTTCAGAAAAAACAAACAACAACAACAACAAAAAGACTAGTTCTTCTTGTGCAAATGAATGTGTTTTGTGTTATTCATCCTATTTTGATTTAGAACCCCGATCAACGCCGTTCCGAAAATATATACTGTTGTGCGCAATTGGTTCGCCATCCCTATCCTAGACATTTCAGAGATTCTTAATTGTTTTAGATCACTGCCATATAAAGGTTTTGAGCTGCTTTAAACGGGAACAAATTGTGTTCAGTAATAGTGTTCTTCTTCTAAGCAGGAAGACAATCTTTCCAATTTAATTTGTTTCTAATATAATATTTTATATTCTTTAAAAATGAATTTCTAGTAATGATACAAGTTGAAAATTAATTACGCAATGATTTGCTGATCAGATCATATGTATGTTAATGAGGATTCCATTTTAAGCTTTAAATATTTAATGAATAGATTACATAAAACACTAAACAATATTTTAATGAGGATCTTTGCTAAATAATTAAGTATTTACGTAAAAATATTTAGAACATTTAAGATAGGAAAAGCATATCAACGGCTCGTAACTGATTCGCGACGAGCGTCTTTTACAGAATTTTTAATCTTTTATCACCGGTTTTTAAAAACAGAAATGTTTGCTTAATTGAATCGCAGAAATGATGTGATTAAATAAGGTCAATTTTTTTATTAAAATTACTGGTAGGAATTATCGAGCATTCTGAGCACTTTGTGTGTCACGTATACGTGACGCTCGTCGCGAAAGGGTTAAAAACACTTTCTAAAATTACATCTTACAAAAGTGTCCGAAGAGAATTAGGTGCCTGTTCACTCTCCTGGACTCGTCAAAACTGCTTAGCAACGACCGCTGTCGTTTTTATCTCAGCATTTTAATTAGGCAAACAATGATCTCTTTTAAAGAAAATTCCAAAATTTTTTTAAATTTTTAAATTTAAACTTTCAAAATTTTAATATATCTTTATAAGAATATCATTACGTCACTGGTTACAGATTCTTTCTCCATAGGAGAGAGCTAAAAATAAATTACAGTGTAGTACAGTAGTACAGTGTAATAAAGTAATCTTATCAACAAGCTGCAGATGTTTGAGAATAGGGGACAGAGAAAAGAGTATACCCATATCCGGGCATTCTGACTGCGGCATTATATCACGGTGTACGGCGTACCTGAAAAAAGAATTATGCTGAAATAATTCTTTCTCTTTGCGAGATGATCACTACGTCATTGGCTGCAGACTCCTTTCTCTGTAGAAGAGTGTTGAAATCTTATTTGCAAGTGGATTTAGTTTGGGAATATAAGAATAGGTTGGGTTGGGTTGATTATTGACGGCCAATTATCTACACTAGGGATATAGGCCCGGGGGGAGTGCCCTTCGTGGGGGTCTTTCTAAGGGAACCTAACCCGTATTTACGCATGGATAAATCCACGGCTCGAAGAAAACCACGAAAACTCCGAACGATTAGGCCGACGGGCGCGATTGGGATCGAACCCAGCACCTCCCGTCTACCAGCTTCGAGAGCACAACCTCTCAGCCACTGGTGGGATGGAATATAAGAATAGAGGAAAGAGGAAACCCATATCTAAATCATTAGTTCGTTAAAAATTAATTTGGTCATATGTTGTAAGTAATAATACTTTTATGAAAGACACTGAATCTATATTTGTTTTGTGGCCGAAACGTAGTTTAATCTAAGTAAACAATCGCTTTCCGGTTTCTGTACTGTAAATTTTCTTTAGTCGGCCAGTACGAAGTTCTATTTACTGTGCTCACTATACATTTTGTATCTTTTACTATTTCCCATTGAGGACAGATAACATTAAAAAGCATGCCAAACTTAGGGTATTTCGACTACTTACTTGGAAAGAGCCTGGTAATAATCTACCCTAATAGACAGTGATAGCACGTGGGAAGATTTTAAACAATTGTGTAGTATGAAAAATCTAGGATTTTTCATGCTCAGCCAAATAGTTCCGCGGGGCGGTTCTTGGAAGTAGAGTTCTGCGTCGTGTCGGATAACCGGATTTTATCCGAACCGACCCGCGGTTCCGATTGACGCTGTTTTTTTTTTTTTTTTCTTTTCTTTGTGGCTAAAGTTTACTTTGTTTCGGGTTGGGGTTCTATTTTTGCGGATTGGATACAGGTTGACTCGATGTTTCTAAAGTCTAGAATATTTTTTCAGATGAGAAAAATTATGTTTGAAGATTAAGGAGTGTATATGTTACCGAGGAAGAACGAAATTGGACAATGTCTACTTTCACCGGTGAATGTCAACAAACACCAAATACGTCGGTGAAAGATCGAATATTTCATTACATTCTTGTACATTCGGACCCTCACCGGTGTATGTCGACAATCACAGATATGCTGTGGTGGAGGTCGAAAAGAGAGGAGCTTGAATCTTACATATGATTTCAACATATGAATTAAACATATGAATCAACATATGAATCATCTATGTGAATCAACATATCAATGAATATATTTCAACATATGAATCAACATATGATTTCAAAAATCTTTTTAATAACATTAACTTATTAAATTTACGTAATATAATAAATGCCTTATTTAAAAAAATTCAAAATCAATTGACTCTTCCTATACATGTGGATGCAGAGTACTTTCATACACTAGATAATTACATTAAATATAATAAATACGTCCTACCAGATAATACTATTTATTTACAGAAATTGGGTATTCCACAAGTTGGATGCACATCAGGTTTACTTACAACTTTTATTTATATCACTAGGATCAAACATATTGTAACAGTAATATTCATTTATATCGTTATATTAATGGCATCATATTAATCAATATCGTCCAATCACATGTTTATCGATTTCCAGTAAATTATTCTACTAATTTAGAATTAACGGAAAACCTATTACCTAATAATGCTATTCACTTTTTAGACCTAAAACTTACACTGCATGATAAAAAACTATTACAGACATATATGGCAAGCGTAAAGAATTTAAATTCAAAGTTAATACATTTACCAATTTTAAGTCATGCCTTCATATTTCTGTTCACCGTAATATGATTCTTAATCATATGTTTCGAATAAAAGGACTATGCTCTTCTCATCTTATAAATAAAAATATGAAACAACTTATTTATGATGCATTACAACATGGTTTTTTAAGTTCTTGGTCATTCCTCTCAGAAAGAGAGGCGAAAAATTTATCGCGACTGAATTACGGAGAAAAAAATATAAATCTCGGACATGTTCAACATTCAACATTAGTGCATGGTGAATGTCAACATTTACCGGTTTAAGTCAGAAATAAGGGTATTTAGTAAATATCTCGGACATACACCAAGCAACTATGTGTTTGTTGACATTCACCGGTGAAAGTCGACATTCTCCAGATTTCGGTGTTTCACCGTAACATATATATATGTTCATTTGCCAATATTAAAGATAAAACTGATAATCAAATTTTTAATTGCTTCATAGGCGTATAGCCAACATAGTGAAAATGTACCCAAGCCGGGACCCGGACCCGGGTCATCAGTATAGCGCACTGAGACTTGGGTACTTGGGTACCCGGCTTGGGTACTTTTTCACTATGTTGGCTATACGCCTATGAAGCGATTAAAAATTTGATTATTATGAATGCAAGGCTGTGAGAAATTTTCTATGGAAAAATTTCCAGTATTAAAGATAAAACTGATATTAGAGGTACAGTTGTAAGCTACTTTTTCCTAATTGTATTAAAATAAGGATTAATTTTTTTTTTTTTTTTTTTTTTTTTTTTTTTTTTTTTTTTTTGTTATCGGGTTCGGATTGAAGTATATCGCGATCGAGTTTCGGGTTGACGTTATGTAGAATTTTCGGGTTCGGGCACGACCCACGCATGACTTTACTTGGTAATCATGTAAATCGGGACACCTGGCAGTACTAGTCATTGTGTAGGTATGTAAAAAAAAAAAAAAAAAACTACGTAAGATGGCAAGATCGGGTACATAACGGAAAAAGAAATTGAAAAGCTGGTGGCCTTTTCTTTTAATATGAATCTCACGTTCTACTGATGTTTATCAAGATCACGAGCATACGTACATCGATGGGAAAATAACTGTTTTGATTCAGCTGTATCTGCATATACAATTGAATTTACAGTTTAACAAAGGCATGGATTATAAAATAGTACGGAAAATTATTCCTAACATATCATTCAAGGCTTGCCCTAATGATTAGAATTCTTCCTGCAGAGTTTCAAGTATCTATTATATTTTCAGAAACACATACTCTTAATTAGTGGGCGTGGCAAAACATCGATCGGGCGATTTTGATCGGAAAGCGTGTGTTTGTTTTACGATTTATGAATCCGCATCGCGATTTTTCGAACTCCCGCTGCTTTGCACGATTTTCTTATCTCAGCGGCTTCTTTTTTACCAGAGAGAATAAAAATAGAACTGAGCCTGCCTAACCGATTATTATTTAAATCCAGCTTATAGAAGACCTTGCTGTATTTTGTTAATTTTAATTTTTATTATTATTTTTTTTTTTTGGCGATGGAATATGCAACTACTCCTACCGCTTACGGCTGAATCTCAGAAATATCGTTATGTTAAATGCTATGTGTGTGGTTTTAAAAGTGATTAATTTTCACCTGAGTACTTCTTTCTTTCATGTATTATTATAAACCTTGTAATTTGTTCTAGATTCTATCTCAATTCAGTTTTTAATTTAGTAAATAACAATTCAAGAGTTTTCGTGTTTGTAAAGGTGAAAAACAATTAACTCGTTGTGTACAACATGACATCAGCATTTTTGATAGTAGGTTCCGTCAAGTACCCTACATTTGATCAGTGGTTCAATAACAGTTATTACGAATAATTTATTATCAGGTGGATACATTATTCATATAAATCAGAAAAGCATTTGTCCTGAAATCATCAGTTGCGTTCTCAAATTACTGATTTGGTAAGCATTTGAAAAGGGATCACTTTCTTTTGAAAATATAGTTACATGATGATGGTTGTTTCTAAGCGTTTTAATCTATTAACTGTAAGTATATTCAGTGACTCGGCCAAAACATTCTCCGAAGAGGTTTTGAAGCATTATTGTTCATAAAGAGTACATTTACGATCACATATATAATATTTGCGTATATGTGTGTATAATATTTTGCGTGTGGCGTGTGTGTGTGTGTGTGTGTGTGTGTGTGTAAGTGTAATACCTTTTGAAATCACAAAATAACTTATTCAAGTTCGTATAACAAAAATGACCGAATATCTTATTTAAAGATGACATGTAATAAAATTTTACATCATTATTGCAGTAAAAAAAATATAAATAACGAAAGCATCTTAACCTACCAGTAAATCTCCATATATTAAGAATCATAAATGTTTTAAAAACAGATGATGCCAAACAAACAATGAAATAAAAATGATCTAATCGAAAAGTGGAACAGAAATGGAATAAAGAAATATGGAAAATGAAAAACAGCGACATGTGAGTGCTTAATCAACAATCGGCAAGAACATCGGTGTGTCGCAAAACATGTATTATTTTTTATAATAGAATAGCGAATAGCCAAGTTATATATATATATATATATATATATTGAATATGGAGCGAAAATCATTTCCAAATTAGAACACAAATTTTCTAATGCATTTTTACGTATTAAGGGGAAAAACTATTGCTATGAAAATTTTCTTAATTCAAAACTTGTGGCTAAAGGAATACTAAAATTTTGATTGTAATTTAATCTTTTGCTAGTTAAAATATTTTGTGTGATATCATTACGCTATTGGCTAAGTCGACACTGTTCTTTTATAAATTTTTAGCAGTATTTCATCTTTAGTTGAATGTACTAGCAAAAAATATTAGTTTATTTTCTTTTCAGGCGAAATACAATCAATTAAAATGTTATCTAAGTTCACATTCTAAGAAAATAGAAAATGATCATTTGCGTAGTTTGTTGAAAATAACAGAAGGGTAGAGAGTATAGGTGCAGATTCATGGTCGCCAGTCGCCATCATGTGGCGACGAAATTTTTTGCTGTGGCCACTAACTTTTGATGTTTAAGTCGCCATGTGATTTAAAAGTAATCAATTCTGGTATTCCCAGTCATTATCGTGAAGTTTTGATTGTTTTTTTAAAGATTAAGACCAAAACACATAACAAACTTTATTATTATATTTTAATAACATTTCAGAATTAACTGTTTAACACAACAAACTATTAAATATATTCGAATAGCTATGTTATTCGTAAAAGTTTGAGTCGGATAATTTTACATAGTCTGTGATTAATATATATATATATATATATATATATATATATATATTTAAATAGAAAAACAAAATGTTGGAAGTGTGTTCCGATTTGGCTTAGATGTACCATTCGCCGTCAGTCCTCCCTGTTGTTGTTTTTTTTTTCCTTAAACTTTCATTATTACATATAAATAAATTAGTCAATTAAATTAAATAACGTGCTTATAATAAGTAAATATGGATGAAAATTATTTTGGAAATAAGAAACAAAACAAATGAGTTTTGATTTAAAAAACAAGATGGCGGACTGAGGGCGAATGGTACATCTGTTAGTAGAGAAGAAACAACGTTCCGACCCCAGGAGGTGGTGTGTGGTGCTGGTGCAAGGTGCAGCACCTCCTCCTCCTCCCAAAGTGTGCACCTCCTCCTCCTCCCAAAGTGCGCACCTCCTCATGAAGTGCCCTCCTCCTCCCAAAGTGCAGCTCAGCTCCTCCCGAAGTGCCCTCCTCCACCACCTAAGATAAGGGGATTAATTAAGGATTAGTGTTAATTAATTTTAATTAGGGAACTTAGAAATTTTTTGAAGCAAATTTTTTTTTTCGCGGAGAATTTTCTACTAGAATACGAGGTGTGTTTCAAGGGATTTATTTTAGCGAATTAGAAATTTAATTAATTTTAATTGGGAAACTTAGAAATTTTTCGAAAACATTTTTTTTTTCAACGAGAGTAGGCCATTCGATATACATGTTACAGGTGAATTTTAAAAGTCAATAATGGTTTAATTAAAAAGGGTCATTCATTAATTTTAATTAGGGAACTTAGAAATTTTTTTGCGATTTTTTTTTTCAACTAGAGTATGCTATTCAATATATATGTTAGAAATAATGATTCATGCATTAAAAAAGGTATTAAGATTTTTTTTCTTTTAAACCAAAAATAGAATTTAGAGTTAAAATAGAATTTTTAGTTTAAAAAATTGCCAAAAGTAGGATTTTCAACTGAAAGTAATCTAAGATATAAACTCTCAACTGAAATGAATTTTGCCTTAAGGTGTGAGCTTTTGGCTAGAAGTGACCTAGAGTCAAAACTTCCTGGTCCCAGGAATCACCACGGGGAGGTAGATCACACAATCGATTCCCAAAAATTTGTTTGGAAGATTTTGATATCTTTTTTTTTTTTTTTTTTTCCTAAAGATTTTAGATTTTTTTTTTTCTAATTATCTTGGAATTTTATAATGTCCGTAAGCTAGGCTACTTACTCCATCTTCTAGCAGGTAACGTTTGTCGTCAAAGGGTGACAAACACTTTTTATTTTGTTTAAGGGTGTAAAGTATGTGTGATTGCTGTCCTATTCTTGACTGTTCTTCAAAGGTTGTAGCTTGTCTTTCCAAACATTTCACATAATCTTCATGTTTCAATTTATTTTTAACTATAGATGTTGAGACCCCCTTGGCTCGCTTTTTTTCTTCTTTGGAGGATTTAATCGAATACATTTTCGACTTTAAACCTACAAACTGATGAATAGGCACGCCATTTATTTCGTCTTTAAATTTCCCCAAGACTTTCTTATTCGTGTTAGAATAAAGGGGGTGTTCTTGGGGGTAATCTGAAAAATCAAATCGCGTCCTATTGAGATACATCTCATTTTGTAGGTTTTCAGTCGTGATGAGATAGGTTAAAGAATCTGTATCCGTGAAAAGCAGAATTGAACGATTTCCAGGATAAATTTGTTTGATAAATTTATAATGGAATTCGTACATGAGCACCTTTGATAGCTCTAGTATCGAAAACCCGACGTAAATAGGCCGGTTCATCAAGATACTGGGCTTCTGCCTTTCAACAGCTACGAGATTCTCATCGAATATCTTGAAATTTTTGAAGTAGGGAGAGGCGACTAGCTTCTCACATCTTCTTTCTTGATTAGATAACTCTATATTTCGCCTCTTCCTAAGATTTTCGATACACTTGCCATAAATGCTGTTATTTAGTAATTTGAAGAAATCCTTCTCAAAGGCACTAGTTGCTTGCTTGCGTTTTTCCGTGTTAAATTCGATATATTGTTTGAGCCAAGGGGACTGTTGGAACTGGAGAACTCTGTGAATTTTCGTTAGCTTTAACCCCAATTCAATGTATAATTTAACGTTTCTATAATGAGAAATATATTTGACTTTTCTCATCAAGTTGGGGATGAGTTTCGGAGTACCTCTGAACCCCTTCTGTAGAAGATTCTTTGCGTAATCAGATAGCATTTCTTCTTGTACGGTGAGTCTTTGCGGAGCAAGAGGATAGTCGTTATGATCATCGTGAAGGGATTCGGGGTACTCAAAGTCCACCTCGAAAATGTAACCTGTACTTGAGTCATCTGGTATCTGTAATATGCTTTCTTCTGTGAAGTTGGTGCCATCACACCACTGGAACCCTCCATGGGGCATGTACTGGGACATCGCCCAACCGTAAAGATTGTTGGCATCCCAGTACATGATATGGGATGTTTCTTTACTAGGGACGTGATTTGGAACATCTTTATTATTGGCGGTCGCAAATCTGTGGGAGATCTGCGACACACCCCCGCGTACGCCTTCTTCAATAAAAAGCAGTATGTCCACATCGGTCAATAATTCCAACTCCACCTCAGTCATTTTCAAACAGGCCTGCCAAGACAAGCCTGGTGAAGTGACGAGGTGGGATGGGTCAATATTATAATATTGACTGCAGAGACGTCTAAAATTTTCGAATACATCGGCTAGTAGAAGCACATCGGTCTTTAAATATAGATCATGATATTCCCCGAGATTGTTTATTCTGAAAGTATTCCACACATTTTTCGCATGTGCATAGTCTGATTCTGTGATATCTTGATTCGATAATGTGTTGTGGAAAGCAGAGGGTGGAGGAAGCTGGGTTTCTTGAAATTTTTTAAACGAATTCATATATTCGTAGGGATAAATACCTTTGCGACATAGTAGTTCAGTTCTTGTATTTTGAGCAAAGTTTTCTCTTAATATATTAAAGTCGCGTGGTTTCAGATTTGATGTTAATTTGTCCAAGGAGGCCGGGAGGAAGAGCAGTGAGTCAATGAATGAGAATTGAATAGAGGAATCATATTCTTGTAATTTAAATGTGATGTAGTCTTCTATATTGGCAGCAATCACACTTATTTTCAGCTGTTTAAAGCAACCTAGCTTACGCATTATATGATGTGCGTCATACTTTTTAAGATTGTGAAACACGACAGGAATCACTTTACTCTGCTTGAAGTTAATATTACAAGAGGGGTGGGCAGCTCCCCTATACTTTGAAGAAATGTGATCGTGATCCCTGACGCGTTCCTTGCCCAATGACTTATGACATATCCAACATTCTGTGGCTTGCTGGAAAGCTTCTTCCTCTTCGTCACTGAGATTCATCGGGGCGATGGTTAATAATTTCGATGTGATTTCCTCTTTGAATTTTAGGATGGCTTTAATAAATTCTTCTGCAGCATTCTCACCACGATACACTTCTATCTTCTTATAGGTGCGTCCGTCAGAGCCCACAATAACGAACGCAAACCCACAAGCCTCGTGATGAGCAGTCTTTACTTGGTAAGATGACTTATTGGAGGGTTCAGTAGTGTGAATGGGTACGAGCAGGGATTCGAAATCTGCATAGATGACGTAGGGCATAGGAGCTTGCAAATGTATTCCTGTAAATGAGAGTATATTTTCACCGGGTTTTGGCATTTTAATTACTTGAGGGGTGTGGTTACTGCAATAGGGCTTGTGATCTTCTAGTAATTCAGGTCTTGTGAATCCATGTAAGCAGGTATAGCAGTAATAGGCACACCCGTCATGTTTGCTTCGATGGGACATGAATCTTGAAAAGTTCCTTATAAGGGTGTAATGAGTATTTTCACCATCACAAAGAAGAAGTAGGTTAATCACATCCTCGTTTGTTTTATTAGACACATATAGGATGTAAAGTTCGCCCTCCTCGTACCCGAAAACATTGATTCTTAAATCATTCATTGACTCAATTAAAGGAATCGTCTGATATGGTACAGGATAGGATATGCCATTCATGTTGACTGTATTTTCAAACGGTTGGTACTTGGTGACTCTGTTGGGATTTTCCTTACGATCTAGGTTTAATTCATGTGCCAGGACGCACCAGAGAAAACATTTCTGATCTTCGAAGTTTTGGATATTAAGTATGGCTTCTTTACCTTTCAAGTCTTTTGGGAGTTGAAGATAGCTGCTACCTTTCAAAGGGGAATATTTTCCCATTTTAAGTTCAAGATATGATACTTCCTTGAGAAGCCATCCGGACCCCCTTTGGACAAATTTTTCGAATGAACTGATAATTTTCCGATGTGCTTCTTCTAAATTTTCTTCAATGGAATCATTCGTAAATTGTTCGTAAGTATCTGAGTGGAAATAAGTTGAGAGTAGCTCCTGCTCGCCTTCTACAGATATTTTTTCAAGTATAACCTTTATCATCACATGCCACTTGATTGCGTCCCTTTCTTCAACAGCTTCCTCCAGAGCCTCCCTCAATTCTTCACGAGCAGAGTCGAAGAAAACTGTGATGTCATGGTGAGTGTCCTCATCAGAATCAATCGTGACTACTTTAAAAACATTTAAGGCTGTAGTTTCTTTTCGAGGTCTTGTACTGGATCGTGTGGTTGTCCTGGGTCGCTTTGCCGAGATGTAATGAGAACTGCTACTATGCTGCGTGCGGATATGCTGATTTAAATTTTCTTTTCTTGGGAATTTTCCTCCGCATTCAGGACATCTATATTGGGGGTTTTCATGTGATATTAAATGCCGTTTTAAGTTGTCAGCCCGGGTGAACATTTCTTGACAAATATCACACTTAAAACAGCTTTCATCCTCAGAATGGCACTTCTTGTGGCGTAGAAAACTGTCGAATCTGGTAAACGTTGATTGGCAAATTTCGCAGGTAAACAGACTGTTAGATGATTTTGTGTGGGTAGCACGATGCCGTCTCAAATTTCGACCATTCGCAAAAGATTTTTGGCACACATCGCAAGTGTGAACATCCTGAAAAGAAGAAAAAACCCTCATTTAAAATTTTATTTAATTATTTTTAAAAAGAAAACCCCTTAATTTTGTTTTATTAAACAAAACCCTTCATTAAGCTTTATTAAACAAAACCTAAAGTTAAACAGAAAATTTATTTCAAACCCTCCCAATTTTCTAAATGATACTATTAAAAAAACTCTTTAAAACTATTTAATCTTTCTCGAGGACTAACATTAAAAAAGACCTGTAAAATTAAAAAATATATATATTTAAAGAATTACCTTAGGGGACTCCACGTTTGATGGGCCTGCGATGGAAGGCTCGGCATTAGAAGGGCCTGCGACTGAGACAGAAGGGTTCATATTTGATGGACCTTCTCTTTGCTTTGTGTGAATCAGTTGATGGCGTTTCAGGGTAAACGCCCTTGAAAACGATTTTTTACACAATTCACACACATGCTGATCCTGAAAAGAAATACATACCCTAGCTTTATAAACATGTCTACTAAAAAAAGGATCTACTAATTATCAAGATTTAAGCTTTAAGAATTAAACTTTATCAACATTTAAACTTTGAACTTTAAGAATGGAATTTTGAGATATCAAGATTTAAACTTTATCTTTTCAAGTTTGAAATAGGCAATTTTATAACAACATATAATTATTATATACTAAAGAAAACATACCTTAGGATCATCAGAATGGGGTTTTGCCGTGGTTGCTTGAACCATACTGGGCAGGTTACGCTAAAAAAAAAAAAGAATATCCCCTATAAGCTTTTACTAAAAAAAAAATTTAATTTAAACTTCAGTTTGTATTATAAAGTTTTAAAAAATACCTTCAGAGACTCCATCATTTGATTTTTTTTCTCTCTCTCACTTCTATACATCTTCTCAACTTGGTCGATAAGATTTGTTTGGTTAGACGTGAGGGAAAAATCCATGTCCCACTTTAAAAGAAAATTCTCGTTTACAATTTACATTTATTAAAATTTTTACACACTAATAATAATAAATAATAGTAATAATATACCAGAGAAGACTCTTGCGTTGAAGGTGCTGGGGTTTTTTCAGCCATTTCCTTCAGAACTCTTATTTCTATGGCGTCGATTTTTCTGGGACTGATGTTTAAATCAGTTTCCCACTAAATTAGAAAACATAAATTATTTTTCGAAAAGGGTTCATTAATAACATGTTATAAAAAATTTTCATATAGAATAGTGTTAGAGAATAATGACTTTGTTTATAGTTTAAATTAAGTTAAAATTTCATTCACTAAAATAACTGTACATTTAGCACACATACAGATATTAATAGCGAGATCAAAACAGAAAAGTAATATCTTTCTCAAAGAACACTTTTTTCTAAATAGAAGTTTTTCAAGAAAATTAGTATCACAATAGTTAGGTATTTGAATAGATTCATTTAGAGAGTTTCAAAAATAAATCGTTTAGCAACCAAATAACATATGGAAAACTCTTAGGTTAAAATCATTTAGAAAGGAAAATAATCTTATAAAAAAAATAGAGAATGATACTAAACAGTTTTTCAACTTACTTGAGTTTGAATTTTTGAATTCATCGTTTATTACTTTTTCAAAAAGATTAATAAAGTAAAATTGCTCGGAGCACTAATTATAGCGTACAGTCTCTAGGACAACTACTATAAGAATGAACCCACCTCAGCGCGCTTATCTGTTTAATCAGATAAGAGAATCTTATCTATGACCTCATCGGTTTTTCCCAAGTATGACGTCATGGGATTTCCCACAATGAGTCATTACAAAGATATCGCTACTAATTAATGAAGATTGTTTAATTAGAATACTTAACGAGCTGAAAAAAATGTGAATACTGTTTTAAATATTCAAGTAAAAACTTTAAATAAAAAGGATCTATTTTAAATATTCATGGCTGACATTATAAACTAACTTTGCAATATTCTAATGAAGGTCCACACATTGGATTAAAAATTTGTAATAATAAGAAAAACTGTTTCAAATAACTTTTTCCCTACTACATATAAATTTTATAATAAACATATTTACTTGTGAGAAGTATTAAAATGTATACAAAGTTTTTTTTTTTAAACTAACAATTTAAAATATAGAGTCCTAAAAAGTTTTCCATATAAATAATAGCATTCCACAAAACTTTTAAAAAATATTGAGAGATATTTGCACAGAATAAAATCATTTCGATATATATTTCCAAATTATTTAGAACTAATACATTATACTGGTATGAAAATAAATTACAAGTAGCATTATTAAGACATATACACTTCTAAGGTGAAATATTTTAAATATACATTAAAAATAGTTTAAACAGACATTAAAAATAGTTACCCTTAAAAAAAATCATTGCTATACTTAATCAATCTTATATATCAAAAAATAATAATATCACAGCTTAGAATATTAATTTTAAAATATACAGAGCCCTTCATAAAATTTGAAAATAGATTTTGTCATGCATTACAGTAAAATATATGAATAATCACATTTTAGAATAGTAATTTTGGAATCTACAGAGCCCTTCATAAAATTTGAAAATAGATTTTATCATGCTTTACAGTAAAATATATGAATAATCACATTTTAGAATATACAGTGTATTATTCTAATGAAGGTCCACACAATAGATAGGTGTTTGAATAGATTCATTTAGAGAGTTTCAAAAATAAATCGTTTAGCAACCAAATAACATATGGAAAACTCTTAGGTTAAAATCATTTAGAAAGGAAAATAATCTTATAAAAAAATAGAGAATGATACTAAACAGTTTTTAAACTTACTTGAGTTTGAATTTTTGAATTCATCGTTTATTACTTTTTCACAAAGATTAATAATGTAGAATGCTTGGAGCACTAATTATAACGTACAGTCTCTAGGACAACTACTATAAGAATGAACCCACCTCAGCGCCCTTATCTATTTAATCAGATAAGAGAATCTTATCTATGACCTCATCGGTTTTCCCCAAGTAAGACGTCATGGGATTTTCCCCAATGAGTCATTACAAGATATCGCCCCTAATTAATGAAGATTGTTTAATTAGAATACTTAACGAGTTAAAAAAAATTTGAATATTGTTTTAAATATTCATGTAAAAGGAAATATACTTCAAATAAAAAGGATCTATTTTAAATATTCATGGCTGACATTATAAACTAACTTTGTATTATTCTAATGAAGGTACACACAATAGATAGGTGTTTGAATAGATTCATATAGAGAGTTTCAAAAATAAATCGTTTAACTTTTTCCCTACTACATATAAATTTTATAATAAACATATTTACTTGTGAGAAGTATTAAAATGTATATAAAGTTCTTTTTAAACTAACAATTTAAAAATATAAAGTCCCAAAAAGTTTTCCATATAAATAATATCATTTCACAAAACTTTTAAAAATATTGAGAGATATTTCCACAGAATAAAATCATTTCGATATATATTTCCCAAAATTAATTATTTAGAACTAATACATTATACTGGTATGAAAATAAATTACAAGTAGCATTATTAAGATATATACACTACTAAGGTGAAATATTTTAAATATACATTAAAAATAGTTTAAATAGGTATTAAAAATAGTTACCCTTAATAAAATCATTGCTATACTTAATCAATCTTATATTTCAAAAAATTATACTCCTGTCTCGTAAATAAAACCTTCATAATTTTAGAATATACGGTGCTCCTTCATAAAATTTGAAAATAGATTTTGTCATGCTTTAGGCAAAGTAAAATATACTCCTCGGGTAAAAATTATTCATAATAAATGTATATCCCCTTCATAAAATTTGAAAATAGATTTTGTCATGCATTACAGTAAAATATACCCCTCGGGTAAAAATTATTCATGCTTTATACTAAGTAAAATATCACAGCTTAGAATAGTAATTTTAGAATATACAGAGCTCTTCATAAAATTTTAAAATAGATTTTGTCATGCATTACAGTACAATATATGAATAATCACATTTTAGAATATACGTATCCCCTTAATAAAAATTTGAAAAATAGATTTTATCATGTTTTACAGTAAAATATACCAATAAATAATGATCACAGCTTAGAATAGTAATTTTAGAATATACAGAACCCTTCATAAAATTTTAGTTTAGTTAAGTAACTCTATTTAATATACCCCTCGGGTAAAAATCATTCCTGTTTTAGGCTAAGTCATTTCACAAATTATTTAATAAATTTGCTGAATTAAAATTAGTTTTGAAAGTA
Source organism: Maratus michaelseni (assembly GCA_963931845.1). Classification (NCBI taxonomy): domain Eukaryota; kingdom Metazoa; phylum Arthropoda; class Arachnida; order Araneae; family Salticidae; genus Maratus; species Maratus michaelseni. The sequence continues at coordinate 167,125,403 of OZ007593.1, read as the reverse complement.
CATTATATAATAAAAAATATATATTAAAATTCACTTACTTCATTATCAAAGTTTAAAGACATTTGCTGTTGGTTAGATGAATCCATATTATAACTTCAGAAACTCAAACACACGCACACAAGTGGAAAAATAAATCCAAGAGCTAAGGTTTGTAATGCTACAAGAAACGAAATCTAGAATAGACTAAAGTTTACCCCGAAAGATCTTGCTAATATACAACGCATATGATTCATAGATAAGAGGATCTGATAAGGGCGAAGCCGATTAGTGGTAGATAGATATGAATCATTCATAGGAAAACCCCTTAGCGATTACTCATGACAGATACGTTGTAATAAGAAATTTTAACTCATGAGCAAATAACCTTATTTAATTTTCCTAAATAATATTAATTTATTTTAATTGTAGAACTTAAACATTTTTTTGTGATTTTTTTTTTTTCACATAAAATATTTTTCTTTGTAAAGTTTCAATCAAGTGAAGAATGTTTCAGTGCTTTTTAACCGATACTATTTTAAGATAGTTCTTAACGCGAAAAATTCTAACACATTTGTGAACAAATATTAAATTTAAAAATGTGTCAGAAAATATGGTTTTTTTTTTTTAGAACAATCTTAAAACCTTTTTTCTTAGTTCAAAACTACTTTTCATGACTGTTTTCTACATATCTCAAATCTGAAAAAAAGAAACACTTAAAGATATGAAATAATCACATAGAAATTATTTAGGGAAAAAAAATATTTTTATTCAAGCAAATGTTACAAACATTTTGTAGTTTTAAAAGACTTCATGGGAATTTACAAACACAGTTTCTAAATAGTTTACATAAAAGTTTGAATTCAAAGTATCAAAAAATGCAGGTGTATAGTGACAAAGACAGTTTGCTGTGAGATTCTTCACAAACTGATAGACATTAAAGTTTAATAATGCACTATCTCTATACAGAACAAATTTTTCTCTTAATGAAGTATTTAAGCAGTCATGGTCTAATTGCGATAACTGGCTAATGGTACAGGCATAACAAGTATATACTTGATTAAGAGATCTTTCTAATTCTTGGTCAAAACAAGAAAGGAAATGCTTCTTCGCACTATCCTCATTAGTGTGTGTCTGAATACACTTTTTTGATTTTCGTAATACAGACATAGGAATCGCTTTTACAAGAAGCATATCAATCATGCAGTCGGTAATTTCAGGAATTGCTTCACGTAATTTTAAAAATTGATCTATAGATAAACGTATTCCTTCTGGTTTAAAATGAAAGCTATGTTGGTTTGCCTTGAAAATCTGTTGTAATATGCAATGTCCTTCATCGGAAAATGCTGTTAAAAGTTGATTATTGGACACGTAACTGTCTTTCACAGAATAAAAGTTGAACTTGATCATATTTTGTTGGAAATGATCAAACGTTAAAGGTGTCATTACGATGCCATTTTTGGTTGGAAATAATTCGCCGCGTGCACCTTCTTTAAAAATTCTTATATGCAGTTTCAAATTACAGTTTTTATCCATTTCAATTTGAGCACAGGTATTCCATTCAAGATTCCAAGGAATTGAGAAATATCCATCTGATTCATGAAATGTATGTGTAGACAGTTTCTCTTCAGGTCTATTTAATGGTGAAACATGTTTAGACGTGGTAGGTGTAGAATAGTCAACAAACAAGTCTAAATTCAGTTCAGGATCATTCATCAAGTCCAGTCTTGGCTTTTTCAAATCAATAGGATGAACTATTAAATGTCGAAAAGTGAGGCTAATTCGAACGTCTTTAATAGCAGGATCTGCTCCGATGCCGTGTGTGAATAATTCGTTGGTAGGTGGCAACATGTTGTAGAAGGATCCATGTTCTAGCTTGATAAATGTCGAGGGTACACTAGGTCTCTTGAATTCAATAGTTCTTTGAGCACCAAAACTGAGTACTGTGATAGGGAACATAGCATTTAAACTGGATTCATTATCTTTGTGGTGACTGATATAGGTAGTTCCATCCTGGTACAAATTAAGTAGCACATAGTTAAAAGTACAGGCTGTTTCTCTTTCCACTTTATCACGAAGTTCAATCATAAGTGAAGTCCAAGGTTTGGAGGGCACACTTGTTCCACTGAAGGCATAGCTGGTATTGGGATCTCCATAAGCTAAAACCAATCGCTTAGGTTTCACATCCTTTCCTCGCAAATGAAAAGTAGGTCTGTAGAATGGTAATGTTTTTAACTCCGTCAAATAACGATCAGCATGGGTTTTCTCTATAAAGTCACTTATATATTGGACGTTCAAGCCATTATCCGAAAAGATGATTGAAGACATTTTTACACGTTGAAAATCACTGAGCAAGCAAGTCAAGGAATATTCACGAACTAAGCAGGAACACCGAGGCAGGAACAGCTAAGCAATGATTCCTCACGATATGTTCGACCTTATATAGGGGTTGTTATCTGATAATCTTATCACTGATTAGATAAGCTCGCACATGCGTAGTGATATCCCAGGTGATGTCATGAAGGCACAGGATAGGATGATCTCACTTGTGGGGATTCCCCATTAGATAAGATGAACAGTTTAAGCAGTGGTCAGTACAAGGCATGTTTTCTTCAATCTGGTGTGTAAGTATTTTTTTCATTCATTTGTATTGTAATTCAGTTTATTATATTTTAATCAAGTTTATTGCCTATATTTTAAACATGTATTTTATAGAAATAATGACACAGATGTAAATTTAAGATAGTTTATTCAAACAATACGCTTTTAAAAGTTTGTACATTCAGGCTACATAAAAAGTGATCGCTAACAAAATCCACTTTCTTTAAAAACATGGACAGTACATCATCAAAATTAACCAGCATTAAAATTATATCTCCAACCTGTTTAAATTTTTCACGGTTGTTAAATGTAAAACACGAATGCAGGCTAACACTTGGATGTCTAAAAACACATCCCGTACATTGATAAATTTCATTAAATATACTTATAATATTATTCTCGATGTAGAAAATTAGTTTAGACCATAACACAAATTCATTTTCTTGTGTCATTGTAGCCTGTTTACATTTTTTCTTTAATAAGTTAGGTAAATGTTTTTCATACTGGTGATGAATCAATTTCTTATTCAGTTTATAGGCTTTTTCTTTTAATTGTTCTAGTTGATAATTGTTTAATTTGATATGAGAATCGTACGTTAAACTTTTAAGACACATAACAGAATTATCCTCATTTAAAACTAACATTTTGTTATTGCTAACGAAGGAGGAACTTTTGTATCTTAAATTAAAGGCAACGATTTTATATTGAAACTCATACCAAGTCTGGATGTCCATAGTAATTCCATTCTGGGTGGGAATTCCTTCAGACGTGAATTCCCTTATGTGGATAGAATAATCAGAATTCTGTAACTCGAACCCTAAAAAGATTGAGTTTCCAAGTTCTTTCCAAAATATAAATGAGTCATCATTCGAAGCATGAGCAGTTGATTCTTGTAGTGGTTCTTGAATGGGTTCTTGCAAAGGTTCTTGAATAAGTTCATGGGATGTCGTTGGGGTAGAAGGTTTTGCAAAGTTAAAGTCAATGAAAAATTCCTTCAATATATCCTTGGTGGGCTCACAACAGGTGTCCGGAAAAGAGGTTGTTTCATCAATGTAGAAAAGGCCTTCAGTACTTTCAATTCTTGATACCAAAGGTGAATCTACACAAGAACGTTTATTAGGCGAAAGCACTTGTTCGTGATTTCTTTTTGCCATGATACAATCTTCTTTAAAGTTTATACGGAATTAGCTGAGGTGTCAGGATCCATTGCTTATATAGGTTGAAAAATCAGTCTCAGTTACAGTTGAAAGGCTTAACCCAATCATATAACTCGAAAAATAGATGACGTCATAAGTTACTTTGTTTGCTCATAGGAATTGCATACTTGTTGCAATAAATTACAAAGTCGATTAATCAGTATTCTACGCTGTTCATCTTTTTGCTGTTTGGAAGACCTGGTCATTTTCTTCGGTTTGGAAGTGTTATGAATCTTCTTGTGTTTATACAAATCACAATATCGTGGAAACACCATATTGCACAGCTTACAATTATATGTCCTTGAATGAGTCTTAGCATGATTTCGTAAATCATATTTCCAAATGAAGGTTTCTCCGCAAACACCACAGGTAAGAACATTTTCATCTGAGTGATGAGTCATATGTCTATTAAACGCCAATTTTGTAGAATAGCCTTTCTTGCAAATCTCACAAAAATGGGGTAACTTGATCTCTCTTGAGGATGACGGTTTCACTTCAATACTCGAAACAGGTTCCTCTTTGGGTGTAATGTCCATCGTTAGAGGTTCTTCTTTGGGTATCAGGAAGGATATTTGATTTTCTACACTAGACATTTTTTTAAACCAAGTTCCACTTAAATCATACAACCTTGCACATCAACGACAATGTAATGAATAATGTAATGAACAGGATTCACATCATTTTATACCAATCTAGGGGGCGCGCATGATTATAAAAAATCCAGTGTGATTGGTTCGTGAATAAATAGTTATCATTGGTTAATAATCTACAAAAATAATTCGCACACTAAAAACGTATGACCTGCACATATGGTGATATCACAGACCTCTTCTTTTAAAATACTTTCTGAGACATGAAATCATAGCACAATGGTTAAGATAACGCAAATCAGTGTGCTATGATTTCATTTTGTGAGGGTTCGATCCTCAGCCAGACTTTTCCTAAAAGTACTAAATTCAAACGATAGATGGCAGCACCAAAAATGTATTGTTATTTTCCATTCAACTCTAAAATTCTACCCGCTATTATATACTCTAGTTGAAAAAAAAAATTCCTTCGAAAAATTTCTAAGTTCCCCAGTTAAAATTAATGAATGACCCTTTTTAATTAAACCATTATTGACTTTTAAAATTCACCTGTAACATGTATATCGAATGGCCTACTCTCGTTGAAAAAAAAAATGTTTTCGAAAAATTTCTAAGTTCTCAAATTAAAATTAATTAAATTTCTAATTCGCTAAAATAAATCCATTGAAACACACCTCGTACTCTAGTAGGAAATTCTCCGCGAAAAAAAAATTTTTGCTTCAAAAAATTTCTAAGTTTCCTAATTAAAATTAATTAACACTAATCCTTAATTAATCCCCTTATCTTAGGTGGTGGAGGAGGGCACTTCGGGAGGAGCTGAGCTGCACTTTGGGAGGAGGAGGGCACTTCGTGAGGAGGTGCACATTGGGAGGAGGAGGAGGTGCACACTTTGGGAGGAGGAGGAGGTGCACACTTTGGGAGGAGGAGGAGGTGCTGCACCTTGCACCAGCACCACACACCACCTCCTGGGGTCGGAACGTTGTTTCTTCTCTACTTCTGTTCCATAAAAAATATTGTTTTTCTAATATTCCCCGCTATCATGATTGCTTAGCTTATACAAATTTTTACAAAACCGCATTTTTCCCAACATTATCTTCAGACTGTACATGATTTAAAATTTATATTACACTTAATTAAAATTGAAATTTTGTTGTGTGCGTATTTATTAAATAAATTACTTTACACTTTGAATTCCTGAGTTTTTTTGCTTAGCTTTTTACTCCATGTAAACACTATTGTTTTTATGCGTTTGTTTCAAAATTGTGGCCACTGGATTTTTTGGGTTTAGGAGCCACTGGCTCCTTCCAAATTTTGGGAATCTGCACCTATAGTATAGAGGAGAAATTGCGAGCTTGCCTTTTTCGTGACTTTTTTTTTTTTTTTTCTTCAAACCTTTAAGATTGACCTTCTCAAGGTTTTCAGTTCTGAAAGGGTTTATAAGACGTACAGGAAATGCATTCAAACTGTGTAGTTCCGTAGACTCGTGGTTTAAAATAAGCAAGTTTCAAAATATTTTTCTCGAATTCCAGCTAGAAATGATCGTGTATAGAAACTTGAACCGGAAGGTAGGAACTTCAATTTAAAATAGCTTTCCGTCCTGTATCCCTTGTTTTTCATTGTAGAATGTTCGTTGGAACTATACAATGTATCCTTTCTTAACGCCGACCAATAGCTAATTCATAAACCGCTAGTTTTACTAGTAGATATGCTCTAGATTTCAAAAACATTTCAAATCTTGTTCCCCATCCTAATTAAAAGCAAATTTCATCAGTAAAGTTGTTTTCGGTAAAAGTCGCTAAATTGAAACTTTTATATGATCCCCAGCTCCCGTAAGTTATATTTAGAAAAATCATTTCGCATGCTCTAACAATTTCCCAATTAATTAGAACTAACAGTTAAGGAATTAGCTATTAGATAACCATAAGAGGGGATAGCCTTTGATACCAAAGATCGTTACTCACAACAGACTTTTTGATTTTGATACACTGCAAAAAATTGTTGATTTTACAGTATAAAACTGGCACCCCAGCTGCCACTATTATACCGTAAAATTAACAGTATTAAACAGTAAAATAAGCAGTAATACGCTGCCGTGCAAGCAGTAATATGCTACCGCGCATGCGCGGTTTATTTATTCATGAAGTTTTAAGCTCGTTATGGAATATTAGCCAGAAACAAATGCTGAACTATTTATACTGTTTTAAGTGCAAATGAGTAATCTTTCGTAATCGGGCTGCACGCAATGGAGGTATATTAAAAAAAAAAGCTTGAAAACTTTAAAAATCTTTCACACATAGCATTTGAAAGAAAGGTTTTTCTCCTATTCGGCGGTGTTAAAAAATTTAAATTGTGCGGTGTTTAGAACTTTAAAAAATTGCAGTAAAGGCGATATTGGTTGGTTAAGTGTTGCCACCTTTAGTATAAAGTCGGCGTCAGCGTTATTCGCGACATGTTTTTGCTTTATAATATCGATATTAAGGCTGTTCTGAAATCCACATTGATAACTTTCTGGCACATCCTTAAATTCAATTTTATTCGTAAACTCATGAGATAAGTAGGTTCTCTTATTCAGAATGAAATCGTATAGTTTTTACCATTTTTCGATAAAGACATCTGTTTTTTCGGAAAATGCTATCAAAGATGGCGTTTTGAACCGAATTTCCTTATGCGATAGCCGAATAATGTCCCCATTAAAAACCATCGCTTTCAACTCAAGGTACGACTCATTTATCAAAAAATGAAAGTAACTATTCGATTTCATGCCTGCAAGTGCCCATGCTTTTATATTTAAAAATGAGTCCGTAAATATATCAGAAAGTTTCGCGCTGCTGAGTGAGAAAATCTTTTTTCTGAAAAATAAATAAAACCTCACAATATTTTGATTATATCCGTTTTATTTTATAATATATTTGTCAATTTTTGTATGGCAAGTTACTTGTAAATTCTTATTGAAGTGTAAAATGGGTTGTATAACTCATTGAAGTTCCTTAATAAGTTGGTTATTCTTTTCCTCGCTAAATTAAATGCGTTATTAAATGAAAATCTTGTATTGTATCAAGCATATCAATTTGGTAAAAGCATTTTATTGATGCTACAATATCTTCAGTCTGGGAAATTTGGGTATAAAAATGGCAGGTTTGTAACTTTAAAATTATACTGCGAGTGACAGAATTTCTGTTCTTTTCTTTCTTTTTTTTTTTTTTTTTTTAGGGTTTCGTTCATCTCATGAAACCCTATTACTCCCGCTCAGTTGTCTGCCCGTCACAGAGCCATTCTCAGAAACTATGTAACTTACAGAGTTGAAACTTCGTGTATATCTCGCTGAATACCAGCTATGAAGCTCAAAATATTAAAATTTGAAAAAATCTCATTTTAATAAATAGAGATAAAAAGCCAAAATTGTAACAGCCTTTTCCTATTAAATTTAAACATTTTTCGTTAAAGCAGTTGCCAACAATTAAACATCCACAATGAAATTCTTTCTAAAATAATTAATTTTCTATTGAACGATTTCCATGTGAAAATGGAAAATGAAATAAAAAGTTTCACCAGTTGAAAAAAATATTAATATGAAATAAAAATTATTGACGTCATAGTGGTAATAAAACGTAAATTTTCAAAGATTTTTCAATAATACAAGGAGTATGAGTATGTGTATGTACCCAAAGCAGATTAATATGACGTCATTAGAGAATTAAAAAGAAAATCTGACGTCATATTGGAAGTTTAACGAATTTTTCAAGTGTTTGAGAATAATACAAAGCGAGTAAACGCTATCAATATGAGTAATAGTAAATATGCGAGTTTGAGAAACATATTGAATCTTGATAAAAAATCAGATTATGGAAATATTCGCATATTTTAAAATTTTGAAGGTGTACAACATGTTTAATTTTGAAATTATTTTTTTAAAATATCGCATTTAGTCCGCATGACTGATATCATTATGACAGAATATAATAGCGAGCTGGTTTAGCTATTCGAAAAAACAAAAAAATAGACCGGTAAATTTTTACATTATAAAAAACATGACTTTTTTTTTTCACTAAATGAAATTTATTTGGATTCATTAAAGAAAGGATTAAGTGTTTTGACAGGAATATTAAACGAAACCCTTTGAGCGATCTTCGATCATACTTACCCACTTGTTTTTTTTTCCCCTGTTTCATTTAACCTATTACCGCCCAGCGATCTATTTCTAAATCACCTAAAACCGAACAAAACTTTTAAATTTCAATACCAGTATTTTAATACGGAAATTTTCTCATTATCTAATCTCAAATTTTGAGTCATTAAATAACTCAGAATTTACTACATGGGGAAAAACTGGTGTCGAAGAATTAAAAGAAGTGTAAAAACAGTTGGGCTGTTAACGGGTTAAGTAATGTATTCTCCTAAAATGTGAAACTATGTAAGTGTTACATTTATCGCCTCTTTTATTATCTCAACAATGTAAAAGAAATCTGTTAATTTTACATAAACTATCAGTCAAGATGCCAGCCATAAACTGTTTATTTTACATAAATAATCTGTATTTAATACGAACTTTCTGTTATTCCAACATATTTTGCACGTAAGTTCGTAATAAATACCGATTATTTCCGTAAAATAAACAGTTTATGGCTGATGTCCTCGCTAACAGTTTTTTTTTCCTGTAAAAACAAGGTTTTTTTTTTCTTTCTATTTTTTACAGTGACGGTAAATAAAAATTGAACTCTACTCAAATTACTCCGTGGATGTAGAAATTTTAGTATAATGTATATTAACGCAGAAATATGCATTTTGTATTCTAACTACACTTAAGTTACCCCTCTATAGGTAAATTTAGGTATGTTAAGAAGTAAAGAAGATAATTTGGAGATTTATTAATGAAAATTTATTAGGCTTAAATATAGGATAAGCACCATATGCTAATAAAAGCCCTTCTTGACATTTTCTACATATATTGAGATCATTCCCTCCCATCATATATCATGAGTGTTCTGACATACATGCGAGGCACGTCTGGAAAAGGACAACTAGATTAGTTTATAGGTCATATACCCATATTACCCCACATTTAAAAAAATTATAATTATACACTCAACATTGCCTTTTAACACTGCCAAGTCAAATTTTTGTAAACAAATTAAATGTAAAAATACCTGAATTTGAAAGTTGTCAGAGGGTTTTTGCAACGATGCGACGTACTTCTGAAGTTGATTCTTTTGCTTGCAGTCTTGTAAGCAAAAGCCATTTTAAACTTTCTTTTTTCTTTCTCTTTCTTTCTTTTTTTTTTTGTCTTCTTGCACAGATTTATCTTGGTTATCTAACGAGTTTTCACACTGAATCTATGAGAAACCTGGTATAAAAATATTGTTTTGGTAAACTGTCTTGGCTAATTTGACGCGGGCTGAATCTTGGCGCCGCGAGCTTTTTTACGTTGCCACTGAAAGAACATGACATAGTGAGCTTGAATATTAAAAAAAAAAAAAAAAAAACTTTCGAAAGTGTTATTCTTCACTCCTTATGGAGAACCTATTATGCGTATAACGTCCTTTAAGGTGTTTTATGATGATTGTATTTTTGTTAAAAGTGCAGTTATCTTGTTAAATTTAAATAATATTCATGGCTTTTGAAAGATATGTTCGTTTCGTAACGAACGGAGCTAGCTATAAACGAAAATAGTAAAACTTGTTCTTGATTAAAATTTTGTGGAAGCTGTATTATTTATCTAAAGTTTAATTCTTGAAATCCATGATGGATTGAATAACTTATGGGAATCGAACGTGCTTTATAAACATTTATTTAATCACTCTCTTACACTGATTCCTGAATTTATTGAATTAAGCATAGTTTTCTTCCTGTATGGTATCAATTAAATAATTCTTTAAAAAAAAAATGTTGGGTTTATAAAATAAAGGGGCAATTTATACCTAAATTACCCTGACTGAAGGTATTGTTTTTATTATTTATTTAGATGGTTTGTTTGACAAATTGGTAGCTATAAAATCAAATGAGTTTGATAATTTCTGTCTGAAAAATGATGTATATTTTCATAGAAAGACAAAGGTCAATTTCATTTCAGTGTTTAGAAATTATTTATGCCTGTTTTTTAGTTTATCTTATATAAATTTTCTATAATAAATTATCTAATAATTAAAAGAAAAAAAATCCGATGCGTTTATTTTATAAATGCATGATTTTCTGATAATACTGTTTTTTTATATACTGAGGTTTCCAGTTTTAGTTAATTTATTTCTACAATGTTCCAACTAGTCAATTGTTATAAAAGTTTTATTAGTTGCAGTCAGGGCTTAATTTCTAACAAAAAAATACCGGAGCTCTAATAATCTGCAGTACTAAAACTCGTAGCGTAACCCCCCCCCCCCCCCTCTCCCTCCTTCCGCCGTCACTCCAATCTGCATATTTATATTTCATACATTAATTTGAAAATTTAAAGGATTGTTTTTTTTTATTAGCAAAATAAAAATTTTAAATACATCTATCTGCGTATACTTAGCTATCAACTATTCCCCTTTTTAGTTATTACTACTTCCAAACAGAAACCTTTGCCTAATGTTAATTAATCGCAGAATTCTGCGATTCAATAAGCTCAGGATTATGATTCGTAAAGAGTGTTTTTTGACACAAAAAAATGAATAGCTCGCAGCTATGCAGAATAGAAAAAGACTATTTCTGTTTATTCTTTAATTTAATCAAAATAGCATTAAAATGATTTGAAATGGAAATTAATAACATTTTCAATTTAAGACCGGTTGAGTTCGAGACTGCACAAACCGTAAGACTGATATAAAAATCCAGCCCGTTTCATCTCCATCTCTTACGTGAGCGACACATTACGTCACTTATAAGTGTTTTGATACAAAAGAAGGCAAACATTGGAGATGGGAAGGAAAGGAAAAGGTAATTTAGGATTCGTTTTTCGGAGGCGTTATTGGGATGGGCTCCGGAGCGCAGTGATTATGAGCTCCAGTGAAGTCTGGCCAATATTTAAATATTTACTAAAACTGAGAAGTACTTCGAGCTGAGCTTCGGGTGTGATCCGGCGCAAATTAAGCCCTGGTTGCAGTATAAAACTTGCATGAGATCTTGCAAAGTCTCTGACAATCAATGGGATTAAATTGCACATTGTTAGGTGCTTAGTCTGTCATTTTAATAAAGTGTCAGTAATTAAGATGTTTCGCTACCCTTTATTTAGTGATAAATGACGAAAATGCAATTAAAAAAGAATTTTTTTTTGCTGAACACTAGAACGACTGGAAATTTTACACAAGTTTCATAAAAATATTTCACACCAGAATTTTTATTTAGGACTTTTAAATTATTTACTTAGCTTATTTTTGTGCGGTGTATATTTAACTTATTGTATGAAGAATTATCCGGTTCGAGTCGACATTTTTTTTCTTTTGGTAGGGGGCCAAAATGGCCCCTGACCGTCGTTCTTAGTGTTAAAATGTATTTAGACGTTCTTAGTATATTCTGGCGAAATTATGTAAAGCTATGATAATTATAAATGTGGGAAGATCGTGTTTTACTGTACCAGTTTCCCTATAACTGATTCAGAGTTACAATGTTTAAATTCGTTTTCTCAGTATGTGTTTTTTCAATATATCAGTATGTTCAGAATGTTAAAACTTCGACATATATCTCTCAATTTACTTGCTTTTTTAAAATTATTATTAATGCTTTTTAAGGTGGGCGTTATGAAATTTACAATCCTATTTGCAATAAAGATTTTTTTCTTTCCATTTATGAAAATGTTAAGTTAAATAGTCATTTTTGCATATGTCAAGATATTTTAGTTATATTGTTTAATCTAATTAACCAGTTCGTGGGACCATGGTCGCATATACATGCAACTAAATAGGTAGGTGCATACAGCAATCGTTTTTGATACCAATAATAAAGAAAAGTAATATTTGCCTTTTTTAATTAGAGCATTCCCGTGATTAAATAAGTAAATATAACTATTTTAAAAAGAGTGGTGCTAACCGAATTAAATTCGCGTGTGGGACGCTGGTTTCGAAAGCGTTAACTTAGTAGAAACATGGTCACTAAAGTTATTATAGCACACTTGTGGGAAGTTTTTTTTTCTTTTTTAAAGTTTAAAATTGTAGGAAAAGTTTGTTTTTAAAATTTTCTTATTCATTTTTAATAGATCGGTCAAGTGCGAGTATAACTCGCGCTCACAGGGTTCCTCCGTACATTGAATTTATTAATTACTATTTATTAATTAATAAACTACTACTACTCCTAATTTTTTTCATAATTTTAGTTTCAGTAGATTCGGAAATAAAAAAGGGTGAGGGGCATGCTTTTCCAGTACTTTCGACGATATCTCTGAAAATATAATACCTAAAATTCAAACAAATATATATATATATATATATATATATATATATATATATATATATATATATATATATATATATATATATATATATATAAAAAAAAAACTTATTGCAAAAATTAACCATTGAATATATATATATATATATATATATATGAGTTCGATGTTACGAGATATTTTGAACGCTACCCTACATGATATATAATTTTTTTTCCAAATAACTTAATTAATATCTCGGCTAATTACCGACAATTATTTTCGAAAACCGTTATCAGATATCTTTGGATGATTTTGCGTCGATAGATACCTCGAGCGCCCGTCAACTCCCTCGTGACCACCCGGAAAGTAAAGTTTGTGTGTAACGATAAAATGCGTTTTTCTGCAAGATTTAAATAAACTTCTACTACCCCTATTTTTTTCATAATTTCAGTTTCAGTAGATTCGGAAATAGAAAGGTGGGGGGACATATTTTTACAGTGTATTTTCGACAATTTCTCTGAAAATATAATACCTAAAATTAAAACAAATATATTTTTTTAGTTCGATGTTACGAGATCTTTCACACGATATAGAAAAATAAAACACTTTAAAACTCAAGTAACTTAATTAGCCCCCTAAATTTTTTCTAAACTTATTTCTGAATGGCTAATAATATGAAAATATGTGGGTAAAATGGTTTTATAACTTTCCCAAATTTGAACTTTCCACGTCCCATAATTTACGAGAAAAGGGACTCTGGCAGACGGACAGACAGACACAGGAATGATCTTATAATGGTTCCGTTTTTACTTTTTATGTACGGAACCCTAAAAATTATTATTTTTTTCAAATTTTACCATATGAAAAGCCTTTTTTATTGATTTTAGTCATTTTTCTTCATCAAATCATTTAACAGTGTGCCAAAAAGGTTTTATAAATTACTCAGACAAACAAAAAAAATATCAAAAGGTACCGATTTAAAAATATATGCATTAATTTCCTGTTTTTCTTTGCATTTTTAGGTAAATTTCGTAAGAAATACTACCTATTACATTCTCCCCTAAGTTGGAATTTTAGAAAAAATTTTGCAGATCTACGCCGATCATGACTCCCAGAACCCAAAACCACCCCCAGTTCAAAACTGTATCTATCTATCTATCTATCTATCTATGTCACTTTTTTATGGACACGATAACTGCAATAATTCTTCACAAATCTCTTCCAAACTGATACATAAAATCTTGGTCAAGTTCATTAATGGGCAAACTCGAACCAAGGGGGGGTGGGGGATAGGGGGCTTTTTTTAAAAACAGAAAACCCCCATAATTTCTTAATTATGATAACGTATCGAATCCGTTTAAAGTTGTTATTACTTCCAGGAAAAGGGCCGAAAATTTATGTCTGACAGATTTTTGATATAATTAAAAATGAATCCCAAGTGGGGGGGAGTTTTAGAAGAAAAAATTCATAACTTCGTCAATTCACAAGATATCAAATCCGTTTAAATTTATTATAAATCCTCTTAATATTATCTAAAACTTTTATATTGACAACTTTTTTTATAGGACCAACCCTTATAACCCTCCCCCCCCCCAAAAAAAAAAAAGAAGAAAAAAACCCTGCCGGCTCCACCTGTAAACAAGTTAGGTTTCGAAGTGGGCGTTTCCAACTGTCGCATCATGGTAAAAAGGTCATTTCTTCCGCAATTCCCAACAAAGAGCCGCCCCACGGTCTGCATCTTCGAAATCTTCCTGTGCCTGTAGGTCGAGCCGTCAGGGATTTTTAAAATATCATACACTATTTTTCCTTTTATATTTTAATGCGTCCTATTTTCATTTCTGTAAGGAATTTCTGAAAGGTGAGCAACTGTCTTCTTAATAAATAAATTAGTAAATGCTTATAACAATGATGCTGCTGAGTGCTTAGAAATGTCTTTTAGAAATGAATATCTTAAACTGTCATTCTCGAAGGCACTTTATTAAAGAAGTCGTTTTGCACAGTTTGAATTTGCCGGTTGAAACAATGGATGTGCTGAAATTAAAAACAATCTATTGTTTCTTTTGAGAATACTCGCAGCTACTTATGCGAACGTAAAGTGTATTTGAATATTTTATCAATGTATAAATTTCTTTGTTTAAATGTCACACTATTGTTTCTGTTTAAGTTAACGCGTAAAGTGTTTTTCCAGAATGTGGTGATAAACGAAGTCTTTTTTTCCTTTCTTTTAAGGCCATTAATTTATTATTTTTTTCAAGGACAATGTTGACAATGTTTACAGGATATATATATATATAAATATAAATGACTTTTAATACTGCTTTTCTTCGAAACTAAATAGTTTTTAAAGAAAACTCTGCATTTTTAAAAATCAGTCAGGATAATTTGATGAAAAATAGTTCATGAAGTAATTCATAAAAAAATTCTAAAAAATGCGGTAAATGTAGTAGTTTTGTTAAAAATTACTATGTCGTGTTCGCGTTTTTCTCTGTCAAGTAATTAACCACCAGAAAATACAATAAGATCGAAATATGGACTCCAACTTAATGCCAGCAAAATACAATTCAACCCATCTGAACTTGAGCACCTTAAAATACAAAACACAAATACAGATATCAAAAAACAAGAAAGTTACCTCCAAGGTTAATTAAATTTTTGAGCGTAGTCCGATTTCCAGAGAGTTAATTTCTAACTCTTTGCAATTATCTTGACAGAAAATAAAACTTTATCCAAAAGCAAAGAGAAAGAGTTAAAAAAAACATATCTAAAATAACCTTATCACTAATTAAACATTTCCCATGCATTTTCTAAAACAAAAAAGAAACTATAAAGCTATAATTTAATATACACAAGAATTACATGAGTTAGGTCAATGTCAACTCCAATCCCACAAGTCACTCAGCCGAGTCATGATCATCGTATAGTTGTAAAATCTGAATATTGCTGTACATTAACTTATCTTTATGAATGAATTACCCACTCTATTTCTAATATCATAATTTGAATCTATTGCATTATATTTAATCTAGTTATAGTGTAAGTTAAATTACATTGAGAATCATTACTAGTATTGCCAGGTGACCTGATTTATGCGGGACCTCTATTTTTAAATCCGTCCCGCGAAACCACTCCGCGGGACGCCAAAAGTCCCGATTTTTCACTATGCACAAATTCTTTAAAATTTCTTTTCGTACCATGCTATTCGTAAATCAGAATCGAGTGGGAATACAGAAAATACGTGGAAACATAACCAGTCTGTATCAGAAAATTTGTATGGTACCGATGAAAGAAATAATGTTCAAATATGCCTGCTAAGACGAAAACCTCTTTAAAACGGAAATAATTTTTTCGGTCCCTGAGGGATTGTTTTTACAGGTTTTATTGAACCTTGTTTAGTAAAACTTGTGAACTGAACTTATTTATAACAGAATCTTGTCTTAAACGTAAACATTTCTCGGTCTGTATCCCTAATCTGAAGAGGTTAAAAGTAAAACTTTCTTTCGGTGAAAATCACACTCTTTTACTTTGCTCTATAAAATTGAAATGCTTTACTACAATTGTGTCAAAGTGAAATAATTTTCGCTGAATACCATACAATTAGAACTGTTCAATCGGAAACCTCTCCAAAAACAGATTTTTGTTCCGGATTTTCTTAAAATCTGTTCCTACAATTCTTTCATAGAATTATTTACCATTTATAAATTTTGAATTGAAAAAATAATATATTAAAGCGTTTTTTGATTTCACGCTTCTAATCCCGAAATGCAAAATTGCAATTTTCAGAACAATAATTCTGTAATTTTTGATAATTTATCTGAACTTTAGATATATATATATATATATATATATATATATATATATATATATATATATCATCATGATCTGTTATAACGAACAAATGTTGTGGTCCTGATCCCTTCGTCTCCTTTATAACAGTTTTCGAGAATTTTATTTACACATCTTCCATATTTCTTATGTCGATAACTGTAACTCTTTCATCCCTTCATGGCGCTTTAAGTTTTCGTTTCCGAATCATCAGCTGTGTTGACAGAACGATGTATCCTTCGAATCCCAAAATAGAGAGATCGCCGCCTTAGATAACAAGACATTTAAATCATAACTGGATTTACCCCTTCCTGATAAAGCCGGAAAGATGTTAACGAACGAGAAAGATTGCAGCCGATTACTCACCTTTGGCCTTGATGCTGTCTTAATAAATATTATAGAATCTGCGCATTGAATTTTCTGTAAAGTATATGCAGAAATTTTTAGTCCCAGTATATAAGCTAAAATTTCAGCTGGATCCCGGTTCGACCCATTTACATTTTCGCAATTCATGTGACAGCTCGGCTGTAATAAATTTCTCCAAAAGAAAAAGAAAAAAAAATGCCGAGATATTTCTTAAGGTGGTTGGTGACCTGCTCAATAACCGAACCTTTGACACATTTTCTTGCTCATTTTTAAACGCAAAGGCATAAAATTGGCATGCTTGACTATAGACGCGATTTGGAATCGAAATGAGTTTTCCATTTTTTGATAAATTATTTATCGAGTTATAAACGATTCGTGTCACATGACGACACGTTTTTCCATTTTCTCGTGCTACCGCGTCGGGAATTCGGTTGAAAACGTAGACTTCGACAGTACTTTTTGAAAGATCTTCTGCATTTACCAAAATATAGAACACATGTTTCGATGTCATAGTTTCTGAATAAGAACATCTGCCAATTTCATGCCTTTCTGAACAAAAATGAATTAACAATTGTGTCTGAAAGTAGTCCCCTTTGGATTTGAGAATAGCCTTAACTAACATTATCCTACAATTAAAATTATTTTAAAAGAATATTTCATATGCAAAAAAATTAAATATTTTTCAGATTTTATGTCCCGCAACCCATGGAATACGAAATAATAATATTAATGACCGCTTAGCCAAGTACGTACATTCATTACGTTTCATTAAAACTTTCTTAAACGATTAGTATAATTTGAAATAGCAGGTCATTTTCTAGTTATTTCTAAAACATATAAACTGTTTAGTATTGTATAATACACGTTCTAGATCTGTTTCATGCATTCCAGTCTTGGATTGTCCAATTTGTTTCCTTTTAAAGATAATTTACAAAGATAAAATAAAATAGCTTATATATTATGAGAAATTCAATTTGAAAAACATTTTTTCTCCAATTACGCCTGACCGGTTGGCGCTGTTAAATTCTACTTATTTATTATCATTATTATTATTTTGCATGAATCGTATCTTTCCGAGCAATCTACTATTTTTAAAATTATTTCAACTTGAGATATTAAAATGATTTGATAAACAAATATTTAAATTTACATTCACGTAAATGCTTTGAATACACTTTCGTCTACTATTGTGAAATGCGTCTTGTAAACGATATTTCCCAGCGTCTGTGTAATTAACATCGAGTATCATGATCTATGAATGTGTCGTGTTTCATTTTGATGAGTTTTGAAAAATGATTTTGATTATTCGTAATCTCGATATTTCGTTTGTAATTAAAATCGAGTTTCGGTTACAGAATCACGGTCCGATTCTCAGATCAATCTTTTATTTTGATGTACTTGGTGCTCGAATGTCTAAAATGACATTTCCCATTTCACTGGTTCAAAATCTAAACCATGCATCGTGAGATACGATTGCGTAATTGCATGGTAATTAGTTGTTATTATCTTTATTACAGGCAAATCTTTCGATAAAAGGTTCGTTGTACGCATGAACAGGGTAACGCTTTGCATTTTAAATACTATTAGAATGGGAAATTGATATTAGGCTCAAAATCCAGTTTCACTTGTTTCACGTTAGTTCCCATGTGTTCTAACTTTTTAACGTTAACTGAAATTTAACCCTTTATCTACTGACGGTACTTATAAGTACCAGTAAAATAATTTGTTATAAAATTCATTTAATGCATCGATTGGTAGTAATACAGTTTAGAATAAGTTTTAGATGCATTAATTTATCTTGTTCCAAAAGCGTTATTGGATACACAAAACAAAAATATTTTTAAAAGGGTGATTTCTTTTGCCTTTGCATCGTTTCAGCTTTCTTGGCGTTGGAGGAGAGGGGGGGGGGATTTTAAATTCCGAAATATTTCTATATTTCTATTGTAAGAACATTAAATTTGTGCATTTCCTAATTCTACAAAATACTAAGAAAAATATTTAAAATAAAATATTTGAATGGGGTTATAAATATTGCACAAAATCACTATAAATTCCAATTTAATTAATCCTCCTAAATCCTTCAATCATTCTAAAATTCCTCTAAAATTTATTAAATGATTATGGAAATCTTCTAATGTAGTTTCAACAATTCACGAAAAATGTTTTAGAAGATACATTTTTCATGAAATCATAATTCAGTACATAAAGGCTTAGGGGTAATATTCTGAATGCGCCTTGCTTATAAATGCTAATAAATATTTTTTATCTTCCATAAATGTCATTAAAATAGAGTATCATTTGGATGCGTCATGTTTCATTGAGTTTTCAAATAGGATTTTGAATTACCCCTGATCTGGATGTTTCCTTTATAATTAAAATTTAGAATACTTCTTCCGTTACATCAAAACTATGCCAAAATGTATGCTCGCTAATGCGCCATTTATTTTAACCCTGACCATGCAAAAGATTGTTACTGCAAACTGTGCCAAACATTGTGACTCTCTATTTTTTAAACGCAAATCATTTTATTATTATTATTTAATCGAATTCGGACAAAACATCTTAATTTGCTATTTCTCAAATTAAAAATATTTTTTATTAAGAGACATTTACAATTTCATGCCTGCAGTTTAAATTTATTATTTTATTGTATAATATTTATTTGTTATTTTATTTTAAACATATATTTGTTTTGATTTAATAAAATAGTTCATAAAAGTCTGAAATTTTCAAATGTTATATATTTTTTAAATAATCACTTTCTCACCAACAATATTCAATTTTTTTTTCAAATGTTTCATTTGGTGCAACTATTACGCTTCGTGACAATGGTGTTGGTATAACGGAAAAGTACCAAATTTAGTATATGTTAAGAAACAGAAGAATCATGGTCTGGTTCTCGGATTAAAAAAAAAATTTCTTTGGTGTACTCTGTACTAGAATATCAAAAATGTATTTTCCTTTCGCTATTACAATGTGTAAATCAGGCATCGTGAGAAACGGTTCTGTGACTACATGATAATTTGTTGTTGATTATGGTTATTACCAGGTAATCTTTCTTTAAGACGCTCGTTGTATGTAAAAGGGGTAGGTAACGTTTTGCATTTGAAATTCTTTAAAAATGAAAATTTTGTGTAAGATTCGAAACATCGAAATTCCTTTCCTCAGATTTCATTTTAGGGTTACCCGGTGACCGAATTTTAGGGAATTAGAAAACATATAGCTGAATGTGATAAGAATAATATTAATTTTTCATATTCCGCCCTTACTTTTGAAATTTTACAAGTGCACTGTAAGGAAAAAAAAATGCAAAGACGCTTCCTGATACAGCATCATAAACGCTTACGAAAATTCAATTTATCCTCATAGTTAGCCACGATTCCAAAAACTTTCCTTTTATTTTCAGAAACAATCTGAAAAACGATCAATCAACAAACTAATAGGTTTACGAGATTAACGGGAGTGTTTCTAAAATAAAAGGGCTGTTTACTGACCTTATTATTATTTATTTATTTATTTATTTATTTATTTTTTTTTTTTTGTAGATTTCGGAAGAAATACTACCTATTACATTCTTCCCTAAGTTGGAATTTCTGAAATTTTTTTTAAAGATCTACACCGATCATTACTCTTAGAACCCCAAACCACTCCCAGTTCAAAACTTTTTATATCTCTATCTATCTGTCTATCTATATCACTTTTTTATGGACACGATAACTTCCATAATTCTGCACAAATCCCTTCCAAACTGATACATAAAATCAAGGGGCTTAAAATCTCGGTCAAGTTCGTTAATGGGCAAAATCGAACCAAGGGGAAGAATAGGGGGGGGGGGCTTTTTGTGAAAATAGAAAAAACCCATAATTTCTTAATTATGATACATATCGAATCTATTTACAGTTATTATTACTTCTAGTGAAAGGGCCAAAAATTTGTATATGACAGATTTTTGACTTCATTAAAAATGCCCCCAAGGGGGGGAAAAATAAAGGTTTAAGAAGAAAATAATTCATAACTTTGTCAATTCACAAGATATCAAATCCGCTTAAATTTATTATAAATATTTTTAATATTATCTACAACTTTTATATGAACAAGTTTTTTATAGGACCAATTCTTACAACCAAAAAAAAAAAAAAAAAAAAAAAAAAAAAAATCCACGCTGGCTCTGCCTACAGGGACAGGTATATTTCGAAGTGGCCGGTCCCAACTTCCGCATCATGGCAAACAGGTCTTTCTTCTGATATTCCCAATAAACAGGCGCCCCACGGTTTGCGCCTTCGAAATCTACCTGTGCCTGTGAGCTGGGCCTTCAGGGATATTTTTTTAATTATTATTTAACCTTTCTAAAATTATTTAACGTTTCTCGTAATTTTGATATTTGGCTTGTAATCAAAATAGAGCTTCAGTTAACAAACAGAATCATGATCCAATTCTCGGATTTCAAAGCATGCTTTCTTTGAAATATTCGGTGCTTGAATGTCTAAGATGACATTTCGCATTCGCTAATTCTACGCTTCGTGAAAAACGATTGTGTAATTGTATGATAGTTAGTTGTCGATTAACGTTATAGGCGAGTCTTTGTCTTTTTGTTCGTTGTCGTTGTATCCATGCGCTTTGCATTTTAAAATCTGTCAAAATAGGAAGATAAGACGGACAGACTCATAAACTGAAACACTTTTAAACAAATTTAAACTCAAGTTGATTTAAATCCTATTGGGGAATTTTTTTGCATTAAGCTTATCTATCATTTTTGTCTACTTCTAGAATTTCCGCATTATTTAATCACACGATGCAAGCAGAATGTTCTGAGAAAATGTACAGCAAACCTGAATTTATCTGTGACCCAATAATGCCTACTATCAAAAGAAAGCCTTCCACCAAGACTACTATCAGAATAGATAATAGTAACAACAACAACAACAACAAAATTGCAAAGAAAATATAATATAAAGATACAATAAATATATAGACTTTAAAAAAATTTCACAAACTTCACTTTAAGTTCAATACTTCTTTTTAACCCATATTAGCCTATCGTTGCATTAAAGCAACACTATAGCTAAAATCACTTTTGTTGCTTGCACATCAGTAATTTTGAAAAGCAAAATATACATAATTTCTTTGATGACAAGAAACGCTTGATAAAATAACACACCAAATTTCTATTCTAAAAAAAGTGGTGTGAATGTGGTATGTATATATTTTTTCTTTTTCATTTTTAAGAGAAAAATAATTGCGGTCATATATTGGGTTAAAATGCTAGATTAATTTGCAAGATCTGAATTAATCCGCTGCCGTTCTGCATTGATTCTGCTACTGGGGCGATTATTAACATTCTGAAATAGTGATAGCTATTTTGAATTTTTAAAAAAATACCCAACTTTGGAACGGTGCTTTTCAGATTTGTTGGAAAATGTTAAAATGCTACAACTAAATTGCACGATCTTCTTCTTCCTTTTTTTTTTTTTAACTATACGTTCAAAATATTGAAAAATAAGCACTGGTTATTTTATTCAATGTTGTTACAATTAATACTTTTCACTAGCGATGTAAGGGCATTTTTCTTTTTTCAGGTTTGCGTAATTTGACAGTGTTACAATTCATTTTAATTTTGGCTCATTTTAAACTAGAGTTAATTTAAATTACTCTTTAACTGAGCGGATAGTGTTTGACTAAAGCTTCGAAACTTAATATTCTAATCTGCTTTGCATTCTTCACGAGTGTATAAATTATTCTTTTCGTTTGTGTTATTACGAAAAATTCTTATGCATCAAAAATATCTTGTATAGTGATAACGAAAGGGTTGTTAATTTTTTTCACATTCAAATGTTTGGTTTAATTCTAATTGCTTAAAAGTAAGATTTTGTTTTTTCAAATTCTATTGCGCATTTGAAATATAATATGTTCATCATTTTCCGTTTAGCTCTATTACGACTGAGTATTTATTTTTATGCAAAAGCGTCAAATTTCGTATAGAATTACGCGGCATGAGGAAGAAAAGATTTAATGATGAATTTTAAAATTATATGGGGGGAAACGTGCGCATTTTCAAGAGATGAAAAGGAACTTAAGTAGTTATGATGATGATTGAAATTCAATATGAGATATATTTTATATTGGATTTTAAAAAATCAGTTGGCACAGTTCTATACACATACAATAATAATAATAATAATAATAATTGAAATAAAAATTATAAAAACCCTAAGCTGGTAGGAGCAATCTTTTCTCATTAATGAATTTATAAAAATTTTCTTACCTAGTTTGTAGTTTATTAATGTCTTTGTAACAGTCGATCTCTTTTGTAAGTATTATTTTAATAGAAGGCGAGAAATATTTTAAATTCGCATAAAAAAACGAACACTGGCACGAAAAAACAAAGTATTTACAGAGAACCAATGTTTGCACATTATACATTACCACTGTTCGCTCAAACTTCTAACTAAAAAGAATACATTGAAGAACTTAATATACAAAAAGTTTTTTTTAAAGTTTAATTCACACATTTTGTCATCTGCGTGCCAAGGATAGATAGAGTTTGAGGTAGAGGTCTGCTTTGCACGGACCGGAATTTTCAGGGCCCGGCCCGAACGAAGACTTTCTTGGCCCGGTCCGGTGTAAAAGCTAAAAGTTCGGCCCTGGCCAGGCCCGTTTAAAAATCAGTGAAAACAGGCCTGGTCGGCCCGGGAAAAAATTAATGAAATCAGACCTGGCCCGACCTGACTCAATTTCTACAAAAATTCCGATGTTTCTTAACATATGATAAAGATTCTTTTAATAAATATTGCATACATATTTATGCAAAAAATTTTAGTGTATATTTTAGATTTACTATATGTTCACAAGCCATAGAATAATGTATAGCAACATTAATGATAACTTATTCTTAGTAGACTATTACATTGAAATAAAGGCATTAAATAAATTAATGTAGTTTAGAATAAAATAAAAAAAGATGATTATACATCATAACTTTTGTTGCTGTATAATAATAATAATAATAATAAAAAGTAGATTTTTGAAAATGCTTCACTCTAACTTATTAAAGTATATTTCCAAAGATTCCGTTAACAGAAGTTCATTATCGCAATTACTATTTTTACAAAACAAATTGCTTGCTCGACATGTCCTGGAAACAATTAGGTCCAGTTACGACCGGCCCAAGTATGTAAAATAAAGTTCAAGCCCCAGCCCGAGTCATCTGAAAAAAATAATCCCGGGCTTAGAAACGATGTAACTGTCCGATGCCGATTTTTACGCTGGGCATGTTCTATTTCTATATTGATGTTGTCAAGTTAGCATCGGCTCGCGTAACACATTTATACTTGTTCTCGTCCCAACCACATATATTGAAAATTGTTTATATTTTATCAGCTTATTTTGAATCTTGTAAATTTATTATATCGGGACGGACGGCCCACTTTATTTTTTTTTTATCAGCCTGGCTAGCCCATTTATTTTTTTTATCGGCCCGGCCCATTTGAAAATTTGCCTTCATTTTGCCGGGATGGGTACGGGTCTCGGTCCAAGCCCGGGTCCGTGCAGACCTCTAGTTTGAAGCTACAACAATAATAAAAACACCAAAACCCTGGAAGATTAAATTGTATTTACATAAATAAACAATAACTCGCTGCAGAAATGTTTATATTCGTTCCTTAATTTCATTAATAAAATTTCGAAAAATTTTCCGTTCAAAATTAAATTAGTTTTATAGATAGGCTTACCATACGTCTAAGATTGCACCGGACTGTCAAGGTTTCACTATGGCGTCCGGGATGGTATCTGAAGACGGTTGGAGTTCGGTAAAAATAAGACATTTTTAATGGAAAACAACAAATAATTTTGACCCATGAGTCTCGCTCATTTTCCTCTGTGGTGTGTGGTTCCTTTCTTTTTTTTTCTTTCTTCATGGTGTCTGTGATTATTCTTTTAAATTATGGTAATCTTATTTATAGGCCAATCTTTAACATTGACCGTGCCTATTCCTTTGTCAGTATTTCAGATTTTCTTCGTATTCTATATTATTCCTATCTCTTAAAATAAAAAGAGCAATTTACGATTCTCTAAATTACTTCAGCTTATTTTATCTTCTGTGAATTTTTGAAGATTAATTTTTTTTATTTCGAATTATTAGATGTGATAAAAATAAGCTCAAATTAACGAACTAGTTATAATAGTAATTCTAATAAAAAAATTGTTGAACTTTATTATTAGTTCGAATTAACCGAATTTGAACTCTCATGAGTGCACTGTATATGAAAAAAAAAAATGACATTTTTCTTTCCAAACAACGTAGTTTGCATACGTTTTGAGCGAAACCACATACAAAAAATTTTAAGTTGATTGTGACATTTCGTGTCATACCTAGTATCATATTTTGCTTTTGTTGAAATTTAACAAAGCTTTTCTTTACTTTACAGATAATATATAATCAGGATTACCACCAGTAATTATTTGATTAATGCGAAACTTAGAATAATTAAGTGCTCCAAAGGTAAAGAAAATCATCGCATAAATAGGTTCTGGTGTACTTTCTTTGTCTCATGTTTTATTCTTTAATTCATGTTTTATTTTGCTTAGAAACTATAAAAAAATATGGAAGAAATCAGCGATGTTTGTTAGTGTAAACAACGGAATTGCAATCGTTTTGTGCGAAACCACATCCTTAAAATTTTAAGTTGATTCCAATATTACGACATTTCGTGTTATACCAAGTATCGAATTTCATTTTTGTTGAAATTTAACAAATCTTCCGTTTACAAGCCGTATTTAATCACAACTATCAGTAATTATTTGAATAATACAAATCTTACAATAATTAAGTGCTCCAAAGGTGAACAAACTCATCGTCTTTGTACTTACTTTGGTTCGCGTTTTATTATTCAATCAGTTCGTATTTTATTTTGCTTAAAAACTGTCAAGAATTATATGGGGAAAAAATCAGTGGTGTTTTTCGGTGCAATCAACTGATTTGTAATCGTTTTGTGTGAAACCATAGCCTTGAAATTTCAAGCTAATTCTGACATTGCTATATTTCGTGTCGTACCAAAAATCAAATTTTATTTTGATGGGAGCTCAACAAACGTAGGCACCCTCAAGGAGGAATGGAGGAATAATTGCTCGTCTCTTTTCTGGATTTTCAAATTTCATTAACCAAATTTTCTTTTTTTCTGATTTCTAAAAATATAATAAAAAGGTATTCTACACATGTGGCTAAAATTAATAATGCACTAAGAGAAAAATCAACTAAACATATTTCATCCTGGGAAAGGGGTCCTCTTGAACCTCCCGTGGGAGACAAATTTTAATTGCATTTAACAGTTTCCATTTATTTTGAAAAACACCGGTAGATCCTTACTTTTGAATATTCAATAGTTTTGTTGCATTCTTATATTGCTTTTTGTGTTGATATGCTTAAAAATTGTCTTGAATTGAGTGTTCTGACAAAAAAATATTCTTAGTTTAGCCTTTTTCATGTTTGTTTTCCATTCAAAAAAAAAAAAAAAAAAAAAAAAAAAACTGCAGCCTTGCCACTTGCTAGCGGGCTACAGGTTACATCTGTACCAAAATCTTGCCACTCTCTACGTTTCGTTTTTGGAGTGACCCATGTCAACAAAGCTTCAGTTTTACAAACATTATCTAATCACAATCAGTAATTATTTGAATGCAAATTATGGAATAATTAAGTGTTCTAAAGGTAAACAAAAAGTCATCACATAAATGAAGTCTTTGTAATTTGTCTCGCATTTTCTTCTCGAGCCGGTTTCAATCACGGAGATTGATATTCGATACTGGCGAGTGAATTTCAAACTTCCTGGAGGGTGAAAAAAAAAAGAAATAATAATAAAGAGAGAGTGATTGAAGATTTGGTAAATGTAGATGGACGTATACGTCTGAAATAATGTATACGTAAGTTCATTCAATACGTCCTCTTTTGCGACAAGAGCAAGATGAAATTGTTAATTTTAACTTGGTGTAATGGGCAGTAATAGAATGTCTCAAACGATTATCTTGATTAACCTTCTACTGATCAGAGTAGGAATGCTGCCAACATTTTAAAGGATTTTTAGGTAGCTTACATTACAAAAAATAAAAAGCTACCTATTGCAGCCGCTCGAAGGAAAGCAATTTTGGTATATTTTCACTGATCATGACCCCCAGACCCCAGGACCACCCCTCTGTTCAAATGTTGATTTTTTTATATATATCCATATATATACATCTGATCTTGTCACTCGTATTTATAAATCTATTTGGATGTAACTAAGCATAAGTATTAGGCTTAGCAAGATCTCGACAGAGTTCGTTGGCCAACTTGGTCCACCATCTTGTTACAAAATGGCGGCCGCTAAAAAAATACAAAACTCAATAAAAGATACAAAAAAAATTTAAAAATCTATTTTTTTATTTAAGAAATGGGATAGAAGGATTCCGGAGCAATTTTTGTTTTGCCCCTATCTTTTTTTTTTTTTTTTTGAGACCGGCGACCAGGCCCCTACCTGCCAGGTTTCCCTAGCTTAAACGGGTTTAGTGCCTGGTACCGGGGCGCGTAGCGCCACTGAAGAGATGCCGCGTAGCGGCTGGCCGTTGCTGACAGGACGGCTATGTGGAGGACTTAGTTTTGTTTCCATTTTGTTTTGCTGCTAATTGATGTTATTCTTTTTATATGGACCTGTCATCGTATTGGGTGGTTCCTTGTTACTATTTTTTTAAGAAGTTATTTTTAATGCATCTTATGACTATAATCTTACATTCTACCACTTCATAATATTTAACTTCAATCCAATTATACAAGAATTTAAATTTAACATTACACCAGGTGAGAAAGACATACCACCAACTGAATATTGTTATCATAAATTTATTACAAACACCAGGTAATAAGATTTAAGAAGGGGCACCAAAATTTAGTACAAGTTAATACATATAATACAAAATATAAGAGAAGGGAGAGAATGGCAAAATAAATTCATTTACTTTTAAATTTTACTTTTAAATAAAATCAAAGGAGGTAACAATATTCTCATATCTTTCACAACCAAAAAAAAAAGGAAAACACCCAATAAGATTGGTGCCCATGACATTTCAAACCTGGCTTATGCTTATAGATTTATAAAAATCTAAAAAAATTTTAAAAAAAAAAAAAATATGAAGCTGTATTTTGTGTTTTTAATTTAATTTTCATGGTTGTAAAAGGTATTTTGATTTAATTTTCATGGTTGTAAAAGGTATTTTGATTTAATTTTCATGGTTGTGAAAGGTAAGTCTGTGACTCTGTATTGCAATTTGGTTAAAGTTTTGACATCTCTGCACTTAGATAGTTCCAAATTTAAATTCTCTCTTGTTTTTATGCTTTTGTATGTGTATTTCTGTGTATAGTTGCACCCCCTCCCACTTAATTTTTTTTTCTCATTGATAAAACTTATCATGGCAGAAGATCAGGCAAAAAACTTGGCTAATATTCAAAAGAAAAATTCCCTTATGGAAAATATTTCTTCAATTCCACCTTTTAGCGGTGTTGAAAATTCAGTTTCTTTTAGTGAATTTTTTGAAAAGTGGGATAGCCTTGCTACCTTTTTCGAATGGGGGGAGGATGAGAAAAAATTCGCTTGGTTTAGCAGAGTTACCGGGGGAGCGGCAAGGTTATTTAAGCTTCATAAAGATAAAAAGGTAGATGAAATTGTTAAAATTTTCAGGGAAAGATACACCAGTCATGTTTCTCCAGATGTAGCCCTTTCAAATTTTTTTAGTTTCAAGCAAACCCCTCAAATGTCGGTGCAGGACTTCTATGACAGAGCCTACGACATGTCGCTTAAAGCCCTAGTTATTGATGGATTAGAAGGGGAGGTAGTTAACAAAAGTAGAAACGCTATCTTTCACTCAATGCTTTTGGGAAATCTGTCCCCAGAAATAAGAAAAGGGGTCATTACAAAAAACCCACAAACGCCTGAAGAAATCCTCACTGTTGCATTGCTTGAAGAAAAAGCGTGCAGGAGTATAAATCCATTCTATAACCTCCAAAATGAAATTAGTGCTCCATTTATACCTGAATCTGTTCCACAAAATTTAGCCTGTGCAGCTATGTATCCCCAAAATGAGTATAAACAATCACAGCAGGACATCAGCAATTTGAAAGACCAGGTAGATTTGCTGTCAGCAAAAATTGACAGTTTAGTTCGAATTCAGGAAAGGCAGAGTGAGGTCCAGAGCCAGGAAAGAGCACAATTCAGAAATTTTCAGTGTCATTTGTGCTCAGAAAGTGGACATTATGCACGAGATTGCCCACAGGCGAGGTACCAGTATAACTTGGGTAGGAGCAGGCATAATAACTATAGGGGCCGTGGAAACTATAACAGTAATTATAGAGGAAATTCAAACCAAGCAGGGAATGGTAACTATAGGGGAAATAGAAATAGAAATGAATATAATTATAGGGGTAGAAACGACTACAGTTATAGAGATAGTGTTGACTACATAAATAGAGGAGATAATAATAGGGACAGACATGAAAACAGTAATGGAAACCAACCGAGTAATGATGCTAATGCCCAAGGTACTCCTGCGAGGCCTTTAAACGGTTAGAGGCCGGATCTTTAATGGTCGAATTGATCCCCCAAAAGCCAAACGACTCACCCCCTGTATATAGTGTGTTTTCACCCCATTTATATAGTCTCCCAGTTACTAAAATTACTGTAAGTAATAAAAATATTACTGCGTTATGTGACTCGGGATCGGCTATCAATTTGTTGAGTAGCACTATGCTCAATTTGTTCACAGGTAGCCCTATAGAAGAGTGTTGCACACCGATTGTGACAGTAACTGGTCAAAAAGTTCATCTCAATCAAAGTGTACTCGCAACATTTAAAATTAATGATACGCTGTGCAAGGCACAGTTTTTTGTTGTACCAGGTCAGCTGGCGGAGGAATTTTCTGCTATTTTGGGAATGCCTTTTTTAAAAAAGTATCGAGTTCTCATTGATTGTTCAGACAATGCTATCACTCTTAGAAGCCCTGAACAAACCCAATGTAAACAAAAAATTGATATGCAAAGTCATTCCAAATTAGAGACAAACAAGGGTTGCCATAATCTTAGTGAGTCTACTGAGAGTGTGGAAAACGTCGAGGAAAATACTGAACAGTGTCAGGATTCTGTAAATAATGTAGGGGTTATAGTAAATAATTGTAAATATAATTGTAAATATATGTATAATAATGATTCAAAAATGTGTAATTGTGATAATTATGACCCTGAAAATTCCCAGTGCAAATATGTCAACAAAGGTGAAAGGGAGCAGAAGGTAGACTGTAGTAGTAATGTCAAGACAGTTCAGGGTACCATAAGTAGTATTAGTGGAGAATTCGAGAATGGTGGGCAGAATAAGGTGTCAAGTGAAAGTAATAGTGTCTTACAAAGTGAAAAAGTAGAGGGTACCACAAATAACTACAGTATACCACAGACTACTGAGGCTCAACAAGTAAACCATATTGCACAACATGCGGATAATGCTAGCAAATCTGATGAGACTGTTTTTTATGATATGGAGGAACAATTAAATGGGAACACACAAAATAATGAGAGTGAAAATAGAATGAGTAGCAATGAGAGTAATGACAAGACTATCATAGGCATTGCCGCATTATGTGACAAACTTACAATTCCCCCCCAAACTAAAATTTTAGCTAATGTTAAGTGTAATAAAGAATTAAATGTAAATGTTAATGACCCTATAATGTTAGAACCCCTTGCTAGAAGTATGCATCAAGGCCTCCTTATTTCTAGAACCATTTGCACACAAGAGCATGGTTTATTTTTATCTTTTGCTAATTTCTCAGATAATTCTATTAATTTAAATAAAGGAACATATGTTGCCAAAATTCTTAAATGTAAAGACAACTTAAATTTAACCCCAGAGATATGTAATTTAAATTGTAATGTAAATGTTGACCCCCCAATTGCAGATTTCGACCATGCAGATTTAAAATGGAGCTCTGAAATTAATTTAGACCACTTAGACACCCCTTTAAAAGCACAAATGCAAGATTTCCTGGATAAGAACAAAGATGTGTTCGCAGCCTCTGTACTAGATTTACCTGGCTGTGACACTATTCCCCATACCATAAATCTCACCTCTGATAAACCAGTTCGTTGCAAAGCATATAGAGTCCCTTATAAACTGCGCCAGGAAATGGAGGACCAATTAAACATTTTATTAGAAGCTAATATTTTGTCACCTTCAATGTCAGAATTTTCTTCTCCAGTCATTCTCGTACAAAAAACAGATGGTACATACAGATTAGCTGTTGATTTTAGGAAGCTAAATAAAAACTTGGTAAAAGATGCATACCCCATTCCTAATATCACAGACTCTGTAGACTCCCTTTCAGGTGCCAATTATTTTTCAACTCTCGACCTTACTAGTGGTTTTTTTCAACAAGTCATTAGACCTGAAGACATGCATAAAACTGCTATTATTACGCATAAAGGATTATTTGAGTGGTCGCGCAACTGTTTTGGATTGGCTAATTCAGGAAATAGCTTTCAGAGACTAATGAATGCCATTTTTGGGGATCTCGGAAATTTGGGTATATTAGTGTATATTGATGACATTGTAGTATCTTCTAAAGACATTGAGTCTCATTTTACCAAACTTAACTTAGTATTCGAAAGGCTTCGCCAACATAACTTAAAACTTAAACCCAGCAAATGTAATTTCCTGACAGACAAAATTCAGTATCTTGGTTTTGAGATTCATGGTGGTCAAGTATCCCCCATTAATAAAAATATTGAAATTATAGAAAAGTTACAACCTCCTACAAATCGTAAAGGTGTCAGATCTTTCATCGGCACATTGTCTTTTTACAGACGCTTTATCCCAGATTTTACTAAAAGAGCAATTAATTTAATAGACCTCACTAAAGAAACAGGGCGTTTTGTCTGGAACGAGGCAGCCCAGCGGGAATTTGATGATCTTAAGAAAGCTCTTATCTCAAAACCCTGTTTAGCTTTACCTGATTTTGACAAAGAATTCATTATATATTCTGATGCAAGTAGTGAATCTTTAGGGGCAGTGTTATCACAATTGGATAATAACAAAATGATACACCCTGTCGCCTTTGCTAGCAGGAGACTGAAAGATGCAGAGACAAGATACTCTGCCACCGAAAGAGAACTTTTAGCCCTTGTCTGGGCCACTGCACATTTTAAGTGTTATATAGCCAGTACACATTTTTCCATTTATACAGATCATGCTCCACTCACCTTTATGTTGAAGATTCAGGATCCCACGTCACGCATGGCCAAGTGGATATGCACTTTATCAGACTATAACTTTACAATAAACTATGTCAAGGGAAAATGTAACAGTGTGGCAGACTTCCTATCGCGTTTTGCTAATGTAGAGAAGCCTACAAGTGCAGTTAGCTGCAATTTTAGTATTCAGGTAGCTAAAGAAACATCTTTTGAACCATACTCAAACCTTATGGGAAAAATTTGCGAGTTCCAAAAATCGGACACGAAATGCTGTGAAATTGTAAAAAAATTGGAGCAGAAATTGGAAATCTCACCTAGGTATATGAAATTCTTTTTTAGAGACGATATCTTGGTATGTGAGGATACTAGAGAATCTTTGATTTTAAACAACCCCATCAAGTTAGTGGTTCCTAAGGAACTGGTTTTGCAAGTGTTCACTCTAACACACGACTCTCTAGCTGCTTGTCATCAAGGTTTCCAGAAAACAATTGACCGCATCCGAGAGCACTTTTACTGGCCAGGGATGTCGGCAGATGTCAAACACCTGGTAGAATCTTGTGTTAGTTGTCAAGAGAAAAGAGCCCATAAGGCAAATCAGCTTGCCCCCCTTCAGCGTATGCCCACCCCTGAATTTCCTCTAAATAAAGTACACTTAGATATCATAGGCGTCTTGCCACAAACATTTTCAGGAAATAAATATATAGTCACATACATAGACTCTTTTACCAAATGGCCAGAGGCGTATGCTGTCAGTTCAATTACTTCTGATGTAATAGCGGACACGTTGGCAGATTTCATATCCCGATATGGAGCACCGTGTTATATAACGACAGATAATGGAAAAAACCTAATATCGGATGCGATTGAGCATGTATACAGTATGTTTGGCATAAAACATATCAGAACATCTTTTTATCATGCACCCGGAAATGCTCAGGTGGAACGCCAAAATAGAACGTTAAAGAATGCACTTTCTCATATTGTAAATCAAAATCAAACAGACTGGGACTCTAAACTTAAATTTGCTCTGTTAGCAATGCGGACCGCTGTACATTCATCAACAAAGTTAACACCGGCAGCTGTCATGTATGGTAGAAACTTAAATCTTCCCTATCATGTATTTTCACAACCACCTAAACTTAATTACAACGATGCACCGTCTTTCTGTGAACTTGTAATTCCTGCTCTCCAAAAAGTATATGCAGAAGTCCATAACAATCTAGTTAAAGCAGCTGAAACTCAGGAGAAATACAGAGAAAAAACAGCAGTGTGTAAAAATCTAAAAGTAGGTGATCTAGTGTGGCTTTACACACCTAGAATTGAGCCAGGACAGACTAAAAAGCTAAGTAAATTAAATAACGGTCCTTTTACTATTATTGAACAATTAAATAATGTAAATTTTAAGATCGCTTTAGTTGCTAACCCGAAAAATACCCAAGTTGTCCATGTTGATAGACTAACGTTATTCAAAGACAGGAAGATTACTAACCAAAACAATCCACAACAACAAACGACTAACGGAAATTCGATTCACAATCCGCCCATCGATGAAACAGAACCGATTCAGAGTGGCGAGCAACCAACCCACCTCCGTACTACTAGACATAGACGATATTTCGCATGGGTTCCGCCCCCTTTAGCGCAAGAAAACGAGAATGATTGCAACACTGAAACCGTAACTAAGGAAGACGAGGAGGAGGCGCGCAGCGTTTCAACCGAAATTGGTGCTCTTTCCCCACAACCACAGGTCAGTCCGGGAGGGGAAGAGTCACATCCACAGATTGCTCCGGTAGGGGAAAGTTCGGGTAGCACACAAGAGGAGCCTAATGTTGCTGAAAGAGGCAGAGAGGTTGATCAGTCCGATAGCAACGAAAAAGCAACTGAGGGTGATTCGATACGGCCTGTCGCGAAATCGAAACGCCTCGGTCGTTCTAGATCGACTCCACGGGTCGATTATTCATTTCGGGACAGAAGCGTTCGTCCCATTTATAAAGAGTAACGACTTTATCTGTTTTTCACTCAATGTTTTCTGTATATAGTCTAATTAATTTGTATTTATATGTGTTTTAATCTGTTTTTGAGGAAATTTATCGAAATTAAAACTCGGAATTGAAAATTTTTCAACTTAAAATGGGTTTGTTTTGATTGCTTTCCGGAAGTGTTAGTAAGCGTTTTTGGAGCTTTATATGTACCTTTTTTAGAAGGGTATTGGGTATTATGTTATATTTTGGCATGCATACCGCTCCGCACCCACTTTTTGTAAATTTTTATAAATTTTTAACCAAAATTCGTGCTATTTCTGGGATGTTTGGAGTTTTTTGGGGGATGTTTTGAAAATTACGTGATGCAAGCGAAGGGATTTGGGTAAATTTTTTTTTCCCTTTTTTACTTCCTTTTGAAAATATAATTGTATTGTATGTATATAGCTAATTCTAACACTTATTTAGTTTACTTATTTGTGTTACCTTCTCGGAAGTTGTAATTTGTTGGGTATATGTGCAAATCTTACAGAGATATTTTATACATTTCTGTATGTGGGGTGTGACTTATTTACAGCCGTACATATACACTTTCGGTGTGTACATTTTTATGCCTTCTATATTCTATTCTCTTCTGTAAATTTGGGTAATTGTATTTATATTTTCTTTTTTCCCCCTTTTTTTTTTATATCTTGTTGGCAGAGTTACCTGGTAGTAGTGGAATTTGTTTTTCACATTTTTTTTTGCATGTTGTTTTTAGTTTCTGCTTTTTTTAAAGTTGTCTAGGCTATGGTAATTGTTCCCATAGGAATACAGAGTTGCAGACATACACTAATGTATGCACAATGATCTGTAAGTGCATTTGTACACTCCAAGTAAAACCCCAACAATCAAAATATGAACTTTTCAAATGAATAGGGGTTCCCTGCTAATACAATGAACTTGCATTCATGTATTTTTTTTTTTTTTTTTTTTTTTTTGTAAAGCATTTTAAACTGAAAATGAAATATTGCATCTCTGTTGTGTTTTTTTTTTTTGTGTTATGCTATTTACCTGTATGTAACCTAGTGCTATTTCTATGAATTTGATTTAAATACTTTTTTTTATTACCTTTGACTCACACACTGTTATATGTCGAGTAAAAGATTTTATTTGTGTATTATGTATATATATATCTACATCTGCATCTCCAGCCTGTGTCTTGATGTATATATAAAATGTGAAAAGTATCAGTTGGCAGTCCTTCACATGTTAATTAACCTTAAACTTAAATTTATTTAATTTTAGCAACAATTTTGGGGCCTAGCTGCAGTTACACATGGCAATTACGGTGGAGTGGCATACTCACGTGTAGAAAGTAGTAGTGGTGAAATGAGAGTTCACCGTCTGGATATCTGGTCTGTTTCGGGAAGTTGGTGAAAATTTTCAGTAGGTATCATCTAATACAGATAACTGTAGGCAAATCTGAAGGCAAGGGTAGAGGCTCAGTTGGTTGTGATAAACCCCATGGTTACTTATATGGCTCACAGCTTTTACTTATGTATAAATTCCTTTTTAAACTCAATTCCATTTTTCTTTTAGGGATGTGGTCAGGTGGACGGTTCATTGTGTGCAGCTCGAATTGCACATTCCGGAGTGTGACGAGCGGGGTTTCAACTATGTGATGCTTGGAAGCTCTTCGAGTCGCTGTTTGATTTGTTCGAGTATCTTGGACCCACGTAGGTGTTTCTCCAGCAGGCAGTAAACCATTTTACCTTCATTTTTCCAATTTTTTGGTTTTAACAAGTCTAGGTTAACTAACTTGGAGTAGGAAATCGAGTTCTCCATTGGGAGTTAGCTTTATACTTTCTTTTTTTTTGTTAAAAAAAAAAAAAAATTTTTTTTTTGTCAAAATTTTTTTTTTTTATTCAGGATAGGGGAGTCTTGTTGTAGAATATTTCGCAAATTCTAATTTTTTAACTTATATTAACATAACCCTTCATTTCTCTAAATTTTCAGTTAATTTTTCTTTCACTTTCTTTTTTTTTTAAATGTATAACATGGTAAGTAATGCAGTTCTTTCTTCCAAATTCTAGTTAAATGTTCCTTTTTTTTTTCCTTTTCGTAATATCAACCCCAAGTGTAAATTGTTGTGACCTTGTTGTTCAACCCCACTTATTCCAGGAAAAATACCCGCAAAGTTTAACCTTGTAGGACATGCAGTCAACCTTCCCCCAGGATTTCGGTCAAAAAAGGACCATTAGGTGACCCGTTCCTTCAAGTATTTTTCTGTTACCATATAGTTAGCGCATAGTAACAGAAGCGATAGGCCCCCGTTCCCCCTTTTTTTTAAATGGGTAGGTCCCATATAGGTTCGAGGAGAGAGAGGTGATATGAGAAGGTCAGTCAGTGAGTAGAAAACAGCTAGTGATGTAGGTGCGAGCCAATAAAATTCGGTACGGGCGAGGGGGTTCATTTTTGGCGGGAAGATGCTTTCCCACTCTACCCCTGAGCTCCGAGAAGGGATCGTTTTTTAGTAGTTGATATGACACCTAGCTGAAAAGAAGTCGAGATTGAATAATCTCTCATAATTAGATTCTAGAATGAGGCATATCGCTTAGTGTGAGTTGAAAACACTTTTTTGAAAGTGACAATTTCCTTTCTATGAAAATATCTAAGGCGAGTCTTGATGCTGTATGATGTTCAGATGATAGAGATGAACATGAGACGACAATTACCAAGTTATCAAAGTATCCCTGAGTTGATAAGTTTGGACTGGTAGTGGAGCAGTATTTAGCTGTGCGAATCTCCAAAAAAATAAGTCCCGGAGGTAATATCGGTAAAGCGGAGTCTTGCAGATAACATAAGAAGGTTCGGCTCCTAAAAAATTTATGAGAAGGTACTCCCTTTTGAAAGGCGGTTGTTGCTAAATATGAGAATTCAAGGAGATAACATCGTTGGATGATGAGTGGAAATAGATAACAGCAGTAGTCTTACCCCATATGAGTGTAATAGGTATCCTAAACTGCCAACTGGGTGAGTGACCAAGAATACAATGAAAATTGGTTGGTACAAGAAATTTTTGTATTTGTGCAAAGGTGATTTGCTTTGTCTTCAAGAGTGTGAGTAAAATTATTCATTTCTATATGTTTATAATGTTGAATTGTGCTTATCCTATATGTATATGAACTGTTTTTTAAAACTATTTTAAATGATTTCAATATAAGAAATTACAGTATCAATGCCAAATAGAGTGTTCGGATAAATGTTGTCTACATATTATGTGTTAATTAATTAAAAAGAAACGATGATAAAAAAAAATGTTTCCTTTTCTCATTGTTTATACATTTCTCCTTCTCTAATTATTATGGATAGACTCTCATAAGTAGCAGTATTGATGTTAAATATTTTATTCAAGTAATAAAAACTTAAATGTTAATGTTAAATTTCTACAATAATAACTATGCCCGAATATAATAACAGCAATTAAATATGTGTAATGTGAATTTAGAATTCTGTTATTGTTTTATTCAGATGTGTTTATAAATATTATTTAACAAGTAATTCTTTTCTGCACTTTTAGTCTAAAATCTGTAAATTAATAGTAAATTAAACCCCCTTTCCTTGTTTTTAGCTTTGTTGCCCTTATATTTTTATTCTGTGAAATAGTCCACCTTCATTGTTTTTTTTTTTAAACTGATAACAGAATTCATATGGAGTGAAATTCAACCACACATGTTTTCTTTAAAAATATTAATTCTGTAAGAGATATATATATGACAAATATAATTTTAAATTAATGTGGATTTAAGATGAAATATGGTGAAATGTGTAGACCTAATCTAAATATCCAAATGTAAATAGAACTAAATAGCTAAACAGATGATAGTAAATTTTATAGATTAAAGTTTATTGATGCACTTAAAGTAAATTGTTTATTCTGAATTAAGTTAATTGTGAAATTTTATACATTTTAAAGAGAGTTAATAAATTTATGAAGTATTAAGAGAATCCTATTAAGTGAAATATTATTGTTTAGGTAATTAAAAATGTGTCCTATCATCTTGATTCACAGCTTTTCAAATGATTTATAAAATACGTAATGTGCTCAACTATACGATTTCATTTGGTCCCTAAATTTTGAAGGTATAAATGTATTCATAAAATAATGTCATTTTGGATTTAACTTGCAAATTTTCTGAGTTTTATCCTCTCAAATATGAGAGTTTGTCTCCATTCAGTTATTCAAAATTAATGTAATTTTCACTGTTATTCGTCATCATTTATGAATACTTTATATTTTTGAGATTTAGAAGACAACAATCGTTATGCGAGTTGGTCTCGTAATTTAGAGCCTTGATCAGGTGACGAGACCTTCACCTGATTAGGCACCCCCAGAGGTATTATTCACAGGGAACTTGGAGGACTTTACACCCACGACGGATTTTACATGCACCAGGCGCCATTAGCGTACATGATAAAAAAAAAAAAAAAAAAAAAAAAAAAACCTGTAAGGGAAGGGGGTTAATACATGTTTATTTAACTTTACATAAAAAATAGAAGAAATGATTACTTTTACCTGTGTTGGATTGTTTTTTTCCCTTACTTTTTCTACCGTACTTTCCAGTTACCTGTTGTTTTTCTTTTGCTGCTTGATTTTTGTTGCACATTTAGGTTTATCTCGTTGCTTTTTGGTTTCTCATGTGATGCAGTTGTTTCTCTTTTGTTGCATTTATTTTGGTTTCTCATTTGTTGCAGGTTTCTCATTGTGATTTGGGTTTCTCATATTTCTCTGTTGATTTTATGCTCTGTTGCATCACTGGTAACCGTTGAATTTGTTGTCATGAATGCGCTCTAGTGGCGATCAGTCCATATATACCTTATGGCTGTTTTCATGAGCTCGATGAAGCTTTTTGAGGACTTGGTGCGCTATGGGGTGGGGCATATTCCTTGGCCATTAGTCCGTTAATTAGTTATTAACTTCCACCCTCTTAGACGCTAAAAGACGATTTTTTTTTCGCAGGAAAGAGGTATACTTTACACTGCTATTTTATTATATATACACATATATACATATAGATATTTTCCTTTTTTTTTTTTTTTTTTTTTTTTTTTCCTGGAAGGTAAGATTAATTAGACAGAGGTTATACACACTTTGAATATAGAGGTATGGTGGCTGCTGGGACTTTTATGTTTTTTTTTTTTTTTTTTTTTTTTTTTTTGTATTAGTCTATGTTTGTCTGTTTCATGTCGTCTACATTGTTCATTAGCCATCTGATCACTGCTCTACCTTTGTTTTGTACATGTTTGTTGTTTGCAAGTTGTCTGTGCCATAGTATTTCGTTATTAACTGTGATGGTGACCAGATGGTGTGGTTCTGTGAGTGGGCAGGCCGTAAGGTAGTGTTTTATGGACCCTAATTCCCCGCATATGCATTCTGGAGAGCTAAATTTAGTAAATCTATGTAGGTATTGTGGGAATGCTCCATGATCTGTGTAGATTTGGCTCAGTAATTTACAGCTTATAAGCCGTTTTGTGTCTACTTTTGGGAAGTATCCATGAGTTGTTCTACCCGTATCCCCATAGTCCCACTCGAACTGCCATTGTTTTATTGTTAACTCTTTTAATATACGCTTAAGGTTTGATATTGGTCTTTCTATGTGGTAGGGTCTATCATTTTTTTTATTTTTAGCCGCTTCTTTTGCTAATTCGTCAGCATCCTCGTTTCCTTGGATGCCAACGTGTGCCTTAACCCAATTAATTTTAAATTTGTTGTTTGATTTTCTTATTTTGTTTTGTATGTCTGCAATTAGTTTTACTGTGTTGAATGGTTTGCTGAGTGCTAATATTGCTGATAGGCAGTCCGAGTGAATGCTATAATCCATCCCTGTTTCGTTGCCCCATTCTGTTGCCTTTAGTATCGACAGTAGTTCGGCTTGGAAGACACTGTTATGTTTCCGCAATGGTGTTGACCATAGTTTAATTTTTTTGTCGCTTTTGTATGCTACGAAAGCCGATCCCGTAGCGCCTGATTCCAATTTTGAGCCGTCTGTATAAATTGTTATATCTGTTTCGTTGTAGCCTATCTTTGGTTCTGTTGTTTCTGCTGGGTGCGTTTCCCATATGTTTATTTTGTTATCGTAGTCTGTTGGTTGAATTGTATTACCGTATAATTTACATGTTTCTCTTAACCTTGTTATTGTTCCATATGTTGCTTCATATTTGACCTGTAGGTGTATTGGAATCAGGCCCGCCAGTACCTGTAGGGCTGCTGTTGGGGCAGTTTTGTATGCCTTGACTATGGTCAGCAGAAAATGTCTTTGGCAAGTGGTTAGGGCCGCTTTGCTTCTAGCATTTAATTTGTGTCCCCAGATTGGGGCTGCATATGTTAGCACTTTTTCTGCTACTGTTCGATACCAAATTTTTATGATGTCTGGTTTTATTCCCCAACCTCTTTTTGCCATTTGTCCCAGCATATTGAATGATTTGCGTACTTTGGTTGTTTGGTGTTGGCAATGTGGCAGCCAGTTTAGGTTACGGTGTATTATGACTCCTAAGTATTTGATTTGGTCTTTACCTTCTAGATCCTTGTCCTCTAATTTGATTCCCTCTATCTTTCCCGAGACTTGATCTGGGAGGTTGTGTAAGCGAGGTCTGTTTAGATACAGTAGCTCTGTTTTTTCCCTGTTTAGCGTAAGATTGTTGCTTTTTATCCAGTTGTTGAATTCTTCTATTATTTTATTTGCTAAGATTACCAGTTGCTCTTTAGTTTTCGCTTTGAGTATTAGGATGAAATCGTCGGCAAATGCTTGGATTCTAACATTTTTACCCCAGTTCTTTTTTAAGGCTACGTCTGCTATTAGCAGCCAAAGTAGCGGGCCAAGACAACTTCCTTGCGGACAGCCGCCAAAGGTTT
Source organism: Maratus michaelseni (assembly GCA_963931845.1). Classification (NCBI taxonomy): domain Eukaryota; kingdom Metazoa; phylum Arthropoda; class Arachnida; order Araneae; family Salticidae; genus Maratus; species Maratus michaelseni. The sequence goes on along the minus strand of OZ007593.1, from coordinate 167,084,396 downwards.
GTCTTGATTGTTTTATTCCGTTTTCCTCTAGTGTGACAAACCTGTTTTCAAGGAAACTAATTATCCAGTTTGTTAAATAAGTTGGGTTCGGGGAGTTTTTTAGTATATTTGCTATTATTGGCCATCTAATATTATCAAAGGCTCCTTTAATATCCATTGCTACTAGTAGTGTTTGGAATTTATCTTTTTTATCTTGTTTTATCGTTTTTATAAGGTTGTTTAGTGCGTGTTCTGTTGAAGTACCTTGTTTAAAACCATATTGCTTTTTGCTCAAATATTTGTTTAATGTCAGATGGTGCATTATTCTACCGTATATTATTCTTTCTAGGATTTTACTGAAGGCCGGTAGCAGGCATATTGGTCTATAGTTTTTGGGGTCCTGGGTTTTTTTTCCCGGTTTGTGGAACAGGACCACTGTACCTATTTTGAATGTTTTTGGGAAGTGTTTTAGCTTGAGGCATGCGTTGAATAACGAGAGCATTAACTTTGGCGTCGCTTTGTGTATTTTTTTAATTAAATTGTAGTCTATGTAATCGAATCCTGGAGCTTTGTTTTGCTTTATATTTTTTATTATTCTGTTAAGTTCGTGTTTTGTTATGTCTGGTGGGTTAATGTCTCTGAATTTTGGTGGCGCCGGTGTGAGTTTATGTTCTGTGTTTGGGTTTGTTAAGTACAGGTTATCTAGAAAGTGGTTAAGTGTTTCTTTTATTGTTACTGTTTGGTTGTTTGGTAGTACATTTACTAATCGTGATGGCTTTGGTTTTTTACCTGAGGCAGCTTTGTATTGTGGCCCGTATGTATCTATGGCTTCGTTACAGAATTTTTTCCAAGTTTCCCTTTTTGTTCTGTTGATTAGTTTTTTAAGTTTTGCCCTTTCTTTTTTATATTCTATGTGTTGTTTGTATTTTAGTTCTTCATCTTGTTGTTTTTGATATTTCCTTCTAAATGCTCTAACTCGGTTTCGGGCTGTTTTTATCTCCATTGTCCACCATGTTGGAGCTGTTATATTTGGTGATTTTCTTTGTTTGTAGCATTGTAATGCTATTGCTGTGATTTCATTTTGTATTTTCATTGTTATGTTGTCTAATTGTTCTTTGCTGGTTATCCTTGTAAGTTCATTTATATATTTGTTCCCTATTTGTTTTATTTTTTTCTCAAATTTTGCATGTTTTCCATGTTTTGTCTCTAGTTTGTGTCTGTAATAACTTATGTTGTCATATGTTAGTTTGAATTTAATGTATTTGTGGTCGCTATGGGACTCGTCGTCACTTACTTCCCATTCCGTTATTTTGTCCCCAAGGTTTGTCGTTGCTATTGTTAGGTCTGGCCACCCTTGGATAACTTTTTTCCTCCGCATTGTGCTAAATGAGGCTGGTGCGTTTGGTGGATTTTGTACGTATAAGTCGTTAGCTAGTAAAAAATCTGTTAGCTGTTCTCCTCTTGTGTCTATATCATTGTAACCCCAGACCTGAGAGTGTGCATTGAAGTCTCCCGTCAGCAGAATTTCACCTTTGGCTATTTTCAATGTGTCTTCGACCTCTTGAAGCACACTCATGAAGTCTGCTGAGGGGGGGACGTATACATTTATTATCGTTATTATTTCCTTTTTATTTTCTAGTGTTACTGCTGTTGTGTGGTCGGTTTCTTTTAGTGTTATTGGGTTTGTTCCTGTGTTTGTGATTATTGCCGCTTTGTTTGTTTTTGTTTTTGATATTTTCCATAATTTTGAGCTAAAACCTATTATGTCTCCTGTTTGTCTATTTTGGTAAAAGTCTTGGATCAGCGCGATGTTGATTTCATTTGCTCCCATATACCCCGCAAGTGATTTTGTGGCATTTGCACTACCGTGTAGATTTATTTGTATCATTTTTATTGTGTCTGTATCATTGTTTGTGAGAGTTGTGTTTGGGCTTGGTTTATTCGGGGGAGATTTACTTTGGTTTGTGGTGGCGGGTGTGTTTAAGTTTGTATTTTGTGTTTGTTTTGCGCCGCGCGGGCACTGTCTTTTATCGGTGTCCGCGAAAACGTTGCTCTTGTCTTTGCCTGTGTTGCATGTTGTTCATTTCTTCCTGCGTCCTCCTTTGTATTCTTGGGACCCCGCGGTACGTTACTACTGTGGCTTGTCCTCGCAATACTTCTAATCCGCTTGTTAACCTCTTTTTTCCCTCCTCCAATTCTATTTGTCTAATAGTGAGGAGTCTCCGGTATACCGTGCACCTCCCATCGTGAGCCGTGTGATCCGTTGATAGCTGAGAGCGTAAATAACCTTTAGTCATCTCATTGTAGTTTAGACACATGATACATCTTTCTCTTCTCTTAGGGCATTCGTCATGCTTGTGATCTCCAGCACATTCAGAGCAGACTTGTCGCTGGTCGCAGTATTGTGCAATGTGATCAAATCCCTGGCAACGGTGGCACCTCAGAATCGTCACGTAGTTTTTTATCGGGCATTCCCTGAGCCCAAGGCACACCGTTCTTCTCTTGAGGAGATGGTCTGCCAGTGGCTCCGGGAGTGTGACTGGTATGTGCATTCGTTCTATTGGTATCATTATTGGTTTGAGTATATTTACTACTTCCTCAGGATCCTTTGATCCATCCAAACCTAGTAGTTTTTCCAGTTTTACTTGTATGGCTTCTTTACTTACCGTGTTTGGAACGTGGAAGATCATTATTCTTTTCTTCCTCAGGTTTGCCGTCTTGATATTCAGGTTTGAGCTTGTTTCCGTGTTTTCTTTCAGTGTTTCTTTTAACCTTGTGGCCTCTGTTGCATTTTCACACTCAATTCGTATACCATTTCTGATTCTTGTCACTCTGTTGATTCCTTCGTGGTCTTTTACTGTATTCGTGACTTGCTTTTCTACCTCTTCTGCACTTCTTTCATCTGTACCTTGTATTATGACCGTTGATGTCGCTGCCCTTATGGCCTGGGCATATGTGGCCGGCGCCCTTGGTTTGACCTCCTGTGTTTGTACTGGGGGGTTGGTAGGTTTGTAATTTTCCGTGGTTTGTACTTGTTTGGTTTCGATGAGATGTTCTATTGTTTCAGCTTTTGCCTCTGCATATGTTACTCTGTGTTCCAATTCCTGGAGTGAATTGATGATTATTTGGAGTGCTTGGTTCATCGCATTGGTTATTGGTACTAGCATCTTTGATTTCTTCTGGAGCATTTTTATGTAGCTAACTGCTTTCATGGCTTTATCCATCTCTACCGATCTTCTTTGTGCTAGGCCGCTTTTGTCACATATTTGCACAAGTTCTTTCTTGAGCTTTTTCACTTCCTGGTCTTCTGTTACCAGTTGCTTCTTCCCCATTTCTGCTTCTTCATATTTTTCCTCTTCTTCTTCACTTGATATTTCGAAGTATTTTTCTATTTCACTGGAACTGACATTTTCTTCTGTCTCTCTTTCTTCTTCTTTCGTTTCATTTATTTTCCTTGTGCTCTTCTGGTTCGCACCCGATGCACCCGAGACCCCTGCATTTTTTGTGTTTTGTGTGTTTTGAGATATTTTTAGTTTTGTTTGAGACATAGCAGTTTGAAATTCCAGGGTGGCTGACATTTTGAAACAAAACAACAGATTAAAAAAAAAAACAGGGATTAATTTTAGTTTTAGTGAACGTGATTTCTCACAAATTGTTGTTGTAACCGTTTTCCCAGTGATACGCACAAAACTAAAATTAAATATTCATATCCGTTAGCGTCAAATTCTCGCCAAACTTTGCGGTACTCTGCGAAATATCGCCAAATTTGGCAACCAAAAATAAGTCGCCAAAAATGAAGCCAACTTGGTTCTAGCTGGCTAATTTGGCGAAATTCTCATTCAAATTCAGTATTGATGAATCTTCTCTAATAAGGTTCTTCCGATTTTAGGTTCGTGTTTTCAAGTAAAATTTGCTAAAATCTTAAAACCAAGAAATAGAAGCTGGCCTTTCCTTCCAGTACAGACCTGGAGGACTTTTTTCCCCTAAAGGCAACGATTTTTTATGATATTAGGGGCTCAACCCCTTTCGAGTGACGCTCACCAACTCCCGATCAGACACACCACGCTCTAAAAATACGTTAATTTGCTCTTTTTAAAAAAAAAAAGATTACCTAATTACGAATGATTAAATGATATTATCACGACCAGTGGCGATTTCCCTTTGACTAGTAGAATTTTCAGTTCCTAAGGCCGCATTTACCGCTGTCGCGACTGCTGACGGCTATTTTCGTGATTTATTAAATAAAATCTATCGCACATTTTAAAATCGGCTTGTATAAAATAGTTAAGTAAAAATGTCGCTGCGTCCTGGACTTTCATAATAATGTCTAGAAGAAAACTTCTCTTTTAAACGCTATAAGAAAGTCGTTTTAAATACATTATTTTAAATATGACGTAATTCCCCACCATTTAATGCTTTTCGCACATAATAATTTAAATATTTTAAAGTTTTCTTTCTCGTTTAATGTTCATGTGTGTAAATATTTTTCAAATTCAAAAATGTTTAGAAATATTATTTCGGCTTTTTAAATATGGCGTAATTTTCACCATTAAATGCTTTTCGCACGTAATAACTTAGTTTTCTCTTTTACTATTTATGTGTAAATATATTTTACAATTGTAAAATTTTTGGAAAAATTATTTGTGCTTCTGTTTTTAAATTTGGCAACAGTAGGTTAAAAAAAGACACTTTCGAAATACGAAAAAAATCTCTTCAAATAATAAAATTTTTAATAAAATATTGGAAAAATAATAAAAAATTGGAAATTTAAAAATCTACAATTAAAAATTGATTGGACAATGCACATCAGAATCTAGTCCAGTGTGCGCATGCAAAAGATGAATAAATTGCTATGCATAGCTTTTGATCCGATAAAACTTTTTTAACAGAACTATTTTGACCAATTTCAACATTAAGTAGCTTTTAGAATAATTCTTACATTTAAAAACTGTCGCCTTCCGCGTGTTTATGATGACATTTCTCTCTAAAACTAAATTCTTTCATATTTTTATATGCAATAAGTTTTTTAGTATAAGCTAAGAAGGAGTCTGTGTCACAATAAATTCAATTACAACGGCAACAACAGCAGCGTTAGTTACTAAAAAAAAAGTTAGAAAAAAATATATATACATACAGTTGTAAGGTATGTGGAAATCATATCCAATTATTTTAACGAACTTTTTGCTGCTGTTGTTTCTTCCTGTAAACCTAGTTATCTTTGAAGTGTGAATGAGGAATCTTCCGATTGAGACATTTTAGTTTGTTTAATTGCAAGTTTTTATGTAAATATGAAATCAGCTGTCCCTAGAATATATTTATTTTTAGAATCGTAACGTACTGACGGCAATCCTCCAGACGTGATTCGCCAATCTCCAGGGTATCTTACCATATGAAGTTCCGTCATTTGGCTTGGGATCTAAATTACTAGTCCGCTTATCTAATAATATAGTCAGTCAATATGACGTCACTGTAACACCACAATCACAAAGATGTCAAAAGCTGGCAATTTTAATACTTTAATGCATTATGACTCTCGGGTGAGCGTCCTTTCGTGACTCCTCTTTGAATTCATAGTGACCAACTTTCGCATTATATGCATTTCGCCACAAAATGGAACATGCTGATTTCAAAGTGACGTGGATACGATCATTTTCTACCTCACGTTTCGTGACGACAGTGTGGACAGTACCAGTTACATTTTGGTCACATTTAGGTCACGGTGCTATTAGGGTTAAGAAGTCCGATCTTCCACGAGACTCTGTCAAAAGCTTCTTTCTTGGAAAGTGCAATGGCACATTCCTGGATACGATGACACTAACAAGAACGACAGTTATATACAATTTTTTTTGGCTGAATCAATGTGTGTGTTTGTTGTTATTTATTAATGAGTGACTTAATTATTTTTTTTATATACTTAAGTTTGTTACTCTTGTTAAAAGTACGCCGCAAAAAATACGTAGATAAAACCAGCTTTTTCTGTTAATTGAATGTGACTGCTGCTTTGAAAAACGAACTAATAAATAAAATCATTTAATGTTGTAAATGTGTCAGAATGTAGTTGATATTGTGGCCAAGCTGATTAGATAAGAAAGATTTATGACAAAGATACATATCTCTTAAATATAAAGTTGCTATGTGGACAAGGTTAAAGAAAAAGTCAAAGTATAATTAATAAGTAATGGAATGGTAGATCAAGCTTTAAAGAGACATCAAAAAAGGGGAAAAAATATCTCAAGTTCGTTTCCGTTTCAGATATAGATGGATTCTGTTTCTCTTGCTGTGTTATATTACTGAGCTCGCATTTGGGATTTTCCCGCACATAGCTGTTATGGTATCATATATTGTAAGTTTCCTTTTTGTATATAAGCATTTTCCGATATATTTTGACCTTAAGTTGAACATTAACTTAGAAAAATATCAGCAAAGATATTAAAAGAGGGGGAGTTATTTTGTATGCCTACTGTTTTGATAATATAATATCGCATTATTTTTAATTAACTGGATTCTACATTTTTTTGTTTTAATCCCTTTTGATAAAAATAGCTAAATTAAATGTATATACTAACCTATACAGGATAAGAGAAGCTTTCTATATTTCTATCATGGAGAGAAGTTTGATTTACACCGGATAGAATTACCCCACTATTTTGATCGTCGCTTTTAAGTATTTTAAGGTTTTTTTGTTTGAATGTATGAAAAAAAAGGCGATTTTCTGTATATTCAATAATTCTTCTCCCTGATTTAATGAGATTTCAATTTTTAAAGATGTAAATAATTATTCTTCTGGCTTATATGAAATACGTAAATAATACACTGGTGTGCAAAAATTAAGGATGGACGATTTTTTAAATGTACGTCATGCAAAAGTGCTCGAAATCGACACAAATCACACCATAAGATCCTCAAGATGTAAGAGTATGATAAATGTGAACAGAACTTCCAAAAAAGAAAATACAAAAGAAGTTTTATTGAAAAAGTAGCTTCGAGCACAATTGGGCAGAAGACATAAGCATCCATGCGACAGGTGGCTAGCTAGAAGCATTTAGTATTAGTAGTGGATATGGTGACACCTGAGTGTTCTGCAGGATTTCCATCGTATATCCATGTTGAGTTGGAGGTTGTCAATGATCTGTTGAGAAATCGCGACCCATACCTATTGTTACGCCAATCGCAGCTCCGGAATCGTTGCTGGTGGCTGGTGACGTGCTGCCAAGTGACTCCCGAGAATGTCCCACACGTGTTCGGTTGGATTTAGGTCGGCGGACCTTGTGGGTCAATCCATACGATGAATATTATCAATCTCCAACAGCTCTACGTTCATGGACAGAAGTTTGGTTTACACCGGATAGATTACCCCACTATTTTGATCGTCGCTTTTAAGTATTTTAAGATTTTTTTGTTTGAATGTAGGAAAAAAAAAAGATTATTTTCTTTGGCGAACACTTCATCGTACAGCCACTGTACGATGAAGTGTCCCGTTGTCGCTCATGAAGAGGAACTGAGGCCCATACACCTCTTGAAACACGAACATGGGGGTGAAGAACCTCAGTGCAATAGCATGCATCAGTGATTGAACCTCTTTGGAAGATATAGAGGTCCCCATGGATACTTCCCTAAACGTGAACTCCGCCATCTCCAAACAAGTCGCTTTTGATGATGTTGGAGGGGTGGTTTCGTGTTCCCCGCACTCTGCATATGTTGTTTACGCCCAGAATCGCTAGTCAGACTAAAAGGCTCACATATATGTAAAGAGCATTTGACTCTATTACTGATCTGTCCAATTCTGTGTTTCTGTGACCACAGAAAATGTCTGTGATAAGTAGGCGTTAATGGTACACACCGTAATGGTCATCATGAAAATAAACCATTTTTGAACAACCTTCTAGCCACAGTAAACCGCTATATAAGGCGTCCAGTAGTCCGTTAATGTGTTTTGCGATTTTTACCTTTGCGTGCCGTCTGTTTTTTTTCGCCTGTTGGACAAGATACCGGTCTTCCGTTGCCGTGGTTGCTCGTGGAAAACAATAAATCCTCGGACAGCTGTTCCTGTCCATTGAAATGATCTTAAAGCTCGTAACACGATCTGTGGAGCGATCCCGAACCCCTTGGCTACGTTACGCTTCGGCCTTCTTCTGACTTCTTAATGATTCTAACTCTGGTAAAATCATCCTGATGTTTTATACAGGATTGTCTGTTGGACATATCAGACTGAGGTAGCAACTCTACGTCGCGTCGTTCAAACCGATCTATACCGGGAAATAGATTTCACAGAAATGCTGAGCGTTTACCACGAGCATGCTTTTTATGCCTTTCTATAACTCTTACAGTACGTCATTATGTATATATGCACACGGACTACCGCACTTCACCCTAGTCGATCTCCTGGTTGGTCTTTCGGTTCTTTCTACCTTTTCTTACCACTGTTAAGCTATTTTTTTCGTTTCGTCCTTAATTTTTGCACCTCAGTGTATTTTTCTATTTGGACCTGAATAAGCAGAAAATCCGGAATAGATAAGATTTAATTTTTTAAAGAATTAAATAATTATTCTTCTCACTTATATGAAATATGTAAATAATATTTTTCTATTTGGACATGAATAAGCAGAAAATCCTAGATATTTAGGGGAGAGAGAGACGCCTTGGTGACCTGAAGTGGTTTAAATTTTTTTTCAATTTATAAGTAATGAAATGGTAGATCATAAAAAAAGAAGTATTTTAAGAAGTTTGGGAGTCTTAAAAGAGACAGAAAATAAAACCACTTATCTCAATTTCTTTCTGTTTCAGATACAGATGGATCCTGTTTCTCTTGCCGCGCTGTGTTACTTAGTTGTGTCGTCCGCATTTGGGATTTTCCCGAAAATTAATATTTCGGCATCACATTTTACGAGATCCCTTGTTCTATTTAAGATTTTTCCAATATCTTTTAATTAAGTAGAATCTAAAATGGATGGAATAAAGCCTATGCTTTAGAACAATATCGATAAAGAAACTAAAGAGGTATTTGTACAATCAAAATAAATAACCGTCATTCGAAGGGTTTTTTTTTTGTTTCCCTCATAAATTAAAAGAATTTTCAAAATCTAGACGTGGACATGGGAAAGGTAGATGCTCAAGTCCGTGGATCAAGACCCAAATCGGGATTAAATTTATACAATAAACCGCTGAAATTAATCGAAGGTAATATGCATTTTCATGGGTCGATCCAGGCAAAATTTATGTTCTATTTTGGATTCCTTCACAAAAATCCGTTTCATAAAACAGGCTCCTTCCCAAAATTCTTTTTAATAAAACTACCCTCGTCACAAAATGTTTATTGGTAAAATAGGCCCCTTCACGAAATTCCATTCCATAAAAACATACTCCTCATTATTTTTATTTTGTTAGATTTTAAAATGTGTAATTTGCGGAAAAAAATAAATAAATAAAATAAAAGTTAACCAAAAAGGAAAACTTTAGTGGAAGGGCTCAAGGTACTTATTATTAGCCACACACAGGGTGGCTTATTCTTTCAATCTCTATCATTTTTCATGTTTATGAAAAGTCACAGCAATCCATCGTTGCCACAGATTAATCTCGGAAAATGAAACATTTGAAGTTACTTAAAAAATTAATAACTCGAAAAGTATTTGTCACAAAATTGTTTTACAAACTGCGTTAGAATGGTAAAAAATTGTATTTTTCTTGATATAAATTTCAAATCTAATGATTATGTTGTTTTTCAAATATTAGATTTAAAAAATTACAAAACTTCACAATGGAGTACCGCAGCGAAACTTTTACGCGTAAAAAGATAATGATAAAGGCATTGTGGCTCGACGTGTATCGTGTATACTGGCCATAGCATGAATAACGAATTATAGTAAACTTATTATTCTGTTAAAATATAAAAGTGAATTATGTATATACATTTTTAAAGAATAAAGAAAATCATTTTATCACAAACATCAACAAAATTTTTTCTTCTATTTATTCCCTTATTCCAAAGATATCGTTTTATCGTCTGCTGCCATAGCAACATGAATTAAATTTCATTAAAAAAAATTGCTCAGTGGTAGAAAAATATTTTTCTAAATCGAATGGTTATTGAACAACTCAACACTTTAACAGGGGAATTTTTATTTGTTATTTAGATATTTTAAAATTGTTTGTTGTCATTGCGTTTTTATTCTGAGTTACAGCTAGTTTATTTTTTAAATAAAAACCGTGTGTGGCAATCTATATTCGGTCTTATAGCAGAATTTTCCCCTCTTGTTTATAAATACTTGGTTCGAATTTGAGTAACAGGATTAAATTTTTCGTTACAAAATGTTATTTTTCACAAAAATATACGTTTCACGAAACATAACTTTTACTTTTCACAAAATGGGCACCAAGGGAAAAAAAAAAAAAAAAAAAAAAAAAAAAAAGCATGTGTCGACTCTTGAGTGTTCAGTGTTTTAAATTAGATCCGTAGTTACCGAGTTAAATTCAGACATTTTCCCTAAAAAAGCAATTTATTTACTAGGTTCTAGGCTTTCTTTTAAAGGTGGTAGAATTCAGAGAGGTTAATTCTTCTGGGCTTCTGAGACATTTCCTTTCTGTACCATTAATAAGCAGAAAATTTGAATTTTTCTGAAGCGAAAACACTTTGGTGACTTTCAGAGCAGAAAATTTCCTCTTTGGATCATCCTTCTGAAATCCTTTTATGGGTAGAACATACCGGTGTGAACATATTAATTTTAATCCATAATTAACAGTATTATTTTTTTATGCTATAAATTATGTTATCAAAATAACCGACAGTGAAAGTGTTTTTTGATAAATTTAAAATAAATTTCATCAGTATGTTTTTACAGTTACTAATTACTTTATTAACACTGCATTTGCGATTTTTTAATTGAGCAATAAAATAGTATTTAGGACTTTGAAACCATACTAAATGAAAATCTTCTTATTCAAGAGGTTTTATTGGTGTCGAAAAAGTTATAAATTCGCTGTTCGTAGCTTTTTCGTCCGTTCCTTTATATACAATTGTTACATGTCACTGGGACAATAGAAGCTGTGCCTCTTTAAGATCCGAAATGATGAATTGGATGTCAGAGCGTGACATCTTCATTCCCCATTCAAGCATTTCATTGCTTCTCGTTAACTACAAACGACATCATTACTTTTTTGCAACATAGAAACGCGCGTTTCCTTGTTTTGCCGCACCTCGAATTTGCTTACGAGAGCGAAAAGAGAAAGATGTAGAAGAGGATGCGGATGAAAATGTTTCGCTCTAGAAAAACTGCCGCATTTTCACTTCTGTATCTTTTTTAAAAGGGATGGATACATAGCAGTGTTTCTAAGCCGGTTATGCCGCTAAATGTACCTAGAGAGTGCTGCGAACTTTCCATTGAAATTTAAATGTTTAATATACTTTGTACAGTTAATATAGTCCTTTTAATATACTCTGCATAATATACACAGAGTTCATACAGATTCCTTAGAAACTCCTTAGAAATGAAAAAGTTTCCAAGGAGTATTTAGAACTACTCAAATAAACAAAATACTCCTTAAAAACGCCTTAGTTTCTTTAAAGTATCACGAAGTATAATTTAGCGTTGAACAATGATTTAATTGAAGTACACGAGTAGAAATTGGAGACATATATTATGGTGAATAATACTGCTTTCAAGCATGTATGGCTTGGAAGAGATTGTAACCTTTAAACGAAGTAAAATAAAAATCTTCTCCAGTTTATAAAGGCAAAGTTCAAGTGATTACTGTTATTCTGAAAAAAAAAGAGTTAAGTTACTGTATTTTTTTTTCGTATATGCTGCGTGGTTTTTCCGTTCAAAATTTACTTTTAAAATCTAGGTGCATGTGATACATGAAAATATTTGGGATTTGCCTCTGTATATATGACCATTGATCACTGCATAAAATAGTTCACTGGCAATTTTGTACTCAAATTTATGAAATCAGTAAGCAGTACATTGTGAATACTTTGTAATTTTAGCACTAGCAGATTTTAATAGAATAAAATCAGTTTTCTCTCTAAAAATTAGGCTGGGTATGCATGTTACACGAAGACAAAAAACATACATGAAAAAACACGATACGTCCTTTAAAATACTTGTACTCGTCAGAATTTTCCAGACTCATCGGATTTTTTCTTCTCAAGTCTGTATGAAGCCTGTATACAGGAAATGTATACATGTCCTGTATATATCCCCTTGACAAATTAATCTAGAAAATAATGATTCTAAAGGAATATTTTGCCTAACATACCACAAAATCGTTGTTTTTATATTTTAAATTTTACTACTCTCCTCTTCCATTAGTGTATTTTGTACTTGAGGGGAAATGGATTATTGGTAATACTCTAAATGAAGAGAACGTTTGGTTTCACGATCCCCAAACTTTTTGATAGAATTTGTTAGTGAGTATGTCACTCGCCAAAATGGCTGATATCGTTAAAATGCTACCTGCCGTATCTGGATTTTTACTCGCCATGTGGCGAGTGTCATTCGCTAAGACTGTCTACAGACCCTCGAGAATATTTCACCATAAAAGGATTGTACAAGACATAAACAAAGAACTTTAGTGCAAATAGGTATTTTCTGCGACTTTTAAAATTGGAGATATAACTATAGCTCCTTTCAGTTATGCGTACTGTACTTGAAGGCAATTTCCTTTTTTTCCATTTATCATATTAACTTGAATTTTAAAAGTTACAATATGACCCTGTTTATGACCCTGTTTATGATCCTTTTTACGGGCTCATATGTATTGTAGAACCTGAAGCTATGTCATTTTCCTTCAAGGAAGCTGACCAGGTGAAGGTCAATCTTGTCATCAGATATGGTCTTAATAAATTATTAATTCTTACGGGTGTACTCCTGTAACATAACCAGCGACAATTATAGTTGCCACCACGCCTTGGGGAAATTGTCCCAGCCTTTTCAATAATGATCAATTTTAAGGATGTATGTGATTTAATTTTATAACTACCAAAGACAAAATGATCCATCTGGACCAAATCAAGGGAAATAATTATCATAATTAAAAAAAAAAAAAAACAGAAAGTTAAAATTCTTATATAGTTATAGATATATATATATATATTAATATACATTCGCATTTAAAGAGATATCTGTGTTTGACCCCTTTTTTTTTTTTTTTAGGTAGCTTTTATTACAAAAAGTAAAAAGCTACCTATTAAAGCCGTTCGGAGGGAAGCAATTCTGGAAAATGTCAGTATATTTTCACCGATCATGACTTCCCGACCCCCCCCCCCCCCCCCCCCAAAAAAAAAAAAAAAAAAAAAAAAAAAAAAAACTCCATTCAAATGATGATTTATACATATCCATATATACCTGATCTTTTTGCGATAGCACTCGTATTAATAAACCAATTTGGATGTAACTAAACATGTGTATCAGGCTTAGCAAGATCTCGACCGAGTTCGTTGGCCAGCTTCGTACGCCATCTTGTTTCAACATGGCGGCCACTTAGATTTAAAACTCAAAATTATATTTAAAAAATCTTAGAAATCCACATTTATATTTTGTGAAGTGTTAGGCCTTTATACAAGAATTCCGAAGCATTTTTAGCTTTGCATCTATCTTAAAGCATGACTCGGATATAGCAGTTTGAAATATTACGTTCGCTGACATTTTGAAACAAGACAACATATTAAAAAAAATTAGGGATTAATTTATGTGTTTTAGTGAAAATGATTTCTCGCAAATTATATTTCATTGTTAGAACCATTTTCCCAATCATAAGTATAAGTCATTGCATTTGTTCGTGTGCATAATAAACCGAAAATTTTGTTTCAAAATTCCGGTGCCATTGTGACATTTGGGGATTAAACTTAGTATGTCACCATGTAGGTGTCAGTGAAGTGCGAAAGGTTAAAAGTGAACCGAAATAAAACTGAGAAGATGGGAGTATATGATGGAGAACACAATGTACAAGATATGTGAAATAGGTTGCTCCATAACAGATAATACAGATACTATTTACTTGAACACGAACAAGTTTCTTTAATGAAATATATTATTTGAAGAATTATGTCTATCTATCTATATTATAAAGGACAAACATATCCGTGCGTAACGCTGACGTCATTTTGCGAATGGCAACACTTGAGGATGAAATTTCGGTTTTTTGATTTTTGCTGCTGCAATTTCTAAACATCGCGCTTTTTCAATTTTTACACCGTTATATAGAGAAAAAAAAATCTCCTTTGAAATGCAATTTGTTTGGAAACTGTATTTTAATTGACTGATTTATTATAGCATATAAATTAAATTTCAAGAAGCATTTCTTTTAAATCTATATCTATTGCTTGCAGACGGTTGCGCCCCACCAGTGGCTGAGAGGTTGTGCTCCCGAAGCTGGTAGACGGGAGGTGCTGGGTTCGATCCCAATCGCGCCCGTCGGCCTAATCGTTCGGAGTTTTCGTGGTTTTCTTCGAGCCGTGGATTTATCCATGCGTAAATACGGATTAGGTTCCCTTAGAAAGACCCCCACGAAGGGCACTCCCCCCGGGCCTATATCCCTAGTGTAGATAATTGGCCGTCAATAATCAACCCAACTTGCAGACGGTTGCAAAATATTAATCCGTTTGCACTTTAAACATTATGAAAAGTTCAGCATTTGTTTCCAGCTGATATTCAATAACGTAATTAAAATTTCATTAATCAATAAATAAAATAGTATAAATAAAATCCAAATTTAACAGACATGTAATTGAAATGAGCGTTTAAAACCGCTGAAATTATCAGAACAAAAAGAAACTGATGATAACGAAATTTTTAACGAATCTCTTCGGCACGAGGCCAATACGTAATTACTGCTTTTAATAGATTTCAAAATTTTATTTGAATATATAATTGACATATTTACTCTTTGGTTTTGTTAGGGGGCAATCTAAAAAAAATAAATGTAAAAAATCTATTAGAGTTTTCAATAAAAAAATAAATGTTTTTCACATAAATTCCCTATGCCGGGAAGCCCGGGTTGAATGCCCCAGTATTTATAATATCATTAGAGGGGAAAGGGTCAAGTTGTGAATTAGCCAAACCAAAAAATTTCAAAGCCCCCTGAGTGACCCTGTATTATGACCCTGAGTTTGCGACTAGTTACGTCTCTGGGAGAAAAAAAAAAAACCTTTCCGATCTTCTTTTGCGTCTCCTGTAAAATATATATAGTATTCTTAAGTTGTTTCACTTTTCTTGCTGGTGAGCGATATGTTATCACATTTTTTTCACTTTTCCCATATACACTGTTTAAACATTCCCTTTGAGTTTTACTTCCATTGTTGCTTCATTTCGTTTAACTGGCGAATGGGGGTGCGCCTGTATCACACACACAAAAAGAAAAGGCGTTACTTATTTCTACTTTTAGCATCATTAATCTTCATCTGGTCATTACAAGTAGTCCAAAAGAACAAATTAATCGCATGATATTAAAAGATAAATTGTTGTTATCATTCTTTGCAATAATAACAGAGGAAGAAACGGCGAACTTAATAAAAAATAATATCTTTTTTTTTCTTCTTTTTTTTTTCTTTCGTTCTTGTACTTCTTAATAGAAAAATGCGCAGAAAAAGAAAGAGTTAAACAACAATTCAAAGTTGAACATTTCTGGAGGATAGTCAAAATTTAATGAAACAATGAAAAACAGTTGTCGAGCTTGAGAAAAAACATTTAAGCTATTTTTGAAACGCAACAAGGGAGAAAAAAAATCCTATTTTAAACAATTATAGATCTCTCTTTAGAAATTTAAATGCTTGCAACTTACTTCTTAAAATATATGTACTACGTTAAAAAATTGAAATTAAGTAACAAAATTGTTCCGATTGCAGATTTTAACTTTATAACGAGATAGTTTGTTTCGAAGTAAATTATAACTTCAGTGGAAAGACTGTGGTCCGCCTATTTAGGAAAAGTAAATTTAACAGCACACTGCAAAAAAAAAAAAATGTTGATTTTACAGTATAATACTGGCATCCTAGCTGCCAGTATTATACCGTAAAATTAACAGAAATAAACAGTAAAATAAGCAGTAATACGCTACCGCACATGCGCGGTATGAATGTATCGAATCGATCACCATATACTTTTGCAACCGAGTACAAAATACCCATGTTATATCAAAGTCCGCACGTTAGAATAAATCTGGAAATACATTTTCTGCCAATATAAGCATACTGATGCTAAAAAAAACTGTCTTAACTTGATTTTTGAAATATCTTATCTGTCCAACGTCAACACCAACATGGCGTTCTAGACGTCTTGTGTGTGCAATGCATATAAATCCGAACAACGGCGATGTATTTATTGACTGGAAGCCAATGAACGAAAACGTTGCTTTTGTAATCTTACTTAGTGTCCGTGGCCGAGAACACGATGTTCTTAATTCTCGCTTCCTCGTTGTGCAATCTTCATTTTCTTTCTTTAATGCCGAAAGATACACCAAAGAGGCTAAGCTAAGCTCGTGTTTATCTCTTGATTAGTACTTACGCCGATGAGCTGATGAAAAGCTTATGTTATGTAGTGGAGTGTATTATGATCTGCTGGGGAAAACAAAACAAAAAAAATTGTGGTATAATTCGTTCTTTGGAATGTATCGAAGCCGTTTATTTAAGTTTTTCTTTCTTCAGATAATGTTTTACCAATAATGTTGCTCTTAATTAAAATTGTAAGGTATGACATGATACTACTGCAGAGAAAACATGACAGTTAAAAAGTATGAGTACGGTTAATAGCTAGCTAGCTACTACACTGTCACTAGTAAAAAGAAACGTGTAATCCAAGTTATCTCTTTAAAAAAAAATAATAATCTTATAAACCCGATTTTCAGAAAAAAAAATATATTTGATGCCCGAAGAAAAATTATTTGTAAATTTAAGTAATATTCCTTTTGCTTTTTTTTTTTAAATCGGGCGACACTATAGTTTTAGTAACAATGAAACACGTTTTAAATGCAAAACCCTATAAAAGTTATCTACGACCCAAAGCCCAGCAGATTTTCAAAAATATATTTCTAGTTATGAAAGTTATTAATAAAAAAATTATGAACTATCTACATTATTTTTTTATACACACACACACACCAAAAAAAAAAAAAAATACTTATTTGAAATTACTCTGCTCTTGCAGATCATTCCTATCATTAGTTTTCGAGTTATAAAGTTTTTTTTCCGGCTGTCTAAGGGCATCCCGTTATTCTTTTTAGAAAATAATAAAAACAAATAACTCTACAATATTTCCTTTTATGTATATTATCTTCATTAGTTTATTTTATATTTAAAATTTTAGTAATTTTTTTTACCCCGGTTACTAAATGAACGTTCACTGTACCGTGGTGTTACCATTTAAAAAATGAAAGTAGGTGCAATTTTTAACATGTAGAATCCCACTCCTCCCGAAGCATAATTTATGCATAGCATTAAAGAGCAGACATTGTTTGTACTCGATTGGTACATATAAACATTTTTTTTCTATTTCTGTACTTAATACTTATATAGTTCGAATTTTTATGATTATTACTTTTTATGCTGATAAACTCGGATCGTTTTGCTGTTTTTTGTGTGCATTATGGATGATTTTTTAGTACTTCTGTCTTCAATTATTAATTTAGTGGGTGGTAACAGAAGGACAACAAAGGCCTGCCCAAGTAGCACAGTTTGTTGGCCAATCGTTGGCAATTTGTGGAAATCGTTGGAAAATGGTAAAGTTGAGAATTGCGGGGTTGGCAAATGGTAGGTGAAGAGATCCAACAGAATTTGAAGCGTGTGTGAGCAGGATTCTGAGTCTGACCACCGTTGGGCCTAGGTTGGTAAATGATTACTTGGCTATTGGTACGGCAAGGTGGACATTTCTTACTGTGGGCCGTCTTTGAACGACAATTAGTCAACATTGGCCCAGCCATTTTTTGCTACTTTGGTGGTTACTCAAAAGGCACAAGTAACACAAGCTACCTGTCTAAAACTTAAGAGATCCCCCAAATGAATGTAAGAATGGTGGCTCTAATTCACATCTTAATTTTTTTTACATTGCACTTAAAAATTTTGGAGAAGCAAAGTTTATCTAATGCAAGACAAAATCCACACCACTTCAACTTATTTAACAGGGAAGTCTGATTGTAGTCAATAAGATGTTAACCAATCATATGTTACCCTGATGCTCTGTTTAGAAACTACTCGGGTAACTGAACAACAACTCTATATAGTATAAATATACTTTAAGTATAGTATGTACAGGTAGCATAAAAAAACTTTAATGAAGTATATATGAACTCGGGTAAGCTACGTCAGGGAATAGCATTTTTTGATGAGTATGTATGTACAACTTGGAAAACTTTTCTCTGGATGACCTTTTCACCCAGGAACTTTTCCCGGGGATATTGTGCTTCTCCTAGCTTCAGAGGGTAATCAGGGTCATGAAGACAACCACTGGGGTACAAAAAAAATTGTCCCACTCGGCAGATTTTAAAAATTTCTTCTTAATTATATTTTTAAAGTGAAAGTCAAAATATTAGAATAATTAACCCCGTTGTGTTTCGCAGAGTTTCTTTTTCTTCTTAATATAAAAATAGATTTGTATTATCGGTGCCTTTTTAATAATGCTATAGAAAAATTTAAGTTCAATTATATTTGTCATTATGATAATTTGTTATTGGATATGAATTTTATGAATTTTTTCCACCGGATTATTTTAACATTTTCTGTATGTGTTACAAAAATCAATTTGGACAAAATCCTCGTTTTTATTTCCTTTTATAAAATGATTCTTTAACGGCTAGATTTTTCGTATTGTTTACGTTAGAGTAAACGTTTTTATTTACGACCCATCATTTTTGTTTTTTCTGTCACGGCTTCGTGGCATGAGAAAGGTTATCAGTAGATACGCACTTTGTTCGATGTAATTAGTTTGAGAAAGAATAGTGTTCTTTATGAGATGTTTTTCACAAGGCAATACCATTGACATTATAAAAAAAAATTATTATTAAAATATCAGCTTATTAAAATTTTCAAAGCTGATTTATTTGTATGCCTGAATCATGGAGAGCATTTTGCAGAATTCTTTAGTACTATTTTAAATGTTATACAGGGTGTCTCAAAAGTCCTTGACACATTTTAAAATTCAATAACGAACTAAGCAATTGACGTTCGAGAGTGCGGTTTGGACGAAAATGCTCCTTATAATCAAAAATTTTCTTTAAAAAAAAAGTTCCAAAAAATTTTCATAGATGGCGTTATTTCTGCAAAGCTACTAAAGATATAGAATGCCGTTATACATAACTGTGGCAAAAGACATACAGTACGTATGCACAGGTTTTGCCCAAACTATGGCAATCCACATTCCAAAACTTAACAATACTCGCCTTCCTGAGTTCGATTAGACGAGTGAGACAAGTCAACAAACATTAGTTTGACGATAATAAAAAGCTCGGAAAGTTGCTTAGCGATTCTTTTTTTTCCCCTCAAAATCACAAACACCAATCGAATTTTTTTGTCCGTATGTCGCTATTATCTTACATAGACATCCTATCAATCTTGGCGAGTTTCCTATTATCGCCAAACTAATGTTTGTTGACTTGTCTCACTCGCCTAATCGAAGTCACGAAGGCGAACATTTTTAAGTTCTGGATTGTGCATTGCCATAGTTTGGACAAAAACTGTGCATACGCACTGTGCGTCTTTCGCCACTGTTATGTATAAAAGGTATTCTACCTCTTTGGTGGCTTTGCAGACGTTATCTATAAGAAATTTTTGGAACTAATTTTTTATTTTTTTAAAGAGACATTTTCGATCATAAGTAGCATTTTCATCCAAACCACACTCTCGTACGCCAATTGCTTAATTTTTTATTGAATTTTAAAATGTGTCAAGAACTTATGGGGATACCCTGTATATGTGCATATTTTTAGTAATGAATTCATAGATGTTCGAGTATAAAAATGTTTAAAAGAAATTGAATTTGTCTTTATACAGTAGCAATTTAAATTTTTGAAATAAATAGGAGAAATATTTTAAACATGTAAAAAATAAATAAAGCGGAGGAGGGATGCCCCCCTTCATTCCAGTGAAAAACAATATTTCGTTCTGTTTTCCCATTATGTTATGTGATTACAAATTATCCTCAACAGAGGCTTCAAGGAGGCGAGAAAAAAAATTGTTTAATTTTCCCTTTTGGAATAAGCCGATAGAAACTTACTTTTGTATTTTTAATGATTTCCTACTTGTTTTTTTTATATAATGAGTTTTACATTAATATATTTAAAAATTGCCTTACAATGGGAGGTTGATATACATATTTTCTTAGTTTAGCATATTAAAAGTTTATATTCTTCATTAAAAAAAAAAAAAAAAAAACAGCCTGCGGTGCGGAGCTCGTGCATTTAAGTTCGAAAATTCTGCACCTCCCTGGATTTCATTCTTCCAGCTTTCATGCTCTATAATTTTTACACACTTCTATTTAACTAAAATTGGTTGTTGCATGTAAAGATGGCAATTTGTAATCGATTTTTCATTCACTTTTTGATATGTTATAATTATAAAAATTTTGTACACGGGTGTGCAATACAACATTTTAATATTTTTAGAACTTAATTATAAATTATTAAGTTAATTTGAAGTAATTCTTTCGTTATCCAGCTACAGGTGATAAATCGCCAAATATCCTTTTTGATTATAACTGTTTACAAGTTGCAAAAATAGTATAGTTAATAACGCGCCAAACCACTCTCGGCAAAATATTCCAACTGTCTGCAGAACTGCAACAGCGAAATATTTTAAGCACAAAAGAGTAGAAAATATAATTAAAAAATAAAGAGTAATAATTCTATTAAGGCTGTTCTCAAATCCAAAAGAGCTACTGTCTGACACATTTTTGAATGCATTTTTGTTCGGAAAGGCATGAAATTGGTAGGTGTTCTCAGTCAGAAACTATGTAATCGAAAGACGTTTTCCATTTTTTGGCAAATGCAGAAGAATTTTCGAAAATAGTGTCAAAATGGGCGTTTTGAACCGAATTCTCGATGCGGAAGCGCGTGAAAGAAGAAAAACTTGCTGTCACGTGACAGGAATCGCTTATAACTCGATAAATAATTTATCAAAAAAATGAAAAACGCTAATCTATTGCAAATGTCTTCAATAGTTTAGTTCTGCCGATTTATAATACCTGCACGTTTACATTTGAGTTAAAGTTTCGCGTTGATAAGCAGGGAATAAGAAAACCACCTTAAAAAATGCTGTTTTATTAGGGTTTCGTTCATCTCACGAAACCCTATTACTTCCGCTTCGTTCTCTATCCGTCACAGACCTGGTTCTCAGAATCTATTTAACTTACAGGCATGAAATTTTATGTACTTATAGCTGAATACCTGCTATGAAGCTCAAAATCATAAAATTTGAAAAAATCGTATTGTTTTAATATAGAGAGATAAAAAAACAAAAATCTAACAGCCTTTTCCTATTAAATTGAAACATTTTTCGCTATAGCAGTTGCCAAAAACTGAAAATTCACAATGAAATTCTTTCTACAATAATTAATTTTCTATTGAAAGATTTCCACGTGAAAAATGAAAATGAAATAAAAAGTTTCACCAATTGAAAAAAAAAAAAAAAGATTAATATGACGTCATATTGGTAATAAAACGGAAATTTTCAAACATTTCTTAATAATACAAGGAGTATGAGTATGTGTAAATTCAGAAAGCAGCTTAATATTAGAGAATTAAAAAGAAAAGTAATCTGTCATCATAACGGATTTTTCAAATGTTTGAGAATAATACAAAGAGAGTATCAATATGAGTAATAGAGCATAGTAAATATATAAGTTTGAGGAACGTATTGAATCATGATAAAAACCCGATTATGTCAATATTGGCATATTTTAACATTTCGAAAGTCTCTATACAACATTTTTAATTTTGAAATTTTTTTTTAAATATCGCAGTTAGTCCACACAACAGATATTATTATGACAGAGTATAATAGCGGGCTTCGCCCGCTATCGGGCCAGTTCAGATATTCGAAAAAACGAAAAAAATAGACCGGTAAATTTTTACTTTATAACAAACGTTTTTTTTCTTTTTTTGGAAAATGAAATTTATTTGGATTTATTAAAGAGAAAATAAAGTGTTTTGAAAGGAATATTAAACGAAACTCTTTGTGCGGTCTTCGATCACACTTACCCACTTGTTCCTTTTCTCCTCCCTGTCTCACCTTGGTTGCAATTTATTTTTCAGTATTTAAATGCCTGTTGTCAAATATCGCAAGAAACTTTTCTGCATCTGAGGCTAAACTTTTGCGATAATTACCTACTACTCCTCCTAAATTTTGTAAGCGATGACAAGAACATAATAGTCTAAAAGGAAGTGGCGGAATAGAGAACAACGAAAGATGGCCATCTATGTCAAATTATACTCCATCCTTTACACGAGTTTATTTGATTGTGTTTCCGCTTTTTCCTCGTTTTAATGAGAGGTTGCAGTTGTGCCAATCTCCAATTATTTCCTCGCTAGACATAGAAAATTGTTTAAATAAGACGTTTAAATCTTCTCTTGTTGCTTTTAGTTCCCGCTTTTCAGACTCTGTGCCAAGGACATTAGATATTATAATTTAGAGAGGCATTTGTTTTATTTCCCTTTAAATTATATGCATAATAATTTTGTCTGCATTGCATTCTTAATCGAGGTAATGTTCTTGAAACACAATAGTATTACTATATTCGAAAAGAGCTTGAAAATGTTGCGAATGAATAATTGAGTATGCTTATAAATATAACAAAAAACTGGTATACTGAGGATATCACAAAACCTTCTTCTATATCATTCTAACATATTGATTTAAATAGCGCAGTTGCACACCAGCAATTATGGGTATGAAGTCAAGAGAGTGTATTTCTTCGAGTTTAACTCTGAGTTAGTGATGAGTGAATTAAAAGAAAGCTTGACACAATAGCACTCCCTATTGGGTATCCAAAAGCAAAATTGTATCAGCATATGCAGTTTTAATTAACAATCTCAAATGTAAAATTTGGTATAATTTTACCCAACAGAAACCAAGACACATCTATATTATTCGCAAAATGCTATACACTGAGGTCCCAAAAGTCATGGAATACCTCCTAATATCGTGTGGGACCTCTTTTTGTTCGGCGAAGTGCAGCAACTCCCGTGGCATTGATTAAACAAGTAGTCAGAAGTCCCCTGAAGAAATATTCAGTCATGCTGCCTAAACCTTCATAGCCGTCCATAATTGCGAAAATGTTGCTGGTTCAGGATTTTGTGCATGAACTGGCCTATTGATCATGTCCTATACATGTTTGATGGGGTTATAATTCACTGTAACTGTCCTGAGTGTTCCTCAAACCGATCGCGAACGATTTTGGCCCGGTGACATGGCGCATTGTCATCCTAAAAAAATTTCATCGTTGTTTGGGTGCATGAAGTCCATGAATGGCTACAAATGGTTTCCAAGTAGCTGAACATAACCATTTCCAACCAATGATTGGTACAGTTTCACCAAAGGACTCGGTCCATGCCATGTAAAAACAGTCCATAACATTATGAAGCCACTACCAGCTAGTCCAGTAGAAATAGCGTAAAAAAGGGCCTTGCCTTGCAAAAATTCGAGTAGTTCTGATTTTTGGATATGTTGTAAAGGTTGTCCCTCTACCTCTAATAAAAAAACCCAAGTTTTCGACCTTCTAGACCTTGTGCGTTTTTCACAATATTGAAAAAACAATATTTTTCGGCACTTGTTGCGATTTTTCTTAAATAACTCAATTTCAGTGCATTTTACAGAAAAAGCACTGTCACCATTTTGTTGAGCATAAAATTCTCAACAACATGCAGTATTCAAGATTGTAAATTGTCCAAATAGGGGGTGAGATACGGAACCGGGAAAATAGGGTAAAATTTGTAAAAAGTGCAAAAATCCACAAATGACGTTAGTTTTTGCTTAATAACCTACTTTTAGTGCGTTTTAGAGACAAAAGTGTCATTATAAAGTTTGTAAAGCATGAAGTAGTCTATAAGTTTCATTTATTAGATTATTAAATATCTATAATAGACTTTAAAAAATCAAAATAATACAATTTATGGTTAAAACAAAAAAATACGGCCTGACAAGTCATTAATTTAAAAACGAGCTTTTATTTTTTATATTGATTAAACGATGCAATTAATTAATTATAGTATATGTACAATAATAGGTAACTGTTGAATAGTTGAGAGGGGGGGGGGGAGCGAAGTTAACTAAAAAACCTAGTCGGTAGACATAGGTGCAGGGCCAAGAATTCAAAGTCGAAAATGAAATTAATAGCTAGGAATAATGTAAAAAAAAAAAAAACTTGAACGATAAATAAGTTATAATTTAGAAATTTTAAGAAGAAAAGGAGTATCTAAGGCCGAAACTAAGGGAGGTGGGAGCAAAAGGAACATGTGGCCCGGGCGCTAGAATGGAAGGAGAAGAGGGCGCACAATGAAGATTTGGTTTGTCGTGTTTGTATTCATTTGTCCCACATATTTTTGTTAGTCAAAGTTTACATTGATGGTAAATGTATCTCAGTTTGAGAATATTAGTCCCAACAGAAAGAATAACAACAATTATACCTGATAAGATGGAAACCTGTATAAAGGAGAATTGTTTTCCGGTGTTTTGAATTCAGTTTTAAATTTTAAAATAAAGAAAATGTTAGAAACTTATCCTGAACATAATCAAAACAGTATAAAAAGTGCTCGTCGCTTGAAGATTCATACTTCTGCTGAGGTTAAGTTCAATGAGACTATGTTTCCACAGATGCCACAAGAAAAATTGTTGGGGAATGAAAAAAAATAAAGAACTTTTCATTTATATGCTTCGAAATGAATTTGAAAAGCACAAATGATCACTACGCAGGTCATTGAAGATGCAGATGTGCTAATAGTGAACACAGCTATTTCCTAAGCCCGTGATTACGATGCTGTCATTGTCAATGGTGAAGACATGGACCTTCTTGTTCTTGTGGCTTCTCTAGCTGCAGACAATGTTTATTTCCGAAGGGCCAGGAGAGGTAAACTGCCTGATTATCTCTACTCTAAAGAGTGTTTCAAATTTAAGGAAGTTGCACAAAATATTCTTTTTCTTCATGCAGTAAGTGGTTGTGACACCACTTCTGTGCTCTACAGTCATGGGAAAATGAAATATTGCAGAATTCTTCAGAACCCATCCCTGAACCAAAAAGTTCAAATCTTTAAAGACTCAAATGCAGAGAGGCACAAACTTGTTGAAGCCACAGAAGGTGTACTTGTTGCCCTGTATGGAGGTGATCCCAACCAAAACTTGAATGTATTGCGGTATGTCAACTTCGATAGAGCAGCTAACAATATTAAATTAAATTTAGCTAGACTACCACCTACTCGTGATGCTGCTGAATATCATGCATTCAGACATGGCTGGGAAACGAAAATGATCCTCTCGAATGCGGCTGGAAGTGGGGTGGTCATGAGCTCATTCCAGTCACCATGATGAATGGACCAGCTCTTCAAACTCTACTCGATTTCATATCTTGCCAATGCAAAAAAAAAAAAAAAAAAAAAAAAAAAAAAAAAAAAAAAAATGTAGTAAGAATTGCAGTTTTCGAAAGGCAGGCTTTGAAGTACTCAGTTATCTGTGTGAAGTGCCACAACCAACTATGTGGCAACGCTCCTGATATTATACTGGATCTTGAGGACTTTGATGACCTAGAACAACCAATCGAGTCAAGTACAGAGACGGACGATGAAGTATCTGAGACGATAGTATCATTACCAGGGCCAAGCAGCAGAAAAAGGAAACATATATGACAAAGCGACTATATAATACTTACTATGTATTTGTTGATTAATTTATTGTGCATTCTATAATTAATTAACCACATTGTGTTTTCAATATCAAAAATAAAAACTCGTTTTTTAAATTGATAACTTGTGAGGCGGTATTTTCCTGTTTTCACCCAAAATCTTTTTTCTGTGATTTTTAATGTCTATTACAAATATTTAATTATCTAATAAATGAAACTATAGACTATCTCATGCTCTAAAAAGTTGATTATGACAGTTTTGTTTCTAAACTGCACTAAAAGTGGGTTATTAACAAAAAATAACGTCATTTGTGGATTTTTGCATTTTTTTCAAATTTAACCCTATTTTCCCAGCTCCGTATCTCACCCCCCTATTTGGACAATTTACAAACATGAATACTGCATGTTGTAGAGAATTTTATCTTCTACAAAATGGTAAAAATGCTTTTTCTGTAAAATGCACTGAAATTGAGTTATTTAAGAAAAATCGATTCCATTCTAGCGCCCGAGCCACATGATCCTTTTGCTCCCACCTCCCTTAGTTTCGGCCTTAGATACTCTTTTTCCTTTTTAAAATTTCTAAATTATGACTTATTTATCTTTCAAGTATTTTTTTACATTATTCCCAGCTATTAATTTTACTTTCGATTTTGAATTCTTGGCCCTGCACCTATGTCTATCGACTACGTTTTTTGGTTAACTTCGCCCCCCTCCCCCCTCAACTATTCAACAGTTACCTGTTATTGTGCATACTATAATTAATTAATTGCATCGTTTAATCAATATAAAAAATAAAAGCTCGTTTTTAAATTAATGACTTGTCAGGCGGTATTTTTTTGTTTTAACCATAAATTGTGTTATTCTGATTTTTAGAGTCTATTATAGATATTTAATGATCTAATAAATGAAACTTATAGACTACTTCATGCTTTACAAACTTTACAGTGACACTTTTGTCTCTAAAAAGCACTAAAAGTAGGTTATTAAGCAAAAACTTAACGTCATTTGTGGATTTTTGCACTTTTTGCAAATTTTACCCTATTTTTCCGGCTCTGTATCTCACCCCCTATTTGGACAATTTACAAACATGAATACTGCATGTTGTAGATAATTTTATGCTCAACAAAATGGTGAAAGTGCTTTTTCAGTAAAATGCACTGAAATTGAGTTATTTAATAAAAATAGAAAAAAGTGCCGAAAAATATTGGTTTTTTCAATATTGTGAAAAACGCACAAGGTCTAGAAGGTCGAAAACTTGTTTTTTTTTTTTTTTTTTATTAGAGGGTCAACCTTTACAACATATCCAAAAATCAGAACTACCCGAATTTTTGTAAGGTAAAATGCTATTTCTACTGGACTAAGCTTTCACAGTGCCTTATTGAAAACTTGGGTCGATGTCCTCGTCGAGTCTGCACCATACTCTAAATCTACCATTAGCTTTTACCAATTGGAATCATGACTCATCTGAATGAGTAACTTTTTTTCAGTCAAGGCACTCGATTCGGAACGGTCTTCAGTGACGGTCTTCATTCAACGGTCTTCAGTTGCCATATTCCAAAAACGGCAAATTTCGCTGCACTGTCTTCACGGACATGTCTCTCGTATGTCCCACATTGATTGTTGCTGTTATTTGACGCAGTGTTGCATGTCTGTTATCACTGACTATACTCGACTACTCTACGCACATGTCGCAGGTCTCTGTCATTAAGCAGTCGCAGTCGACGACTGCGTTGTGAATGGAGGGAGGAAATGCCAGAAATTAGATATTCTCGGCAAACTCTTGATACTGTGGATCGAGGAATACGTAATTTCCTAACAATTTCAGAAATGTAATGCCCCATATGTCTAGCTCCAACTAGCATACTGAAAATGACAGTCTATTAATTCTACTTCGGGAATATGATGTGATTATGACGCGACCATAATCACGTCAGAAACCTTTTCACAGGAATCACTTGAGTACAAATGGAAGCCCTGATAAAGCACTGTCCATTTAAACATTTCTTACGTGATACTACTGCCATCTGAATATTCGCATGTTGCTGGCACAACTGCAACCACTCATTAACGCGGTTCTCAAATCCAAACTGACTACTTTATGACATATTTTTTAATTCTGTTTTGTTCGGCAACGCGTGAAATTGGCAAGTGTTCTTATTCAGAAGCTTTGTAATCAAAACACATTTTCAATTCTTTGGTAAAGACAGAAGATCTTTCAGGAAATACTGTCAAATTAGGAGTTTTGTACTGAATTTCCGACGCTGCAACACGAGAAAGGAGAAAAACGCGTCGTCATGTGACACGAATCGCTTAAAACTCGATAAGTAATTTATTTATCAAAAAATGGAAAACATTTCGATTCCAAATCACTTCATTAGTCTGGCCTGAAAGTTTTATGCGTTTGCGTTTCAAGATAAGTCAGAAAATGTGTCAAAAAGTTTCGCATTGTTGAGCAGGTCATTTGAGAACCCTCTTAAAACGAGGTGGAAGCACAATCAAATAAACTCCTTTAAAGGAAGGAGAACAATTTGACATAGGTGGCCATTCATTATTTTCCATTCCGTCACTTCCTTTTAGACTATTTTATTCTTGTCATCGCTTATAAAAATTTAAGACCTTACTTATCACAAAATTTCAATTCCAATTCCAGAACATTTTCAGACCTTGACATAAATTGGCGCTGATTAGATTTTAGTGTATGTCTCCCAACAAGTCGCTCTGCTATTGCTGATTTTTTTTTTACGATTTGCGTGATAAGTACTCTTTGGGGGCATTTATGGGATGTAAGTGCATTAAACTTTACACGTAAGCTGCTTATTATGAAGAACTAGTGCTTCAATTATGAGTTTGATCAGTCAACAGGTATTCAGCTCTGATTTTCCGATGGACATTACACTGAATTGCAAAAATCATGACAGTATTTTCTGAAAGATTTTCTGCCTTTACAAAAAAATTAAAAATGTGTTTTGATTACAAAGTTTCTGAATAAGAACACTTGCTAATTTCATGCGTTTCCAAACAAAACTGAATTTAAAAATGTTTCATAAAGTAGCCAGTTTGGATTTAAGAACCGCGTTAATGAGTGGTTGCAGTTGTGCCAATCTCCAATTATTCCCTCGCTAAGCAGATTCTAAATAAGATGTTTAAACCTTCTCTTGTTGCTTTTAATTCCCACTTTACAGACTCTGTGCCAAGGACGTAAGACATTATAATTTAGAGAAGTGTCTGTTTTATTTTCATTTAAATTATATGTGTGTATGTGTTTCTTTAATTGAGGTAATGTTCTGGAAACGAAATATAATAAGTTCGAAAATACTTGAATAACTTCCCCATTGCCAGAGTCATCGTAAGGTATTCAGAGACCATAGGCCCGATTAATTTTTGGAAGCCTTTTGGTAGGTTTAATTATTTTTCTAAGTGCATTCAACTGTGAAAAAATAGAATGATCTTGTATTCATAAAATAGAATAGGTGGTTCATATTAATATTTACAAGGAAGTTATCGTTACGTAGATGTTAAATAGTTATGCTCAACTATATTAAAGATAGAACAATACTCAACAAAATTGTGGGGATAATATCTAACAATAATATCAATCTATAACTATCTGTAATGCTAAAAGAAATTTTAATAGTTATTGTTCAGTGTGATTTTCCTAAATTCATAGCTGCCAACTTTCCAGTTTTTTTTCTTTTTTTCAAATTTAATTAAACCAGAAATTTTATTAAATACAAAGTTAAATAATAACCACATAGAAACAAGAAACATTTCATTAAATATTTTTTCTGGTTCCAATTGTGTTTATTTAACTTGAAGAAAACGTGAAAGTTGGCAATTATGTTGTACACGTGTTTTTAATTTTAAAATGAAACAATAAAGATCATGCATATATTATGAACAGGGTTTTACAAATTTGGTAAAATGTGGTAGCCAGAAAACAATTCTAGTCGCCAGTAAAAAATACCCCCCCCCCCCTCTCCTTTATTATAGATAGCATCTAAAAAAAAATAAAAAACTACTGTACACGTTGTAATAACAGGCATGTACGGGAAATGCTGTTGCCGAATGTTACAAAATCTGTATTTGATGAGAAGGGGTATTTATGAACTAGTGAAGCAGGAAAACATTTTTTTTTGCCTATTTTCCAGTCGAAGTTAGTCAAATAATTCTCATTTTATTATTTTAAAATTTGCAATTGGTATTTGTGCCAAATTAAACATAAAAGTTAAAAATATTTTTCAAGATTACTTCTTATACTTTGCAACATCTATGGATCTATGAGACATCGTATGAGAATTTTGCTTTAACATTGTGAGTAAGATGGGTAACAGGTGCTGCTCTTGATATATAAATTGTAGGCAGGTTATTGCCGTAAACATATTGGTTGTATAAAAATAAGATTATTTATATACATAAGGCGACTGGAATAAAAATCTGTACGTGCTTATGAAATAAATCCCAATATTAGAAATAGTCAAAACTAAGTACGTTTGCAAAATAACTTATGCATTGCTAAAATAAACCTTGTTCCGCGTTGGTATTACGTAATCGGAATCCCCCCCCCCCAATAAAAAAGCACTCAATTAAATAATTTGGTTGCTAGATTAAAAATAAAACGTGGTCGCCAGTGGCGACCTAGCGACCGCATTTGTCAAGCCCTGATTATGAAACACTTTCTAGTAGTATCAGAAAAGTGTTAAGAAGCTTTATTGATTCATACGATGTAAAGAGATACCTAAACAAACAAGTTAGAAAACACATAAAACATTCGAAAATCCATTTTCAGCAATTATTGCTCACAGATGACAATGTATTCTAATTCTTTTGTGCAGCTCTAATATATGATCTGAAAATTTTTATGCGTGCCACATAGTATAAACTAGAGATCTGCACAGGATTAGGCCAATTTTCATTCACGAGACTCTGCCCTGGCCCGTCTCTTACTTTTTCTTGCAGGTTCGGGCCGGGCCTGGTACTCTCTCTTTTGGGTCCGGGCCGCACCAGACTTCATTCGTATGACCCAGTCTGTATGAAAATCATTTGCCCTGTTCGGCCTTGCCTGTGAAAAAAAATCTGTAAAATGAGGCCCTCGTGCAAAAATCGGTAAAAGCAGGTACGACACAACAATTTTTGTAAAAAATGCATATATTATATTGCATATATTTCTAGACAAAATAAATAAAATAATACATTTACAACAGGCGATGTACCTGCTAAGAATGTAATCTGTGTATAATGTATTTTTCTTCTCTTACTGAATCTTCATTTGAAAGCAATTGCCTAAGTTAATTTTTCAATCCGTGTTTATGGACGTAATTGTGTAAGTGGTCTTTAATATTGTTGATATTTTGCATTCCTTTCATTTCGAATATAGTCCAAAAATAAAATCTATACATAAGTAAGTGTGCTTTTTGAATAATTTTAATTGTAGGATAATGTTGCTTCAGAAATATTGGTATGATTTGCAAAAATTCAGTCAAGGCGGTCCGAGCTTTTATCTTTTATACCGGACCGGGCTCTGACAGAGATTTTAACTTTAATGCCGGGCTGGGCCAAAAAAAAACTTTTGTACGGGTACGGGCCCAATAACATTTTGTACAGGCGGATCCTTTTGTACAACCCTGTATATGGATTTTCATTATATTTGCATCACATGGTATAGAAAAGGTATAGAAAACTCATTTTCAGCAAATTCCGTTCACACAAGTTAATTCGAATTATTTTGGGTATCGATGTATATAATGTTCTGTAGAATTTATACATATACCACATAACATAGTAAAATTTAGTTTTACTAAAAAGCGTGTGCAACAGAACTGAAAACACATTTCTTACAATATTCTCTCATAGACCATTATGTATTTGAATTCTTTTGTGCGGTTCTCTGATAAAACACGAATTATTATAGCCTTTTTTACTGTACGGAGGATGTTATCGCGCATCTCGGTAACGTATATCAATTTTAAAAAGCATACTTGTCACTGCCTACAGAGTACAGACAGTAATCCAATATAAAGTTCTTCGTTGTGTCCCTGTAAAATGGACAATAAAAACTATACCCACACAATTTTCTACAGGAAACATGTTGTAGTGTATTTCAACAATGTATATCAATTTCATAATGTTTGAAACTGAGTAACATCATTGTACATCAAAACAATGTACTTTAGACAGTTATAGCCCATAAACCATAATGTATTCGCTACACACTTCATTTTAAATAGGGAACATTATAGTAAACCAACCTCAATAACATGCTTATATTTCTTGGCAAACTAAGTAATATTTACGGAAGTTACAGCGCGAGCAAAACGATAAATCGATGTCACAAATTACTTTTCAACTATATTGGAAGATGTTAAAAAAGCAATAATAACCTAGATTTTCCTTATCCGTACCCATAAAAATGGTACGGATAATTACGATTTCACCAGCAGATTTGTTTATAACACGATCATAATCATGTTTTTGACCTGACAAAATTTCTTTGTATATTACTAACTTTTCACGTTCTTTTATTTTGTTTATTTGTTATTTTTAATTATCTTAAATACGATTTAACTGCTTAAGGGTGTTCTAAAAAATAAAAAATAAATTTTCTCCGAAACTTTCTGACAAATTTACGGTCACATTTTTAAACGCAAAAGCATGACACTTGCAGGCATAACTATTTGTGATGTGATTTTGAATCTAATACTACTTTCATTTTTTGATAAATGATTTAAATCTTGAATTCTTGAGCTATAAGCGTTATTTGTCTTAAAAAAGACCTTTATCGGTCTGCCACGTCCGGAAATTCGCTTCAAATTGCCAACTTTGATAGCATTTTGTGGAAGATCTTCTGCCTTATCGACAAATGGGGGGGAAAAAAACTGTTTGATTTCATAGTTTCTGAATACGAAATCTTGCCAATTTCATGCGGAACAAAATTGAATTCAGAAATGTGTCAGAAAATAGCCAGTTTGAATTTGAGAACAGCATTAAAAACACAGAAAAGGGAATTTTATAAAATGTTGAAGTCTCGAAAGCAGGGTTAGAAATTGGGAATTCTAAGTAAGGCGTCAAATGACACCTGCAATTTTTGTCCTAGGTGTCAAACTGCATTTCATGGTTGCAATTTTATGTTATATCATATTTTCTCATTTCTTTCCGAACCCATGTTAACAATAATATTGTAATTATCTTTATGTGTTAAGGGCGAGGGGGCTGCACATATTAAACATTTTATCTCTGTGTTAATCACTAAAACAAAATAAAAACTGGCTTTCTATAAAATTTTAAAACAGCATTAAACTACAATATTCGGATTCTAGAAAAAAACGAAGATATATCTCGTTTTGCCATTTTGAGTTGCACATGCTCCAAACTATATAAATGTGCACTGTATTGAATTGAAACTTAAATTTTGAACTATGCTTTCAAAGAAAAATTTTAGGGATGTGGCTCTAAGGCAAAGAAATAAATCAGTTTCAACCACGTGATCACTAGCCCACCAAGTCTTATCCAACCAGTCATAATCGTGGATTTGTAGTCTGTATTACGAGCCAACCAATCACAATCCACCATCTTTGGCGGCAAACAAAAAACAAATCCAGTTGCTAGGGTGTGACGTCAGTTGAAACTGATGTATAGAATAGATCTATACCTTCTTTGTCTAAGGTCAGTTTTATTAGTCATTGGTTAAAGGGTGAAATCAGTTTAGAGGGGTGATTGATAGGTGCAATTGTGTCTTAAACACGTACCACAATCTAAGGTCACAGGTCAGTTTTTCTGTCATTGGTTAAGGGGTTAAGGCGGTTAAGGTGAAGTGCTTAGTGGCATAGATAGGATACTAAGCTATTATGCTAAAGTAGGAATAAGAGTATCTGTAAAAAAAAAAAAAAAAAAAAAAAGCAAAAAGTTAGGCGTCAAATTTGACGACGAGGTATAATTTTGTGGTCGTCAAATGCAAAAATTTAGTTGCATTTGGCGACTAACGACTGCTAATTTCTAACCCTGCTCGAAAGTCAAAGGATTCATTTGTTCCGTGGTTTACATCGTGTAATTCATCGGTCCAATGATTGCGTTACTCTCTTGATAAGGAATGTGATTGTTTCCATGTTTCCATTTTGGTAGAGCACCTCTAACTCTTTATAAAGATTCTTTGCAGAAAGATCGTGTCATGAGTTAAAGTGTTTAAACCAAACTGGTAACTTTAATTTTATTAAATTAAAGTCATTTTTATGCAGACAATTATATAAACGAATGGCGTTTCTTGATTTTCCATAAAGGCAAAGGGTTTTTCTGAAAGATACCCAGTTAAGTTATGAGAGGCAAGCAATTAATTATAAAAGATGTGATATATTCCGTAGAAAAGAAAAAAAAGTGTGATTAGATTTCAGAGTATTTCCATTGTAATGCCTGCAATTTTATGCATTTCCATATGAAAATAAATGTGGCAGAAACATACACATTGGTGAGCTGGAATTTTTTTTCTTTATTTCTTTCCCGAGAAAAAGCTTGATTTGAAAATACAGAAAAGGATTCTTTATGAAATGTTTAAGGGTTGAAGGCCAACGAATAGCTCTGTTCAGTGTCTTACATCATGTAATTCATCGGTCCAAACATTGAGTTATACTCCTTTGATAATGATGTCACTGTTTCCAATCGTCCCCTTCTCAGTGGAGCACCTTTTCAACTCTTTAGAGATTCTTTGCAGAAAGATCGTGCCCGAAAGTGAAGGGTTTAAAAGGTTACCGTTCTCAGGTTGGGCCGTTCATCATGTTGCATCAGAGTCGTGTGTTCTTTATCCAGATCAGATTCGACCTGCTTAGCTGTCTGCTGCCGTGCGAGATGTAGAAAAGGTCGAACAGCCGCTGATCGATCAAAACCAGAAAGGTGCGATGGCAGTTCATCTATCAGTAACAGATGGAACAGGGTAGTGTGCAACAGCCATATTTTCTGTCTTTTTCTGCACACAGCGAAACCTGTGATAAAAAGAATCTGTCTTACACGGAAAAATTTCATGTTCCCGACTCCTGAAATTGTACCTCCTAAGAAGGAAACATTTGAAACGAGCGTTTTTCTATCCCTAACGATTCCGTTTTAGGAGGTTTTACTATATTTGCTTTTGTAGTCTTCTGTTATGGTAGCTTAAAGCTTTTATGAAATATAAACTAGCTACTTTTGGTCACATCCACAAAAACAGTTATATTCATAAGTGAATAAAATTTGTAGGTATTCTTAATCATACATTAAGAAAATGAAGAACATGTTTTCCATTTCCCTATAATAAGCAAATGGACTTTTAGGATGTGTTGTACAAGCTAGCATTATAGATCTATTTTCAGGATACGATAGCCGAGTCTTCGTGAGAGAACAACTGACTAAAATTAAGGATTATTTCATTTGCAGGAAAATTAAAAACTTGTTTGATTCTTTATACTTCAATAGTATAATGTCTGCGAATTTCCTGTATTTACGTATAGAAGTGACTCCATGAATCTGTCAAATTTAACGTTGTTGACCGGCAAAAAAAAAAAATTGAGAACAAAACTAAAATACAAAAAATAATTTTACAAAATGTTTAGGAGTTGGAGGTCAAAGAATATCAATGTTCCATGGCATACATCGTGTAATTCATTGGTCCAAACGTCGTGTTACTGCCCTGATAAGAGATGTCATTGTTTCCAATCGTTCCTTCTCGGTAGAGCATCTTTTCATCTCTTTAGAGATTCTTTGCAGAAAAGATCGTGCCCGAAAGTAAAGGGTTTAAAAGGTTACCGTTGTCTTGTTGGTCCGTTCATCATGTTGCATCAGTGTGTCCTTTATCCAGATTAGATTCGACCTGCTTGCCTGGCTGCTGCCGCGCGAGAGCTAGAAGAGGTCGAACACTTACTTATTCATCAATCAAAACAAGAAAGGTGCGACGGCATTTCATCCATCAGCAGAAGATTGAACAGTGTAGAGTGCAAGATCCAGTTATTCCTATTGTTTTTTTTACCTCCAACACACTGTGAAACCTCTGAAAAAAAAGTACCGTGTTTAACGATATCCTGATTTTAGTGGAAACATTTCCTGGTTCCGACCGACGAATTACAATGCGGTTATATCTGCTAAGATAGGAAACTTGTCTAAAACGGAATATTTTTCAGATACTTAGCGATTTTGTTTTTACAGGTGTTATTATATTTTATTTTGTAGAGTCCTCTGTTGTCAAGGTTTCTTATGGCGGTTCTCAAATTAGATATTTTCTGGCGCATCCACATTTTAATTTTTATTCGAGAGGCTATAAAAATGTCCATGTATTATTCTTAATCACATAGAGAGAAATCGAACAAAGTTTTCCGTTTTCTTTCCATTTATTGATAATCAAAGGATACATCAAAAAATGGAATTTAATTCGGAATTTTAAGTCCATTTTCAACTTACGAAGTGTGAGAAAAAACTCTGTTATGGAGCAACAGACTACAATTTAAAATTACCGCATTTACAGGAAAATTGGGATCTTTTGTTCGATTATTCGCATTTCAATAATAATATCTGCAAATTTCATGCATTTAAGCGCATAAATATTGCATTAAAAATCTTAGCGTTGTTCGACAGAGGAAGGTGGGGAGGGGGGGGGGGATTGAGAACAAAAAAAAATTAATAATTGCTTTTGTACAGAAAAAGAGTTTTTACAAAATGTTGAAGGGTCAAACGTCAATAGATACCCATGTTCCATTGCACATATCGTGTAATTCATCGGTGCAAACATTGCGTTACTCCCTCGATAAGAGATGTCATTCTTTCTTATCATTCTCTTCTTGGTAGATCACATTTTAACCTCTTTAGAGGTTCTTTGCAGAAAGATCGTGCTCGAGCGTAAAGGGTTTTAAAGGTTACCGTTGTCTTGTTGGGCCGTTCATCATGTTGCATCAGAGTCGTGTGTCCTTTATCCAGATCAAACGCCACTTGCATGCCTGTCTGCTGCCGTGCGAGAGGTAGAAAAGGTCGGACACCCGTCCATCGATCAAAACCAGAAAGGTGCGACGGCAGTCCATCTATCAGCAGGGGATTGAACAGGTTAGAGAGCAAGCTCTATTTTTTCCCATTGTCTTTTTTGCCCAGCAATTTCGATTTTGTCGATCCTTATGTCTTCTGTTATTAAGATGCTTAGGAAAGGGATGAAACTTATGAACTATTTTTTTTTTCACCTGGGGCAAGCATGAATTTTGGTGCCCCCTCCCTCCCTTTCCAAAATAAATTTATAAAAAGTTTTCAATCCATTCCTTTAATTTTTATTTAAAATATGAAATAATTGTTAGGAGGTATATTAATCTTAAAATTTTTAGGTTGATTTCTTTATCGACTTCATATTTATCTATATATAACGCCCGAAATATTGAACCAATTATAACCTAATTGAACAGCGTATTTATCTTAAGTGTCTTCCATGAGCTCGTTAATTAAGTATGTACATCTTATAGTCAGTTTACAGGGACACGCTAAAGCAAAACATGCAAAACTTGTCATCATGACAATATCTGAAATATTTGAACCAATTCAAACCTAAATGGGGACAGTGTACTGATCTTGAAAGTATCTTGGATGATTCGTAAATAAGTATTGTACTGCTGTCCCTATGTGGTCACTTAATGGAAAAACCGGCTCTGTTCAAAGAAAAGAGTATAAAATTAACAAATATACAGGGTGTCCATAATTAAACGACCCTACTTTAAAGGTGAATACAGACGAAAATATTGGTCAGAAAGTTGTGAAATTTTGTGGAGAACATAATGAAGGGATGGGAATTTGTTTGAGCGAAGAAAAAAATTAGTTCAAAATTTCGCCAACAGAGGGCGTTTTTTAATGAATTACACATTTAGCATATATTTGCGATAGTTTACAAATTTTATTACAGCAAAAGATGTTCAACAAAACTTTTTTTATGACATGTTCTTAGCATTTCCCAAAACACACTCCGGACGACTGTGGAACATGCTATCTTACGATTCCAGATGGTAGCTGAAAATGATGTCCATCATGTGGAACATATGTTCTAATAAAATTTTTAAACTATCGTAAATGTATGCTAAATGTTATGCTAAATTATCGATAAAATTATCTATAAAAACGCCCTCTGGTGGCAAAATTTTGAACTATATTTTTTCGTTCAAACAAATTCCC
Organism: Maratus michaelseni; assembly: GCA_963931845.1. Taxonomy (NCBI): domain Eukaryota; kingdom Metazoa; phylum Arthropoda; class Arachnida; order Araneae; family Salticidae; genus Maratus; species Maratus michaelseni. The sequence continues at coordinate 167,046,459 of OZ007593.1, read as the reverse complement.
ATCTCTTTATTATGTTCTCCATAAAATTTCACAACTTTCTGACCAATAGTTTTGTCTGCAGACAACTTTAAAGTAGGGTCGTTTAATTATGGACACCCTGTATTTATGCATCTTTACTTAAGGTTGCCGATTGCATGACTTTTTTGCCTATATATCGCTATTTGTTTAAATCAGATCTTCTTTTGACGCCTCATTCTACTCCAGCGCCCGGGACATATGCCCCAATCGCTCCCCTTAGTTTCGGCCCAGTATTTAGAAATGCATATGACAGTGGAGAAATGATTTTTTTTTTAATTATTCAGAATTGAATAGTTTGGCTGTTTTCAACTTTCTTTTTACAGCGACCCGGGGGAGAGCAATTTTTGGAAATAATGTATTTTTTAAAAATTTCATTGGGGCACTATAACCAAAGACCTGTGACAGGTGCGTGACCAGGAGCAAAACTTTTTGAGAATGTTTCTTTTTCAAAAGTAGAGAGTCTTGTCGGGAGCTTTTCCTATAAACATAGCACCCGTGTGCTAGAGGTCTGCACGGACCCGAGCCTTTTTCAGTACTTATGATAATTCTTTATCTTTAAAATTTTGGGGCAGTTAAATTTTTAATTAATGAAAATTAAAGTAGTAATTAAACTAAGATAAATATTTGAAACTATTTACAAATGTTGTATTAAATATTGTTAAATATTATTTTGACACGCCCTTCCAGATGTTATACAAATTTATTCAAACTTTTGATTTGTGATCATCTAATTACTTCAATATACCAAATTTATCATTTAACAAAATAAATTTTAATTTCTTTTCCCACTCAAAATTAGTTTTGACCACTGACTGTCAAAACATATTTTGACAAGGACGGTTTAGCCCCCCCCCCTTTTTTTTCTCCCATGCGTGAAACTAATACAACACTGATTTCCAAAGATTGTTCTCGGTCCTAATTTTAAAATCAAAAGAAACACTCAGAAAAGACCGAATCACAATAACACAAAATTTCACATCTATGTGGCGATTTCCTACAGAAATCAACTTTTGACGAGTCTAGAACAGCCTTCTCAAAACTCTTCATACATCACACGCAGTTGGCGTGTGATGACAGGTCATCTATCAACCTACATTTATAGAAATAAAGTTAAGTGAGTTCACTCTTTCGCCATTTCCCATAACTTTAAATGAAAAAACTCTTTCGCGGTTCGAGAAACATTGTTATATAACTTTATGTTGACTACCTTTCATAGATAATTATCCTAAATAAATTTTAAAAGCTGTTATGCTAGTTTGCAAGCAGCATTGCTGTTTCTTTAAGCATTTTTTGTATTAAATAAAATTATAAATATACTTTTCATTATAATGTGAGAAATATTTTCAATAGGTATCCATACATACCGTACATTTTCAATACGTATCATAAAACTTTACAGAACATAAAACGTTTTTAAACAAATTAGAAAACTTTGTTGATATCACAATAAAAATAAATAAAAGAAACATTACAGCGTCGTTTCGGATCATATAAAATTGATGTTTCATCAAGTGTAAATCCAACACGCGATTAGAAAGCAACTGTAAAAAGCAAAGAGAAGGAGAATCGGACAAGCTGGGAAGGGAGAGGAAAAGTGGGGAGGAAGAAGAAAGAGTAAAAAGGGAGGGAGTTAAGTAAGAGGATGTTCGTCGGTGAACTTCCGGATTCCCCTCGCCAATGTTAAACCAATGGGCGTAGGATGTATTTGTATATTTAAAATATTTCTTAAGGAAAATAAAAATTTTTAACTTCTTTTTTTCTGTGTGCACTTCTTAAAAGATCTCTCTTTTTTTTTCTTAGTTATTAAAATATTTCTAAAATATGTGCTTAATTTATAATTTTATGTGTTAAAATCTTAGCGAATAAGATTTTAACACTTCACATTTGAAAATTTTATTTGAATATTTAACTGATATTTTGCATTAAAAAATGCTGTTTGGTGTTGTTACTGGGCAATCTAAATAAAATATAATTAATGTAAAAAATATATTAGTTTCAATATAGAAAAAAAAAAAAATCAGTTTTCATCTATATTCTGTAACTCGAGAAGCCCTAGGGTATATCAGAAAAGCAAAACCGTAGTGTTGAGTTTGTTGCTTATATCTATCGATTTTTTTTTCTTTTTTGGGAAAAAAGATTATTTAATTGTGTTACTAGATTTAAAAAAAAAAAAAAAAAAAAAAACATATTAATTTTATAAAAAAAATTTATAAGTAAGGCGTCATAGTTAGAAATAAAATGTATGTCATAAGCTAAGAATGTATTATAATTTATAAATCTCAATTAGATCTTTCAATTGCCGTTATCTTCCTTAAAATTGATAAATTAGTTCTTGTGTTTTTAATCTTTGAAGGATTGGTTGATTAATTATTCTTCCGGTTTTCGCCTGTTTTCTCAAAAACTATTTTAGATATCGGAATACTACAGACTGCATATTATAGCCAGAATTACCATTTAAAATTCTTAATTTGACCTTTCAATCACTATAAGATTCTTTAAAATCGATCATTTAGTTAACGAGTTTTTGAGTATTGGAAAAGATTGGTTGATTGATCCTCCTGATTTTTGAAAAACTATTTTAGATATCAGAATGCGGCAAAACTGCAGATTGTAGCTAGAAAAGTTCTCTATCTACCCCTGATAAGTTTAGCGTTTGTTATGCGACCGTTTCTTAGTCTGTTCCGAAAAGACAGACAGACAATTTTTTTAAATATTGTTTTTGACTATACGTCGTTTAAATCGTCGAATGAACTTTTATAATTTTATACATATGTATTAATAACAACAACAACAAAAAAAATTAATGAATATAATAGAATCATTATAATTATTATTAAATGTATGTGCATGCCAGCGAAATTGACACATGTGCCACCTGGGACACTCGGCGCCATCCCTGGTATAAAGCGTAAATAATAATAATAATAATAATAAAATTAAATTTATTTTATTAAGCGAAAATAATCTGTTTTATTAAGCCATAATAATCTGACATTTCTGTAATGATCTTTGCTTTATGGAGATATTATGGAAGGTCATGGTTAATGATGATCTCATTCCACCGTGAATACGTTTAACTCTCCTTTGCAAATCCTAATTTTTTGACTGAATCCTGCAATCTCATTCTTTAAGAAATTGAAACTGCTCATGTTGAAAAGATGCTCATGAGAATTTATGGTGCTTGTGTAGGTGCCCGGATAACAGTAGCAATTGGGAATTATGCACTCACTACTCTCTTACTTGTGGGCGTCTCGCTCATCAGCATCAATTGAGGGCGTCCTTCACCATCCTTATCCTATTTAGAGTATAATTTACGAGATAGGTGACGACGATACCCCCATTTGTAAAATTCTCAGATTGTTATATATTTTATTATAATTTTATTAGATTTTTAATGAAATTCTTAATCTGTTATTGGTAAATTTCGCGTGAACATTTTTAATATTTCAAAAAATTTATCATTCCGGTTTGGAAGTTTTTAATAGTCTTCAAACGTTAAATTAGTTCGGCTTAGTTAGTTAAAACACGACAAAAAGCAGTTATGTACCAGAATTGATATATAGTATATTCACTTAACAAGTAGTTATGCTATCAAAGTTGATAGAAGGGAGGTTGCTGGGCTCGGTTGGTTGGTTGATTTATGACGGCTGATTATCTACTCGAGGGATATAGGCCCTAGGGGTGAGAGCCCTCCGTGGGGGTCTTTTTAAGGGATCCTAACCCGTATTTACGGCAAGGTTCGAAGAAAACCCCGGAAAACTCCAAACGGTTAGGTCGACGAGCGCGACAGGGGTTTGAACCCAGCACCTCCCGTCTACCAGCTTTGAGAGCAGAACCTCTCAGCCACTGGTGGGACGTTGCCGGGTTCGGGTTCGGATCCTTGTTGTGCTCGTCGGCCTAACCTGTTGGAGTTTTCTATGGTTTTCTCCGAACCTCGCCGTATATACGGGTTAGGATTAGCATCTCTTAGAAAATATTTCCATTGAAGGTACCCCCCCCCCCCCCACCCACCTCAGCCCATATTCCTTGCGCAGATAATCGACCAACGAACCAATCAACAAGTAGTTTTAATCTATACTAATATTATAAAAAAGAGACGTTTATTTGTTTTGTTTTTTTGGAACTACCGAACCGATTTGAAAAATAATGGTAGTAAAATAACAGCGACAATTTCAGCTCCAGCATAGGCTACTTTTTATGTCCGTACCTCTGCCCCCAAAAGTGTGCCATAGCGAAGAACTTTGATTTCTTTGAAACTGTTAGCACTAAAAATTTTAATATTAGTTACTTTTAAGAAGTAAATGCTCACTAACAGCGGTTTTCCAAAATTTCGAAATCCAAAAGTTCTAAAATCACAGTTACTCCGAAACTATCGAACCGGTTTCAAAAATTCTTTCAGTATTTTAATGGTCTCTATCGCTACTTAAGCATTGGGTTGCTTTTTTATCACGAGATCTCTGCTTTTCTAAAAGTGCAAGAAAGGAAGATGCTCTAAGATTAAGATTTCTTAGAAATTGTTAGGGTTAAAAACTTGAAATTTGACATTGTGGTTTTTTAAGACACAAATGCTCGCGCAGAATGGTTGTTTGAAAATTCGAAATTTAAAAAGATCAAATCAGCAAAAACTTTTCAGAATCATAATTATTCTGAAATTACCGATTCTATTTGAAAAATTATTTCAGCATTTCTCAAACTTTCAAAGCGCTTCACATAATGTTCTTTATCTCAGTATAAGGCATTCACTAAAAAAAGATTATTTTAGATTCAAAGCGAGTAAAAAGAGTGCTCTATTTGAAATTACAGAGCTACGATCACAGTTAGAACCACTTTATTCTCGAAGTTTTTATCTAAAACGGATAAAACCGCCCCCCCCCTCCACTTCCTCCCTTTCTTCTTTATCCAATGTGAGTGATGTCTATCATCAAAGTTTTTAAGTTTTATTCTCTCAGTAGGTGATCCGCGAGGTACAAAAACGTGCTTTGAATCAAAAGTTTTTATTCTTGCAATTTATTCCACAGTTTAGATAGAAAAGGCAGGAAGGTTGGGGGGAGGGGAGAAGCTGGCTAGAGTACTCTTTTATTTGAAATTATGACTATACGATATAGCTGCCGATCTTCCGGTTTTATTCGAGTCAAAGATATTTACAGTCAGAAATTTTTACTTAATAAATAAATTCGGAGAAATCTCAGATACATTTAAGATGCATTTCACTAAATAAATTTTATGGTTCAAAATGCACTATATAGACAAAAGTTCCCGGAAACTTTCAATCTTAAATGTTTTTAACAATTTCCAACATAGTTAAAAAGCGTTTATGAATTCGGTTTGTCTGGCCGCCTGTCCGCGCTCTAACTTACGTACATATACTCGGATTGCGATAAAAATGATTAATGTTATTGATGTTTGCCATGCCATATTAGACCAGTCAAATAAGGATATAACCTCGGAATGAAAGATAACAAGCTAAAATTTTGTAAAAATCTTTGTTTTGACATTCTAAATGTAAGCTAAAAAGTCTCATATAACCTCGTGTCAGCGTCTTGAGATATTCAAGGTCAAAGGTCAAGAAAATTGTTTTTTTGCTTATATCTCGAAAACTATGCATTTAATTAAAAAATATCCAATTACAAAATTAAAGTAGACAAAATTTCCTATAAAATACATACATTATCTTTAATTTTCTGACAAAGGGCTTAGGCGCTAGAGCGCGCTGAAGAAAGACAAGTTTTTGACCTTCGGACCAAAACGAGAGAAACTTCATCTTTCAACCTCGATTTCTCAAAAACTATGCATTTTATCGAGAAAACATGTTACAAAATTGAAGTAGGCAACATTTTCTACAGAATTCATAAATTAACTTTAATTTTCTGACGAAATTTTTAGGCGCTAAATAGCGCTGAAAAAAAAAACAGACTTTTTGACCTTTGAGCCAAAAAACGAGAGAAACCCTTCCTACCCTCATTTACCCAAAAACTAGGCATTTTATTGAATAACACCAGCTACAAAATTAATGTAGATAATATATTCTGCAAAATGCCTACATTAACTTTAATTAGTTTTTGGCCCTCTGGCCTAAAAAGGAGAAAAACCCACTAAGATTTTTTCTTATATTTCAAATGATATTTGAAGCTATTACAAAACTTGTAGAGAATAAAATTATCTACAAATTTAGTCTTAATTAGTTACATTATTTACTTATTAATAAATATTAATTATAAATAAGAATTAATTATAAATAAATTTGATAATATTTTGTTAAATTATGTATAAATAATAACGTATTGAAATGAGTTTTTATGTATTGTAATTACATTTTTATTTATCATAAGATTATCAAATCTATTATATTTTGTTTAAGCTAAATTATAAGGCGATTATTACCTCTGATTATCAATAGCAGGCATACAGCTTACGTTTCCTCTTGTTCGTCGTCGTCTCCTTCTTCTGGTCGCTCATATAAAATTTCCAGATCGTTATCATCATCCTCGTTGTCCGTAGTACTTGGTTCTAAATCCTCAAGAATCTCAGGTACATATTAACTTTCTTCATCAAGATCATTTGGATATGATAAAGCGTTGAGACATGCTTGTCCGTTACACTGGCCACAAACTGAGGAGCATTGCAACCCTACTTTTCTACATCCACAGTTCGCGCCACAGCCTTTCTTGCAATTGCAGAAGATCGTACTGAGTAGTTCTTCTGGGGCTGAAGGTAATAATGTTCTTGTGGGTTCCAAGATCTCGTTTTGTATTACCCACCCCCATTCTCTGGGTTCTAAATCTTTCCCTAACCAAGTTTGGATCTGATAGTAGACACGATAAATATGCTGTCGAGCTGCTGCACTTGCTGGTGGAAGAGATGATAATTGCACCGGTTTATTGAGTCTTGTTGATTTAATGAATTGTGTGTACCTAAAATTGTCAATACTATGTTCTGATTTTGGAGCATTGTACATTGCTAAAAGACACGTATTCCATTTTCAAATAATGTGTTTGGAGGGCAGTTGTCTTCCTGAAACAATTGAGCTGATTCGTGCAAATTGGAATGTTTTTCGAACATTTTTATAATTGTCAGTTTTCCTTTTTTAAACAGCGCAGATGTTGTGTCACATCCACTGATAGCGTGCAAAAATAAAATATGTTCTTTAGAACGAGGATATTTGTCGAAGCTTTTAGACGAATACATTCGTGTCTCCACATTGCCTTTACCCATTTTTAACCCTCTAAGCGTGTAGAACGTAATATTCCGTTCACTAAGCTCCAGGTTTCACTGCAATATATGCAATGTTTAAGATAATATAATTCTATAGATTTAATGAATTTTCAAAACATTGAAGAATGATTAATACCCTCAAGGGTTACATTCATATTTGTAATTAAGTTTTATTTATAAAGTTAAAAGAATCATATTTTTTTAACATTTAAAACAAAATGCAGAGAAAACAACATTACAATTTTACCCTTTTTCAAAACGCTCAGAGGGTTAAAAGAAAGATTTTTCGCTGATGTGACTGTGTTCGTTCTATTAAAATAACTAACAGATCAACATCTTCTCCAACTATGACGGCGGTCTTTTGATGTTTCGATTCTTCAATGGTTGTTTCGATGATGAGGGTATCAGCATCATCTCTGGCTTGTTTTGTAGTGATGTTAACAGTTTTTAACTGCTCAATAAGCATTTCAATAAAGTTTTTTTTTATTGCACCGGGTCGATAAAAACTTTTCCTGGCTGATTGGCACAATCATTGTCTCATCAAAACGAACTTCGTAACATGTTGAAACAGCAACAGTTCTTCTGAGTTGTTCCATTGCTTTTATATTTTTACTGTTATATGAATAGTCGTCGAATACAACATCAATATTTGAACCAAACTGTATTTGCAAATATTTGACGTATTTCTGAAAAATAATTGAGAAAGTATCGTCTTTGCTCCATATGACGCGATGCAGAAGAAATCCACCATCGATAATGTAAGTCACATTATCTTCATCCAACTCAATATTAAGAGGTTCCATATTGTTATACCATTTTGCTTTTGTAGTTTTTCGCATGCCGGCATTATCAGAAAGCGATGTTGGGTATGGACTTAATTCATACTACAGGTATTCTTTGAGATTATGTTCAAACTTTATGTTTACTATTATTCTTTGGAAGAGTAGCAATGGATCGATCCTTTTTGTTGACGGATTACAATACTGAGTTCAATAGTCACCTTTGAAGGTAAACAGTAGATAATCTCTTTACAGAAAAGGGGTCATTTTGTTAGGTACAATATGCAGCATGAAATCCACCAGATAATTTTATTGGAGTGTTTTACCTTAAAGGTAATCCCTACCATGACAAGCGCGGATCCAAGAAGGAGGTCATGGGGGTCATGACCCCCCTCTAAACGAAGAACATTTCTATAAAATAATGCTTTTTTTTAATATAAAAGGTGTTTTGATATAGATTTTTTTCTCTTTTAGAAATGCTAATCTTATTGATACATTCACAGAGTTATTTATATACAGAAGTGTATGAAAAATTGCCGTTATCGTTTAAGCATCAAAGAATCGAACAACGTTTTATATTTTTCTAAAAATGTCATACATCTTGAATTTCATTCAATTGCAACCTCAAGACGACATTTCCATGACTGTTGAGCCTCAAAAGTCGGCTTAAAATGTGAACTTTGGTAACATTTTCTGCAAAATTAAATAAAATAAAAAATAAAATTGGTAACTCCTATTTCTTGGCATCTGAATAGAACATAGAACCAACAAATTTTATACATTTACCAAGGCTGCTATGGCTCAAGGAATTTTTCAGAGAAAATAGCAGCAATTTTTTATTGAAATTTTCGCCTAGCCGCACGATCAAATATGGCAAGTTTTTTTTATAAAACAATTACTGGTATTTCCACTGAAAAAAAATTCTGACTAGTAGCAACCCTGATTTACGAATATACTGCAAATTTCGTGCATTTAGGAATGAAAATGAATTGAGGTTAGGTTAGAAAATAGCCAATTTGGACTTAAGATACAAATTTGTCATGAAAACAAGTGGACCCCCCCCCCTTCCTCCAAAATTGACATGACCCCCCTCTAAATGGAGGGCTGGATCCGCCTCTGTACCATGAAGTAAAGTAGAAATTTTAATACCTCTGGTAATTTGAGAAGTTTACTGAACTGTTTAGAACTTTCTAACCCTAGCTCTGTGTGTTAGTGAACACGGTGTATGATTTGAACGTATGAGATGCCTCATGCTTAGTTTGTGGCTGTATTATATTAATTAGAATTAAGTATTTTTGTTCTAATAAAGAACTTTTAAGATTGATAAGATGTATGATCTTGGATTTCAGTACATACATATATATATATATATATAAAACAGAACTTTAATAGGACAGTGGCCACTTCATCACAGCCATTAATATAAATAAAAAAAAGAAAATGGTCTTATTAGGAGACCGTGTTTCAGAAAATAATATACGTAGGTATATCCAAGCGCTTACATTGTTCGAAAAATAAATACTTAATCCCTTTCCTACTTAAAATATAATTATTATAAACAAAAATGTAATTACAATGTATTTAAACTATTTAATTTCAAAATCTTATTATTTATATAAATTAATTAAATATTATCATACGTTATATACACTATGTATATTATACGTTACTATGTATATCATACGTTATACACACATATACATTAATTAAATTAATTAAATATTGTCTTATTTATGAATGTCATTTATAAATAAGTAAACAATTTAAATTTCTTAATTTTGTTATATTTCAAACACCATTTGAAGCTGTAGGAAACAATCTTAAAGGATGTTTCTCTTGTTTTAGCAGAAGGCTTTGAACTAGCCCTTTTTCAGCGCGCTTTAACGCCTGAACCCTTTGTCAGAAAATTAAAGTTACTTTTGCAATATTTAGATAATGTTGTGGACTTTAATTTTGTAATTAATGCTCTTTGATAAAACGAACAGTTTTCGAGTAATCGAGGTAAGGAAAGGGCCGTTATTCTTGTATTGGCTCGAAGGTCAAAAAGTCGCTTTTTTTTTTTTTTTCAGCGCTATTTAGGGCCTAAAAATTTCGTCAGAAAATTAAAGTTAATTTATGAATTCTGTAGAAAATGTTGCCTACTTCAATTTTGTAACATGTTTTCTTGATAAAATGCATAGTTTTTGAGAAATCGAGGGTGAAAGATGAAGTTTCTCTCGTTTTGGTCAGAATGTCAAAAACTTGTCTTTATTCAGCGCGCTCTAGCTCCTAAACCCTCTTGTCAGAAAATTAAAGATAATATATGTATTTTATAGGAAATTTTGTCTACTTTAATTTTGTAACTGGATATTTTTTAATTAAGTGCACAGTTTTCGAGACATAAGCAAAAAACCGATTTTCTTGACCTTTCACCTTGAATATCTCGAGACGCGGACACGAGATTATATGAGACTTTTTAGCTTACTTTTAGAATGTCAAAACAAAGATTTTTGCAAATTTTCAGCTTATCTTTCATTCCGAGGTTTACCCCTTTTTTCACCTTATTTGACTGGGCTATATTCGGTATTGAAAATGAAGTGTGTAGTGTATATAGTTCATTTATACACTGCAAAAAAAAAAAAAAAAAAAAAAAAAAATGTTGATTTTACAGTATAATACTAGCACCCCAGCTGCCAGTATTATACTGTAAAATCAACTTTTTTTTGCAGTGTAGGGGCAATGAAAAGAATTCAGTTACATTGTGGTCAATGGGAGAAAATCGTTTGCAGTGTATTTTAATAATGTTATACTTATTCAAACATGTTGGAATTGATATCAATAAATGACGGGGCAATACAAGATGCTTGTTATAGAATAGGATGCGCATAGCATCGATCGTTCACTTACAAGGACACACAAAAGAATTCGGTTACAGTACTGTCTATGATCTATAATTACTGAAAATGAGTTTTCAATCGTGGTGTGAGTTTTTATATTTATTTATTTATTTATTTGCATACTATTACTTAGTGCGTATAAATTCCATAGATCATATATGGGGGCTGCACAATTATATTCGACTACATTCCCGCTTATTGCCATAAGAGGCGGTTAGAATGACAGTGGAGTAAGTCAAATATTTTAAAAATCTAGATAACCATATTTTCACTGAACGAATTGCTGTTCAGTGTGACAATCAAATAAGTCATAGTTCACTTAAGGAGTCGTTAGAGGGCAAAACAAGTTGAACCACTTAATGCAACGGCAATACGACAAGTTTCACAAAACTCTTCATTTCTCAAATTGCTAGACTTACTCCACTGTCATTCTAACCCTCTCATATGACTGAAGGGCAATTTTGACCCATGTCATGCGTTTACTAACTGAATTAAAGTTTAGCATACTATGTGCAAATATATGCAAACATATCTGTACATATATGAAAATCTATAGACCATATACAAGGTAGCACAAAAGAGTTCGTATATTTTTCCGACTTAGATGACAATTGCTGAAATTGGATTTTCAAATTTACTATGCGTTTTCCAAACTGTTTGCATATCCATAGTCTCTCACCTTATTAAACTGTGAAATTTTGTTACAGAATTCTGAATGTGTTGGAAAAGGTTTCATAATCTATGCTTGGCACATGATTTTTTCTTGTTTCAAATATCAAGAGAAAGATTTGACTAATTCTTATGGAACATGTAAAGAAGATGATCGATCTTATATTTTTCAGCAACGGTTTGGCCACAAGTTAAAATAGGGAACCAACACAACAAATTGATAAAAAAAAAATTAGTATTGTGATCACCCTGTAAATAAAAAACTATAAATAACTGTAGCTGTAGCACATGACTATGTGGGTCTTGTTCAACATTTGTGTTCATGTAAAAAAAAAAGTCATGTGTTTGTGTGAAAATAGCCGGTATATTCATGGATATAAAGGTTTCTTTAAAAATTTCAAGAAATTTTCTCATGTTTCCTGTTTGTAGAATGCAATGTTTTCAATCAAATTTAACGCCAGAACCAAGAAAATTTGACAGAGTAAAGTAGAATCAACATATTGCAATAAAAATATAAATATATTATGTATTTGAAGAAATATAATCTTCTGTATGAAATAAATTTTAACTGCACAGGCGCGAAAGATAATAAAAAAAACTGTTTTTCATAATTCCGTAGTAGTCAACTGTATAGAACAACCGTATATAAAAAGACCAGTCGAATATCTTGCAAATTCAGAAAGATATCCGGCAATATAGTGAGCTGAATTTCAGTTGCTGTCTAAAAAAGTCACTGGATGATACGGCTTTTTCCTCAAATTGTCATATTTTATCACCTCAACAAAAGAGTATGTATATAATGCTCACCATGCATAGCTTTGGTACGGATGTTTCGACTTTAATATATATATATATATATATATATATAATGGTAATATTATGATTGCACATGTTAAATATTAGATATGTGGTATTCTGTCTACACAATATCATTAATTATCTCTTTGGAAATTTAAGTAGAATGATAAATATAAATACATAGATATTATATATATATATATATATATATATATATATATATAAAACTGTTGTTAATAATAACCATCAAATCACATAAATAATCGACAATATAAGAATCGATAATTATGATAAAATACATAGAAATATATCCAAAATATGAGATTCTCAAAATGAAATCCTTCCATATATAAAAAAAAGTAATGGTTTGGAAATGGACCAATGAAAATCTGCGTAGATATTCCGGGTTATTCTCATCGCTTTTTTACTAAGGACTTTTTTGAGGAGCGATTACTTTTTTTCTAGCCATCCTACGGATTCGAAAATCATACCACCAGACGCGAAATATAACAAGCTTTCAGAAATTCAAAAAATTATCACGGTCGGACAATAAAAACTCAAAAAATCCTTAAAAATAGAGTAAAAAATCTTTTATTGAAAAAGTCATTTTTTTATATTGTTGCCAATTTCTAAATAAGCGCAAAGCATTATGTTTTATCTCAAATAAAAAATGTATTTGCGCGAGACTATTAAAAACAATAATGAAAATTTAAAATAATAATTAAATGATCACGTGTTGAAAGCAGGAAATAAAGAAAATTACGTCATAAAAAGTGTGTTTAGACATGAATATTAAAAATAAAAAAGATGAATTAAATGTAAAAGCATTATAACCAGTTAAATGAAAAAGCATGATAACCTGATTACAGAAGATAGTCGCAGTTCGTGATATCATCATCTTTTTAAAACAGGATACATTACCAGGTTTTAAGAGGCTGTGAAATCAGAACGGGGGTTGGTGAGCGTAGCGAGCAGGGGGCAGAGCCCCCTAGTAAATAGAAAAAATAAAGTTATATGAAGAAAAGAATCCAATGTGCATACGGTGAAAAAATTACTCACAATTCTGATGATTGTCGCAAGAGAACTAAAGCCTCAATAAAAAGCGAAGGGAAAAAAAAAGAAAAGTAACAATTTGGGGGTGTTTAGCGTTTTCTTTAAAAAAAAAAAAAAATACAACTATGAACTCAATTTGCACCATTTTATTATCAAGTTTTTTAAACCCGATAGAAATCGCAGCCCCCCCCCCCCTTTTTTTTTTCTCTTTCATCCGCGTGAGTGATGTATATCAAAGTTTTCAAACTTTTTTTTTTTCTCGGTAGGTGATCTGCCAGCTATAGGAACGTGCTTTGAATCAAAATTTTTTATTCTCGCAATTTATTCCCAGTTTGCTCTCGCTGTTCGCTATATTTTTAGCAATATAGAGTAAAAATTATACAATAAAACTTGCTAAGATGGTATCGCTATAAACTATTAAAAAATTCCAATTTAGACAAGTTTATCTGTTTTCTGTATTAGAAACGTACACCCTTATTTAAAATTTCATTGTAGTCTTTTCGTCAGAAAAAATAAAAAAAATTGTTTAACACAGGATTCTTAAACGAACTGTATGTAACAGAAAACAGGCCCTGTATATAACAGAACCTGTATATAAGTAGTTCTGTTAAATACAAATTCCATTTACACAAGCATTATTAGACAAGCAGTACATTGCTTGTCTAGAAATTTATAAAGTAGAAAGTATCTTATATTATGCATAATGTATAATTTCTTCCTCGTACATTTCTGATCCCCCCACTCCCAATTTTTATATTGCATTTATTTTATTTATTTATAATAAATTTCTCAAACTTTAAGAACATCTCACAAGATTTTCTCTACAAAGCATTCTTGGTGTAAAGGAAGATGAAATTCTTGCGGGTGGGGGAGGGGGGTTGTAATGTTCTATTTAAAATATAGCTACGACCTCAGTTCTTGAAGCTTTTTTAAAACCGATAAAAACCGCACCCCCCTCCCCTTTTATCCTTGCGAGTGATGTCTATCATCAAAGTTTTCAAACCTTTTTCTCCCAGTAGGTGATCTGCGAAGATATAGGAACGTGTTCTGAATCAAAAGATTTTACAATTTATTCCCCAGTTTGCACAACATAGATCCAGGTGTTTTGCCTGAAACGATCTGCATTTGCTTTTTCAAATAAAAGAAAAAAAAAAAAACTCAGGAACATTAAAACATCCCTGGAAAGCAACCTTAGCTGCATGTAAATGGTTGGGGAATTCATGTTTTTTTGTCTGCGATTCCCTCGTCTTGCTTCATATTTCTAAGATTTATGGCATTTATGAAATTAAAAGATTTTATTTTATGCTGAAATTCACTCAGTGACAATTTTTCATGTTTTACTTGTCAAGTATGCTGTTGTATAAATGATATATGACCCTCAATGGCTAATATGGTGTGTGTAAAAATGATTTTTACAACGGCTTTTTACAGATACATGGGGATTTTACTGTCAAAGAGAATTTGGAAGATTGATTTATAAATGGCCTAGAAACCTCTATAACCTATTTCCTATAACTTAAATGATGAACCATTTTTAGGTGCAAATTGCTCGTTTTAACAGTGTTCTCGTTTTAGCCATGCTCATATTAAACGAGTTCGACTGTAATATACAGGGTCATCGAAAGAGGTTGGATAGATTTGAAAGAATCGCAATTCTAAACACAATTATTTTATTTCCAAAGTATTTGGCAACTATCCAAGATTTGTTAGATATAGCTGTTTCTAAAGTCGTGACATTCAGACGATGCACAGAATCGATGATCTGAAAATACAAATCGCTCCATTTATTCGCAATTTCCACTTTTTGCTTAGGTTATTCGTGTACAATGGATCCTTTCCTCCTAAATCGACGATGCTGAAGAACTTTCTAATTGACATTTTTCCCGTACC
Organism: Maratus michaelseni; assembly: GCA_963931845.1. Classification (NCBI taxonomy): domain Eukaryota; kingdom Metazoa; phylum Arthropoda; class Arachnida; order Araneae; family Salticidae; genus Maratus; species Maratus michaelseni. The sequence goes on along the minus strand of OZ007593.1, from coordinate 167,031,164 downwards.
TCCAATAGTTGTAGACTTATACACTTTCCAGTCTCCGGAATCATCGATGAAAATTGCGAATGTGTGTGTGGTACGATTTACATTTTCAGATCGTCGATTCTGCGCATCATCTGAATCTCACAACTTTAAAACAGCTACATCTAACAAATCTTGGATAATTGCCGAAAGAAATTGGAAAGAATATAATTTCGTTTTATCAATTACCTTTAAAGTTATGATTCTTTCAAATCTGTCCAACCTTTTTAGATGACCCTGTATAATAATGTTTTAGATCAGCCAACTCAACCTTTTTTTTCGCGGTCCGTAAACGTTTGCGGCTAGGTGGACCGACAATAAATTTTGTGGTCTATTTCTATGGTACATGTTGTAGAAATATGCTACGAAGTTTGTTGTTTGGAAATAATAGTGTAACATTTTATGGTGCCAATTATTTCCGCGATCATCATCTCAAAACATTATTCCAAATTAATTAGTTTTGCACTGTATACTAATGTAGTGCAAATCTAATTAACCCATTCACGACGAGAATCTTTAGCACTTTTTTAATTCTTCAACACCAGTTGACACCAGCTTTCCCATCCTGTAATTTTGACTTATTTAGTCTGAAAAAAATTTCAGATTAGATAAGGGGAAGATTTTCGTGCTAAAATACTGGTTTCCAAATTTAAATGTTTCGGGCACTTTAAGTGGCAAGTTTTATAGCCAACCGGCGTTAATGAGTTAATACGGAATGATTTTTGATTAGCGTTGAAGATTAAGAAATGTAAACGCCACTGTAGCACCAAGTAGGATTAAATGTTAAAAGTAGTTTTGACTAAGAAAAAGGCATTTAAGATGTATAAACATAATTTTAAATTAGTTAGAAATAAAAGGACAAATTTCGTCTTTTCATGAATATATATAAAACAACAGTAGAGGTTTTAAACACCTTTTATGCACATCTCAATTAATTTTAAAATATGGATTAATGATTATGTGTCTCGTGCCATATATAAATGGTCGCCGGGCCTCATGTGTCCCGTAGGCCGTAGGTTGAGAATGGTTATTTTAGATCATCTTCAGCGCGCGCGTCCGTCGTCTGAGCCGCCTGCACTGTAAAAAAAAAAAAAAGGGTCGATCTACTAAAAAAAAGTTTAGTTTTTCTAACAGATTTTTTGGAAATTACTAAAAAAAATTTTAGTATATTTGTATTCCACAGATTTTTTTTAGTAACCGGTACTAAAAAATCTGAATCATTGCTAGCTGTTTTCTAGTAATTCTTACAGATTATCTTGTAATTCTTACAGATTATCTTGTAACTGAGTAAGAATACAAAAAAAATTTTTAGTCTTTACTAAAAAAAATCTGTAGAATACAAATATACTAAAAAAATTTTAGTAACCTGAGAATTTTTTTTACAGTGTGCCCAGCTCGCTATCATCGAGCGCCTTTGATGTTATGATTCTTTCAAATCTGTCCAACCTTTTTAGATGACCCTGTATAATAATGTTTTAGATCAGCCAACTCAACCTTTTTTTTCGCGGTCCGTAAACGTTTGCGGCTAGGTGGACCGACAATAAATTTTGTGGTCTATTTCTATGGTACATGTTGTAGAAATATGCTACGAAGTTTGTTGTTTGGAAATAATAGTGTAACATTTTATGGTGCCAATTATTTCCGCGATCATCATCTCAAAACATTATTCCAAATTAATTAGTTTTGCACTGTATACTAATGTAGTGCAAATCTAATTAACCCATTCACGACGAGAATCTTTAGCACAATCTCGCCTTGAAAGAACTATTGTCCGCCTTAAATCAAAATTTTAATAATGTTGATTAATATTTTATGAAATATCTCTACATCATCTCTTGAGCTCGTGTGAATGTGTCTAACTTTGAATGTAGTACTCTAAAAATGCATTTTTGAAGATATAGGCTGAAATAATATAACGACGCGAATGGATAAAACTTAGTTAATGACTATGAAAGGCCTAAACTGAAATTTCGTGTATATTTTGATGAACTAATTAGATCTGATATAAAATGTCAGCTGATACGTGGAGTTGGAGGTTGAATTTTTTGCAAATTCCAGTTCACTTAAAAAAACAATAAATAAATATTTGCCCCTCCCCTTTCTTTATTAATTTTTAGAGCTAAATATACAGTTTGTCATTTTTATAAAATCGTGTGCAATTTGTTTGCATGACAATGAATTTTAGTTGATGAAATGAATACATATTAAATATGCTACTGCTTACGTCATTTCTCTCTCTCTCTCTCTCTCTCTCTCTCTCACTTTTTTTAAATATAAAAACTAATTTGAGCATTCAATTCTATGCTAAAATTTTATTCATTTAGGGGAAAATCAGAAAAATTATAAAAGAGAAAAGCACAATTTTAACCAAAGTTTTCTTTGCTTTTCCGTTCTTTATAATAGCTCAAGTACTACTTGAGTCTTGTTCCAATCCATGAATTTCCGGCACACTTCCAAGAATCTCAGAGGCCTGATTCCATTTAACTTAATAAACTGTAATTATCTCTTCAACCACTATTTTTTGTAACTCGGCAGACAATTAAGGTGCAATTATAGGTTAAATGCTTTAACTATTCCTAATATTTTCGGAAAGCTGTCCCATTATATTAAAGCGGAACAATTAAGTGAAAGTGAGTTAAAATCGTTATAGATTGTGCTTTCGGAACTAATTTTGCAAGAATTTTGACGTGAATCCAAACTTTGCTTAATTTAAAGCTATTCAAGGGAGTTTTTCTAAGTGTCTGTTTGTAATAAAAGTTATTTGTCAGAATAATCTTTTTTTTTTTTTTTTTTTTTTTTTTGTGTGTGTGTGTGGTCTGAACGTTTAATAAAAGTATGTTAAGGTATCTGAGTAATTATCATGAAACGTGACATTTTCAAAATGAGAACAATTTTAAAGCATTGTCAACTTTAAAAGTTTAAGTTAAACTTTGTTATGAGTCCTTTTATTTATTTCTGTTTGGTGGATGTTTATAATCAAAATAAATGTGCTCGTTATAAACATTACCCTGGCATTTTGAGCCATTATCGCGGTATGCACATGCCAGTACAATGGCTGCCAGGAAAATGATGTTTAAATAATTCTTTTTTAAATTTCATGTTTTCTTCAAAATATAATGGAGCAGCTTTCACTGTTTACAATATATTTTTGAATTAAAAGTTTTATAATTATTGAAAGTGTTTCATAATCTATGCTTGACGCATCAGTTTTCTTTCTTTCTTTCTTTCTTTCTTTATTTTTAATTTTTGAAATGTGAACGACTTGCAGAATTTTCTGTACTGTTTGTTAAGCCTAGTTCTTATTCTTACATCGTGTTATTTTCACAAGTCCTTCAAAAAATCGATTTTTTTCCTTTCTTTAGACGGGAATTAAATTCTTATAGTGTGTAGAATTATGGGGGAAAAGATTTTAAAATAATATCTCAATTAAGAAAGATATGTTCAAATATGTGACCGCGCGTACGATTGATAAAATCGACCTCGCCGAAAAGATTCTACTAAAGATTCTACTTCCTTACTGAAGCTCAGGAGGGTCCTTCACAGTATGGTGCAAAAATAGCAAATTAAGTGTTTGTTGAAAAAAAAATATATATCGGTATATTTTTTCTTTTAAAACTTTAACCCTTAATTGCATAGTGATGTAAATTTCCATCACTTTTTATTTAACTTTTAATAAATAAATCAACTTCTTCGCCACCACTATATTTATATAGAAATATTACTCCAGTAAATTTCCCGTGAACTATATTGCTGGACAAAGTTAAAAATCTATCTTAAAATTTCTGGTGTCTAATATTTAATATATTTACATAATAAAAAAACACAATTGTAAAAGAAAAACTCATGCAAAAAAAGGGTTAAACGTGATTTTCTGCAAACTACACTTTTCAACATGGGCAACGATAACTTAAATAATTTTAAATAGTTTTAGATAAAATTTGCGCTCATCTATGCATAATTAAATTGTCTGAGAACCATCGAGCCATTTTTTGAAAATTTTATTTTTTTATATTTTTCCAATAGGTTTAAAGGTGAAAATTTTAGACGAAAAATGATTTTTTTTTTTTTTTTTTTTTTTTTTTTTTTTTTTTTTTTAAATAGCGCAATTTTCTTATTTTTCAAAAATTCGAGCTGATGGCCCTTAGCTAAACCCTATTTTCCAAGAAAAAACTGAGATTTTAATATTTTTTTGTTTCTACATTAAGTTAGGATGCTAAGTTAGGAGTAAGGCCGGATATTTTGTTACAGGTCAACGCGGCTGCAAGTTTCCGACGTAATATGTGACGAAATTTAACGACAGAAAAATATTTTTTTAAATACTTGAAGCAATTAAAAACAACGTCGAATTATTAGTTTTTCAATTAATTTTTATTAAATTCCGAAAAAAAAAAATCCAAAATATGTCAATTTTTCGCCGCCGAGAACGTATACTTTCGTTCGTGATGTTCCGAGAAACATGTTCTGAGCATATGGAAACTAACAATTTTTATTATTTTTCTTATATTGTTATGACAACACTCGTCAGCAGTTTTGAAGTCGTAAAGACTTGAGTTCATGCCGTGCGTGAGTGGGTTTTTATGGCCCCTTATTAGACGTTGCGCACCATTACAAAAACAGACGTACATCAAAAGAGTGCCTCTGGCGTCATTTAATTTGCAGAATATTGCGCCTGGAGTGCTGTAATTTAGAGCTTCTTGTCATCGAGACGTTTAATCGCACCATAAACATCGGTTAATCAAGTGTAAATATGATTCGCTATGATATCATCAGTGGAAAGGGACGATGATGCCCTGAAAAAAACACCGAATATATATGACAACAAAGAAACACTTCTTGACATTGAATTCTGTGTCAGTTCAATAACAGTAACTCTTGTCATCTAGTGTCTAGTCAAAAATATGTCGCCGTTTATTTTTCAATACATTTTTATCATGGACAAAAATGTTTATCTATATTACAAAGGACAAAGGTGTCCGTTCGTAACGCTGACGTCATTTTGAGATTGGCAACGGCTGACCATTAAATTTCGCTTTTTCAATTTTCGGTATACTGCAATTTTTTAAACTTCTAAACACCACGCATTTTTAATCGTCTTATAGGGAAAAATCTACTTTCAAATGCAATTCGTTTAAAAACTATATATGAGTTGACTGATTTATAACGGTTTTACAAATAATTTTCAAGCATGAATTTTTGTAAATCTATCACTATAGCGTACAGTCTCCATTACGGACGAATATCAACCCATTTGCACTTAAAACAATATAAATAGTTCGGCATTTATCTCCGGCTAATTTTCCATATGTAATTTTGACAGAAAAATATTGTATTTTTTACAGAAAAAAAAGAACAGTTTTTCTTGTAAAATTTTGAATTTTGTAATCCTTACAGAAAAAATCTGTTTTTTACATAAAAAAAATCTTTTAATGAATATATACAGATATTTTCTGTAAATTAAACTGTTTTCCACAGTCTCCAAAATTGGGAGTGTTTTTTTCTGTCAATTTAAGAGGTTTTTAAGTGTAATCGAACATGTCCATTTGTACATCGCCGAATTTGGGAAAATATGTACTTTCAAATATAATTTGTTTGAAAATTGTATCTAATTTTACTGATTGGTTTTAATATAATTTTCAAGCAGGAATTATTTTTAAATATATTTCTATTGTGTGCAGCCCGATTACAAAAGATTAATCCTTTTGCACTTAAAACAATATAAATAGTTCAGAATTTGTTTCCGGCTAATAGTCCACGTTTGCTATGTTTGTTTGTTATCACATTTTAAAAACCACCAATTTATTTTACTATTGTCAGTCAATCCATGTTTTAGAATACCCAGTGAATAGTTTCGTATCCGTTCAGAACCTCCTCGAAGGTATATGGCACCTACTGTTACGTAGGCACTCCTTTAATTGCTACATTCAGAAAAATCACTCGAGGGGGGAAAAAAATAATTGAAATTTCCAACATAGGTGAAAAGTATTTATAAATTCAGTTTGTCTGTTCGTGCTCTTCGATTAAATATACTTATGATGACATGTAATTTTTATATGTTAATGAAGTTTATTATAGGATGTACGCAGGGAATGGCAGCACCAAAATGTGGATAACTTTTTAAACCAATACGAATTTCGAAAATACTGCTTTACCACAAAGTATTTCAGGGTTTAACCCTCTCGTCACCCTGGGCCTCATATGAGGCTCCTACTTCGAATTGCAATATTTGAAAGAATTTTTTTTTTTTTTTTTTTGTTAATTCCAGCACCTAATAGTGATAGCATATGTCGATACATTTACTATTATGGCGTTACTTATGTTTCATCATTTAATAATAATAATATTAATAAAAGTTTTATTAATTATTAGTAAACCGTTGGCGTTTCTTTTAATTTAAACATATGTTTCACTCTTTAAATTTAAATTAGGGACTCCTTTTCCGAATTAGTAATTTGAGATAAAATATAAAAAATACTACTAAATTTTTTGTTTGTTTAATCTGGTTGTAATACGACATTTTCCAAACGTCTTAAAAAATTCTTCCTTAGACTATTTTCACAGGAAAATCACGCAACATAACTACATTCGTTAGATTTCTGTAAAGAACACATTCGTTAAATTTCAGTAAACTGCAACTTCTGTGATTTCGATAGCTACTTTTAATTTTGTTAGCGTAAAAGTAATTTTTCCCAAAATTGAAAAAAAAAAAAAAATCGGTACCGAGAGGGTTAAGGAGTAAAAATATGACCTCCCCCCCCCCCCCCCAAAGAAAAAAAGTTATAACCAACGCTCATTTTATTTAAATTAAATTATTCACGGACATGTTTTTGCATTATAATATAGATTAGGGAGATGCTCAAAATAATAATAATTACTATAAACTTTAAATTTTTCCGGGAAAAAAAAATAAAAGGTCAATTTTAAAATATTATTTTTATTTTATTTTTCATATGTTGCCAGTAGTAGTAATATAGTAAAAAAAATTAAAGAACGTGTTTGTTTTAATGACATTAGTTTAAAAATAATAATAAAATAAATATAAATCAACTGTATGCGAAAAACTAGAAGAAAAAAATACCATCCGAAAGGAAACATATACTCTTCCTTACTTGCGTCTTATTTAGCATTTAATATATCGTTTCTCAGTTGGTAATCAAGTTTTTAATAGATACGTAGTTTTTATTTTTAGATCTCCATTGTAAAACAAGTTTACCTCCACTCAGATTACTGAAAACTTTACTTTCATTCCAATAAAGAAAGTATCGAAGTAATTAATAACGTAATAATAATCAATTAATGTTGTTGCGCAATATGTCATATCGTGTTCTTCGTCGTGAAAATAACTTTCATTGAAATTGATACTTTCTTTTTTGTGATGTTTGATACCCTATTGTTCAGCTCAATTGCCTTTATGATTAACAGCATCTTGTTGACCATCCCTCTTAATTGACCTTTGTGGATGCACTAGAATTCTTTTCTGAAGATTAGAGATTAAGATCTTGTGTACAATTATTTTCTGCAACTTGTCTTCAGTTTTTAAAGAGCTATATCTAGTAATTTTATTTTCTACAGATTATTGAAGAGGTTTTTCTTAGAGCGGCGACGTACTGATTTATTGTTTACTAGCGCAGCTTAACCGGTTTGTTTTTCCCAAACAAACCTACAGTTGGGGGGGGGGGGTCCCGCTGCCTTTGGCACCGTAAACCCGTGCGGGCCACGCCCGCTTTGGTCTCGATTCCAACGAACCTTTAATTTGAATTGCGATTATTTTTATTTCGATTCATTTTAATTTTAAAGTTTCATAATCGTCGTTCACGCTGCTATAGGAACCGATTTAGAATTCTTCCAACTTGAATTTAATCATGGCAGTAGTAAAATTTACTAAAGAGTTCTTTCCGTTTCAGATAAAAGCCGTAAACACACACACACACACACACACCCACACACCACACACACCCACCCACACACGCACACACCACACACACACACACACACACACACACACACACACACACACACACACACACACACACACACACACACACACACACACACACACACACGAAAAAACGCTAAAAATCATAAAAAATTCACGAAAACTATAAAGTGCCCTATTACGAAAAAATGGATACTAATTTCTGAAAATACGTTTTCTGTTGTGTTACGCGTTTTTTTTTTTTTCTAAATTAAATTTTTGTTTCATATGAGGCGGGTACAAAATTCTATATTTAATTTTGTATTTTCCGTATTAAAATTCTGTATTTATACTATATACAGGTTTATGCAAAATTATTAGAGTGCACTTCCATCTTATTGGTGAAAATTGCTGCGTTTTATAACTAAGGTAAATTTTAGAACTCTATGCAGTGTAGATATACAGGAATGTTACGTCGATCACATACAAGGACGGTGCTCCAATTCTTTTAAGAAAAAATTAGTACATTTCCGGCTATGAATGATAATTGCTGAAATCTGGTTTTCAAAAGTGTTATGCTTTTTCTGATTTGTTTATTTAGAATATTCTGGAAGTGTTGGAAAATGTTTCAAAATCTATACGTGACGCAAGATTTTCCTTTGTTGTTTTGTATATCCATGCGGGCAACGTGTATGACATTTTTAAACTGTGGAAAATACAACAACGGCCTTGAAAGTTTGAAATAGTAAATATTAGTATTTTTTTAGCGGAAAGTTACAGTAGAGAACAGAAAAGAATATTTTATAAGTGGATATTATTTATTTATTTATTTATTGAAATATTTCCATCCTAGCTACGATGATGGCAATTGCAAACTGCAGAAAAAACAAAAAATATGAAAAACGATCTCCAGAATTTCAGAATTTTATATATATATATATATATATATATATAGTAAATGTTTATATTTTTTTTAAACAAAAGATACCGATACAACCGGGGAGGTAGCACCAAAAAAGGGTATTTTTATTTATTTTTTATAGCTTCACGCGTGGCCCGAGGATTGCGGTTGAAAATGCATAAGACGGGAAATGTGAAAACGAACTGTGAAAATAATGCTTTTGAAATGGTGAATATTCATATCTTTTAAAATGGGAAGTACCATCATTACTAGAAATCCACCGTGAACATGGACGTGTTTTTCTTATTTATTTATTTGTGACTCCATAAGGAACTCTGCAATTTTAAAATGCACCCCTCCACCCCCCACACCCCGCTCCCCCAAAAAATAAATAAATTACTATTGCTGGGTTTGAAATGCTTGAAGAACTATGTTTTCCCCAGAGAATGAGTATGAGTGGAAGTCATCATAATACTAGCGAAATGAGAAAATTTAATCATCGTTCATTGGCATTCAATGAGGGTTTTTAATTAATATCTAGGCTAATTATCAGAAAAAGAAAATACGAGTTTTAGGTGCACTCGGACCTGTCTTTGTCTATCCTTACACAAATTTGCAGACGTATACGTGTGATGGATTTCTCTAATCATCGAGCAGAGACAGACAGATATACAAGCATCTTTCTTTTATTAATATAGATATGCAATTAACTAATATGTTAATGTTTATTTAACTTTAAAAACAGAATCCTGTTCCGAAGGGAACACTGCCTTACACGTATCTTATTTCTTTTATATCATTTTCAGTAGATAGTAGAGTTTTTGTTCTAGGTCTCCCCCCTATAACTTGACCAGAGAGACAGCAAGTTTAGATGAATTTATTCGTTAATCAAGGTATTAACAATTTCTATCAACTAGCAGACTATAGTTTTTATTTTTTAACACTTTCCAACATAGTTTAAAAGTGTTTATGAATTCTGTTTGCCCGTCCGTACTCTAATTCACGTAAATATACGAAGATTGCCATGTAATTGATATATGTTATTGAGGTTTACCATGGCATGTTTGGTATTGAAAATGAAGCGTGTAGCATTTATAGTTCGTTTACAGGGGCACTCAAAACAATTTCCCTACATTATTGTCTATGGGGGAAAAATCGTTTGCGTTGTACTTTATAATATTACAATATTTAAAATATAATTAATATGTATTTTTGAGGTGCGCTAAAACATGCTTTCTGTAGAATATGGAGTGCAAAGCACTTATCGTTAATTTATACAGTCACACAAACGAATTCGCTTGCATAATTGTCTACGGGTAAAAATGTTACTGTTTCAAACATAATGAAATTTATATATGTTATTGAGGTGAACAACAAGATGCTTATTGTAGAATGTACTGTATATATAACAGTTATTGTTCATCTACAAGGACAAACAAATGATTTCGGTTGCAGTTATTGTCTGTGAGCGACAAATGCTGGAAGTACATTCTCAGATGTTGTATGCATTTTTAAATTTAACAAAATTTTTGTATACTACGTGGTGTGTATAAATACTATATAGCATATCACTGCAAAAAAAAGTGTTGATTTTACAGTATAATACTGGCATCCCAGCTGCCTGTATTATACCGTAAAATTATCAGTAATAAACAGTAAAATAAGCAGTAATTTTTGTTGTTAATTTTTGTTGTAATTTGTTGTAAAATAAGCAGTAATACGCTGCCGCGCAATACTGGTAGCTGCGATGCCAGTATTATACTGTAAAATCAACACTTTTTTTTTTCTTGCAGTGTACAGTGCTACACAAAATAAATCATAAGCATTGCTGTTTTATGACCATGAATTGGTTAAAGGTTGTAATTAATTTGCATTTTCCAGCTGAACTATATTTAGTATACCACTGATAGGTGCACTGCAAAATGCTTACTAAAATGTGACGCGCATAGCATTTATTATTCATTTACAGAGGCACATAAAAGAATTCGGTTACAGTACTGTTTATGAGCAGTAATTGCTGGATTGCGTTTTCAATTTTAGTTTTCGTTTTTGACTAAAATTTTTGCAAATTTCACGGTGTGTATAAATTTTATAGATCATATACAAAGCTACACAAAATAATTCGAGTACATTTCCGCTTATTGACGGAAATTGGGGAAGGGGAATTTTTAACTGTGCTATGCATTTCTTAGCTGGACTAAATTTTTGAATTCTATGTAGTATATATACAAATCTGTAGATGATACAGAGCTGCTCAAAAGAATTCAGATATTTTTTTTTTACTATAGATGGTAATTGCTGAGATAGGATTTTGAATTGTGTTATAGTTATGCGTTTTCAAAACTATTTACTTCAGACAGCTTTCACCTTACTGAACGGTCAAGTTTTGTTACAGTATTCCGAATGTGTTGGAAAGTGTTTCATCATCAATGCTGGACGCAAGATTTTTTGTTTGTATGCATTTCCTGCACTATTTGTCAGAAACTCCCTCCCCCCACCCCCGTAGCATCACGAACATTTTCATGGTCATCGAGGACAAGTCATCGTGGATAGGCTATATAGATTTATTGTAAGATCTCATTGTAAAACAAGGATCGTACAGATTTTGATCTACTCATATTACCGAAATCTTCACTTTCATTCCTATAAAAAAAATATGGAAGTAATTAATAACGTAATAATAATCAATTAATGTTTAGTTGAGCAATATGTCATATCCTTCTTGTTCGTTGTCGTGAAAAGAGCTTTCATTGAAATTGATACTTTCTTTTTTGAGATGTTTGATACACTTCTATTGTTAAGCTCGATTGCCTTCATGATTAATTTCTTCTTGTTGACGATCCCTTTTAATTGACCTTTGTGGTTGCACTTGGGGATCTTATATTGAGATTAAGATCTTAAGTGCAATTATTTTCTACGACTTGTCTTTAGTTTTTAAAGAGCTAAATCTAGTAATCTTATTTTCTATAAATGATTGAAGAGTTTTCTTTTTTTCTAGAGGAGCGAAGTACTGATTTATTGTTTTTATAGCAAGCTTAATTAACTTGGATGTTAAGAATGAGTTAAGAAAGGATATTATTAAGGGGTTCTTCATCTGATGATACATCAGCTCTCTATTTATAGTATTTTTTTCTAAGGCAAGGCATTCTAAACAAATGTTTTTTAATAAAGAAGCTTAAAACTGATCTAAAATTTCATTTGATCTATAGAGTCGTTTCGGGTTGGTTCTAGTTTGTTTGTTGCAGTTCGGTTTTAGTTTTTGTGTGTCGGATTAGAATATATACCAAATATTTTAGAAAACAGATCGGAATATATTTTTAAATATCTAAAAATTAAATGTTTAAATATTCAATTTAAATTTTTTCAATTTGCTTGGTTTTCGCAAATGATCGGTAAACTTGTGATTAAAAAAAAAGAAAAAAAAAAATCTTGTATTTTATCATATCATCACAAGAAATCGTTGAGATTTCCTTATACTGTGGGTTGTTGCTCTTGAAGAAGTGTTTCCAACCAAGACCAGTTGGAGTGTATTAAAAACTAAAATTATATTTTAGCATGCATGTTATGGTATTGCATTGCATTGAAAACAGGAATAGAAAGAAGCATCGTTAGCTCATATATATATATTCTAAATCCCAACAGTTTAACTATTTCGGTTTAGCGCGTTTCTATTGTATTTCATATTTTAAAGTGAATGAATTTTATGAATGAAGGCACAGAATTCATATGTGTGGGTGCCGTACCCACTATGTGTCTCCGGTTTCAAAACGGAAGGTCCAACGTTGCATTTTGTGACCAACATTCCACCATTTAGCGGAAAAACATCATGGTAATGTGACCGACTATAAGTGGTAACTATTGCGGTGACTAGTAGCTCAGGGGTAGCGTTTCCAGTTTGAAAACGGGAGGTCCAACGTTCGTATCAAACCGCCCATTGTTTCAAAAATTTATGCCCTCGTCTCCTATTTTTCTTTTACTTTTTTAGACGTATATGCCAGTTTTCGGAAAGTCGAGTTGAAGATACTCTAGATGTTTTGGTAAAAAATTAAAATCACTTCGACAGCTTAGCTATTTTATTATTCTAGCTATATATTTTTATAAACATATCTATATATTTAAAAGAGTTCGCAATCATATGAAGTAAAAACAAGCGGATTTCAGGAAGCTAAAAAAAGAAACAAAATACAAGATGGCCAAATTTCTGGTTCGTCACCCAAATTCTGGAAATCCAGAGGATATCATAGAAACTCGACAGAGTTTCTCGCCAAGCATAAGAAACAGCAATGCATTGAACCGTAAATGAAAGGAATTTCCGCCAATGGATGCCAAACGATTTTACAATTTTTTTTTTTTTTTTTTTTTTTTTTAAACTCTGCAGGGGTGGAAAATCTGCTCCAATTGCTCCGAACTGTTCCAATTTTGATTTCCTGCTACATTCTGCTCCAAAAATAGCAATTTTTTAAAATTCTGCTCCAAAAATGGAAATTTCTTAATCTAAAAAATTAGAATAATAATAATAAAAAAAAAACTTCATTAACTTTGTATAGGCTTGGCAACGCACTGCTATGATGCATGTAGCTAAGATATGCAGCATCATTTAAGTTTAAAAATTATCTCTAACTAAATAATGGATTGCACTACATAATCATTGTCTTATATTTCAGTTTTTATAATGTAACATATCTTAATCCAAAGAAGATTACTCCAAAACCCAGCTGATGTACCATCTATCAAAAATAAGCATTATTGAAAAGATATCCAGCATTAAGACTGTTCTCAAACAAAATATTAAAACCCCCTGAACAATGCTGAAATTTCTGACACATCCACAAACTATTTTTAAATGTAAAAGCATGAAATTGGTAAGGCATGACTGCTGAACTAATTTGAAATTGAAGAGCAGTTTTTGATAAATGTCACATCTTATGCTATAAATAATTTTTGAGGTATAAAGACCTTTACAGAACTGTAGTGTCTTAAAATTGAGTTAAAAATGCCCACTTTGATAACATTATAAAAAATAATCTTTTTTTTTATTATTGAAAAATAGAAAATGCTATTTGATTTCAATGCTATACTACAAAATCATTAAATTCTGATACTGAACTGCAATTTATTCTGATACAAAAACAATTTTTTTTATTTTCTACTCCTGTATTATGAGACTCCAAATAAGAAGATTTGTTATTATGATAAAGTGTGCTTTAGCCAATTAGCCAAAAGATTGGTTGCTGTCGTTCTTTAGCTGTGGTTTTTTAGTGGACTGAATGTCACGAAGATTGTAAAAAACAAATTGCATGAAATCAAAAATAATACTGTTGATATAGAAGCATGCACTCTTCACAAAGTCCACAATGCATTTGGCCATGATTTTAAAATGTGTCTTATTGACTTTTACTACTTTTTTTTTTTATAAAGAAAACCAATGTGCGGTTAAGTGATTACTCACAGTTACAGGTATCATTTGGGTTATTTAAATTTACTATCAAACGTTTGTCATTTGCCAAAAATATACAATAACTATTGCAAGTAAACATATTTAACTTGTTACATTCTGTTTTTAATTTAAATCCTTTTCTAAATCTTTTTTAAATCTTTTCCTAAAGTGTTAGATAAGTCGAATTATTTTTTAATTTTTAAAAGGGTGTAAAACATTTGTTGTCAGAATATGGTATATTTATTATGTATTATTGGAATGTGGAAAGTTAATTCATCTGTTATAGTCATATTACTACAAATTTTGACTCTAAGTATATATAATTTTTTCTTGTTTTAACATTTATTACATTTTATACTGTTGAAATTGTATATATGCACTATGTTAAAGAAAAGTTCATTAACAAAGCATATTTGCTTTTAATTTGGAGCTGCTACAAAATGTAATTAACCCACTCCAAAACTGTAATTGACGTGCTCCAAAACTGGCATTTACTGCTCCAAACTGTAATTGACGTGCTAAAAAACTGGCATTTACTGTTCCAAACTGTAATTGACGTGCTAAAAAACTGGCATTTACTGCTCCAAAACTGTAATTAACCTGCTCCAAAACTGGCATTTACTGCTCCAAAATTGCAATTTGATCTGCTCCAAACCTGCTACAAAAATGGATTTTCGATTTTCCACCCCTGACTCTGTCTAGTTTATATTTTGCGGACGGGACAAAACGGGTTTTTGATTTATATTTTGCGGACGGGACAAAACGGGTTTTTGACACATCTATATCTCGCGTTCTATTTATGATAGAAACAAAATTCTTGATTCTATGGAATGGGGCGTGCCCAGTGACTCAGAATTCAAAAGTAAAGCAAAATCCGACGAATAGGTTTTCAGTAAATGCGCTTTTAAAAGTGCTGTTTTTTGCCCTTTTTAAATCTTGTTCCGGCCAAAAACTGTTGACAGGGCTATAGCAATGTGTAATTATCGGATTTTTACGCAGTTTACGTTATTTGAATCGTTTTTATGAGTAGTTCAAACCTTTGTAAGTTTCATGTAAAAATATTAATTAGTTTTTGATTTATATCAGTTTAAAGCTATTGATTCCTATACTTAACATAGAGCAAAAAAATAATAAATGACCCACCTCTTTTAGGAATGGTCGTATACACATGATATTAAGATATGTTATTACACTCGACCCAAGTAAGCTTCCTATTATAAAAAAATCGTAACATTTAAGGTTCGTTTACAGGGTCTCGCAAAAGATCTTTTGATATAGGGCTAAAGAGTTGTGTAATTATCCAATTTTTACGCGGTTTGCAGCATTTGATTTTTTTTTATGAGTAGTTCAAATGTTTAATATTTTGTTTAAAAATATGAATTAGTTTTTTATGCATACCACTTTAAAGTGATTTATTCCTATACTTAAGATGAAGCAAAGAAATATTAAATGATCTAACACTTTTCAAAAAGAACTTATGCGCATGATGCTAAAATATATTACTACGAATGACCTTTGCTTCCTATTGTAAAACAGAATTGTAGAATTTACTGTTCGTTTACAGGACAACTCAAAAGATTTTTTAATAAGACTAAATGGTTGTGTAATTAGCGAATTTTTACGTTGAAGTACTTGATTCCTGTACTTAACACAGAGGAAAAACAATAGTAAATAGCATAACTTTTGTCAAAGTGGCTATATTCACAAGATATTCAAATATGTTACTACATCCGATTCATTTAAACTCTCTATTGTAAAGTGGCATTGAACCATATACGTTTCATTTACAGGCTCTCTTAGAAGATCTTGATTACATTACAACCAATGTATATTTACTCAGTGAGATGTATTTTAATGATTTTATACTGTTCCAATCTCTGTAAGGCTTTATTATCTTGCTTTAAAATTTAATACGAGTTCATTTTGTCCGCCTGAAAACTCGTCGATGTTAAGCTCTAAATCTATTAAAATATAGTATTTTCATCGATTAAAAAAAACTGTGTTTATCTATAAATATATAATTCTAGCGCATTAGAAATTGAATGAAACAGCGATTACAAAATTCCAACTTTACATTCATGCGCTGAATAATATAATGTAAAAATGTTGCAACCCGAAGATTAGAAGTTTTGAGTTTAAATATTTGACGTTCATAGAATCTCCGGCTATGACGAACTTAAAATGCTCTAAAAACGGGCCTAGAGCACAATGAAAAGGATATAACTTCTTAAATTCCACATAAAAATTAAAAATGCTAAATTTCGTATACAATAGGTGATCGGTAACGAACTGTTCGGTTTACGAACAAATCCGTTAACGAACACTTTCGCGTGAGATTTTTATGTTCGGATAACGAACATTTCCGAGAGATTTTTATGTTCGGAGAACGAACACCTCACGAAACAAAGCCATGATGAAGCAATGCCGTGTTTCATATTTGCCGAGCTATACTTATTGCCTCTATTGTCAACTTTGAGAACATTTTAACAGTTGCATACATATGTCCTAATTAATTCAGGGACTGCCGGAGATTGGGGACCTATATTTTAGGATCACCGAATTGGAATGAACAGACTATATGAACAGAAATCACTTTAATAGTTTTTATACTTTTGCAAACGTTGCGAATTTTATATATTTCAAATTCTCGAAACATTGAGTTAAAAAACTTAAACAAATAAAAAACTTCTTAGGTGCTCAGTAATTTTCAAAAATAATATATTTAATATGTTAGTATAAAAATCCCTGTAAATTTTTATACTATTAGAAATAGGTTCGTAGAAAAAAAAAAAATGTTGGTTATTCTCGATAAAGTATGCTCCATAAACTTATCGTTGTAGTTGACCGAAAAAAAGTGCTTCTTATCATTCCACATTTTTCTTGAAACTGTAGTATTTTAATAAGTTTGTAAACTACTGTAAAATTGTCTAATTTTTTGTTTTTGAATGTATATAAACGGAAAAGTGATATAAACAAAAGAAAAAGGAAAATAAATATGTCATAAATAATCTGATGAGTACAATGTAAGGAAATTAATATAAAAGTTTCCCCGTTGTTATGGTAGCGACATGTACATTGGAATAAGTCACTCAATAAATTGTATAATTCTGATGTATAATTCTGTTTAGAGCATCACTATTATTTTTTTTGTCCCTTTCATCTTTTCTTTTCTGAATAAAAATGGAATCCGTATAATTGAAATTAAATACCTCCTTACAAAAAGGAGTGATATCTCATCAAAAACAACTCGTTGTAAATTATCCCGCCAAACCGCAAACCTAAAACGTCAGCCATAAAAAGAAGTGATATCACATAAAAAGAAACGATATAGAAGTGCATACTCCGAGTCCCGTGTAAAAATCTATCACCACTCATAATGTTTCCAAAGGACTCGGAGTGAGGGACAGTATGTGAAAACTGCTTGGCGACCTGCAGGCTTTTATAATATATGCAGTAAATCAATTTTGAAAATTGAAAAATAAATTTTTAATTTTTGTTATATCACTTTTATAAATATATTTGCATGCTAAAAAATGTAAAAACAGAAATAGTTGAGAAACAAGCAGGAAAAAGTATGTAAGTGTGATAATCATTACAATTATACTTTCCAATATTTCTTACCATAAAATTTAACTACAAATATTGTTAAATCACCGTTTCTAAGGGAACTGGTAAAATGGGCGAAATTATTTCTTATTCCGGAATTATTTCTTAAACAAAAAAAAAAAAATTATGCATTTCCAATACAAAGAATATTATTGCATATAATACTATTAAAACAGACTAGAATGGCTTAAACAGAAAGGATTTTTCACCAGATCTATGAGATTCCGCTTACCTAGAATTACTGCAATATATCTCAATTCAGTTTAAAGTTTATTGAAGGTGCATTGTTATTAATATGCGTATGACCATTATGTGTATATATATATATATATATATATATATATATATATATATATATATATATAACTTTAAGTAAAATTTAACCATTGAAACATAAGAAACTGACCACATACACTGAAATCCCGATACCAAAGAGCCCTGTCAATTTACAAATTAAAATTGTAGTCCTAATAGAAGCCCTTACAGAATATACAAACCAGATAGTTCAATATGCAAAATGACCAAACTCTTCTGACCCAAACATAAGCAATGCAAACGGCCAAATCAACATGTTATTTCAATAGCAAAAATACAAAAAGTTAAGAATGCAGCAACTTAAAATGATGGTAATGAAATACAAGAAATACATCAAAATATGCGCATAGGCAGCATTAAAATAATGTATTTAATAATTATGAAAATATAAGATATGCCAAAATTTGGGCTGTAATTAGATGAAATCTAATTGATGGCTGCAATAGAACGATATTCAAATGAATATAAAAATTAAAATTAAAATTAAAATAAAAATATAACTATCCACAAATGATTGCGCAAATGCAGCATGTCATTATGGAAGTTCAATATATAAAACTTTAAGTAAAATTTAACCATTGAAACATAAGAAACTGACCACATACACTGAAATCCCGATACCAAAGAGCCCTGTCAATTTACAAATTAAAATTGTAGTCCTAATAGAAGCCCTTACAGAATATACAAACCAGATAGTTCAATATGCAAAATGACCAAACTCTTCTGACCCAAACATAAGCAATGCAAACGGCCAAATCAACATGTTATTTCAATAGCAAAAATACAAAAAGTTAAGAATGCAGCAACTTAAAATGATGGTAATGAAATACAAGAAATACATCAAAATATGCGCATAGGCAGCATTAAAATAATGTATTTAATAATTATGAAAATATAAGATATGCCAAAATTTGGGCTGTAATTAGATGAAATCTAATTGATGGCTGCAATAGAACGATATTCAAATGAATATAAAAAAAAAAAAAAAAAAAAAAAAAAAATATATATATATATATATATATATATATATATATATATATATTACAAACTCAAAATCTTTACATGTTTACTTAAAAATCCTCTTCGTAAGAGTGGTGTTTCTAGTTTAAATAATGGTAAATAAAATCAACAAATTGATTTTTCAATCTCATAAATCAGAAAGGACATGCAAACACAGAAACTTCAACTTTTTACAATTTTATGGGAGCAAAATAAATAAATAAATAAATGAAATAAAATAAAATAAAATAAAATAAAATAAAAATAATAACATAGTGATATGTAATTTCAGGAAACGCAAACATTATAAAAGCCTGCAGGTCGCCAAGCAGTTTTCACATACTGTCCCTCACTCAGAGTCCTTTGGAAACATTATGAGTGGTGATAGATTTTTACACGGGACTCGGAGTATGCACTTCTATATAGCTTCTTTTTATGTGATATCACTTCTTTTTATGACTGACGTTTTAGGTTTGTGGCTTGGCGGGATCATTTACAACGAGTTGTTTTTGATGAGATTTTTATTTGCAAACGCATTACTCTGCAAGTCGTAATCATTTCGAAATGGATGCTATAATTTTGAAAGTTAAAACGACGATTTCTTCTCGCAGTTTATCATTTTTCTGAGAAATTCCATGTGCTGAGATGCGACTTGCGTAAGCTGAGAAAGTTTTTTTTTTTTTTTTTTTTTTTTTTTTTTTCACATCGTCTTACTGAATTACGGGCAGTTGTCATTCGTCGATGAAGTACGTACTCTTCTACTGAGATAGATGAACGGACGGCGGAAAAATTGGGATTGTTATGAAATGTTTCGCCTAATTTGCTCTTGATAGCACTTAGCTTGACTGTCATATTTGTTGTTCAAGTACAAGTACGAGATAAATCAAGAATATTTTTTAACCTTTTTCTTTTCTTAGAATCTTTTTTGGTGACAAGTTAAGAAATTAATTGGTCACAGGGTTCTAACTGGAAGTCGATATTTATTTAGTTGAATTTGCACGTTTTTAACAGTGTTTCCAATTTAGCGCCTTTTTAGTATTAAAAAAAAATCTCCCAAATAGTACTCTTCGCCTCATTTAATCACGGTATATTTGTCAGTAAATAAAACGAAGATTACTATTTGGAAATAGGGTAGTTTTTTTTAAAATAAAAAGTGTGCTAAATTGTCAACACTGACTTTGGATGCGTTGTTTTTGTATTGAAGGTAAAAAAAATTGTAATTATGAGAGTTGTGGGTTTTTTTACTTCCGTTTAAGGTGGTTCTCAAATTCCCTGCTCAACAACACAAAACTTTGACACATTTTCTGACTCAGTTTTAAACGTAAAGGCGTAAAATTCGCTGGCCTGATTATTGAATAGATTTGGAATCGAATAGCGTTTTCCATTTTTTGATAAATAAATTACTTATTGAGTTATAAGAGTTTCTTGTTTCGTGACGGGTTTTCCCCTTTTTGGCGGTGTCGCATCGGGAAATTCGGTTCAAAACGTCCACTTTGACAGTATTTTGTGAAAGATCTCCCATTACCATAAAAAGGAAAAATGCCATTCGATTACATAGTTTTTGAATAAGGACACCTGTCAATTTCCTACGTTTATGAATAAAAATGAATTCAGAAATGTGTCAAAGTAGCTTCTTGGTTTTGAGAACAGCCTTAAAAAAAGGGGGGGGGGGGATATGCGTGTATAATATATATGTATATAATATTCTTTTAAAATTTGTAAAACTTTGCGAATTTTCATAAAATAAGTGAAAATTAAAGGAGAAGGCATGCTTCAAGTTATTCAGCTGAATGTCTCGTAATCTTGTAATGATTATCGTATAGACCAGTGTTTTTCAACCTTTCCTCGCGACACGCTGAAATATATATGCAAGGATCGTACTTGTCCTAAAATTTCCCTTTTTCTTTGTTTAAGTCCTGAAAAGTCCTTAAGTATGGTAATATGTCTTGAAATTTCATGAGTTCTGTGCTATATTATAGCACTAATATGTCATGTGATTTTTTTTTTCGCGAATATATATTTTTATTTTCGCGAAATTTCGAGAAATGTGAAATTTGAGATTTTTTGCGGGATTTCACAAAACCAGTATTTTTGAGTTAATAGTGACACAGAAAAGGAAAAAAAAAATGCAAGCCAGAAAATAATTGTGAAATATTTTTTTATGTTTCACAAAACAATTTGTCAACTGATCATAAAAATCTCGCGAATTTCATCTATTGGTCGTAGGGAAAAAAAAAAAAAAAATCACGAATTTTGTAAATTGGTGGCGGGGTCGGTCGCTGAGAAGAAGAAGAAAAATCACGAGTTTTATCAATTGGTCAATTATAAATGCGTAGTGACGTAAGCCATGTTATTATTGTACAGGTGCCGTTAAATGTTCTTCTCTAATCCTCTTTAATAAAAAGCTATGCGTTGCTGACAACTGGGATTTTCGATAATCGTTGCCACAGATTAAACTCGGAAAATGAAACATTTGAAGTTACTGAAAAAATTAATAGCAGAAAATATGTCAGAAAATTGTTAGACAAACTTCGTTAGAAAGGTAAAAATTTTTATTTTTCTTGATATAAATTTCAAATCTAATGATTCTGCCGTTTTTCAAATATTGAATTTTAAAAATTACCAAATTTCACAATGGAGTACCATAGCGAAATCTTCACGCGTAAAAAGATAATGATAACGGCCATGTGTCCTGACGTATACTGCTATAGCACGAGTCACAAAATATAGTAGCCTTATTATTCTGTTGAAATATAAAAGGGAATTATGATGACACGAGTGCATGATTTTTATTTAATTTTAATATAATCATCTTAGAACAAGGTTTTGGAATTTTTTTTCGAATGGGACTAAGAAATTGGCCAATACTGTATATTATTTTGAGTTTAAAAGAGGAAAGGTAGGAGAGCGCTTTATATTATTTAGGTTTTCTCAGGAACTTTCGGTCAGAATTGAAAGTTTAATGTATCAAAACGTCAGAAATTAAATCGACATTAAATCGGCAATAACTATACCGTCTGTCCTTCAGTTCGTTTGGATAGATTTTCATTTAAAAATATAAAATCATTCAACATTGATTTTAGGTATTCTTAAGGTTATTATCACGGGTCCGGGCAACGCCGGACATGTCAGCTAGTGCGGATCATAAGACAGCAATTTGTTTATTCAGTTTTATACTGAATCCTTGAAATAACCCTAAAGACTGTTTGTTTTGAATTTATGTTTTTACAAGTTTATATGTATTTAACTTTCCCTAACTTAATTAAACGGTCTTGTATTTCGGGTAGTATGCCGGGTAAATGTGTCCCGAATTTTTTTAAATGATCTGTCCTGAAATTTCATTTGGTGCCTATATTTACCCCTCTATATGTCATTTCTAGTTTATTTACTTAGTCAAAATAATTTATTACAATTAAAATAAAAAGAATACTGCTAATACTCTTAAATGATTTTCCAACAGTCATTTCTGCTGCTTTTTAAACTTTTATTTAACTCAAGTTGGTTTTTGTATGAAAAGATGGAATTTTGCAGTCGATTTTTAACTCTCTTCCTGATAGACTAAAATTATGTTCACGGGGGTGTTTTTGATGTCAATGCAACATCTTAATATTTTTCAAACTTAATTAAAAAATAATACATTAATTTTAAGGTACTTTTTCGTTAGAAAGCCGCACGTGATAAATCGCCAAATTTTCTTTATGCACAGATTTGTACCAGTTACAACAACAATGGATTTAATGATACGCCAAAACACGCTTGACAAAAAAAAAAAGTGAGTATCTGGCTGTGAAACTTCAACAACGGACTGTTTTAAACATTAAAAGGTAGAAAAAAAAAATAATAAAGAGTGTAATATATATGTTACGGTCAATATGATTAATCCGGTCATTATTAATAATAACCGGTTACTATTAATAATGACCGTATTAATCATATTGACCGTAACATATATATTTTTAAAATACGCTTTAATTTATTAACAGTTTAATATTAATTAAATTATGATTACATGTTGGAAATTTAATTTAGAAATCCTAAAAAGATAATTTAAATAATGCTTTTTTTTTTTTTTTTTTTTTTTTACTTTCCTGTTGCTATATCTCAAAAAAGCGTTTATCTTTTTAAATATGAATCACTTCGAAAACTTACTTCTGAAAAACATTAAATTTTTCCTTGATATTACGTAATCTTTTTATTCTGCTCTAAAATTAATAGACAGATAAATTAGATGCGTTTTCTATTTTCTGAAAAACATTAAATAATTTTCCTTGATATTACCTTATCCTTTTATTCTGCTGTAAAATTAATTGACAGATAAATTAGATGCGTTTTCTATTTTCGGAAAGTTTTAAAAATACATCATGTGCATTTGATTTTCACGAACATGCCTCTCGAAGAGAGGGCGATTCATCAAGCATCGATGCTCGTGTTCGGATAAGCGTTACAAGTAAAATGTATTACGGAAATGTGTTCTCTATCACGTGATCCATCAGGAGTTATCTTTGCCGATTAATTTCTTGTCAAGAACACCAGGATTTCTTAAGATATAGATTTTTTTTTTCTCATCTCGCAGTCTGGAAGATTTAGGAATTACCCCCTCCTCCCCCCCCCTCTCCATTAGCATTTGTTTTAGCTAATGAGCGGTAACTTTAAGGGTCCGTTTAGTTCACATTTTGCGACGAAAGTCATAAATTATTTCTTTTGGCTTTCTTTTCAAAAAGTTTTTCGGTCAGATGTGACCTTTTTTTACTACTCTACAAAAGATTGGGTGGAAAACGCACAAATTACACAAAAGGAATTCTCCCCAGTGCAGGCGATAAACATGTCAGGGACCCTCTTCTCTTGCAAGCGTGTCAAAAATTCACCACATCAAATAGGCTGAAAAAAAGTCATGCGTCGCGTACACGGCAAAAAATAATTGTTCATTTTACAGTATAATACTGGCATCCCAGCTGTCAGTATTATACGCTGCCGCGCATGCGCGGTAGCGTATTACTGCTTATTTTACTGTTTATTACTCTTAATTTTACCGTATAATACTGGCAGCTGGGGTACCAGTATTATACTGTAAAATCAGTAATTATTTTTTGCAGTGTAGATGTGAGGTGAACTGAGGCCCAATTTAGTGCTTTCTGGAGCAATTCAGGCTAAGATACCAATAACACCTACAACTTCCCATTCTTCTCTAATCATTTTGTGGTCAGAACAAAAGAAAGGGGTGGTGTGAACAGCTGTTCCCTCTTGTTAATTGCTTCTGATTTGACCTCTGAACTTTAGATATGCTAAGAAAGGCATTAAAGATCAAAGATTCCGACATACTTCAAGAAAAGAAACCGACGTAAGTCTTACGCTTTTAGGCTGCGTATAGACCAAATACTGCGAGTTATAAATTATTTGTTTGGGCTTTCTTTTCCGAAAAATGTATGGTCAGTTGTGACCTTTTTATTTCTCTTCAAACGTTTCGAAGCAAAGCGCTTAATATTAATAAAAGAAATCCTCCCCAGGGGAGGTGGTAAAAATGCCAGGGGACCCTCTTCCATTACGGTCGGATTCTTTTGTCAAACTACAAAAGAATGACCAAATCAAACAAGAATTAAAGTCCTGCACTCCGTCGCGTTGAAATATTTTAGCTATTGAAGGATTTTCACTGTTCAGAAATAGCCAAAAGGAAAATTTATACAAAGGATGTGAATTATCACTTTACTAAACAGTATACAACCAATAGAGTAAAAGAAGTTCAGACCGGGATCTCTATTGGTTGTACGCTGTTTAGTAAAGTGATAATTCACATCCTTTGTATTTCAGTAATTTATAGTGTAATTTCAGCGTAATTTCAGCTCTGCTCAAAAAATAATTAGTATAGGAAAATTTATTATTATTGTTTTTAGCGACACAGTATCTTTTCTTTCATTTCTTGAAACTTTTTTGGAGCTGCAAGGAGTGATTTCTGTATCTATCTGTGACTAGAAGGTTTGAATAAATTGAAAAAACAGTGTTTACATAAGCTGCCAAAATTCTCCTTGCCTGTAAAAGTGTTTTCCCCTTTGCTAGAGTTCAAATGCAAAATAACAAACATGCTTGTTTTAAGGCTGTTCTCAAATTCAGGCTGGATACTGTCTGACACAATTTTTAATTCATTGTTCTTCGTAAACGTATCAAATTGACAGGTGCTCGCTCTTATCAAGAAACAGTGTAATTGAACAGTTTTTCCATAAAGAGAGAATTTTTTTTAAGAAAATGAAGCCAAAGTGTCGCATTTCGAACCGAATTTAAGGACGGGACAGAGCAAAAAAAGGAAAAAATATTGCTGCCCTAACACAATAATATCTTATAACTCAAAATGCAGATACAATTCATTTATCGGATAATGGGAAAAAAAAAAAAACCCTGTTCGATTACAAACCAATTCAAAAATCATGTCTGAAGATATCATGTTTTTAACACTTTCAAACATAGTTGAAAAGTGTTTATGAATTCGGTTTGTCTGTCTGTCTGTCTGTCTAAAGCAATTGATATACGTTATTGAGGCTTACTGTGGCATGTTCGGTATTGAAAATGAAGTGTGCAGCACTTATAGTTTTTTTACAGGGACACTCAAAATAATTCCCTTACATTGCGGTCTATGGAGAAAAATCATTTACGGTTTATTTTAATAATGTTACACAATGTAAAACATATTGAAATTGATATATATCACTGAAGTGCACTACAAGAGACTAATTATATCTGCATAGCACTTATATAGTTGCTTTACAGAGATACTCAAAAAATGCCGTTTCATTACGGTCTATGATGAAAAATTGTTTCCAGTTTATTTTAATAATGTTTCACTATTTCAAACATATTGAAATTGATATATATCAGTAATGTGGATTACAAGAGGCTTACTATAGAATATTGTGTGTATAGCTTTCATCGTTCATTTACAGGGACACACAAAAGAATTCGGTTAAAGTACTGCTTATTAATAATAATTGCTGGGAATTCTTTTTCAGTTGCTGAACGCGTTTTTAAATTTAACTCATTTTTGTCTATTACTTGGTGTATAAATTTAGATTGTATACAGGGCAGCACAAAAGTTCTCCAGTACATTTCCATTTATAGTCGGAAATTGCAGAAGGGAAATTTTAAACTGTGCTACGCGTTTCCTAACTGAACTAAAATTTAGCATTCTATTTAGTATATATACAAATCTATAGATTATATACAGGGCTTCACAAAACAGCTGAGATATTTTTTCAAATATTGGTGGTAATTCCAGAAATTCGAATTTTAACTATGTTATGCGTTTTCAAAATTGTTTAGTTAGATATCATCTTACACCTTACGGTAAAGATTTGCAAAATTATTTTGGAATTGTTAGAAAGTGTTACATAATCTATGCTTGACGCAATATTTTTTGTTCTTGTTATCTTTAAACATGAGTTTGAAAATGTCAGAAAGTTTCGTGGTGTTGAGCTAAGATAAATATTTTTTTAGAACCAACTTAAGGTTTGAGGGGGGGGGGGGGATTAGGTAGTTCTTAAAAAGCAAATGTATTGTAAAGTAAGGAATTTTATTTGCGTATTATATTCACAATTAGTTTTATCAACTGTCAGATGTATGTTTAATAAGATGGAGAGTCTGTCCTTACATTATATTTATTTAATTATTTAAGACAGAGTAGATTGATTTTTTGTTGAAAAACTTTATGAAAGAACATGCTGATTGCGTCACATTTATCAATTTAAATATATATTTATTTATTAATCTGATTTTGTAATATTTACCAATTTAAATGTATTTGTTTATTAATGTGACTGCGTAATATTTATCAATGTATGTTTCATTATTAATTTGGATTTATCTTAAAAGTTTTATACGTTACGATACAATTTTTTTTTCGAATATTATTTTGAAAATATATATATTGTTTGAAAATTAATATTAGAAAAAAAAAGAATTGTAACTTATGAATTTTTTTAACAGAAATCGCGATTTCGAGAAGCTTTAAATATGCAAATCCATCATTAAAGCTGATTCCGCTAAATAGTTTTTGAGTTACGCTTAAAAACTACACGCGTTGAAATTTGTTATGCAACTATTAAAAAAATGGATATAACATAGGAGCTCCAAATTTTAAACCTGCAAAATTCCGAATGATTTTCCACTTGGTATCTCAAGATAACATTTATCGAAGAATCCAATTATTATTTCAAAATGAGGTTTTTGTATTGAAAATTGAAAGTTTGATTTATGATGACGATCATATATCAAACCATTAAAGCGGTTCCACAATTGAAAATGTCCGTTTACACACACACACACACACACGCACACACACACACACACACATATATATATATATATATATATATATATATATATATATATATATATAAAACTGTAGCCGAAATCAAAAAGTAAAAACTAACAACGTTAGAGATCGACATCAGCTATGCTATGGAAAAAAAAAGTCATTTGAAAGTATTAAAATGCGAGCGAGAAATCTGTAAAGAACCTTTCCATAGACTTAACATTAGCGTTCGAGTTTATTTGGATGACTAGCGTAGACTCTTAACTGCTGTTAGAGGTCTCACAAACCGTGCTTTTTAATTTTGACAGTTTAATTTGTAATTTTCAGTTTAACTATAGGTATTAGTGACATTTTGTTTCGTTTGGAGCCCTAGTACTGTCTCTGGAAAGGTGAGTTTTAATTGTAACAGTCCTGTATCAAAAGTTTATTGCAGAAACAGTATCCTATCAGTTAATCGAGCCTGTTATTCAACTTTCGATCAGGCGGTCTCTCTGACCGCTCACAGTAGTTATGCGAAAACTGTTGTTACAGCAGTTAAAGGGTTAACACCGTATTGAAGAAAACTTATTAAATTCATCTAAAATTAATAATGAGTAGAGAAGAATTCTCCCATCCTATGTTGGACTTGTTTCTTTTAATAAGGATGTGATGATGAGAAATTATGGCTGTGAAATCCCATAGTAGATCTACCTGAGATTAGCAGTTATTCCCACTCGTTTTAACCCTGACACCACATATATATAACGAATTAATGGAGAAACTTTGAGAGAAATGATTTCGACTCGGGAACCTCTTTATGGATCGAACTCGTTTATTCAAGATTTTGTCGACAGTCATCTTCGCGCGTTCGATTGGAGGCCCCGCTAGCCATCTACGTTAATTTAAAGACTTACACAATTAGCAGGTCAGTAGAGCAATCTCAAACCTCCAAAATCTAAGCTCCTGGTGGGAACACGCAAGTTTTGTTAAGCATCTGGGATATTTTCCAGCAGAGGGCGAAGGTGTCAAACAGGGAGGGTAATTTAATTTGTCAATTAGCTCTTGATTGATGTCTGCGGTCTTATAACAACAACAAGGCTTGGTTACGACCTGGGATCATCACTAACCACAAAGGCTTGCAAGAAGCACCAACTCAGCACTTTTTATCATAAGGCTGTTCTCAAATCCAAAGGGACTACTTTCAGACACATTTTTAATTTCGTTTAGAAACACATGAAATGGGCCGGTATTGTTATTCAGAAACTTTGTAATCGAAACACGTTTAAAAGTTTTTGGTAAAGGCAGAAAATTATTCAGGAAATATTGTCAAAGTCGGCGTTTTGAACCGAAATCCCGATGCTTCAATGCCAGAATGGAGAAAAACGAGTTGTCACATGACACGAATTGCTAATAACTCGATAAGTAATATATTTATCAAAAAAGGGAAACCTCATTTCGATTCCAAATCGCTTCAATAGACAGGCCTGCCAATTTTAGGCTTTTGCGTTTAAAAATGGGTCAGAAATTGTGTCGGAAAGTTTCTCGTTGTTCAGCAGATCATTTGAGAACCTTAAAGAAGGTTCAGTTTTGGAGTATGAAAGTAATAAGTGCATATGCTGCAACAGAAACTTAACAGGGACAATTCGGATTTCAGCATGAGATTTAAAAGTTAGAAAAATGAACTGGGAATTTTTAATTTAAAATTTTGAACTTTACATTTAATTTTGAATTTTGAAAAAGAGTTTTTTATCCTTTCATATCTGTATGCGTGCGTTTCTAACATGAAGATCTAAGCAAGATTTCAAGGAAGAATATCGAAATGGCGTTGACGAAAAAGCGAGTCTAAATCCTAAAGATTTTTTTATATGCAACACACAAGTATAGATGCGACAAGTTAATGGCTTCTAACATACCTATCCTTGCAATTAGCGTGCCTGTAATAACAGTTCCGCGGGAACTAAGTGTGTACCTGACGAAGCGTGTGTATCTCTTGATGAATCAGCTCTTGTTAATGACGAGAGAAAATTTACTTTCCACGTGTGTGGCAAATAAAGGTGTCAGAGTTGAAAGGAAAAGGGAGAGCCTTGTATTCTGAATTGTTGACTGGAATGATAATTTGAAACAATTTGATGATTGATGTCGGTAATATATATATATATATATATATATATATATATATATATATATATATATATATATATATATATATATATATGTTGTTGTCGATTATTTAGATGAGTGTATTCTATTGATAATTTTTTTT
Organism: Maratus michaelseni; assembly: GCA_963931845.1. Classification (NCBI taxonomy): domain Eukaryota; kingdom Metazoa; phylum Arthropoda; class Arachnida; order Araneae; family Salticidae; genus Maratus; species Maratus michaelseni. The sequence goes on along the minus strand of OZ007593.1, from coordinate 167,001,441 downwards.
TCTATCATGAGCACCGGCAGAATGAAGTCCAGAAAAGCTTTCATTTTTGATACAGAATACAGTTGTTCCTGCAGACCGCAGCCTATATCGTGGTGTTTTTTAATGGGGAATATAAACATGAAATCAGCTCTACTAAGAATTTTTCTCAGAACCTCCCGTTCAAGACAATTTTTTAAACATATATTTTGTTTCAGTTTTGAAATTGAAAGTGTCCTTAGAAAAAAAAAATTGCAACTAAAATAGAACTATCATGTTGTAGCCATCACAAAGCTTTATTCTATATAAATCCAGTCGTCTGCAACTTAGAATTAGATGACAATCTATTCGTTCTTGAGATATAGCTATCGCGAAAATCGTAATAAACGGAGTATATAGCAGCGACACCTGCTAGGTGGTGTATACACCACACAAACCTAATAAGAATGTATTTATGTCAAGGTCTAACATAATAGGAAGTTTAGTGAAATTCCGTGCATTAAGAAATAGCTATGGCAAAAATCGTGAAAAATGCAGCATATCAGCGCTATCTGTTGGGTGATTTACATCCAAACCTAATCAGTGTCTAGTTATGCCAAGATCTAATTGAATCTGAATTTTGGTTAAATTCTGTGCATTTGTTCTCGAGATAGAGCGCCCACAAAATTTGTCACATACAGACCGACACACAGACTCACGGATAGACATTTTCTAAAAACAGTCAAGACGTGTTCAAGATCTTCTAAAACGTATAAATCTTTCGAAAAAATTAAGTCTGAATTTTTCTCGGATCCAATACTTTCTTCTTGTAAAGATATATGAAAGTAAAAGGTACGAAGATACACGGTTAGACATTGATTTCAGATATCCTATATCAAAAGGGGAAAAAATCATTTAAAAGTATTTAAATCCAAATGAGAAATTTAAAAATAACGCTGCCATTGGTTTAACATTAGTTTGTGGGTTCCTTCGCTTTATTAGTGTAGGCCGTAGACTCTTAATTATCCAGGAACTAATTAATTCATTTAATCTCTGACTAGCTTTCATTTTTTATGATTTTTTTTCTTTGGTTTAATTAAAGTTTATTTGGTCTTCATATATTTGATTAAAAGATAAGGATGAAAATCGTTAATGGGATTTACTATGTATTCTCCTTAGAGTCCTGCGCTGGTTGGGTTGTACCCGACTGGAATCGGACACAAATCCCACAACAACAACTATAATAATAATATAAATATACAGGGTGTCCCAAAAAGGAGTACATATTTTAAAAATGAATAAGAAACAAACGAATAGAGTTATTAAAAACATTCTTGCAGGAAACGGATGTGTGAATTTTGTTTAGAGTATTTTATTATGTTAGTTCAAATCCTTACCGACAGATGGCACTGCGGTTACTGCATTCATCAGCAATAGTTGAAAATTAAATGATAATATTTCCAATATGTCCTCTATTCATCACAATAACATGTCGTAGTCTTAGAATGAAATTAGCACACACCTTCTGCAACGTCTGTACAGAAATAGCTGCACACTTTTGAGAGATTAATCTCTGGAGCTCAGCTAGCGAAGTGGGATTTTGGCAGTAAACCACATCCTTCAGATGGCCCAAAAGAAAAAAATCACACGGATTTAAATCTCATGAGTAAGGTGGCCAATTCATACCCTTGCCGGTTAATTTCGGGAAATCTAAGGCAACCACGCGGTTGTCAAAGTATTCCTCAAGAAGAGTGAAAACCTCAGATGTTCGATGAGGCCTTGCACCATCTTGCATGAACCAGGATGTTTCGGGTACATCTTCCAAGGCATTATGGATGGCCACCAATTCATGCTATATTTCAGCGTAACAACTGGCATTCACTGTCTCCAGCAGGAAAATGGGTCCAATAATGTCTCTGCTGGATAAAGCTGCCCATACATTAATTCTTTTTGCATACAACGATCGTGGAACACACACATGAGTGTTTTCAGAACCCCAGATTCGCCAATTCTGTTTATTGACGAAGCCATCCAGGTAAAAATGTGCTTCGTCAGAAAACTATATTTGGCTTGCTTGAATGTCGCCACCATCAATCATTTGCAGCATTTGGTTTGCAAAATCGATTCTTCCATCAATGAAAGTATCCTGTAATGACTGCTGTGCAATTTGTATGGAATAATTTCCAGGGATATTCGCAGAATTCTGTGCGTAGTTGTTTTGCTTATCCCACAGGCAGCTGCAGTTTTGCAAACAGGTTTTTGGTGTGCGTGCAATGGTATTTTGAACAACCTCAACATTTGTTGTTGTTCTTGACGACCGATGTCGTCCAACGGTCCCCGTCAATCCATCCGCAACACTACCAGTTCGCTGAAACTTTTCCCATAACTTCTTTATTGCCTCCGGCTGCGGACCTTTCATTACATTAAATCTTTTCTGGAAGTTCCTTCTTATTGATGTGAAACTTTCAAACAATCGGTGATATTCTAAAAATCTAAAACAATGAAAATTCTCTCTTCCAACGAATACACCATTTTGAAGAATTTACGCAACGACAACTACTGTTTTCCTTGAAATGATTACTACTGAACTTTCACTGACTACGTCTACTTCTGTCTGGTCTTCACGCATGCTCAGTTTGTTTATATAGCCACCAAAATGTGCTATAGCGCCATCTGTCGGTCAGATTTTGAACTATCATAATAAAGTGTTCTAAACAAAATTCCAGACTTCACACATCCGTTTCCTGCAAGAATTTTTTTTAATAACTCTATTCGTTTGTTTCTTATTCATTTTTAAAAATAAGTACTCCTTTTTGGGACACCCTGTAAATTCGTCAACCGAACCCTACTCGAACCCAACAAATTAATTTCCATCAACCCGAAATCCGATACATTTCAACCCAAAACAGACTGGAAGCCAAAATACTTAAACCCAAACTAAACACGAAGTGAAAGAAGATTAATGTAATAATTTAATTCAACTGTTAAAAAGTAAAGTCCACAACGTATCTCTAATATTGATTTTACCTTTTATGAAAAAAATGTAATATGTATAGTATATACGTATATATATTGAAAATCGGGTAACAACCAAGGCCTAATCTGAACACAAAAACATTGAAGTCAAGCAAACCAAACCTGATGGGAAAAAAAAACTTAACTGAATGCGATCCTAAACGGAGAAGCAAAAAATAATAAATAAATGAATAAATAATAAAATAAATATGACCCTCGGGTCGGGTCGGGTTCGTCATTAATTCTAAAGTTTAATAAAAAGAAGATAGACTAAAAATGGTGCGTTTCAACTTGGAATGTAACACAGCGGCGAAAAGTTGAAACATTTAAAGGGGTGAAAACAAAGTATAAAAATTTTCAACACATTCTTATTTTAAACCAGCTTCACATCGTTATAATCTGGAATGGAAGCTGTAATGGAAGCTATCTCATTATGCATGCAGATCGAGAGCGCCTGATAAATGGTCAGATCATGTTGGAATGATGCCATACATTTGCATGTTATCTCTCTTCTTTTAAAAGTCATCAGAGAAGTTAGGAAACTGTCAAAGAGAAAGATTTCCGGAGTTGTTCCTTTGTCGTGATTTATGACATTTACTTATTTATTAGTGTAATAATGACAATTCATATTTCAGTATTATGTTCCTTATTATTTAGTTATATGCTTTTAAATATTCATTAGAAGCATCGTTCCTTTATTGTCAGAGGGGAAGGAGGAGTTATTACTGAACTTTTTTGGAAATTTTAAACGTTCTTTTTATGACCTTAAGTTTGAAGGTTTAAGGTCACTTATAAGTTATTCGCAAAAGAGTAGTTTCCTTTGCATTAATGTTGTAATGTATGATATTCCGGCCTGGACATTTTTTCACTCAGTGGGAAAAAATTACGACTCGTATGGTAACATTTGTATATATTTAATATTATGTTTTATGCAAAAGAGACGGGGGGAGAGGGGGACAGTCAATAAGTTTGATTGACAATCGATTATCATCTATACTTTAGCTTCGTTTGATTACTAAATGTCCTAGGCAACTGTTCTTATAATTTCATTACCGCGATTCTCTTTCGAATTACTTCTGTCTTTGAGGCCCACCAGGGATTTAAAACTGAAAATACTGGTATTCTTTAGACCAGGGTATCCCAAACTATGGTACCAGTACTGGTACACGAAAGTGAGATGCTGGTACGAAAAATGAAATACCAGCATAATATCATAAAATAAAAAACGGCATGAATTTATCATTTTGGAAATTTTCGAATGAAAATCACAGACTGTAAACGCTTCTCGTTGTTGTTGTTACTAGAAATGTTTCTCATAGCAAACTGTGTGAAATCCTCGCACGCTGCTTGTGATATAACCAGTTTTCCAGAATTAAACACGTGTAATTACACGTATGTGGGAAAAAATTAAAATTTGTAAATAAAGACCCAATTTAATAAATTAAACAGTTTTAATTAGCAGAAAAAAACTTTTTTAAATTGTATTATCTGAAGATAAAGTCTGAATCCGTGAAAGTAGGAGGACCTTGCTGAAATAGAAGACATTTTTTGTACTGGTTATTCCAGTGTTGAAGTTTTATTTGAAATATAATTCATTATTTATTTCTGTCAAATTGAAATTTTCTCTTCTTCTGTACCAAATATCTGAGTTTCTTTCTATTTCATTGAAATCGGTTTTTAATGCAATAAAGTTATTTAAAATGGATACTAAAGTGATTTGAAATTGAACAAATATGGGAAGTTCCACTTTTACAGTTTTTTTCTTTATTAGTATTACGTTTGATGCTTGGTGGTATGCGGAAGTATGAACTTCAATTTAGTGGTACATCGATCTAAAAGTTTGGGAACCTCCGTTTTAGACTATCGAATTAAGGGTATATAAACTATTACGCAATAAAAACAAATTATATTATATTTTTTAACAGTATTCTTCGTTCTTCTTTTAATTTTACTTGCGATATGTTTCTCGCTGTCCGGAACGCTGCTGAACCTCATATGTAGTACTTAATTCATGCAAAGATTAAGCGGTTACAAGTCGAGCATAATTTAACCAGCGCGAATATCTGTTAACCGTTCACATGTAAAACTGCTTTTCTGAAACACAAAGAGTGCAGAAAAATAAATTTCTGCCAAAAGAATTAATGTTTTAAAATTTCATGTCGAACACGTTTTTATGTTAAAATATGTACTGTGAATTTTTCATCGCTTAAAGATTCTCAACTTATTATTAATATTATTTTTATTAGTGGCAAACTTGGAGTTTAATAATAATTCCGACGATATGCCATTTTAAAATTTAAAAGTGCCGCAATTCAAGAATATTTTAGTTTATTACAGACTAAATAACTGATTAGAATATACAGTAGGATAGCTGAACAATAAAACATATTCATAGATAATAATTAAAAATAATTTTTGAAATTTGTGTACTTCGTTAAAACTCGGTATTCTAGACGTTTAAAGCTGTTCTCAAATTGTTTTTACTGTCTCAACAACATTAGGACTTCCATGGTCGTGCGTCCAAAAATAAGCTAAAAAGTTTATTTTAGGACGTAAAAATGCATAAAAATTAGACTATTATTTAAGAGCCCAGCAGTTGAATAACGTTTTTAAATTTTATTTTACTTTAAATAGGATTGCAGTTCCGCAGAGATTCCATTACCAAAGAATTCCAACGCGCAAAAAAAAAAAAAAAAAAAAAAAAAAAAAGTGGATTTTACGGTATAGTACTGGCAACCCAGCTGCTAGTATTATACAGTAAAATCAACAGTAATAAGCAGAAAAACGCTACTGCGCATGCCCGGCATTGTATTACTGCTTATTTTACTCTTTCTGTTGATTTTACGATATAATACTTGCAGCTGGGATGCCTGTACTATACCTTAAAGTCAACTTATTTTGCAGTGAGCGGGTTTCTCTCCGAACTCAGTGATTTCTGCATGATTTTTCCAATTCTTATTTTATTATTATTGTAAAAAAAAAAAAAAAAAAAAGCCGTTTTAAAGACTTTATGCAATGTATAGAAATTAACTGAAAAAATAAAAAAGTAATATTTTCGAAACAATTTTAAATTAAAAAATATATATATAATAATAGAAATATGGATTTACAGCACGGGTCACTGAGTAAGAGATTTTTTCCTTTTCTTTTCTGCAAGGCACCTCATAAAATCAGGCATGTAAAAATGTCCAAGTAAACATAGCATCGCGATGTTTTTTATTAGTTTTTTTAGCCAAAAAATTTAGTCGGCTCATCATTGCGCTTGATCATTGCCTTCTCCTCCGTGTAAAGACCGAAAATAATGTCTGTTAATTATGATTTGCCACAAACAAATTACTTACATTTACGAAACTAGCATTTTCTTGTGTAAGCTAGGGAAAAAAACTGAAAAGCCATTTATTTCATTTAGGCAATGAAGAAGACAATTTAAGAGAACATAAATGTGACTTCAAAAGACCGAGACTATTTAGATAAGTCATGAAAATAAGTTAGAATGAGAATAAAAGTGAGGGCAGGGGAGTACCATTGCCCTCCCTGTATTTTGAAATTTAATGACTGAATTTTCTTTTATTCGAATATTTGAGAGGAAAAAAAGTATCATTCGTCAGCAGAGGCTCTACTCCCGACTCGCCGCCCCTTTTTTGTCTTTCCCTTTTACACGTTTACATGTTTAAAAATTATTTTAAACGTGTGTGTGTATGTGTGTGTGGGGGTGGGGGGGGGGGGGGGAGAGGGAGTAAGGACTGACGAAGAAAAAAAACTTTCAGTTCTCTATTTAAAAAATAAAAGCCGGTAAAAACTATTTTGTTTTTAATTATTTGTTATTTGTTAAATTATTTGTATTCTTTTTTAAATTGTGTTTAAATATATTATCTAACAGAGTGATTTTAATTACAAAAAATTAGTTTATTTTATTTCAAACTTATATTTTTCGAAATTGAATCCATTTGGATTCAATTTTCAAGGAATTTAAAACTGAACGTCTACGACTCGAGAGAGAAATTTTGAATCTTGAATTTCTACGGACTTGTAAAAGTAAGAATGTTATTCCCAAATTTTTGGAGATTAGAAATAAATGTATCTCATATAATCACCCTAATGTTAAGCGTAAGTTTGAAGCAAGGTGTCTTAATGTATGTATCAGGAAAAAATTCGCCCTTGTAAATACTCTTTCTATTCGCACTTTCAAGCTTTATTGCATTTTTGCTAAAGTTACACCTGTGGCGATATTTGACATTTGTATGAAGTTACTAGAGGGTTTTCGACATTCTCAGCGTAAAGCTAAAGTGGTTAACCAATATAAAAAATTAAGTTGTCTAATTTCCAAAGTTGAGAAGCCTAATCACTATCAAGTTAAGCCAGTGCCATTTGTTAATTATTCAAGTAAAGTGTTTTCATATAAAGAAAACCAGGTGTTATCATTAGGCCCTAAATTTATTTTTCAAGAAAGGTTTGATATCAAAGACTTGATTACGGAAGTGGAATCTACTATTAATTCTGTATCAACCACAAATAGAGAAGAAGCACGTAACTATATTTATAATCTAATTAAGAAATATCCGATCTGTTCAAATACAATCCATAACGGACCTATTAGAACTATTTCCAGGTTAAAGAAAGACAAGCAAACTATTTTCCTTAAGACGGATAAATCTAATAAAATGGCTATTCTAAATAAAACAGACTACATTAATAAAATGAATGATTGCATTGACACAATGGACTGCACAGAACTAAAGAAAGACCCGAATCCCTTGATTTTTCGGAAGACACAAGAACTTATTAGAAGAGGAGCCTGGCCAGAATACATGAAAAAACTTATTAAAATTAACAATACAGGAGTTACCCCTCGATTGATTGGTAGACTCAAAGACCATAAACCAAATCTCCCTATGAGACCTATTGTTTCTAGGTGTTCTGGCCCAACATATTTTATTGAAAAAGCTTTCGTTATATTCCTAAAATTAATTTTACCAAGTTCAAGCAAAACTGTACAGTCAACAGAAGATTTTATCCATAAAATAGATAATATTCAGATTTCTAAAGGGACTATTCTAGCTAGTTTAGATATTGTGTCTCTTTACCCATCTATTGATACAAATGAAGTTGTACAAAATATTAATTTGGAAATTGATAAACAAAATAATTTAAGTGATAGCGTAAAAACATCTCTAAAGTCAGGTCTTAACCTTATCATTAATAACAACGTTTTCATGTTTAATAAGAAATTTTACAGACAAAATAAAGGAGCACCTATGGGATCTCCTATTTCCGGTCTGTTGGCTGAATTTAAACTTAAACCGATGGAGGAATTTATTTTTAAAAGTTTGAATTTAACACCAGAAGTTTGGCTAAGATACGTGGACGATATCTTTCTCACATGGAATCATGGAAAGCAGGAACTCCTATCTTTCCTCTCAAAAATAAACGAAATAGATGAAAATATTAAGTTTACGTTGGAAATAGAAGAAAATTCATCACTGCCGTTCCTGGATATTCAATTAATTAAAGATGACAACAACCTAAAACGTAAAGTCTATCGTAAACCGATGAGAAGTAACACAATAATCCCATTTAATGCCTCTACAACTTTCACTTATAAGATTGCTGCCTTCAACTCATTCATCAAGCGTGCTTTTCTGGTTTGTTCAAGTGAATTCATCCAAGATGAACTTAATTATATCAGAGATATCGCCATTGACCATGGTTTCCCCGCTCATCACGTACAGAAAATAATAGAAAAATTCAATGGCCATTTAATTCAGCATCCTGTCCCTAGCAATAATAAACCAAACTATCGGAAATTCCAATATATACCTATTATATTTGAAAGGATTAAAAGGGCCCTCCGTAAATACAATATCCATCTTATTGCTGTCCCTCCCAGAAAATTGGTTGACTTAGTTTCATGTAAATTAGATCCTATCCCCCCTGATCAATTCGCAGGTGTTTATGAAATCCCCATTAGCTTAAATAATAATAGTATAATTTTTTACATTGGTATGACTAAAAGAAAATTTTTGGAAAGGTTAAAAGAGCATAAAAACGACATAAAATTTGGAAGGTTATCCACTGCACTCTCCCGGTTTTACGCTAAAAATAATAATACTGTAATTAATTTCGATAAAGCAAGAATTATCCATAGGTTCAATAACCCATTTAAAGCCGCCATTAGGGAATCATTGGAAATTAAAATTAGAAAAGATTGTATTTGTAATGATAACTTTTCTTTCAACATACCTAGTTTATGGGATACATTTTTAACCCCTTGTTAATTCATTGTTTTGTTTTTCGCTCTTTGGCAACAGAGAGCGCCCGCTTATTTTATTTAAATTTTTCCATACTGTTGATTTCAATTTTCTCGTGTCGAAAATTAAAAGATCAGTAGTCGTTTGTGTTGTTCCTCTTCCCCGATGATGGTTTTAAGTTTAAAGCCGAAACATGTAGGATTTTAGCTCTTTTATGAGTTTAAAACAATTTTTACACTGATTTTAGCAACTAATAAGCACAATTTGTGCAATTTGTGTTTTTAAAATATTATATTTTTCGTTTTTAAAAAACACGGCTGAGGCTGCTGATCTCAGATATTTCTGTTTGAAAATCCTTCCCCTTATTCCCTGGATTTTGTTCTTAACCTTGTTCCCATAGTAAAAACCGAAAATAAAATCTATTAATTTAGGATTTGTCTCAAATAAATTACTTACATTTCTAAAACAAGCACTTTCCATGTATAAGCTAGAGAAACAAACTGAAGAGCCATAGAGCCATTTTCTTCGTTTATGCAATGAATAAAACAATTTAAGAAGACATAAATATCACATAAAGAGCCCGAGACCATTTAAATGAGTAATGAAAATAACTCAAGTTAGGATGAAAAGCTAATTTTCTTTTGACCTCAGGCCTCGTTTTGAACGAATTAAAAAAAAAAACACGAGATGAAAAGAAACTGACTGGTGCTTGACTGTGTCGAAAAATACGACATGTGACGGCAAACGTTCATGAGATGTAGTAAGAGCGGGTAACTACTAAATTATTACTCATTCATTACTTGAACTTACGAAGGAAGAAAGAAATGATAGATTGTTTCAATTCTTAATTTACGTCAGAGTTGGTTCTTATTCATGTTGAAAGACAGCTGAAATTATGAAATAATCTTAAGTTGATTGACAAATTGACATTATTTTAAACTGTCCAGAGCACGGTTGCGCGTCCGCATACGCTACCGCGCATGCGCGGCAGCGTATTACTGCTTGCACGGCAGCGTATTACTGCTTATTTTACTGTTTAATACTGTTAATTTTACGGTATAATACTGGCAGCTGGGTGCCAGTTTTATACTGTAAAATCAACAATTATTTTTTGCAGTGTACTTAATATGTATAATAATGGGAAGAAGCTTAATGAATTTCAGTAACCTCGACTGTGCGGAACTATTTTTTTTTTTCGGACTCTAGAAATATTCGTTTTGATAAAAGGTATATAAAAATTTATGAAATTGTTTGTTTATTTTAAGGAGTGAGTATTAAAGACAATAAAAATACACAAATTTTGCATAAAGAATGAAGTTGATCGAATAATGAGTTGCCGAGATATTTGGAATCCTATTTCCCACACTCTTCGAGTTTTCGTGACCCTGTACTTCATTCAAATTGCAATTCAAACATATATTTTAATTAGAAATGAGACGCTTAATCCGATGCAGTAAACTGTGAGTTAATAGGATTATCATTTTTGAAGTTATAAGGATGTTTCTTTTACGCAATTCAGTAATTAGAGCGTTTAAAGTTTGTGACGTCATCAAGCCACGATTTTATTCGAATTGAATGTATTTTATAAATAGTTTACACATGTTTTATTTTCATATTTTATGTTATGCATATCCATGATGGGTAAGTATTACTGTTGCCCCCAACGACTAGGTTCATAATTTGCTTTTGTTCTCCACACAAAATTATAAGTTCTTCGGAGTGTTGTTGTATATAATGGTACTCTGAATTAAAATTCGCAAGTTTTAACTGAGTACATAATGCAATTCTTTTTAATTATTTATTTAGGAGCAGTGGTCGAGAAAACTCCTTAATTTTTGCAGCGAACTACTGCTATAACTACTTTATCGCAGATGTAGTTAACTCCAATTACGCGACTACTTTTCAAAAGTAGTCGCTATTTCACTATTTTCAGATTTTGTCAAAGGATTCAATCTACACTTGGAATTTCGGGAATGGATTAATTAATACAGTGGCCCTCGTTACATCGCGTTTGTAGCAATACAAGGAACTAAAATAATAAGAAAGATAATACAAGAAATGAGTTGTGTTATTCTCTAAAATGTTATTTTAAGCACATATTACTCGTTATATGCCTATCAGGACAATTCAATATTAATTTTCTGTCATAATATAAAATCTTCAAATAACAACCCCCCCCCCCCCCCCCTCCAAAAAAAAAAGAAAAAGAAAAAAAAAACCAAACGCGGCATTAAAACATGAAGATTTACTAATGAACAAGTAGACAAATGTTTCTAGCCAGAAAATGAATATATTTTATTTGGATTTTGGCACTGGAATTCACCAGCAAGTGTCAATGGAAAAATCCATGACGTCATATGATGTGTTGCTGAACGCTGCAGCAGAGTTGCTAACATTCGAAAATAATTGCTCAGAACACATTTTGCACAAAAGAAGTAAGTTACGATCACGTGATTAGAAGAATGGCACTTTTCTTTTTTCTCAGGTAGCCTTAAAATTAGCGTCAGTGTCCACTACAAACTACTGTTTTTTCTTTATATCTGGCTACTCGCTACATTAAATTTTCTCTAAATGTAGCACGCTACGTTAAACTTCCAGAAAAAGTAACGCTTATTGTAGTTTGGCTACTTCCCACCATTGTCTATGACATGTTTTATTGTTCAGTTGTCCTACTGTACATGTTACTTTGTTATTTAGTTTCTAATAAACGAAAATATTCTTGAATTGTAGTATTTTTAACTTTTTAAAATGGTAAGTAAATTATACGTATGCTACTAATGAAAAAAAAAAGTGTGTGTGTGCGGGGGGGGGGGGGGGGGGCTAAGGGGGATAAGCTTTGAATCACTGTATAAACAATGCAAAAAAAAAAAAAAAAAAAATCATAGTGTGCCAAATGCTAATATACCTGTTACTACTAATTTTTATTACAAAAGTTTGTCCGACCTGAGAATTTGTTACAATAGATCCTTTGTCAGAAATTTATTTTCTCTGCACTCTGTGTTCCATTGCCAGAAAAGTTGTTTTACAGTTGAACGGTTAAATAAATATTCGAGTAAGATAAAAGTGTCACGCGTGCTCGATTTGTAATCGCTTAGTCTTTGCATGAATTAGGTGATAAATATTAATGAGGGTCAGTGTCGTTGCTGACAGCTATTTATGAAATAAGGAAAGAAATATGCAAATGACTGATATAGATTTTGTTGCAAATATATTTTACAGTTTCTCTTCTTCTAACTCATGCAATTATACGGTCGAATTCTGTTAATACGAGAAGCAAAGGAATTATAAAAGTCCTCCTATTAACCGTTACTCGTAACAACCGTGAAAGTAATAAAAATGTAATTAAAATAACACACATAAAACTGATTGCAACTATTAATTGCTCTTAATTATTTCAATGCCAAAATTAAGTTAATATAATAAAGATAACATAAAATGTTCAGTCTTGACTTTTTCAGTTTTATTTTATTTAGACGGGTCTTTCTTTTTAGACATAATCGCAGTACTGAAGTCAGTTTCTATAGTAATACCAAAGGACATGAACGACGCAATTAATCTGTTCCCCCTTTTTCCAGAAAAACTCGGCTAACTTTGTATTATTCACTGCAATTTTCGAGTATTGATTTCGCATATACTTTTCATTTTAAAAGTGCAATAACAGACATGAAAAAACTGGTTAATTTGGCCCCGAGTCCGGATTTAATGAAAGAAACAATTTTATTGTTTTATAATATGAAGGTTTTCTTCTATGCTTTTTTATAGTTCAGTTATAAATCTTACAAAGGGAAGGTATTTATACATTCTTATCTGTCTCTTCTTTCATGACCTCCGAACCTTCCTTTGCATTTTCTTGGGTGGGGGTGTGTCTCCTTAAAGGTTGAAATTATGTCAATAAAACTGATAAATGACTATATTTTGACAAACAGTTGTAATGTAGAAATATTATCTTAGAGAGAGAAAGAATAATGTTCCATAAGAAATGTATTTCTTTTCTAATTGTACCCAGCTTTTCGCCGAAAATCATATTTAAATGAATAGATGTTTTGCTCATATTAATCGTAATTTTACTCTTGTAGTCGTGAAAATCTTAATATAGTTTATATGATGAGCCATTCTTATCGTGCAACCTGCTCGTTTTAACCGTGTTTCTTGTTTTGACCATGATGAAAATGCTTGTCGCATTAGGCGAATTCGGCTGCACACGTATAAAGATAAACTATGTATGAGTCTTTATGTGTGTTTTGCAGATATAAATTAGCGTAATTGTTAATAGCATTTTTAAAAATTGTTTTTGGTGTTCCGTACTTTGGCAAAAACGGAATCATTATAAGATCACTCCTGTGTATGTCTGTCCGTCTGTCAGGGCTCTTTTTCTCGTAAACTATGGGACGTGGCAAGTTCAAACTTTGAAAAGTTATAAAGCCTCTTTACCCACATATTTTCATATGATTAGCCATTCGTAATTATGTTTAGGGAAAATTTAAGGGGCTAATTAAGTCACTTGACAAAAAAAGTTTTCTTTTTGTATATCGTGTGAAAGATCTCGTACTGCCAAACTCAAAAATATATTTGTTTTAATTTTATATTTTAATTTAATTTTATATTTTATATATAATATTTAATTTTATTTTATATTTTATTTTATATATAATATTATATATTTTGTTTTATATTTTATATTTATTATTTTATATTTTCAGAGATATCGTCGAAAATGCACTGCCAAAGTATGTCCCCACCCTCCTCTATTTCCGAATTTACAAAAACTAAAATTATGAAAAAATTAGGGGTAGTAGAAGTGTATTTAAACCTTGCAGGGAAACTGAAGAGATTTTCCTAGGTAACATAGTTTTTGAGAAAAACTCATTTTTTTGTTACACAGAAACTTTACTTTTCGGGCGGTCAGCGGGGAAGAAGTTGACGAGAGTTCCAGTATCTATACACGCAGAATCATCCAAAGACATTTAATAATGATTTTCGAAAAAAAAGATTTTTATATCGTGTGTAGGGTATCGTTCGAAAGATCTCGTAACTTCGAACTCAAAAATATATTTGTTTTAATTCTAGGTATTATATTTTCAGAGATATCGTTGAAAATGCACTGCAAAAATATCCTCCCCCCCCTCCTATTTCCGAGTCTACTGGAACTAAAATTATGAAAAAAAATTAGGGGTAATAGTAGTGTATTAATTAATAAGTAGTAATTAATAAATTCAATGCACGGAACCCTTTTGAGCACAAGTTATACTCGCACTTGACCGATTTATTTCTGTCTTTTTCCTCGAAAAGAAACCAAAATAAGGTGAATATAGAAAAATTTGCCTTGTTGATAGATTTTATTTCCAAGATCAGATTAATAAATATTTAGTTATAAAAATTATATTGTACCAGCTGATGCATCGGTAAATTTTATAGATAGCCCTAATTTTTAATGTTTTCTATTGACAATCTCTTTGTAATTTTTTCTTTTTCCATTATCGTGGTTTCTGTCTTTGGATGTATTTTCAACCCTATGATCTAGAATGCAAAATATATCTTTCAAAAATGATAGAATTACAAAAAAAAAAGATATTTCAAATTAAATGTGACAAAAAAGAGTATTTTCAAATTTTAAACGTAGATTTTATATTAGCACGTTATTATATATTTTTATTTCTGCATAACTTTGGTTTATATTAAAGTATGTAGGCATGAAAAATGGAAAATGCAAATGACCGAGAATTCCAGGGGAAATAAAATCTATCAACAAGGCAAATTTTTCTATATTCACCTTATTTTGGTTTCTTTTCGTGGAAAAAGACAGAAATAAAGAATAAAGGAAGAAATATATACAAATGACCAAGATAGATTTTGTGGCAAATAGTATCTTTTATAGCTTTTATAGAGCCGCTACTTAACACCGTATTTATTATGTTAGTTTCTTTGCAGACATTTGCTTTTTTTCCGCACTCTGTATTCCTTTGCCAGAAAAGTGATTTTACAGGTTATTCATGAGGTTAATAGATATTCAAGCGAGATAGAGCGTCATGTGCGCTCGATTTGTAATCGCTTTGTCTTTGCATAAATCACGTGGTAAATATTAATGAGGGTCAGTGTCGTTCTTGACAGCTATTCGTGAAATAGTAAAAGGAAAATAGCTATGCAATGAAGGGGAAAAGGAAGAAATATGCAAATGACCGAGATAGATTTTGTCCCAAATAATCTTTTATAGCTTTTATATAGAGCCGCTACTTAACGCATTGTATGCGGGAGATTTTTACGCTATTTTAACTTACTTGGTTTACATATGTAAAGGTGAAATTTTGCAATAGATTTTTCACTCACTTCCTGATAGGCTAGAATTATAAAAATTATGACATATGTATCGATGACACTGCATCATTTTAATATTTTTAGAGCTTAATTATAAATTAATAAATTATGGCGTTTTTTCATGTGATAAGTCGCTCAATATTATCTCTGGCTAAAACTGTATACGAGTTAAATAACAGTGGAGTTAATTATGCGTCAAACTATGTTCGCTGCCAATTGGCTGTGAAACTGCAAAAATAAATTATTTTAAACACTAAAAAGAAGAAAATAAAAATATAGAGTAATTTCTTTTTTAAATAAATCGGTCAAGTACGAGTATAACTCGGGCTCAAAGGGTTCCGTACATTAAATTTATTAATTACTATTTATTAATTAACAAACTCCTATTTTTTTCATAATTTTAGTTTCAGTAGATTCGTAAATATAGGACGGCAGGGATATATTTTTGCAGTACACTTTCGACGATATCTCTGAAAATATAATACCCAAATTAAAACATATATTTTTGAATCCTGTGTTACGATATCTTTCAAACTATTACCACACACGAAATGTAAAAAAAAAAAAAATATTATTTTCCAAGCAACTTAATATTTCGGCTAATTACCGGCAATTTTTTTCGAATTTTTTCAATTTTCACAGCCAATTATTAAATATCTTTGGA
Organism: Maratus michaelseni; assembly: GCA_963931845.1. Taxonomy (NCBI): domain Eukaryota; kingdom Metazoa; phylum Arthropoda; class Arachnida; order Araneae; family Salticidae; genus Maratus; species Maratus michaelseni. Next base: position 166,985,247 of record OZ007593.1, on the reverse strand, counting down.
TGATTCTACGTCGATAGATACCTCGAACGCCCGTCAACTCCTTCTCTGACCGCCCAAAAAGTAAGGATTGTGTGTAACGGAAAAATGGGTTTTTCTCAAACTATGTGACCTAGGAAAATCCCTATATAGTTTTCCTTCAAGGTTTAAATTACTACAGCCCCTAATTTTTTCATAATTTTAGTTTCAGTAGATTCAGAAATAGATGTGTAGGGGGGGGGGGGGGGGGTGATATTTTTGCAGTGCATTTTCGACGATATCTCTGAAAATATACCTAAAATTAAAATGTATTTTTGAGTTCGGTGTTACGAAATCTTTTGCACGATATTATCATATTAAACGGCTCTGACAGACAGACACAGTAGTGATCTTATAATGGTTCCGTTTTCACTTTTTAAGTACGGAAACATAAAAATATGCCTTCATCAATTAATAGTGATGAGTAATCATAATTTAATATTAAATTATGATTATCCGTTGAGAAAACGATTTAGAAATTCTGAATAAATAGTTTAAATAATGCTTTTTTTTTTTTCGTGTTGAAAAAAAAAAAAACTTTTTTTTGAAAATGGGTATTTAACAGTGCCCAAAATGGATACACAGTGGTAACCAAAACAGGCATGACCCAATTTGGGCACATACCTAAGAATCTTTCGACCCAAATTGAGTTTTATTTTTTCCTGTGTATTGAGTCACAAACTTCAACAAACACTTCACTTAGTGTTGTAGCGCATTCTTGTTCAATTGTGGTTCCGGAACGTTGTCTATGAATACCTCATACTTATATTTTATCCCATGAATTGTAATTCGCATAGGTGGATCTATCTGAAATCCCTGCTATATTGTTTTTGTACTTCTGCTACATTTTCATACTAGAATAGTATTTAGTATTTTAAAATAAATATTATTTTTTCAAAAGTTAATCTTGGTCCACTCATTATTTCCAATTAATTACTCTTTGAAAAGAAAGAAAATTAGAAAGTTATGACCCGTTAAACACTGTATGTATAAAATTTTTCTGGCGCAAAGCGTATGTATCAAATTTTATAATTACTTTAATAAAATATTTTGCATTGTCTTTCAACTTGCTTTCTTTTTTTTTTCTTTTAGGTAAGTGAAGGGTTATGTTCTGAAACTGTCTAGGTGATTCATAATTGTGATAAGTAGATTATTTTTATTTTTTGCTTTTTAAAAAAATAAAAATATATATTTATAGTTTGTAATAGATTTTTTATTATTTTTTTAAAATCTAGTAATGGTTGGTTGAAAGAAAATTATTTCTCTTTCGGAGGCCATGCACAGTTGGTTGCAATAATTAGGCATTGCTTCATGAAGGCACGTTCTTTTTTAGTGTTTAATGCTAAAATTATTGAATAAGATGTAAGATAATTTTATAGAAAATGAAAAAGTAAAAAAATGCCTTTTAGGCAATTTTATGTACGCGCCTGAAGTTTAGAATTGTATATTGAGCAATAAGAAGGAATACCTTGTATATTTCACATATTTCAATGCTTATCTCCTGTATCAAAGATTAACTGTGGCGTACTATCATCGACCATGTGGCCGACACTTATTGTACTTTTGTTTTATTATAATACAGGGTATCTCGAATGAACTGACAGGTTTTTAAAAGGAATGACAAGCACAAGATAACAGCTATTATGAAAGTTATTCTTGCTCGAGATCAAAGTGTGAAGTCATGAATTTATCGAGTCTCCTTCCTTGTTTTAGTACCAAATGTCACCGACATATAGCACCGTACTGACAAAAACTGTAAGAATGGTCGAAATAACCTTGCAATTTCACAGCCATCTGTCAGTGACATTCGGTACTAACAGAAGGAAGAATACTGCAGAAATTCCTGATTTTACCCATTGTAATCTCATGTAAGAATAACTTTTATCGCTGTTATCGTTCGTTTATTATTTCATTTTTAACTCGACAGTCTTTTTGAGGGGCCCCTTCTATAGTGTATTGTAACGCAGGGGGATCCACAGTGTCTCAGGGATCAACAGTTTATACCGACAAGAAATATTTGTTAAACAAGACACACACACAAAATTATGTATTACATTTGTACAACTTGGTTAAGAAATTTCTTAGGCCAGGGGCCTTTTGCAGGAATCCACTTTCTGTGCAATATATGCAAAACTTAGGCCAGCGGTCCTAAAGAAAAATTAACCTTCTTCTCTGATACTACATCCAGTCCTCAAAAACATGGAAATATTCTATTTTTTGAAGATATATCAGGTATGACCAAATAAAGATCATGCCCAAGTTCCATGTTTTTAGCTGCAAAATCATTTCAGTTGCGTTTTCATTGTGCATTTTCATTTTTCCCGCCAATGTATTAGTCTTTATCTATAAACTGACTAGCTTCTACTGTCTTTTGCTTTCCTTTCATCGTCTTGTGTAAATGATGCATGGCAATACTGTCACTACTTGGCAATTTTCCTCCAAGGACCACCACCCTCTTTTTTTAAATCTAAAATAATCACCTTCTGGCGCGAACGAACATAGTACTACATTTCTTGGATTCATCAGCCATGGATACAGATCATTTTCTCATAATATGCTGCTGTTTTTTTTACCTCCTACACATATGCCATTGTCAAATGCGCGAAACTCCTTTTGTGTTACTGATGATGGTGGGCGATATTAATATCGCGTTCATTCATTTCCCCATCAGTGCCACCATGTTAAGTATTTAAGTCTGCTAGTGTTTTAATTATCTCTGTGTGGAACAAGTTTGTTAAATGATAATTGAAAAAATGAATACTACATTATTCACTTTAATCTTCATTTAATAATTGTGTAAGCGAAAGAAATGAATATATGAACTATGATACTCTTTCTACTTTAAATAAATGTGCTTTTATTTTCTTTGAGGAAGAAGTTATTGGAAGTTGATTTTGTATTTTTTAGAAAAAGTAATAATAGCATGTTTGTCATCTGAGACTGAGCACACATTAAACAGTGCCACTGTGATTTCACAAAAATGACTCAGATGTTTCATTAACTGTAATTTTGGGTTGAAAGTTTATAACTATTGATCGAACATACAGAAAAGGATTTCCTAATTTCTCCTGATAATTAATAAGACAGAGTTCCCCCCAGACAGTTTCAGAAGGGTGCTGCATCCTGCCTGCTCATTCGTTTACAAAATAGCAACCTTCTTGCCCCCTTCAGTAAAAAAAGTGCACTTTGTCCTTTTTGCATTAAAAAATGTGCTTTCATAGTAAAAACTGACTCAAGGTTGTCTTAAAAAGAGTGCCCTGACTTTTAAGTATCAAAAGTGGTTTTAAAAACCAAAAGAATACCTTTAATTATTAAAAAAAGTGCCAGTAAGAATCTGAAAAGTGCCCTTAAGAATAAAAAAGTGCCCTTAAGAAAAAAGTGCCCTTTTTTCACCAGCAGCACCCTGCCCTTTTTAAATCTGGGGGAAACTCGGAGTAAGATCATGACTATAGTTTCGACAGCAATTATTTACAGGCTCCTTACCTTAGGTGTAGCAGATAGGAGTTACCCTCAACAAACGTAAAAACCAATTTTGCTACACATGAAGAGGGAGCCTCTAATTAATTGCTCCGGAAACTATAAAAGGAGAACGGGTTTTACATTTACTGGAGTAACTCCTATATGCTACACCTAGGAAGAAAGATGAGATGCTGCTAAGAGTTTCTCACGAAACTATAAGGCACAATCGGTTTTTCTTTGTTAGAATAACTATTCTTTTATATGCCTGAGGAAGATAACTTTTCATAAATTGCTCCCAAAACTATAGGATAATATTAGGTTTTCTTTGTGACATATAACTGCTTTGTTTTGTCCGAGAAAGACAGCCTTAATTTTACTGCTCCCGAAACTATAGTCCGGATTTAACTCGAGGAAAAATGATCCCTTTCTATAATATTTTTTCATCTCCAGTAAATTTTACTCTTATTTTTTATACGAACATTAATCATGTTCTGTTTTCTTTAAATTATTTGACGCAGATAATGCATGCTGTAACTTCTTGGTAATTTTCTCCAGACTCTTTTTATAAACCTAAAGTGGCTTTCATGCGCGAAATCGCGTTGTACAGTCGGCTAAAAAAATAGAAGACACGCCATATGTTTTAATCGCCAAATTGTCTCAGGTTAAAAAAAAAAAAAAAAATAGCCATTTGACTGGAAATTGTATTTCTTCAATTTATGTTTTAAAAAAAAAGCATTTAGGGAATTTACCGAAATTGTACAAAACTCTGCAAATTCTCATTACAAACACCTAATATTTGCGGTGAAGTTTTCTCAAAGTATTCTGGAAGTACTGGAAAGTGTGTCATAATCTATGCTTGACTCATGATTTTTCATTCTTGTTTTATTTTGGCCGACTGTACATTTCTTGGCTTCATGGCAGTGGATACAAATCGTTTTTTTCAATAAGATGCTGCTGTTTTTACCACTCCCTACACGTATTCCATTGTCAATTTACGAGACTGTCCTTTTATGTTACTGATGAAGGTGGGCGATATTAATATCGCAGTTGATTCATTTTACCACCAATGCCACCACGTTTAACAGTCTTTCAGTCTGCTGGTGTTTTAATTATCTCTGTGTGAAACAAGTCTGTTAAGCGGTAATTGGAAAAATAAGTATGGCATTATTCACTTTAATCTTCATTTAATAATTGTGCGAGTGAAGGAAATAAATACATTAACTAGTTATTTGCCGAATTAATGATTTAGTACAAAGCTTAATCACGATTTATTGCTGCGAGCTGACAGGTTTTTTTTATTTTTTTTATGATTTCGCAAATTTTTCCATCATTTAGTATTATAATTTTTGTAAAACTTGGATTAAAATTATTAAATGTCTTGAATAATTTTAGTTCTTCTTAGATTATCCTTTTTTAGCTCACAGGCTATCAAAGCCTGAGAGCTAATGTGCCCGCCCGTTCTGTATGTATGTATGTACGTATGTACGTAACGCGATAACTCTTGATAGAAATATCCGTTTTGCTTCAAATTTTGTTCATAGGTTCATTGGTTAAGTATAAAGAGGGAAGGGGGGTGGCTAATATCCCCTTAATTTAGATAAATGGGTTTTTCATGCAGAATTATCCGATTTGTTTCAAATTTTGTATATAGGTTCATTGTGATAAGGTGCTTCCCTGATTAGTTTTGGTTGTTCATTGGCTAAGTATAAAGGGGGGGACTAGTTCACCCCCTTAATTTATTGTCGATTTCTTTATTTTTCGAGGGGCATTATTCTTTGAAATAAGAGTATAATATACAATTAGTGTTAAAAGCCTGTGAGCTCTATGCCATCAGTTTAACTAGGCCCTTTTGTTTTGTTATTTTATTTTAAATGTGTGCGCGCGCTGTTAATATTTTTTAAAGGGTAAAGGGTATTGTAAAAGTATTAAATTACTCTCATGTTTGTTATATACTTATATCTTAAAATTTCTAACGTAAAAAAAAGAAAGAAAAAATAGAGCATTCTTTGGTGTAAATTATGTTGTAATCACCCGTTGCTTTAGTTGTGGTAAACAGTGTGGTAGTTTATGAACCAGTATTGTTTGCCCCTAAATCTTCACGGTTCACCCTTAAGAAAAAAAGAAAGAAAAAAAGAAAAAAAATCCATGAGTTTACGTGTATTTTTACATAGATTATTTTCCGTTAATTCAAGAAAATTTGTTTTAATTTTCCCCATTTTCTTTCAAAATACGAAAATTTAACAAACCTAACCTAAACAAAAATAACCTCCAATTAAATAACCCCCTCGTAAGCTGCATTTTCGTCAAATCACAGGCGTGTTCCAACAACTGTGCTTCAAGCGCTTTTTCGTTTTATGAAACGAAATTTTTACATATCGCTCACCCCCAAGAAAAGTGACACGAATCAAAAACACTTGCATTTCACTGAAGAGGCAAAAGAAAATTCTCATATTTTTACAATAACATAAAATTATAGCACTTAGCTCTACATGCAGCTGTATAAAGCGTGCCTAAAAGCGTAAAACCCTTGAGAATCGAGATGTAGAAGTAGTTTGGAGAATTGGGTTAATTTTTCCCTATTCCACACAATTTGCACTGCTTTCTGTGATAGCAAATGGACATATTACGTAATCTATTGGTTTGACGGATAACTACACTTACGACTTTTTCCCTTATCAAGATGCACCTAAGTCAGACCTATTAGTGAAATAATACGCAAAATGAAATTTTTGGATTTGTGTCACTTTTCTTGTAGAGGAGCGATATGCTCTTACCCTCTCAAACTACAGAAACTTCGCGAACCTTATCTCATAATTCCTGAAATTCTCCTGTCAAAATATGAAAATTTCGTGAAATAACAGAAAAAAAATCTTCAAATCACAAGTATGTTCCGGAAACTTGCTGCCAGTACGTTTTACGTTTTTTGGCAATTTTTTTTTAAACTATTGGATACCCGTTTGAGCGATCTCTTATCCCTTAATCACAACAATTTTTAACCTTACTTGCTCTTTTCTTTCTCTTATCTTTTCATATTTCTGTCAAAATAACGGCCTTTGACAACAGATCAACTGTGTAATCTCCTCTCAATTCTATCGGCTCTTTTTCTTTATTTCGCAGGATTACTTGTCTTCCTGAAAATCCATCAGTTCGCGCTTATAGGTTTTGCAGCCTTTTTAAACTGATAAAAAACAATTCAACGCTTAGAGACATATCCGAAAGATAAATGTAAATCTCTTTTGTTGGTTTATCTACTTTCACTTGACCTTAAAGAGGTTCGTGAGTCGGCTAGATTGAAATTGACAGAACAAGAAAAAAAAGTTGAAAGAACTTTGAATATGTTATCGTAGCCGTCAAAAAACATTCTTTTTGCTTAAATTGACCAATTGAATGGCAGCGTAACATATTTGGGCCATTTATTGCCCAGAAAGTGATAAATTTTGCTGTGTATTTAAATAATTATTTCTGTCGTTTCTAATTGAAGTGAATGTGTTTAGATTTTTCAGTTCCTTTGTGCCTCAGGAATTAAAACTAAACTTATTTTAGCGCACTAGTAACATAAAGGTACTTTTGTCTAAAAAATCATCCAACAATTTTGCATTTACAGACGCTAGAAAATTTTTAGCTAGATTTCGTAAGAAATACTACCTATTACATTCTCACCTAAGTTGGAAATTTTGAAAAATTTTTGCAGATCTACGCCGATCATGACTCCCAGAACTCAAAACCAGCCCCAGTTCAAAACTTTATATATATCTTTATATCTATCTATCTATCTATCTATCTATCTATGTCACTTTTTTCTGACCACGATAACTGGAAAAATTCTGCATTAATCTTTTGCAAACTGATACATAAAATCAAGGGGTATAAAATCTCGGTCAAGTTCGTTAATGGGCAAAATCGAACCAAGGGGGGGAGGGTGGGGGGGCTTTTTGTGAAAACAGAAAAAAACCCATAATTTCTTAATTATGATACGTATCGAATCCGTTTAAAGTTATTATTACTTCTAGGAGAAGGGTCGAAAATGTATGTATGACAGATTTTTGATATAATTAAAAATGGCCCCAAGGGGGGGGAAAAGGGGGGGTTTAAGAGAAAAAAAATCATAGCTTCGTCAATTCCCAAGATATCAAATTCGCGTAAATTTATTATTAATCCTCTTAATATTATCTAAAACTTTTATATTGACAAGTTTTTTATAGGACCAACCGTTATAGCAAAAAAAAATTAAAAACAAAAAAATCCCTGCCGGCTCCGCCTGCAAACAAGTTATTTTTCGAAGTAGGCGGTTCCAACTCCCGCATCTTTTCGAAACTGATACATAAAATCAAGGGGCATAAAATCTCGTTCAAGTTCGTTCGTTAATGGGCAAAATCGAACTAGGGGGGGGGGGGCTTTTTGTGAAAACAGAAAAACCCCCATAATTTCTTACTTATGATACGTATCGAATCCGTTTGAAGTTATTATTACTTCTAGGAGAAGGGCCGAAAAGTTATGTATGACAGATTTTTGATATAATTAAAAATTGCCTTAAGGGGGGGGAGGGGGGTTTAGAAGAAAAAAATTCATAACTACGCCAATTCTCAAGATTTCAAATCCGCTTAAATTTATTATTAATCCTCTTAATATTATTTAAAACTTTTATATTTACAAGTTTTTTATAGCACCAACCGTTATAGCAAAAAAAAAAAAAAAAAAAATTAAAAAAAAAAAAATCCCTGCCGATTCCGCCTGCAAACAAGTTAGGTTTCGAAGTAGGCGGTTCCAACTGCCGCATCATCGTAAAAAGGTCATTTCTTCCGCAATTCCCGACAAACAGGCGCCCCACGGTCTGCGTCTTCGAAATCTACCTGTGCCTGTAGGCCGAGCCGTCAGGGATTTTTTGTAAAATTCAAATAGATTAACAGATATCCAAATTTATATTATAGTTTTAATATGTATCATTAGTTTCAAATTTGAAATAATGTATTTTATATTCAGATACCACTTTTCCAGGGATTCGCAGATTTCCTCGTCCCTTATTTATTTTCTTACTAGCTGACCTGCCTGGCGTTATCCGTGCCCGTGATAATAACCTTAAACAGAACTCAAGTTTCTATGATTGTTTTAAAGAAGCTGCACCAAGGGCCCCAAGAAGGAAATTAATTAATTAATATTCAAAATTGGTGGTAGCTGAGGTCCAAGAAATTTTAGCTACCTAATCAGCGTCTATTTGTGTTAAGATATGAAGTTTGTTGAAATTCCTTGCATTCGTTCATGAAATAGAGTGTCCACAATATTTGCGTCATATACAGACAGACACAGACTCGCGGACAGTCACTTTTCTAAAAACAATCAAAACTTATTCAGGACCTTTCTAAAACGTATAAATCCGTCGAAAACCGGATGTGATGAATACAATACATCATTCTTGTAAAGATAGAAGAAAGTAAAAACCTGATATTTCTCAATATAGTTATGAACAGGGCTTTACAAATTTGATAAAATCTGGTAGCCAGAAAAAAATTCTAATCGCCAGTAAAAAATATTTACCTCCCCCTCCTTCCTTTTCAAAAAGCACAAAAGTTTTTATGAATTAATTGAGGAACAATAATAACAGGCATTGTTTAGAATTATTAGTTACATAGTTTAGAAAGATAATATAAACTAAGTTTTCTAATAAAACTTATCAAAATCATATATCTTTCAAAAAAAAAAAAAAAAAAAAAAAATACTTTAAAGAGTGAATTAACCGGCATGTTCGGAATGCTTCAAATGTCCGGATAGTTGAGTGCTACAAAATCTATATCTGCTGAGGAGCACATCGACGAAATAGTGAAGCAAGAAAACAAGTTTTCGCCTATTTTTCTGTCGAAGTCTCAAATAATTCTGATTTGATTATTTTAAAATTTACATTGGAGGAACTTATTTTTGCCAAATTAAAAACAAAAGTAAAAAATATTTTTTGTGTGAATATAGTTTCAAAGTTTATTTTTTAATAATATTGGGAACGGGGGGGGGGTGGCATTTGTGCTCATTTCAAGAAAGCTTAGGTCAATTTTTGTACAAAAAAGAAACAACAACAAAAACCCCATTAGATTAAATAACTTGGTCGCCGGATAAAAATATTGGGTCGCCAGTGGCGACCTGGCAACCGTATTTGTCAAGCCCTTGTTATGAGAGGTTTCCTTAGCAACTCCCAAATACCCCTATAACTATAACGAAATGTTATAAAGAAAATAAATAAAATTATGGCTGTCAAAATATTGCTTTTTACTTCTCTCGGAAACAAACCGGTTTCTTAAATAGAATCTCTAACATGCTTGTATAAACGCAGTCTCAAAGTGACAAATGACGAGCTATTACCGATAAAGAAGGGAATAAAACTTTGTTTTCATTATTACGTACCCGATCTTCGGTTTTCTCTTTTGTTTTCGGCCGTTTATATTCATATTTCCTCTGAAGCCAGTACTCCGTGTGACAGCATGACATCTTTACTGTCTCCAGCGCGACAGGGTGTGAGGTTTTACAATGCACGATGTTCAATCTCTGAACCATTTTGCTATACGTATAAAATCATTTTCCTTCACCGAAGAGTTACTGCACCTTCAAATAAATTGCTCCTGATATCTAAGAAAAGGTAATTGAATTAATATGTTACTCAAAGATAACGTACATTGCATGATGATGCTCTTTAGTGTTATTTTGTGTTTTACATATCCTTGTACGTAAATCAGTTGCATAAAAGGGACGATACGGACGATCTCCCGATACGGAATGATTTTTTTTTTTGTGCATATACAGGATTATTTAACCCTTTCCGGCACAGTCAAATTCTGTTCGTAAAATGAGAAATTACTGACTGATACCGGAATTTACAAACGACTTTTTTAGAAAATAAGAACTCCTTATTTTAAGCTATCATTGTAGAAACAAAATTTTGTTAAAATATTCTTGGTGACGCATGCAAGTTTGGAATTAAAATTAGGTGTACCCGAAGTGGGACCACTGTGCCGGAGAGGGTTTTAATGCACACATGGAAAAACCTTTTTTGACTTTTTGGCAGCGTACACCCTCTAATATGAATGATTATATATTTTTAAGCGAAAATCTTATCCAAACAAACTGAAAGTTTGGGGGGGAGTGGTGGGGCTGCCTGTCTCCGGCAGCAAACACCGGGAGTGCTATGCTTGCTCTGGTCCGTTTTTGAAAAGGAAACCCGGATTTGTATGATTTTATATTTATTAAACGAAAATCTTTCCAAACTAACTAAGGGTCCCTCGTTATAGTCATTGCAGATTTAATTTCTGACATTTAGATGTATTACACTTTCAATGCAGACCAAAAGTTTCGGAGAAAACCTAAATAATAAAAAAACAATGTCAACTTTGTTATTTTTCTCTTTGAATAAAGGGGAAAAAAACCCTCACCGAAATCAGTCAATTAGCTGTGGGGTTATAATTTTTTCATAAAATTTGTGAGGGAGGGGTTACAACATACGGTTATTTTTCTGCCTGTATATACATGCATATATGTAAATATAATAAAACCTGCCAAGACGGAATCAAGACCCGATAAAAATCAGTTTTAGACAGGTTTATTGTTAAATTATAAGATTGTTAACACGGCGAAAAAAATATGCGCCCACTCCCGCTCAATTCGTCACCCTCTTTTAAAGTGCGAAATGATACCTCCGAAGGAACTCCCGGACATGCGCAGATGTGAGCACCGGCACAATACCAAGCTCGTTCATAACCCCAAGGGGTTTTCTTTATGAAATCGACCTACAGAAAATTTGAAAAATAAATATGTATATATATCTTTTTAAAACAAAATATATCGTTACAGCCGGGAAGGTATCCTGAATAAGTGATGTTTTTATGTACTTCCATCTGGGAAACTGGGATGACAGATTTAAAATGCAGAAAAAAACTGAACTTTTTCTCCTTCGTCTGCTTAAAAAACAGTGGATTCCCCGGATGTAAGCGGAACCCATCTGAACGCCGGCGAATTGCAGAAAACCGAAGCTCCGTTCATTAGGGTTTTTAATTCATAGGGCTAAATAATTCAGGCTTTAAGTGCTTTAATTCATGGCTAAAGTTCATTAGGGTTTTTAATTCATATCTCGATTAACTGTTAAAAAAGGAAAAATGTAAGCTTTAGGGGATTCGGACTGTCTTCTTCTATCCTTATTTAAATTTTCAGACTTTTAAGTGCGATAGATTTCCCTAGCCATCGCCGACAGACACACAGGCAAACATATTTCTTTTATTAATATAGAGTTGGGAAATTTGTGTTTTATATATCTGCGTACATAATTCCATTAAGCATCAAGAACAACTACTAAAGTGCTTTTTCTGGCTAGTAGATGTTAAAATAACGCAAGTGTTTGTAAAACGTAATTTAGATATTTAAAGAGAATTCTTTGCACATTTTTGTAAAAAGTATTTCAGATATGTATTATTTTAATCTGTGTTCTACATACTCTATAATTTATGTTTTACATATCCGTATATTTAATTTATTGTATTAAACAATAAGATACAAAAAAAAATTATTCAAGTGCTTTTACTTGAAGGTAAATATAAAACAAATCGCAGGTAAACGTTTTTGTAGTGAACAATCTATCTGAGCAAAATATTAAGTAACTTGTAATTTAATTTTTTTCCTGTCTGTCTTCTTATTATCCGTCTTTCTTTTTTCTCTGTTTCTTTCTTTTTTTCTTTTCTTTTCTTTTCTTTTCTTTTCTTTCTTTTGTGTGTGTGTGTGTGTCTGCGTCTGCGAGATTTCATGTGAGGTTTTATACAATATGTTGAATAGTTTTATACATGATGTTTAATAGTTGAATTCGAATAGCTGAACCACTTTGGTATGGCAGAACGTATGATACCTCTTTCTTTGACTGAAGTGTTAATGCGCCTTCAAATAAATTGTACCCGAAATCCTAGAAAAGTAATAATATTATACATGATGCTTATTATTTTATTTTTTACTTGAGAAATTTGTGCTTTACATACCCTTGTATAGAATTTACTGTATTAAACAACAAGAACAACTAGTAAAGTCCCTTTTCTGGCTAACTGATGTTAAGAAATAGCAGATGCACATTTTTGTAAAAAGAACTTAAAATATTTAAAATTTACTTTTTTTCTGTTAACAGAAAAAAAGTAAAAGATGTCCTTGTTTCTTTCTTGTTTCTCCTTCTTTCGCTGTTTTGTCACATTAAATAAATAAATAAATAAATAAATAAATAAAAATAACTTTTGAATGTTTTTTAATTAAAAATATAAAATTTTAAAATGATACCCTGATATTTCTTTTTAAATTTTACTAAATTTTTTGAAAAGTTACTCTTTTTATTTGGACTTTTTTCTCCAGTTCTTTATGTGCTATCAGTTGTAATATAATCAATAAATTTGAGCATAGGATTGGAGCATAGGATAGTACTTTATTATCATTAATTTCTGAAGTGTGTTTTGCATTACATGAAAGATTTACAATACTTGGATTAATATTGTTTTTGAAATTTCAGTTCTTATACAATTCATTGTGGTTTTACTTGTATTATTTAATGGTAAATTTTCCAATGCTCACCTTTCAACAATATAAAAGGTACTAATGCGTGAATAATTCTGAAAATATCCATTTTAGAAATACTTTACTTTCCCTGTACTTTCAAAATAGGGTGCAGCAAAGTATTGTGCACGAAATACAAAATCTACTGTTATTGACAGACGTATTAAATAAATTTTATATAAATTTTGCTTTAATGGGACTTTCAAATAAAATTAAGGCACAAGGGTTTATAAAGAGAAGTAACTCCTTGTATATTACTGTAAACTAGCTGATCCGCGTGGCGTTTCCCGGTCCCGTCAAAAAATAGTACGAAATGTGAAAACTCTTTAAAAATCGCGGCACGAAACCCTTTCACTGGTAACCGTTTCGTCTGTCGAAAAGTAAATAGATAGACCCCGAAGCGGAAGTAAATTCAATGCGACCCCCTCAAATGTCTGTGTCATTTGATTCACGGCTGGTCAGTTTTGGACAAAATTAAGAAAAGTTACCTTCCGATTTTCACAAAATTTGCAGTTTCCTAATCAGAAAAATAAATTATGTATATAGTGTGAATTTCGAATCGATATCTCCAATAGTTTTCTTAATACAACAAATAACGAAGCTGGCTAAAGTTGTGTTTAGCAGGTTCGATTTTCTAAACAAACCACTCGTTGCCATTGGCAAAAGAGAAATAACCGCTTTTTCGCCGCCACGTACCTTAGCGTTTTATATATATAGATGTTGAAAATACGTGATTTTAATAACCCATCGGAAATTCTAGCTCATCTTTTGATTTAAAGCCTTAAATTTTTCTTGCACCCAGGTTTACAGAAAGACAGCTCTGCGTACTATAATAAATTTCGAAAATTCTTGAGGATTTCAATAAGTTTTTCCAAAATACTATTTTATAAGTTGAAAATGCCGCGCATGAAAGGCATTTTTTTTATTATTTTTACATTTATCGTATATTTATATTGCTTTTTTTCAAAAAGAAAGAATCCTTTTATGGCAGGCTGAAAACACCTCGCATCTATTTTGGTCTCATGCTCATACAGAGAAAATTCGCTGGGGAAGGTCCCAGATATAGGCATAAAGAGCTATTAACCTACGATAATTTAAAAAGGAAAGATTATGTCGGCATGTTATTTTTTTACATAGGCCCGTATGAAAAGGGAACAACAACCCACCCATTAAATGCATGTTACGATATTGCCGAAATCTGGAAGAAAACGATCCCTTTCTCCTAGCGTTCCTTTTAAGCGTGATGCCAAAAGAGATATAACTGACTGTATTATCTTTCCGTTTTAGATAAAAAATAGTAAAGTTCGTGTTTTTAGTAACTGCTTTGGAAGTCGAGTTTTCTCATCGTTAAAGCATATTTACCGGTTTAAAAAGAACACCCTAGATAAACTTAATGTTTTTTATATTAATAATCCGTTACCATGAATTATGCCTGATAAAGATGGAAATAGATGAAGTGAAATCAATGTTGAATATTCAGGGGGTGGTCTGAGGGATCCCCCTCCCGGAAGATTTGGGATTTTATGCTTATTAATGGTGTAGAAGTGCGATTTCCCGCCTGGATCTCCACATCCCCCTCAAAATAAATGTCATTTTCATATGAGTTTGCAAAATGCCTTTAAGACAGTATGGCCAAGAAAGTAAGTCATTTTCATAATTATTTAACTTAAACCCTTTACAATAATAATAATAAAAAAAAGTTGGAAATTATACGTCAAACGTAACAAATGATGTGCGTTCGTACTATAACTAGTTTTATAAATATCTTTGTGCAATAGCGATCTATTGCTCTCTTATGCAAAAATGCACATTATAGATATGTTATAGCTTATAGATATATTATGTACATTATATATTTTCATATTATAGATGTTAATTTTATTTTATGAAATTAAGTTTCAATACACTTTTACAAACAATTAATTACAATTATGTTACATTAAAATTATACTATGCGCAAATATCCAATACAAGACAATGTAAAAAAATCATCGTTATTATTTCACTTAAAAAATGAATTATATCGTCTGTTATTGTGATGTGATTAATTTCACTAATAAAATGAGTACATTTTAAGTTGGCAACATTTTATCTTTTGTTGACATTTACTGAAAATTCCAGCTTTGAAAATTTCAGAAATTGATATCCCTATTTAGACTCTTTTTCTATTTAATGTCTATTTTTCCAGAAACATCTACCCAAAAAATTGTTGGTAGATTATAGGATTTTGCGATAATTAAACAATTTTAGTATATACAAATTCGGTTTTTAAATTCAGTCATACGGAAATAATAGGACTCCATCTTAGCTATGGCGTAATCATCATGGCAATATAGAATCATTACCTGTCATAGGATATCATCGAATTAATTACGTATGATAGGATTTAATGGAATGAAGAAAACTTTTATTAATATTGTTTTAAGTTTTGATTAGATTTTCATAAAATGTGAAATGACTCGACAAAATTCTGCAACGATTATATATATTAAATTTCAAACCATTTGGTTGGATAGTATTTGCGCTGTTATATGCAGACAGACGGACGGACCAGACGACGACTATAGGTGCTGCTATTTATATAATTACGATCGCACCTAATAATTGAGGATTTGTGGATCATTCACTTGTTTAAAACCCTTCAATTTGTCATTGTCTGAATTTAGGTTATCGATAGTCAAATAGACATTTTAAGGGGGCTAATAATTTTATAGATTCATATACATTTAAGAAACTTAACTACCAGTCCCCTAAAGTATCATTTTCAGAAAAAAAGGGCTCTTTCTGTCATCTATGGTATGTCATTATTTGCAAAAGCAAAATACATCTATTTGTATTGTTATTACTTTCTTCTATGTTTACAAGAAGAAAGTATTGGATTCGTGAAAATTTTCGACTTCCGGTTTTCGACGGATTTATACGTTTTAGAATGTCCTGAACCAACACCGGCTCTATTACAAAGCCAGGTTTCAGAGGAAATACTGGTTTGCTGACGTCATCAACCTCGGTCATAAAGCATGTCACAATATTCTCCCATTCCGTACTTGTTCCTAGGAAAGTAACATAGTACCGTGCGTTCCAGAGACAACGAGTTGGGGAATCAAAATGTGTTTTGAATTCTGATGTTAATTAAAGTAGTTCAATTCAAGATCGGATTGCTTTTAATTAAGGCAAGTACTTATTTATAGTATGTATGTGTACTTTTATGAATATTAACAATGTTGATCAATATGTATTAAAATGTGTTTAACTTGTCGTTTCTGCGCGAGTAGGCTTAGTTCCACAGCTTTGTCCGAAGCTCGTGTTGTGAAAATATTTTATTACGTTTGCACTATTTATTTATTAGTAAATAATCTCGTGCAACAATTTTTATGCATTATTCAGTATTCAATATGAATTTGCTTTATTTGTAAATTTAATACTTTTTAGTTAAGACCTACCTTTCTTTTCATACATATCAAAGGAAAATTGTGCATAAATAAGTTCCCATACTTCGTATTTGTTCGCTTATCATAGCTTTTAAATTTGGAACGATTTATGAAAATATGTTTAGTATAGTATTAATAGGAATTTATATCAAAATTCTAAATCGGAATACCTTTTTTTATGATAAAGGAAATTTACGTTTTGATAAATTCACGATTGTTTCATTCTCATGCTTTTCCTTTTCCCTTTTATTTACTTTTTCATATTTAATATCTTCCATTGCTATTTTTTTTTTTTTTTTTTTCATACAGATATTACAACGTAAATTTTTGAACATGAAAATATTAACTTAATTAAATGCTTCTTATGATATCACTAATTCACATGCAAAATTTTATCAATATTATCAGTTAGTAAAACTGTACTATAATGTACTGTCTGTCATACGATAATTACATATTCGATTTATTTTGCCATATTACATAGTTTATACATATATATAATCTACAATAAAACCCACCAGAGGTGGTTTAATTATTATTAGAAAATATTAACTATATCAAGGGTATTATAATTATATCAAGGGTAATATGCCAAGCGAAATTACATTTAGAGCCACTTCATAAAATTCTATTTAATAAAACAGGATCCTTCACAAAAATCAATTTGATAAAATAGGCCCTCCACAAAGCTGAATTTGATAAAATGGTACCCTTCACAAAATTCTTTATAATAAAACAGGCTCCTTCACAAAATTCCTTTTTATTCCATAAAAACTTACTATTTATTATTTATTTATTATTTTGTGACATTTTAAAATGTGTAATTTGTAAACAAACAAGTTCACCAGAGCGGAAAACTTCAGCAAAAGGATTTATTTAAAAAGTATTTTTTAATCTTGGTTCGAATTTGAGTAACTGGATTTCAACTTTCATTACAAAACGTTATTTTTCACAAAAATGACCTTTACTTTTCACAAAATTTTATTTAAATCAAATAATCACATTTAAAATGTGTAGTAAATAATTGATAAAAAATATATGTTATAATGATAAATGTTATATTAAAAATGTCTTTTAAAGGACCTTTTTTAAAAAATTTATTTCAGAACAGGGCCCTTCAAAAAAAAAATTATCTCAAAACAGGACAATTATATAGTTAAAATTTCATAATAATAGTAAATTACCTCTGTTTATTGGTGATTATAAAAGAAAAGCATATATGGAAAAATAAATCAAATATGTAATTATCAAATGATAGACAGTGCATTATATTAAGTTCTTGCCTTACACTTTTCACTAACTAATATAATTTTGCAGATGAATTAGTGACAGAAGAAGCATTTAATTAAGTTAATATTTTCACGTTAACACATTTACAATTTAATCTATGGATAACAAAAGATAAAAATATTTTAGTCTACTCTTGTAGCAAAGACAAAGTAAACATATTTTAATAGATATAATGATTAACATTGCTAATATTCATAAAAATGCATGTATATACTCTAAATAAGTACTTACTTTAATGGTAAGCAATCCAGTCTTTAATCGAAATATTATTAATTTTCTTGAAAATGTGCTAGAACTCAAATATGAACTATAATTTACACATTAACCAAAAGAAGAAAAAAAAAGTGTCTTTCACGAAATGAATATAACACACGAAGCAAATAAAATAATACTTAATAGAATGAAAAAATAATGAATAAGATGAATATTTTTCTTAATATTAAATTCTTAAAAAAAAAATAACTAAAAATAAAATAAGACTTTTATACTTAGGAACTATACATGTTTTATATAAAGAAATACACAAAAAATGAAAAGAGGTTTTTTTTTTTAATGTTTATATATTATATTTTATATAATATGAATATTTTTATTGTACATTTTACGAATTATGAAATATATATATTTTATGAATTATACATATTTTATTTCTATTAAAAGACATAAAAAAAGCGGAGGGAGGGGGGGGGGGGTTAAAAAATTAAAAAAAAAAAAGACAATATAATGAAATATTTCAAAAGGATTAAAATGAAAGTGTCTTTCCTGAAATGAATATAACATATGAAATGGTTACATGAAGCAAATAAAATGTAACTTAAAAGGAGAGAAAAAATATTGAATTACATTTATATTTTTCTTATTCAGTTGTTCATAAATATCAGAGATTTTATTATTATTAATTATTCATATTTTATTTTTATTAAGAGACATGAAAAGGGGGGGGGGGGGTTAAAAAGATTTTTTATCTTTAAAAAGACAATATAATGAAAGTTTTTAAAAGGATTAAAATGAAAGTGTCTTTCCTCAAATGAATATAATATTTATAACATATGAAATGTTACATGAACGTATATACATGGTTATATACCCTGTATACTCTAACTTATGGCTGAAATAAGTTTTGGAACGAACTCGGAAAGTTATGATGACGAATGGAAAATAAACGGAGTTCGTCATCCTTGACCGAGGTTAGTGACGTCACTCCGAGTGTCCCCGGGCTTTCTTAATAGAGCCGGTGTTGCCTGAACACGATTTGACTGTTTTTAGAAAATGTCTGTCTGTGACAAAAATTTTGTGGGCGCTCTATCTCAAGAACTAATGCGCGAAATTTAATCAAACTTTATATTCAGTTAGTCGCTAATATAAATTGGTGCTGATTAGTTTTTGGTAAAAATCGCCCAACAGGTGGCGCTGCTGTGCTGCATTTTTTTGCGATTTCCGCAATAGCTCTATTTCAAGAACTAATGCAGTTATTTTCATCAAACTTCAGATTCAGTTAGACCATGACATAAATAGACGCTGATTAAATTTTGGTGTAGATATCCCAACAGGTGACGCTGCTATACCACTTTTTTCATTATTTTTACGATAGCTATATCTCAAGAACTGATGCACGAAATTTCATCAAACTTCAGATTCTGTTTGACCTTCACATAAATAGATGCTGATTACGTTTATGTGTAAATAGCCCAACAGGTGGCGCTGCTATGCTACTTTTTTTTATTATTATCACGATAACTATATCTCAAGAACTAATGCACGGATTTTCATGAAACTTCAGATTCAGTTAGACGTTGTCATAAGTTGTTGTTGATTAGGTTTGGTCTAAATCTCCCAACAGGTGTCGCTGCTATGCTGCATTGCACAGGATTTACGGGATATCTATATCTCAAGAACTAATGCACGGAATTTAATGAAACTTTAGATTCAGTTAGACCTTGATATAAATTGGTGCTGAATCTTTTTAGTGTATGTGAAACCTGTGTGAGATAGAAGAAAGTTTTGAGATTGGCACATCCGACTAGTTTTTATTTCAGGTCTCAAAAGGTTAAAGCATTAGCAAACACAAAATCCTCAAATCTTCCATGGTGGACATTTTGATGCTCCGGAAGGAAAACCACTCTTTCTCTCAAACCCCATCTGAATTTCTCACAGTACTTTGAGAAAGATTTAGAAGACAGTGGGTGAAAGCTTGAGAATGCCTTTTTAAACCATGGCTTAATATTTTATAGCTATATCAGGTGATATAGCACTCATTTCGGCGACATAAAATTATTTCAGGACTGCGCTTGCAAAAACGTTATTTCTGTGATTTCTTTCTTTTTTGAAACATTGAATATAATTGGTTATTTAATTTACATTCCATCATGAATGCACATTACTTAAATTAGGATAACATGCGTCATTTTTCAAGATCTTTTGACCTCAAAGTAATATTGAGTATTAAAATATTTTGAAAGGGGGAAAAAAACCAATATTGTTGCAGTTTAACATCACCTATAACTATTTCTTATTTTTAAAGCATAATAATAAAAAAAAACATTTCGTTCAGAAATGTTTTTTTAAAGTGATGCACAACTATCTCTAATCAGGTTTAAACTGATATGTAGGTTATGATATAGAATCATTTATACATATCTTTATTCTAAATTATCTTCCTAACTTAATTTTTAATATATTAATTAATATTCTCTTCGATAAAATATCTCTTATTCTAAAACCTCAAATGTTACTTCCTTTTCTCATATGAAAGACTATCTTTACTAAATGCAGCATGTATGTTAAAAATCTATTTTAATTCCAATGCGGTTATAACAGATGTAATGTTATGTGTTCCGGACATTCATTGACAGCTGCTTGGGTGCCCAACCTTTTTCTGTCCATAAACAAATTGTGCAAGTAATGTAATTTCCCAGATACAAAGTTTAACTCTTTCCTTTGACTAAAATTTCTTTCCCACCGGGTTGCCCGCATGTGTCCGCTAAAATTCACAAAAATTACGTTTTCGCCAAATGTGGTAGCCTATTCATTACATCCGCCCAAAACATTTATATTAATTACCCACAACGTACATATAAATTCTTTTGCGCGTCTGCGGTTTGTTGGCTCAATGTAATATCGCATCTTGGCGAGACAATCCATTGCCCAAGCCAGATCACTCCTAGCTCTTGGTCTGTGAACAACTGTTTTAAGTCTCTAAAATCTGAAACCACCCCATTCTTACCATCTTATACTTGCTATATATCAATAAATAAATTTCAGCTGAGATGACTTCGTTTTCATTGGATATTCTTGTGTCTGCCTTCCTAGATTTCGAACCTATGGGTAATTGCTTACATCGTGAATGTACGAACGTACGGCTCACAAATTATTCTAATGCATGCGTAAAATATTTCAGCCCAAGATCATCACCACATAGGTTACAGGTATCTTTCATTGCTCCATGCGTAATCTTGAAGAATCGCATTAATCGACATTTATGTTTTGTGTAAAGTCGTTTTTATAGATTCTACTAAAGGTTTTTCTTCAAAATAAAGTCGAAAGTTTTGTTGAAATTCTTCCGTTTGATGCTAGATTTTTTTTTCTTCACTTCAGTATAATCTCTAGTAAGAAAGATATAATTACATCATTTTAGGGGGAAGATACAGACATAAAAATACCTGGTGAATGGATGTACAGTCATGCGGAGAATTCGGAAAAAGGAGGTCATTTTAATGCGCTTCATCCTTCACGAAGGTGAAACGCCTGCTCTTGGATAGAGAACAACATCACTCATATTTCTTCCAGACAATACTCATCGTTTTGTTCGGTCTTTTTATAGAGACACCAAAACAAACCAGTCACTGGGAACGCCGGGCGTTTTCGCTTTTTTTTCACTTTTCCTCACCTGTGCCGCGAAGGTAAACTCAACACTCTCACCACGCTCACCATGGCGTTCGGCCAAATCCGAACGGTTTTAAAGTTTTTCAAAACGACGACATGCCGTCTCAGATCGGGCAGACATACTGATCGGTGCATCACTAATTTCACATTCTATATGTTATTGAGGTTTACTATGTCGTGTTCGATATTGAAAATGCACAGGGGTTTACAATTTTTACAGGGACACTAAAAAAAATTCCGTTACATTATGGGATAAAATCATTTGCAATGTATTTTAATGATGTTATACTATTTCAAATATATTGAAACTAATATATAGCACTGGGGCAAAAGACTTGCTGTAGAATATAGTGTGCATGACATTTATCGCTCATTTACAGGGACACGTA
Organism: Maratus michaelseni; assembly: GCA_963931845.1. Classification (NCBI taxonomy): domain Eukaryota; kingdom Metazoa; phylum Arthropoda; class Arachnida; order Araneae; family Salticidae; genus Maratus; species Maratus michaelseni. The sequence goes on along the minus strand of OZ007593.1, from coordinate 166,963,229 downwards.
AAAGAATTCGGTCATAGTACTGTCTATGAGCGATAATTGCTGCAAGTGCGTTTTCTGTAGTGGTATGCGCTTTTAAATTTAATAAATCTTTTTCATATTACTGTACAAAAGAATCGGAGTACATTTTCTTTTGTTCAAGGTAATTGCTGAAAGGGAATTTTTAACTACACTGTTAAAAATTTACAGCAAACTGTCCAGTCATTTGAGCGTGTTTATATAAAACGGTTACTTAACCGTAATTAAACTCTGTTCGGACCATATTATTGACCATATTATGGTCAGAATAGTATTAAATTACGGTTATGAAACCGTTTTCTATAAAAATGGTCGAGTGACTGGACAGTTTGCTGCAAATTTTCAACAGTGTATGTTATGCGTTTCCTAACTGAACTAAATTTTAGCATACTATGTAGTATATATACACATCTGAAGATCCTATTACCGAGCTTCACAAAATAATTCAGATATTTTTCTGACTGACCGACGAGGGTAATTTCTAAAATTGGTTTTTCAAATACGTTATACTTTTTCCAAATTGTTTACTTACTTAGACATCATCTTTCACTTATCAAACGGTGAAGTTTTGTTACAGCATTCTGAATGTGTTGGAAAGTGTTTCGTAATCCATGCTTCACAAATGATTTTTTTTTCTCCTTTCCAGTTTTTCCAACTCTACTCTAACCGCGTTCATGGCGTTCGGCCAAAGTAGCGCAGCTTTTAAAACTTTTCCGGAACGACATGCCGTCTGAAATCGGGCAGACATAATTATCGGTGGCATCGCTAAGTGGAGTTCTTGTGTTAAGAGTGTTTGTCGAAACTGTAAATCTGAAAGTGAAACATTGTCAGCTAGACCAGAAACTCGTGACACTCAGCTGTCTTTTAACCGTGGAATGTGTCGCTGATGTATGTTTAAAAATATTTTCGATTACACCGCTTACATTGTGAAATGTTACTTTTCGTACTCGCCAAAAATCAGAAGAAAAATGAGAGCGAACACCTATATTTATTCTGCATTTGGTGATAAATGTTGCATACGAATTTTTTAGTTCGAACAGAGACCTGCTGAAGAAAGACAATTACAGCTAAAAAAAAAAAAAAGGTGGGGGGACTAATAATGATGCATTTAGGTATTAATTGTTATCGCTATTATCAAGTTTTGAAATAATTGTTTCTATTAAATTAATATTTTGTTTATGAACTGTTTATATATTCATAATGAAGATAAGATATTTTTTATTCAACTAGATAAATCATATTCAAGGTTGGAGTAGAGTAGTTGAGGTTTATTCCAAAAGAGCGAAAAAGGAAGAGTACTCAGGTACCAAACCAAGGTACCCCGGTTCGAGTCCTGGCCTGGATATGTTTCGCTCTGTTGGAATAAACCTCAAATATGCTACTCTAACCTTGAATATGTTTATATAATTTTATGCATTATATATGCAAATGTGACAGATTACCATTCACGTCGTATAATCTGCCTAGCAACAGGCGGAATTAGACACTTTCACATGAGATCACGATGACGTTTGATTTGATTTGATAGCCTAAGAGGGACTGTTCAGACTAGTACAAGTCTGTAGAGAATAGTGTCCTTCCCGGTCCCCTTTATTAAGGTCTTTTAAAAGAGTACAATCTTCAGCCGAAGTTGGACCCGCCTTTAAACGCGACAAGAGGTGGGATTGAAAGTTTTAAAAAAATAACAGTAAAAACAAACTATGGTCAAACACCAGATCACATATAAGCCGGCTCTGCCAGGGAAGGACCCTTTACGCGACAGTTAGCTGGGACTGAGTAGGAGTTGTGCATTGGGAGTGGCAGCGGACGACTACTAGGTAAGGATAGAGAGTTCTGATTTATCACAAAGAGAAAGTATTAATCAGTAATTAAAAATTCTGACGGAAAGCAGACAACAAACACAACTCTCTCGTACAAAGCACACGACGATTTCGACCTGAGCAGATTACTAAGCCGATTCAAAAGAGGCTGTAAAAAGATGTTTAGATCCGACGAAAACCCCTTAATGTTTTCTATATATACCAAAAATTGTATTTTAACTTCAATCTGTTGCTTAGAACCATTACAAAGTTTGTAAAATGTAAAAGAACAATTGGTCATTATAGCATTGGCTAATTAACATGTGGCTGGATTCTCAGTTCCCACCACCTCTTCTTCTAGATAGTTTTTTTCCCCTTTTAACCACACTTGAGTCTTATTATCGCGAATATCAAACTTATGTTTCTGTCCAAAGATTTTACATGTATTTTTACACTCTTTTTATTTAATTCAACTTTGTTTTTGTATATAAAAATGCAATTTTATATTAGATTTTTCACTCGCTTCTTGATAGGCTGGAATAAATTAGGTACACAGGGAGGTTTACAATGACATTACAATATTTTTATATTTTTATTATAAATTAATAAATTCATTTTAAGATATTTTTCTATTAGCCGGCCGTTGGTGATAAATCGCCAAATATTTTTTATGGTTATAACTGCGTTTTCAAGTTGTTGTTTTTTAAGAAGGATAATCACGCTCGCCAAAGTATGCACAGTAAATAGTAGAAAATATAAATAAAAAATAAAGAGCATAATATATATATTTTTAAATATACTTTTTAACTATGATGTTAAAAGATTATGACAACAACGTAACTGGAATTACAATGTTAAGAGCGCATGACGATTTCTGCCCGAACAGGCTTAGACCACTCTGAAGATGCTCTAAAACAGGGCTGTCCAACCTGTTGTCAGCGGAACACCAAAAAATTTTTAAAGAAGTATTTTCCTTATTTAATCTATGAATATCTCCGATTAAATAAGGCAGAGATTTCTGTATGAAATTTCTGGTATTCCGCCGAAGCCAAGTTAAACAGCCTTGCTCTTAAAGATCATTAGATCGGCAAAAGGCCTTGATGTTTTCTATCTTGTATCTAGTGTACAAAATATTGTATTTTAATCTTAATCTGTAGTCTAGAACCATTAAACAGGTAGTTAAATATAAAAGAACAAATAGTCATTATAGAATTGTTAATTTAAGATGAACCGCAATTACAACACTCGTATCTTTATTTTCAACTCTTTCCTATGGCATACGCCGATTTCTAACTGGCTTTGTTTTCATCGCGTAATCTTCATCATTGTTTTTTATACGTACTCAATCTCTTCAAGCCGTTTTGCAGCTATATGTTGTTGACGTTCTTTTAAAACGTTTCTTTTGGAAATGCCGCCTTCGACGCACAGGAAAAAAAAGGTTATTTCATCTTCCTTTTTTTCGTTTCCCTTTTTAAGCTTTTGATGCCTTTTTTATCTTAACTCGCAGAGAATGTGCAAAAAGAGTTTCTTTTTCTCAACAATGACTCAGAGTACAGGCTTGATAGTTACTAATTTTTTTCTCCATTTTCCATCTGCCGGAAAAACTTTGGAGATCGGTGTATTTAAGGTGCTGGCATAGAGAGATAGCATCGGTGAGCGGTGAAGAGAAACAGATGATTTGTGAATAGTGTTTCTTTTGGCTCGCATATTCTTTTACTTTACTGCCCGAGTAGGACTGCTTAGACAAGGAAACCAAGTCTGTAGAGCATAGATGTCCCTTCAGGTCTTCTTCATTGAGGAGGTATTAAGGAAAAGAAAATAAAAAAAATACACATAATTGAGCCGAAGATGAGCTCGCCAGTAAACGCGACAGAGCGCGGAGTGGTGATGTATAAGTCGTAGGCTAATTGCGAAATCCGATCCGGCAAAGAACCGGGCTAATTCGAGAATTATCTTCCTTTCCCCAATCAGGCTAATGTTTTTCAGGCTTATTGCAAAGAGAGCGTTATGCTAATTGAAACTTGCACGGCAGCATATTACTGTTTATTACTGTTAATTTTACGGTGTAATACTGGCAACTGGGATGTCAGTATTATACTGTAAAATCAACTTATTTTTTTGCAGTGTAGGTTAACCAGAAGTACCCTATAGGTTTATCTCAAAAACAATAGGGTAATTCCAGTTGATCTAGACTAGAGCTTTGAAATTTGGCACGAAGGAATGTCTTATAGCACATGTAAAGGGAAAATTCGGAAAATCATTAATTTATAATTCTATGTCGATTTATTATCTGACAAACTCAGGACTGTCCATAATCGGTACTAACATCAAATTAACGCATCGTAACGGTAATATAACATAACGGTGTGGAACCTTCAGGTTGAGAGTCCTACTCTCACGTGTCCTGATTTTTTTTTTTTTAATTCGAAAAATAACTAGGCCAATAATCTGTGCTTTAGCAGTGCAAAATTTCGAAATAATTAATGTATTTTTTCATGGTAACATAGATAATACAAGACGAAAATTTTAAAACTTTGTAATCTCTCTATTCTAAAGAAAAATAACTAACGCTTCGCTGCCGCAGTTGAATTTATTGTGATCAGGGCTCTTTCTAAAGAAAAAAAAAACTATTGCATGTAAAATTATGAAAACGGGTAAGTTTTACAGAGAAATGCGTGATAAATACGCTGAAGCAGTTAGTTTTTTAATCGAAGATTTATTTTAAACGCTAATTAAAGTTGAAAACGGTCAAAATAGTTCAATTAAAAAAGATTTATAGGATCAAAAACTATGCATAGCAATTTAACCATCTTTTGCAGGCACATCTTGATGAGATTTCGGTGTGCACTGTCCAATCATTTTTTAAATTTGTCTAATTTTTTTAAGATTTTTTTTTCAAATTTTTGTTCAAAATTACATTATCTGGATAGGGATTTATTTTATATTTAGAAAAGTCATTCTTTTACTTGCTGTTTTCAGATTTAATAAAGCACAAATAATATCTCCAGGCATTTTCAATAAAATAAATATTTGCGTGAATATTAAAAATAAAGGTAACTTAACATGCGGTAAACTCTCCTTATAACCGAACTAATGTGGATTGGGGCAATCCGGATATGAGAAAAATCAGGATAAGAGAGGTATAAATGTGCCTACTCGACAAATAAAACGTTAATTTTCACTCTTTATTATATTTACACATTAGTTATGCAATTAAAATTTGAAGTATATAAACTTATTTTTGTTAATATTGCATTAAATTTGTCTGTTTTGTTCTTTGATCGATTCGCTGACGAGCTGCTACCTCACGCCAATGCCTCATTGCAATTACGACGCTGATTCGCTGTGCTGTTCTACCAATCACAAGGAAGCCTTCATAAAATTGAATTAAAAATGTATAAAATTCAGTATTAACTTAAAGGCGTAATGATTCCTCTAATGCTTGAACTGCTTCCTGCGAAGAAACGCGTCTCTCTTCATCAGGTACTTCATCGTCACTGTTTACATCCATTTCCCTATCGTTTACGGAATTTAAAATTTCTTCGTAGGTCAGGTGGGAATCTACATCAGTATATATACCCAGGCAAAAACTTCTGTTTCTGTGATATTTTCACAACCACAAACTTTCCTTACTGTATTTGTTAAATTTAGGTCTGCTTTTATCTTAGGACTCTTATGCTTTAGCAGACTAGAAAATTGTATTGTTAATGTTTATAGATTTCAGATTATCCAAAAAATTAGCATCCAAATCAACTTATATAAATCTAAAAAATTACAAGCGTGCAATAAATTTTGAGATTTTATCAGTTCGGATATGGGAGAGTCCGGATATGAGAGGGCCGGAAATGGGGGTGTCTATTGTACTTAAATTAATACGTTCAAAAAGCATTAATTGAGTAAAACTACGTCATATTTAAAACGATTTTCTTAGCATCTAAAAAGAAAACATTTTTCTAGACGTTATTATAAAAGTCCAGGAGGCAGCGACATTTTTTACCATTTTATACGTTGATTTTCAACTATGTGATAGAGCTTATTTAATCACGAAATAAAGTGTCAGCTGTCCCGACAACGGTGGATGCGGACTTGGGAACCGAAAATCCCCCCCCCCCCCACAAAGTCAAAAGGAAATAAATATATGGCAACCCGGTTACAGAAGATCGCAACTGGCCGTGATATGATTCAATATTCCGTAATCTGATAATATTTTTTAAAACAGTGCAAATTAGCCGGTTTTTAGAGTCTGAACGGAAGTTGATTCGTAAGGGGCAGAGCCCCTCTTATAGAAATTTCAACTTTCTTTGTTTCGGAGTCTATTTTCGAGACTCCAAAACACTCCACCTTCCATGTTTTTAATTTTCAGCGCACCAATATTTTGATTGTTTCGACGCAGTTTGTTCAACCCTAAGCTAAACATGTGCGCTGTTTACTCAGCGTCGGATCCGATATACATCATCTAGGAAAGAGTGTTGAACGTTTCTTCTCGGCAGCTTTCCGTTTTTTTAGAACAATTTCCCGCCTCAACATTTTTTTTTTGTTTTTTTTTGGGACAAAATACAGAATACTGTCGACATTCTGCTTTCTGAAGAATGTCTATCTTGATACAGCTTTAGAAAATCACATTTATATGATGTTGTTCGAACACAAAGTAAATTCGTAAGCGAGCTTTGGAGTTGAATATTGAATACACGAGGTGGGCATAATTAAATTCTTATTACTCAGCGTGTTCTGTAGCGCGATATAATTGCGAGAATGGAGCCGAACTTTGTAAGACTAGTTAGCCATTGCTTCCCATCCCATACGGGACATTAGCGGCATTAGACTACTTGTGAGATCCAAGTGTCGCAATAGTAACAACGCTCATTGGTACGAAATAACCGCAGGGGAGGGGGGGCGTACATTGACTAGTAATATAAATTTATATTACTAGTCAATGGGTCCGTCACATCATACTCTTCATCCCCCCCCCACCCCCTCGGGCATCTCTGGAAGCCCAGAGCAACCAGAGACCCAAAAACTTAGCCAAGGGCTCCCTCCTGAGAATTGCTAAATCCCCAGTCAAAATCGAGGACGAGGAGCATCTATGAAAGATACTTCTGGACTTCCTTCTTTTGAATGGACAAACACAATAAAACAAAAAAAAAAGGGTTAGTACACTTAACTACGGATATAAATAAAAAATTAGGAAAATAAGTCCTTGGTCACATCATTATTTCTTTAAAACAAACTTCTCGGCAAGTGAGCGCGACTGTATTTAAAAAAAAAAAATCCATTGCATGCATTCTAACTTCTTACCGGTGGATGTGTATGGCCATATTTGTTAAAACAGCTTGTTTTCATTTGTCAATTAAAATTCAAATAATTCAACGTTCTTTTTATTTCTGAAATATTTGCTTTCGGGGCATATAAAGAAATCTAGAATACCTTTCGTAATAAAAATGAAACGACGTGTTTTAAGATGTGTGGTTTTGTAATAAATTACAGCATGAGGATAAAAAAAAAATAGATTTTTTGCACCTGCAGGAAAAAATTCTTCACAGATGGAATGGGAATAAAAGATGATGATTTTACGAATTGCAGAAGCACGTGTCTCACATGTGATGGAAGTTATGTTTAAGAAGCCGAAAAATGAAAAGTCTTAAGGTCACTTCTGATATTTAAATAAAGTTATTTAAAAAAAATTAATAATAAAATAAAATTTCGCAAACGTTATTTTATGATCCAACTAACACTAAACAAAACTTATAATGCTTATTTATCCTTTTTCTAAAATTTAAATTTAATTTAGTTTTTGCGTTTGTTTTGGAACTTTATGTATTTACAATCTATTTTGCATACATTTTTACTTTCCGTACACATATAGTGTAAGGAAAGTATTATAATTATGATAAAATCCAGTTTATGGAAATTTTGGTATACCTTTACATTTTGATTTTTTCTCTGAATTAGCTTTTACTATTTTTACAAGGATTCGATATGTGTGTGTGTTAATGCATGCATTTTGATATTTGTTCCCGTTTTCAATTCCCCAAGGTCCGCTTTTAATGTTTTTTCGATGATTATGCTTGTCTTTTTGTATGTGAGGGAACAATGTAATGCACTCTATGTACGTGAGTCTAAACAAACTGTACTTTCGATTGAAATTCCATTTGGCGAATAATGTTGTAGGCCATTGTTGCAAGAACTGTATTCATTTTCGTAAAAATCTGACAAATGTGATTAGTATCTAATCCATTTTTCTGCCAGAGAAAACCGATATTTTCTTTATAAAATCAATTTTTCGTATAAATACCTTTATTTTTCACACTTCCCTTATGTTGATACAACAATCATTTTTCAACAGAAAACGACTCTTAAGTAAGTAAAGCTTTTTTTCAGAAAAAACCAAGGAGAAAAAAAAGGGGAAGTTTTATTGAACTTGTAAATAAGCGTATGAAAATTTAAGTATTGCATGTTGTTGTTAAAAAATGGCGAAATATTATATTTAAAACAACTTAAAATTCCCAATAGTGCGAGCATGTAAATTCAAATTGCAATATTTATTTTAATTTACGGACCTTAAACTCAGGGCGAAATGACAATATTGAAAGTTATTCCGTAGTTTTATAAAAATGTTTAAATTTTATGAATGAAAATGCGCAATTTCTATAGAACGTGGGGTTATTTTCGCTAGTGGAAACTTTTGACACCATGCTCAATTTTAATGAATAAAAATGTGGTAAAACACATATGTCTATTAAACATCGTCGCCCTCCTCAATCTAACCTAACATGACTCTATCAAATTTTTAATTTGGAAAAGTAAGATATTTGTGTGTGCAAACTAATCAATATCGTGATAGTTTTCTAAATTATTTCATGAAATCGTGGAAAATGCAGCACGCCCTGTTGGGCTATTTACACCAAAACCTAATCAGCACCAACTTATGCCAAGATTTATAACTGAATCTGAAATTTGATTAAATTCCATTTATATTAGTTCTTGAGCTAGAGCACCCACAAAATTTGGGTCACATGCATATGTGCAGATATTTTGTAAAAAAATCTATAATCGTGTTCAGGACCTTCTAAAATCCATCCAAAACTGGAAGTCGACATTTTTCACTAATCCAATACTTACTTCTTATATAGATATAGAAGAAAGTAAAAATACGAATGCGTTCTAAACCCTGTAGAAATTAACATTGGAAAGAAGAATATCAGATCTGACTGATAAACGAGCCTTAATTTGCTTTTGATTTAAGAGAGGCTCTTCTTGAATTCTGCAATACACACGGTCAAGGCCAGGTGTGATGTGGAGCAAAATCTTTTTATTTCATGAATTATTCAGTTTGGAAAATCCAAAATTAGAAACAAAAATAAGGTTATTAACAACTTGAATTTTAATAAGCAACGTGTTTTTCAGAAAATGAAATTAGTTTGAGATTGAGAAATATTTAAAGAATTTCTAGCTCAGGTTTTGTCCTTTCTTTTTTCTTTATCTTCTGTAAAATTCTTAACTTTCCTCTGACGCTGTAAGTCCAATTTGAAATGCCTTTAAAATCCTATGCTAGTCACGCGACCAGTGTCAACCAATTAGCTAAACCAATGGCAGCGTTCTTTTAAAATTTCTCGTTTGCATTTCAGTATTTAAATTTTATTTGTTTTTGGCGTAGGATAGCTGAGATAGATCTCTAAAAAGGTCGTTTTTTACTTTTTCGATTTTGGTTGAAGATTTTTTTTTTTTTTTTAAGATTGCTTTCTGTTTCGGAACCGGTTCCGAAAGTGAAAGTATCCTCATCATTTAAAAATATTGAAATGTAAACGAGAATTTTGAAAAGAACGATGCCACTGGTTTAACATTACTTTGCGAGTGTCTAAGCGTCACTACTGTAGACTCTCAAGTTTATTTAGATATAGTTGCCGTTAAGTTTTAACTCAAGATTTTTTGTTTCTTTTTAGCCTTAAAATGAACTTTCTATAGTTAAGTCACATTATAAAATATGTTTAAAATTTTTTTGACCAACTTGTTGACATTAATACTCGAATTATTATTTATTATGCTGTATTCGACTTGGAATGAATAAAATATTTGATATATATATAGTATGTGAGGGAGACGGAAGTGAGACATGTATAAATATTTTTATAAGATTGCCATGCAGAATTTTTATATTTTGTATCACCTTATGCATGTGTGCAACATACTAAAAACCTTATGTTACTTATTACAGTGAGCTTAAAAAGACGATTTTATTGATCGCTGCTATCTTCCAACACATCAGTTAATATAAATTGTTCATAGAATTCTCATCACACGGCGATACTGGGTTAATTTTTGATACTAAAGTTTTATTTACCATTTGTGCAGTTTCACATTGTTATTTCTAAAATGAACTTCGTACATTTTGTAAAAATAGAAAGGCTAGAGACGTCCAAAAATAGATTTTTTACAAAGGTAAGTATACTTTACAATTTTGTATTATAAAATTAATATTTATGAGTACTATGTAATTTTCTTTTTGTTGTAAATACGAACAAAAAAGCACCTTTTTAGTCATTTTCTTTTTAATCAAAAATTTTTTTATTATTTTTTACATGCTTAAAAGGATGTTTTCTAACATCTGAGTAAATAATTTTCAAGTCGGAGTTGTTGAGTTACAAAGGGTTAACCCATTTGCTGCCAACCACGAGTAATACTCGTGGTTGTCAACGTTCAAAATAAATGTGTATGATAAAAGAAAACCTGCCTAGCTACCACTATTTTAATATGTTAAAAAATACACAAAATGACAAAAGCTTTGCTATTAAAGTTACTAGATATTATCTTTTAGAATTTTTGGTGAGAAACGAATTTCGGTAAAAAATATGGAAGACTCCTCCCACATAGTTTTGGCAGTTAATGGGTTAAAGAAATTATATATTAGAAAAATAATTTTCTTAAACCTTTCTACAACTTTATGGCGTTGCAACAAGTGCGCGGCAGTGTATTACTGCTTATTTTGCTGTTTGTTACACTTCATAATACTGTCGCCCTAGCTGCCAGTATTATACAGAAAAATCAACATTTTATTTTATTTTTTTGCAGTACAACTGCCCCAATGCAGTCGAAGTTATTGTATTTTCCATTGAACATACTTCTTTTTAAAAATCCCTGTTAAAAGAATCCTTCCGAATATGAATTAAGTGAAAATGAGAAGCTGTCTCGAATATGTTTGTGTTTCTTTCAAATGCCCGTAATTTAGACGTCGTTTTCAAAGTGCGAATCCATCATTTCTTGATATCCCGAAAAGAGATCGGATCTTCTGCATCCATCTTGAGGTGTCAAAACTGGCCTGTGTTTGCTTGTTTACCTATCGGATTACGCGAGAAAACATTATTTTTCAGCCAAATTTTCAATTTTATTTTATTTATTTATTTATTTTATTATATTTTTTTAGGAGATGTATAGAATGTTATAGCGTTGTAAAATTAAGTTGAAAGGGATTAGTCTAGGCTTGAAAGAAAAACATAAACAAACAAAGAAAGAAAAAAAAAACAAGGGAAGGTACTCACTCGCCCGGTTCAGATGAAAATAAACAAAATATGCGTGCACTGCAAAAAAAAAAAAAAAAAAAAAAAAAAAAAGTGTTGATTTTACAGTATAATACTGGCATTCCAACTCCCAGTATTATACCGTAAAATTAACAGTAATAAGCAGTAAAACGCTGCCGCGCATGTGCGGCAGCGTATTACTGCTTATTACTGTTTATTTTACTGCTTATTACTACTGTTAATTTTACGGTATAATACGGGGAGCTGCGATGCCAGTATTATACTGTAAAATCAACACTTTTTTTTTGCAGTGTGTCAATCGACAGTCCTCATCAAGTTTGTTAAACACTGCGTTTGTTTTTATTTTGAAAATTCTTTTGTGAGGAGAAAAGGTTGAAGTTACAAAAAAGCTCATAGAAGAAAGACAATGCTAATTTACAGTAGATTAATACACAGTTACTCTAATTGGTAAATAAATCATATGTGTTGTAATTTTCTAACTGGGCGAGCGATTTATTCTGTTGAGCTGATTCAGAGCAGATTTTAAAAGCAGGGTGTCCAGGAAAGGACACCCTGCTTTTAAAATTAAATAACTCTGAAGAGGAGATCGATAGAAGAATGAAACAAGTAGTATGTTTATTTTGAAAGCTGTAAAAATCTGATACAGAAGCTTAAAAATTAGTTACAGATTTTGTCGATAGGTGGCGCTGTATGCTGTAGTTGCAGTACAGAATCCAAGAACTAGGCTGCAAACTGTCCTTTGATTGCAGAGGTTGCCATCACAACTGATTCAAAATGTACACTTTTTGCATCATTAAGATGCGGCCCAAACGAAGAATGAAAGTTTCAGTCACCATCTTTGTCACCTTCAGTCACCCCTCTTTCAATCTTCGCTTGTGCAATCTTAGTGATGCAAAAGAGCACATTTTGAATCGATTGTGATGGCATTGGAAACGCTGTTTGCAAAGGACAGTTTGCAGCCTATTTTTCGGACTCTGCACTGCTACTACGACATACTACGCCACCTATCGACAAAATGTATAATTAATTTTTTTATTTTCTGTATCAGATTTTTACGGCTTTCAAAATAAACATACTACACTTGTTTCATTCTTCTATTGATCTCTTCCGAGTTATTTAATTTTAAAATCAGGGAGTTATTTCGTGGACACCCTGTATGATCAATAAGGTAAGTTGGATGAATTAGGTTTACCACATTCGTTCAGGATAGCTCAATAGACAGAGCATTGGCAGTTTCAGCCAAGAGGTCCCCTGTTCGAATCTTGGCCTGGACATTTTTCGCCCAGTTGGGAAATTACAACTGAAATGTTAATTTAGGTTGTGTAACTCTTTTCAGGGAAAAAATATTTCTGCTAGAAAAATGATGAAAGAATCTGAATTTACGAACAAATTTATCTGAAAATAATTAAAAACTATTCTTCACAAGAAAATTTTATTAAAAAAAAAAAAAAAAATTCTGGATGCCATTTGATAGTTTGAAATAAAAATTAAGTGTTCGCGCCATGCAAAAACCGCACTTGAAAGAGTTAAGGGGCCGCTTCACTGAAACTCACCCATTGGGAAATCCCATGTTGATCTATAGAAAAACTTAAGTATGTGATTACTCATTACCTAATGTAATGATCAAAATATAGTTTTCACCGCAGAAAATAGACGTCAGATGCCAAAGAGGTGCGTTTTTTAAAATGAATAAAATTAATGAAATTGTTAAAAAAAACGCACCTCGACCTCTTTGGCATCTGACATCTACTTTCTGATGGTGAAAGCTGTATTTTGTTAATTACATTAGGTAATGAGTAATCGCTTATTTAAGTTTTTCCCACAGAGGTAACATGGGATTTCGCGATCGGGGAATTTCAGTGAAGCGGGCAGTGGCCCTTTATAATAGATTTTTTTTTTTTTTTTTTTTGAAGAAAAGTTTTGTAACAGGCTATGAAACGAAAGAGGAATATTTCCAGAATTATTTTATCTTCACATATTATTATTTACTTATCACATATTACCTCACACACTAGCATTTTATCACAAATACGAAGTTCAAGATGAAATAACACTGTTAAAAGATTTTCAAATTTGATAGAAAACCCCATAGAACAAGTTATTTAACCTACGAAAGTGTTAAGAAAACTAAAGAAACGCCTGTGTTTCCGCTTCCGTGAATTTTAGAAACAAAACTGGCGCCCAAGCGTTCCTCGCATGAGCCTACTTTCGAAAAAAATCATCCGAACCGGTTGAGTATCTTCCATTGTAAATAATAAAATTGTGAGATTTGTTATGAGATTACTCGGACATCACGTGAATCTTTCAATTCTGACGTCCTAGTAATAGTACAGCGCCTAGAATACATAGTGTGGAAACCGGCAACAAAATAGTACTAAAAAATTGTATCCAATAAATGTACAACGTTGCTGAAAATATTAGGATGGGTTCGCAGCGCCATCTGCTAGCTCTTGACATTGTATTAGAATGTTTCGGCTGGTGGTAAGTATTTTAAATACTTAAATTATATCATTTTCTCCTCTGACTTAGTGATTTTTATAAGTTTTCTTTTAAATTATGAAAGCATGGCTAAAAAACGTGATATGCATTTTTCTTTGTCTCTGGTTGCAACATTATCGTAGATTCGTAGGAGCACCGTTGCACATTTATAGGCTACAACTTTTTAGCACTTTTTAAAGCATTACACCATTTGCCGGTTTCCACACTATGTATTCTAGCCGCTGTAGTAATAGGACGTCTTTATATATTTACTATTGTTTTTGCCTTTACAAATACTTTTGTTATTATCTGTATATCGCAACGACAGTATATGTCTTTAGATTTACTATTATCATTTCATTTATACTTCAGAATTTAGTAATTTTAAATGTATATATATATAATACTTCATTTGTTAGGACTATGTTTTATAATTTGTAATTTGACAGTGCTATATGGTGTAATAATCTCATTGCGTATGGTCAGTTGCTTCTGTTTCAATGGTAATTTTTGCAATAAGTTTATATATATACTAGGGGGCCTACCCCCTGCGAGCTAAGCTCGCCAACCCCCGCTCAGACTTCAAGGCCTCTAAAAACATGACAGTGTGCTTTATTTTTAAAATATTGGTAAATCTGTAATTGGGTTGCCATGCTTTTAACGTTTTAATGGGGCATTATTTTATTATCATGGCCTCATACACAGCTGTTGCGACAACTGACGACTGTTTTCGGGATTGATAAGTAAAATCAATTACAACTTGAAAACCAGCTTGTATAAAATGGTTAGGTTTAAATTGTGGCTACCTCTCGGACTTTTATAACAACGATCTGTATTCTATTCTTCCTTTGCGTTTAAGGATGAGAAAAATTCCCTCTGCTTGTGAATAACATTAAGAACCACGGTATTGAAAAGTACTATGTTATAGACATTTTCAGTAACAGATTTTAATTTTCTCTCTATTTTAGAGCACCATCATGCATATTTTCATGTTATTTTAAATATGTAAATTATTTATTTTAATTAATATGTATATACGAATTTTCTAATAATTATTTATCATACAAAATTAATTAAATATTTTGTGCATGCATGCCTGCATTTATTCGGCATCAATTGATGAGATATTTAAACAAATTTGCTATCCGCGATAATTTTACACCATGTTATGTCACTTGAATATTGTCCATAAGAAAATCGGGTACTTTTCCAGTATAGGATCCTTTGCTTTTAGGTTTGGCGTAATTCGAGCTTCAAAAGGGGATAGATTCGTTAATATACATAGATTTGTTGCCAAAAGTTACGAAAACAAACCCAATGAACTTTTGGTGCTTTTCTATTATAGGGGTCTTGATGCTTTTTTAAAAAGCTTGGCGGAAAAAACCAAGCAGGATAGAAAACCAAGCAGGATATTTTATTCTCCTTCCGTTCAGATGGGCAATTATTATTTTATATATTCGTTTCAAATATGCGAATTAGTGATTTTATAAATTCGTTTAATTAAATTTTACAAAAAAAATAACAAAATGATATCAATAACTAATAATTACTATTAATTCCTCCCCCCCCCTTTCTTTTACGTTTACATAAATGACGTCATTTGGACGAATTTATTCAAAATATTTTCAGTTTATAAATTAAATTAAATGCTGACAGACGATTGAATCCTGACGATAGAGATGTGATTTTTGAAGTGAAAACTTCTTTAGGCGCGTTGGGCATTTTTTGAGATGGGAAAAAACTATTGAATTCGCGACCCTGTTACCGACACCACTGTATATGTTGCCAATTCATACAATGAAGCGAAAGTATCAAAAGGAAATAGTTCACGTGCAGAAAGCGAAATGATTGGTATTATGAATAAAAATAATTCAGAAAATAATTTCAAGATAAATTTAGCACGCGCGGTGAAAACAGATAAAAGTGACTCAACTCGCGAGACCAAATCAAAAGATGAAAATGAAATAACAAAACACGGAAAATATTATAATTTAACAAGCACGAGAAAAATAGACGGAAGTAATATAAAAAAAATGAAAATAATGAAATATTTCACGAAAGTTTTAAGAAACGTGGTTACCGATACGGAAATGAAGTGAAATCATTTTATAGAAAAGAAAATTTGTTGATAGAAATTATAGATACCGCAAACAATACGCGCAGTATGAAGATAGAAAAAAGCATAATGTTCACGAATACAGTAAACAAGACAGGCAGCAAAGAAGTCATTTTTGGAGTGATAGGAGGCGGGAACCCTATTTTGCAGATAAATGTTATTACATAAGATATGAAACTAAATCTCATGGAAGAAATGGTGAATGTATTGAGAGTTGTTTAAATTGTGGATGAAAATTCATAAGTTTCATTGGTATTCATTTCAAAGAATACCAATTAATTAAATTTTATATTTCATTTATTTGTAAATTTACGTTTTAAGCAATAGATTGCAATTTTTGTATGTAAAATAATATGCATTATTTTTCATGTACAATAGCGCATTAAATGAAAATTGTAATATAATTTTTGTAGTAGTAGTTTATAATAATGAATAAAAAAAACACTTCATTTAAAAGTATTTCCTGCACAATAAGACATTTACTGACGATTCAAAAAATAC
Source organism: Maratus michaelseni (assembly GCA_963931845.1). Lineage (NCBI taxonomy): Eukaryota > Metazoa > Arthropoda > Arachnida > Araneae > Salticidae > Maratus > Maratus michaelseni. The sequence continues at coordinate 166,946,787 of OZ007593.1, read as the reverse complement.
ACACGTAATTGTTCAAGTTTTCACTTCGGTCGGCACTCCCGGAGTGCCATTGTTTTTTGTTTTTGTTTTTCAAATTTTCCTGAAAAACAATTTAATCACAATCTTGTCTTCATTATCGATTGAAATAAAAGGTAAATTCAATTTCAATTTGAAAATGACGAATAAAAAGAAATCAATAATCCCTATCGGGATCCTTTTCAATTTTTTTCCCTTTTTTGTCACAAAAAAACTGAGTAATTAGTTGCCACCATTACAGAAATGTCATTAAAATTAGAAAAAAATTAATAGTTCGAAAATTAATTCCAATTTCAAAATTCTATTACCAGTTTTTACATCCGCTGATTTTTATGGACAATTGGTATTAATTTCACCATCAAGCGTTTAATATTTTATTAAAAATAGCCCTGAAACATAATCAGTCGTTTAATCAGCCGTTTCATAAAATCGTTTCACAAATTCGTTTCACAAATTCGTTTCACAAATTCGTTTCATAAAATCGTTTCACAAATTCGTTTCATTAGGATTTTATATATATAGAGTTGATATATATATATATTCTTGGATCTTGAAATGTTGGAGTCTGTCGTCGTGCTTCCACTTATATACTAGCCATATTTCCCAGAGAAAATTTGAATGGGCGTTGTGGTGTTTTGTTACGGCCGATTATCTGTACGCGGGATATAGGCCGAGAGGATTTGTGGGGAGGCACATAGAAGAAATTCCTTCTTCTATGGGGAGGCATTTGAGCGGTTTACGCTGGTTAGAAGAAAACCTCGGAAAATTCCGAACGGTTAGGCTGGCGAGCGCGACATGAGTTCAAAGCCAGCACTTCTCAGCCAATGGGTAGACAAATTTAAAAAGGGAGTGGAGAAAATGAAGTTAACACTATATTACTATAATAATAAGCTTTCTCTTCTGATTTCTTAGACTTATTTTAAGTTCTTTATTTGTTCATTTTATAGTACACTCAAATGCTATGTTAAATCACCGTATTGTTTGTATTGAAAATCGTACAACCCTATGCAATTAACTGAGATAACCAGATTTCGAAAATTCCTTTCGTAACAGAAAACAATGATTTCATTCTTTTGTATAACGTTTTCTTTGTGTTAAAGTATATTTTGAGCTTTTCCTTGTTAGTTACGCGGGAGTTGTAAGTATATTTATGTTTATATTCCCCAAATAAACAATTCGTGTTGAGTTATCCATCGTATTATATGTTATACTTCTTTTGACACCTTAATTTCGTTTTGAAAATACACATCCATCATTTTGCTTTGTATCCAAAAGAAGACGTGAGTGTATTTTCATCCATCATACACCGTTTTCTCTCTCTTTCTTAATCCCCTACTTTTTTTTATAAATCCAATGACTTTGTTTCTGCTTTTGAGGTAGTCCGGAAGACAGAATTAGTTTTATATATCTATATACACTATATTGCCAAAGGTGATTGGGCACTTGCGATTTTAGACGTTTTGTTAACTATCTAGAAAAATACATGAGGAATTAACCTGAAACTGAAGGTGTGTAAACAGTATAGTATAGGTTATATATTTCCGCGAAGATTTTTTCCCGAAACCCCATAGGGGACTGTCAACAAATTGAAAAAGAACGAATATCTTTTGGATTACCCTGTAAAAACTAATGTAGCAAAAGCGTTCAAACTCGAGATTATTAATAAGTGGCTTATTGTAATATACTGTGTTCATTTTTATGAGAATAGCATGTATACTTGTAGAGAAATTAAGGTTTTTATAAAAGCAGTCCCAAATTTCGCCAAGTTTTTTGCTTATAATTTGCAGAGTTCTTAATATAAAAATAAGTTACTTTGAGAAAATATGTGAAACAACATTGTACATAATACTCTGCAATCAGAATTAAAAAATAATAAAAATTGGATGAAAAATGAGCAGGTTTACAAAATATTGTTTCACTGCGTATGCGCGAATTCAATCAAAATATACTGTGCATAATATATTAGCTAAATGTATAGACCAACTTTTGTGAAAGTCTCAAAATCATAACTTGAAAATTCTGAAAATTATCGTCTATAGAATAAGCTCGAAATCCGTTGTTCCCAAAAGGAAGCAAAAAGATGCGGGGTTGTATCCAAATATAGTAGTACGTGCAATATTGTGTACGCTATCTTGGCACGATTCAACAGATATTTGATACAACCCCTTGCTTCTTTTTGGGAATACTGTAAAAATAAATTCGGAAAAGTTTCCGGTAGGAATAGGATTTCCAGTTGCCCGTATAGTACAGGAAACTTTTCCGAAACAACACGGAAAAAAAAACGGAAAAAAACGAAAGTTTTTTCTTTCCGTCAGGAAACTTTTTCCGTTTGATTCAGAAACTAATCTTTAGACACAGAATAAATTCCTGGGTCTTACGGAAATCTTTCCATTCACATAAAGAAACGTTTTGGAAGAATGGAAGAATAGATAGAAAGTATTCCGTTTAAAAAAGGAAAACTTTCCATTCACATAAAGAAACGTTTTGGAAGAATAGATAGAAAGTATTCCGTTTTAAAAAGGAAAACTTTCCATTCACATAAAGAAACGTTTTGGAAGAATGGGAGAATAGATAGAAAGTATTCCGTTTTAAAAAGGAAACTTTTCCGAATCAGTCAGTAAACTAATCTTGAAAAAATTAAAAATTCCTGTGTAGAATAGAAACTTTTTCTTTGCTTTACGGAATTTTTTTTCATTATGATCGGAAAATTTTCTGTATTGTAAAGAAACTTTTGTTTTGAAGAGTAGGAACATTAACAGATGAAAATATTGCTTTTGGACACTGTTTTGATTTCCTTTTATCTCAATTAAATATTATTAAGAACTTTTTTGAATACATACACACATTTTAAGTATTTGTTATCATAAAATGCATTACATGTAATGCATTTTATGATAACAAAATGCATTTTATGATACGAAATGTGTGTATGTATTCAAAAAAGTTCTTAGTAATATTTAATTGAGATAAAAGGAAATCAAAACAGTGTCCAAAAGCAATATTTTCATCTGTTATTGGTCCTACTCTTTATAACAAAAGTTTCTTTACAATACAGAATCAGCTTGAAATGTTATTTATTTGTTACAAGTATACTGATGCGCTCATGGGTATAATATAACTAAATATTCAGATGATGCTAAACCAGTGTTGAATTCAGAGCCTTTTCTGCGGCTCCGGCGGGGAGGGGGGAGGAATTATATATTTCCTTTTTGGAAATTGCACTTTTTAACCATTAAAAGCATAATATCTCAAATCTTCTGGGGGGGGGGGTCGCAGCGGGCCACCCCCTGAATTCAATACTGTGCCAAACAACTGTTCAATATTACTAAAAAAAAGGGACAAGCCTGTATCCTCAAAAAGCTCAAATTTATTCCACTGGGTGTAGCACAAGTATGAAACATGTTCTATGCATATGAGGTGTATGCAACTACTTTGAAGTTTATTATTGCTGGAAAGAATTTCTATAGCTATATTTCTAAAACAAAGGACATACAAAACCTATCTTTTTAAATCATAATATTGCCCACCCCTCCTTAAAAAACAGAAATAGCCATATTTGACTGAAAATTATCTTCTTCCAATAATAGGTTTTAAAAAAATAAGCTTATAGGGTCGTCATCATTCTTAAATTGTACCAAACTCCAACTTTTCAATACATACACCTAATTTTGACGTTATACATTTTTTTTTCTGTAAATTTCTCCCAAGGATACGAAACAAGAAATCACTTGGTCAAGTGGTTTAAGAAATATGAAGGTTTAAAATTTGGAAGTCTTAATGTGAAATTAATTTGCAATTGATGAAAAACAAATTGCAATGCGGGTAGCTTTTTAAGCGTAATTCAAAAACTACTTGACATAATAATTTTGGATTCGCTTATTTGAAGATTTTCAAAATCTATTTGTTAAAATTGTATAGATTATGTTTAGTTCTCTCTTATAAAAAAAAAAAAAAAATGTATTTTTAAATTCATTTCAAAAAAGAAAAAAAATAACCTATGAATTTTTAATAGAGGTGGATTTCTGGAGGCTTGAAATATGCAAATCCAAAATCACAGATAGTTGGTAAGTAGTTTTTGAGTTATGCTTAAAACAGAATTATATGAGACTTATTTCTCAATTTATCAATGTATTTATCAATGCTGTAACTATTTGAGTTTTCACGATAGTTCACTGGTCTTTTTATATTAGTTGCCCTATAGTATTGCTATCAAATCATAACAAAAATGTTTGCTGTAGTTTGCGCATGCGCAGTTAAAATTAATTTCATAAAAATACCTATATCTCATCAAATATTCAATATATTAATATTTTAATCACAGTATACTATTTCTACGATTCTTTGTCAAGTTTTTGGAAAGTGGTGTTAAATTTGGCTGAAAACTCTGCATGTTATAAAAAAAACTTTTGAATTTTTCACAGAAACGTTAATATATTCACGAATATACATGCTATACTTACAAAAAATGCACACAAATGTTGAACAGAACCTACATAGTCATTTACTACAGTGACAGACCATTTTTAGCATTTTTCGTTACTTGGGTGATCGAAAATATTATTTTATTATTAAAGTTATTATCCCCCCCCCCCCCATAGTTGTCCTCGCGATAAAATATTCACTGAAAACATCAAGTCAAACATGTTCTTTACATCCTCAAAGCTTAAGGGCATTCCGGGCATTTACTCACGAGTTTCAGTAAGATAATCGACGAAACGTCTGAAATCGGTCACTGCCCCTTAATTTCTGGACACCAGTGTAATATTAATAAAGTAAATCTAAAAACTTTTGAAGCCATGTAACTTATAAGAATATACAGAATTCAGCTAATCCTAATAAATAGCTTGATGATAAACAAATTTTAGAAGCCATGCAATTTGAAAATGTACAAGACTTTGAACTTGAAGCTCAACTGAAAATTATATAACAAAAAGCCTTGCTAAATGAAAATCTTTTTTAAAAACAGGGTTAGTAATTTTACTTATTTATTTAATCAAAAAATCATATATATTTTTAATTATTTAAATCAGCTATTTTTTTTAATTCAAAATACAATTTTAAAATTATACATTTTACAGTAAAATAAACTTTACTAAATAATTAAAATTAACAATTAGAAGTGTCCATTTAAATATATTTGAAATTAAAAAAATATATAGAAACTCATTCACTTGGTTAAATTAAAATATTTTAATCATATAAATAGTTAAAAATATACAGTTTAAAAAAATGGAGCTACAGAAAAAGATTTAATTTAGAAATGTGAATTCTCTTTTACTTTTGAAAACATGAAATAAATAAAACAAATTGTCTTGTGTCATCACTTATTTACAAAAACTGCAATTTAACAGATATCCTATTCTGTATAAAATACATATACCACCTTGAATTACCCCTTTGATAAAATAAAAAGCATATGCACTCTGCATTACTAAAAGCTAAAGCTTTTTGTTCTGACCAAATTTCTTTATTCATTTAATGAATTTAGAGCATATATTAAACACACTTAAGATGGTTATGATTATATTTTATAAATTTCAATGGATATGAAAAAAATATTCTTTGTTATTAAAATGTTTGAAAAGAAACACCAATTTTCCAGCTTTATGAGTTCCTAAGCGATTACAGAGTTTACAGTGAATTAAAGTTTGATTTATTTGAATTTAAAATAAAAATAATTAAATCAGGCCTTTTTTTAAGATTTTAAAACTTTAGTTGTTTATGAGTTTACATTTGCAAGTAATTGAAATTGTATGAAAAAAAATATATAACATTTCAAAGTATATTACTTACCATGCAATCTTTATTTTCCGAATCTTTCCATAAATAAATTACGTTGGAATATTGAACCATTTGTTATTTACATGTGCACAATGAAGTCATGAGATATCTACATAAATATCAATAAATATACTGTTGACTGACCTATATTTATTTTACTATATTTATGAAGTCCAGCCTGTAAAAATTTATGTATATTTAAAGTCAAAATTTTATCATCATTAATGACAAAGAAAGAAATGTTTGTGAGTCTTTTATTCTTCAATGGCAGATCACTTAATAGAAGAATATTAAAAATTACAAATAATTCAGGAAAAATATATAAAAAATAAGTGTCTATTTAATAAAAAATCTGACTTCGCAAATGTGTATGTGCTATTTTTTTTAAACTTAAACTTAGTAAAATAAATCAATCTCATTTAATCTGCACAAACATTAAATTGCACATACTAACAAAATACTATTTAAAAAAATATATATAAGTTACTCGACTTTTTTTTTCTGACTAACTACAAAAGACAGAAAAAATAAAACAAACATTTATTCTGAAAAATAACATTTATTTGCAACAAAACTATAAATCAAAATGTTATAATGAATAAAAATTACAGCAATACTGATATTACTTCCATTGACAGTTCTTGCCTCCGAATAGCTGCACTTAGTAAAAAAGTAGGCCTAGGTTCTTTAATTTCTTCCAGGCCTTAATTGATTACACAATATGATGCTACCAAAACAAAATTGTCCTAGGACATTTCTCCGAAAAAACTGTCAAACCATCAATATTATTCGAGAACAGCATAATTTCCTTTCTTACATCATCATTCGCTACTAAGCAAGGATGATATGCTCTAGCTGGAATGCGACACTGATCACTGCAGTATTATCCTGCAATAATAACAATAATAATATTAATATATTTTTATTTTACTAATTTCTAGTGATCATGTATATTTAATGGGACAAAAACAGCACAACAGCAATGAATGATTAAGAGGATTCTTCGTCTTCAGCGATAAGTATTTTTAAGAGCATAAAATTTGAAAATTTTCCTTTAAGTAAAAATTTCAAATTTCATAAGTTTTAAAGATACTTAAAAATTAAGGAAAATTTTTAAAATGTACAATTTAAAAATGTTAATTTAAAGATGCACAATGGACATCTGCTTCCTGCTGGTGAAAACTATATTTTGATAATTGTATCAGGGAATTTACTACCTCTTTAAAATTTACATAGGTTACCATAGGATTTCACGATCAGCATTAAATGAAAAAAAATGGTGCCACAGTAATATAATAGAACTAGTGGGTAAGTGTGATCGAACATCGCTCAAAGGGTTTCGTTTAATATTCCTTTCAAAACACTTTGTCCTTTCTTTAATAAATCCAAATAAATTTCATTTAGCATCAACAACAAAAAAAAACTCATGTTTTTTATAAAGTAAAAATTTACCGGTTCTGCATGAAAACCCATTTCTTTAAATTAGGGGGTGGAGAATAGCCCCGTTCCCTCTCTTTATACTTCACCAATTAAACTTCAAAACTGATCAGGGAAGCACCTTATCAAACTGAACCTATATACAAAATTTGAAGCAAATCGGATAATTCTGTATGAAAAACCCATTTATCTAAATTAAGGAGGGGAGATTAGCCTCTCGATCCCCCCTTTATACTTTACCATTGAACCCCCGAAACTAATCAAGGAAGCGCCTTATAACAATGAACCTATATACAAAATGTGAAGAAAATTGGATAATTCTTCATGAAAAACATATTTATCTAAATTAAGGGAGGGATTGGACCTTGTTCCCCCTTTCTATACTTAACCAATGAACCCCCAAAACTAAACAGAGAAGCAACTTGTCACATTGAACCTATTTACAAAATTTGAAGCAAATCTGATAATTCTGCATGAAATACCCATTTATCTAATTTAAGGAGGGGGATTTGCCTCCCTTCCCTACCCTTTATACTTAACCAATGAACCCCCAAAACTGATCAGGGAAGCGCCTTATCAGAATGAACCTATATACAAAATTTGACACAAATCGGATTATTCTGCATTAAAAACCCATTTATCTAAATTAAGGGGGGATTGGACACAGTTCCCCCTTTATGCTTAATCAATGAACCCCCAAAACTGATAAGGAGAAGCGTCTTATCACAATTAACCTATATAAAAAATTTGAAGCAAATCGGATAATTCTGAATAAAAAAACCATTTATTTAAATTAAGAGGGAGGGATTGGCCCCTGGTTTTCCCTTTATACTTAACCAATGAACCCCCAAAACTAATCAGGGAAGCGACTTATCACAATGAGCCTATGTACAAAATATGAAGCAAATTGGATAATTCTGCATTAAAAACCCATTTATCTAAATTAAGGGGGCAATTGGAAACCGTTCTGTTGTTTATACTTAATCAAGGACCCCCAAAACTGATATAGGGAAGCGTCTTATCACAATTAGCCTATATACAAAATTTGAAGCAAATCGGATAATTCTGCATAAAAACCCATTTATCTAAATTAAGGGGGAGGGGGGAATTAGCCACCGTTCCCCTCTTTACACTTAGCAAATGAACCCCCAAAACTAATGAGGGAAGCGCCTTATCACAATGAAGCTTTATACAAAACTTGAAGCAAATTGGGTAATTTTGCATTAAAAACCCATTTATCTAAATTAGGGGTGATTAGCCCCTGTTCCCCCTTTATACTTAACCAATGAACCCCCAAAACTGATCAGGGAAGCGCCTTATCAGAATGAACCTATATACAAAATTTGAAACAAATCGGATAATTCTGTATGAAAAAAACCATTTATCTAAATTAAAGTGGTGATTGGACACCGTTTCCTCCTTTATACTTAATCAATCAACCTCCAAAATTGATATGGGGAAACGTCTTATCACAATTAACCTATATACAATATTTGAAACAAATCAGATAATTGTGCATAAAAACACATTTATCTAAATTAAGGGAGGGGAGGATTAGCCACCGTTCTCTTCTTTATACTTAACTAATGAACCCCCAAAACTGATCAGGGAAGCGCCTTATCACAATTAACCTATATACAAAATTTGAAGCAAATCGGATAATTCTGCATAAAAAACCCAATTATTTAAATTAAGGAGGAGGGTATTAACCACCGTTTCCCTCTTTAAACTTAACTATAATTAAACCTCCAATGAGGGAAGCGCCTTTTCACAATGAAGCTTTATGCAAAATTTGAAACAAATTGGGTAATTTTGCATGAAAAACCCATTTATCTAAATTAGGGGGGATTAGCCCCCCGTTCCCCTTTATACTTAACCAATAAACCCTCAAAACTGATCAGGGAAGCGCCTTATCAGAATGAACCTATATACAAAATTTCAAACAAATCGGATAATTCTGCATAAAAAAAACCGTTTATCTAAATTAAGGGGGCTATCAGCCCCCTTTTCCCCCCCTTTATATTTAACCAATGAACCTCCATAACTAATCAAGGAACCGCCTTATCAGAATCAACCTATATACAAAATTTCAAAAATTGAAATCGGATAACTCTGCATGAAAAACCTATTTATCTAAATTAAGGGGGTGGCGAATTAGCCCCCCTTTCTGGCTTTGACAGACTGGGAGCTAAAAAAGGTTTGTATTACAATGATATTTCGGGTTCTGTAGACTCCAAAAGTAGCAGAATTTTCAATTTTTGCCTTCTCTCGGGTTCTGCAAACCCCAAAAAGGTGAGTGAAAAGACTGTATACTAAATGGAAAATATCAACGAGAGTTTTTAATTAAAAACAGTTTTCATCTATGCGGTATATAGTCCCAAAATAAAAATAATAATTCAGTTTATAAATTTAAAATCACATATAATTAATTTAATTTCTCTTTGAATTGTCCAAAAAACAAGCTAGAGACTGAGTCAAGTCGGCCAGTTTTTTAGCGACACCGAATCTTCCCCCCCCCCCCCCCCCCAAAAAAAAAAAAAAAAAAAAAAAAAAAAAAACGTGCCTGACTTATACTCAGACTCCACAGCCCTGGTAGAAATGATTGGATGAGGACGTATCACAAAAATTCTAAGCTTTGAGATTACTTAAGAGTAGTGCTTGGAAGGGCACGCAAAAATACTGTGCCTAGGACTCTGAAGTTTTAAGTTGGGTTCTAGTGACATTTATGATTTATATGTTGACAACATGACTCTTTTGAACATTTTTTATTTCTTGAAATTTGAACAGTATTAACACGTGCATTTAAATACATGACAAGATTTACTTAAATGAAAGCAGAAATATGAAATAAAATCAAGTAAGAAATTTTTTTTGCTAAAACACCACATTTTTTTTTTTTTAATGAATGAATGAAGAATTGAAGCTTTATAGTTTTGAAATAAAAAAAATTCAAGCCTTTTGAGGGTTTATTCTCCCTGAAGCCCATTCAATATAATTTTTCAAGACATGAGCACGAAATAAAAATCAGAACAAAAAATTGTCTTCCTTTCCACATGTGACATGATGTTCAGCAGTGGAGATCTCTCCCATCCATCTCTACTGACAAAAATTCCCTGTTTGCTTTTTTTCCTTTTTCTGTTTATTTTAAATTATTAGAAAAGATTAAATGTCATTTTTTATTTTCAAAATAATGTAAGAAAAATAAAATTTAGCCAATTAAACTTGAATATCCAGGGCGAGGCAGTTGATCTCTGCTGCCCAAGATGTAAGCTTCTGCATGCAAGCTTTTACAGCATGAATATAGATAATATCAAACTCAAGATATTCAGCATATTCAACTTTACGTTTGTTACAACTAAAATTTTGTCTGATATGCAAAGAATACTGAAATTTAATTTACCATATACCAATATAAATTTCATTATATCGTCCTAACATAAAGTTCTCAATTTATTAATTAACATTATAGAATTTAAAGGACTCCCCTTTTCAATTGAATTTCAATACACTACAAATAATTAGGAATGTAAAGAATATTCGACCACTATTCGGTATTCGGCTTATTCGGTCCTTTTGCCGAATATTGAACAGATATTCTGCCGAATACCTGTAGCCGAATATATTTAGATATATTGTCGAATACTTGCTTATTTGGCCGAATATTCTAAGATATTTCGTTAAATAAGTTCCAGAAAAAAAAAAAAAAATGTGATTTTAAATATTTTTAACAAACAATATTAAGAATGATATCTAAATACATTAATTATTATAAGAAAAATAAATCCTAATACTTACTCAATTTTAAAGCTTCATGACAACTTATAAATAACTGTATATAATGAAATTACAGTAAAACTCCAATTATCCGAACTCCGACTATCCGAATCGCTGATTATCCGAATCGCTTTCAGAATTTCAGAATAAAAATTAAGAAGGAAACGTACTGCGATTCATAAAATAATGATTCTGTCTACGCGCGCTATTGTCCTTCCCTTCGCGAATCTAGTGTAGGCGCAGTGCGAACATTATTGGGATGATGAGTCACCGTCTCATGGTGCAGCTCGATTATTGACTGTCGTCCGTCGCCAGGCGGTCAGACGGCCCACCTGGTTTCAAATTCTAAATGATGATGAACTTATTGAAAGTGTGAGAGGAGAAAGTGTCGAGGAAGAAGATGACCTTAATGTCGAAGTTGAAGCAGACACGGGACCATCAGCTAGTGAAGCATTTGCCGGCCTTGAAACTGCGTTGAAGTGGATTGAGCGTCAGCCTGAGTGTGACCACATGCGACTTCTCACTGTCAAGCTGATGCGCGACTTGGCTGCCGGAAAACAGATGAAGACTGTCAAACAGCTTACTTTGACCGATATGTTCAGCAAGCAATGACTCTCATTTACGTTAGGGTACGTACATACTGTACTAATGCACAGCACTTGTAAGTACGCTTAACATGTAAATGTGTTGCCTTTTCATTTAATTAAAAGATATTTTTCTTTAAATTGAATTTTTTCTCCCATTTTCAACATACATACAGTAATTAAATAAAATAGAATCTTTTTTCTGAAAAAATCCAATTATCCGAATTTTTGATTATCCGAATGGGGTCCTGTCCCAATTGATTCGGATAATTGGAGTTCTACTGTACATAAATAAAAAATATTTTTCTTGCTGCATATTTAGGCATCATATGAATTTAAGTAAGTATTGCAGCATTAATTTATTTTACATTAAAATGCAAAATATATACTGCATTTAAAGTTTAAATCTCTCTCTCTCTCTCATCAGTGAATTAAAAAAAAATAACTGTATATCTATTTTTTTAATCTGATTTATAATGATGATAAGTTTCTTAAACAATAAAATTCATAAATATTAAAAACAAATATTTTACTGTCTTGTAAAAATGCTTAATCTTTCACAAATTAAATCATTTTTCTAGCTTTTAGTTTTACTTTTAAATAATAAATATATGACTATATAATTACTTTACTAATTAAAAATTAAACATTAGATGTTGATTAAACGAACTAATGAGTTTGATACATTGAAAAGAAAAAAACTATTACCTATACTGAAAAAACATTTAATGAGTTACTTCAAAATAACATACAGGGGTAACAAAATTATTTATCACTGTAAAGCCTGAAATTGTGATGCAAAAATAACTTTTCAGCATTTTCAGGAAGAAGTCTGTTTCGTTTGGTTTCATATAATATTACCAGCTTCAGAAAACAAACGTTCACTATATACCGTGCTGACATACATTCAGCTGTTATGATTTTTGAACACTCAAACAAAAAAATTATTTCAATTAGTCCATAATTTAATTTTTGAATTTAAAATTGAAAAAAAAAAAAATAAACAAATAAAATAATTTTTTTTAAAGTCAGTATTCGGCTATTCGGCCAAATCACTATTCGTTACATCCCAACAAATAAATAAAATGTAAAATTGATTCTATAATAATGCAGTACCTGAAAAAAGACAATATGATTCTGATATAGCATCGAACATAGAAAAATATCATCAATTTATTTTAAGATCATAGGTATGTTATTGATGGCTTCAGTGTTGAATTCAGACATTTTTCTCCGGGAGGGATTTCTGTGGTTCCGGGGGGGGGTATTATAGAGTTCCGGGGGGGGATTGCACTTTTGACTATTAAAAGCATAAAATGTGAAATCTTCCGGGGGGACATTTCAATGCTCCGGGGGGACTGTTCTCCCACCCCCTGAATTCAACACTGGATGTCTTACAGAATTAAACAAATAAACAAGGAATTTAATTTAGAATAAGTTAAAAACTGTTTAAAAAAACAGCCTACAAAAAATAAGTTTCATTAAGATAATATCTAAGTTAGAAATTTCTGGCACATCAAAATATTTTTTACTTCGGGGATATTTTTCTCATAAAAAATAAACTGAGCGAGAAATAAGATAACATGCATTTTATTTCAGGCTACGCAGCTCCTTAAACATGTTATTCGATTTGATAATCATGCACTATAAATAATGTACATATCAAATCCAAAATATTAAAAATCACATAAATTTTAGTACTTACCATTGCGAAGTTGTTGTTGTTGGTTTGGCCCATGGGCCCGGTGAGGAGCTTTTTATTCCTATACAGCTGTCTTACTCCGCAAAAAGCAGACTCCTACCAGAGGTAAAACTATTGCGAAGTTAGAAGTACGTAGAGCAATTGTCCAATATTTAAAAACATGGCGTCCATCTTCATCCAAAAACTCGATTCTGTTCTGTTATCAATCACGTGACGCAACGCCTTTCATACGTCAGCAGAGAGCGAGACTGCGCAGTAAGTCCGGAGAAAGCTGTTTTCCATCCTTTCGGAAACTAATCCGATATAAATAGATTATTTTTATGACTGTAGAAAACCTTTCTGTTGTGATTCGGAATAGTTATTTTATCGGTTGTTTTCCGTATCGTAAAGGAAATTTATCTTTTACGAAACGGAAAAGGGTTGGAAATTTTTTACAGTGAACAACGGATTTCGAGCTTATTCTATCGACGATAATTTTCAGAATTTTCAAGCTATGATTTTGAGACTTTCACAAAAGTTGCTCTTTATACTTACCTAATACATTATGCATATTATATTTTGATTGCTTTCGCGCATGCGCAGTGAAAAATTTTTTAGTAAACCTGCTTATTTTTCATCCATTTTTTATTATTTTTTAATTTTGATTGCAGAGTATTATGTACAATGTTGTTTCACATATTTTCTCAAAGTAACTTATTTTTATATTAAGAACTCTGCAAATTATAAGCAAAAAATGGCGAAATTTGGGACTGCTTTTATAAAAACTTTAATTTCTCTACAAGTATACATGCTATCCTCATAAAAATGAACACAGTATATTACAATAAGCCACTTATTAATAATCTCGAGTTTGAACGATTTTGCTACATTAGTTTTTACAGGGTAATCCAAAAGATATTCGTTCTTTTTCAGTTTGTTGATAGTCCCCTATGGGGTTTCGGGAAAAAATCTTCGCGGAAATATATAACCTATACTATACTGTTTACACACCTTCAGTTTCAGGATAGTTCCTCATGTATTTTTCTAGATAGTTAACAAAACGTCTAACATCGCAAGTGCCCAATCACCTTTGGCAATATAGTGTATATACACTGCAAAAACAAATCATTGACTTTGCGGTATAATACTGGCATCCCAGCTGCCAGTATTATACCGTAAAATTAACAGCAAAAAACGGTAAAATACGCAGTAATACACTGCTGCGCATGCGCGGTAGTGTATTACTGTTTATTACTGTTAATTTTACGGTATAATACTGGCAGCTGGAGTGCCAGTATTACACCGTAAAATCAGCGATTTTTTTTTTTTTTTTTTTTTTTTTTTTTTTTGTAGTGTATTTATGAGTAAATTAAACGAATGTTTTTCTTAAATTACATTAGTTTTCAGATGTAAAATCTATAAGAAAAATAAAATTTTAAATGTTAAATGTTACCCATGTTTAAAATTTTATATCTTCTCAAAGAATACTCTTTTTGCATACTTTTTTTCATCTTTTGGTACAGAAAAGATTAAATATTAAGTTGTCTTTGGGTTAGAAAAAATACTTATGTTAAAACAAAATAAGAAGAAAAGACTTTAAAACAGTGCTTTTTTTTTTCTATAGTAGTAACATTTTCAAATTTTCGTGCAATCTGTGATGTTCAAATAAAAAATTCGATTGATACGTTTATTTGGCGTTGAGCCCGATTATGGGAAATTCATCGCTTTGATTTACGCTTGAGAGAAGGCGCAAACAAGTGAATTTATTATTAAAAATATATAATGTATACTGTTTCTTTTTTCAAAATATGGCAACAGGGTAGATAAAAAATAGCGCTTTTTAAAACTATCTATTCAAGATTTCTAAAATGTGTTCTCGACGTGTTATCATAGTTTAATATTAATTGATAAGAGTTTTTTTTTTTTTTTCTCAAAATTGTTTCATTCTCTATTTATATTTTGTACATTTTAGTGTTTAAAATATTTCATTGTTGCAGTTTCACAGCCAAGTGGTCTATTTTGGCGGGAAAGGGTTTGGTGCATGATTAATTCCTTATTTTTATAACTCGTTGAAAATTGTAATCATAGATATTATTTGGACATTTATCACCTTGCTAATGGTAAAATGATCATAATTTAATATTAAAATTTTAATTTATAAAAGAGTTTTTTTTTCCCTGAAAATTGTTCCACTCTTTATTTATATTTTGTACTTTTTAGTGTTTAAAATATTTCATTGTTGCAGTTTCACAGCCAAGTGGCCAATTTTGGCGGGAGTGGTTTGGGGCATGATTAATTCCTTTATTTTTGTAACTCGTAAAAAGTTGTAATGATAAAGATTATTTGGACATACCTGGCTAATACAGTGGCTTGCCCTTCCATGCATGTCTATGATCGGACTCTGCGGGAAAGCAAGGGCCGTAGAGATGTCGAACATGTGGTGGAGTCCCCGACTCCCCTATGGGGTTTTGGCGACAAAGCCGTTCGGCAGTCGCTACGGTTCATCGAGTGTCACGTGGGGAAGTCTCCTCTAAGAGTTGGAACTTCCGCCGAATCGCAACGACCTATGTCGTCCCTGCGAGCAATCGACTCGGGTAAAGTGATCGGGATGTTTCGCTGGATCGCGATCCTCTGAATCGGTCGTAGTGCCGCGGTGAGACAAAGCCGCTGGTGCGTTAAAAGTTCCTCAGAACTTGGGCACGAGGTGGAGTGGTCGCTCGTTCGCCCCCGAGGGCGCCGGTGGCGCTTTCTATAAAAGTTCTAGTTTTATACCTGGCTAATAAAAAAAGAAGGCCTGCTAATGGAAAAAATATCCTAAAATTAAGTTATAAATTTATAATTAAGTTCAAAAAATATTAAAATATTTTATTGTCGTCAGAAACGCACTTGTGTACATAATTTTTATAATTCTAGCCTATGAGAAACTGAGTGAAAAATTGATTGCAAAATTCTATCTTTATATCAAAAACCAAGTCATGTTAAATAAAGGAGTGTAATAAAGTCTGAGAAGCGCTAACTTAATAGTACACTATACTACTGTAGTTGCTTAGAAAACTTGTCACGGATTTGAAATTCTAGTGTTACCATTAGGGTGTTAACGATTTTAATCAGATTATTTTAAATCAGTGATTAAATCATGATTTAAATCAACTGATTTTTTTTTATCGTTAATCTTCTAAATGTTTAAAATGACATAACAAAATAATAAAATCTTAGATGAACATGATTTGGAAAGTTTCTATGGATATTATTTTACCTTATGAATAATAATAATAATAATAATAATAATAAAAGAATAATTGTTTCTAAGCTTAATTCCTTAGGCTTGTAAAAAAACAAGTTTTATTGAACATTGAAAGCATTTTATTTAAAAATGATATTTAAAATCTAATATAATTTGTAATGTCATAATTTTTTTAAATAATCAATTTATTCCTTTTTTTACATAAAATAAAAAACTTCTTCAGCAGAGGTTGAATAATTTTTTACATTTTTAAACTCGTATATACACTAAATAAAGAAATTAGTTTTAGGGATTTAGAAGGGTGCAATCCTTTTTAAATTTGAAACGCTGAATGCTAATAATCCCCACTGAGTTGTAACAATGCTGCTATTTAATATTTTGAGAATTTCAGATACAACTGGCTATTATTATTTTTACTCTGTATCTGTATGTGTGCATGAATCAGTAACTCATTTTCATAAATTTTTCAGCATACACATACATGCGTGTGAATTTAGATTTAGGCGATTACCAGTACAAATGCAAAACAAGTTGAAAACAATATTTGTTTGTTTTGTTTACTGCTAACTAATGAATTTAAATTTACTTATTTGCAGTTTTTATTAATTTTATAATGATATACTGTTCCCTCTAAACCATATTTTTAGGATGCAGCACCCTACCCTTTAATAAATTGGCAAATTTTTTTTTTCTTAAATAGTGAAATTAATCTTTAGTTGTATCCAGAGATTTCTTGAAAAAACTTCTACATACCACTATATTTCTAAATTCGTGTGCCCAAGACGTTGTAAAAATATTGAACTTGATTTAATAACTTTCTGTTTTTGTAAATAAATAAAGTTGGAATTTATTTTTTTTTCAATTTGTAATTCATAAAAATTATTAAAATTTAATGTCACTTTATTTAACATATTAAAAATATATATACATTTTTTTCCTTATATTGTTACTAAACACGTTACTAATATAGTTCCTCATGAAATAATATCCTTTTCTATTGAACTAGTACCCCTTTTGGAAAGTAGCACTGTATCCCTTTTGCTTTGTAAAACTGAATACTAAATTATTAATTATCGTTTTAGTAATTAAAGCATAAAAATGTATTTTATTTTCTTAATAAGAGTGTTAATTATTTAATAATTATTAATTTTAAGCAGCGTTAACAATTTAATATTGAAGCAGTTATTAATAATTTTAATAAATATATAAGTATCAATAGTATTTAATGTAGTTTTACATAATTATTACAAAGTATTAATGAACATAACATTATTGCACGCAACTAACTAATGAAATTACTTATTTCGAATTTTTAAAATTTCTGTAAGTACTGACTAATAATTATAATTTTATTAATTAAAGAATAAAAACACAGATAAAGTTACTAATAAGAGGGTTAATTGTTTTGGAAATCTGAAATTCTTGGTAGCTATTCTGTATTTTAACGCAGGGGGAAAAATCATAAAAATCCGATTTAAATTTTAAAAAAAAATCTGATTTTAATAATAATATTTAAAAAAAAAATCCAATTTTTATTTATTTTTATTTTTTTAAATCCGATTTTGTTTATTTAAAAGTTTTTTAAATTCACTAGTTACTATGCCCTTTTTCCTGAGGAGCTAATATAACAATGATATTATTATTTAGCATCAATTTTGATCCTCCTTTATAAGAAAGGGCAACCAAAGATGGTCTTTTATGTCCAATCTTAGAAATTTACTTGCTTGGCTATTGTAGTCTTAGTTGTTTTTCAGGCGTAATTCCTCAAGGTGCAGATAATTCTAAAACGAAATAGGTTTTGACCTTACAAAATGTCAATATAGCATTTGTAAAAATGTCTGTAAACAAGAGAGGTTATAAACTTGAGTACTCTAGCCTGCAACATAAAAGAAGAGTATAGAATAAATAGTGCTTCACCCCTCTTGCCTATCTTTAAGTGAATTTCCTAGAGACGCCTACACAGTTATAACCCGTTGATAACACCTAGTCGTAAAACTGCAGGGATCAGGCCCATAAAATTTAGTGATTGAGATTTTGAATTTCAGATGTTAGAGTCAACATAAAAGTTTTATTATATATATTTTTTATTGGGGATTTAAGTGGATATTTTTGCATGTTTCTTGTCATCATGCTGTGCACTCGACATCAAAATTTGTTTTGATTCTGTGAATAGGCGCAATTTACTTTAGATGTCCAATTTAAAGAAGACTGAAAAGGTCGGGATTCTGAATAAAGACTCTATTGAAAATTATCTATTAAAAAAAAGTATATAACAAAAACATACTGAATAAATCTTGTAAACAATTTTGGCCGTATTTTACCACATGTAAAACTAATATAAAAGTAAATATATATACATTTTATACGTAGCCAAGGTCATCAACTTATGGCAGCCAAGGGGAGCCTGGTGATTTTTGGCACCTCCTGTCTTCATGTCTTTCTGATCGCTCCCGTAACCAGGAACATGCAGACTGCCGGGAATTGAGGGCCGTGATTTGTTTTGTGAATTCATGGTAAAATAAAGGGAAGGTGGCCAAATTCCTCCACAAAACATAACGAAGAATTTCATTTGGAACTTAAAAATCATTTCCAAGTACTCCAATCAATGTTAGAAGAAGGGCAAGATGTTACAGTAGTGAACAAGAAAATTAACTAATACTCTACAAGAAATTGCAAGGCCGATAGCTGGTGGAGCACAAGTAAAGCAGACAAAGAAAATAACAGAATAAACAAGAAGATTGATGAAGAAACGCAAATAATTTAAAATGAAAAACTATCCTAAATCAAGAGTTGAATATTCAGAATTGTGTAAAACGGTAAGAAAATGTGTTACAAAAGATATCAGAAAATTTAACTGTGATCTTGTCAAGAAAGTTCTTTATCTAGAAGATAACAAAAGTTTAAAATCATCTAAGCACAAGCTGTGTGTTGGAAGAAAAGGTATTTTTGCACTGAAGAGAAAAGATTGAACAATCACCAAAATCAATAATGAAATAGTACACATTGTCGAAAAATTCTATAACGATCTATATAAATGTGAAGATCAAAGGGAAATCAACCTACGTGATCCATGAGTAATCATAACAGAAACTGAAGAGATAATCCCAGTGATGACAGATGAAGTTGTACAAGCCATTAGATGCATGAAAAAAGGTAAATGCCCTGGCAACGATTGAATTACAATTGACCTTATCAAAGAAGCAGGAGAGAAATTTGGAAAAATGCTAGCCTTACTGTTTTCCCAAATGTCTCGAGAAATCAGATGTACCAGAAGATTGGAATAATGCTGTGATGGTGCTACTTTACAAGAAAGGGGAGAAGGAAAACATTAAAAAATACCGTCCAATCAGCTTACTGTCAGTGATTTATAAAATTTTCACCAAAGATTTAACGACAAGACTTCAATCAGATCTGGACTCAGCTGAACCTAGAGAACAAACAGGGTTTCCAAGTGGACGCACAATGGATCATATTCAAACAGTAAGGGAACTTATAATAGAAAAACATAAAAAGTATAATTTACCTCTCTGCCTTGCCTTTATTGATTATGAAAAAGCATTTTATTCGGTCTCCACATCTGCAGCAGTTGATTCTGTGGAAAACATTGGTATAGACAAACCTTACATCAATATCATAAAGAAGATTTACAAGAAAGCAACAGTCGCCACCCGTTTGGACGAAGGAAAAGCGAATATTAAGCTTGGAAGAGGAATAAGACAAGGAGACACCATTTCGCCTAAGCTTTTTACTGCTGTCTTAGAAAATATATTAAAGAAGCTGGATTGGAAAAACAATGGGATTAGAATAAATGGGGGAATATTTAAGCCATCTCCGGTTTGCTGATGACATTTTAATTTTCAGCAATAGCCCGGAAGAATTGGAAAATATACTAAAAGATTTGGCAGAAGCTAGTATTAATGTGGGATTAAAAATAAATTTGGAAAAGACTAGAGTGATGTTCAATTCATTTGCACCAAAAAAGAAAATCGTCTACAACAACACTGAGATTAAAGAAGTGCAAAGTTATGTGTACCTTGGACAGGAAATATCATCGGACAACAGTGTCATGAATGAAATCAATAGAGAATAAGAAATGGATGGAATGCTTTTGGGAAGAACAATATTATTCTGCAGAGTAACATGACTGTTTGTTTGAAAAGAAAGGTTTTTAACCAATCTGTTTTGACCAATCTGCACAGCGAATTATGGAAAGATGTATGCTAGGTATAACTAGAAGAGACAGAAAGAGAACCTGGATAAGAAGTTAGACGAAAGCTTGACATATATATATATATATATATATATATATATATATATATATATATTTAAACACTCTTTTATAAACATTCAACTTTTATCTTACAAATCCCGCGTCATTTTTATGACTGCAATTCATGTTTTCCCGAAATATTTCGTTACAATAGTTAATTTTGGTGTGGGTCCTGATTACTAAAAATTCGCCAATTTGATTTACGCTTGGTAGAAATCGCGAACTAATGACTACATTAAACAAATGCAATTTTTGCTTTGTTTCTTTTTTTTTCTTTTTACATATGGCAACAAGAAAGGAAAAAAAAACATTATTTAAACTACCTATTCATGATTTTGAAATTGTTTTCTAAACTTATAATCCTAATGTAATATTAAACTATGTTTTCTGAAATACCTTTAATCAATTAAATGTTATTATTACTTTATATTATCTCCTTTTAATGTTTAAAGTAATTCATTGTTGTAGTTTCATTGCCAGTTGGCCTGTTATACCGAGCGTGGTTTGGAGCATAATAGATTCTTATTCCACCGTTAATTCCTCCATTGTTTTTGTAACTCATGTATAGTTGTATAACCATAAAATATATTTGGCGATTTATTACCCGTGATCGGCCAACGGAAAAATGCGCTAAAATTAATTTATTAATTTATAATTAAGTTCTAAAAATATTAAAATGTTGTATTGTCACCGGAAACAACCTGTCTACATAATTTTTATAATTTTAGCCTATTGGGAATTGAGTGAAAACTCGATTACAAAATTCCATCTTTATACATTCAAAACCCTGTGTTGAGTTAAATAAAATAATGTAAAAATTAAATATTTGCGCAAAAAATTGCTGTTAGAGACAAATAAGACAACAAAGAAAAATTTTAAATTCAAAAACTTATCAAAACTTTATTTGATTTCCTTTTTACAAACTGTCCTGTATATACGTCAATGGTACAATTCACTATTACACTATTATGTATATTCAGCTGTGCTCTAAAAAAAAAAAAAAAAAAAAAAAAAAAAAAAAAACATTTTTTCAAATTTTCTCTGTATAAAGTCTAATAAAGAATTTTTAAAAATTAAACATGGCTAAATTTTCACAGCTTGTTCTGACCAAGATTTGAATTATGAGCATTTTTCATTTTATTTCTTTATTACAAAATGGCAGCCAATTAAGCAAGAATATATATATATATATATATATATATAAACTTTTTCAAAAAATAAGCTATGTTACCTGAAAAACACCCACACCTGACATATTCAGCTGAAAATGAAGTATTTTATTACATACTAGCAAGCTACGCTGGTCAATTTCTCTTAACGAACCTTTAATCAAACAAAATATTGACATTTCATAATTCACTTTTATATTTTAACAGAATAATAAGGATACTATAATTTGTGACTCGTGCTATAGTCAATATACACGTCAGGACACGTCGCCCTTATCATTATCTTTTTACGCGTGAAGGTTTCGCTATGGTACTCTATTGTGAAATTTGGTAATTTTAGAAATTCAATAGTTGAAAAATCGCAGAATCATTAGATCATTTTTCTTTAGAAATTGTTCTTAGAGTGCATTTAGATCTTATAAATAACAATCATGCCGAACTTGAAGTTTCTAGCTCCTTCAGCATCGCAAAAATCGCAATTTTAGAACGTTTTTCGCTTCTGCACCCCCCTCGGGGTAGTGGCACCGACATAAAATATAGCCTATGTTGGAGCAGGGATTGTCACCATCCATTTGCCACCATCACTTTTGAAATCGCTTTAGTAGTTCCAGACATTCCATACAAATTGTAATTTAGAATGTTTTTAGAAAATTTTTTGCTTATTTCAGCCTTTTTAAATTTCGAATTTTTTTAGATTTTGTTCTTATAGAGCATTTAAATCTTGTAAGTAACGACCATACAAAATGTCAAGTTCCTAACTCCTTCATTATTGAAAATATCATAATTTTAGAACGTTTTTCGCTCCTGCACCCTCTGCGGGCAGTGGCACCGACAAAAAATTTAGCATATGTTGGAGCAGGGACTGTCACCATCCATTTGCCACCATCACTTTTGAAATCGGTTCTGTAGTTTAGATTCCATAGAAATTGTAATTTAGAAAGTTTTTAGAACGCTTCTTCCTCATCTCACCCTTTTAAATTGCGAATGTTTTTATAATTTGTTCTTAGAGAGCATTTACATCTTATAAGTAACTACCATACCAAATTTGATACTTCTATCTCCTTCAGTACACAAAAAATCGAAATTTTAGAACGTTTTTCGCTCCTGCACCCCCCTGGGGGTGGTGGCACCGACATAAAATATAGCCTATGTTAGAGCAGGGATTGTCACCATTAATTTGCCACCATCACTTTTAAAATCGCTTCAGTGGTTCCAGAGATTACCCCCTACAAACAAACAAACAAACAAACAATCTTTACTACTTTATATATTAGTATAGATAAGGGGGAATTAGCCCCTTGTTCCCCCCCCCCTTTATACTTAACCAATCAATCCCGAAAACTAATCAGAGATGCGCCTTAACACAGTGAACCTATAAATAAAATTTGAAGGAAATGGGATAATTCTGCATGAAAAACCCATTTACATAAATTAAGGGGGTATTAGCCCCCCGTTCCCCCCCTTTATACTTAATCAATCAATCCCGAAAACTAATCAGGGAAGCGTCTTAACCCAATGAATCTATAAACAAATTTTGAAGCAAATAGAATAATTCTGCATGAAAAACCCATTTATATAAATTAAGGGGGGATTATCCCCCCGTTCCCCCCCTTTATACTTAACCAAACAATCCCGAAAACTAATCAGGGAAGCGCCTTAACACAGTGAACCTATAAACAAAATTTGAAGGAAAACGGAATAATTCTGCATGAAAAACCCATTTATATAAATTAAGGGAGGATTAGCCCCCGAACCCCCCCCCCCTTTATACTTAACTAATCAATCCCGAAAACTAATCAGGGAAGCGCCTTAACTCAGTGAACCTATAAACAAAATTTGAAGGAAAACGGAATAATTCTGCATGAAAAACCCATTTATATAAATTACGGGGGGATTAGCCCCCCCCCCGTTCCCCCCTTTATACTCAGCCAATCAATCCCGAAAATTATCATGCAAGCGCCTTAACACAGTGAACCTATAAACAAAATTTGAAGGAAAACGGAATAATTCTGCATGAAAAACCCATTTATATAAATTAAGGGGGGGATTAGCCCCCCGTTCCCCCCTTTATACTTAACCAATCAATCCCGAAAAGTAATCAGGGAAGCGTCTTAACCCAATGAACCTATAAACAAAATTTGAAGGAAAACGGAATAATTCTGCATGAAAAACCCATTTATATAAATTAAGGGGGGAATTAGCCCCCCGATCCCCCCTTTATATTAACCAATCAATCCCGAAAACTAATCAGGGAATCGCCTTAACACAGTGAACCTATAAACAAAATTTGAAGGAAAACGGAATAATTCTGCATGAAAAACCCATTTATATAAATTAAGGGGGGGGGATTAGCCGCTTGTTCCCCCCCTTTATACTTAATCAATCAATCCCGAAAAGTAATCAGGGAAGCGTCTTAACCCAATGAACCTATAAACAAAATTTGAAGGAAAACGGAATAATTCTGCATGAAAAACCCATTTATATAAATTAAGGGGGGGGGGATTAGCCCCCCCCCCGATCCACCCCCACCCCCCCTTTATACTTAACTAATCAAACCCGTAAACTAATCAGGGAAGCGCCTTAACTCAGTGAACCTATAAACAAAATTTGAAGGGAAACGGAATAATTCTGCATGAAAAACCTATTTATATAAATTAAGGGGGGGGGGGGAATTAGCCCCTTGTTCCCCCCCCCTTTTATACTTAACCAATCAATCCCGAAAACTAATCAGGGAAGCGCCTTAACACAGTGAACCTATAAACAAAATTTGAAGGAAAACGGATATTTCTATGAAGAGTTATCGCATTACGTACGTACATACATACATACAGAACCGGCTGCCAAGCTCTCAGGGCTTGACAGCCAGTGTGATAACTGAAAAATCGCAATTTTAGAACGTTTTTTGCTCCTGCACCCCCTGGGGTTAGTGGCACAGACATAAAATATAGCTATGTTGGAGCAGGGGTTGTCACCATCAATTTGCCACCATCACTTTTGAAATCGGTTCGGTAGTTCCAGAGATTACCCCCTACAAACAAACAAACAAGATTTACTCCTTTATAATATTAGTATAGATTAATGGTCTAACATAAAAAAAATAATGTATGTAGATCATTCTAAATTTCTATTATAAAAGGAAAATCTGTAAAAATGAAGCTCATGTTTTGCCAGAATTCTGCAATTGTTAGTTTAAATTATGTTTAAATTAAATAAGTACTCTTTAGATATTTTTAACTATTAGGTAGCTTTCAATACAAAAAAGTATAAAGCTACCTATTGCAGCCGTTCGGAGGAAAGCAGTTCCGGAAAATTTCGGTATATTTTCACCGATCATGACCCCCAGACCCCAAAACCACCCTCCGTCCAAATGTTGATTTATATATATAGATATATCCATATATATATATATATATATATATATATATATATCTGACCTATGTCATACGATAACGCCCGTAATTATGAATCGATTTTGATGAAACTAATTGTGTGTATTAAGGTCACTAATGTCTCGACCGAGTTCGTTGGCCAGCTTGGTCCGCCCTCTTGTTTCAAGATGGCGGCCATTTAAAGATGTAAAATAACTTAAAATCTAAAATAAATATAGTAAAAATTTAAAAATTCAAATTTATTTTTAATTACGTGTTAGGCCTTGATACAAGGATTCCAGAGCTTTTTTTGGTTTACCTCTATCTTAAAAAATGGCTGAGATAGAGCAGTTTGAAATTCTAGGGTGGCTGACATTTTGAAACAAAACAGCACATTAACGCGATTACTCGCAAATTATTTTCTTTCATTGTTGTAATAATTTTCCCAATCATACGCATAAAACTATATATTCATATCCGTTAACGCCAAAATTGGCGACATTGGCGACAAAATTGGGCGACATTTGGCGAAATATCGCCAAATTTGGCGATCAAAATAAGTCTTCATAAATGAAGCCAATTTGGCTATTGCTCAATAATTTGGCGAATTTCTTATTCAAATTCAGTATTAACGAATCTTTTGTAAACGTTTCTTTGCATTTTAGCTTGCTGTTTTCATGTAACATTAGCTAAAATTTTAAAACGAAGATATAGGAAAGCTACCTTTTCCTCCCGGTACAGGCCGGAAGGACTTTTTTTATTATTCTAATTGGTGCATAAAAACAGAACAACAACAAAAAAAATGACTTTAGTGAAATATTTGATGTAGTACTGGAGTGGGTTTTTTTTTTTTTAGGAAACATTTCACTGTGGGGTTTTTTTTTTTAGAGGACAGCACAATACAGTCGTGGGGGAAAAAGTCCCCCGCCCCAATCCTCCATTAAGTCTGCTACAAATGATCGTATGAAAATGTAATTGGTACCAATCGATTAGTTATATTTATTTATGATTTATTTAGAAGTCGTCTACAGATAGAAATTGTACCAAAAAAAAAAAAAAAAAAAAAAAAAAAAATCAATACTAACACCTAATTTTGAATTTTGATATCATATTTAGATTGTTTGGAAAATTTTTGCCTTCGAATACCAAACGGGAGATCATTCGGTGAAGTTGTTTAGGAATTGTACAGGTTTAAATTTAGGAACTCCTAATGTTAAATGCACTTTTAATAGTTTCAAAACAGATAGCCATGCGTGTAATTTTTTAAGCATATCTCTAAAGCTATTTGGTAGAATTAGCTGTAATCTTGAATACACATATTTAAAGTTTCTCTAGAAATCGATTTATGTTAAAAAAATTCATAGGTTGCAATTCTTTTTATTTTAAACGAATATTAATTTCAAATTATATTAGACTCACACCCAGCTGCCAGTATTATACCGTAAAATTAACAGTATTAAACAGTAAAATAAGCAGTAATACGCTGCCGTGCAAGCAGTAATACGCTACTGCGCGGTAGCGTATTACTGCTTGCACGGCAGCGTATTACTGCTTATTTTACTGTTTAATACTGTTAATTTTACGGTATAATACTGGCAGCTGGGTGCCAGTTTTATACTGCAAAATCAACAATTAGTTTTTACAGTGTACATATTATTTGGAGTCAAATTTTGTGGGGGTGGGAGGGAGGGGGCAGAGCTAGAGGCTCACATGTTTGCTTTGCTCGGGACACGCCTGGTTTCAGTCATTACATGTACATATATCCCAAGCAATACTCAGATCTTTTAAGATAGTTCTCAAATTCCCTGCTCAACAATGCGAAACTTTGACATTTTCTGACTCATTTTTAAACGTAGACGTATAAAATTGGCAGGCTTGACTACTGAAGTGATTTGGAATCGAAATGAGTTCTCTATTTTTTGATAAATAAATTACTTATCGAGTTATAAGCGATTATTTTCACGTGACAAGTTTTTCCCCTTTCTCGCGCTGCTGCGTCGGTAATTCGGTTCAAAACGTCTACTTTGACAGTATTTTCTGAAAGATCATCTTCTACTTTTACCAAAAAAAATGGTAAACGCCATTCGATTATATAGTTTCTGAATGAGAACACCAGCCGATTGCATACGTTTCCAAATAAAAATGAATTCAGAATTGTGTCAAAAAGTAGCTTCTTTGGATTTGAGAACAGCTTTAAGGATTAGTAAGAAAAAAAAAAAAAAAGCTAGATGTAGTGTGTATAATACAGTTCAAAAGGTATCTATCATATATTTTAGGCACAGTCAATATTTATATTAGGGAGAGGTTTTCTCTAAAAGTTGTCAGGTTAAATAATTTTTAAGTGTTTTTTTTTTCTTATATTGTAAACTTTACATTGTTTAACTCAATATTCTCTTCTCTCCATCCAGTACCCCACTTCAAATCCTTATCGGCACCTAAATGGAAGCGGTGCCCCATCTATTCCTCACTACAGCACGGGTTCCACGTCTTGGGGGCGGGCCCCCGCTGAAGCACCCACGCTGCCAACAGGGACCTGGAGTCGCGTCGGGACCTCCACGTCTAAGGACTACTACAGAATGAGTGGCTATTCCTCTATCAAGGCCACTTCAGCGGCTAAGAGCAATGCTATCGTAGATCACAGGATACCACAAGGTAAGCACCTCTAGAGATTTATTTACAAATGATCTCGAGCTGTATCTGATTTATCTGAAGAAACAGTGGCGCGTGTCGAGATCACTTAAGTGGCCTCATCAGCCATATATATCAACTAGTCCTGCGCGAGTCCGGTTGCAGTATACCCGGACCCGAAAATTCTTCGCCAGGTCAACCGAAATCCGATCTGAACCAGACAAAATAATTTCGTCAACACGAAACCCAACCCGACACACTTCTACCCGATCCAGACATACTTCTACCCGAACCAGACATACTTCAACCCGAACCAGACATACTTCCACCGGAACCCAAAATACTTCCACCCGAACCGACGTGGAAAATTAAATTACTTTATATTTTAATACAATAACGGAAAAATAGTGTACAATTATATATCTAGTATCAATTTAATATGTTATGTTTAAAATTTAACATTATATGTATATATACTCATTAATTTTCAAATATTAGTTTTTTCATTTGAAAAAATATTCGGCTATTTGTTTGAAAAATCAAGTCAACCCGAATCCGACCCGCAAGAGTCAAATCCCAATCCGAAACAAAGTCATCCGGACCCGATGCAGGACTCCAGTGTATGTCCCTCTCCAATTTTCAATCTATGGGTATGGAATGCATCATTATTTTTCATACACTTTATTTTAAGTGTTAAAATCTTATTCAAGGTTCGTCATCTTCGCTAAGACTTTAACACTTTAAATATAGTAAAATAAAGCTTCCAACTTAAAAATCTTTAAACAACAAATAAAAATCTTTTAGTAAAAGCAAACAGGAAAAATAAGCTAAATTTAAATTTCTGATTGAAAATTTTAAAAAATGAGCATCCATTCCAAGCCCACAGGTTGGATAAAAGAATTGGATAAAAGAATCGGCGGTCTGATTGATAAATAGTAAACGCTATTCGATTTCTCAGTTTCCGAATAAGAGTACCTCCCCAATATCATGCGTCTAAGATTAAAAATGACTTCGTAAATGTATCAAAAAGTAGTTGCTTTGGATTTGAAATTGGATATTTTCTGACACATTTTTTAAATTCATTTTTGTACGCAAACACATGAAATTAGCAGGTGCTCTTCAGAAACTATGTAATCGAACAGTGTCCTCCATTTCTCAGTAAAAGCAGTAGATCTTTCAGAAAATACTGTCAAATTGGCGTTTTGATTACGCGATACACAGTGCGCCGAAGCGACGAATGTCCACTACATAGGCGAAAAATTATATGTATTTTTCCAAGGTTTTTCAACTATATGTTCGTTATTCTATAAATGCTACAGCATGAGAAACCATATATGTCCCCTCCCCCCCCCCCCCTTTACATACCGTCTAGAAAAAAATGTATCATAAAAGTAGGAAAAATGGGTGAAAAACAAAAATGAGTAACTGGTGAAAAAAAATTCGTTATCTAAGTCTCATTTTTTATAGTGTAATTATTTTTTTTCGTCATGTGAGCAATATTACGAGCTTAATATTTTTTCTTTTTGATTAATTGCGTATTGTTACCTACTTATGTTTTTTGAAATTTTCAACATTTTCGTCTTGTAAAGTCAAGATCCCACTACATTCCGCAAAATCGTTGGTACATAACTCTCCAAGCATTTGAGGAGAGAGTAATATTGGGATAACCTGCGCTCAGGTGCGACTTTGGCAGTTAGCGGTGCGTGATTGAATGAAAATTCACGTATATATATATATAAACATGCTTCTGCACCAACCTCAAAAATACACTTTTTTGTTTAAAAATAACTAAAATTTGAGATTTTTGAATTAAAAACGTATGAAATTAACACGGACGATAACATTATTGAAATACATAACAAGGCATATGAAACGTAAGTTTGGGCTTTTGACACATCATATGCAGTTAATCAAGATTCGGTGATATATATCATATATCCGATATTTATTTTCAAAATATCATGATGTTTGATATTTTTGATATTTTCATATAATTTGATATTTATTTGCAAAATATCATTATGTATGATATTTTTGATATTGTCAGTCAAAACGTGTAAATGAACTTTTCAACTGCTATCTATTGTGTTGTTCTGTTGATTTAAAAAAAAAAAAAAAAACTTTTGCTTTGACAGTGATTTTTACCCCCCCTCCCCCCCCCAAAAAAAAATTTATATATATAAATTCTTTGAAGCTTTACGTTTGAAGTGAATTTTTATATGAATCAATAATTATATGGGACAATATCTTTCAATGGCTGTTTCACATAAACTATCTAAGATAAGTTATTTACAACAGAAATAATATTTTCTGGTTCTGGTTTAGTTAAGTTTAAACTGCCTCAAAATTACCGTAAGATTAACAGTGATAAACAGTAAAAGAAGCCGTATTACTGCTTATTTTACTGTTTGTTACTGTTAATTTTACGGTATAATACAAGCAATCGGGATGGCAGTATTATACCTTTTTTTTTTATTTTATTTTTTTTTTTCAGTGTTTACCTTGTCTTGAATGAGGAGTGGTTAAAAATAACCCAGGCCCATTCCCTTCGGTTAAATTCTGAATGCCATGCTTTAAGGGTTTTTATCTTTTTATATAATTTAGCTTCATCATTAAACAAAGTCTTTACTGAAGTGATATAAACTTCTTTTAGATTACATAAAAGTTTCTTTAACGGTTGTATATCATATAAACAATTTTATTCCTGGCGCTAGTTAAATGAACTTATACATTTTTTCCGTAGCACCGAACTTCAGAGCATCACATTATTAAAATAAATATATATATATATATATATATATATATATATATATATATATATAAATGGTTCACTTTATTTCCGTGAAAATGTGCCGTGCCTCTCGTAGAAATGTTTATACATTTCTTGACAAACGAGATTAGTTTGATGACAACGAAAAAATACACCACGCGCATAACGTTTCATTGATGTTTAAATTTTATAGTTTTTAGGGGGAGATAATATTTAAGGCGCGAGAATGAAGACTCTTTTTGTTCTAGTAAAGGGATCGTTATTTTTAGGTTATAAATATCAAGACTGCTGTTTTGTATAGTCACAGTAAAATTATTATGAGTGTTGAATTGCTTTTAGAAGTTCTGGGGAGTTATTGAGATATATTATCTCTATAAATTTCATTACAGCAGAATTTTCAGCAGTGTTATTTATCCTTTTTTTTTTTTTTTTTTTTTTTTTTTTTTTTGTTAAGATAAAATGTTTTAGAATTATTTTGTGGTAAGGAGGAAATATTTTTCTTACAAGGAGACCGCCAAACATGATGCGCACAGATTTTGATGATTTTAAAGTATGTTGTAGGGATCATACCCCTAACTATTCAGGTCAAAGGTTTCCTTCAAATGGGCTTTAGTTTTCGAGAAATTTCGTTTTAAAGTTAAGCATGCATTTCAAATGCCATTACTTCGCGATCCTGGACAAGGTCTCAGTGGTTTCGTGGTAGTGTTCGCCATTTGAGAGCCGCAGATGGGTGTTCTGTCCTCTCCTGCGGCTTTTACGTTTTTTAACAAATTTTATATATTTGTCGCGTTATAAGTTGTATGCAGAATTATGAATTCTGCATCTTTGAACTTTTTGATATTTTCCTAATAAATTCCATTTACATTTTCGAATATTTCGTAAAAATTTACGTTTTTTTTTTTTTTTTTTCTTTTTTTCTTGTGCAGTTTTGAAATTAATATTTCTATTGACGAAATTCCAAACTAATTCCAAAAACATATCTTGAAAGGAATAATAAAATATTAAAGCAATAACGATTATATCCAAGTTTTAGCCAGTTATATATATATTTTTTTATGTTATTTAAATACATTTAACTGTAAAGTTCAAACTCGCCGTCATTTTTGATTTGCACAAATAAAAAATAATGTATTACAATTAATTTTTTTTTCAGTCTAACAAGTCGATGCCATACAGAAAAATTCAACTAGAAATGAAAAATCGTTTGTAAATTACAATACATATAAAAAATATCTGAAAAAAAAAATCGTCTGCAACGACTTTTACGGTAATATCAGAATAAATAAAATTTTCTTTTTATCAATTTCGTTTCGCTTCCTTTGCAGACAAATATCACGTTTGAAATAATTTCTTTTTCAAATTTAATGCATTTTTAAATATATTTATCACAATTTTAAGTCTTTAAAGAATATATAATATGCTAATTTATACATTCTTCCAATATTGTTAAAACAATTATTTAAAGGCGATTTTTAATGCGAAATTTGTTTAGAATATTTTTGCGATAGGTATAACACAATTAGTTCCATATTTAATAAACTAAAAATGTCGATGTCGGTGATGATAAATATTTTAGTATTTCAGCAGTTAACATATTTCAATATATTTAGAACAAATCAAATATTAAAAGGATATATTATTTTGTTAATTTTTTTCTTAATCATTTAATTTCTTTTTAAATAGAAAATGTAAATTAAAGAAAATGTATTATTTCATAAATACAATAAATAAATAAGTAAATATACATAAATGTAAACAATAATCATTTTAAAAAGACGAGATATCAAGACATAAATTAGTTTGGATTTTCGTCAGCAGAAATATTCGAATAAAAATTGCGCAAAAACTATAAATTTTCACGCAATATTCGAAAATGCAAATGGAATTTATTAGGAAAATATCAAAAAGTTCAAAGATGCAGAATTCATAATTCTGCATACAACTTATAACGCGACAAATATATAAAATTTGTTAAAAAAGGTAAAAGAAGAGGACAGAACACCCATCTGCGGATCTCAAATCGCGAACGCTACCACGGCACCACTTAGACCATGTCCAGGATCGCGAAGTAATGGCATTTGAGATGCATGCTGAACTTTAACCCGAAATTTCTCGAAAACTAAAGCCCATTTGAAGGAAGCCTTTGACCTGAATAGTTAGGGGTATGATCCCTACAACATAGTTTAAAATCATCAAAATCTGTGCGCATCATGTTTGGCGGTCTCCTTGTTAGTATCAGTAGTCTCTTGTTATTTCGCGCGTTCAAGGAGGCAAGAAAAAATGCGCGATTTATCTAAAAGTGTGCATCTGAAAGTAATATATAACCGAAGACATTAACAAAAATTAAAGAAAGGGGAAAACCTTCGAATAAATGCTTTATGTTTGTCTTCAAAACATAAGTTTATTAGCAGGTACGCTTAAAACATAGTTTAGTTCCACGTTCAACCGCTACGGGGCTCATTCTATTCTAAACAAACCTCTTTCTGAACGAACCTCCGGAACCGGTTCCTGCTGTCTACGGCACAGTATAAGCAGGTGCACTGCGCACGCGTAACAAATAAATTAGTTCCTCCTTTCTTCACCGCCAGGGGTGTCAGATCTATATACCTTTAACATTAACGCGATATTTAAATAACGACCGAACTCCCCTCCCTCAAAATTTAACCAATGACCTTTAACAAAGAATGTACGGTGTAATTTGGTTAAATATGAGTTCGCACCCCCCCCCCCCCCCTCCGCCGAAAAAAAGAACACGTGGTTGTTACGTACGTAAGAAATAAAGCTTTTAAAAAGTCAATATTTCAATGTATATCGTAAGTCACAATTGTGTACGTCAGTAACGTTGACGTCATAATGATGCGGACAGCAATGAGGTTAAAATGCATGTTACAACAATGGGGCTTTAACAATAACTTTTGAAACAAAATAAAAACTGACGCCTTTTTTTGTTATTTCGCACTTTATTTTCTTTCCTTTTCAGAAAACAGCTAGTTTTTTGCAAAAATTTAAAAAAAATTAACGGCCGATTTTTACAAAAATTTGGATTTTCGCAAGCAGAAAATTTTTCTACATATGTGGGGCGAGTTTTAAATAGATATATCAAATACTTTTCTTAATATTCGCAAATTAGTGAAAACAAACCACTCGTTACCATCGGCAAAAGAGAAATAACCACTTTTTTGCCGCCACGTACCTTAGTGTTTTATAATAATCAGGTTACATATTTTTAGGACAGTTAACAAACACTAAAGACACAAAGTTAATCGACATAAAGTTAATTAAAAAATGTGTTTAAACCAAAATTTATTGTTCATTTGTTTGTTTATCGTCGGGGAGAATAGAAATGAGACAGGCTCAGCGCGAGCCTGAAACGGGCTCTTGATTGATTTTTATACCAATCTTCGGGCTTGGGTTGAAAGCGAAAATTTCATTTATTCACAAATTGAATAAAAGGGAAAATCGAAAAACATTGCTATTTGATAAACAAGGACGTAGTCTAAGTTTCTTAAAAGTATTTTAAAATCCTTTAAAAATCAGTTTGAAAGGTGAAAAATCTATGAAAAATAAAATGAAAAATACGGATAGCCCCTTAAATTGTTAACTCTATCAATCATTGCAAAAAAGGGGAGAAAAATTCATTCATTTATTGATTTCATTCATCTGAAATGAATTTGCCACAGGAGAACATAGTTTGCTGGATCTGTTCAGCAATTTTAAGGATTTTTTTAAAAATATATTCAGATGAATGAAAAATGCTTTTATTATTGTTCTTGTGAAAGTAATAACCCTTTTCAGCTGTTCAATAAATGAATGAATTCCCCCCCCCCCCTTTTGCAGTGATTGATGGGTTTTTTAACAATTTAAGAGGCTATCCGTATTTTTCCCTTCCCATAATTTAATTGAATTGTTAATTGTCAACTGAATTGTTTATTTAAAAATGTTTCTAATACTGCTATGTTTTGACAAATATCTAAGATGGAGGCATATGAAAAGTATTCTAGCACTGAACTACGAAAAAAAATTTAAGTTAACCTGAATTTTATATGAAAATGCAAAAAATCCTTGGCCGCTCAGACGGTGTCTTTTATCCCCCCCCCCCCCCCAAGAAGAAAGGAAAAACAAACCAAAAAAACATTTCAACAGCATAATCTTTTAACCGATTCGTCCAATTTTTACGTATTATCCGTGCCAAGACTATATACACCGCACCAACAGTGTTGCTGATAATACTAATTAAAATAACCCTTATTACTTTCTTCTGTTTTTACAAGATGAAAGTATTGGATTCGTAAAAAATTTCGACTTCAGGTTTCCGTCGTATTTATACGTTTTAGAAGGTCCTGAACACGATTTGACTGTTTTTAGAAAACGTCTGTATGTATATGGCACAAATTTTAACGGCGCTCTATCTTAAGAACTAACTAATGTTACGGAATTTAATCAAACTTCCGATTCAGTGTGTTAGATGTCGACATAAATAGACGCTGATTAGATTTTGGTGTAAATCGCCCAACAGGAGACACTGCTATGCTTAATTTTTCACGACTTCCGTGACAGCTATATCTCAAGAACTATTGGCTGGAATTTCATCAAGTTTCATATTCTGATAGACGTTGACATAAATAGACGCTGATTAGATTTTGGTGTAAATTGCACAATAGGTGGCGCTGCTATACTGTATTTTTTTACGATATCCGCTATAGCTATATCTCAAGAACTAATGCAAGAAATTTTACCAAACATCATATTCTGTTAGACCTTGACATAAATTCATTCTTTTGGGGTTTGTGTGTATATACCACTTAGCAGGTGTCGCTGCTATGCTGGGTTTTTCACGATTTCCGTGATAGCTATATCTCAAGAACGAATACATAGTCATATAATTTTAGTTGCAGATTTATATAGAAGAAAGTTTTGTGATGGCCACAACATACTAGTTTATCCCCCCCCCCCATTGTAACTGCATAGTTAATATTATATAGTTTGGCGATTGCAGGAGTATTTATATATAAGTATATAATATGATATAGTGTATATATTATATTTATAGATATAAGTACACTTGTAAGATATACATATTATAATTCATTCCAGTGGGCATATCATTCCCCTTGAAACTAGTCGTTGGGGGCCACCGTAATACTTACCCATCATGGATATGCATAATGTAAAATATTAAAATAAAAATGTGTAAACTACTTATGCATTGCAATTCAAATAAAATCGTGGCTTGATGACGTCATAAACTTTAAAGGCTCGATTACTGAATTGCTTGAAAGAGGTTTTTCCTTATAACTCCAAAAATAATAATCCTATTAACTAGCGGTTTAATGCATCTGATTAAGCGTCAAATTTCCAATTAAAATATATCTTTTAAGTGAAATTTGGATGAAATACAGGGTCATGAAAAATCGAAGAGTGTGGAAAATAGGATTCCAAATATCTTGGCAACTAATTATCCGATCGACTTCATGCTTTATGTAAAATTTATGTTTTTTTATTGTCTTTTATATTCATTTCTTAAAATAACCAATTTGGAAAATTTTTATATACCTTTTATCAGAACGAATATTTCGAGAGTCCGAAAAAAATAGTTCCGGTTAATCGAGGTTATTGAAATGAAATAGGCTTCTTCCCATTATTACATACTAAGTACATACCAAATTGCAAGTCTCTATCTCAATTTTTTCGGGAGATAGAGCGTTTACAGACACACAGACGGACGGCAAAAATTTTTTCTAAAAATATGTTTTTCGGAATCTCCAGTGTCTGAAACGTGTAAATCCGTCAAAAAAAAAAAAAAAAAATTCGATTTTCAAAACTATTACAAGACTTACCCTATACTACGTATGATGGGTAAGTAATAAAAGTACCATCGAAGTATCAAATATCGCTAAAAGCCACTAACCAGATGTTATATATTTAATAAATATATACAAAATTTCTGTCTTGTATTATTTTAGTTTACTTTTGTATTATTTACGCATTTTTAACGATATTGTGTATTTAATAAATGTATATTAAATTACTGTTTTGAATATGACGGTGATCTATCTTCCTGGCACTAAGTACCAATTTTTTTAACGTTACATTTTACTGCTATGTATTTCAAAGGTCTCCATCCCTTTTCCACAGTTCAAAGAGAACCCAACATTTCCTGTAATAAATGCAGTCTATATGTAACGCATCTTACAAAGTCTGGCAACATGACAAAATTGGAAAATCTGATTTGTGTCTTTTGAAGGAGAAATTAGAATTTGGTGAATCTGTTAAAAAAATTTTAATGGAAAATTTAAAAGTTCAAATATGTTCAGATGATTAAGACATTCACAGAATTTATTCTTACAGAAGTAATAAGCATTTTAAGTTGCTAAATAAATACATATTTTATATTCCTCAGTGATTGAGAAACTTTAAATAACGCTTTCTAACTTAAAGTACTCTTGTAAAGTAATTTCTGTTTTGTTATTCAATCAATTTTATTCAATTTTTTATCCAACTACAGAATCTTTCAACCAATTTATCCATGTTTTGAACCGCTACAATCTTCTATTATTATAAGCATCTTCATCCTTTTACAGCGATCTAAAGAAAACTCAACATCCTTATAATAAATTCAGTCTGAAAAATCTGAAAAAGTCTGCCAATCTGAGCTGGGTTTGCCGAATGAGAAATTAGAGTTTGGTGAACTTGTACAAAAATTTTAATGGGGAATTAAAAAGTTTATGTTCAAATGAATAAGGTGTGTTCTCATTGTTTATTCTTAAAAATAATAAGCATTTTAAGCGGCTAAATAAATACATATATCGAAAATATTTTTCTGTCTCTCAGCGATTGATACATTTTAAATAACGCCTTCTGACTCCCAAATACTCTTCTAAAGTAATTTCTGTTTTGTTATTGAATTCAATTTTTTACCCAACCACAGAATCTTTTATCCATGTTTTGAACCGTTACAATCTTCTATTATTATAAACATCTTCATCCTTTTACAGCGATCTGAAGAAAACTCAACATCCTTATAATAAATTCAGCCGGTGTAACGCATCTGAAAAAAAATCTGCCAACCTGATAAAAGGGGAAAAGTGAAAAATCTGAGCTGGATTTGTTGGAGGAGAAAATCGAGTTTGGCTGATCTGTTCAGTTGTATGGGGAGAGATTAGCTGAAAACGAGAGAGAAGAGGGTTTATTCATAACTCTCGGATTTCTCATGTTTAATTCATCTTGTACGTACACACCTATTTCTAGGTCGACTCATACCAACTGTCATGGATCATTCGTTTATCTCCACCGCGTTAGATGACTGTGTATTGTAACGTAATTTATACGGACAGGCAGTCAATACAGTTTCCAAACTCTTTTCTTTCACACTAGTCAAGTCTTTTGTTATCGTATATCTTTGGAATTTAGTATAGTAGATGAAGTTCTAGGGGCAAAATTTGAAATTAAGATTTCTTTAGAATTAGCCACCGTGTTTCCATTCGGTAATTTTGTGATGTGCACAAATTCGCCTGCCTTGACGAAGCTTTTGTTGTGTTCGTGATTTTTATCCAAAAAATTAACTGCTAGGTCAAAACACATCTGAATTGGAATTTTTTTTTTTTTTTTTTTTTTCTTAATGCACCTGAGACCTTTTGATGAAAAGTCATTTCCAAAATTGAGCGCATGACATTAGCTGTCTTTTGAAAATCTATTATATCAGTTAAATATTTATAGGCAACATTATTTCAGCTAAATATTTATAGGCATTATAAAGCGTTTTAAGAAACCGTTGAATAAGAATACATAAAAAAAAAAACAAGTATGGAGGACCTAGAATTTAATAAATATAAAATTTTCTTTGTTGAAAATTCAGTTTTCGAGGTCATACAATTGAGGGTACGTTTTATTTAAAAAAAAAAAAAAAAAAAAAAAAAAAAAAAAAAAAAAAAAGAATTATTTATAGTGTTTTCTTTTATGATGCGTTATAAAATTACATTTCACACACCAGTTTGAAAGCTAGGGCGCGTTATTTTTTTCTATGTCAATTCGAATATGTTATTTTAAATAGCTCAGTTAGTGTTATTCTCGGTATTGTGTGTCTTATCTATTCTCGATTTTTTAAAGATGATGCCCTATTATTATCCCTTAATTGCTGTTAGTCGTCTCACAGACCGCGGCTTTTTTCAATTTCCATAGTTTAACTTGTAATTTTCAGTTAAACTGTAGATACTAGAGAAATTTCCTTTTATTTACAGCCCTAGTACTATCGTTAAAGACTTCTAAAAGATGAATTTTAATTAATAATAGTGTCCTGTTCATGAAGTTTAGTACAGAAAAAGCGTCCTATGAGTTAATTGAGCCTTTTATTCATCTTTCGATCTAGCGGTCACAGAGACCGCTCACATTAACCCCTTAACCCTCTGACTGATTATCCTGCGATTTCCACGGACAAGACATTTGTAGAAAAAATTATGTAATTTACAATTTTTGAAGCAATTTTGTATTAAAAATTCCACAGTCAAAGGTTGAAGATGAAACTGATAAATTTATTAAATTTTTCATATACAGGATGATTTGAAATATGTAATAGTATAGGAGATAAATGTTGATTACATATTGGTCGAAAGGATTTTGAAAAAAAAATTGAGCAGTCAGAGGGTTAAGCACCATATTCAATTTAGTGACTGTATGCTGAATATCAACTATGTTAAATTTCGTCAAAAATACGAAATTCATACCGGAAATTCCAAAAGAATAGTTTTAATTTATGCAATCACGAAAAGTCTGTCATTACATATAAAAAAAAATTACTACTGTAACTTTCTGGTATGAATTCAAAATTTTGAATTTTAAAAAAGGCCAAATGGGCAACCTTGGCGCACATACATCCTGATATTACAGATAGAGGTGTTCATGACGTACGCAGCGCAGGTACGTCGTGGTGCTTAAGGGGTTAACTATGCGACAATTATTGTCGCAATCTTTCCATCATTAGTCGCGTCCATTTCAACGATACCATTAGTTCTGTCTTTCGTGTGATCGTTTGTCGTGAAAACTTCATTTTATTACTTCAACAGGATAAAATAAACATCTCCAGTAT
Organism: Maratus michaelseni; assembly: GCA_963931845.1. Taxonomy (NCBI): domain Eukaryota; kingdom Metazoa; phylum Arthropoda; class Arachnida; order Araneae; family Salticidae; genus Maratus; species Maratus michaelseni. The sequence goes on along the minus strand of OZ007593.1, from coordinate 166,906,984 downwards.
TGTTTTTTATTTTATCATAAATTATTGACTTGGACAAGAAGCCCCCTATATTTAAATTTAAAAGTATGGAAGAATGCTTGAGATAAATCTCAGCAACGGCTTTTCTTTTCTTTCTGTTACTAAACGATGAAACATATAATGTTCTGACGTGACTATTTGACGTAAAGTTATTTTCATATGAAGAACAACAAAATATTGAAATATTTCTGCAATTGGAATTATATCTTTAAAACAGCGGCTTAGTTGTTGGCGGCTATTGAGTGAACATTACATTGAAAAAAAATGTTGATTTTACAGTATAATACTGACATCCAAACTGCCAGTATTATACTGCAAAATCAATTTTTTTTTTCAGTTTAAAAAGAGAGACCCTGTATATAAACTTTAAAAAAATACATAGCAGATTTGTTACATACTAAGAGCTAAAAGTAACAAACTTAAAATAGCAAAATCTACCCGACTCTGACGTCTCACATTATCATAAATAAATCCCCCTCATTTCCCCCATCCCGAGAAGAGTGGGATGCTATCCAGCCACATATAATGCACATTTTTATTGAATTAAGCTTCTTACCTGGGTAGTTTGTTATCCGTCCACTGAATTAGTTCTTTTCATCTTCATAATCCAGTAAATAATTATTTTAAAGGGATAAAAACTTCCTTTTTAATATCCAAAAGCAGACAAGAAGAGAACAAGAGAACATACTGCTCCTTACAGAGCCAGAATAGCACTGAACCTCTTCTTAAAGATCCACAGTTAACAAAAATGACATCATCAAACATAATTACCCCATCCTGTTAATATAATACTTATAATTGCCCAATTATAACATATTAAATTATCTAAAAATCATTATAAAAATAATAAATCTCCATTATGAGGAATATAATCAATTATATATTTTGTAAAGTAAAAACAAACTGAGGTTTTTTTCATGCTTGATTATTTAGAAATTAAAAGTGTAAACAACTAATGACTATCATTTAAAGAAAGTTGGCAATACCCAAAAATATCATGAATGAAGATTACATTTTACTGATAAAAAAAGGAGGAATGATGCATTAGCAAAAAATATAAAAATAAAATAAAATATGATTGCACTTCACAGATGCAAAGATGCCTTGGTATAATTTTCCCCATAATACATTGTCTCTCGATTAGATTAATGTTCTAACAAGATTGTAGGACATTAGGTATTATGTAAAAGGAAATCAATATAAAAACGATTTGCGCAACTGAAGTTGAGATCCCTGATTTGTATATTTATTAGTGAAAGTATTTAATGTAACCATCTAAAATTATAAATAGGCTTTCATTATTGTGTATATTTAAATCTAGATTTGTAAAACAAATCATAACTTCTCTATGGTACACACTCAATTCAAAACTTGAGTGGCTTATTTCTCGGGCCCTCTACTGGTGCATCAGAAATTTGTTATGCCTGTGAAGGGTTGGCGATGTTCTGGTTTGAAGTAGTAGCGTGAGCCTTCAATAGATACGCTCTCATTTAAATAAAAATGCATTTATTGGATTCTATATGGCAACAATAAAATACATATTATTGAATAAATGAAATTACACAACAAAATAAAAAAAGGTTCTTTAAGCTTTTAATCTAGTCCAATTAATATCAAAACCAATTATCATTAAGTCTAAGCTCACGGCACGAAAGTTTCTCTTAAAAGCTTTGGCGTGAGGGGGAACTTGTCTTCACACAACAGAATCGTTCACAAAATATATCGAGAGCAAAAAACTCTTTCGAATAGACGGGAGATGCGCGTTCTCGCAGTCCTAAAGAAACCAGGGAGACTTCTTACTGTGAAGATCAGGTTGACAGCGTCTACCTCGAAACATTAGCCGAGAATGTCTTTTTCCAACGGGAATTCGACGTAACCGTCCGAAATCTTCGTTTCCTGCTCAGAAACAGGTTCAAATCAACTCAAAACTATTTAATTATTAACTCACTCATCTTAATATATCTTCTGTTTTGTCGCACGGAACAAAAGATGTTTCTCTAACCAGTCATAGCGCTGAAAAGTTATGTCATTGAGAAAGCTTACTTTCATTGGAGAATAAGATTTCTCATGATGTCACGCGATCTCTAGTTTTGCTACCATCCGCGTCCTGCTTGTGGGGTCTCGTGGTAGGATGAAAGGTATGCTACCTGGCTCGTTCCATTATGGTAGATATCTCTATAACTTAAAAATGGAAGATGGGTGATGATGTATAGGATCATTTGATATTCACCAGGCAGATTTGTGAACTCTGTTGAAAATCTGGGGAAAATACATTTTACATGAAAAGACCTTATGCTAGTTTCTGAGCTGTATACAAGGGTTTCGAGTGAGATATTGTGGATTTCTCACATGCTACGAACTAAAATGCGAACTAACATGCTACGAAAAAAAACTACGAATATTGTCAATCGCGCGTGGTAAAATGCAACTTTTTCCCATCCATGCAAATCTGAATTGGGTTATGCTGACTAAGGAGGTGGTTGAGTATAGGGAGCTAACCCTCCTTTTAAAATTAGCATTTTTATGAACTTTTAGGCCGATCCTCCCTCACCTTACCCGAAACAAAATTTTGTCCACCCTACAGATGTTGGCTCTCGACAATCCAGTCATTTTTGTGACTGGCCCTCCTCTTATAAAGGTTGTGCACCCCTACTTGATATCCACATTTTATGACGGAATATGTTAAGAAGTACAATTTAGAATAATATATGTTTCTCCACCTTCATTCATGAAAACAGAATTTTTTGTCGGCACTGGCAATCTTTTAAAGCTAAATTTACTCCTTTAAATATTCACTCTTTGAAAATAATCTTAGCCATATCTCTTGTATAAATACAAACTTAAACTGTTGATATATCCTTGCCAACAGAACTGAATACCTTGACTGGGAAGGAAGGAACCTAGGGAGCTAGAACTCCCCTTCCGAAATTTGTTATTTTTATCTGAATGTAGACTTATATCCCCCCCCCCCCCCCCGTCACACCTTCTCGAAAAAAAATTAAATTCTACTGATGGTGGCCCTCGACAACCCAGTCAATGTTGTACATGGCCCTTCGCTTAAAAAAGTTGTGCACCCACCCTTACGTAAAATTAACAGTAATAAACAGTAAAGTAAGCAGTAATACACTGCCACGCTGGCAGCTGGGATGCTACTATTATACTGTAAAAACAACAATTATTTTTTGCAGTGATCATCAAAAACCATTTCCGAGTAAATTCACGTTTTTGAAGCTTAATTCATTCATTTCTTAATGTAATTATATACTATACTGTCAATGCTAAAGTTTCACGAAAGTTACCCGAGCGATTTTATCTGGAATTCAGCGAGAAAAGAAATTATGTTGTCAAAACTCTTTTTCAGCTTGTCATACCACAGGTTTGGTTTTCTTTCACTTTCATGTTTTATGTATTTCTGCCGTAGTAAACAATACGCCTTCAAGTGGTTTTGAAAAGTCTATTACTGTAAGTGAAAGGGTTATATTACTAGAAGAAATAATATATTTCCTTTTTTTTTTTTTCTGACTAAAGGAAATACGTATATTTATTTTTTCTCCCCTCTAGATATCGTTTAAAGAATAAAATGAGAATAGGCATGGTGTGGGTCTTGAAATTGATATCTATATTTTAAGTCTTGAATAAGTCTAAGGCTTTTAAATACTGCATTTCAGAATATATCTATATTATAACGCAAAAACATATCCATGAGTTATGCTGACGTCCAATTTACGGTGGCAACGACCTGAGCAATAAATTTTGCTTTTACTGCTCTTTAACATCGCACAATTTCAATTTTTACACCGTGGAATAGGAGAGAAATATACTTTCAAATAAAATTAGTTTGAAAACTGAATTTCAATTTACTGATATTTTTATGGTTTTTAAAATAATTTCCAAACATGATGCTTTTAAAAATCTATCTATTGCGTGCAGTTCGATTACGGAAGATTAAGCCCATTTGCTTTTAAAACCATATAAATAGTTCAAAACTTGTTTCCGGCTAATATTCCATAACGAAATTAAAATTCCATCAGAAAGTAAATAAATAAATTAATATAATATAATATAAATAAAACACAAATTTAACAGATATGTAATCGAATTACGAGCTTAAACGCTGCAATAATCAGAATCAAGGAGGTTGCTGTAAATAGTGAAATCTTTGTCGATTTCTTCGGCTATTAACCGCTGGCACTAATAGTAAAGTACCGTTTTTAATAAATTTCATTTGAAAGTTATTTTTCTTATAAAAATACATCTGGGTGGTGTTACTGGGCAATCAAAAATAAAATATATTAAATGTAAAAATTCTATCAGAATGTTTTATTAAAAATGACTTTTACCCATGTTCTGCACACCGAACAGTGTGTTTTCTGTAACCCAGGAAGTCAGTGTTAAATCCCCTGGTAATATACAAAAATTATTATTATTTTTTTTTTTCAAAACTGTAGATCAAAAATGTAAGGGGCGCAATATACTTAGTTTCACTGTTTTGTTCAGCTGTATGAAACGATGAATTCTTTTATTAAGTTGCTGCATAGAACGCGTAGATTTCGTGATTTTATACGGATATAGAAATACAGTACGTAAACCAAGTGAATAAATTGTGCTTATATGCTGTAGTTTGTGTAATATCCTGGTTACAGCGCGGGACTGGAGGTAATTGGTGGTCCTAGGCTTATTCTTTCATTGGTATCTCTTTACGCATTGCATAAAAACCAATTTTTTTTTAAAGGAAACTTTTTGGGGGACCTTTACGAGACGACCTTATTTACAATGGCCCTGTATATTGTGTTCCATGTGCATAAAAGACTAAGCCAAGAGTGTATGCCGAATGTGTTCCTCATACTATTACGTATACACTAATATAACACATGGGCTGATAAGTTCCCGGTCTAATAAAGAAAACACAACTTTTTAACAAAACTGTATAACTTTATGACTTTATAACTTTAATAAATAACATAACTTTAATAATAAATAATAATGATTTAATAATAATAATTTAATAAACAAATAATAATAATAATTTAATAATAAATAACAATTTTATAACGAAAAAGCTTCAAACAGTGCGCAGAATCTCGTTGTTGTTTTTGGTCAAAAGTCAGCACGCGCGGCAACCACTTTGACAACAGCTTTTTCATAGACAAATGTTCATTCAAAATAAAACCTACGCGTTGCTTCGATATCTTTAGAGTCTGAGCTATCTCCTGCAACTTCACTTTACGGTTCCCCAAAACGATTTTTTGGACTTTTTTTGTGTTTTCCAGAGTAACCACCTCTTTTGCGTGGTGCATCACTGGTGTCCATACGACCACGTTTAAATTCAGCAAACCAATCAATAATGATTGATTTACCTGGTGCAGTGTCCGGATAACCTTATCAAGCCAAGCTTTTGTTTGAACGGTGTTTTTTCCCATCAAATAACAATTCTTGAAATTCTTGTTTATCCATTTTTTTGTTTATCAACAAAGTTGTTCAAATAAAACCACTCTAACGTTTTATCCACACGGCGAATCGTCATGGCATTTTTTCTGCTGCCTTTTAAAGGTTAGTATTTACTAAAAAAAAAGCAGCAGTTTGGCGATTGCAACGCCACCTGTGTGCCAGACCGGGAAGTTATCAGCCCATGTGTTATATGAATGGATGTGGTTTGCGGTTCCCATAAAATCCCGACCGCAGCGAGTAGAGGTGCAATAACTAAAACTCAACACAATAAAGTTGATGACTAAATAGTTTCGCCTCTCTGGCCTGAGAGCGGAATATTAAAATCCTCGTCAGATTTACTTGTCGGGTTGGCTTGGACAGACGGCCCAGCCGACGTCTAATATCGAGAGACGCGTTAACAGCCGATAAACGCCGGCAAAATCTTCACCTTAAACCTGTATATAACTTCTATTTATCCTGTAAATAAAATTGTCTTACTCCAGAAATTAAAACAGCATTGTTTCTACAAAAGTTAGTCTTCAATTATCCACATTAATTACATCAACGTAATTATTATATATATATATATATATATATATATATATATATATATATATATATATATATATATATATATATATATAGATAGATATTAATTGTTGATTTTATGGTGCAATACTGACATCCCAGCTGTCCAGTATTATACCGTAAAATCAACAATTTTTTTTTTCAGTGTATACGTAATTGTGAAATTGAACAATAATAAAAAATTACATAGAAAATCGCACATCTGCTTCATATAAATTCATTTTTAGGAGTAATTTATTTTTAAAAGAGTTTAGGAAATAGCTTTTGTGCCTTATCTGTTTGACATTGAATAACGTGTAGTATATATATTGTGGTTGTAATTAGTGGTACATATAATTATTTTAATGATGTTTCTAGTGGATGAAAAATACATGACGCGTACATCTTAATTTTACTAGGGTAAATACAGTAATATTGGTTATAGATTTTTTTTAATGTAAAAAAAAAGGCCATGTAACACGTGTCATACATCCTGTTTCGTTCGTCATCTTTTTATGAAATCTAAAATATACAACAAAATATTTTTCGGTTTAAATATTCTTAGCATATAAGTTGAGCTGCTACGCTTATTTTATTGCGTACAAAAAAAAAAAAAAAAAAAAAAAAAAAATGTGAATCTTCTGTTTTACGGCAATTATACTTCCCAAGTCCAATTCAAAGAATCTTGAAATGTAGGCATGTATTTTTGTGTTTCTTATAAATCTGACATAATCAGCTTCAAGATTATGTAGATTACAACTCTCCTGAAAATTTATTCAACGTTCACTTTCCTATCTCTAAAGGTACTGTTATGTGTTCATTTGTATTCACCTTACTCTAGTTTCCAGGACGCTAAACATAATAAATATCGTGTATACGGTTGCTTGAAGTCAACTGCTAACATTTTACCCGTGTTCCCCCACGTAAATTACATCTAGTACAAGTGCTTCCCCCTACCGCTTTTCCAGCAGTAAATTGCGTTTCTCACGTGGTACCAGCAGGTGTACCGTATCTTGTTATAATCCCACACGTCGAGAGCGTATATCTCTACCCCACATATAAATATTTAAAGAGTATATGTATGTATCTTTCAGTAAGCAGTATGTTTTGGAAATAATCCCAGACTTTTACATGACTTTACCAGCAAGGAAGATAGTCCTGCCCGGGCAGGGTCGTAGAAAAGGTACAGACTCATAGGGCTCGAACTAGTGTTGCCAGATTCACTGTACAGTAAATCCTGTGAAACCGGAACCTGTCTATAACGGAATCCGATGTGAAGTAAAAAAAAAATCATGGTCCCTTACGTAAGAATTGTCATACAATTATACCTGTTACGACAAAAACCTGTGTTAAACGGAATTATTATGCTGCTATAGTATCCGTTTTAGTAGGTTTTACTCTATTAAATAAACACAATCTTATACAATCAAATTTGTAGAAAGCGGAATTGATAAAGACCGATACAAAATTCCGTTTTGGAGAAATTTCCGATTTAGCTGTTATAGTATATTTCTTCCGAAGGGACTATGAAATTTTTACTTTTAAGATTAGATTCCATTATAAACAGGTTATACCAAACAAAGTACATTAAAACCTGAATAAACAGAATTGCTTGCCACCGGAAACTTATTTCGTTTTAATTTGTACAGTATTCCTTTCAGCGAAATCGTAAAAATTTTCTGTTATAGAGAGGTTTTGTTTTCTCAGGTTTTACTATATTAAGTTCCACTCGATGCAGACTACCGAATCGCATGGTATTAAAAGAATTTGTGCATCAGAAAAAAGAAAGGGGACGGGTCTTGGAACTTTTGAAAATCGGGACGTTCCGCGTAAATTGGTACACCTGGAAACAATAGCTGAAACTCACTTTATACAAATAAAGACAATTTTTCTGAGTCACATAACCTGTTCAAAAGACTGCACCAAACTCTACACTCTTTGCTGATCTCTGTAAAAATCAACTCTCTACCAAAAGAAGTGCATTTCAATTCTGACTAATAAATCAAGTGGCATTTTATTTTTAACTCATTTTCTTTTATGTGTTAAACTTTCAACCAGCAAATTCATTCTTTCATATTAGTATTACACAGCATTAGCATTTCAAGAGATTTGACTTTTATGAATTTTAAAGGAAAATATAATTGCGTACTCTAATACTTCAATTACTGTTTTATATTCGGTGAATGTTTTTATTATATCAAATTCTTTTTATTTGAGAGAGAATCTCTGCTTTCCTGAACACTCGTTTGATAATCTTAATTCTCTGTTGTAATTCAGTAATAGTAAAGATTCTTTCTATCTAAAATACATTGGCGGGAAAAATTAAATGCAGAAGTATAATAACTCATGCAACGTAAATGATTTTGCAGCTAAAAATACGGAACTTGCCCAAGATCTCATGCCTCATATACCTTCAAAATGCAGAATAAATAAATAAAAATAAATTTAAATAAGAAAATTAATATAATATAAGGTGCAGAAAAGTGTCTGCTACTTTTTACGACTTTTTAGAGATACGTAGTAAACTTTAAGGCTTGTGGACATAATTAACCAACGCTTGCATTTTAATCATGAGAAAGGTAAGGAAAAAAGTAAATAATACAGTGGAATCGGTTGGGTCCGAACGCTGGACCTTTTGATATTGAACACATTAACTCTGCACTGCTAATGCTTAATTACTTCGTCACATTATTTATCATTTATACTCTGTCACATTTAATTGGTGATTTTCCTTATAGAATCTGTTGCAGAATAGTTTGAAAACGGTTTAAAAATTGATTTAAATACCTACTCTGTCGGCCGATTTGCACGAAAATATATTCAGTTCTTGCGACAATGGTTTATAACAGCTCAATCGAAAGTGTCGTTTGAGAGTTAAGAGCCTACGCTAGTCACGCAAAGAAACGCTCAAGCTAATGTTAAGTCTATGGGAAGGTTCTTGTGCGATTTCTAGCTGGCATTTTAATATTTTTAAATGATTTTTTTGTGCATAGGATAGCTGGGGCCGATCCCTAACGTTGTTAGTTTTTACTTTTTCAATTTTAGTAACAGTTTTTTTTATAAGCGGACCTTTCTAATTTCGGAACCGGTTGGAACCTGTTCTGAAAGGGAAAGTACCCTTATATAAAAAAACTGTAACCAAAATCGAAAAAGTAAAAACTAACAACGTTAGAGATCAACCTCAGCTATCCTATACAAAAAAAAAATCATTTAAAAATATTAAAATGCCAGCGAGAAATCGCGCAAGAACCTTCCCATAGACTTAACATTAGCTTCCGAGTTTTTTCGCGTGACTGATGTAGGCTCTTAATGTGTTCACATGCACATAAATCGTGATTACAATACCTTCTTTACATTATGTGTTCTGAAAGTAGAAAAGGAGATTTTATTGACGCACTAACACGGCAAAATAGAACTTTTTAACCCTATCACTATGTCCTATCAAAACATGCCCTGTTGTGACCTAGGGTCCTCACGGACCCCATACTATAATACACATGTTTAATATGGTTTAAATATCTTATAAATTACTTTTTTAATTTATTTAGTTAGATTAAAAATAATTAACGCTTATTCTGACGTTTTCATAATAAACTTTATTTTTTATACCCAAAAATGTTAAATTTACATTAATTTTAACATATTCTAAATATTGGCTTAGAAGTGCCTGGGGTCCGCGTGGACCCCAGGACATAGTGATAGGGTTAAACAAAAATGAAAAAATATATATATATTGTATATATATATATATATATATAATTATAATATCTATGAATTTCAAAAAACATATCAAGTTCTATTCTACTTAAATCTCCAAAGAGATAATCAATGATACTGTGTATACAGAATACCACATAGCTAATATATATGTTTTAATCTTCTCCTCTGTGACGCGTAAATAAAATCTGCTAATAAGTTTCCTTTTTAAACTATGGTATTCATGTAAATTCATATCTGTCATTGATGAATGCTCAGAACCCATCATAAACATGATTTTCAAACGTCAAATATGAAAATGGGTTACTGGAACAGATTTAATCAATCTTTTGAGCTAACATGCAGTCGGTAGCCAGAGAATCGTAATCGATATTTCATTGTTAAAAATGGTAATGCGTAATAATGGTATTCAGTCGGTGTCAAAATATTTGACATTAGCATCAGGATAGAGTGTATATGTAGTGTCAAACCAATTTTATACATGGCTGGTTTAGAGACAGGGATAAAGCATTAAAGATTCATTTATGGATCGACTGTGAGAATTGATTTCGACTTCCTGCTGCAGGTGATCCGCTAATTCTCTTAATGGGATGTGAGGAGGAGGGGTATGCCTGTGAAAATCTTTAAAAATTGGGAGAGGGGGGGGGGGACACGTATGTGCCAATCCCAAAATTTTCTTCTGTTTCATACAGATTTCATAACACCAAAAACGTATCAGCACCAATTTATATCAAGGTCTAAGTGAATCTAAAGTTTTATTAAATTCCTTGCATTAGTTCTTGAGGTACGACTATCGCTAAAATCGTGTAAATCCTGAAAAATGCAGCATAGCAGCTAGCAGCGTCACCTGTTGGGAGATTTACACCAAAACCCAATCAACAACAACTTATGTCAATGTCTAACTGAATCTAAAGTTTAATCAAATTCTGTGCATTAGTTTTTGAGAAGCTATCGTGAAAATCATGATAAAGGTAGCATAGCAGCGTCACCTGTTGGGCTATTTACACCAAAACGTAATCTGCATCTATTTATGTGACGGTCTAACAGAATCTGGAGTTTGATGAAATTCTGTGCATTAGTTCTTGAGATATAGCTATCATGAAAATCGTGAAAAATGTAGCATAGCAGCACCACCTGTTAGGCGATTTACACCAAAACTAATCAGCACTTATTTATATCAAGGGCTAACTGAATCTAAATTTTTATTAAATTCCGTACATTGGTTCTTGAGATAGAGCGCCCACAAAATTTTTGTCACATACAGACAGACAGACAGACACTTTCTGAAAACAGTCAAATCGTGTTCAGGACCTTCTAAAACTTATAAATCCGTCGAAAACTGGAAGTCGAAAATTTTCATGAATCCAATACTTTTTTCTTGTAAAGATAGAAGAAAGTAAAAATAGCCTAAAAAAATTAAAAACGCTTTTTTTCCCTTTCCAACGTCATTTTTTCAGCGCTGAATTAAGTGAAAACGCCCTGTAGTTCTAACAAATACTTCTTCCAAAACTTTTAAAGACGTTTTTCTCAAAGTGGTGTTTTTGAAACTGCTGGGCATATTAGAAAAGTTAGTAGTTAACTAAGCTAATTTATTGACTTCCAATCTGGAGTGAAGCTACGTGAAACATATCCTATCTGGTGATTTATTAACAATATCTATGTCTGCTGTTGCCGAACAGATTTCCTTGGAGTTTCCCCATAGATTTCTACCGGAATTTCTTCGGGGTTTGTTGATGACCGAAGTTTTCCTGAACGTTGCTTGTGAACATTTTGAAGAATTCCATCTGCATCAAGCTTCTCTCTAATTAGCAGTGTAGCGACCCGTTGTGTTGCATTTGTATTTTAAAAGACTTCATAATTTTCGGTGGAAAGTACTTTAACAATGCAGTTTTTAAATGAAAATGTATAATTCATAAGCTAAAAATGTAATTATTGTTATTCATAAATCTTAATTAGATCTTTCAATCGCCGTAAGATTCCTTATAATTGATCAATTAATTAGTTCTCGTGTTTCTGATCATCGAAAGATTGGTCGATTGATTCTCTCAGTTTTCTAAACAACTATTTTAGATATCGAAATGCGACAAACAAAAACAAACGCCAAAAACATTCTCTCTCTGCCCCTGATAAGTTCAGTGTTTGTGGTGCAACAGTTTCTGAGCCTATTCCGGACAGACAGACTAATATATATATTACTATACGCCGACTAAATATCAAATGAACTTAGAAATAGGTGTTTTTCTGAAAATCCGAGACATATACTTATTTATTTATTTATTTATTTTGTATAGGTATAAATTAGTATAGATTCTAGTGATTGTAAGTCGCATAAGGGAATCTGTGTGAAACTTTCTACTAAACTCTCTCTGCTCTTTAGCTACGTTTTCAAACTGCCAGTAACACTTTAGAATAAACTTCCTTTCATCTCTCTGAAAAGTCAAGAACCTGCTAGTTATTAGCGAATAAGTTGTGCAAATTTTGTCTTTTGAAAACCCTGTATATTTACAGGGTATTCCTTCTTATCTTTAAGCAATAGCTAATTCATAAACCGTTAATTTTAATATTTCAAATTTCAAAAATGTTTCACATGATGGTCTTCATCATATAAAAATCCCTTTTACGTATATTTTTTTTTTTTTTTTTTTTAAGTTACGAAATTTAAAATTTTATACGGTCCCTAAGTCCTATAAAGTTACATTTAGAAAAACTTTCCCCATATTCTAACAAATAAAATAGTAAAAATTCCATTCTTCTACGATCAAAACTTACCGAGTTACGATACTTTGAATTTTATGAACTTCGTCATTTTCTTGCACTAAAAACAGAAAAAACGTGTTTTCCCAGTAAGTGAGAAATAAATAAAAGTGTCCTTAAAATATTTTCTGGTAAATACCGTCACAACGGTTGGTTCTTTGCTCAGGTCTCGAGCCGACCCGCAGTAAAAAAAAAAAAAAAAAAAAAAAGGGGGGGGGGAATAGTCAATCTGACCCGAATCAGACTCGTGTTTTAGATAAATTCGAGTTATCAGAACACAACAGGGGCGTGCACAAAAGTTCTGAGGCCTGAATATATATGGGTCCCTTACAAATTACGTTTATGGGCCCTCTGCTCCTCTGCATGCCCTATATATGCATTTACCTAATATGAAATCAGCCCCTCACCGGCCGGACCCTTTTCGTCTTAGGGCCTAATACCACTGTACCCCTTTTTCTCTTCTGTGCACGCCCCACGCCCTAATCCAAAACAACGTTAGGGATTATAGTCGAGGGCCTAAAAATACATATGGAACCAGAACATGCACTTGTTCGCGGGTTACGGTTTTAAGACAAGGAAATAAATCAGAAAAGAAAAAAACCTTCACTCATGGAAGAAGATCGGTAAATGGGTGGAAACAGAAATTTGCGGACGCACGCGGTGTTACAATTAATTCTACTGATAATTGTGGGGGCATTTCTGTAATAGTTCCTCAACCTGTCATCACTGATCCTTTATCTCGAAGATCTACTCTCTTCTCTTCACTTCCCTCGGAAAATCTTCGTGTGAGGCCAGCTAAAATGGTAACCTGAGTTGTACGACAAAAGTGATATTTTTTACCCATCCGAAAGACATGAATTTTTTTTTTGCTGACTAAGGGGGGAAATGCTCTATGTAATGCTTGTGTAACAGTTTTTATTCCCGTTAGTTTTTTTTTACTGCATGTATGAGTATTTTCATGGTTTGAGGTCTTGTGTTTATCATGGTTTAGTTGTTAACCTTTAAAGGGGAAATGCTTAATTTTTAAGTTAAGACAATTCTTATAAAAAATGAATTTTATTAAAAGTTAAAGTAACGAAATATCATTTTTTATTAATTTATTTTATTATAACATATGCCTGTGGTATCTTTATCATTATAAATTCTAGTTTGAGTTTTCTTCTGATAAAGGTTTTCAGATTATACAGGTATTATAATTATGGCGAAGGACGGGGGGCGTTCTGCACCCCCGTATCCCCATGAAAGACAATTTTTAGTTCTGCTTTGCATATACGTTCATGTGTTTTAAAGTTATCTTGCGGATGGGTGCATTCTACATAGACGAAAAATTTAATAAACTATTTCAATTCTCAATTTTGAAAAAAGTCAGTAGAAGCAGAATTTTGGATTTTTAATATTTCTAAATTGCTAAATCTCTGTATTGTTCTTTATGTTGATAAAAATTGTCTTGCGTGAAGTGTCATGACAAAGAGTTTTTAGTATAGTTCACGTTTATATTTTCCATTTAAAAAAAAAAAAAAAAAATCACGCAAGCACTTGTTCCGAAATTTTACTTATCCTTGAATTTCGCTCTGCTGGTGCGCATGAAATAATAAAAAAATCCCTGACGGCTCGGCCTACAGGCACAGGTAGATTTTGAAGACGCAGACCGTGGGGCACCTGTTTGTCGGGAATTACGGAAGAAATGACCTTTTTGCGATGATGCTGCAGTTGGAACCGCCTACTTCGAAACGAAACTTGTTTGCAGGCGGAGCCAGCAAGGATTTTTTTTTTTTTTTTTTTTTTTTTGCTATAAGAGTTGGTCCTATAAAAAACATGTCAATATAAAAGTTTTAGATAATATTAAGAGGATTTATAATATATTTAAGCGGATTTGAAATATTGGGAATTGACGAAGTTATGAATTTTTTTCTTCTAAAACCCCCCTTCCCTCCCCCCTTAAGGCAATTTTTAATTATATCAAAAATCTGTCATACATAAGTTTTTGGCACTGTTCCTAGAAGTAATAATAACTTCAAACGGATTCGATACGTATCATAATTAAGAAATTATGGGTTTTTTTTCTGTTTTCACAAAAAGACCCCCCCCCCCCTGGTTTGATTTTGCCCATTAACGAACTTAACCGAGATTTTATGTCCCTTGATTTTATGTAACAGTTTCGAAAAGATGCGGGAGTTGGAACCGCCTACTTCGAAAAATAACTTGTTTGCAGGCGGCGCCAGCAGGGATTTTTTTTGTTTTTAATTTTTTTTGCTATAACGGTTGGTCTTATAAAAAACTTGTCAATATAAAAGTCTTAGATAATACTAAGAAGATTAATAATAAATTTACGCGAATTTGATATCTTGTGAATTGACGAAGCTATGATTTTTTTTCTCCTAAAACACCCCCCTTTCCCCCCCCCCTTGGGGCAATTTTTAATTATATCAAAAATCTGTCATACATACATTTTCGGCCCTTTTCCTAGAAGTAATAATAACTTTAAACGGATTCGATACGTATAATAATAAAGAAATTATGAGGATTTTTCGGTTTTCACAAAAAGCCCCCCCATTTCCCCCCCCCCCTTGGTTCGATTTTGCCCATTAACGAACTTGACCGAGATTTTATGACCCTTGATTTTATGTATCAGTTTGGAAGAGATTTATGCAGAATTTTTCCAGTTATCGTGGTCAGAAAAAAGTGACATAGATAGATAGATAGATAGATAAACTTTTGAACTGGGGGTGGTTTTGGGTTCTGGGAGTCATGATCGGCGTAGATCTGCAAAAATTTTTCAAAATTTCCAACTTACCACAGTGGACCACTCTATCAGTTTCATTTTTTTCTCTCTTTAACGGACAGGCCGATCTGCCTGAAAATATTTTTGAATATTCCTTAAATCTTTTTACATTCATAATTTTCTCAGAATATAGTTTTCAATACATTTTTCAAAAAAAAAAAAAAAAAAAAAAAATATTTTTATGCACTCGTAGAGCAGACCATTGTGTCCCAGAAGCGAGCACACTGGGGCACAGTGGACCACTATTATATATTATCTGAAATACAATATAAATCTATTTTTCATTGATATAATTCTTCTTTATTTCCCCTTTACTTCCAAAATAAAATAATACAAATTTGGAAACAACATTTTCAAGAAAAGAACATACAAAACAAAAAATTGTAAAAAGAAATTTATTATATTTTGAAAATAATAATAGATTAAGATATAGGAATGGTAGCAAATAAGTTGTTTATTAAAAAAATCCCTGACGGCTCGGCCTACAGGCACAGGTAGATTTCGAAGACGCAGACCGTGGGGCGCCTGTTTGTCGGGAATTGCGGAAGAAATGACCTTTTTACGATGATGCGGCAGTTGGAACCGCCTAGTTCGAAACCTAACTTGTTTGCAGGCGAAATCGGCAGGGATTTTTTTTTTTTAATTTTTTTTTTTTTTTTTGCTATAACGGTTGGTCCTATAAGAAACTTGTCAATATAAAAGTTTTAAATAATATTAAGAGGATTAATAATAAATTTAAGCGGATTTGAAATCTTGAGAATTGGCGAAGTTATGAATTTTTTTCTTCTAAACCCCCCTTCCCCCCCCCCCCTTAAAGCAATTTTTAATTATACCAAAATCAGTCATACATAAATTTTCGGCCCTTTTCCTAGAAGTAATAATAACTTCAAACGGATTCGATACGTATCATAATTAAGAAATTATGAGTTTTTTTTCTGTTTTCACAAAAAGCCCCCCCCCCCTTGGTTCGATTTTGTCCATTAACGAACTTGACCGAGATTTTATGCCCCTTGATTTTATGTATCAGTTTCGAAAATATGCGGGAGTTGGAACCGCCTACTTCGAAAAATAACTTGTTTGCAGGCGGAGCCGGCAGGGATTTTTTTTGTTTTTAATTTTTTTTTTGCTATAACGGTTGGTCCTATAAAAAACTTGTCAATATAAAAGTTTTAAATAGTATTAAGAGGATTAATAATAAATTTACGCGAATTTGATATCTTGTGAATTGACGAAGCTATGATTTTTTTTCTTCTAAACCCCCCCCCCCTTTTTCCTCCCCTTGGGGTCATTTTTAATTATATCAAAAATCTGTCATACATACATTTTCGGCCCTTCTCCTAGAAGTAATAATAACTTTAAACGGATTCGATATGTATCATAATTAAGAAATTATGGTTTTTTTTCTGTTTTCACAAAAAGCCCCCCCACCCTCCCCCCCTTGGTTCGATTTTGCCCATTAACGAACTTGGCCGAGATTTTATGCCCCTTGATTTTATGTATGAGTTTGTAAAAGATTAATGCAGAATTTTTCCAGTTATCGTGGTCAGAAAAAAGTGACATAGATAGATAGATAGATATATAAAGTTTTGAACTGGGGGTGGTTTTGGGTTCTGGGAGTCATGATCGGCGTAGATCTGCAAAAATTTTTCAAAATTTCCAACTTAGGTGAGAATGTAATAGGTAGTATTTCTTACGAAATCTACCTAAAAGCGCAATTTAATATTTGCAAATGAAATTCCAAAGTACTTATGAGTAAGATTGAGCCTGGAATTTTCCTGAAATACTTTTGGGTCTGGGAGAACAACGTTATGAAATCATCGACATCAACAACAGATTCATATATTTTTCCAGAAACTGTAGATGAAAGACTCGTAGCCCCACAAAATAATCTTTAATTTTTAAGAAGAAAAAAGTTGATTAGTTGACCCATTTAAACGCTGCTTTTACACGGCGCGCTGAAAAATATCGTGTCATGATAAACGCGTTTTACTATATAAATAAAAGTTTTTAGTTAGTCTTTATTACATTTTGCAATTAGCAGTTAGTCTGTGATTTCTGGATTTATACCTACTAAGCAAATAATTCATCACGCGTGTGCGGCTGTCTACCGTTGGACCCCTTATACCTGTTTTTTTAGCTGTATTGCGCTCGCTTTCAGTTGACTATAAATTCTTAAATATATCAAATTTCACCTAATCGTTCTATGGGCTTATTCTACGCACTATAGGGATTCGAAAAATGTTAAAAATTTCATGATCTGTTACCTCTCCTTAAACTTTTATTTGGAAAGTAATCACTCTTTATCTGCAATCCTTTTGAACGCTAACCCTTCTTAATTGAATCATCAGCTTTTACCTTTATAATTCATGAGGGTCACATTGAACAAACATTTTCTTCTTCATTTAGAAATGAAATTTCAGCCAGATCAACTGTCTAAAAATGAAAAAGAAGTTACGTTTATTATGTTTTCTGTTTCTTACTCCCATTATGAAGAGTGGATTCTTACAGAGGTCCTTGGGTCAAGTGGCGACTTAATGAGGAGTTAAACATTTGATCTGTAATTCATAATTTCAAGAAAGAAGAGTTATGATTGCATAATTGTTGACTATTTTTTTTTCAAATGCATATTAATTTGATTCTAACCCGTTAACATAATGAGTGACTTATTTTGTTATTTGGATAAAAATGCAATTAGACTTTGTTAAATTTGTAATGATAGATTGCATAAAATTCAGATTTTGTAATAGCTTATGCTATGGAAGATCTTAGCAAATTATGTTGAATTTACTTTTTCATAGAGTTTTTGCCTTGCTAAAATCAATTTCTGTAAAAATTCGTTATAGAAACCCAACTTTAAGAATAATACATAATTTTCATCGCAACAGTAAGTAATGAATTGTCTTTTCGCAATATATCATTAAAATAATTCATCGTAATAATTTAATACCGCATGTTTGATTGGCTTTTTCAATAGCCACAGCTATGACCTCCCACCCACAAAAAAAAAAAAAAAAAAAAAAAAAAAAAGCCTTTTATTTTTTGCAAATTAAAGAATTACGATTTTTTTAACTTTTGCAATATATGCCATCAAATCTTGTGTGTATGCAAATTTAATCTAAAAAACTGCTCTAACGATTTTGACTAAATTTTGCATCCTAACGTTTTGAGGTACGAGAAGACCATTGGGCTGTGTCACTTGTTCGAGAAAATTCGATCAGTGGGTTATTTTAGGGTCACTACGGGTCAATGCATTTCAAGGGAATGAAGGTTGAAACAGTTAAGTTGTTGAACAGTTGAAAGTAAACAAAGCCGCATAGTTGGCAACATTTGGCCAATTTTAGCGATATTTTGCGAAATGTTGGAGACATTGGCGAGATTTGGCGATAAAATCGACATTCAAGATTACAAATGCCAAAAGACATGTTTGGCGCCAAATGAAAGGATATCGCCAAATTTGGCGATATTGGACGAAAGTTTGGCTTTTAGAATCTGAAGGAAATTTCTAGTAGGAACTGAGATACATGATTCAACTAATGAGAGTCCATGGGACGTTCTCGAAAACAGAATTCAACCTTTCAAGATGCATAGAACTTTCTCAACACATGCCTGACGGCGAATGAAAGAATGTTTACAAGTTTCCGAATTTTCGCCAAATTTTGTCGACATTTGGCGAAAAAATTGGCTTTCATAATCTGAAGGAATTTTCTAGGATTTCCCAATAGGAACCGAGCATAGTTCTGTCTTCCCCGCTGGTATGTTTAATGTGTATAATTTGATCCTTGTGATATAATTTATTGAGTCTGTGAGCACAATCACCAATTATTGAGATGTTTTGGGGTCATAGTGTTTTTCTCTGAAGTATCCTAAAAATGCATCGGACAAAAAAAAAAGAAAAACACTTTGTTATTGAGAACAAAAAGCATTATTTATTTCAAAAGCTTTCTTAATATTTAGTTTCGAAACCTTAGTTTTTAAGGACTGTATTAATTATATTTGGCATGGAGCCTACTAATGTTTGACATTTTTCTATACAAATGAAACATCATTTATCTTGCAAGATTCTCCAATGTATTTTCAAATTTGCCGGATTAATTATATTAATTTTATCTTTTAGTTTATGTCACAAGTTCCCTATTGGATTTGACAGAGATGACCATGGTAGAGCATTATCCCTGTTTCGTTTGAACCAATTTTTCGTCAGCTTTGCTAAATCCTTCGGATAATTATGTTGATAGTGTCATTTCAAAGGCTTATTCTCGTCCGCACCCGTGGTAATACTGTGTAGTGTGTACTCTAATTTATCCGCATACACTTCTTTGGCCATGATATACAAAAAATTATCCTCGTATCAAACCATCAAAAAGATTGCACACCACCAGTCTTCCAACTCCAATATGAACAATTTTTCTTGTATATTTCCATCTATGCAATTAGTTTTGAGGTCATCCAATAAACTGTTTCCCGCCCATTTCAAATAATTTTTGGCTTTATCTGACAAAAATGTTTTTTCTCTTTATTTTCAAAGCAGCATTCTTTTCTTTCTTGAAATCTCTTTAGAAGAATTCTCCTACATTCTCGCACTTTTTTTTTTCATATATTTCTGTAAAAACTTTTTTTTTTTTTTTGAAGAAAATCCAACTCCTTTAACAATTTTTCTGATTATTCATTGCTGCTTATTGTTAAAATAGTTTAACTCCGCGCTATTCCAATGTTTTTCTGCTCTCAAAGCTGGTAGACGGGAGGTGCTGGGTTCGATCCCAATCGCGCCCGTCGGCCTAATCGTTCGGAGTTTTCGTGGTTTTCTTCGAGCCAGGGATTTATCCATGCGTAAATACGGATTAGGTTCCCTTAGAAAGACCCCCACGAAGGGCATTCCCCCCGGGCCTATATCCCAAGTGTAGATAATTGGCCGTCAATAATCAACCCAACCTATTCCAATGTTTTGTTCTACTCATTTCTTTCTATGTAAATAACATATGAAAAGCAATATTTTGCAGAGAAATTTGACAATTGAGTACAAAAAGTGACACGTTTTATAATTTTTTTTCTTTCTTTTTTTTTTTTAAATGGGAAAATAATGGATAATGGGAACTTATTTTTTTTTTCTGTTGTACAATTTATTTTTGGAATAGTTTAGAAGAAAACATTTTGAGATGAAAACACCACAATATTCGGTGATGATATTTACAAAACCAATAAATTACGTCACTAGGGTCCAGTCCAAGGAATTCACATTAACCTCAAATTTATAAAAATAAAATTCTTAAATTTGCAACAAAAAATTTTTGTTTTCTTTTTTCCCACATATCTATAACTTGTTCAAACTTTTTCAAAAGTACTTAATTAAAAAAAAAAAAAAAAAAAAAAAAAAAATTGAAATAATGACATTATTTAATATATTGCATCAAAAGTGCTTTCCTAAAGGTCTTAATAACGTCTAATATAAGGATCTTAAGAAGGTTCTTGTGCCAAATGACTTAATGAGAAGTTAATTATCAGATTTGTAACACAGAGTTTAAAGAAGGAAGACTTGTGACCATAAAATTGTTGCTCATTTGTCTCTGAAAATCATGTTTCTTCTATTTAAACTCTATAAAATATAGGCGCTTAAAACGAACAAATAAACAAAAAAAAAACAACTGTAGATGGAATTGTAGTTAAGAGTTAATAAATTATAATTGTAAAATGCACAAAATTTCTTTTACAGGGCTTCTGCATTGGAAGATCTTAACAGATTAAGATAAATTTATTTTTCCATCAAATTTCTCCACGGTGCAAATCAAGTTTAAGGCAACATCGTTATAATATTCAATAATATTCAATCTTTAACAGTAACTCTATAACCATCTTTAAACATATAAAGTTGAATAACCCAATTCGCTTTCAAGACACATCTTTAAAAAAAAATAAGAATTAAAGGAAAAAGAAGACTTTGGAAATTGAACTTAACTTGAATACCATAAGATTTTTTAAAATTATTATTATATTATTTAACTTCTCAATGTCAGTGTAGCACATATTTAAACATATTATTTGAAGTGGAGAGATTGGTGGGGGGGGGGAGGGGGGGGCTTATACGCCCCGCAATTTAATCGTAAATAACATAGCGTTATCATTTTGTAATATCAATATCATCTTGCACTCTGAAATGATGCAAGAGGTTTAAAAACAATAGTGGGGGAAAATTCACAAATAGCTTTATTTCTAAAAAGAGTTATGATCGTATAATTGCAATTTCAAATTAGGCAAAATTCAAATTTAAGTTTTCTTATATCTTAATTTGAAGCACTTCTGTGGTTCTTCCCTAAGACTTTGTCATAAATTAGTTTTATCTATCTGTATGTTTTTTATCTAATGTCATCATTTCATTTTAATTTAAAGCATTGGAGAAAACCACAATGATTTACTTACTTATAAGCCGAAACAGTTAAATTTCTATCATTATTACCCTCTTTGTTAACAAGAATCCATTCTCTTATCTACAATCCCTGTGAAGGCCAACCCTTCCTAATTGAGTCATCGACTTTTACCTTTGTATAATTCATGAGAAGTCCACAATGAGCAAACATACGAAACTTTCTTATCTGTATTTCCACTTCTTTAATTAAACAATATTGCAGACAGAATAAGCTGTATGAAAAAAAAAATTATCTGATCTTTGTTTTGTTGCGAGTTATAAGGAGTGGGCTCTTAAAGGAGGTTCTTGGGTCAAGTGACAAGTGATTTAATGAGGAGTTAAATATGAGATGTGTAATTCAGAATTTTAAAAAAGCATATGAATAATTGTATAATTCTTCACGATTTTTCTTTCAAGTATGTGCTTGATTTTAAATTTGATAAAATAGTCCCACTCACCTTTTTTAATGGAAATGCAGTTAGACTTGATTAAGTTTCTAAAGCTGTATATTTTACAAAAGCTTTTGCATTGGAATGATCTTTGCAAATTATGATGAATTTAACTCTGTTGAAATAAACTTGTATGCAAAATCTTTATACAAATCCAACTTTAACAGTAACACATAGTTGTCATCGTAACAATAAGCTTTTGCGTTTTCGTAATGTATTGTAAAAAAAAAAGGGGTGGGGGTGAATAACAATCAGAAATATGTGAACCAAATACTGCAAGTTTAACGCATTTTACCATTATAATTTATCAACTCTTAACTACATTTCCATCTACATTTTTATTTGTAAGTGCCTATATAGAAATATGATTTTCGGAGACAAATGAGCAACAATTTTATGGTCTCAAGTCTTCCTGCTTGAAACTCTAAGTTACAAATCTGATAATTAACTTCTCATTAAGTCATTTGGCACAAGAACCTTCTTAAGAACCTTATATTAAACCTTCTTCAGACCTTTAGGAAAGCACTTTTGATGCAATATACTAAATAATGTCACTATTTCAATTTTTCTTTTTAGTATAGCATTAGGTAATAGTATCCGGATCACTGAGTAAAGAGTCATATTACATTAAATGATTGTTTTAAATAATTTTTAATGATTGTTTTAAGACAGCATTATTATGTAGTAATGTATAAGAAATATTTTCCCATTATGTAATCATTTGAGATTTTTTTTAAAAAAGGGAGTTGCAAAATTCACAAATTGCTTTATTTCTGAAAAGAATTATGATCGCACAATTGCAATTTCAAACTATGCAAATTTCAAATTTAGGTTTTCTCACATCTTAATTTTAAGCATTCCTGTGGTTTTCCCCTAAAACTTCGTAATCCATTAGTTTCACCCATCTGTGAGTTTTTCATCTAATGTCATCCTTTCACTTTAATTTAAAGCATTGGGGTAAACTACAATCATTTAAATATTTATAAGCCGAAACAGTTAAATTTCGCTCGCTATTATCTTCTTAGCTAACAAGAAACCACTCTCTTCTCTGCAATCTCTTTGAAGGTTAACCCTTCCTAATTGAGTCATCGGCTTTTACCTTTGTATAATTCATGAGAGTTCACAATGAACAAACATATACGAGACGTTCTTTATCTGTATTTCCACTTCTTTAATTAAACGATATTGTAGATAGAATACCTTTATGAAAAAAATTGAATTTTTTATCTGATCTGTTTCTTTGCGAATTATAAGGAGTGGGCTGAGATTCTTGGGTCAAGTGGCAAGTGATTTAATGAGGAATTAAATATCAGATGTGTAATTCAGAATTGTAAAGCGAATTATAATTGTATAATTATTCACCACTTTTCTTTCAAGCATGTGCTTGATGTTTAATTAGATAAAATAATGCCACTCACTTCTTTAGCACTTTTAAATGGAAATGTGGTTAGACTTGATGAAGTTTCTAAAGATGTATATTTTGCGAAAGTTTTTGCATTGGAAGTTTTTTGCAAATTATGATGTTTTCATCTATTCATCCAGTTCCTCCTCTGTTGAAATAAACTTCTATACAAAATATTTATACAAACTCTAATTTAACAATAACACGCAGTTTTCATTGCTCTAACAGCTCTTGCGTTTTCGTAATGTATCGTAAAAAAAACAAATGACGTAAGCTTTAGTTTTACTGACGTTTTCAATAGCTACGTAATTTGTGCAAATTATTGAAAGCTCGGGGAAACAATAAGCGTAAATTACTTTTTTTTAAACTTAGAAGTGAAATACTGCCTCGCCATTAGAATTGAATAAAAAGAGTGTTGGTTAACCTTTTAACTGTTTTTTTTTTTTTTTTTTTTTTTTTCAATTTTCACACTTTAACATGTAAATTTCAGTTTAAGTATAGATACTAAAGAAATTTTGTTTTGTTTGAAAGCCTTACACTGCAAACAAAAAATTGTTGATCTTACGGTATAATACTAGCACCCCAGCTGGCAGTATTATACCGTAAAATTAACAGTAATAAACAGTAAAATAAGCAGTAATACTATACCGTGTATGCGCGGCCGCGTATCACTGCTTATTTTACTGTTTATTACTGTTAATTTACGGTATAATACTGGCAGCTGGTATGCCAGTATTATACTGTAAAATCGACACTTTTTTGCAGTGCACATATTGGTGGATGGCATCTTTCAATGTTGGCAATGATGTCGCTATCATCTTCAAGCATTCTTTTTTACTCAAGCATTTTCAATTATTCAAGCATTCTTTTTGGCTTTCGTCATAAGAAATTCGGCTACTTTCCCATTCGTTCGGTGTAAACCGCATCTTTTTATCTTTATTCGTTTACGAATTGTTAATTTTTACTGTTTTTTTCTTCTGACTTTCAGATTACCCGATATTTAATCACTGAAAAAGTTAAATTTCAGTCACTATCATATTAATTAAAGCCTTCTCTTGTCTAACAATCCTTTTGAAGGCCAAACATTCCTATTTGAGTCATCAGCTTTGATATTTGTGTAATTCGTGAGAATTCACAAAGAACAAGTATGCAAGACTTTCTTATTCGTTTTTCCCGCTAATAAACTGATATTGCAGACAGAATTGCTTTATTAAAAAAAAAAAAAAATAATAATAATCTGATCTTTATTTATTTATTTATTTATTTATTTTAGTTATAAGTCTCATAAAAAGGTTCTTGTGTCAAATAGCAAATGACTTAATGGGGAGTTAATTATCAGATTTCTGGAACTTAACAGCTTCAACTGGAATATGCTTCAACTTCAACTGGAAGTTCTTCTGGAACTCAATACTTATCATAAAATTGCTGCCCATTTTTCTCTCAAAAGCATGTTTCTTTGATTTAATTTCGATAAAATAAATGAACATAAAAAAAAAAAAAAATTCCTGTGTAGATGGAAATGTAATTAGAGTTAATATATAACAAATCACAACACCTGGAGGTAATACACTTCAGTAATTGCTAAAAGGTGTACATGGAATAAAAATAGTAAAAAAGGTTTTAATAAACTGTTTCGACTCCACTCAAGCCACACTGAAAAAAAAAAAAAAAAAATTGTTTATTTTATGGTATAATACTGGCAGATGGGGTGCTAGTATTATACCGTAAAATCAATTTTTTTTTAATTTTTTTTTTCAGTGCATATAAATGTCATAACATGTATCAAAATAACTAATAAAAGATTATGACGTTTCAAATCATTATATTTTGTATCTCGTGAAACTGTAAAATTTTCTTATTTGTTTTGATAATGGCTTCAGTGGAGCCGAAACATGTAAAAAGTTTATTAAAACGTTTTTTACTATTTTTATAGTTTTATTTAACACCTTTTTACCATTTAATGAAGTATATGTAATTAGGGCTGCTAAATTCTTATGGTGTAATGCACAGAATTTGTTTTACAAGGACTTCTGCAATGGAAATATCTTAACGGATTAAGATAAATTTATCTTTGCATCAAGTTTCACGGCTGCCGCTTGCATTTCAATATTTTTAAAATGATTCTTTTTGAATAGGTTATCTGAGGTTCGGAGGGTAATGTGGGAGTTTTGCACTTTGCTTATTTATGTTGCAGTTTCATTCTCAGCACACTTCTACCTTTTAAACAGAAACTTACTTTTTAAAGTTTTGTTGATGAAAATATAATTGGATGAATTTCTAAAAATGTACTGCGCTGAACTTATGTTTTACAAACGTTATTGTATTGGAAGACCTTTGTAAATTATGATGAATTTATCTATTCATCAAATTGCTCCCCTTCTATACAAAATCTTTAAAATCCAACTTTAATAGCACACAGATTTCATTTTTGCAATAACTCTTGCGTTTTTGTGATAAAACCCCACCTCCCCTTTTAAAAAATAAGAAAAAAACTGAATCCCACAAGCTTCAGTTTTGACGTTTTCAATGGTATACCATGCTGTTCGTGCAAATTATTTGAAAAGTTCAGAAAATCAAAGTAAATAATTAGTGCAAATAATTTGAAAGAAGATCTTTACCAGATTATGAGAATTTATCTATTTACCTAGCTTCTCTTTTGTTGATTTAAACTTCTCCGAAAAATTCTTACACAAACTGAACTTTAAAATAATACAGAGTTTGCATTGTTGTTTTTTTAAGCTTTTGTCTTGGGGAAGAAAAAAAAAAAAAAAAAAAAAAAAAAAACCACTCAATGCCAGAAGAATTAATTTATTGGCTTTTCAATGAGTGCATAGTTTGTGTAAATAATTTGAAGAGTTCGGAGAAAAACCCAACAGGAATTCACTTTTTTTTTACCTTGAAAAAAAAAAGAAAGAAATGAAATAGTAGTAATGCCGCTTATAGAATCGTACGAAGAGTTATCTTCAAAGAATTCTTATGCATATCTTTCTACGAAGAAAAACTGTAAGATTCAGAAATTCAAATTCATCAGCTGCGTAAGTTTCATATTTAAATTTCAGTTTTTTCATAAATCTTAATTTGGAAACAGCATTAGGTGATGTATCATTGAGCAAACATCCATTACTAGATCAAATTAATATTATTTAAACAAATGAATTTCTTTCTAAACTACAGACATTTAAAATTTTACTGACAAGGATTAACCTTTAAATGTTAATCCTTTTTTTCATTAATTTTTGTTAGTAGTCTCACCGACCGCTGCCTTTTCCAATTTTCACAGTTTAACTTGCAATTTTCAGTTTAACTAATTACTAGTAAACTTTTGCTCCGTTTAAAGCCCTAGTACTATCGCTGGAGACTACTGAATAGGTGATATTTAATTATAATAGTCCAGTACATAAAGTTAGTACAGAAGCCTTTTATTCATATAAATGCTGGACGATTACACCATGAAACATTACAACATTAAAGAAGTGAGTATAAAACATCACACATTTACTGAATGGTGTATACAAATTTAAAATTTTATACATACATTAATATTAAAAGTATCGACGTTTCAACCACCATCTATTTTTGTCCGTTAGGAGATGCTTCTGCATCGTTTCTACTTGTGGTTGGTTGGTACGATGGTTGAGTGTTATCCTTGTTAATTTTTAATTTGTGGACGGCAGTAATAATGTGGCAACGGACGGATTGTTTTTTGCATTTGAAACTTTAAAAGCAATATAATTTTTTTTTTCCTGAAGATGACTATAGAAGGTGGTCGAAACGTCGATATTTTTAATATTAATGTATGTATAAAATTTTTAATTTGTATACACCATTCAGTAAATGTGTGATGTTTTATACTCACTTTTGTAATGTTGCCTTTTATTCATCTCTCAATCAGGCGGTCTCGGAAACCGCTCACAGTAGCTATGCGACAATTTCTGTCACAGAAGTTAACTGTTAAATTACAGTATTTATTGTTCTCTTAGTTAATAAGAAACCATTCTCTGTTTGCAATCTCTTTGAAGGCTAACCCTTCCTAATTGAGTCATCAGCTTTTACCTTTGTATAATTCATGAGAGTCCATACTGAAAAACATACGAGACTTTCTTATCTGTTTTTTCTACTTCTGTAATAAACCGATATTACAGATAGAGAACAAGATTTATGAAAAAAAAAATTACATGTTTCCTTGCCAGTTAAAAGGAGTGGGCTCTTAAAAAAAATGTTCTTGGGTCAAAAGGCAAGCGACTTAATGAGGAGTTAAATATCTGATCTGCAACTCAGAATTTTAAGAAAGAAGAGTTATGATTTTGTAATTGTTGCTCGGTTTTCTTTTAACCGCAAATGGAGAGGTGAAAAGTAAAACATTAACAGTTGAACATGCCGTCTAGGCAGCTGTAAAGATGTTGGCTGATCAGATCATAGTTTGTAGTTGTTGTTCGTGATCAAATAAAACAATCCACGTGAACCAGGTTCGTGTATAATAAAAAAACTCCAGAATGGTCGTCAAGACATTTTATTGTAAGATCACCATGAGGATGCCAAGATGGTCGCGGACAGAAGAGGGGAAAACAAGACAACCGTTCTTTAAACGGTCATTATTATACGAAGACAGCAAGCGAAGTGAGTTGTTTCCACGATACAAGTTGGAATTGCACTGACAAGAATCTCGCTAAATAGGGTTGCTAATAATTGTCTAGGCGAGCGGACTTTCAGATGAAGCTGCCGCATAACTAATGGTATTTAGCGAGCCGGGTTGCTAGATTTTTTCAAAAGGAAGAATTTTGTTTCAAAAATTAATATCACCATGGCGATTATAACCGACAAATATCTTTCTCATGTGAACGGATTTTGACACACAAAACAGTATGTGCTTTTAACAATGAGAATATATTTTTAGACATGGGTGTGAGTGATTGAGTTATTACCACTACCATATAAGGGCATGCATTTGGGCCAAATGGAAGATTCGCATAACTTTTAACTGACATTGTGGCCACAAAAATGCGTTATGCACATATTGTGTTATAAGCTTGGTTACGGAAAGTAAAATTACGAAAAGGCATCTGTGCTGATTTAATTCTTTTCTTTTTTTTTTTTTTTTTTTTTTTTTTTAATCGAAAAGCCGTGAGATATTAGTGATCGAGCACAAGTGAAAATGAAAAAGGGAAAGGGTATAAATTACAGCGGGATTATTGTTTGTAGTTAAAGATAACTCAATTAAATTCTGAAAAAGGAAAGGGAAAAATATAAATTAAATAAAGGATAGGGTTTGTTAAAACTTAATATATGATTCTCATATCATAGCAGCACTTATTTTACAGGGGTCTGTCCAGTCTTTTCTCACAGGTTCCTCTTTTTGGGAAATTGGTAGCAACTTTTTACATTTGTGAAAAATTTAGTCATAATTTTGTGAATTTAAAATAATTGTTATATTCAGGTTCTAGTTTATATACATTTTTAGGAAGATATATGTATATGTATTTTACAAATATACTTATATATATAATATATCTATAAGTGTCAGTCAGATTTTACTTTAAGGGGCCTGTTTTAAGGGGGAAATTTGTGTAAAGAATCCTGTTTTCAAATTCAAAATTTTGTGAAGGATTCTTTAAAGGTCCCTATTTTTTCATAAACAGGTATATGTGTATACAAGTATTCCCTCTGTTTATAGATCCAATAAAACTCCCCTTATTTACACTGGTGTGCAAAACTTAAGCAACAATCACAAAATGCTAATTTCTGAACACGTGAGTACTCAAAAGGAAATTCTATAAAGAGCAAGTGTAGAAAAGAGGTACTACCCTAACAGCACGGCCAGTCGATGTGAAGTCCCCTTGACTTCACACATGGTTAGAAGTGTCACAATCGCTACGGTGAATCAAAATATGGGATATTTCACCGTCTCATTATTACTCTTAAATGATTGTTAACACTGAAAAGTCACTGTGACTGTCGCTTTGTGATGGGTCACCAGGTGACATTACAATGAAGTCACCTTGTGATTATCAAGTCACTGTCAGTTGAATACTGAACTTTGAAGTCATTGTGAGCATTGCATTGTGATGAGTTGCCAAATAATGTCACAATGAAGTCGCATTTTGACTTTCCGGTGATCGACACTCTATTGTGAAGTCATCATTGCACTCCTTTGTGAAAAGTCACCAGATGATTTCATTTTCTGTCACTTGGGAACTCGTCATAGAACAGCTATCATGATGACTTTACAACGGAGTGTCAAAATGAGTCACATGAGAGTCACAAGATGACTTCATTGTAAAGTCACCTGGTGACTCGTCAAAAAGCAGCAGTCATGGTGACTGTTCAGTGGAGTGACCAAATGAGAGTAAAAATGAGACGAATGAAAGATATCAGATTTATGTTCATTGTAGTGACTGTGACAATTGTGATGTCAAGAAGACTTCAACATCGACTGTCTGTGCTGTTAAGGTAGTACCTATTTTCTACTGTTTATAGACTTTCCTTTTGAGTACTCACGTGTTCAGAAATTAGCATTTTATGTTTGTTGCTTAAGTTTTGCACACTAGTGTAAGATGGTTCTCAAATTCCCTGGTCAACAACGCGAAACTTTCTGAGACATTTTCTGACTCATTTTTAAAATTAAAGGCATAAAATTGGCAGGCCGGACTATTGGAGTGATTTAGAATCTAATATCGCTTTCCATTTTTTGATAAATAAATTACTTGTCGAGTTATAAGCGATTCTTGTCACGTGATGACAAGTTTTTTCACTTTTTCGCGCTACTATGCGTCTGAAATTAAGTTCAAAACGCCGACTTTCGCAATATTTTTTGAAAGGTCTTGTGCCTTTACCAAAAAAAAAAAAAAAAAGGGAAACGTCTTTCGATTACAAAGTTTCTGAATAAGAGCACCATCCAATTTTAGGCGTTTCCTATGAAAAATTAATTCAGAAATGTGCCAGAAAGTAGCTCTTCTGCATTTGAGAATAGCCTTAAATGTTAGTATGAAGTTATACAGATGTGTATTTTGAACACTGAACTTACGATAGAAAACAACAAGAAAGAAAAATCATGCGTCAAGCATAGATTATAAAATACCTTCCAACACATTCAGAATACTGTAGCAAAACTTACCGTTTAACCCTAGAGGACTAGACGTACTAAGGATAGTGATAAAAACTATAAACGGCCGTAAAAATTAAGATTTTTTTCAATTTTGCATTTTTATGTGTGGTAAAAGGTTAAAAAATGATTATAATATACTTCTCAACACTTTATTATCTATGTACCAAGCAAACAAATATTCTTATTATAATTATCCTCCTACTTGTCAATCATGTTAAAATCGCACCAGAATGTTGGAAATTTTCATTTCGAAATAAATAAATGAAATTAAAAACAAAATTTTATTCAAAATTTTTGGTACAACTTTTGATAAAAATTAAGCGATATAAATAATATATATCTTCCTTCAAAAGATTAATGCGATTGATTTTTTTCCTTTTTTTAGTAAATATTTTTGATACATAGATTGTTTGTGAAGAACGTGGCTAAAAAAAAAAAAAAAAGAAAGAAAGAAAAAAGAATTAAAATTACTTATTTAAAAATTAATAAATTTGAAGTGGTCATATCATGCGATTTGGATTTATATTTAACTTATGCAATCGTAAAGTTTGAAATGCTTTTATTTACGTTATGTATCAAAAAAAAAAAAAAAAAAAAAAAAAAACTCAACATATTTGATATCTTAGAAGACCTTCGCAAAGAGTTAATGTAGAAGAGCATATCGTCAAACCAGTCAGGAAGTCTATGTCAGCCAACTCAGACTGCTGGTCCTCAATCAGACAAAAATCGCAAGCCCACTTATGTAACGTATCTCAATCATTAAAGACCTAAAAAGAAAAATCTCATTCATTAGCATTTGGTAAATGCAAAACGTCTTAAAAATCTTCCGTTAGTAGGAAGATGTGAACTCATAAAAGCAGCATGAAACGTAATAAATAAGTGCTCTAAATTTCTTATGCTCTGTTTTCTATATATTTAAATTGATATTTTTCTATTTTAACGGTATCATCTAAATTTCCGAAAAGTCTTAAAAAAATAAATATTACTATTAGCAAGTTAAGGAAAAAGAATTCCTAGAAAAGTTATAAGTACTACAATTACATATATATACTAATATTAGTTTTAAACAATTGCAAAATTTAGTAATATTCTGCTTCGTTTTCAAATGTGATAATTTATCTAATAAACTCAATATATTATGACGTGAAACAAATATTAATACCTTCATTTTTTTTCGTAATATTTACTAAAAGAAGAAAGAATATTCTTAAAAAAATATTTATGATTTATTGAAAAAATAATACGTAAAAACTGAATAATAAAAATAAGTTAGTTTTTCTAATGAAGCAAAAATTGTCAAACACGTTTTCGCAAAAAGTTAAAAAAAAAAAAAAAAAAAAAAAAAAAAAAAAAAAATAGAAAATTCATTATTTATAATTATTATCATAAAAAAAGAAAAGAAAATTTACTGGAAGGCTAATTTTATATTAATAAATTGAAATTTTCTGTTTTTTGTTTATTTTTAAATGCTTTTTACGACATTAAAATGCCGTCGAAAGATGGTAAAACTAACGACAGTATAATACGGACTTATTGCGGCTTTGAACAACATTTTCAAGACTGTTTTTATTGCGTTGTAAATGCAGCATGCAGCTAAATTTACAGTTGAGAAATAAGAGAATAAACGAGACATATTTTCGAATTCATAATGTCACCGAATAATGTTTTTTCAACGGCTTAATTGGGAACTACAGTAACCGTGTTAAACGAAAATCATGCAATTCCTATAATTAAATATTGCGCGAGAACACATTATTTGTGTGTATTGAATGTAATTATACTTAGCCAATATTTAAAAATTTTTCCTAAGCATTAGAAATGGAAAATGGATCTTTTGGAGTTTTCGGTGAATTTTTTCATGTACTTCGTGTGAAGTATTTGAGAAATTTTTTAAATACATATTGTATGTATAAATTATATTTCCTGTAAGAATACTGTACTGATATCAAATAACTAAATTACTGTTAATAAGAATTTACCGTATGAAAATGCATCGAATTTCTTATTTTCACTGGTTATACTATTTTTGGTTACCAGATCGAAGCCAAGCAGGGAGACAAACTCTAAAATAAGAGACACGCGATTGGTCCAGTGGAGTCATGTGACGGTGTGACACTCTAACATTCGGCAGCCAAAATCTGAGTTCAGTTCTGACTGAGAAATCAAGTGCTGTGAAATGTTTTTTTAAGACAGTTTCGATAATTTAGCTATTTGGCTCTTTCAAACAAGCATAATTCTTGAAGATAATTATGTTGTTTATGGTTGCTAAAGTCACCTTTACATGAATATCATCTTTTATAATAGTCTGACCATGGATTTTTCCCCACGATAATGCACATAGCACAATGCTATTGCTGTGCTGTTGTGCAAGAGTTTTTGACCAAAAATGCAACGAATGTCATTGACTAAGTACCGTACTCGTCTGATATTTTCCAGTATGACTTTTTCTTGTTCCAGAAGCTAAAATTACCAATCCCGGGAAGGTAAGGCGTTTTGAGTCAATTGAGACCATAAAAGAAAATTCGTTGAAAGAGCTGAAGGCCATACTTCAGTCAACCTAGGAAAAATGTATGGAAGATTGGGTCAGGCGCTGGCGCAGAGTTCTAATATTAACAGAGATGAAAAATGTGCAGCTTTCGCTTGAAGCTAAAAATGCAACCATAAAACCGGTTACAATTCAGCCCAGACACTTGTGGCTCGCTTTGAAAACCTTTCCCCGTTCCATGAATTCAGCCATTGTTCCTCGTACTTGTCTTGTTTGAGCCGAATGATTTGAGCGATAACTAGCTTCATATTGCAAACTTTTTTGTAGGTATAGTTTCTCTATTATGCTTAGAACTCTGTGGGCGCTGGCATAGTTTATTGGACTCGGTGGAACTTACTTTGAAGGCGGCAAATCTAATGAAGTATAAATAATGAAGTATAAAAAAATAAAAATACATATTTATATATTGTTTTTTGTTCTTTCCTGTTTAGCATCTTTTAAACTTTCGTGTATTTTAATCCTCTTTTCACCTTTGTTTGCATCCTATGTTTTATAAATTAAAGCTATAAAAGAAAATTTCTGTAGCATTTTCGCCTTACTTCTGTTTTTATGCTTTGTGTTTCGGCTTTGTTCATATCCCTCCTTATGGAGTTTAAGATAAATGACTCTCAGTATGGAAGAAAAATTAGTTTGTAACGCATTTGTTCCACAATCCACATCTGTTTGAAAAAAGCAGTATATTTTCGCACATCGCAGTGCGTAGAGGTCAAGTGGAATGCAGTTTTAATGAGGAGTCAAACACTTGGCCTCTTAATCTCTTTAAAAAAGACGAAGTGAAAGAAATACGGGCTTTGAAAGAATTCTTCTCGTATGAAGCACTTTAAAGGTTCTTCTCGTATCCATTCATTATGCTGCATATCTTTAACGAAATGTGGGTGTAGAAATATTAATGAGTTATGCTGCATTTATTGTAGAATCGGCATCTTAGATGCTCTATTGTAGTCTTTAATTCTGGGTATATTTGTTTTCGTTATGTACATTTTACTACGGCTCAGAAATGTGGGATAATAAATAATACCAGTCTGTAAATTAATATCCTTAACAATGCAAGGTAACAGACTCAGGGGTTCAATTAATTAGATATACGATATCACATGAGGACGTGAGTTTCAAAACTCGCCTTATCCAAACTTTAAAAAATCGTATTTTCTCTATCAATCTATTCTATTGGTAAATCTTCACTGAAAAAAAACACTACAAACCGCAGAAAAACTAGTTTTAGCATGTATTTCTGGCGTTCTAAAATCTTGGTTTACAATAAAAACCAATGAAAGCAGTCGGAGTATTTTTGCGATTTCCTCGAATTTGATTTTTTGGTTAAGGCGAGTTTTGAAACTTACGTCTTCATATGGAAAGAAAAACATAACACGAAGAGCGTGGAGAAATCGCAAGATGATTATGATGCGATCTTCTCGTGAAAGGAGCATTTAAAAAAAGATTGTTCGATAGTTTTTATCTGATCAGGAAGGTTAGAAATCAGTTATATGCCAAACAAAGAGTTTGCGCCAGAATTCTTGGTGAATTCAAGTATTCCTATGGACGAATGTGTTATATATAATTGGCGTTTATGAAATATCGTGATCAACTCATCGTATTATTTGTTCCAGTAAGTAATAAATATTGTATAAAATTGGAAAGTGAAGAGATGTATTAATTTGTCGTTATAAGTCAAGTCAATCTTTAAGTAATTTTAAGACCAAATCCTACAGAATATTACTTTTATATTTACCATAGGATCCAACCACAGAGCTTCCCTGTGTACAGAACATAAGTGAAAATCATTTTTTTTTCTTTTTTTTTTTTTTAAATTTCAAATTGAAAATGCTAACAGATTTCATTGAAACTGAGTTATTTTCAAAAGAAAGTTTTGAATAAAATTTTACTTTTATAACTTTGGTGGAGAAAATGTTGTAAAATTGCATTTCCTTATTTTCAATTAAAAATTTTTCGAAAATTTTAGGATGAATTTAACATTACTAAAACACACTTATTTTCCTCTGAAACGGTTAAGTTTCAAAATTCTTACTATAAGAACCAAAATAGCGCATATATAGTTTGTCGTTGTTTATTTTTCTAAAATTTAGAAGAAAAAAAATAAATATCATTACTAGTGTGTCAGCGTTGTGAAAAGAAACAAAATAATTGTTTGCAGTTTTCAGTCGTTTGAAGATGGGTTACGAGCTCTGTTTTCGGAACTAGATATGTCTAATAACTAAATTACTGTTAATAAGAATTTTCCGTATGAAAATGCTTCGAATTACTTATTTTCAAGAAACTTTGAGAAACGTGAGAGAACAAAGAACTTGTCACTTTTGCTTCTTTCACTGCAGCCTCCTTTCCTCACAAGCGTGTCATCCATCGCGTGACGGTATCGTAACATCTTACTTTTTCGGAGGCGTAAATGTGCCTTTTTTTTTTTTTTTTTTTTTTTTTTTTTTTTGAAAGATTCTTCTAAAAAATAATAATGAAAAAAAAAGGGCATAATCATTAGATCATTTGCTCTTGATGAAACATTTGAGTAATCTGTAATGTAAATTTCGTCTCATTCGGAACAGTAGAATGCAATAAAGATGGGTTTCGAGCTCTGTTTTCGAAACCCGACTATTTGAAATCGGAGCCCGAAAAATTCTGTGTCATCAGAGCCCGAGCACGATAGCACGCAGAAGAGAATTGTTAAGAACATTTAAAAAATGTTTAAAAATTTATTATTTTTTAAATAATTATTCGTAAAAATTTCCCATGACGATGCTTCGTGATGTTAAAGTCCTTGAAAATCTGTTTAAAATAGTAATTTTTTTATTTATACCCAAACCACTGGCAGAAATCTGCAGAAGTCAGAATCCTTATTCTTTTAAAATACCACTATACCACTATGACAGAAAACATGAGTTCTGTTTTGCAGTAATTCTGGAAAAGGACTTCAAACAGCAAGAGAGGATAGGCAAGGGCTTCTTGATATTACTAATACTTACTATGTCAGGGTTTCATAATCAGATGGAATATTTCTCTTTACATCACATCTATAACAATTCAGTTCCTTTTAAAACTAATTTTTAGAGGATTGTAAAACACTTTGGAAACTTAGACTACATTCTTATTTCTCAAATAGCATCTGGCATTTTTTTTCTCTTCTCTTTTTTTATTATTTTTTTTTTTTTCAATTTGTGAATAAGTAAAATTTTCTTTTTGAGCCCGACCCCAACCCAAGCCAATTTAAACCCAACCACTAGCAGAAATATGTAAAAGTCAGGACTCTTTTTCTTTTTAAATACCATTGTACAACTATGGCAGAAAGTCACAAGTTCTGTTTTCTAATAATGCTGACTTCAATTAGAAAGAGAGGTTAGATAAGGAATATCTCACGTCTTCTTTATGTTTCTAACACTGATCGTGCCAAGGCTTCAGAAACAGGTAGAATATTTATCTATCAATAACAATTTTAATTCCCTTTCAAACTAAATTTTAGAGGATTGTAAAAACACTTTTAGAATCTTAGACTACATTCCTGTTTCTCAAATACCACCTGGCAAGGTTTTATTTCTTTATTCAATTTGGGAATAAATAAAATTTTCATTTTGAACCCGAGTCTATTTCTGGCTCGGACTCGGACTGAGGCCGTCTCATCTCTAGAACGTAACCCGGAGCTCTCTGAATTGGGTAACTAATTTTTTGCTAACCCTGTATATTTCAGAGCCTGGTAAAATAAGTGTTATTAGATGTGTTGTTTTTGACACACTGGATAACATTTTTGTTTCATAGGCTCTGAAATAAACAAGGTTAGTGAAAAATTAGTTTACCAATTCAGAGAGCTCTGGGTTACATTCTAGGGATGGCATGATACATGACCTCAGCCCCAGAACGTGCCCTGGCTGAAAGCAAACATTTTATTTATTCACAAACTGACCAAAAAAAAAAAACCTTGCCAGATGCCATATTTAAATCAGAAATTATTATTAAAAGCAATTTAGTTAGTCAATGTGTCAAAAACAAGATTAATAACTAAATTGTTTTTAATATTAATTTCCAAATTTAGTAATTAGATATCTTGTTTTTGACACATTAACTAACTAAATAGCTTTTAACCCCTTGAAGGGCACCTGTATATTATATATACCACTTAATTTTAATCCCAAAATACCACAATGACACCAGAATTTTATAATCAAATTTTGAATTTATAAGGTACATGAGGAAAACCTTTTACTTATTTTAAAATAAATTCGTTCGTGAATCCTGGTGTCAACCAATGATTTCAATATTTTATCCCCAAGAGTACTTTGCCCCTGAAGGGGTTAATATTAATATAGCATCTGGCAAGGTTTTTATTTTTTCCTTTTGACAATTTTGAATAAATAAAATTTTCACTTTCAGCCAGGGCATGTTCTCGTGCTGAGATCGTTTCATCCTTAGAATGTAACCCAGAGCTTTCTGAATTGGGTAACTAATTTTTCTCTAACTCTGTATATTTCAGAGTCTATAAAACAAATCTTACCCAATGTGTCAAAAACAAGATATCTAATAACTAAATTGCTGTTAATAGGAATTTCCGATTTGAAAATGTATAGAGTTCCTTATTTTCAAGGAAGTTTTGAGAAACGTGAGAGAACAAAAAGCTTGTCAGTTTCTTTTTTCTTTCCACCGTTCCTCACAAGCGTGTCATCGTGTGACAGAATCGTGACATCTTACTTTTTCTTAGGCGTGAGTAAGATCTCTTTATTTTGGAAAGATCTAAGGGTGGCAAAGTAATTAGAGGAATTTTTGTGGAAGTCACAAGGATGGAAACGTTGCGTAAATCTTTAGTAAAAGCAAAAAAGAAAGGATAATTATTAGATCATTTTTATTTGATGGAAAGACACATGAATGGACTGACCTTTTTTTGGGCTATTGTCTGGTTTTAGAACTTATTTCTTGTACAAGAAAAAAAAAATCTAAATAGTTATTAAAGTTTTACCGCATTTTGATATAATATGTTAGAAAATTAAATTATTGGTTTTCATTTAAAGACTTTGAATAAGAAAAGCTTCATCTTAATCGATTTTTAGCTGTTTTTTTTTAATATTTACAAAAAATAAATTTTAAATTCAGAATATAAATAAATTATATATAAAAGAATGTTTTAAAGACAAGCTTTGATTACAGTGTACTAAAAAGAAAAAAAAATGAAGGACAATTGATTGAAATAAATACTTTTTTTAAAGAAATAAATTAAATTGCGAGTGATTTTTTTTAATCCGTTTGTTTTTAAAAAATGGATATGCAAATTTAAATCAATCTTCCCGACAAGAAAAAAAAAATCGATCAATGTCCGCTGTAAGGAATCGAACCCGTATCCATTCGCTCGTGCGTGGAAATGAAAGATATCGAATTTACCAATCATGCCTGATACAATATGAGAACATCAGCTTATTTCTGAAGCAATCAATGACATTTACGTGATCACACTCGTTACGATATTTACATACCCTTATTGAACAAATGTTTTTCTCCCTTAAAGGGTGGCGAAGACCCCCTTTAGCCTTTTCTAGTTTTTATTTTACAGATTTTTTTTTTGTCACGAATATGTCGCACCACCAAAAATTAGGTCATTTGTAGCTCAGAAGGATGTGTGTTAAAATTGGACTGCAAGATTTGAACCAGGCGGACACACAATGCAAGTTAAATAAAAGCTTGTAAAAACACAATGAGAATTTTTTAATCCTTTCAAAGGGAAAGTAATTTTGTTTCTGTAATGTTGAATTCACACCAGAATTTTCTAACAAATTTATTGTAAAATTAAAAAATGCAATTTTACAGATTTTTTTTCACCAGTTATAAAAGTAAAATTTAAACAGAAATTCTGGTACAAATCTTGATTAATATTAAGTGGGATAAAATATATTCCACCGCCTTCAAGGGGTTAAATTATATCGACAGTTGGATATTGTTTTAAATAGTGATGGTACTTTTGGATTCGCAAAGTTTTCTTTTCTTTTCTGTCTTTAATGCAACAATTTTCTTCAGAAATATTTAATTCTAAAACTCAATTTCTATGGTCTTTTTAATATTTTTGATTAATCGGAATATAATTTAACTTTAAGACAAAAAGGCAGATTGGAAATATAAATTCCACAAATCTGTATCCTCGCCCTCTTGTTAATGTGTATTTATCAGTCACCTTGCTTTTCATCTAAGTTCATTCTTCTACATCACGAAATAAATATTTATATAAACAGCATAGATTAACCGAAAGAGGAAAATCGTTTTCTGACTTACATTGTAAGTACATTAAAGCTGTTAAAAGGGAGAAAAAAAAAGGCTGGGGTCACATTATTGCGTGGAAGGGCTTCTACGTGATGATATTCGCAACTCCCACCCGTCATTGGTTATTTATTTTTCACGTTGTTTTCTTATATATTCGGAATATTAATATCACCTAAGTATGCTGGCTGCGAGAATTATTTACGCTGCAAAATAAATAGTTTTTTGAATAGCCACGGGAAATTCTATTCCATAAACATTTTTTTTTTTTTTTTTTTTTTTTTTTTTTTTTTTTTTTGCATGCATAATTAAATTTAAGCTTTTAAAAAGATTGTTTAGTTCTATTCGGATCATTTAGAAATCCAATAATATATATATTTTTTACATTGTGTTTGACAATTATGAAAAAATAGTCAGCTTACTTAAACTTCCCTGATTTTTGAGGAACGCTGCACTGTAAAAAATGAATATGACTGATTACAACACAATGTGTGGGTAAAAAAATCGCCAACACCTTGTGTTGTAAATTTCAAGTGTGTTGTAAATGAATGTGTGCTTGAATTTTCAAGTTCAGTGACGTAATTTTACAACACAATGTGTTGTATTTTTCAAGTATGCTGTAAATGAGTAAGTGCTTGAATTTTCAAGTACGGAGATGTAATTTTACAACACAATGTGTTGTATTTTTCAAGTATGCTATAAATGAGTATGTGCTTGAATTTTCAAGTACGGGATGTAATTTTACAACACCATGTGTTGTATTTTTCAAATGTTCTGTAAATGAGTATGTGCTTGAATTTTCAAGTACGGGATGTAATTTTACAACACAATGTGTTGTATTTTTCAAGTGTGCTGTAAATGAGTATGTGCTTGAATTTTCAAGTACGGGGATGTAATTTTACAACATAATGTGTTGTATTTTTCAAGTATGCTGTAAATGAGTATGTGCTTGAATTTTCAAGTATGGGGATGTAATTTTACAACATAATGTGTTGTATTTTTCAAGTACGCTGTAAATGAGTATGTGCTTGAATTTTCAAGTATGGGGATGTAATTTTACAACACAATGTGTTGTATTTTTCAAGTGTGCTGTAAATGAGTATGTGCTTGAATTTTCAAGTACGGGGATGTAATTTTACAACATAATGTGTTGTATTTTTCAAGTATGCTGTAAATGAGTATGTGCTTGAATTTTCAAGTATGGGGATGTAATTTTACAACACAATGTGTTCCGCGAACACAATTAGGAAATACAATAAAGCGATCTGTTTTAAACATTACGATATTTTATAACACATTACATAATTTTTTAAAAGTGAGCCTGCGTCAAAAATTATGGGGAGGGGGGGGGGGGGAGAAGGGCGCGAACACAATTAGGAAATACAATAAAGCGATCTGTTTCAAACTTTACGATATTTTATATCTAATAACATAATTTTTTTTAAATGAAGCAGCGTCAAAAATTATGGGGAGGGAGGGGGGGGGGGTTCCATTACATCCCCGTACTTGAAAATTCAAGCACATACGTATTTACAGCATACTTGAAAAATACAACCCAAACGGGGGGGGGCACTTTTCTAAATTTTGCCGACACCCCCACATGTGATATATCGTTGGAAAGTTCTGTGACCGCTTAATGATATTATGCACCTCCGGTGTCGCTGCCCCCACTTTTCCCCCCCAAGGGGGGCACTTTTCTAAATTTTTCCGAAATCCCACATGTGATATATCGTTGGAAAGGTCTGTGACCGCTTGATCATATTATGCAGATGCACCTCCGGTGTTCCTCCCCCACTTTGCTCCCCAAGGGGGGCACTTTTCTAAATTTTGCCGATACACCTCATGTGATATGTCATTGGAAAGGTCTGTGACCGCTTAATCATATTATGCACCTCCGGTGTCCCTCCCCCACTTTTCCCCCCAAGGGGGGAACTTTTCTAAATTTTGCTGATACACCTCATGTGATATATCGTTGGAAAGGCCTGTGACCGCTTAATCATATTATGCACCTCCGGTGTCCCTTCCCCACTTTGCACCCCAAGGGGACACTTTTCTAAATTTTGCCGAAACCCCACATGTGATATATCGTTGGAAAGGTCTGTGACCGCTTGATCATATTATGCACCTCCGGTGTCCCTCCCCCACTTTGCCCCCCAAGGGGGGCACTTTTCTAAATTTTGCCGATACACCTCATGTGATATGTCGTTGGAAAGGTCTGTGACCGCTTGATCATATTA
This sequence comes from Maratus michaelseni, assembly GCA_963931845.1. Taxonomy (NCBI): domain Eukaryota; kingdom Metazoa; phylum Arthropoda; class Arachnida; order Araneae; family Salticidae; genus Maratus; species Maratus michaelseni. The sequence goes on along the minus strand of OZ007593.1, from coordinate 166,865,350 downwards.
TGCACCTCCGGTGTCCCTCCCCCACTTTGCCCCCCCAAGGGGGGTACTTTTCTAAATTTTACACACCCCCCTCATGTTATATATCGTTGGAAAGGTCTCTGACTGCTTAATCATATTATACATCTCCAGTGTCCATCTCCCTACTTTTAGAAATCATAGACAGAGTAACATAGCCTCTATTTTAGTGTGTGGGAATCGGCTTTAAATATACAATTGGACAAAAAACCTTGTAAAAACTTAATCTTCTCAAGTAACATTGTAAAATGCTGAACAAATTATATGAGGGCATCGTAATTTTTTTTAATCATATCGATTTTAAGGAAATAAGTGTTCTTATATCCTTACAGTTATATTTACTGATTTATTAGCTAGTGCTCATAACTTTAAAATTTCATTGCAGCGTTTTAAAAGCACTACAAAATTTTTAATTATTTTATTGAATAAAATATATAAAGGTAAGTCCGCTTAAAAAAAAAAAAAAAAAAAAGTTATTAACTTCTTTTTTTATCATTTTATTTAGTATTGAAAACATTCAATCTACTGTATAATATATTTCATATTTATAATATTATTTACTAAAAGAAATAAATCAATCACCTTCAGGAAATTTAGCTGTAAAGAATAACAGGAAATATGATTCCATGCATATTAGAATACTCCTTTTTTTCAGATCTTTTTATTAATCCTTTTAAACCCCTCAATAATTTGATAAATCTAATTTCTTGAAATTTAGTATTTCAAATCTTCTACCCAGGGCTTAATTTCTATGAAAAAAAAGTACCGGAATCCTAATATTCTGCAGTACTAACAGCCGTAGCGTACCCCCCCCCCCCCCCCCCCCCCTCCGCCGTTACTCCAATCTGCATATTTATATTTCATACATATTTTTTTTCAAAATTTAAAGCATTGTTTTTTTTTTAATATATAAAAATTTTAAATACAACTATCTGTTCCAAATAACATTAAATTGATTTGAAATAGAAATAAATAAAATTTTGAATTTAAGACAGATTGAGCTCTAGCCTGTCCAAACCCGAAGACTGATAGAAAAATCGAGCCTGTTTCATCTCCATCTCTTACGTGAGTGGCACATTACGTCATTTATAAGTGTTTTGATACAAAAGAAAGCAAAAGATCGGAGATGGGAGGGAAAGGGTCATTTAGGATTCGTTTTTCGGAAGTGTTATTGCACTGGCTTCCGGAGCGCAATGTTTATGAGCTCCGGTGAATTCTGGCTAATATTTAAATATTTATTAAAAACAAAGAAGTGCCGGAGCTGAGCTCCGGTGGTCTCCGGCACAAATTAAGCCCTGCTTATACCTAAATTAATTAAGATATTGATCTTCTGATAATGACAATAATAAATGTAAAGTACTAAAAATTAATTTATGTTAAAAGTTAAAATAAGTATGGTACTTCTTAGAGAAATAGAAAATTCATAAATATTTTTTTTTTACTATAGGAAAAGTTATTTATTTATTATTATTAAATAAGATCATTTTTCAATGAAATAAAAAATTTTAGGTACCAATTGTTGCATTTTAAATTTTAATTGTATAGTAATATATTTATTTATTTATAAAAGGCAATTTGTAAAAAGCATTAAAAAAGTTTTAATTATTTTATTGAATAAAATATATAAAGATGAGTCTTCTTTGAAAAATTTTTACCTTTAACTTCTGACTTGGATTTACAGTAGAAAGTAGATGGTTCCTGATGACAGTCACTTCTGAAAATTAAGTGAGAATGAATTCTGGGCCTGGATTGTTATAGCATGGTAACCAACTCCCCCCCCCCCCCCCCACCTTGGCCCCTTTTTGCCTACGTTTTAACAAATTTTGCCCAATCTAAAGATCCTGATATTTCTTGTGGGCGGATATCAATGTGTTATTGGCTTTGGGATCTATTTTCTTTGTTTTGTTTTAAGTGGAAAGTGTAACTTTGCTTGATTTGCTTTTGTAAGCCACCTGCGTCCTGTTTACCAGAAAGCGAGATTTTCAGAGGGTGTCCTGTCCGAACGAAAAGTTATCTGGAGGAAAATTTCACAAGTAGAGGGTGTCAAATTCCGAAACTGAGTTACTAGCCTTAAGAAGCGTTGCGGACGAGAAAGGAATTGTGTTACATCGTTAAATCGGGCGGCAAAAGCAAGTGATCTTTTTCAGCTCTGTGTCACTTAACCGAAACGAAAGAATTAAGATTAACACTGGCACAGTGCCGCAGTATTTTAGTGAATAGGGCTATTCGGTTCTGAATTGCAGACTTTTTTCACTTTATTCATTAATAATTGCTTTAATTTTTTCTTTGTTGAACACTTTCGCTTATTTTTGCCAACATATTAATAATTCCATATAAATAAACTGTAAAACACTAAAAATATTTCTTTAAAAAAATGTATGAAAAACTAATAATAATAATAATAATAAAAAAGAAGGAAAGAAAATCTATAATTATGCCCCCCCCCCATAAAAAAAAATCCCCTCGAAAATAAATCTGGAATTACTATCCTTGACGTGCTGTTAGTTATGACAAAATTCAGACAAATATATCAATATAGAAAAACGCATTCGAAAGAATCCCCCCCCTTTATATATATATTGTATAGATTTGGTTTAAATCGAGAAAAAAACTTGTAAGAATTGGTACAATAATTCATGTAAAATCGTTTTTTTTTTCTTGTGAATGAAATGATATTTTAAATATTTCCTACATTTGCTAAAGTACTTCCTAATGTTTTGAATGTCTTGTCATTCTCTTTTAGAATAAAAAGTTTGTACATAAACTAAACTTGAATCACAATGGTAAGTTAAATCGTTTATGGAATAACTTTTCTTCCATGGTTATGTTGAATGAGATAGAAAAAGGATTTATTATTCTGACGTTCATTTACGAAGTACAAGAACCAGTAAGCGAAATATGTGATCTTATATTTTATAAATTAAAATACACTAAAGATATATAACCTACATTCACATAATGGAAAAATGAATCAAATATAAAATTAAAATCTAATTTGACTTACCTTGAATCGTTTTATTATCCATATCTATCCGTATCCGATAAAATGGCGGCCAGAAGACAACAGTGAGGGTGATTAAATGTAATTCTCTTTTTATCTCATTGGCTCATTAATGTCATGTGATAGGTGAACGTCAGCTTGAAAATGGAAAATACTGCACGATTTGCTTGAAAATATTTTACTGCGCGCGTACTTTATTTCTTTACAGCAAGACTTGCTTGATTTTTGCTGTAATTTTACAATAATTTTTTACAGTGTGCTTTTATTTTTAACCGACTTTCAAATGAAGGAAGGAGATTATACAATTCGTTTGTCTATTTATTTATTTATTGATTATTAGTGAGCTTACCCAGCTTCTTTGGTCTGTTTTTTTACACGAACTTAGGTTGGGGCGACCCACTGCCTTCGGCAGTGTACAACCGGCGGGCGTGAATGTAAATGGCCAAAAATGTTAACTTGGAGTAATCACTCAAAAAACAAAATCACAAAAGTATTTGAATATTTAATAAGTGAAATAGTAAAGTATATACACATTGCTAAATTGATGTATCACTTTAAAAGATATAAAAACTACATTATAAACAAATATTTACAAGTTTCTACCTACGTCTGAGGCCGTCATCAGGATAAAAGTCAATCACAAGATGTTTCTGACTGTACTGTCGTTAAGAATTCAAATTGACTAATCAGCTTCAACCAGTGTTGAATCCAGGGGGTGGCCCGGGGGGGAATGTCCCCCTCGGAAGATTTGAAATTTTATGCTTTCAATGGTCAAAAAGTGTAATTTCCCCCCCGGAACTCTATAATGTCTCCCCCGGAGCCCCATAAATCCCTCCCGGAGAAAAGTGTCTGGGTTCAACTTAACTAAACTGTATACTAGACAACCAAGACGGTCTATTAACATAAACTATTATTAAATGCCAGACTGAGGGAATAATCTGAGAAATCAAAGTAACCATAAAAACCCGAAAAAAGTCAAACCATTGAAAAATAAACAAACTCCCACTTTTTAAACTGAAAAAAAAAACACTATTGACCGACTTTTTCATAGTTTTTGAATATACAAAAATTCTTTAACAAACTCAAATACTAAGATTTGGATAAAAAATTAACCATTCTGGAGATGCTATCTTGAAAATGAATTTGTTTATAATTATGAAATAATTGTTAGTAAAAAGAATTGTTAATAATAAAAAAAGTGTTAATAAAAAGAAAATATTTAAATGTTCATTGAACTAATCTTCACTGTAAAGCGTTACTACAGCCAAGGCAGAGAAAATCTTTTATTGGTGTCGGCATCTACAGGGTGTCCCTGAACCTGTAAGGGGTGATAGAACACGCCTAGATAAGCTCAAAACAGCTAAAATAATATATATGTTAACTATATGTTTAACTAAAATAATATATATATATATATATGTTTAAATGCTCTATAACACAATCGAATCTCAATGCTTAGAACTTCACAGAAAAATTGGGGAAAAATCTAGATAAGGTTTGCTTGAAATGTTAAGGTTTCGTAAATGCCTAAAAGTATATAATTTTATCAAAGATTATTTTAGTCTTGTAAAAGAAACGTATATTACAACATAGCTTAGAAGAAAATGGACCCTTTGTTAAGTCTGATGGCTGTTTATAAATCTTTTAGTGCATGACAACTTTTTGTAAAGCTGCTGTTTATTTCAAGATCAATATTTTCAGTAGGGTGTAGAAACAGGTAAAAATAGGTTTTTTAATTCTTATTTTATTGTCACATTTCTTTAAATCTGGCTGTTTTGGAGAAGTGTCAAATGAGAATACACAGTACTTCTCAAAAGAAGATGTAAAAACTAAACTTCTAAATGTTAAGTCAATCCAGTAATTCCTTATGAAAGGCTTTCTTTTGAATATTTGAATTTATTCAGAAAAGATCATAATTGCTCGTGTGTTCTGATTGCAGAGTCAGACATCTCAACAATCTTTAATTGTTAGTAGTTTTAGTTTAAATTGTATTAAAATGCATGGCAATTTTTTTTTTCAAGTTCAAAACGGGCGATTTCATTAACAGAAAAAACTATAAATTTGGCAATAGTTTTGATTATTACTGAATATTTGAAATTCATTATAAATAATAAAATGTATAACTTTTTCATAATTTTTTAAGGATGTAAATTTGCGACAATTTATATAATATTTTGATGCTTTGTTTTGATAGACTGAAAATTAATATGGAATAAGGTAGGATGTAAGATAGGAAAACGTTCATGAGCTTATTTTTCTTTTTCTCTTTCAAAATGCGCCCTACAATTTTTCGCACACACTACAGAAAAATTTCACGGCGATATTTCCCTGTATGTATGTTTATATATATATATATATATATATATACCGGGTGATCCAAAAGTCAGGACGAACTTTAAAAATGAATAATTCAAACACGAATCAAGATACAAAGATACGGTTTGCACCAAACGGATGGAAAAGAAACCGGGTTTTGTGTGGCAACGAAATAAAAAATAGTTCTGTTGGCGACCAACAGATGGCGCTGTCGGATTTCTGATGTAGGATTATGCAAAGCAACAAACGATATAAAAAGGGGCAACTGCAGCAGGTAATTGTGGTCGAAGCTTGTATGCATCGAAATGCTGTCCATAGTTGAGAAAGCCCTCTTAATTAAACTGTATTATAAAAATTCGGAAAGTGCCATTGCGGCATTGCGAGCATATCGCTACATAAAGGGTATGCGAGATAGCAAAAGACCAATAACGTCTTCTGCATTGAACAAAATGATGAAAAAATTTGAAGCAACAGGTTCTTTAGCGTCGTGTCAAAGAAGTGGACGTCCCTCAGCAGCCGCTGCTGTTGCCCCGACAGTGGAGCAGACGGTGCAATCCATGTCGGCGGTTGCTGCACATGGGGAGAGCAGTGCTCGAGAAGTTTCGAGGCAGATAGGAATGTCGTACGGAAGTGTCTGGAGAACACTGTGAATAACTTTGCAACGGTATCCCTACAAGTTGCAACATAACCAAGGACTGAAACCTCCTGACTTCGACTCTTGCCGAGATTTTGCGAATTTCGTATTCAATAAGATGGAAAAGCAGCACTACTGGCTTCAAACTGTGCTTTGGACAGATGAAGCGCATTTCACACTCTCTGGTGCTGTTAACACCCACAATTGTCGAGTGTGAACCACAGAAAATCCACATGCATTTGTTGAGGACCCTTGCAACAGCCTAAAGTGACAGTCTGGTGTGTCTTCACTGCTGATTTCATAATTGGTCCATTTGTTTTCGAGGAAGTCACACAGACGGGTTTCAAAACACTGGTCGGTTGTCACTGGTCAGCGATATGTAGCACTGTTACAGAACAACATTATTCCTGAACTGCAAGCGCGAAAGGCACTCCAAACAGTCACATTTATGCAAGATGGAGCACCACCTCATATTGCTTTGCTTGTGCAACGCCTGTTACGCTCAACATTTGGGGAGGACCGCATTATCAGTGGCTACTTTAATCACGCAGGGTCTCCAAGATCTCCGGATCTGACACCCTGTGACTTTTGGATGTGGGGATTCTTGAAGTCAAAAGTGTACCGCGACCAACCGGCATCACTAGCAGCACTGAAAGATGCCATCCGCCAAAATGTGTCTGCCATACCGCAAGAAATGCTACTAAATGCTGTGAACGGTGTGGTGCCTCGTCTCACAGCTGTACTTCTGAATGATGGACAGCACATTGAACATTTACTGTAGTACTAATTAACTGTAATTAAACTGACTTGTAAGTTATGAACAATTTTTTCATTTGTAAATCATCTTTTGGTACAATAAAACACTATAGCGCCATCTGTTGGTCGCCAACAGAACTATTTTTTTCGTTGCCACACAAAACCCGGTTTCTTTTTCTTCCGTTTGGTGCAAACCGTATCTTTGTATCTTGATTCGTTTTCGAATTATTCATTTTTAAAGTTCGTCCTGACTTTTGGATCACCCGGTATATATATATATACAAACATATATATATATAACTTGCATGTATATATATATATATATATATATATTAAAATAAACTTGTCGGATTCTTCTGGAACTTTAGGAATATAAAGACCATGTTTGACCTCATATTTTTCAAGGGAGATTTGGTCACGAGGGCAATTAGAGAACCTAAAAAAAAATTGAGGGAAAAACATAATTAAGATCATTGTAAAATAAAATGCACGAAATGATCTGTCGCTCCAGCACATGATTATGTTGATTTTGTCAACATTTGTGTAAGAAAGCTTCATAGAAATATAACGATTTCTAATCGAAAATATTTTTTTTTCTTTATTTTTTATGTTTGTCCTTTAATTTCTCGTGATCAAACCTTCACTGAAAAATATGAGGTCAAACGTATTCTTTGTATTCCGGCAGTTTCAAAAGATTTCGTCTTTCTCTAGATCTAGATATTCGACAAAACGTCTAAAATCGAAAGTGTCCAGTGATGTTTGGCCATATAATACATACATATCTATCTATGTATGTATGTATGTATGTATGTATACACACACACATAAATAAAATGAACTTCCTTTTTTGAAGTCTGTTAAAAAGTGCTTTTTTCTTTAAATCTAATGCGAACCTTAAAAACGGTACATGAAGAACATTAGTTTCACCACAGCATCCTCCTCTCCAACATCACGTTTTTCAGTGAGAGAGAGGGGGGGGGGGGGGGAGGGAGGGTTCGGAATAGACTGTTATTTAACCTTAATTTGGGATGCGTTTTATTTGACTTTCGACCTTTCTTTTTTCACTCTGCCAGAAACTACAATTTATAAAGTTAATTCTTACAATATGATGTCAGAAAAAGTACTAATATTTAGCTTCTAGAACCCATTTAAAGAATGATTTGCTGCCTCCTGTCTTAATTTATTATGGTTTGAGCGTTTTATAGAAATTGCGCAGTACTGTGTTTTAAAAATTATCCTTTATATTGCTTCTTCTTCTGTGAAACTTACTAATGATCGTGCATTGTACAGAATAATTCAGAATGTTTGCCTTGATGAGAAATGACAGTAATTTCTTTGTAAACAACAATAGGAAGAAAAAAAATTGAAAACAATACTGAAGGAAGTGTAATATTTTGTTACCGTTCATTGTAACTGTTCTACATGATTCCAATTGGTAATACTGACACTTAATTCAACTATAGACAATGATGACTGCAATTTCATAATTATAGTTGTACGGTTATTTTTACACTCTAGTAATCATTTTGTGCATCTATAAAGTTTATACCTTCAGTCAAAATTAAATGAAATTCGATCCAGCCATTTCTTAAAAATCATGCGCGCAATGACCAAAACAAAGTTTTGAGAAAATCGACTTTAAAGATCAAATTATCCCTTGATCATGTATGGAGAGCTCAAACTGTTTTGAATAGAACTTCCTTTTTAAACGTATATTTGAAAGTTTGCGAATTTTTGCATGAGGTTTCTTTTGAAAATGTTCATAATCGAATTTTTACATTAGCCATTATTGATTTTTTGACACTTTCAAAGGTACCTGACCCTTAATTTTAGACTCATAAAATTGGCACGTGCACCTATTCAGAAACTATGAGATCAAATAGCGTTTCCCTTTTTCCAATAAAGACAAAAAAGATTTTAGAAAATGCTGTCAAATTTCCATGTTTTGAACCGCCTTTTTTAATGTCACAGCCTGAGGAAGAACGTCGTGAGACAACAATCGACTATAACTCACAAGATGTAATACATTTATCGTAAATGAAAACACTATTCGATTTAAAATCACTTCAAGATTCCGGCCTGCCAATTTCATGTTTTTACTTATAAAAAAGAGTCCGTGTATGAATGAATATGTCAGAAAATTTCCCTTTTTTTGAGCGAGGGATATTTTTTTCCCCTTGAGAACCGCGTTAACTCCTTTGCGACGAGCGTATCGTACACTATCCCTTTAATCTTTAGGCACAACTATTTCAGAATATTAGTTTTCGCTTTATTTATTTGCTTAAATTTTGTTATTAGACAAGGCAAACTGGTTTGAAAATACTGGTATTCAAATTGAAATATTTCCTCAGCCTATACTGCATGTATAAATGACGAAGGGGTTAAAGTTTTTGAATACTATTTGATGTTTGTAAAAATTTCATACTAGACATTTTCAAATTGTGAAATAAATACATATATTTTTTTTCTCTTCTGTAGAATTGTCAGATGTCCGCGAAGCCAACGACCACTTCGTTCGGATGAGATCCGGCGCTTTCTGCCGCTGGCCTCGGCCGCAAGCGGTATGCGTGAAAGACCTATACCCCGAAAAAGAGTTCCTTCCAAGGTGTACATTGCTGCATCGCTGCACAGAGACTGCGGGGTGTTGCGAAGAAGAAGGGTACCAGTGTGGACCTAAAGCCATGCAGGAAGTCGTGCTTCACTTCTATGTAAGTTAGCTTAGCTTAGTTTAGTTTCCTAATAATTCATTTCATATTTGTTGAAAATAGGTAAAGTAATTCTAATTATTAGTTCCTTGCGTATCAAATTCCATACCGCATTTCTCCCCAAAAGTCATTTTATTGGCAGGGACGTCATTTAGGAAGGGCAAATTGCCCATCTCAGAGTTTGACTTTCTTTTATCATTAGCTCTTACTTAATTTTCTTATTATTCACACCAGGGGCTCGTTAGGGAATTCCAGCCTTGCGAACTCCCATCATATATTTTCAATAATCTATGATAGGTTTTCGCCAGGCTGGAATTCCCTAACGAGCCCCTGCGTGTGGGGGAACATTCCAGGGAAGGCGCCAAAGTTTGGCATCTTGGGGAAACCTAGATGAGCCACCGCCCTTAGGCCTTCTATCGGGCAATCCAACCCGAGCTACCCGTGTTAGAGATATCCAATATATACTACCCGGTGTACAGAGAACGTACATGAAAATCGTTTGAATTGAAAACTGTAGTACATTTTTTACATGCAGTATATTTTATTAGATTCCCCGCCAACAGCACCAAGTAACATTTTTGTGATTCTGATAAATGATCTGAGGAAAGTATTTTCAACTAGTAAATTATATCCAATGGTTGGAGTATCATAGTTGAGATTTTTTCCAACATAGCTAAAAATGACGGGACGAGGACTCAAAGAAGCCAAAGTACCCAGGTTCGAGTCCTGGTTCCGACATTTTTTGTTCTGTTGGAAAAAATCTCAACTATGATACTCCAACCATTTGTTATGGTCCTATAGTTTTTCCACTTAGTTTCATTCAGTCAAATCATGGAAAAACAAAAGAAATAATTAAATGTAAGGAAAAAAAGGTGTAAATTTTTTACCCGTAAACTATTTTTCTTTTAACACTCTTGTGAAACTTTTTAACCTCCATTTTTCAAAAGTAATTAATTGAAAATATTGTATTGTACGCCTTTTTTATTTAATCCCTGGACTTCACACTTCTGTCCAGCATCCTGGGATTCTGTAACTTCAACGGCGTATAACTTTGTTGGCATGGCAATATAGTAAAATGATAATGAAATAGAACACAATTCCTACTCTGCCAAAAAAAAAAAAAAAAAAAAAAAAAAAAAGGCACAATACTGATATTTCAGTTGCCAGTATTATACTGTAAAATAAGCAGTAATTACTGCGTATTTTACTGTTTATTACTGTTAATATCTAAATGCAAAGGGCTTAAATGCCTTTCCTTAGTTAAATGTAAAGCTAAAAAATGTCTACGATGTCTAAATGTCAATATATCGACAGACTATTTTTCTTTCTGAATATGTACTTGAAAATGTGTGAAAATATGTTCTTAATTCTTTAATTTTCCTTGGAAAATTTATTTTAATCAAGACTTTTCTATTCAAATTGAAATTAATTTATCTTTTCAATTTTAATGAGAAACTGACATCGATAAAAAAAAATAATAATCCGTTTTATATTTCCTTCTTCCCCTTTTATCCACGAAAAGAGAGTAATGTATAGTTGTCATCTGTAGAGAAATTTCACTCAAAGTTACAAAAAAAAAAAGGATATCTATGAAACTAATTTGAAAATTCGGAGAACTTATATGACATTCTTAGATACATGCTGATAACTGGTGTTTATTTTATCACGTTGCGTGCCATATTCTAGGAAAAGTAGTTGTGAAATACAAACAGTCAGATTTTAATACAATAGATTCATGAAATATCGGGTCTTGTGCAAAAATGTTCCAAAATCTGTAATGTTGCACGCCGCGAATTCTTCAGTTAATTCTCACAGAAGCTTTTCTTTCTCTTTTCTGATCCGTCAGTTGATTGTCATGCCTGTTAAATGGTATTTAATGCGGGTAACTTAATAACGAATCCATTAAGAAATCGTGCATTAGATGTTCGCTTGACGTCACTTCTTTTTGACTTTTCCGCACATGTTCTGATGTCCTTTGACCCTCACAGCTGCGACATTCAAGTTTTCTGCACGGAGAAAAAAAGTTTGTTCTTCTCAATAATAAAAAATAAAATAAAAAAGCTTATAGTAACTTTTTCATTAGATACAAGTTACTTGGCAGTGTGAATCGCGTGTGTACGGAAATGCCGCTAGACCACCTCGAATTCAGATGAACAGTACATTAACAGCTTGTGTTATTCAGCTTTATGTTAAACCAATACAGGGGTCTATGTACGCTAAAGCCGCCTGGTGCACATGTAAAATCCGTCGTGGGTGCAAAGTCCTCCAAGTTTCATGTGAATTATACCTCTGAGGGGGGAGGGGGGGGGGCTATTCAGGTGAATGTCTCGTCACCTGATCAAGGTTCTAAATTACGAGACCAATTACTTTCACTTCCTTAATTTTTACTTTTTTGAAATCTGCCAATTCAACAAAGTTAAACAGAAACCTTGAACCAGCAAACAAAGAGAACTGTAGCAAATCACAACAGAGCAAGCACTGCAGCGATGCCAACAAGTGATGCTGTGATCAGGCGATTTCCGCCCCGCTCCCAGGTACTAATTCGTCAAGCTCATGCCGGGCAGGTAGGGGCCTGGTTAGCGGTATATATTAAAAAATATATATATACAGGGGCGTAGAAAAAAAGGGGGGATCAAGATCTCTCCCCCATTGGAAATCAATCCTTTTTTTTTTCGTCGGATTATAGTGTCTCTTTTAAAGTGAACTTTAAATTCTATTAATTAAAATATATATTTTTTATTTAAAAGTTGAAAAAAAAATTTTTTTTGAGCATTTTTTTCTTTTGTAACGAAGTTGCTACCTTTTTCAAATCCGTCTCATTGTCGCAATTTTTCATGTACAAAGCAAGTAATATACCTGATCGCTTTCAGAATTCTTGGAATGTTACCAGAAATTCAGAATAGACTAGTAGGGAGAATTGCCAAAATTTGTAAGTGCATTTTTTAAAAGTATTATTAATGAAATATTTCTTTCGTACTCTTCTGTCATATTTCACAAAATTATAAAATTTAATTTGTTCCTTAATGTTTAACTTTGAAATAATTCGCAATATTTTTAATTATGAATAAAATTAATTATTGATCTACATAATTACGTAATTAATGAGATGCTTTATCATTGATTTTCACAGTTTCTCCGTTATTTCGATCATATTAGAAACTGAGCTCCCCCCTTCCCCTCCCCCCCCCCAAATTATTAAATTACTACGCTACTGAACCAATTCCATCATTCTTTTAAAAGTTCTCGTTTGCATTTCAATTTTTTTAAACGGTTTTTGCGTAGAATATCGGGGATCAATGTCTAATCAGGTATCTTTTACCTTTTGGAGTTTGATTGCAGGTTTTTATGAGGATGCTTTTACTTTCGTAATCGAAAGTACCCTCAGAAAATAAATAAGTCGAAAAACTGAGTTAGACATCAGCCTATTAAAAATATAAATAAATAAAAAATATATACAATAAATATAGACACGCAAATGAAAAATTTTAAAAGGCTGCCATTGGTTTAACATTATAGTTTGCGAGTGCCTTCGCGTGGCTAGCGTAATCTCTTTGAGCTTTTTCAGACTTCCCATTTGCATTACCATATTTTTAAATTATTTTTTTGCCCAGAATAGCTGAAATCAATCTCTAACGGTATCCTTTTTAATACTTTCCAACATAGTTGAAAAGTGTTTATGAATTCGGTTTGTCCAAGTTCTAACTCGCGTAAATATATTCGGGTTGTCATGCAATTGATATGTTATTGATGTTTATTGTGGCATGTTCGGTTTTGAAAATAAAGTGTATAGTAGTTATAGTTTTTTTACAAGGACACTCGGAAGAATTCCATTAAATTTTGGTCTATGGGAAAAAATCATTTGTGGTTTATTTTAATGCTGTTACACTATTTCAAACATATTGAAATGGATATATATCACTGAGGTGCACTACAAGAGGCTCACTCTAGAATATGGTGTGCATAGTATTTATAATTCCTTTACAGGGGCACTCAAAAGAATTCTGTTACATTATTTCCTATGCAGAAAAATCGTTTGGGGGTTTATTAATAATGTTTCACTATTTCAAACATATTGAAATGGATATAGTATATCAAACAGGTGCATTACATAAGAGGCTTACTTATAGAATATTTTGGAAATTCTATAAGGGTGATTTTAAACTGTGCTACGCTTTTTTTCAACTGAACTAAAATTTAGCATTCTATGTTGTATATATACAAATCTATAGATCATATACAGGGCTAAACAAAATAATTCAGATATTTTCCGAATATTATTGGTAATTCCTGAAACTGGGTTTTTAAATATGTTATGTTGCAAATCACGTGAGCGGCGGAGATTGGCGCCGACTGTCTGTCTACCGGGGAGTCCCCTCTGTGACAGAATAGAATTAATTTCAGTATCATGAGGTGCTCGGATCTAAAGGAAGCAAAATGCGGCTTCCAGAATTAGATTTTAAAATTTTCTGGAATATGTTTATTTACTGTTTAATATCTTTTTAGTGTTTGATGTGTCTGTCTGCGTGTTATGTGTTCGTATATTAAACCAAGAAAAAGACAAATCGTTAGTATTATTTTACCTGAAATACACCAGAATCTCGTAACAAGAAATGATATTTACTGCATTTCTCCAATTCCTTCAAAAATCATGAATTAGCAGATTTCATTCAAGAATGTTGATTTCTATATATTATTATGCTCTCCCAACCAGCACGCTTGAGTGATTATTATGATTAATTATTTTTATGGTGACAACAAACCCGGGAGCTTTAATATTAAAGTTCATGATAATGAACGTATTGCTCCAAGTGATTAGTGATTATCATCAAGATTAAGTTCAACATTTTCGAAGACGACTTACTGGATTAAGATTATATCCCGGCAAAATCAGGTACTGTACCTTTTATTTGTTTTTAAAAATGAATCTCGAAAAATTAAAATCAAAGCGCAAGGTAATTAAAACTGCCTGTACGAAATTTATTACAAAAATTGAAACATTTATGGAAAGTGTAGATTTAGAAAGTGAAAATGATTTTGAGACACTCTCGGAATATTTGAACAATTTAATTGAAAAACAAGATGAATTAAAGTTAATAAATCCTAAAATTGAAGAGTTAATATCTGATACTACTCTTTTTGAAGCAGAAATTCAAAACAGTATTGAGTATGACGATACCATTAATGAAGCAAAATTTAAAATTAAAGGAAAATTAAAAAAGTTTAAAGCTAACGCTGAACTGAGCAATACTAGTACTGCATCAAATGCCAGTACAAATACCAGTACAATTCCGTATCCTAATACACGATCACCTACAATAAATTTACCCAAGATAACTATACCAATATTTAAAGGTGATCCTAACACATTTCTTGAATTTATAAATAGTTTTAAAAGTACTATAGATTCTAATGAAAACTTGAGTAGCATTGAAAAATTCATATATTTGAAATCGTTTCTGTCAGGAGAAGCTTATAAAACGATTTCAGGATTTGCTCTAAATGAACAAAATTATAAATCGTCTCTAGATTTACTAGAAAACAGATATGGAAAAACAGAATATTTGATTAGTGGGTTTATAAATAAACTATTAGAAATTGAGCCTGTAAAGTCTGCTTCAAATACCAGATCGTTACGAGAATTGTACGATGAATGTGAAGTTAGCATTAGAAATTTACAAGCGATGGGGGTGGCTTCAGATAATTTCGGATATTTACTTATTCCAATAATTTTAAGGCAATTACCCCATAATTTGGTTGTAGAATTTCAAAGGAAAAAAAATGTTGATAAATCTGGTGACGTCAATGAATTAATGAATTTTATAAAGTTTGAAATAGAATCACGAGAAGCGGCTAACGCGGTGTCAGGAATTTCCTTGAAAAATAATGAAACATCTCGATGGGAAAGAAAAAATCCGACTAGATTAAAAACTAATGTTCCCACTTCAGTCGCGCTTAACACGGTTGTAAAAAATGTTTGCATATTTTGCAATTCAAATCATTATAGTCTAAAATGTAAGGAAATCTCGGACGAACAAAAACGTTATAAGTTAAAAAGAAGTGGGAGGTGTTATCGATGTTTGAATAAAAATCACCTATTATCTTCTTGTAAAGTAAAAATTCAACCTTGCGAATTATGCCAAAGTTATCAGCATAATTATTTATTTTGCCCCACTAAGAAAGATAAAAATCGTCCCGTTGAAAATACGGAAACACCCGAATCTTCCCGAATTCTCGAAAACCAAACTGTATTATCGTCAGTTATTAAGACTCAAAATTCCTCCGAAAAATATTCAACATTATTACAAACTGCTTGTGTACAGGTGCTAGGTATCTCTAAAACCTTATATACGAGGCTTTTATATGACTCGGCCTCTTCTAGAACGTTCCTTACAAAAAGTCTAGCGACAGCTTTGAAATTAAAACCTAGGAAAAAGGAAAGGCTTCTAGTTTATACGTTCGGAAACCGCAAAGCCATAGAACAAGAGTTCGATCAAAGATACTACACTAGAAGATATGAAGCTTGGGCGAAGTCGTGACTGCGCCATCTATTGCCAGAATTGTGCAAATTGGATTTTTCAGCAAAGGGAATGTACTGCAAAAAAAGTTATCTTAAGGGGCAATATTCGTGTACGCCAAACATGAGGCCAAATGGTTGCAACAAGCTAACTTAACTCTTCAAATGGGGCATCTGCTGTAGAACCCAACTATAGTTTCGACGAAGTGAGAAAATGAAATAAATTTAACCTATTTATGAAATTATATAGAAAATTTAAGACAAGAAAATAAATTCCCTTTTTATATTAATAAAATAATTTTAAAGCAATTTACTAGTTCAAGAGTGCACCATTTATACGTCTCTCACTTATGCAGTTGTATTTATTTATATAATTTAGTCATTTATTAAACATTTTCTAGATAGGGAAGACTTATTATAAATTACTTTTGTATTAATTACTGTATTCCCATTGGGGGGGGAGGGGGCGGGGGGGTATCCCATATTTTCTAATGATTACATTTTGCAACAGAAATAATTTGATTTAATTTTTACGTTTTTCTCTCCCTTAAAAATAAAAATAAATAAAAAATTCTGAAATATACTTTTTTTTATATTATTCTAGTCCAAATTCTGAACTTAGATATGTGCTTTTCCATATTTTTTCTTAATAATTTTTCGTTATTGTTAGATGCAGTATATATATATATATATAATGATGATACATTTAGTCAGAAGATTATTTTTAGATCATTTTAATTTGTCATTAGATTATTATCATTATTATTTTCAAATAATCTTAATTAAAAAAATGTATTATTAGCAAAATCTTGTATTTATATAGTTTATTATTTATCCATTTATTTAAATATTTTAAATGATTTTAATAATAATAAATAGACATATTAATTTATATTAAGTACTTAATATAAATGTAATTTAGTAATATTACAATTTTATTATTATCGTCGCACCGTCATTATACATTAATAAACTGAAATTAATTTTAAATTATACGTTTTTCTTATTCAAGTTTTTTAGTTCGAACCAGATTCATCAAAATAATATAGGTCAATATAAAAATATTAAGTGTACATTTTTCAGTACAAGCCAAAAAAAAAAGTACAAAGTCTCCTGCTAATCCTAAATACCGTATTCAATCTTTCTCTGTAGAAAAGCGAGCACCGATGGCTGAATGGTTATGATAACAGACAGGAAGTGGCTAAATGAACTAGTTGAGGGTTCTGTCCCCAGTGAGGGTCAGTGCCTTTCGGAATTTTTTTGGGTTTTTTTTTTTTTTTTAATTCTTTTTATATTTCTTATTTATACTTAAAATTTCTTTCCAATTTTAAGATAACGTGTGTATATGTATTCTAATTTTTTTTTCTCGTATTTTGCAACAGAAATTGTGCCTCTGCTTCTAATTTCTTTAACTAATGAATATATCTATTCCAGTCTATAAAAAATAAATAATAGTTATAACATTAATGATATTTTTTACCTAGGTGCCTACGATTTAGAAATATGCATTTATCTTTTCTAAATATAATGAAAAATACACCTTGTTAATTTAACGATTCTTTCTAATACAAAAAAGAAAACAAAAACGCGAACATATCCCACTTTTTGATTGACTAGAATTGGCGACTTATCGCTAATAGATTTAATCCGAGTATCCGGGCGAGCGCGCCAATGAGTTCACCCTGTAATGCAACTTTGCTGTATCGCATATCCTTTGCCGAAAGCCGTTTTACATTAAGTCTACGGAACTTTCACATCTTCTAGTGTATAGAATCTTTGGTTCGATGTTGTGAATATTACAGTACGCAGTCGCGTTCCCCCCTACGCTGACATACAAATTGAAGCGCTTGTATCAGAGGTCATTAGCGGAGCGAAAATTATCGCCTCAGTTGATTCTCAGTTAATAAATAAACTCGGTCTTAATGAAAATGAATTTGCTGACACATTTATTCATGCAAAACCCATCCAAATTCTTTTAGGTGCTGATTATATGTTTTCAACGATAATTGGAGAAGTTAAAAAAATAAATCAATCGTTGTTTATTCAACCAACGATATTTGGAAAAACTTTAGTAGGTAGAATTTATGGCGCTAAATTACAGAGTGCTTCCTGTTTAAAAATAATATGCTCGTCAATAGATAATGACTTAAGAAACTTATGGGAAATGGAATCGTTTCTATTTAATCAAAAAGATAAACAAGATGATGAACATTTTGAGGTCATAAATAAATTCGAGAAGGAAATATGTTTCGAAAATGGTAGGTATGTAGCACCACTTTTGTGGCGATGCGATACGGATAGACAAAATTTATGTAACAATTACCAAGTCGCGGAAAAAAGATTTGCAGTTTTGGAAAGACGGTTAAAAGATGATCAATCTTTATTTTTAAGATATAATGAAATTATGAAGGAACAATTGAATGAGGGAATTATTCAAAAGTGTAATGATAATTGTTCTGTAAATTATGTAATGCCTCATAGAGCGGTTTTTAGGGAAAAATCTTCTAGCTCTAAAACTAGAATTGTTTATGATGCGAGCAGTCGACAGGGTAGTAACAAAAGTTTAAATGAATGTCTTTTCTCAGGGGAAAATTTAAATCCTAATCTCGTAGATGTTATACTAAATTTCAGGCGGCATAAAATTGCTTTTTGTGGGGATTTGGCCCGAGCCTTCCTGCAAATAGAGGTATCGAGGAGTGACAGAGATTATTTATGTTTTTTATATTTTGATGACTGCGACATAAATAAACCACCAACCTTATATCATTTTAATCGACATTGTTTTGGCCTCACCAGTTCCCCCTACGTGTTAGCTTCAACTCTAAAAAAACACATTAAAAATTATAAGGAGGCCAATCCCATCGCATACCACATGTTAGATAATTATTTATACGTAGATGACTTGATTCACGGAGCATCTACGGTACCAGAAGCTTTTAAGCTGTCATCTTGTGCAGTTTCAATTTTTAAAGACGCGAATATGAAGTTACGGAAATTTAACTCCAATTCTGTAGAATTAAAGGAACAGTGGAAGAATGCCGACCCTGTAATTGAAATAGAAGAAAAACAATCAAACCTTAAAATACTAGGAATAAATTGGAACAATAAGGAGGACTTTCTGTCCATAGATTTGACATCTTTAGCGTCAAACGGTGATTTAAAATTCACCAAAAGACACGTTCTCCACACTGCTGCTAAAATATTTGATCCTATCGGATTCCTCAATCCCTTTATGATTAGAATTAAGCTCCTCTTGCAGGAATTGTGGGAATCTGGTCTTGACTGGGATGACACATTTTCCGAAGAAATTGTAAATAAATATCAAACGTGGTATAAAGAAACAAAACTACTAGAAAATATGAAAATACCTAGATATTATTTTGATTCAGATGTAACAGTAAACAAAGTTCAAGTTCATGTGTTTTCTGATGCCTCGTTAAAATCCTACGGAGCTGTAGCCTACTTTAGATACAGGACATCAGAAGGCTATTTTAATACTTGCTATATAATTTCAAAATCGCGAGTTGCTCCTTTAAAAAAAGTTAGTTTACCGCGATTGGAGCTCTTAGGAGCTTTAACAGCTGCCAGAATTGCCAACCATATTAAACATCTTTTCAGTTATATTGAAAATATAATTTTGTGGTCCGATTCTACTATAGTTTTGCACTGGATTAAGGGATCGGCCGCCAAGTGGAAACCGTATGTCGCAAACCGCGTAGCGGAAATTCAGGAAATGACCGATCCTAGTTCTTGGCGGCATGTTAATAGCAAGGATAACCCGGCAGACATGCTTACTAGGGGGCTCTCTTCCAAAGAGCTAATAAATTCAAGACGCTGGTGGTATGGTCCTGAGTGGCTTATTAATCCCGAAATTGATTGGCCGAAAGAAAATAAGCTAAAAATCAAATCATTCATTCCAGAAATTAAAAATGAATGCAAAGGCGAAATAATAGTTAATTCAATCATTGTTAATGAAAAAATAATTGATATAGAAAAATTTAGTAGCCTAAAAAAATTGTTAAGAGTCACTGCTTACGTGATATATTTTATAAAATTGCTAAAGGGCAATCACGAGAAAGTCTGTGCACTTACACCAGAAAATCTTCGAGAAGCAGAGCTGTATTGGATAAGGCTAGTTCAAAGTGAATTTTTTTCTAATGAAATACAGTGTTTAAAAAATGCCAAACCTCTTCCAAAAGACTCGCACTTGCTTTGTTTGAACCCATTCCTTGATTCCAAACCCGTCCTGCGTGTCTCTGGTCGACTAGGGAAAGCTGATTTTTCAACGGATGAAAAACACCCGATAATTCTTCCGTCCAAAACGAAGTTTTCCGAATTGATAATTTGGGATGCTCATGTTAGAGTATTTCATTCAGCGGTTTCTCACACCCTCGTACAAGTGAGAGAAAAATTCTGGTTACTAAAGGCTAGACAAACAATAAAAAATCAACTGAAAAAATGCATTATTTGCAAAAGGTTTTCATCAATTCCAGGAGACCAGACGATAGCTCCATTGCCACCTGATCGTGTCGAACAGTCAGCTCCATATAGCGTAATAGAAGTCGATTTTGCAGGACCTTTATTTGTCAAAGATTCTGACAGCAAACAGTATATATTGCTAATAACGTGTGCTGTAACAAGAAATATCCACCTGGAACTTGTTGACACTTTGTCAACACAAACATTCTTACTTGCCTTTAGACGGTTCATCGCTCGTCGTGGATTATGCTCCGTTATTTATTCCGATAACGCACGAACATTTAAACGCGCTGAAATAGAACTTAAGAGACTATGGACTATAGTGACTCATCCAGAGGTGAAAGAATTTTTTGCTTCCAATAACATAAAATGGAAGTATATAGTGGAAAGGGCCGCCTGGTGGGGCGGATTTTATGAAAGAATGGTAAGGTCTGTAAAAACTGCGCTGCGGAAGACATTGGGCAGATCTTCTCTGACCCGTAATGAGTTGCATACAGTACTTATTGAGGTTGAAGGAATGGTGAACTCCAGACCCATGACATACATAAGTGATGAAAGGCAGGACCCCCTACCATTAACTCCTGCCCATTTTTTAATAGGGAGAAGAATATCTTCTCTTCCCCCCGTACGGCTTCACCTTGACTCTAATTTCTCTTCTAGGAAAGAATTGCTTAAAGCCTTTAACTATCGGGAAAAATTGATGCGGCTGTTTTGGTCTAGATGGAAGAATGAATACTTATTAAATTTGAGGTCAGCCCACCAAAGTTTAAATAAAACCAATCTTCCCCAATTTAAAATAAATGATGTTGTTTTAATTAAAGATGATAAATTACCCAGAAATTTCTGGAGTTTAGGTAAAATTATAGAAATATTTCCTGGAAGAGATGGCAAGGTGAGAGCCTGTAAAATTAAGACTGAAAAGTCCATATTGAACAGACCTGTACAACTGCTTTTCAATCTTGAACTATAATGGACTGAGATAAAATTTGAACTTTAATAACTGGACTTTAATATAAATTTTATTCTTGCTTTATTTAGTTGAATCAGTGTTGAACTCTCCCTTTTTTTAAATTAGCCTTGAAGTATGTATAATTTTATTATTATTCTATGTTTGTATTTGATTTAATTTGTATAACTTGTATTATTATTTAATGATTGTATTTCATTTAATTTGTATTGTTATATATATATGTTTAGTGATGAACACCCCTATGTTCATGGTGGGGCAGTGTGTTGCAAATCACGTGAGCGGCGGAGATTGGCGCCGACTGTCTGTCTACCGGGGAGTCCCCTCTGTGACAGAATAGAATTAATTTCAGTATCATGAGGTGCTCGGATCTAAAGGAAGCAAAATGCGGCTTCCAGAATTAGATTTTAAAATTTTCTCGAATATGTTTATTTACTGTTTAATATCTTTTTAGTGTTTGATGTGTCTGTCTGCGTGTTATGTGTTCGTATATTAAACCAAGAAAAAGACAAATCGTTAGTATTATTTTACCTGAAATACACCAGAATCTCGTAACAAGAAATGATATTTACTGCATTTCTCCAATTCCTTCAAAAATCATGAATTACCAGATTTCATTCAAGAATGTTGATTTCTATATATTATTATGCTCTCCCAACCAGCACGCTTGAGTGATTATTATGATTAATTATTTTTATGTTATGCTTTTTCCAATTTGTTTAATTACTTATCTTTAACCTTATTAAACGATAAAAAGTTGTAAAATTATTTTGGAAGTGTTGGAAAGTGTTACATAATCTATGCTTGACGCATGATTTTTCGTTCTTGTTTACTTTTTCTATTATGGTTGTAGATTTTTTAATGCGGTCACTTTCTTTTTCTCATATCCAATCGATATAGCTGATTCTAAAATTGTTAGTTTTAGAGGTATCGTTCCAATTGCAAAAACGTTTCAAATGTTGTTGTTCTTCATCACATAAATATCGGTATAAGCCAAAAAAATTATTTTTGCAAAATTTAAGTTTTTGTATGGTTCCTGGGTCGTAGTGTTGCCAGGTGTCCCGATTTTCAGGAATTCCTGGATCAGTCCGAAAAAGGTAGTGATAAAAAATCATAATTTTAGAGCTCTACAAAGAAAAAAAATAGTTTTTTAAAAATACTTCTCTGTAATTAAATTAAACCAAATTAATTTTTTAAAGATTTCGCTAAACAAATGTGCAACATCACTATAATTTTTACAAAAATAAGTAAATAAAATGCCAGGCCCAGAAGGGCTCGGGAGGAAGAATTTAGAGGTCTGCATGCGGCCGGCCCGTGCCAGATTTATTTCATTAGATTCGACCGAGCCAGGTCTTAGACTTCATTATACATGGTTTTATTTTTTCTGAAGACTGAGGGGCGGGTCCTGACTTCATTTTCCCGGGTCGTGTACGATATCAGTCAGAGCCTACTCCGTAAAAATATAAACTAAAAATTTGTGTTATTCTATTTGTGTAACGGATCTTTTGGATGGCAGTACTCCGTTATATTAAATTTAATTTGGTTTATTAATTTACAGGGACAATATTTTATTTACTTTATCTTTGTTGAGTTTTAAGATTATGATATTTTGAAATCATTTTATTATTATTATTTTTTAAACTATCATGTCAGGGGATGCAAGATACTACCATTGTCCCTTCTGGGATTTTGACATTTAATTAAATTTCCTTTACCTCTGTCCTCTGATGATTTAAAAAAAAAATAAAAAGTAAAATTTATTCTTTTGTAAGTGACTTAAAATAATTAAACACTAAGAGAAACAAGAACTAAGCATTTTACGACTAGGGGCTCTGCGCCCTGAATCCCACCGTAGGAGACAATTTTTAATTATGTTTTTCTTTTTGCGTTTATGTGTTTCAAATCCATCTTAATCGGGCTTCAGAGGGCCAAGCCCTCTAAAGAGGCAGAGCCTTCTCAATTATTCTGTATAGATTTTTACTCCGACATGTTTAAAAA
The DNA here is from genome assembly GCA_963931845.1 of Maratus michaelseni. Taxonomy (NCBI): domain Eukaryota; kingdom Metazoa; phylum Arthropoda; class Arachnida; order Araneae; family Salticidae; genus Maratus; species Maratus michaelseni. Next base: position 166,841,965 of record OZ007593.1, on the reverse strand, counting down.
TTGTCTTGTACGAGGTGCTCTGACAAAAAATACTTATTTTAGCTTTTTTTTTTCATGTTTATAGTCTTTATTTTTAAAAAAGCGTTCTGGGCTGCGAAGTACAGGCATACCCGTTCCAAAATACTGCTTCACCCTCGATTTTTTTCTGCCTGTATCTATGTAAACTATATTGATTTTTTAAGGAATCTCGTATGTAAATGTCTGAGTTGTCATTAATTTATGGCTTGGAGACTTTAAAATCTGAAAAATGCTGTACAGTAAAATCTTCTAAGACAGGACGGAACCGCATAGGAGAGAAGAAAAATTCGTTATAGACAGGTTTCCTACTTAGCATGTACATACATCGTCTGTTGTAAATGTATTGTATTCTTTTCGCACGGATTGTATATTCATTTTGCACGGATCAAGACATTTTTCCGTTCAGACAGGATTCCGTCAAAGATAGGTTCCTTTTCACAGGTGTTTTTACTGTACTACTTCATTATTATTATTTTATTTTATTTTATTTTTTGCCTAGAAGTGTATGTATTACTTTTTAGAAATAATTTTAATTGTTGAATATCGTTTTAAAAAAATATGCATTTTTTGCAAAAATTGCTGAGCTGAATCAATGATTGTCATATGGGCTTTCTCGGGAATGGGCCTTAATATTTCGGCCCGTGCAGACTTCTAGGGAGAAAAAAAAAGCGAGGCTTGGTCCCGGTCCGGCCTGCAAAGAATGATGACGAAGCCCAGCCCTGTCCGAATTTCGTGAATGAAAATTGGCCTAAGCCCGGTTATGTTTAGACCTCTAATCTATACCTTTAAACCTAACAATTCAGGAATTAGCTTATTGGTCAACGATAAGAAGGGACACCCTGTATAGATAGAGAGATTATAAACGAGATTAGAACACATTATGTTTATTTCATTTAAACATTTTGTTTATAATCAATTAAAAATTTTGTATTATTTGAATACTCAAAGGGATATCTTTAATATAAAAGTACTCATTGGTGTAGTTGATGGGCAGTTTAAAAATTGCATTAAATATAAAATAAATAAATAAATAAATAGTTTCAATTAAAAGCAATTTGCACTTATGTTCTGTACAACGGGCGGCTTAGATCCCCTGGTATTATTAATGCAAATATTGGTATTTTTCCACCCTTCCATTGTCAGTGTTACTTAACGGTTTCTCATTTCGTAATTTATTCGAGGAGTTGTTTCCTGGATCCAGTGCCACTGCTAATGCACTTACAAGAGCAGTTAACCGGGGATTATTTTATTATTCATGTAATTTGAAGTTGGTGCGATAATTCACAGCTCACAATCTCCACTTTTTTCCTTTATATTATTTCCAATTTTTATTGTTTATCAGTTTACTTTAAGGATGTCTCCCAGTTTAACAGCCAGTTATTTTTTAAGCATCTGAATATCGACGTGTTAGTCATTCCATTATTCCTGTATTATTTGTAGCTTTCGGGAAATAAGTGTAATAGCTTACAATTTATAGCCTGTTTATTCAGTTTTCATTCTGCTGATTATTCACACTCATTGGGACATCAGCAATGCGTAAAAGCACAGTAAAACACATGACATCGGTGTACCTTTTAGGTAGCTTTCAATACAAAAAAGTATAAAGCTACCTATTGCAGCCGTTCGGAGGAAAGCAGTTCCGGAAAATTTCGATATATTTTCACCGATCATGACCCCCAGACCCCAAAACCACCCTCCGTTCAAATGTTTATATATATATATATATATATATATATATATATATATATATATATATATATATATATATATATATATATATAATTATAATATCTATGAATTTCAAAAAACATATCAAGTTCTATTATCATTCTACTTAAATCTCCAAAGAGATAATTAATGATATTGTGCATACAGAATACCACATAGCTAATAATTAACATGTGCAAACATAATATTACCATAGCTTGTGCTTCAATGGTAATTGGCCAAATTTTACTCATACCTAAAGAATATTAAAAAAAAGAAAAAAGAAATAGAGAGAAAGGGGGAAAAAATATATATATAAATTGGAGTTGCAATTAAGTAAATACAAATGGATTAATAAATTAAATATGAACCATATACAATGGAAGATTGGACCACATGAGAATTAAATATGAATTGGATATGAAAAAACACATGCACATGTACTCATCAACCTGGATGCACCCACATGTGTTTTAAATAATAATTCAGTGTTTCATAATTCTACTGGCATAATGCTAAGATCAGTAGAATCATCCAGGTACACTGAATTATTACCAGACAACAATTGGAAATATTAAAATTTGGAAATATTTAAATAGGAAATAAAAAACCATTAAGAATATACAATATATTTCACTTACATCGATTATCCCAAAAACTGTATTTAACACCTCACGAAATTACCACGAGATAACAGTTTTGAAATAATAAAATTGGAAATATGAACGCGTAAAGTGTAGATAAAATATTTTACTCACAATAATTATACAGAATCCTTAAAATGTCACAACTTCTGCATAATATTCACATCCACATGGCAATGCATCATACATGTTGACTAAGTCGAGTTGAGAGAAATGATTTGAAAGACAAGTTGAGAGCACACTTTTTTTAAAACACAACCCCATCGATGACACCCAAACACAAAATGATTCAAAAACACACAAAATAATTCTGGTTTTAATACACTTATAACAAAATTATATCCGTGAATATATATTACTCCATCCAATTTTAATTCCTGAAAGTAAAATTAATATACAATCAATAGCTCCCTCTATAGTTAAATTTATATATCTGATCTATGTCATACGATAACGCTCGTATTTATAAATCAATTTTGATGAAACTAATTGTGTGTATTAAGCTAACCAATGAGTTCGTTGGCCAGCTTGGTCCGCCATTTTGTTTCAAGATGGCGGCCATTTAAAAATTTAAAGCTAAAATAAATATACAAAAAAAATTAAAAATTCAAATTTATTTTTTAATTACGTTTTAGGCCTTGATACAAGGATTCCAGATCATTTTTTGGTTTGCCTCTATCTTAAAAAATGGCTGAGATAGAGCAGTTTGAAATTCTAGGGTGGCTGACATTTTGAAACAAAACAGCACATTAACGCGATTACTCGCAAATTATTTTCTTTCATTGTTGTAATAATTTTCCCAATCATACGCATAAAACTATATATTCATATCCGTTAGCGCCAAAATTGGCGACATTGGCGACATTTGGCGAAATATCGCCAAATTTGGCGACCAAAATAAATCTTCATAAATGAAGCCAATTTGGCTATTGCTCAATAATTTGGCGAATTTCTTATTCAAATTCAGTATTAACGAATCTTTTGTAAACGTTTCTTTGCATTTTAACTTGCTGTTTTCGTGTAACATTAGCTAAAATTTTAAAACGAAGATATAAGAAAGCTACCTTTTCCTCCCGGTACAGGCCGGAAGGACTTTTTAGAAATGAGACGGAATCATTAATGTTGTCAGGTGTCCCAATTGTAATATACCTTGCAATTTCACTCTTAATTATTTAATTGTTTATGATAAAAGACGCCATGCATTCATAATACTATCTCTTGCACCTTCTATTCATTATAGTTATGATTTATGGCCCTTTATTATGGATTTTCCCAATGTTCGTTTGGCATCTTCAGTATGTCCATTAAAATTTCAGTTACACCAATTGATGAATTGTTTGGCTAGTTTAGAATTCAAAATTTACGTTAAATGTCTTAACTCTTAGGGTTATAATAGATCAGAGGGTTTCCCTTTTGCTTGATGCATCGTATTTGAAGTATACATCTGTTTATAATTTTTGAGAGCATGCTCATGGCATTCGCTCTCCGATTCTGATATACGTATAACACCTCGTGTCGTTTGGGTCCCTCTCTGGTACTGCTGACATTCCTCTGGCACGGCTATCTTAATCATTTTATCCTCATGATATCTGTCTTTAAAGTAAATAAAATCAATTAAATTTGGACATACTATTTGTATTTATTTCTACAAGATTTCATGCACGTATCAAAGAAATGTTAAAAAAACCTGGACAAGTAAATCCAACTGTTATGACTCTATTTATAGACTACCAGAAGCGGGACGTCCCAATTTTCAGGAGTTCCAAGACCCGTCTAGCGTACTGCGCGGAAAGTCAAAAGTCACGATTTTTCAGGATGCACTAATTCTTTTAATTTTTTTCCGCATACCATGCTATTCGCTAGTGTGCATCGAGTAGAGCTTATTACAGTAAAACCTGTAAACACAGAACATGTCTTTTTTGTATGATTCCGCCGAAAGAAATACCGTACAAATATCTTATAAAACGAAAACCTATCTAAGACGGAATATTTTCCCAATCCCTATCGATTCGGTTTTATTGTACTTTGTTCAGTAAAACTTTTTTATAACAGAATCCTGTCTTAAACGTAAAAGTTCCTATGGAAGGAATACTACACAACTCTAACGGTACAGTCAGAAATCTCCCCAAAACGAAATTTGTTCCGGTTCTTAGCCATTCCACTTTCACAGATTTTACTGTATAAGATCAATTACTATGTTTACTTAGTATAGTAAAATCAATCTACTAAGACGGAATTTCAAGTGCTCGTAGAAAGTTTTCGTGCTAGACAGGTTTTTTTTTACCAGGTATAATTGTATGGTATTCCTTCCGTGAGGATCATGAACTTGTTACGTTTAAGACAGGATTCCGTTATAGACATTTCGTTTTCATAGGATTTACTGTATTTTTTATCTCCCGATTTAGAAGCCCTTGTCCCGCTTTTTTTTTTTTTAAATCCTTCTACGGCTTTTTCTGACAGTGAACGTGGGCAACAATAGCCAGAACCGCAGTTTAATTTTTAAAACTGTATTTGGGCTCGGTCTTAAAGTGAAAATTTTATTTATTCATAAATTGAAAAAAGGAAAAAAAAACTTTGCTCTTTGAAAAACAAGAATGTATAAGTTTTTTAAAGTGTTTTTACTATCCTTTAAAAATCAGTTTGAAAGGGAATTGTATTGTTACTGATGGGATATATGGAGAAATATTCTATTATTCCTCTGCGCAGTATGTATTTTGTATGCATGTATTTTGTATTTAAATTTGAAAAGTATTTTGTATTTTAGACTCTAAAATCAATGTATTTTGTATTGAAAGTGGCTTTTGGGTGTATTTTGCTTAACTCTGGTTCCATCCGATTCTGAAGCCTTTGCACGGTCAGTGTTAACACAAAGAAGACGTGGGATAGCATTTGTTTATCCTCGTTTGGAGTCCTTTTCCAGAATTATTGGAAAATAGAATTCATGCCTTTCTTGCCTTAGTTGTACAATGATATTTTAAATAAGAATTGTAACTATTGTAAATAACTCTGCCAGTGTTCGGGTACCAATAACAAATTTGCTATTTTAAACAGATTTTCAGTACATAAAAATCACTACACGAAAAGTTGACATGAGGGAGTATTTAGGATTAATACTTTATTTCTATGTAAGAAGAGTCTTTTAAATAAACAAATTCATCTTGCAACAAGTTTAAAATGTTATGGACAATTTTCTATTGCGTAATTATAATCTTAGGCTTTGATAACACAAATTTTTTCAGGCTCGGACAACGAATAAAGTGTCGAACTCATCTGTAGTGCTTTTTCCTTGGCAATTGCTGAAGCGATTTCAATACTGTTTTTAATAGTTTTGGCAGTATCTAAACTATAAATTGATTATTCAATCACAAATAAAAATAGAAAATTTGATAGTTATGTTAATTAAAAATAACTATTTCGAACTTGTACTATTTTACTTGTTTGCGAACTTATACTATTTTACTTGTTTGCGAACTTGTACTATTGTATTTGTGCAGACAAGTATCTGATTTATCTTTAATCTTTATTATTATAGATTTTTGTTTTGTCCATACTTAAAATATATATATATATATATATATATATATATATATATATATACTAGGGGGCCTACCCCCTGCAAGCTACGCTCGCCAACCCCCGCTCAAACTTCGAGGCCTCTAAAAACATGACAGCGTGCTTTGTTTTAAAAATATTGGTAAATCTGTAATTGGGTTGCCATGCTTTTAACGTTTTAATGGGGCATTTTTTTATTATCATGGCCTCATACACAGCTGTTGCGACAAATGACGACTGTTTTCGGGATTGATAAGTAAAATCAATTGCACCTTGAAAACCAGCTTGTGTAAAATGGTTAGGTCTAAATTGTGGCTACCTCTCGGACTTTTATAACAACGATCTGTATTCTATTCTTCCTTTGCGTTTAAGGATGAGAAAAATTCCATCTGCTTGTGAATAACATTAAGAACCACGGTATTGAAAAGTACTATGTTATAGACATTTTCAGTAACAGGTTTTAATTTTCTCTCTATTTTAGTGCACCATATGCATATTTTCATGTTATTTTAAATATGTAAATTATTTATTTTAATTAATATGTATATACGAATTTTCTAATAACTATTTATTATACAAAATTAATTAAATATTTTGTGCATGCATGCCTGCATTTATTCGGCATCAATTGATGAGATATTTAAACAAATTTGCTATCCGCGATAATTTTACACCATGTTATGTCACTTGAATATTGTCCATAAGAAAATTGGGTACTTTTCCAGTATAGGATCCTTTGCTTTTAGGTTTGGCGTAATTCGAGTTTCAAAAACGGATAGATTCATTAATATTCATATATTTGTTGCCAAAAGTTATGAAAACAAACCCAATGAACTTTTGGTGTTTTTCTATTATATGGGTCTTGACGCTTTTTTAAAAAGCTTGGCGCAATTCGGGCATCAGAAAGTGAGATTTGTCGCCAAATGACATAAACAGCTATGGAAACAAATTCGACGATTTTTTTTTTGTTTATATGCGTATTTTAATTATACGTATATTATTATTGTTTTTTTCTATACAAATTACTTCTGATTATATATAAAATAGGATAAATGACATTTTACGCTAAACAAATTGTGTAAATATTGAAAAAATGCTTCTGTATACGAAATGACAAAGTGAACAGGTTGACAGAAAGTATGTTGCCAAATTTCCTTTTCCGCCAAGTCTATGTTCTCTGTTTCGTCAAGGCCCCATATGCTGGAAAAGCACCGAACTTTTATGCTTCTTTATACATGTATTTATATGTTACAATTTATTTATAATTGTCTTTCAATTTACCTCTTTTTGTACATAAAAATATATAAATACCTTCTTTATATTAAATAAATTGTATGAATATCGAAATAATTGCTAGTGTATATCAAAAAGCGAATAGATTGTTAGAAAACATGTCGAATTTCAATTCATTGCCAAGGTCACTTTCTGTATCTCGCGAAGGCCCCTAAATTGGAAAAGTAACGAAAATCATTTTAATATATAACGTAATTTACACCTTAAGTGTGCTTCGAGTGTACTAATTTAATTATTTGTAGTTTTTTCTTTTCTTTGTTATTTATGTGTAAACATATAATTCATTATTAAAAAAGTAATGCTACTGAAATATTAATTTGTTTTAAACTTTAATATCATTTCTCTAATTTATAGGGAGCATTTTTTCCTTGCTGCCAATAAAAGACAGAAAGGAGTAAATGTCATTTTACCATAATTGATGTCATATTCTCATTCAAATTGGAAAGAAAACCAAGCAGCATATTTTATTCTCCTTGCGTTCAGTTGGGCAATTATTATTTCATATATTCGTTTCAAATATCCGAATTAGTGATTTTATAAATTCGTTTAATTACATTTTACAAAAAAAAAATAACAAAATGATATCAATAAATAATAATTACTATTAATTCCTTTCCCCCCTTTCTTTTGCGTTTACATAAATGACGTCATTTGGAAGAATTTATTCAAAATATTTTCAGTTTATAAATTAAATGCTGACAGACGATTGAATCCTGACGATAGAAATGTGATTTTTTTTCAAATTTTCCTGAAAAACATAATTTAATCGCAATGTTGTCTTCATTATCGATTGAAATAAAAGATAAATCCAATTTCAATTGGAAATGACGAATAAAAAGAAATCAATAATCCCTATCGGGCAAAGCCATTAAATAATAAGCCCAGTCAGATAGTGTTAAATTTGTTAGCGGGGACACTAGCGCCATTCCTCTGCTGCGGAAGGAGGACAAAACACAAGTGCGTCGCAGAGAAACGATACGATTTATTTATATCGATATTTTATACGATTTTTATCGTTTGTATCGATTTTTTGTTTTTGCACTTCCTTTAAAAGCTTGCTAATTATTGGGATATTTTACATTAAAGCTAAAATTATAATGAAAATAAAAAGAAAATTGGAATTTTAAATATTTTTTTTGTACACATTTTAACAAAAAACTGATAGTTTAACAAGAATATTTTATAACAATATTTCATGATGTTAAATGTTTGAGATTTTTTAGCAATTTAATAATAATTTAAAATCTAGTAATTGAAATATTTACTCAATAAGAATGAAGATTATTTAAAGATTTTATGCATACAGGATAACTAGAATAGAAAAAAAAAAACTGAACATTTTTATATTTTATTGGATTTTTAAGAACTATGCAATTAAAAATTTTACAATTTATCAGAAATTTTTTCATAAAATAAATAAAATATAAAACGAAAAGAATAAATAAAATTTAACATCATGAAATATTTTTGATAAATTATTAGTTTTTTGTTAAAAATATATACAAAGAAATATTTAAAATTCCAATTTTATTTTTATTTTCATAATAGTTTTAGCTTTAATGTAAAAGGCCCCAGTAATTAGCAAGCATTTAAAGGAAGTGCATGTTAAATTGCCCATAACATCTCACAATTTTGTATTCAGCGTATCATTTTTTAACACTGTCCAACCAAGTTGAAAAGGGTTTATGACTTTGGTTTGTCTGTCCATGCTCTAACTCTCATAAATATACTCGAATTGCCCTGAAATTTTTGTCGTTTGCTATAGCATGTTCCCTATTTCAACTTATAGTTTTTTTACAGGGACAGTCAAAAATATTATCTTACATTACAGTCAATGGAAAATAATCATTTCAAGTGCATTTTGATGATGCTACGTCATTTAAAACATGATGAAATTGATATATAATTATGAAGCACATCAAAACAGGCGTTTTGTAGACTATGGTATGCAAAACATTAATTATTCATTTACAGGGTCAAACAAAAGAATTCTGTTACACATTGTTCTATGGGGGAAAATCGTTTGTAGGTTAATATAGTGATATTTCACTATTTCAAACATAATGAAAATTATATGCATTACTGAGGTGCACTTATTAATTTCTCTCATCAAAGTGGTGTGAATTGCATTTATTTACAGGGAGACACAAAGATATCAGTTACAGTACAGGTGTGTTATTTAGAGTCAATGTGTGATATGTGGGTTTCAACTTTGGTTTGCGTTTTAAGTTTAACTAAATTTTTTCATAGTACGTGTGTTTATAAACTCGGTTGTTCATATACACGGCTACACAAGGGAATCCGTAAGTATTACAGATTATGGGAGTGAATTACTTAAGGGTAGTTTTTAATTGTGTTAACCATTTTCCTGCTGAACTATGTTTAGTAGACTAATAAAAGTTTGTAGTATATAAATAAATTCATATACAGAGCTACACAAAGAAAAATATACATTGTCGTTTAGGGTTGGTAATTGCTGCGAGTGAATTTTAAGTTGCTTTTTAGCTTAATTATCGGTGTGTACAAAAGCTTCAGATAATATGCAGGGCTGTGCAAAAGATTTTGAGTGCATTTTCATTGGTTAGTGAAAATTGCTAAATGTGAAAATTCTAACTGAACTAAATTTTATCATGCTATATATCACCATCTATTGATCATATACAGGGCTGCACAAAATAATTCGACTACTTTTTTGACACTGGAATGTAATTTTGACAACTGTATTTTTCAATATGTTATATGTTTTCTATAATGTTTACTTACATATTTCCCTTCACCTTATTTAACGGTGAAGTTTCATTACAATTTTCTGGCTGTGTTGGAAAGTGTTTCATAATCACACATAATTTTTTGTTCTTGTTTTTAATACATTGATCTAGTTCTAGTTGCTAAAAATTATATTTACAAAGGAACCACTTTTGGTGCAGCTCGCACCATACATGGTACTCATGTATGGTGCATCATACTATGGTAATGCATCCATACATCGTACATTTCGTAGCCCTATACATAAAAGTTAGAGAACTGACAAAATTTCTCTGTTAAAGTCATATTTTAAATTTTTTTATACTATATTATTTTTTCTTTATTGGATTTTTAATTGATAATTTCATGCCAAAAGCGAGTCAAATCGCCAAATAGGGTGCTATGAATCCTAACCACTACTGACACAGCAGAAAAGTATGACATTCGTCCAGGGTTGTCTGAAAAAAGCCTACAGTCAATGTCACGCCACCAAAAATGCAATTATAATGTTGAAATTTTTCAAAATGAAATTCGTAGGTTTTTAAAGAGTTTTTTAAACTTCTTTCAATATTTTATTCTTACTATTAACTAATTTGTATTTTAAAGTATTTAAAAAAATTCTCTGTTAATAGTCCAATAAATGGTCTCGAAAATTGTATTTTCTGAAAGTTATGCTGCTGTAAAATAAAAAAATGATTTTAACACAAAATTTTCAACAATTCTCAAACTTCGTAATATAGGGCTTTAAAATGCCACCCTGTCTCAATGCTAGGTGCGAGCTGCACCAAAAGAGGTTCCCTTGTTAGTAAAAAGCTTATTTAAAGAAATCAATATAATTGACCCTTCTCTCTTAAAAAACTACGAATTTTCATTAAATAAATATTTTATGTAAAAACAGATCATGAAATTTTGTAAAAAAAATTTCTTGTACTTTTTGGTTCAAATATCCACAGAAACTTTAGAAAAGAAAAAGAAAACTTATGATTTTAATAATTTAGTAAACTGCAGCTAAGATTCTACTTTAAAAAATAATAAGACTTCAAACTTTTAATGTAACTATTGGGTTGCTCGGAAAGTTGGTTCGTACCGGAAAATTCTATTATTAGACATTAAATCAGATAGCTAATGTCTAATAATTGACGGGCAGAATTTTCTGGTACAAATTCTTAAGCAGAAGGAACTTTCTGAATAACCCAATATATGTATTTAATGACTAATTAGCAGATAATTAACTATCAACATTTGTATAGATTTCTCTGTGGCATATGTTAAATTTAATCGAATCATTGCCTCTAGTATGTGAATTATATACTATATCAGAGATGAATTCAGCGGTTGGGGCAGGGTACACATACACCAGATGATTTGCAATTTTATGCTTTTATTTTTATATTATGTTAAAATTGTTATCATAAGGCATTATAAGTAAGCTGTAATTCAAAACACAGGTACAATGACAAAGATTGTGCACTTAAAAAAAAATGAAAAAGTTTCCCGTTGGAAATGGAATTATAGTTACCCTTATCGATAAGAAAACTTTTCCGAACCTACAAGGAATAAAATCTGGAAAAATAGAAAGTTGTTTCTTTCTGTCAAGAAACTTTTCATTTTTGATTCAGAAACTTATCTTTAAATACAGAATAAATTCCTGTAGATTAATGAAATCTCTCCTTATGTATAAACAAAAGCTTCCCAAATCAATAAGTAAACTCATCTTTAATAATAGAATCAATTCCTATAAATCTGTATAACTTTCAATTCACACAAAAAAGTTTTGAAAGAATAGACATAAAACATTCCTTTTTAAAAAAGAAACATTTCTGAATTATTCATTCGGGAATCTTGAAAAAGGTAAAAATACCTCTGTAAAATAGTAACTTTCTTTTCTTTATGGAAATATATATATATTTTTTTAATCAGAAAAAAATCCCGTATCATAAAGACTTTTTCCTTATAAGGAGTAAGAACAATGACAGATGAAAATACTCACCTCTTGGACACTATTTTTGTTTCCTTTTATCTAACTTAAATATTATTAAGAATCTTTTGTGCATGCCTATTCACACAATCAGAATTACAGATAAATGGGTAATAAGAATAATTCAAGTATGTTAAGATTATAAAATAGATTACTTTGGTATGTTTTGTATTACAATGGTCCAATTTAACGTATTTTCATCTTTAAATTTTATTTATTTGTTACAAGTACACTTTTTTATGTTCATAATATACATAACATACTTCTTGTTTATTTGTAATCTGCGTGTATACGTATCCTTAATACATTCAGTCAAGATAAAAACAAAAGCAAAATTGTCCAAAACAAACCATTTCGCCTGCTAAAATGTTCCCACACCCTTAAAAGCACATTTTTTTTTTTTTTTTTTTTTTTTTTTTTTTTTTTTTTTTGTGAAAAATGTAAATTGTTATATAAATGTAAAACAAATCTGGTGAAAACAATTTAGCTTTATCTTTAAATGGTTTTCTTAATTGAAATGAATTGGAAAAATTATCAACATGGAACTGAATAGACATAATTCAAAAACATTGTTTAATACTAACTATTCTCTCGTTTTAGCAGTGATGAATTCAGCAGAAGGCTTGGGATACACACAGTGGAGGATTTGTGGTTTTATGCTTATAAATATAATTTTTTATGTTTAAAGTTATATCATAAGTAAGTTGTCTCTAAAAACACAGATAAAACGACAAAGTTCATGGTTCATACACTTGAGAACGATTTTATGTTTATATTTGTTGTAGAAGTGCAATGTTCACCCCCCCCCCTCCCCTTTTGGAGGAGAATTTTTGTTTTAACACTGACCTTCACAGTACCCATAACCAAAAATAATAATAATATTAAATTTAATGCATTTCATTTTGTATGGAGTGTTTTTAAAAAGGTAATATTCTACATATTTTTTATGTTATATAAGTTAGTTGTTTCTCAAAATACAAATATATCAAATAAAATTCAAGCACTTTTCAAGGATGTTCAAGGGTTGTTTTAGATCAAAGTGTGAAAAAAAGGGAGAAAAAAAATACTTTTCAAAAATTAAAATCAGATTTTTTAATTAAGGATTTTTTAATTAAGGAACTTAGATTTGTACGAGGTTTTAAAAATAATCTGTCTTCATACTTCAGGTATTCTTGTAAAAATCTTACTAAAATAATGTGTACTAATGTATATATATATATATATATATAAATATATTATTATTATAAATCAAGCTGTCTTAATGAAGACAAATTCTGGAACAATGTTATATTTTGAGTTGGCAGAAGTAATTTAGTAACATACAGATCATTTAAAAGTAAACTAAGACAATATTTAGAAAAGAAAAATACTGTATACAATTGTTTAGAAATCAGATAATCTTTAACTTCAAAAACAATTTCCCCAATTTTACTTTACAAATATACATTAAAAAGTACTTTTTATTTCAGATTGTTTTGTATCTTTTCTATTGTTATAACTCAAATAATACAAATAAAATTTATTTTTTTTGTCAGCTCATATCTAGATGTAAAGTATTTTGTACACCTGAAAAATTTTTCAATCATTTTGTACTTTTTAGTATTATTATTCATTTGGAGGAAAGAATTTTCTAAATATATTTGGTATTTTTTATGTTAGCCGGATGTCAATTATATAGAGATGTAATCATTGGCACCCAGCTAACATAAAAATAGCAGTTATTTGTATTCTTTAATTTTTATTTAGTACTTTACTTAATTATTACTATTAAGTAGAAGCATTAATATGTGTCTTTGTGTAGAATATTATAGTGAACATGGTATTTTCAGGTACTTTAATATGTTTTAATAAATTTACAATCAGCAGAAAAAGAAAAAAAATCTTATCTATTTATATTATTAAAAGAATTTTCAAGTTTCTGTTCAATAGAAAACATATAATTTTTTTTTTTTTTGATTGATCATTTATAAACATATGTAGACTTCCAGCCTTTATTATCTGTATTTTGTGCTTTCAAACGTTGTGAAACAAACATAGATAAAAGTTGAAAGATATTATAGAATAAACAACAGTAGTATTAATTTATCAAGCATAGTAGAGCAAAAATTTTGGCTTACTTAATCTAAATAACGTGAAGGTCGTTTAAATTTTTCAAGAATAAAATTTCAACATTGATTTACATCAATGATAGATCTTATTTTTAATCAGCTTACCATAGTTTAGATATACACAACATTACATAAATTAAAATTGTTCTAGAATAAATATAATACATAAGAAAAAAATCACCACATTGCTTGACTATTTCAAAGAATTCTTATCAGATCTTTAGATATTACGATATATTTTTTTTTTTCAAGACAATATATTAAAAAAAACTTTTAAATAATAAAGTATAGTTATTTAGTAAGGTACATTTATACCATCGGTAAAAATATCATGCATTAAAAAATAAAGTAATATCACTACAAGAGCAGAAGTGAATTCTCAAATGAAGTTGCTTTTCATGATATTGAATTTTTTACTTAAAGATTTGCGATTAAAGAACATTACTTCTAAATTAGAAGTAAGCTAGGGATTTCCCCTTATTTCTTATTACTGACTTCTCCTATTACTTAACATTTAATCAAAGTAATTAACTGCAAAAGGATAACAATGTTATGTGGTTGATAGACAATAAAGATGATCATTTAAAAGAACAAACACATTTATTAAACATTTAAAGACAAACAATAAATAAAAATGAATGTTTCAAAATTATATTATTTTGTGATACTTTATATTTAATTGAAATAATAAAATACAGCTCACAGATGCAAAATATTTACATCTTGAGATATTAGATTAAGATAGCTGTTTGCAGAGTGTGTGCTTCTGGTGTCAGTAAAGTTCATTACCATGATGATATAGAACGATCACCACAAAGTCTGTAATTATTATACAAACCGATTTCCGACTTACTCTTTTCCTGAATTCCAATAAGCTTTATCCATCGCTGACATCTAAGGGAGACATAAGAATTCAAATTTGAATTAATATAAATTATGAGCATACAATTTGTGGATATTTACAGGTTGAATAGGGGAGATTTACTTGATGAAATTTTATCATCTTCTTAGGAATACTAACGATTTAAAAAGAGAGAATTTTTAAAACGTAAACTGTTGGCATCTGACGCCTACTTTCTGATGGTGAAAATCTTGTTTTAATAATTATATTAGGTAATGAGTAATCACGCTTCTAAATTTCCCCCGTAGACTAACATTAGATTTCATGATCGGGAGTTTCAGTGAAGCAGCCCCTTAATAATGCATGTGTTGTTACTTATACATGCCATATGTACATCGTATACACATGTCATATACGACCTGTACTTAACAAATTTAATAAAATCTAGTAACGAAGAAAACATTTCGCAGGTTAAAATATATATATATATATATATATATATATATATATATGTAATTTGACAAAACACAAATTTTTATTTTATGAATTGAGAAAAATTTAGAATAACATATAATTAAATTCAGAAAGATAACATAAACTTCCTTTTGTAATATAATCTCTGAAAAAAAAATAATGCTGTAAAGGCCGAATTAACTGGCATGTCCGAGAAAGCAGTTGAGTGCTATAAAATGGTTATCTGATGATTGGGAGGGGGGGGGGAATTCAACATTGACACCATGTCAAAAAAAATATATATATATAATTTAACAAATTACAATAACCATTAGGAAAATGTTCCGAAAGCTTAAAAAAATGCCTGCCAAGGTTGCAGTTATGATTTCGCCCACATCATCGCAAAGCTTATATAAGCATCCTAGATACGCATATATATAGTATATATATATATATTCCAAACACTCCTATATATGCCATATACATCATATACACATGTCATATATATACGTCATATATGCATTATATATGACTATAACTTGGCCATATACGTCAAGAAATGTTATATATATATCATATATTATTATAATGCCATACATGCTTTATAATTTGGCGATAAATCTTGGTCGCTTGGCGATTCATCTTTGGAACCCGTGATAACATGAAAGTACCCAAATTTTAATCATATCAGCATAAAAATAATACAGAAATAGGGATCTGTTTCATACTTTAAATGTTTAAAAAACGAGAGAAAAGTATGAGCATGTCAGGAATTGGCACAGACGCACCATGTTGAATTTTTTTTTCTCGCCAATTTGGCGAAAACTTTGTTTTGGAATATTAGTTACAAATAGTATGCAATAATAGCACGTGATTTTTTATTTCAATATAAAAATAAAATATAATAAAAATAAATAAATGGTAGTTTGATGTAAATAAATATGTTACTGTGATACTTTTCTATTGATAAACATAGTAAAAATAATTTATAGAATAAAAATAAAAATAATTAAACAAAATAATCGGTTTACCATGTGAGGCATAAAATTGCCATTTTGTTGCAATTGCGCCAACATGGTTTGTATATAACATCTGTGCCCAGGAATTTTAACATAGTTGAGCAGAGAAAAGTATTTTTTATGTAAATCGCCTTAATGATAAACTGTTAATATTGATAAAATAAATATTTGCATATTAATAATTAGTAATAATAGCTGTTCACAATATATAGACACAGAACTTCAAAAACAAATTCATTTACATAATATGGGTTATTTAACCAATGTGGAACAGATGCTTTACACTCACGCAAACATATAAACATAAGTTTGGCGACTTTTTGGTTGGCGCGATTTTCAAGACCGCGCCAAACGAATAACTTAATTTTAATACAATGGCTAGGTTGCCATTAAAGGAAAAAATCCCCTAAATTTGGCGACTTTTTTTCCCTTTTTTAACCGATTAATTTTTTTTTTTCTGCGTGAGTGTAAAGCATCTTAGCCACCAAGGTTAAATAAACAGTAAAATAAAAAAATTGAATATACAAAATCGTATCTTAATCTCACTTCTCTAGGACCAGATTTTGGATCTTAGCGAGTATCGCCAAAGTTGGAAAGATTTTTTCTCGCGTATATTTTGCAGACCACTGCAGCATCTATACCAAATATATATATGTAGGGTAGATGTGCCAGTAATGGACACCTTTAAGGAATTTCGGTACTTTTTGGTTAGCCGGGCGCCAGTGATATATGTACATATATAAATACATATGTATATACACACACATATATATATACATACATATATGTATATATGTGTATGTATATATATATGTATATATATGTGTTTGTGTGTATATATATACATGTATATATATCACTGGCGCCCGGCTAACCGAAAAGTACCGAAATTTCTTTAAAAATTATTTTTTAATTAATAGTTATAATTGTTATATTCCACATTTTTTAATATTATATTAATCTACCCACAATATTTAACCATGCTCATAGTCACATTTCCCAATGTGAATCGAAATTTAATTGTAAATAACAGAAATAAATCAAAACACTGGAATATTTTTTAACACAAATATAAAAAAAAATGACCTGGCCCGGACATTTTTCGTCCAGTTGGAAATTTACAACTTGTATAAATCAAAACAGCCTAAATTCCAGTAATGGACACCCCACAAAATGATATAATTCTATTTAAAACTAGAATTTAAAGAAAGCATATTAATGAAATAAAAAAGGCTGAATTTTCATTGATTATTTTTTTACAAACCAAAAATGTTGAAGGTGGCCCATTACTGGAAGGCGGTCCATTACTGGCACATCTACCATATATATATATATATATAAACACAAAAATATCCGATATTTTCAAAATAAACAATGTATTGACGATTATAAATATTTTCAGATATTGCAGTTTAAACTAAAATAAATCAAACCAAGAAAAGATTATTTCAAATGAAAATTTAAATAATGTATATCTAAATTAAACAATTTATCTTTCAGTGGCTATTTCATGTAAATAATATCTCGCATAATTATTGGTTTTACATTTAAATTATCAACTTCAAACTAGGAAAATATATTTCTAGCTCTAAAAAAGGGCACAATTAATAACAGTTGAAAAATTCATTTACACTTATTTGACTGAAAATATCATACACAGTATTTTGAAAATAAATATCAAGTATATGAAAATAGCGAACATCATGATATTTTACACATACATATTGGAATTAGCTATTTATTGGAAACAGCGTAATTTTTAAGTACCGAATCGTTAGAAAACTATTACTTTATTTTCAGCCTTCAAAGGTCGAGCTCTGATATAACAACTGTGTGAATAATATATTTATAAATATTAATTACATTTATAAATCTGCATATCAGAGACAGATTACATCAGCTCCGCAGTTTTATTTTGAAATCATTTTATGAAATATTTATAACATTTAACCAGTTTAATTTATTTCATATTTGTTTTATTAATTAGTAATTATAAAAGTTGTTTAAAGAAGTTTTGAATTCTAAGGGAAAAACCAATTCCATATCGCCATTTCTTCCGTATACAAACTATTTACAAACCGAAAATAAAAACATTTAATTAATTTAAATTAATCTTACTTGAGAAAAAATTGATTTATATATGAATTATTTAACCAATGTTAAATAAAGAAACAGTAAAATAAAAATAAAAAATTTGAATATGCAAAATCGAAAATCAAAACATAGAACTTAACTTACCCCGTCATTGTGTTGCCATTCCTTCACGACAAATCTACCATCCGCTCGTTGCAGCACTCCCAACCGCTAGATGGCGCTATTTTCAACTTGCGAAAAGTTTCCCATTTATCTGACTGGGCTTATTATTTAATGGCTTTGCTATCGGGATCCTTTTCGATTTTTTCCCCTTTTTTGTCACAAAAAAACTGAGCAATAGTTGCCATCATTACAGAAATGTCATTAAAATTAGAAAAAAATTAATATCTCGAAAACTACTTCCAATTTCAAAATTCTATTACCAGTTTTGACATCCGCGGATTTTTATGGACAATTGGTATTAATTTCACCATCAAGCGTTTAATATTTTATTAAAAATAGCCCTGAAAGATAATCAGTCGTTTAATCAGTCGTTTCATAAAATCGTTTCATAAATTCGTTTCATAAAATGGTTTCACAAATTCGTTTCATTAGGATTTTATATATATAGGGTAGATATATATATGCAGGGCTCGGAAGTAGCGCGCTACAAGTAGCGAAACTACAGTAGCCGCTGCTCTTTCCAGTAGTTACACTACATTAAAAAACGCGCTACATTAAAAAAGTGTAGTGTAGCGAGTAGCGCGATACAAAATATCAGTAGTTTGTAGCGAGCATCGACGCTACTTTAGAAGGGAGAAAAAAAGTGCCAATCTTCAAATTACGTGCTCATCATAACTCGTTTCTTTTGTGCGTAATATGTTCTCAGCAACAATTTGCGAACGTCAGCGACAAATCTCAGTTGCAGTAGTTATAACGTAACTAGCAGACTACGCCCGCTGCGCTGGTCGGTTTCTCCGAAAGAACCTTGAATCAAACGAAATATATCGGTGAATTTAACTTTGTATTTTAAAGTATAATCTGCACCTTTACCTAGATATCCTATAATAACACAAAAACGGATACTTATTTCACTAAGTTATGTTTTTTTAATACGGTTTATTATTACGTTTACAATTTATTACCTACCGTTTTCCATTGATTTATATGTTTTATAGCTACATATTTTAATAACGGAAATAAACCTATATTATTCACAACTAAATAGAAATGGCGCATCTAGTATTTGTCGAGAATTTTAAAAAAAAATCATGCACTCGTGACATCATAATTCACTTTTATATTTTAACAGAATAATACGGTTACTATAATTTGTGACTCGTGCTGACATATTGCTGTTATTATTATTTTTTTACGCGTGAAGTTTTCGCTATGGTAATGCATTGTGAAATTTGGTCATTTTTGAAATTCAATATTTAAAAAATGGCATAATCAGTGGATTTGAAATTTATATCAAGAAAAATACAATTTTTTACCTTTCTAACGCAGTTTGTCTAACAATTTTCTGACAAATACTTTTCAAGCAATTAATTTTTTCAGTAACTTCAAATGTTTCATTTTCTGAGATTAATCTGTGGCAACGATCCCAGTCGTCAGCAACACATACCTTTTTATTAAAGAGGATGTTTCAGCATGCCCGTGGTCTAACATTTGCTGGATTTGCTGATAAAACCTCAAAGTATACTCTCTCATAAAAAAAAAAAATAATAATAATAATTTTCTAGTTGGGAACCCTTTGTCTTCTTACTCATTATTAGATCTTGTGTTTTAATGTGGGGGATGCTTCTTTTGAGATTAATGTAATAGAATGACAAACAAAAATAGTATAGAACTGCCCTGCTCGGCATATATAATGAATATTTTGAAGTTATAGAACAACAAGAAAGTGGCAATTATTCTGTAACATGTAAACTTTGTACAATTAATAAGAATTTATCGGTATCAAAATCATCTGTTAGTAGTGGGAAAAGGAGAGTTCGATTGGAGAGGTGGTGGTGGTGGTGGTGGAAGGGGGCTTATTTTTTGAGGGGGGGCTTATTTTTGAGGGGGGCTTATTTTTTTTTTTTTTTTTTTTTTTTTTTTTTTAGAATTGACTTTCAGTTTGAAGATTAAACAAATCACTTTTTTTTTTTTTTTTTAGGATCAAATTTAAATGGAGGGTATAAAATGGAGGGGCTTGTTTTTGAAGAGGCGGCTAACTTTTTTTAAGGGGGGCTTAATTTTTTTTTTTAAATTTTAGAATGGATTTTCAGTTTGAAGGCGAAGCGGAGATCAATTTTTTTGGTGGCGCCCTCTATCGGAAGGGAATGCAATAACAGATATTTAAAATAGGTTTTCTTGAAAAGATTTCACTGGGGTTAGAACCTGCAAAATAGCTTCTTGACTTGATAATTTCTGGTAGGTTTAACTGATCAAGCCAAGAAGCTACATATGAATGTCAAGATTTTAAGTGTTTAAAGAGAGGTATCGCGGTACCGGAAGTGAAAAGTTTAAGGTTTATTTTATACTGAATTTAAATGAAACCGGAAATTTATCTTTTTCGTTATGATTGGATTGAATATTAACATATTTATTTTAAAATGTATAGTGGAAGCAATGGTAAAAAGAAGACATCGTTAGGGGTAATTACTGTTTTTATTGTGTTTGATGTAGAAAACATAGGAAAGAGGTGTAGTTTAAAAAAACAAATTCAATTTTATTAATAATTTTCCCAATGCAATACATGTGGACCCACTTTTCGTTTTTTAGTGGGTTTTGACAAATCTAATACAGAATCTTGTTTAATGTTTGTTGACAAATATTTATTTTTAATAAAATTTCGCGGGACATTCATTTCGTTTAATGTTTCTAATAATTCTTTCTGTGCCTTGATCGGTTCTCTTTTATTCACAGAAAACAAAAGATTAAATAAATCTGCCAAGTTCGATTCGGGGATAGGTTTTCCTTCGAAACTTACAGTCAAATTTTTATCTTTTCGAAATTTTCTTAGACGTGCCGTGACAAACTGAACTAATGCTTTGATCATTTAGGATAGCTTTATCTGGATATCATGATTGTTAGATTACGGATATTTGTGTTTGGAATAACGTGATTTTTAATATTGCCTGTTCAATTTCAAATTTTATTGTGAAATGAGGGTTTATTTTTGAAAGATAATGTTAACTTTTTGTGATTATCTTGTAACAGACTGCTTTCATTAAAAGTGTATTTTAGAATTGTAAACTACAATTTTGAAATTTTCGTCTGTTTGGAAAAAAGCACAGAAAAAAAATAAAAGTATTAAAAAATAATAAGAACAACTGTTCAAAAATATAATAACAGCTAAACAAATGATCAAAAATAATAAAAACTGTTCAAATAATAATAACAACTGTTTAAAAATAATAAAAACTGTTTAAAAAATAATAACAAATGATAAACGATTGACTTTATACAACCAACATTTAAAAAAAGATAATCGAATCTAGTTTTTTCTAACATGACTTATTTGAAATATTCACTTTTTCTAGTTTGATTTATAACACATAAGTTACACATAAGTAAAATATTATTTATAGAAGCACTAAATACGAGATTAATAAGAATTTTTAACTTGCAAACATATGAACTCCTGATACACAAGTGATTCGACCAGTAAAACATTATTTATAAAAACATTAAATACGAGAATTTTTTACTTACAATTGTACGAACTTCAGATACGTAACCCTTTCTGAATTTTTTATTTTTTTTTGTTAACTTTTAATTTCATTAACTTTTAATTTTGATAAGTTTTAATTTCATTAACTTCTAATTTTTTTAACCCGTTTTTGTTTTCAAACGTGAATATTTTCATTTCAATTGATTTTTGCAATAGATGAATTTTTTTAAATTAAATTATATCACTTCACTTAAAAGTTCTACTAAATTATAAACTAATAAATTCACTCATAGACACTTTGCAAAAATAAACACACAGAACTTAATCAAAAACATTTTATTTTGAGGTCTTAAACAATTCATTACAAATAGTTTATTCATTAATCTTACATAAAAAGTGCTCACTAACATTATAAACTCCGTTTAGAAACGTTGAACTTACATAATCGAAATCTACGAGCATTAACAAAGCTTCTCCTAATTGATTAAATTTTTCCCTATTATTAAATGTGAAACAGGAGTGAAGGCTTTTGCTCGAATGTCGTAGTGCACATTCATACAATTGATTAAGTATTGATAACATATTATTCTTGATACATGTGTTAAGTTTAAACTTTAACACCTCATCATTTTCTGTAGATATATTACTCACCATACATTTCTTTTTAATAAGAGATGGTAAAAGTTTTGTATACATATGTTGTAAAAGTACACTATTTAAATGAGAGGTACTTTTTAATTTTTCCAGTTGATGTTCGTTTAAGTCAATATAAGAATAATTCTTTAAATTTTTAATTCGCATCGTAGAATTTTGATTTAACACTAAAATCATGTTATTAGAAACAAAGGACGTACTTTTGTATCTTAAATTAAATGCAATGAGTTTATATTGAAACTCAAACCAGCTAGGAATATCCATATTAACCACGCGGTTGGTCGGGATTTCTTCATTGGTAGATACATTGCGTTTAAATTCTCGTATAAGTATATAATATTGTTTAGTTCTTAACTTCAAAGTTAAATAGAAACAGACACTTAGTTCTTTGTGAAACACATATGAATTGCATAATTTATCACTTTTAATGTCATTTGTAGGTGAGATGGTGGTTTGTAATTCACCACGTGTTTGCGAAAGGTTGCTTGCTTGTAGCTCGTTGACCTCGCGTCTAACAGTAGTCTGTAAAATATTATTTGTAGGTTCTTGAAATGTTAAGGTAGTAGAACAATCTAAATTTTCAAAATTTATGTTTTCGAAAAATGTATTCAAATAGTCCGTGGCAGAATTTGGCATTCGACCGGAATTCTCGAAAGATGTTGTATCATTCCCATAGGCAAAGGTTGAAAAATTCATAGCGATCTCGGGTTTCACATCTTGTAAGTCCTCAGTATTTACACAATTATTACCCATTTTAGAAAGTTTTAATCTTGGGTCTTTTAACTCCTTCTCATAGGTATTTAAATTTTCCATGGGTTTTTCTAAACGTAGACGTTTTGAAGGTGAAAGTACTTCTTCGTGAGATTTTTTCTGCATATTAATGTCATAAAATATTTTTAATCAGCATTCCACTAACTGGTGTAATCCCGATAAAAGTCTACAGTAAACTGATTGTGTTTCCTGGAAACATTTACTTATCTAGATTCAAAGCATTCACAGTTATAGTTAATCATTTAAATTACATTTAGGTTAAAGATAAAATGTATACTTATCTATAATAAATACAGTGACGGTTTAAGTTAAACATTTTCTTAACTATGTTAAATACTGTAATGTTAACTGTGGGATGGAAATTATCAAAACATGCAATGTCATTGTTTAAAAGGAGAGAAAAATTAAACTTTCTTATCAATAAATAAGTTTAATACCTATTCAAATAAAAATAATAAATTTTTCATTTAACCAAAAAGTGTTAACTTTAAAGACTACAATTAAAAAAATTTTGCCTACTCATAAATATACGTGCACTTTTTTTTTTTTTTCTTGAAAATAAAACTTCAAAGATTGATTTCATAAATAAATAAAAAAAAAAAAAAATAAATAGACATGTGAAATAAAACAGATATGTAATATATAAACAAATATTTATTAAATAAATACAATTTATAAATTGTCTATGTCTAAATGGTTATTATAAAAGTCCATATTCATAGTTTCAAAAAATAAATGAGTATAATTACATGAACATTGCTTGAATAGGTTTTTTACAAATTCAGTCACGTTGAAATTTAGCAGTGCACTCTCATTACACCAATTATATTTTCTGCGCAAATTATAACTATCACACTCGTGTTTCATATTAATTGGTTCTCCGATTGAACATTGATAGCAATCAAACACGCGAGAAACGGATGACTTTAACTCGTCATCGAAACATGTTACGAAATAGTTCAAAGTCTCTTCGATAGTGAGGTGGGTACATTTACATTTGTTTAAGTTTTCTAAAACCGAAACAGGAATCAGTTTAGTTAAAAGCGTCTCAGTGAGACATTCGGTAATTTTAAAGCGATTTTTCACTAGTTTCAAATATTGATCTGTTGTAAGCAGTAAAAAGTCAGACTTTAAGCAAAACCCAAACTTTTTCGATTTGAATAATTTTTGCAGTATGCATAATTCCTTATTTACATAAGCAATTAGTAAGTCATTATTACATACGAATGTATCTTTTTCAGAAACAAAATTAAATTTATCCAATCTCTATTCAAATTTGTCGAATGTTGCACATGATAATGTAATGCCTTCATTTGTGGGGGTAAGTTCACGACCGTTCTTTTCAAATTCTTCATATTTCTGTATGTGAACATAAAGCTCATAGTTCTTATTCATTTGTACTTCAACAATCATTTCCTCACCTAAATTCCAATGAGCAGGAGTAAAAACATCGAAAAACTTGAATATTTTACTAAACTGAGTGATGTCTGAAATTTCATATTTCGAACTGTTTCCCAAGGAAAGTGGATCAGATGGGTTAAGTTCTTTAGGTGAAAGATGAATTTTTCTATGTTTCACTAAATCAGATCTATTATTAAATGTTTCAAAACAATCGTCACATTTATACAGTGACTGGGTGACTGTCTACTTTTCTTTTGTTTTGGCTTGGAAGTGTTATGAATCTTCCCATGCTTTAATAAATCACTCTTTTGTGAAAATACTTCGCCACATACTTTACAATTATGAATCACAGGGGTCTTTGAATGAATCTTCATATGATTTAATAAATGATACTTTCTAGCGAATGTTTTTTTCACAGATTACACATATAAGAGGTATTTTCTCCAGATGACATTTCATGTGAAACGTTAAGTTAACCTTTCGGGGAAAAGCTTTGTTGCAAGTAGAACACACAAAGGGTAACTTCTGTTTCTTTAATCCTGATGAGGTGGGTTTCACTTCACAATTCGAAACGGGTTCTTCTTTAGGCTGTATTAAAAATTCCATGTCATGGTCATTTAATCCTGGTGATGAGGGTTCACTCTTCACGTTAGACATATCATTAACACTTAACAAAGCAGAATCCATGACTCGCTCCATAATCACTTAAATGTAAACTAACTTAAAACGAAAAACACAACCTTTCACAGCGGGAACAGGAAACAATATAATCATATTAACTCGTTTCTTGGAAGTTCATAAAATGATAGAGGGCGCTTGTTTAAAAATATTAAAATTTTATTGGTTTAAAAAGTCACGTGATTATTTTATCATACACTGTTAAAAATTTTGGTTCAACGTTTCACCAAAAGATGGTACAAGTGTAGCTGCCACCATGGGATGGTAAAACCTTTCTCCATCCTTTGGTGCTTTGTTTGAACCACGATTTGGTAATAGGTTGAACCACTGTTTGGTGATAGGTTGAACCATGATTTGGTAATAGGTTGAACCATGATTTGGTAATAGGTTGAACCACTGTTTGGTAATATGTTGAACCATGTTTTGGTAATAGGTTGAACCATGATTTGGTAATAGGTTGAACCATGTTTTGGTAATAGGTTGAACCATGTTTTGGTAATAAGTTGAAATTATTATTATTATGTATTTAATCTTAACAATATATATGTATTTATTTATATTTTTTAACTATAATTTGTGAATAAAGTATATTATTTTATTAATCCTTAACTATATTTCATTTTTTTTGCTAAGTTGATAAAATGTACTTTCGTGCGTATAATATCAAAAATATTATACGCAATATTTTGAAAATAAATATCAAATATGTGAAAATATCAAACTTCATGATATTTTAAAAATAAATATCTGATATAGTATATCATCAGGGGTCGATCCAGGAAAAATTTGGGGCCTATTTAGGGACCCTTCACAAAAATCTATTTAATAAAATGGGTCCCTTCACAAAAATCAATTTGATAAAATGGGCCCCTTCACAAAAATCAATTTGATAAAATGGACCCCTTCACAAAAATCAATTTGATAAAATGGACCCCTTCACAAAAATCAGTTTGATAAAATGGGCCCCTTCACAAAATTATATTCCATAAAAACTTACTATTTATTATTTATTTATTATTCTGTGATGTTTTAAAATGTGTAATTTGTAAACAAACAAGTTCACCATAGAGGAAAATTTCAGCAAAAAGGATTTAAAAAAAATTTTGTTTAAAAAATGCTTGGTTCGAATTTGATTAACTGGATTTCAACTTTTGTTGCAAAATGTTATATTTCACAAAAATATAATAAATTTCACAAAAATAACCTTTACTTTTCACAAAATGGGCCCCAAGAATAAAAACCTGCATCGACCCCTGATCATGATATACATCCATTGATACATATCACCGAACCCTGTATGTTCAACAATTGAATATTACTGTCATATAAAAATTTCAACACATTATATTAGTTTACGCTAGAAATCAAATATAATCAAGCAACAGGTCTCTAAGATTTCAAATACACGTTACAATGTAAATAGTACTATTGAAGTTCTTGACGAATCAAACTCCTAACCTGGTAATAACTTTACGCTCAGCTAGTTAGCAAAAATTAATTCACAATATCAGTGCCTAATCCAGAACATAAATTATATCTGATACGCAAACTATACGAAAAGAAAATAAATAAATTCAAACACTCATTACTCAATTAGGCCTAATACAGGCACATTATAAAATTACATTTTATCAACTTAGCAAAAAAAAAATGAAATATAGTTAAGGATTAATAAAGTAATATACTTTATTCACAAATTATAGTTAAAAAATATAAATAAATACATATATATTGTGAAGATTAAACAAATAATAATAATAATAAATACCTTGTGCTTGCTTATTTTTCTCCGGAATACAGCTACACGAGGTTTTAAGCACGCAGTCACGTGAAGTGCAAGCGAACTCTGAACTCTGACGTGGCGGACGGGTGAGGGACGGCAGAAGCAGAATCGCATTCAATGGCGGGCGATCTGCGATTGGATGCAACGATTTACTATCGGATGGTAAAACGTTGAACCATAATCCAGGATTCACCAAAAAGAGGGGTTTTGAAATAGATATCGAACCATCTTTTGGTACTTTTGCTGACTTTGAACCATGTGATGGTTCAACATTGAACGGAAATTTTTAACAGTGTACTCTGTTAGAAGTTCAATAGTCAGTTAATTCTTACACATTGATTCAGAAAGGGTTACGTATCTGAAGTTCGTACAATTGTAAGTAAAATATTCTCGTATTTAATGTTTTTATAAATAATGTTTTACTGGTCGAATCACTTGTGTATCAGGAGTTCATAAGTTTGTAAGTTAAAAATTCTTATTAATCTCGTATTTAGTGCTTCTATAAATAATATTTTACTTATGTGTAACTTATGTGTTATAAATCACTTATGTGTTATAAATCAAACTAGAAAAAGTGAATATTTCAAATAAGTCATGTTAGAAAAAACTAGATTCGATTATCTTTTTTTAAATGTTGGTTGTATAAAGTCAATCGTTTATCATTTGTTATTATTTTTTAAACAGTTTTTATTATTTTTAAACAGTTGTTATTATTATTTGAACAGTTTTTATTATTTTTGATCATTTGTTTAGTTGTTATTATATTTTTGAACAGTTGTTCTTATTATTTTTTTAATACTTTTATTATTTTTTCTGTGCTTTTTTCCAAACAGACGAAAATTTCAAAATTGTAGTTTACAATTCTAAAATACACTTTTAATGAAAGCAGCCTGTTACAAGATAATCACAAAAAGTTAACATTATCTTTCAAAAATAAACCCTCATTTCACAATATAATTGAAACTGAACAGGCAAAATTAAAAATCACGTTATTCCAAATACAATTATCCGTAATCTAACAATCATGATATCCAGATAAAGCTATCCTAAATTATCAAAGCATTAGTTCAGTTTGTCACGGCACGTCCAAGAAAATTTCGAAAAGATAAAAATTTGACTGTAAGTTTCGAAGGAAAACCTATCCCCGAATCGAACTTGGCAGATTTATTTAATCTTTTGTTTTCTGTGAATAAAAGAGAACCGATCAAGGCACAGAAAGAATTATTAGAAACATTAAACGAAATGAATGTCCCGCGAAATTTTATTAAAAATAAATATTTGTCAACAAACATTAAACAAGATTCTGTATTAGATTTGTCAAAACCCACTAAAAAACGAAAAGTGGGTCCACATGTATTGCATTTGGGAAAATTATTAATAAAATTGAATTTGTTTTTTTAAACTACACCTCTTTCCTATGTTTTCTACACCAAACACAAAAAAAAAAAAAAACAGTACTTATCCCTAAACACGTCTTCTTTTTACCATTGCTCCCACTATACATTTTAAAATAAATATGTTAATATTCAATCCAATCGTATCGAAAAAGATAAATTTCCGGTTTCATTTAAATTCAGTATAAAATAAACCTTAAACTTTTCACTTCCGGTAAGCATATAAATGAGCGAAAACACAATGCATACCGTTATATATATAAACATGACGCTAATCACTTCCTTTCTCAAGTCATTTTAACAGATGATACGTCACTCTCACGATACCTCTCTTTAAACACTCAAAATCTCGACATACAGGTATAGCTTCTTGGCTTGATCAGTTAAACCTACCACAAATTATCAAGTCAAAAAGCTATTTTGCAGGTTCAAACCTCAGTGAAATCTTTTCAAGAAAACCTATTTTAAATATTCGTTATTGCATTCCCTTCCGATAGAGGGCGCCACCAAAAAATTGATCTTCGTTTAACCTTCAAACTGAAAGTCAATTCTAAAAAAAAAATAAAATAAAATAAGCCCCCCTCAAAAATAAGCCCCCTTCCACCACCTCCCCAATCGAACTCTCCTTTTCCCACTACTTCTGTTTACAACTTGAAGTGGAACATAGAGGTGAGTTAGCATTTTCTTTATTAATAATAATTACTGGATCGCATCTCGCACTGAATATCTAAATCGTTATTCACTAAAATTCATAAATCATTAAAAAGAGTATTTTCGAATTAAGATCCCTGGTTCAGAAAATAATCTTATCGAACTGTTTATTATCGCAAAAAAATATTTTATTAATACGTCTTTTGATCGTTGTGAAATATTTGTGCAATATATGCATACAAATTAATTTATTGCATATTTCTTTTTGAAGATTCCAATAGATAAAACAAAGGTGGTTGGAAATAAAAATATATTATTTAAAATAATGCCTAAGAAGGCTTAATTTGATTTTTATGGCTATTTATTTTTACTTCAGCTGCACAGGTTTTTTTATCGCTAAAATAATTTATTTATAATGTTTATATTTGATTTGATATTGGATAGCTTGGTGTTTTAATGAAATGTCTTTATCTTTAGTCTCCGGAATGAATCTAAAGCCCAGTATGTTGAAATTCGGGTTTCAAAGGGAAACAAACAAAAAGAGATAGAAATGTAAACAAAAGCTAGGATTTAATTTATGCAAGTCTGTATGATCGTGTTCAATTAAATTGCTTTCAGGAACTATATTTAAATTGTAAAGAAATAGGAATATTTAGCTCTATTTTAAAAAAAAATTATATATATTCAAATTTACCAAGAGCTATCCGCTCTTAAGGTTGTTCTCAAATTCAAACTGGCTACTTTATGACATATTCTTTAATTCACCTTTGTTCGGAAACGTATGAAAATGCCGGTGTCCTTATTCAGAAAATTTGTAACAGAAAGATGGTTTCTACTAT
Organism: Maratus michaelseni; assembly: GCA_963931845.1. Lineage (NCBI taxonomy): Eukaryota > Metazoa > Arthropoda > Arachnida > Araneae > Salticidae > Maratus > Maratus michaelseni. Next base: position 166,811,702 of record OZ007593.1, on the reverse strand, counting down.
TCTTTATTTTATTTAATTTTTTGGTAAGACAGAAGATTTTTCAGAAAACCCTGTCAAAGTCGGCGTTTTAAACCGAATTTCCGATGCCGCAGCAGGGAAAAAGGAAAAAACGTGACACGATTCGCTTATAACCCGATACGTAATTTATTTATCAAAAAAAGAAAAACTCATTTCGATTCCAAATCGCTTCAATAGTCAGACCTGCCAATTTTATGCCTTTATGTGTTTAAAAATAAGTCAGATAATGTATCAGAAAGTTTCGCGTTGTTGAGTAAGGAATTTGAGCGCTACTGGGCTATATCACTATCAAAAATTTGTAAGATTATTACAATTTTGTTTTCAAATTTCCTCTTTTTAACACTTTTCAACATAATTAAAAAGTATCTAGGAATTCTCTTTGTCTGTCTGTCCGTGCTCTAACTCTCGTAAATATACTCATATTGCCATGAAAGTTTTATATGTTATTGAAGTTTACCATTGAACGTTCAGTATTGAAAATGAAGTGTGTAGCATTTATTTCTCTCTTACAGGGACATTCAAAAGAAATCTGTTACAATAGGGAAAAATCGTTTGCAGTGTATTTAATTAGCGATGGTAACTAAAGTAGCGAAAAGTCGCGAAGTAGTGACTACTTTTGAAAAGTAGTTTGTAGTCGCTACTTTTTAAAACAAGTAGTTGTAGTTAACTACATTTTTCATAAAGTAGTTGTAGTTCGCTACAAACAAAAAGTAGTTTTTCCGACCCCTGTATATATGTATTCGGTTGTTCTGTACGTGTGGTGTCGAAGCCTTATTAATAATTCATTGTAATGGAGTTGGTGATAAAATGAATGATATAAATATTCTTGTTCATTATCAATTATTAATAATCCAAAACTAGCAGTTTCAGTGCAACGATGATTATTACCTGAGTTACCATCTTTTCAAGGATGAAAGAGGCTGAAAAGGGGTTAAAGTTTTATGGAAGAAAAAATGCTTTAACATACATTTTTTTTTTCAAAAACACTAAGTAACGCGCTAAATAAAAAAAAAAAGGGGGGGGGGGAATACTGGAGGCATATAATAATTGCTATAAATTTTATTATTATTTATTTTACTTATAAATATTAAGTGAGATTTTGCTTGCATTAAATTATCATAAATGAACTAATTTTAAGGAAGTCAACACTATGTCATATCTTTCTTTAAAGCAAATATATAAAACAAGCAAATGCCAAAAAGTAATAATATCGCCAACACAAGCATTTGACAATATTGATCATAGATTTAGTAATTCAGGAGGAACGACTCATAAAGCCCCTTAACATGAATATACTTGTAGTCTAAACACTACAATTCGGTGTTTCCTACTCACATTTCAGTATTCTGCTAAAGATTAAACTAAATTCAGCAGATATTAGGTATAAATTACAGCTAATAAAGATTCAGAAAATCTAAATATTTAAATAAACACTTTTAAAACAAGGAATTAAAAATTTACAACCACAAAATGTGCTAGTCCCCAATCTCAGGGGTAAATTTAGTCCCTTTCTGGTTAAATTAGCAACATTGTAATAGGGTTTTCAAAGCCCTATTGATAATTCATTGTAACGGCGTTAATAACGATAGTAATATGTATGATATAAATTTTCTCGTTTATTATCAAATATTAATGATCCACAACTAGCTGTTTTCATGCCGACGATGATTATTACCCTCTTTATATCATCCCAGCATGAGCGATCATGTTGAGACTGCGCCGTCATCTCTCCCCTCCCCCCTCAAAATGCATCGTTCGCATTCTTGTCAGAAACCCGTGTATTTTTCTGATCTCTATCTCTGTTTGATTTAATTTTCTCTTTCAACTAAAGACGCCCATCCAATTGCTTGCCCTGCTAAGCGACCGCTTCTCCATGGTTGTGATTCAGTAACTCGATAGAATTTCTCTCGTATATAAACGTGATTAATTTTCATTCGTTATCTGATAACATGGTCATTTATATCTATTGCACTCTCTGGGGCCTCTCTCGTACTATTGATGGAACCACTTTTGTAGGGCTTTGCAAGGATGATTCAAAAAATGGGGCCCTCTTGCACTGTTTTCCGTTTGGGAGTGTTTGCTTTACATAATCCGATTATAGAATGTGTTATGGTACAATAGAACATTGATTGACAAATCTGTGTGTGGCCTATCCCTTACGAAATCAAGTTAACTGAAATTTAGTTGGTGCCTAGACTTCTCTTTGAAGAAGCAGGATGCAAGAAAATGTTTGGGTCCTAATTACTTTCCGGGAAAAATCTTTTTGTCTCATTGTGGGCCCAAGATGGTAGCGAGATACGCGGGTCCGGAAGCATATGATCTTGGGTCCTTAATTTCTTTTCCAACAGTAAAAGAAAAGAAAGTCTTTTAGTCTTGTTGGGGTCCTCTATAAACGCTGACCCCGGTTCAGTGCACTTGCTGCATCATTCTTCCTTTTGGTTGATCCTGGATGGTTCAACAGTTTTACCAAAAACAAAATGTAAAATAATCCTGTAAAATTTCATGGGTGGTGAAACTTTTATCGTCTCTTACTTAGATTTTGCTACATATAAAACAAGTCAATTCCTTTGATTTCATTAGTAGTAGAATATTGACTAACACATCTCGCTGTTGTGTAACCTTTTCCTTTTGAAAACCAATTACCTAACATTAGATGGTACAAAATTTTAATGGAAATCAAATTCAAAAATATCCTGACCTGTCACTAAAAGAGCCTTGCCATTAGGTACCTGGTTAAGATCTTATTACTTTCTTCTATCTTTACAAGACAAAAGTATTGGATTCATGAAAATTTTCGACGGATTTATACGTTTTAGAAGGTCCTCAACACGATTTGACCATTTTTAGAAAATGTCTGTCTGTGACTCTGTCTGTCTGTATGTGACAAAAATTTTGTGGGCGCTCTATCTCAAGAACTAATGCACGAAATTTAATAAAACTTTATAATTAGTTAGTCCCTGATATAAATGGGTGCTGATTAGTTTTTGGTGAAAATCGCCGGCAGGTGGCGCTGCTATGCTGCATTTTTTATGATTTCTGCAATAGCTTTATAACACAAGAACTAATGCACTTATTTTCGTAAAACTTCAGATTCAGTTAGACCTTGACATAAATAGATGCTGATTACGTTTTGGTATAGATATCCCAACAGGTAGCGCTGCTATACCACTTTTTTCTCGATTTTTACGATAGCTATATCTCAAGAACTAATGCACGGAATTTCATCAAACTTCAGATTCCGTTAGACCTTAACATAAATAGATGCTGTTTACGTTTTGGTGTAAATAGCCTAACAGGTGGCGCTGCTATGGTACTTTTTCGTTATTATCACGATAACTATATCTCAAGAACTAAGGATTTCGGTCAAAAAAGGACCATTAGGTGACCCGTTCCTTCAAATATTTTTCTGTTACCATGTGGTTAGCGCATAGTAACAGAAGCGATAGGCCCCCGTTCCCCTTTTTTTTTAAATGGGTAGGTCCCATATAGGTTCGAGGAGAGAGAGGTGATACGAGAAGGTCAGTCAGTGAGTGGAAAACAGCTAGTGATGTAGGTGCGAGCCAATAAAATTCGGTACGGGCGAGGGGGTTCATTTTTGGCGGGAAGATGCTTTCCCACTCTACCCCTGAGCTCCGAGAAGGGATCGTGTTTAGTAGTTGATATGACACCTAGCTGAAAAGAAGTCGAGATTGAATAATCTCTCATAATTATATTCCAGAATGAGGCATATCGCTTATTGTGAATTGAAAACACCCTTTTGAAAGTGACAATTTCCTTTCTATGAAATGATATCTAAGGCAAGTCTTGATGCTGTATGATGTCCAGATGATAGAGGTGAACGTGAGACGACAGTTACCAAGTTGTCAAAGTATCCATATGCTGATAAGTTTGGACTGGTAGTAGAGCAGTATTTAGCTGTGCGAATTTCCACAAAAATAAGTCCTGGAGGTAATATCGGTAAAGCGGAGTCTTGTAGATAGTATAAGAAGGTTCGGCTCCTGAAAATTTATGAGAAGGTACTCCCTTTTGAAAGGCGGTTGCTGCTATAGATATGAAAATTTACGGAGATAACATCGTTGGATGATGAGTGGAAATAGAGAACAGCAGTAGTCTTACCCCATCTTAGTGAAATAGGTATCCTAAACTGCCAACTGGGTGAGTGACCAAGAATACAATGAAAATTGGTTGGTACAAGAAATTTTTGTATTTGTGCAAAGGTGATTTGCTTTGTCTTCGGGAATGTGAGTAAAATTATTCATTTCTATATGTTATAATGTTGAATTGTGCTTATCCTATATATATATATATAAACGAGTAAAATTATTCATTTCTATATGTTATAATGTTGAATTGTGCTTATCCTATATATATATATATATAAACGAGTAAAATTATTCATTTCTATATGTTATAATGTTGAATTGTGCTTATCCTATATATATATATATAAACTTTTTTTTTAAACTATTTTAAATGATTTCAATATAAGAAATTACAGTGTCAATGCCAAATATAGTGTTCGGATAATTGTTGTCTACATATTGTGTGTTAATTAATTAAAAAGAAACGATAATTAAAAAAAAATGTTTCTTCTTTTCATTGTTTATACATTTCTCCTTCTCTAATTATTATAAATAGACTCTCATGAGTAGCAGTATTAATGTTAAATATTTTATTCAAGTAATAAAACCACCTTAAATGTTAATGTTAAAATTCTACAATAATAACTCTATGCCCGAATATAATAACAGCAATTAAATATGTGTAATGTGAATTTAGAATTCTGTTATTGTTTTATTCAAATGTGTTTATAAATATTATTTAATAAGTAATTCTTTTCTACACTTTAAGTTTAAAATCTGTAAATTAATAGTAAATTAACCCCCCCCCCCCTCTTTTCTTTTTTATTAGCTTTGTTGCCCTTATATTTTTATTCTGTGAAAAAGTCCCCCTTCATTGGTTTTTTTTAAATTGATAACAGAATTCATATGGAGTGAAATTCAATCACACATGTTTTCTTTAAAAATATTAATTCTGTAAGAGATACATGTATGACATATAATTTTAAATTAATGTGGATTTAAGATGAAATATGGTGAAATGTGTAGACCTAATCTAAATATCCAAATGTAAATGGGACTAAATGGCTAGACAGATGATAGTAAATTTTATAGATTAAAGTTTATTGATGCACTTAAAATAAATTGTTTATTCTGAATTAAGTTAATTGTGAAATTTTATATATTTTAAAGAGAGTTAATAAATTTGTGGGGTGTTAAGAGAATCCTATTAAGTGAAATATTATTGTTTAGGTAATTAAAAATGTGTCCTATCATCTTGAATCACAGCTTTTCAAATGATTTATAAAATACGCAGTGTACTCAACTATACGATTTCATTGGTCCCTAAATTTTGAAGGTATAAATGTATTCATAAAGTAATGTCATTTTGGTTTTAACTTACAAATTTTCTGAGTTTTATCCTCTCAAATATGAGAGTTTGTTTTCATTCAGTTATTCAAAATTAGTTTAATTTTCACTGTTATTCGTCATTATTTATGAATACTTTATGTTTTTGAGATTTAGAAGTATTGGGTGTTTTTCCTTTATTTTTAGGGTGTGAAAGATATGAGAATATTGTTACCTCCTTTGATTTTATTTAAAAGTAAATTAATTTATTTTGCCATTCTCTCCTTTCTCTTATATTTTGAATTGTGTGTGTTAACTTGTACTAAATTTTGGTGCCCCTCCTTAAATCTAATTACCTGGTGTTTGTAATAAATTTATGGTAACAATATTCAGTCGGTGGTATGTCTTTCTCACCTGGTGTAATGTTAAATTTAAATTCTTGTTTAATTTGATTGAGGTTAATTATGGTGGAGTAAAAAAAAAAAAAAAAAAAAAATTATGTATATTAGTAATGAGTTGCATTAAAATTAACTTCCTAAATAAATAATAACAAGGAAACCCCCAATACTAATGCACGGATTTTCATCAAACTTCAGATTCAGTTAGACGTTGACATAAGTTGTTGTTGACTAGGTTTTAGTCTAAATCTCCCAACAGGTGGCGCTGCTATGCTGCATTTTGCAGAATTTACACGATTTTAGCAATTGATATATCTCAAGAACTATTGCACGGAATTTAATAAAACTTTAGATTCAGTTAGACCTTGTTATAAATTGGTTCTGATTCTTTTTAGTGTATGCGAAATCTGTGTGAGATAGAAGAAAGTTTTGGGATTGACACATATGACTAGTTTTCTTTTTTTCCAATTTTTAAAAATTTCCACAGTCCATACCCCTTTTCCTCACATCCCATTAAGAGAATCAACGTAACACCTGCAGCAGAAAGTCGAAATCAATTATCACAGTAGATCCATAAATGAATCTTTAATGCTTTATCCCTCTCTCTAAACCAGCCATGTATAAAATTGGTTTGACACTACATACAAACTCTATCCTGATGCTAATGTCAAATATTTTGACATCGACTGAATACCATTATTACGCATTACCATTTTTAGCAATGAAATATCGATTACGATTCTCTGCTACCGACTGTATGTTAGCTCAAAAGATTGATTAAATCTGTTCCAGTAACCCATTTTCATATTTGACGTTTGAAAATCATGTTTATGATGGGTTCTGAGCATTCATCAATGACATATATGAATTTACATGAATACCACAGTTTAAAAAGGAATTTTATTAGATTTTATTTACGCGTCACAGAGGAGAAGATTAATATATATATATTTTTTTTTTCTCATTTTTGTTTAAAAAGTTCTAATTTACCCTGTTAGTGCGTCAATAAAATCTCCTTTTCTACTTTCAGAACACATAATGTAAAGAAAGTATTGTAATCACGATTTATGTGAACACAATAACTCTCAAACGACACTCCCGATTGAGCTGTTATAAACCATTGTCGCAAGAACTGAATATATTTTCGCGCAAATCGGCCGACAGAGTAGGTATTTAAATCAATTTTTAAACCGTTTTCAAACCATTCTGCAACAGATTCTATAAGGAAAATCCCCAATTAAATGTGACAGAGTATAAATGATATATAATATGACGAAGTAATTAAGCATTAGCAGCGCAGAGGTAATGTGTTCAATATCAAAGGTCCAGTGTTCGAACCCAACCGATTCCGATTCGAACACATCCGACTAGTTTTACATTCTTTTGCTGCTGTTTGATGACAGAATCATTAGTTATAACTACACCATAGTTTTCAGCGCCAGATTGGTGTTATTTTCAGTTGATCAAAAATCCTTACATTATAAATATTAACAATTTTATTATTAACAATATTTTGTTTATTCATTCTTTCTTATGTTGTGAATCTGTAATTAAAACAGAATTTTCTTCGTGTGAGAGTGAAAAATTTCCGTTCATTATCGACAAAATGGTTGTATTTTGCAACCCCTTTTGTAGGAATTCACGATGATGACACATAGAAGCCCCTCCTCCACTGTTTTTCATGCTTACTTCGTTGGTGTTTTTGTCTATATAATCCAATTGTAAGATGTGTTGTGGTATAATGGACTCTCCAGTTAATGAGGACAATTTGGTTTACTCCCACCAATTTTCTATTTGCAATTAGTGTTGTTAAGGACGTCTAACCACCTAACAGTGTGAGATGATTAAATGATAATGCCGTCTGTTGTTTTCAGATAGTACCAATCATAATGTGATGTAACTGACCAATTTTCCACAGAGGGCTCAGTGGCAAATATTCCGTTGGGGGCCCCTCCTGATATTTCTGTAGGCGTAATTTTCATAAATTTTAAGTAAAATACCCTTTTTTGTGCATTGGGGGAGCCTCTTTTAGAAGTGCGGACCGGAGCAACTGCCGCGTTTGCCATTGCGATAGTCAGACTGTGGTTGTCAAACGATCATTTCCTCAATTATCGCTTTGTATAATTTGTCTGTCTTGAACTTGGATAATTAATTCTTTTGTACTAAAAATTTATCATTAACTTGCTTTTTTACTAAAATTACCAAATTTTACTTCTAGCAATCTGGTAACCTATTTTCATTCTGTTAAAAACTGAATTCAATTAATTAAACGCAGGGAATTCATTTTGCACCATTCAAATGTTTTATGTCGTTTAATGCGGATTTCGGTTAGTGCGAACAAAACATGACAGCTCCTTGTAGTTGAAGTCCGCATTAGTGGGAGTTCACTGTATAAACCCAAAACTGATTAACAAATCTTATTTGCTATGTGTGCCCAATATTATTTCAAAACACAGCTGCTTGAGATTAAGTAGTTCAAACTGTTACCACAAAAATAATCCTGTGATTTTTTTTTTCTTTTTGTGCAGTTAAACTAATAAAGAGTAATAAAGAAAATGTATTTTTACCAAGGAGATTAGTAAGATTTAAACACAAATGTAACACTCCGAAAGAAAGACACTAGAGGAAAAATTATTTCTTGATTGGCGACAGTATGATGTTCTCAAAAAAGTAAAAATCATTATTATATTTAAAAAACACGCATCATCACGGATCACAAAACAATATTAATCCGAACGCTTAAAATTTATCGTTAAATTTTTACGAAATCGTTAAATCCGGTTTATATTGTAGTTTAACTTAACGGATTTCTCATTGTGAAATACCCGGTTAAAGGCTTTATCATCGATTTTTTTTGTAAACGGAATTCATTCGTTATAACAACTCTAAAATATTTAGTACCACAGCGCTATTTCTTTCAATTGATAAAAAATTGTTGCATACAAAATCATGCTTCATTTTATTATTACGTTACTCTCTCTTCTCCTATGTTATGATTCAATAATTCGATAGAATTTCCTTCATATAAACGTGATTAATTTTCATTCATTATCTTATAACATGATCATTTATATCCATTCAACTCCGAGGCCTCTCTCACACTGGTGATGGATAAGGCTTTACGGTGATGACTTAACAAAAAAAAAAAAAAAAAAAAAAAGGAGCCTCTTTCCACTGTTTTTTTTTCTATACTTCTGAGATGTGTTTTGTCTCTGTAATCCGATTATAAAATGTATTATGGTACAGCAGAATACAGGTTGACAAATCTTACAGTCTGTGTGTGGTCTATTCCATTTCGAAATGTAGTTGCCTGGTATTAGATGATTCAAAATTTTACCAGAAAACAATCACTAAAATAATTCAGGAATTCTGTCACTAAAAGGATCTAGTTGTTAGGTATACCTGGTTAAATGTTTTATCATTCACTATTTTTGTGTTACTTTATAGAAGCTTCATGTGTTATAACTGTATCGAACTACATAATCGCATAATATAATCACTAATTATAATTAAAATATAGATAAAATGCTTAAGTGATACAAAGAGAAACACAAAGCTTGTAAAAACCTTTTAATATAAAGATCGACATATGTTTCAACGCTCCAACGGCGTCATTATCAAGCTTCATTATCATTATATCTGCCCCTGTTGTCTCATTTATTTGATAATCTTAACTCTCTCACTGTAAAAAATTTCCAACCCTTTTCCGTTTCGTAAAAGATAAATTTCCTTTACGATACGGAAAACAACCGATAAAATAATTATTCCGAATCACAACAGAAAGGTTTTCTACAGTCATAAAAATAATCTATTTATATCGGTTTAGTTTCCGAACGGATGGAAACCAGCTTTCTCCGGACTTACTGCGCAGTCTCGTTCTCTGCTGACGTATGAAAGGCGTTGCGTCACGTGATTGATAACAGAACAGAATCGAGTTTTTGGATGAAGATGGGCGCCATGTTTTTAAATATTGGACAACTGCTCTACGTACTTCTAACTTCGCAATAGTTTTACCTCTGGTAGGAGTCTGGTTTTTGCGGAGTAAGACAGCTGTATAGGAATAAAAAGCTGCTCACCGGGCCCATGGGCCAAACCAACAACAACAACAACAACTTCGCAATGGTAAGTACTAAAATTTATGTGATTTTTAATCTTTTGGATTTGATATGTACATATATTTATAGCGCATGATTAGCATATCGAATAACATGTTTAAGGAGCTGCGTAGCCTGAAATAAAATGCATGTTATCTTATTTCTCGCTCAGTTTATTTTTTATGAGAAAAATATCCCCGAAGTAAAAAATATTTTGATGTGCCAGAAATTTCTAACTTAGATATTATCTTAATGAAACTTAGTTTTTGTAGGCTGTTTTTTTAAATAGTTTTTAACTTATTCTAAATTAAATTCCTTGTTTATTTCTTTAATTCTGTAAGACATCCAGTGTTGAATTCAGGGGGTGGGGGGACAGTCCCCCCCGGAGCATTGAAATGTCCCACCGGAAGATTTCACATTTTATGCTTTTAATAATCAAAAAGTGCAATCCCCCCCGGAACTCTATAATATCCCCCCCCCCCGGAACCACAGAAATCCCTCCCGGAGAAAAATGTCTGAATTCAACACTGAAGACATCAATAACATACCTATGATCTTAAAATAAATTGATGATATTTTTCTATGTTCGATGCTATATCAGAATCATATTGTCTTTTTTCAGGTACTGCATTATTATAGAATCAATTTTACATTTTATTATTTGTAGGGATGTAACGAATAGTGATTTGGCCGAATAGCCGAATACCGAATATTCGGCCAAGTTTTAGCCGAATACCGAATGTTCGGCGGCCGAATACTGACTTTAAAAAAAATTATTTTATTTGTTTATTTATTTTTTTTCCAATTTTAAAATCAAAAATTAAATTAAGGACTAATTGAAATAAATTTTTTGTTTGAGTGTTCAAAAATCATGACAGCTGAATGTATGTAAGCACGGTATATAGTGAACGTTTGTTTTCTGAAACTGGTAATATATATGAAACCAAACGAAACAGACTTCTTCCTGAAAATGCTGAAAAGTTATTTTTGCATCACAATTTCAGGCTTTACAGTGATAAATAATTTTGTTACCCCTGTATGTTATTTTGAAGTAACTCATTAAATGTTTTTTCAGTATAGGTAATAGTTTTTTTCTTTTCAATGTATCAAACTCATTAGTTCGTTTAATCAACATCTAATGTTTAATTTTTAATTAGTAAAGTAATTATATAGTCATATATTTATTATTTAAAAGTAAAACTAAAAGCTAGAAAAATGATTTAATTTGTGAAAGATTAAGCATTTTTACAAGACAGTAAAATATTTGTTTTTAATATTTATGAATTTTATTGTTTAAGAAACTTATCATCATTATAAATCAGATTAAAAAAATAGATATAAAGTGAATTTTTTTTTAATTCACTGATGAGAGAGAGAGAGAGAGAGATTTAAACTTTAAATGCAGTATATATTTTGCATTTTAATGTAAAATAAATTAATGTTGCAATACTTACTTAAATTCATATGATGCCTAAATATGCAGCAAGAAAAATATTTTTTAATTTCATTATATACAGTTATTTATAAGTTGTCATGAAGCTTTAAAATTGAGTAAGTATTAGGATTTATTTTTCTTATAATAATTAATGTATTTAGATATCATTCTTTAATATTGTTTGTTGAAAATATTTAAAATCACATTTTTTTTTTCTGGAACTTATTTAACCAAATATCTTAGAATATTCGGCCAAATAAGCAAGTATTCGACAATATATCTAAATATATTCGGCTACAGGTATTCGGCAGAATATCTGTTCAATATTCGGCAAAAGGGCCCATTAAGCCGAATACCGAATAGTGGTCGAATATTCTTTACATTCCTAATTATTTGTAGTGTATTAAAATTCAATTGAAAAGGGGAATCCTTTAAATTCTATAATGTTAATTAATAAATTGAGAACTTTATGTTAGGACGATATAATGAAATTTGTATTGGTATATGGTAAAATAAATTTCAGTATTCTTTGCATATCAGACAAAATTTTAGTTGTAACAAACGTAAAGTTGAATATGCTGAATATCTTGAGGTTGATATTATCTATATTCATGCTGTAAAAGCTTGCATGCAGAAGCTTACATCTTGGGCAGCAGAGATCAACTGCCTCGCCCTGGATATTCAAGTTTAATTGGATAAATTTTATTTTTCTTACATTATTTTGAAAATAAAAAATGACATTTAATCTTTTCTAATAATTTAAAAGAAACAGAAAAAGAAAAAAAGCAAACAGGGAATTTTTGTCAGTAGAGATGGATGGGGGAGATCTCCACTGCTGAACATCATGTCACATGTGGAAAGGAAGACAATTTTTTGTTCTGATTTTTATTTCGTGCTCATGTCTTGAAAAATTATATTGAATGGGCTTCAGGGAGAATAAACCCTCAAAAGGCTTGAATTTTTTTTACTTCAAAAATATAAAGCTTCAATTCTTCATTCATTCATTAAAAAAAAAAAAAAAAAAAAAAAAATGTGTTTTAGCAAAAAAAAAATTCTTACTTGATTTTATTTCATATTTCTGCTTTCATTTAACTAAATCTTGTCATGTATTTAAATGCACGTGTTAATACTATTCAAATTTCAAGAAAAAAAAAATGTTCAAAAGAGTCATGATGTCAACATATAAATCATAAATGTCACTAGAACCCAACTTTAAACTTCAGAGTCCTAGGCACAGCATTTTTGCGTGCCCTTCCAAGCACTACTCTTAAGTAATCTCAAAGCTTAGAATTTTTGTGATACGTCCTCATCCAATCTTTTCTTCCTGGGCTGTGGAGTCTGAGTATAAGTCATTTTTTTTTTGGGGGGGGGGGGAGATTCGGTGTCGCTAAAAAACTGGCCGACTTGACTCAGTCTCTAGCTTGTTTTTTGGACAATTCAAAGTGAAATTAAATTAATTATATGTGATTTTAAATTTATAAACTGAATTATTATTTTTATTTTGGGATTATATACCGCATAGATGAAAACTGTTTTTAATTAAAAACTCTCGTTGATATTTTCCATTTAGTATACAGTCTTTTCACTCAGCTTTTTGGGGTTTGCAGAACCCGAGGTAAGGCAAAAATTGAAAATTCTGCTACTTTTGGAGTCTACAGAACCCGAAATATCATTGTAATAGAAACCATTTTTAGCTCCCAGTCTGTCAAAGCCAGAAAGGGGGGCTAATTCGCCACCCCCTTAATTTAGATAAATAGGTTTTTCATACAGAGTTATCCGATTTCAATTTTTGAAATTTTGTATATAGGTTGATTCTGATAAGGCGGTTCCTTGATTAGTTATGGAGGTTCATTGGTTAAATATAAAGGAGGAGGGAACGGGGGCTGATAGCCCCCTTAATTTAGATAAACGGTTTTTTAATGCAGAATTATCCGATTTGTTTGAAATTTTGTATATAGGTTCATTCTGATAAGGCGCTTCCCTGATCAGTTTTGAGGGTTTATTGGTTAAGTATAAAGGGGAACGGGGGGCTAATTCCCCCTAATTTAGATAAAGGGGTTTTTCATGCAAAATTACCCAATTTGCTTCAAATTTTGCATAAAGCTTCAATGTGAAAAGGCGCTTCCCTCATTAGTTTTGGAGGTTCATTAGTTAAGTTTAAAGAGGGAAACGGTGGTTAATACCCTCCTCCTTAATTTAAATAATTGGGTTTTTTATGCAGAATTATCCGATTTGCTTCAAATTTTGTATATAGGTTAATTGTGATAAGGCGCTTCCCCTTATCAATTTTGGTTGTTCATTGATTAAGTATAAAGGGGGGAACGGTGTCCAATCCCCCCTTAATTTAGATAAATCGGTTTTTAATGCAGAATTATCCAATTTGCTTCAAATTTTGTATATATGTTCATTGTTAAAAGCCGCTTCCCTGTTTAGTTTTGGGGGTTCATTGGTAAGTACAAAGGGGGGAACGGGGAGCTGATATCCCCTTAATTTAGATAAATGGGTTTTCCATGCGGAAATATCTGATTTGTTTCAAATTTTGCATATAGGTTCATTCTGATAAGGCGGTACCCTGCTCAGTTTTAGGGGTTCATTGGTTAAGCATAAAGGAGGGAACAGGGACTAATCCCCTCTAATTTAAGTAAATGGGTTTTTCATGCAGAATTACACAATTTTCTTCAAATTTTGTATATAGCTTCATTGTGATAAGGTGCGTCCCTCATTAATTTTGGGAGTTATTTCGTTCAGCATAAAGAGGGGAACGGGGGCTAATCCCCCCCCCCCCCATAATTTAGATAAATGGGGTTTTTATGCAGAATTATTGTATTTGCTAAAAATTTTGTATATAGGTTCCTTCTAATAAGTCGCTTCCCTGATTAGTTTTGGGGTTCTTTGGTTAAAGATACAGGGGGAACTGGGGGCTAATGGGTTTTTCATGCAGAATTATCCGATTTGTTTCAAATTTTGTATATATGTTCATTCTGATAAGGCGCTTCCCTGATCAGTTTTGGGGTTCATTAGTTAAGTATAAACAGGAGAACGGTGGCTAATCCCCCCCCCCCTTAATTTAGATAAATGTGTTTTTATGCACAATTATCTGATTTGTTTCAAATTTTGTATATAGGTTAATTGTGATAAGACGTTTCCCCATATCAATTTCGGAGGTTGATTAAGTATAAAGGAGGAAACGGTGTCCAATCACCCCTTTAATTTAGATAAATGGGTTTTTTTATGCAGAATTATCCGATTTGTTTCAAATTTTGTATATAGGTTCATTCTGATAAGGCGCTTCCCTGATCAGTTTTGGGGGTTCATTGGTTAAGTATAAAGGGGGAACAGGGGCTAATCACCCCTAATTTAGATAAATGGGTTTTTAATGCAAAATTACCCAATTTGCATTAAGTTTTGTATAAAGCTTCATTTTGATAAGGCGCTTCCCTCATTAGTTTTGGGGGTTCATTTGCTAAGTGTAAAGAGGGGAACGGTGGCTAATTTTCCCCCCCTCCCCTTAATTTAGATAAATGGGTTTTTATGCAGAATTATCCGATTTGCTTCAAATTTTGTATATAGGTTAATTGTGATAAGACGCTTCCTTATATCAGTTTTGGGGGTCCTTGATTAAGTATAAATAACAGAACGGTGTCCAATCGCCCCTTAATTTAAATAAATGGGTTTTTAATGCAGAATTATCCAATTTGCTTCATATTTTGTACATAGGCTCATTGTGATAAGTCGCTTCCCTGATTAGTTTTAAGGTTCATTGGTTAAGTATAAAGGGGAAACCAGGGGGCCAATCCCCACTCTTAATTTAAATAAATGTTTTTTTTTTATTCAGAATTATCCGATTTGCTTCAATTTTTTTATATTGGTTAATTGTGATACGACGCTTCTCCTTATCAGTTTTGGGGGTTCATTGATTAAGCATAAAGGGGGAACTGTGTTCAATCCCCCCTTAATTTAGATAAATGGGTTTTTAATGCAGAATTATCCGATTTGTGTCAAATTTTGTATATAGGTTCATTCTGATAAGGCGCTTCCCTGATCAGTTTTGGGGGTTCATTGGTTAAGTATAAAGGGTAGGGAAGGGAGGCAAATCCCCCTCCTTAAATTAGATAAATGGGTATTTCATGCAGAATTATCCGATTTGCTTCAAATTTTGTAAATAGGTTCAATGTGACAAGTTGCTTCTCTGTTTAGTTTTGGGGGTTCATTGGTTAAGTATAGAAAGGGGGAACAAGGTCCAATTCCTCCCTTAATTTAGATAAATATGTTTTTCATGCAGAATTATCAAATTTGCTTCACATTTTGTATATAGGTTCATTGTTATAAGGCGCTTCCTTGATTAGTTTTGGGGGTTCAATGGTAAAGTATAAAGGGGGGATCGGGAGGCTAATCTCCCCTCCTTAATTTAGATAAATGGGTTTTTCATACAGAATTATCCGATTTGCTTCAAATTTTGTATATAGGTTCAGTTTGATAAGGTGCTTCCCTGATCAGTTTTGAAGTTTAATTGGTGAAGTATAAAGAGAGGGAACGGGGCTATTCTCCACCCCCTAATTTAAAGAAATGGGTTTTCATGCAGAACCGGTAAATTTTTACTTTATAAAAAACATGAGTTTTTTTTTTTTTTTTTTTTTTGTTGATGCTAAATGAAATTTATTTGGATTTATTAAAGAAAGGACAAAGTGTTTTGAAAGGAATATTAAACGAAACCCTTTGAGCGATGTTCGATCACACTTACCCACTAGTTCTATTATATTACTGTGGCACGCTTTTTTTTCATTTAATGCTGATCGTGAAATCCCATGGTAACCTATGTAAATTTTAAAGAGGTAGTAAATTCCCTTATACAATTATCAAAATATAGCTTTCACCAGCAGGAAGCAGATGTCCAATGTGCATCTTTAAATTAACATTTTTAAACTGTACATTTTAATAATTTTCCTTAATTTTTAAGTATTTTAAAAACTTATGAAATTTGAAATTTTTACTGAAAGGAAAATTTTTAAATTTTATGCTCTTAAAAATACTTATCGCTGAAGACGAAGAGTCCTCTTAATCATTCATTGCTGTTGTGCTGTTTTTGTCCCATTAAATATACATGATCACTAGAAATTAGTAAAATAAAAATATATTAATATTATTATTGTTATTATTGCAGGATAATACTGCAGTGATCAGTGTCGCATTCCAGCTAGAGCATATCATCCTTGCTTAATAGCGAATGATGATGTAAGAAAGGAAATCATGCTGTTCTCGAATAATATTGATGGTTTGACAGTTTTTTCGGAGAAATGTCCTAGGACAATTTTGTTTTGGTAGCATCATATTGTGTAATCAATTAAGGCCTGGAAGAAATTAAAGAATCTAGGCCTACTTTTTTACTAAGTGCAGCTATTCGAAGGCAAGAACTGTCAATGGAAGCAATATCAGTATTGCTGTAATTTTTATTCATTATAACATTTTGATTTATAGTTTTGTTGCAAATAAATGTTATTTTTCAGTATAAATGTTTGTTTTATTTTTTCTGTCTTTTGTAGTTAGCCAGAAAAAAAAATCGAGTAACTTATATATATATTTTTAAATAGTATTTTGTTAGTATGTGCAATTTAATGTTTGTGCAGATTAAATGCGATTGATTTATTTTACTAAGTTTAAGTTAAAAAAAAAACAGCACATACCACATTTGCGAAGTCAGATTTTTTATTAAATATACACTTATTTTTTATATATTTTTCCTGAATTATTTGTAATTTTTAATATTCTTCTATTAAGTGATCTGCCATTGAAGAATAAAAGACTCACAAACATTTCTTTCTTTGTCATTAATGATGATAAAATTTTGACTTTAAATATACATAAATTTTTATAGGCAACTAGACTTCATAAATATAGTAAAATGAATATAGGTCAGTCAACAGTATATTTATTGATATTTATGTAGATATCTCATGACTTCATTGTGCACATGTAAATAACAAATGGTTCAATATTCCAACGTAATTTATTTATGGAAAGATTCGGAAAATAAAGATTGCATGGTAAGTAATATACTTTGAAATGTTATATATATTTTTTTTTTTTCATACAATTTCAATTACTTGCAAATGTAAACTCATAAACAACTAAAGTTTTAAAATCTTAAAAAAAGGCCTGATTTAATTATTTTTATTTTAAATTCAAATAAATCAAACTTTAATTCGCTGTAAACTCTGTAATCGCTTAGGAACTCATAAAGCTGGAAAATTGGTGTTTCTTTTCAAACATTTTAATAACAAAGAATATTTTTTTCATATCCATTGAAATTTATAAAATATAATCATAACCATCTTAAGTGTGTTTAATATATGGTCTAAATTCATTAAATGAATAAAGAAATTTGGTCAGAACAAAAAACTTTAGCTTTTAGTAATGCAGAGTGCATATGCTTTTTATTTTATCAAAGGGGTAATTCAAGGTGGTATATGTATTTTATACTGAATAGGATATCTGTTAAATTGCAGTTTTTGTAAATAAGTGATGACACAAGACAATTTGTTTTATTTATTTCATGTTTTCAAAAGTAAAAGAGAATTCACATTTCTAAATTAAATCTTTTTCTGTAGCTCCATTTTTTTAAACTGTATATTTTTAACTATTTATATGATTAAAATATTTTAATTTAACCAAGTGAATGAGTTTCTATATATTTTTTTTAATTTCAAATATATTTAAATGGACACTTCTAATTGTTAATTTTAATTATTTAGTAAAGTTTATTTTACTGTAAAATGTATAATTTTAAAATTGTATTTTGAATTTAAAAAAAATAGCTGATTTAAATAATTAAAAACATATATGATTTTTTGATTAAATAAATAAGTAAAATCACGAACCCTGTTTTTAAAAAGGATTTTCATTTAGCAAGGCTTTTTGTTATATAATTTTCAGTTGAGCTTCAAGTTCAAAGTCTTGTACATTTTCAAATTGCATGGCTTCTAAAATTTGTTTATCATCAAGCTATTTATTAGGATTAGCTGAATTCTGTATATATATTCTTATAAGTTACATGGCTTCAAAAGTTTTTAGATTTACTTTATTAATATTACACTGGTGTCCAGAAATTAAGGGGCAGTGACCGATTTCAGACGTTTCGTCAATTATCTTACTGAAACTCGTGAGTAAATGCCCGGAATGCCCTTAAGCTTTGAGGATGTAAAGAACATGTTTGACTTGATGTTTGTCAGTGAATATTTTATCGCGAGGACAACTATGGGTGGGGGATAATAACTTTAATCATAAAATAATATTTTCGATCACCCAAGTAACGAAAAATGCTAAAAATGGTCTGTCACTGTAGTAAATGACTATGTAGGTTCTGTTCAACATTTGTGTGCATTTTTTGTAAGTATAGCATGTATATTCGTGAATATATTAACGTTTCTGTGAAAAATTCAAAAGTTTTTTTTATAACATGCAGAGTTTTCAGCCAAATTTAACACCACTTTCCAAAAACTTGACAAAGAATCGTAGAAATAGTATACTGTGATTAAAATATTAATATATTGAATATTTGATGAGATATAGGTATTTTTATGAAATTAATTTTAACTGCGCATGCGCAAACTACAGCAAACATTTTTGTTATGATTTGATAGCAATACTATAGGGCAACTCATATAAAAAGACCAGTGAACTATCGTGAAAACTCAAATAGTTACAGCATTGATAAATACATTGATAAATTGAGAAATAAGTCTCATATAATTCTATGTTTTAAGCATAACTCAAAAACTACTTACCAACTATCTGTGATTTTGGATTTGCATATTTGAAGCCTCCAGAAATCCACCTCTATTAAAAATTCATAGGTTATTTTTTTTCTTTTTTGAAATGAATTTAAAAATACATTTTTTTTTTTTTTTTATAAGAGAGAACTAAACATTATCTATACAATTTTAACAAATAGATTTTGAAAATCTTCAAATAAGCGAATCCAAAATTATTATGTCAAGTAGTTTTTGAATTACGCTTAAAAAGCTACCCGCATTGCAATTTGTTTTTCATCAATTGCAAATTAATTTCACATTAAGACTTCCAAATTTTAAACCTTCATATTTCTTAAACCACTTGACCAAGTGATTTCTTGTTTCGTATCCTTGGGAGAAATTTACAGAAAAAAAAAATGTATAACGTCAAAATTAGGTGTATGTATTGAAAAGTTGGAGTTTGGTACAATTTAAGAATGATGACGACCCCCTAAGCTTATTTTTTTAAAACCTATTATTGGAAGAAGATAATTTTCAGTCAAATATGGCTATTTCTGTTTTTTAAGGAGGGGTGGGGCAATATTATGATTTAAAAAGATAGGTTTTGTATGTCCTTTGTTTTAGAAATATAGCTATAGAAATTCTTTCCAGCAACAATAAACTTCAAAGTAGTTGCATACACCTCATATGCATAGAATATGTTTCATACTTGTGCTACACCCAGTGGAATAAATTTGAGCTTTTTGAGGATACAGGCTTGTCCCTTTTTTTTAGTAATATTGAACAGTTGTTTGGCACAGTATTGAATTCAGGGGGTGGCCCGCTGGGACCCCCCTGGAACATTGAAATCCTCCCCCCCCCCCCCCAGAAGATTTGAGATATTATGCTTTTAATGGTTAAAAAGTGCAATTTCCATAAAGGAAATATATAATTCCTCCCCCCTCCCCGCCGGAGCCGCAGAAAAGGCTCTGAATTCAACACTGGTTTAGCATCATCTGAATATTTAGTTATATTATATACCCATGAGCGCATCCGTATACTTGTAACAAATAAATAACATTTCAAGCTGATTCTGTATTGTAAAGAAACTTTTGTCATAAAGAGTAGGACCAATAACAGATGAAAATATTGCTTTTGGACACTGTTTTGATTTCCTTTTATCTCAATTAAATATTACTAAGAACTTTTTTGAATACATACACACATTTCGTATCATAAAATGCATTTTGTTATCATAAAATGCATTACATGTAATGCATTTTATGATAACAAATACTTAAAATGTGTGCATGTATTCAAAAAAGTTCTTAATAATATTTAATTGAGATAAAAGGAAATCAAAACAGTGTCCAAAAGCAATATTTTCATCCGTTAATGTTCCTACTCTTCAAAACAAAAGTTTCTTTACAATACAGAAAATTTTCCGATCATAATGAAAAAAAATTCCGTAAAGCAAAGAAAAAGTTTCTATTCTACACAGGAATTTTTAATTTTTTCAAGATTAGTTTACTGACTGATTCGGAAAAGTTTCCTTTTTAAAACGGAATACTTTCTATCTATTCTCCCATTCTTCCAAAACGTTTCTTTATGTGAATGGAAAGTTTTCCTTTTTAAAACGGAATACTTTCTATCTATTCTCCCATTCTTCCAAAACGTTTCTTTATGTGAATGGAAAGTTTTCCTTTTTAAAACGGAATACTTTCTATCTATTCTTCCAAAACGTTTCTTTATGTGAATGGAAAGTTTTCCTTTTTTAAACGGAATACTTTCTATCTATTCTTCCATTCTTCCAAAACGTTTCTTTATGTGAATGGAAAGATTTCCGTAAGACCCAGGAATTTATTCTGTGTCTAAAGATTAGTTTCTGAATCAAATGGGAAAAGTTTCCTGACGGAAAGAAAAAACTTTCGTTTTTTTCCGTTTTTTTTTCCGTGTTGTTTCGGAAAAGTTTCCTGTACTATACGGGCAACTGGAAATCCTATTCCTACCGGAAACTTTTCCGAATTTTTTTTTACAGTGTAGACATCAGTACCTTAAATCTTCTTTCTAAAACAATTAGAATGATGGTTATGTTATAGTGCAATTAATAAATGGTTTGAATTATTAATTATTCTCAGATAATCTATATTCAATATGTCGTTCTCTTATTTTTCCGGTTTATTTGATTTGATTCGGTTTTTAATTGATACACTACAGTACTCTCAGGTTTTTCACTCCAATAAATCCTTCTTCACTCTCTCGAATTGAAATGAACCCATCTCAATCAAAATGCCCTTCTTGAAAACGTGATGAATACTTCGTCCGCAAAATACCATCATGGTGCTTTGTATGTTTTCCTCTTCGGGGCCCCCTAATACTCATCATTTTGTAGAACTTTCCTCTGAGTCAGAGAAGCGCACTCTTTGAATTTCTGTTTAACGATGTGGAGTGAAAAATCTAATCGTAATTTTATGAATCTGAAATTAGAGTTATTTTCCGGTTTGTGGTTAGACAGTTTTAATGGAATCCTGTTTTAAGGAACAAATATACATAAATACATTAAATTCATTTGCCGTATTTACTCGTGAATAATGTAACTCTTAACTCTGTAGACACACTATTTTTGCAAAGTTTCACCGTTAAAAACGTGTGCACATTATACACGAAATATTTCTGACAATTAGTGAAATCATACATGTTTTCACTAAGTCACTATACTATATAATACCACGTTAGGTATTGTAATAAAATAGTGCGAATATAGTAACAGTAAGTAAAATAGGCGAAGCAATTGCATTATTAAATGTTATAGCTTGTTTATTGTGAGCAAATACATAGTAATTAGAATTACTCACTTCCAAGTTTTCTGCCCAAATGATCGGAAAAAGTCGTTTGCAGCGCATTTTGATGATGTTATGCTACTTCAGCCATAATGAAATTGATATGCATAACTAAGGTGGACGGCAACATGCTTTCTGTAGATTCTATTCTAGAGTAACTAGCGTTTATAGCTCGCTTACAGGGGCGCGCAAAAGAATTCCATTACATTATGATCTATGGGGAAAATCATTTGCAGTGTATTTTTATGATGTTACACTGTTTCAAACATATTGAAATTGATTACATTACTTGGTACACTACAACGTGTTTTCTATAGATTATTGAGTGCGTAGAATTTATCATTCATTGACAGACACACTCAAAAGAATTCGGTTACAGAACTGACTATGAGCGTTAACTGCTGAATGCGCGTTTTAGCGGTGGTATACATTTTTAAACTTAGTTAATTTGTATTGTATTACGAGGTATCCAGATCAGGTACAGGGCTGCACGAAAATATTAGCACACATTACTAACTATGGACAACGATTGCTTCGATTTTACTGTGTAGTGTGTATTTAAATTTCCTTTTTAGATATCGTATTTTGTTGCATTAAAAAAAAATGAAATTTCCTAACAATATTCCTATAGTGTTGGAAAGTGTTTCTTAATCTATGCCCTGGTGTTATTTTTCGTTCTTGTTTTATTTTGTTTCTGCTTATATTTTGTATTGATGCAGGAATTATATATATATATAATATTTAATAATCTATATTGAACACGTCGTTGTATTTATTTTTTCGTGTTTACAAGTTTTCTACTATCTGAAGTCATTCTGATCCATAATAATACTCGTAGTTTGAACATTCATGCACCATCAGGTTTTTCCCAGTGATTAATCCTTCTTCACCATTCAATCGAAATAAACCATCTCAATCAAAATATCCTTCTTAAAAACGTGATGAATATTTGGTCCGCCAAATATCAGCATGGTCTGGTCATTTATATCTTTTTCCTCTTCGGGCCCCTTCAGGCTCATCATTTGGTAGGACTTTCCTCTGAGTCACGGGGACCCTCTTTGATCTTCCGTTTCCGATGTAGAGGGGGGCGGACGGGAGGGGTGTATTTAGATTTTTAATCCGCTTACACTGGCTTTTTGGGGTACAATGGAAACATTGCTCGACATATCATATTTACAGAGTGAGGCATTTGATAAAGCGCCTATCAGATCATTTTATAGATTTGGAGGAATCATGGAAAAACTACAGTACTGTATTGGAATGATCATAAATCACAATTTCATAAAAAGTAATATCTGAGTAACGTTTAGCAGGCTTACCCAATTTTTCATCAATCAGTAAGCAGTGACATAATTACAGTCTTGCAAAAATAATTCATCGACCCGCAGCAAAAAAGTAGAAGTCAACCCGTCCCGCAACGGAAAAATGTAGTGCCAACCCGACCCGATGCAAGACTCTAGAACATACATCAGCTGATGGCAAGTAATGTTTCCCCTCTTGTATCGCACATTTAAATAATCTTGATACAAAAATCAATCTGGGAGGTAGTAAATAAAGATCATAAATTATGTTAAAACAATTGAAAATTCTTGGGGAAAAAAATCTTATCGGGGGCGAGGGCAAAATCAATGCTTGTTTATTCATCCCCTATTTTGCCACAGCCTTCTTTCAATAAATGTATATATTCTGTAAAATACTTTCTATTTAAACACCCTACAAAACTTGGCGAATGGTACACAAGAAATAATCTGTATGATATTATATAAAAACATTAAAATAACAATAAAATCGATGTTTCGTATCGCATCTACGATCATCTTCAGGATAACTTAGGGATAAATCTTAGCATAAAACTACGGGTTAGGTTCAGAATAAAAATTATCCTGAAGATGATGCGATATGCACCGTTGATTTTATTGTTATTTTAATGTTTTTATGTTATAATAGATGTATGTCTTGTGTACCATACAGCAAGTTTTGTAGGATTTAAATACAAAGTATTTTATATTAATTTATAGTGCAATCGTCCAAGTTGTATGTATATATCTACAAAAAATAACTTTTCAAAAGTAAAAAAACAACCAAGCTGGAAAAAAAAAAAAAAAAAAAAAAAAAAAAAAAAAAAAAAAAACGAAAGTTGTGGCTAAAAAATGGTGCGATATCAAATTTCCAAGCTTTTATTATAGTAGTACTTATTTAACTTTTTTCCATTAAAGAAGTTATTATATATATAAGTCGAGTGCTACGTATATGTTAATAGAAATCGTTTTCTCCTGTACTAAATACATCCTAACGTGTTTCTGAAAATTCAACTTTTTTCAAATTATGCATGATGGGCTTGGCGGCCATCTTCCCATATTATACACAAAATTCTAAGCACCCATATCCGTAGTTAAAATCCGAAGTTCAAATTTGTAACTTAAGCAAATATTTTAATCATTTTGTTTTCGTTTTCGGCTATCAAAATATTAGTCTTCCTCAATTTATCTGTTCGTAGATAAAATCCAAAGTTCAATATTGTTATAAACATATTACATTGCAAACATATTACGCTTTTACTTTAGAAATTTGAGGGCTTAGAAATATGGGAAGATGGCCGCCAAGCCCATCATGCATAATTTGAAAAAATGGAATTTTCAGAAACACGTTAGGATGTATTTAGTACAGGAGAAAACGATTTCTATTAACATATACGTAGCACTCGACTTATATGTATAATAACTTCTTTAATGGAAAAAAGTTAAATAAGTAGTACTATAATAAAAGCTTGGAAATTTGATATCACACCATTTTTTAGCCACAACTTTCGTTTTTTTTTTTCAGCTTGGTTGTTTTTTTACTTTTGAAAAGTTATTTTTTGTAGATATCATTTCTTTTTTTTTTAAATAGATTATACATAATTTAAATAATCTACTCCATGAAATTAACATGAGAATGTTATGTAAAATTACAGTTTACTTTCAGTTATTGTTTAAAGGGTTAACTAGAAATACCAGTAGATTTTTCAATTAAACTAATTACACCCTTAAAAACAACATATTAAATGTGGCTTGTTATAATACTTGTTATCCTTCGTTAAAAAGTATCACTGCCTTAATCCATGAGATGAGTAAAAATGGAATATGTACGTAGCGCTGCTTTTGAAATCAAACGTGATATAATGCTCTTTTATTATTAGCGTTAAATCACATTGATTGGCGAATCTTTATAAAATGTAGTTAATGGTGAAAAGTAACAAAATATCTTCGCAATTTCTTAAATTTACATTATTTTATTCAATTAAACACCGTACTTTTACAATAAATTTAAATGGAAACTTCACTTCTAAAACAAAACAATTTAACAACCGAATTCCATTAATTTAAAATGATGTCAAAGAATTCTCAGCCTGCGAACGAAATGCTTGTTCTTTACTATGGTTTTAGAGAAATAAATTAATCACATTTAATTCCTTTTCGAAAATTTTGTTTACGTTTGGAAAGAAATTTTAAATGCCGATAACTCTTAATGTATACATTTTAGAAGTGAAACCTCTTCTCTCAAAAATTATTTTATTTTTAAAGATCTTTCTAAAAATGTAAATTTTATGAAGTTATATATATATTAAAGCATGAACACTACGTCTGATTACTTTATTTTACAATATTATAAGAACACACATTTTATCAGACAGTTAAATGCACCAAACAAACATGAGTGAAAAATTGACCTGCGCCAGGTCTCGAACCCGGGACCTTCAGCGTACCGTTCTAACGCTTTGCCAATAAGCCACCCAGATCGATATCCTAAACTGGCAATTTCTCATTCTTATTCCTGTTGGAAACAGTCATCGGCCACAATTTGCAATCACATTTAATTGTCTGATAAAAATGTGTGTTCTTATAATTATGAAGTTTTATTTAAAAAAATATCTTCAGAAAAAATGGCTGACTTGCAGATGAAATTTGATATGATTAACCCGTAACTGATTTGTGCTATTATAATACAGATGATACACGATTGTTGGCAGAGTTTTATCTCTGTTTTGGCATAATTTTTTAGTTGCCAAGTTTATTAACAGTTTTTTGCTAATTAAGGATAGAAATTTATTTATTTTTTCACTGGATTTTATAAAAGCACGTAGATTAGGTTATTACTTGTTCAAAAGTGCAATCCTTTTTCATTTCTGCCCTATATTTTTGTCTGTAGGTTGTTTGAAAAAAAAATAAGTTTGACGAAGAAAAAAGTGATCATTTTAAGTAACTCGACGTTTTTAAAAAAAATCTATATCTCTGTTTATAAATCACTTATGAAGATGATTTTGGTCTCAAATTGAAGAATTTCTTCATTAGATTCTTTTAGTTTTCGTTTTTTTTTTTCTGTGACTCTTGGTTCATTTGATATCTGATATTTTAATCTGGCATGTTTGGTCGATTTAACATTGCGAAGTTTCTTCCTGTAAATAAGCAGTAGCGGTTTGTATTCCAGTTCTTGGCGTTGTTTGTTTGGCGTATTTTTTTTATAGCTTGGCTTGGCAGAGCGACCGCCCTGCTTGATTCTGATTAACAGGTCCTGATTCTAATCAAGGCAAGAGTAGGACTCGTGCACCTAGACTTCTGAAGGTTCCCGAAGAAATTCGAGAGTTTTAATCTAAAAACTTATATATACACGCACACACACAAGGTATAATATAACCAAGAATGTTTTAAAAATATTTCAGAATTTTTTTTTCACCCATTTCCATAAAATTTCTACGAAATGAGGAACAAACACCCATTTGCTTGAACATCTTGGTATGCACGAGATTTTATCAGAGATTTTTCTCAATCCAAGGAACAAATTTCGTACAAAATCTAACAGATACAAAATAAGAGATTTTGTATCTTATTATAATTGGAAATGTGCCACTTTATATGTATCTGTAATGTTAGTACTATCTTTACTGAATCTGGGAAAGAAATACTTCGAGCAATGTATCATTTTTTTTTTTTTCACGTGAATTTAATATATGCCTTTATATTTCATTTAAGGCTGAAGTTTTGAGCCGAATATGCGTTAAGGTTTTAACTTCCAGTTCAAATACCAAATTTGAAAAAAAAAAAAAAAAAAAAAAAGATTAAGCTTTCACAAATCTTACCTTTAATAGAGGAGGAGAAATGGTAAGAACATGCTTAGCTTCGATCTTATTTACAATAGTGATTGGGGATCCCAGAAAGAATGCTGTGTCTAAGAAGCTCCAAATCAACTTAATCGGGCACTGTTGATTAACCCTCTCTTTACAATGACATGAAATATATAAAAGTCTGCATGACAGACGTCTTACATTAAATCGTGACTGACGATTTAGACTATTAATTTTCAGCGTGAGCGATATCGACCCTAGGGGCCGAGTCAAATACCTTGACATCATATTTAAAATTTTAATAAAAACTCAAGTAATTGCCGTGGGAAATTGCGGTTTTGATGAAACTGCTTCTCATAATTGGAAATTTTGTTTAGACAAATTAAAAATTGAGTTCCAAAAATTTCCCATAAGATAGCGCTGTGTCTTCAAAGATTTGAAAAAAAAAAGTAAAAAACAAGATAAGCAGATGCAGACTGTTTATTTTTTGCAATCTACTGCCATATTTCATCGTGTAAAATGAAATTCATACCGTTTGGATATGGTTTGAAATACAAAAAGAGCAAACGGTGAACAATGGTATTAGAATATACAAAATGGAATTGCTTTATCTTGAATATTTCAGGTTTTTTAAAGCTTTGGGGATGTAACACAATGTATGGACATTTTTTAAAACTAATATTTTTTAATTTGTTTAAATAAAAGATTATGAGAATTATTTTCGCCCAAACTGCACTCACCTACGCCAATTACTTGATTCTTTATTGAATTTTAAAATGTGTCAAGGACTTTTGACCCACCCTGTATCTAAGTATAAAAAAAATCCTCTTGCTTGCTTCTCGCTCGCCGTATGATTTATAACTGAGCGGATTTGAATAATGCATGAAAGGAATTTAAGAGTTTTGATATTAGAAAAATTATGCATTTGCATATAAAATTCTGCAAATGATCTGTTAATCTTTCACTTAGCATCTAATATTTCCACATGACAGATGGCAAATGTACTTCATTGTTTTCTGTTGCTTCCACTGGGTGTCAAATATATACTGTTGGTCATAACCAGGTTTATATTCCACTTTGCACAAATAAATAATATTATACACCTGGCTTTGATCCAAGCGAAGTTGTGTGCGCTACGCAAATTCACAATTATATTTCCTTTCGTCTGTTGGATAGGGACAGCGGTTATTAAAAAGAATCCAGCTTGATGCTGTTCTCAAATCCAATGAACTACTTTCTGACACATTTCTAAATTAATTTTTGTTCGCAAACGCATGCAATTGGCAGGTGTTCTTATTCAGAAACTGTGTAATCGAACGGCGTTTTTTACTTTTTGGTAAAGGCAGAAGATCTTTCAGAAAATACTGTCAAAGTTGGCGTTTTGAACCGAATTCTCGACGCGGCAGCGCGAGGAAAGGAAAAACTTATCACGTGACAAGAATCGCTGATAATTCGATAAGTAATTTATTTATTAAAAAATGGAAAACTCTACTCCATTCCAAATTGCTTCAATAGTCAGGCCTGCCACTTTTATGCACTTACGTTTAAAAATGAGTCAGAAACTGCGTAACGATATGTGTCGTTACGAAACACATTTTTAATTTTTATCTGGCGTGTAATCTAATTCTAATTAAAATCAAAAACTTCTTTTTTTTTTTTTTTTTTTTTTTTTTTCAAAATTTCTTGTAGTAATTGAATTAAAAAATTTTGAAGTTCGACAGATATGTTTCTGCGCATGTCCGAATGATTTATTCGAATAATCAAAATAATCGCTATGAACATCACTAAATTAGAGTATTCTCTCGCTTTTCTTTGCGTTAATTGAACAAATAATAATTTTAACATGTCATTTATCCAGTTTTGCAACCCACTTGAAAATCTGATGTGTTATATCACATTTTGATTGGTAATATATCGGCCATTAGCAATTTTTGAGCCTCTCATGTTTTTGGTGGCGGAAAGTTTTCCTTCTCTTTATTATTGTCAGTGACAATTTCTTGATCTCTCAATAAACCTAAGTTACATCAAAATTGCTTTTGGAAAAATAATATGCAAAACGCAGTTTCGATTCTGCTCCTGCTTCAGTTTGTGAAAAAATCTTCTGCCTTATTCAATTGAGTAGTACGCTTTAAGAGGTTATTTTCACTCACGCGAAAACACCCGCTCGCTAATATTAATCCTATGGGAGAATTTTTTTTTTTTAAATATCTCGTTTGTATTTTTTTTTTTTTTTTTTTTTTGCTTTGGATAGCTGAGGTTAATCTCTACGCAGGCCCTTTTTTTTAAAAAACTTTTTTTACAGGTTTTTTTTTGTGACGATGCTTTCACTTTCTTAACAGTTTTCGAAAGTGAAAGTATCCAAATAAAATAAAAAACCTGCAACCGAAATCGTAAAGTAAAAAATGGCCTCAGCTATCCAATGCAAAAAAAAAAAAAAAAAAAAAAAAAAAAAAAGTATTGAAATACAAGTGAGATTTTTTTTTTAATTTTCTTCCATAGGATTAACATTTTAGCGAGTGGGTGTTTACCCGTGAGTGAAGTTTAAAACGAGTTCGACTGTATGTTTATTTATTTATAGTCATTCATAATATTAGTGTGCCGTGTAAGTTTAATCACAGGTTTTAAGTGTGCCGTGTACGTTTAATCACACGTTTAAGTGTGCCGCGAGTTATAAAAGGTTGAGAAACACTCAATTAGATAGACAGAAAAAAAAAAAATGAATGATCCAGTTTCTACGCAGGATGTTTTTTCAAACCTTCTCTTTCTCTCCCCCCCCCCCTCCCTCTATACCAACAAGAGAAAAAAAATGCGTGTGTGAAATCTTAATTTCTATGACATTTAGTAAAAATGCAGTATGTCAAAAAAGGAAGAAAAAACACCTAAAATATTACAGAGACGCGTCAAATGTGAGGAATGAAAAGACCAAATGTTAAAGCGTGTTACTCTTTCCTTTGCAATAAAATTGTAAGATTTGACAATAAATACAGATTCTCATAAAGAAGGTGAGTAATACTGAAAAAAAAAAAATTTTTAAATGAAAAGGTTAAGATAAAAAAAATGCTTAATCCCTTTTTGAACAAGAAATCATTCTTTCTAATCCTATTTCCGACACCTCAATGCACTTCTTGCGGGAAATCTTTGACACGTTGGCTGATCTTTATTGACTTGCAAAAGAAGATTTTAAAATCGGCTAGCTCTCTCATTTTATTTCTTTCAGATTACGCTTTATGATCTTTTCCACCGTTTTATAGTTCTACGATTCTGTTTGCTTTGCATTCAGTATCGAATTGAGTGATTTGTTCAGAAAAGTGATTCCAACATTGTAATGTGACTCACTGTGTGGTTATGGGTGTATTATGCAACCTTCTTTTTCATATGATCTATTCTAAGGTACCGAAGGCCTTTTTAGGGATTATCCGTAGCTGCCAACTACAACGATGTTTGGATATTACTTAAAAAAAAGCTATGGTTTTATTTAATCATAGAAATCTTTATAAATAAGCCAAAATTTTTTAATGAGAAAAATGTGATGCCGAAGTGGAAACAGTTGGCAGCTATTTATCTCATGAAGATGATGTCACATTTAAAGATGTCTTTTGAATGGAAGTATGATTTTCAATTGTGGATTTAATTTCGACAGCATCATAATTAAATAAATTTTTTAAAAAAGATTAAAAACTTAATTATTTACAGTAGATCCTTATAACATAATTCTCTACATAACGCACAACTTCTGAGATGTAAACAATGGAATTTGCGGTTAAAAAGCGCCTGTAATCCACATTATAGAAATATTGCTACTAGAGGACTAAGTTTCAAACATTATTTTATATCTTATCTCCTTATTTCAGAGTATTTTAATAAAAATATTACTATTAATATTAAATTAAAAAAAATGGAAATAAGTAATATAGTGATTTTATGTATACATGTTTGGATCAGGTTTATAAGGTAATTTAACAATGTGTAAAATTATCTAAATTATGCAAAAATTTATAATCTGCACAACTTTTGATGAAAAGGAATATGCAATATAAAGATCTACTGTACTTTGATATGATCAGACATTTTTTGCCCATGTTTATAAGGTAAGTTTTAATTATGTATGTAAATGAAATGCTCTATATAACGCAAAATTCTATATAATGCAAAACCTTGCGTTAGATTTGCATTATAAAGATCTTCTACTATTTATTGCAAAATCGAAATCTTTGAGACTGAAAAAAATAATCTGGCATGATGACAAGAAAAATTTTCTATGGAAAATATTTAATTTAGCTTGTAAGAGAAGAATTTATAACTTAATGGTGTTTTCAATAAAGATGTTACTTTTTCAAATTTGTACCAAGCCAAAAATTGTATGTAATGACACGTTGACCGTCACAGATAGCGATGAAGTGGCTTTTTTGCACGACATTTACAAAGCGGTTTTCAGTGTTTTTCGAGTCTGTTCACAATTCTCATTCGCGGCAGTGTCTGTTAATTTTATACATTTTTATTGCAAAAATACGAAATTTAGATTATTTTTATACGTTGAACGCCGAACTGAAATCGCTAATCATGACTGGGGGGGGAGGGGGGGCGTTTCTTTTTAAATGCATAGTAATAAATTATCAAAAGTCCCATTTCATAGTGTAAAGAATCCATGATGTTGTGTGTTTTTGAAATGGGGTAGCGTGGAACCGTTTCACAATGGATCACCTTCATTAAATATTTCAGAACAAATTTTATTAAAAAGCGTTCTTGAAATTTCTAGAGGTAAAAATTATTTACAACACTTTGTTTTAGCTGAGTTCGCTCGACTTGTAATTTATAGCAAATCACCAAATAGTCCAGTTTTTTACAGTAGTTTTAGAATCTTAAAGTCTTAACTAGTGCTACTTTTCACTCTCCCCGAAAGGTCAAATCCAAGGCTTTTGCGTTGACTTCAGAGAGATCGCACTCTCTCATTCAAAAATCTGTCAGCATCGCCTTTCCTTCCCCACTTGGTCGGGAATCCATCCAGAGATCAGTGTCTTTTCACCAACACTCCTCTGCTCTCCAAAATCTAACTGTCTTTCCCCGATTCTCTTCTCCGGTCCGCTTGCTCGAACAAAAGATTCTCCGATCACCAATCAAAAAAGTTTTAGTTTACGTCATTGGCTAAAGCTTTCTTTAGGGAAGTCTTACTGAACTTTTAAATGTTCTCGCAGGAAATTTTCCCACGATACGAGACCCCACATATCGACGGTCAGATCAGAGAAATATTTGCTGTCTAGCAATTTCAGTTTCACAAGATTGATCGAAGCTCATCTTTTCCTATTGTAGTAAACGACATTCTTGTCACACCACAGCGAAGCGTGAGAAAAGTTTTCCAACTCTTGGGAACTTCTATCTTTGATTACTCTGCCTAATTTGCAGACTGTGAGAGATTTAATGAAATCGTTACAATAGCAATAAATTGTCTTCAATGAAAGTACTGATGGCACACGTATTCATGTGGCATGGCGCCGCGGAAAACATTGCTGGCACACATATTCGTGTGCCATGGCAGTTAATGTGTTAATTATATGCGCCAAAATCTCTCCCCAATCAAATTTTGTGTTGGATTATATCCTCTCTTATCTCTCGACTTTTTTTTTTCTTTTTTTTTGTTCACTTTGAAAAAAAAAAGAATCTTTTCTGAAATTTTAAATTCTGTGGCATTTATTGCAGGGTATCTAGCCACCTGGGTAATAAGGAAAATTTACAATTCTTGAGTAAAAAATGAAAGAAATTTAAAATTTCCTAAAAAAAGTTGCAAAAATTTGAAACTTCCCAGAAAAATTCAGGAAATTTTGTGCGATTTATAAAACTAAGAATTTGAAGTTGCAGTGCCAGGAACTGCAAAGCGTATTTCACCTCTCATGCAATTCCTTTTATCTCTACCACCTTTCAGTCCTTTATAAATTCAATACCAGCTTCACAGAGTTTTTGTAGAATTGCTTAAGCGATTCATTCTATATTGCATATATTTTTTGGGGAACTGAATATTTGTTAGCTTAATTTATTGAATATTTAGAATCTTTAAATTTGGTTAGTTATAGGTCAAATATATAACTGATAAACAGAGTTTTTTTTTTTTTTTCGTATTACAATATGTCACAAGAACTTGGACCATTGTACTTAACTGTGACTGGTGTGATAAAGAATTTCATCTTGATTGGACAAAACGGATCGATCCTGATGCTAAATGTGTGCATCTGCAAATTATATACACTGAAAAAAAAAATGTTGATTTTACAGTATAATACTGGCACCCCAGCTGCCAGTATTATACCGTAAAATTAACTGTAATAAACAGTAAAATAAGCAGTAATACGCTACCGCGCTTTCTTTTGCAGTGTAGCATGTAAAAATATACATATATATTCTCATTAAAATATATGGGGTGTCAAGCAGTCATTAGCAGGAAATATATAATTTGGTGTTCAACAATTTGAAAAATTCGAAAACAATTGTTTAAAAAAAAATCGTTAGTTGTGAAAGTTCTGCCCTCAAATTCACAACTCCGGGGATCGCGCAGTTCAACGACAAATTTTTAACAGTTTTTTTTGCCTTTTTCATCTGTACAAAAATATTGTAAATTCTGTGAATAAACGATGTGGTCACGAATTTTGCGTTTAAAAAATTAATAAAAATTTTCTTATTAATACATTGCAAAAAAAAAAAAAAAAAAGTTGATTTTACGGTATAATACTGACCCCAGCTGCCAGTAGAGCTGCAGTATTTTGGCGCAAAAATACACAATTTAGCATGCAAAACTTTATCATCGCCAAATGCAAGCGATTTTAATGCATTTGAAAATTCCTGGTTAAATGAGCGTTTAAATGCGTAGAACTTAATGAAATTAAACTTCAACGATTAAATAGTTTCTTTTGTAGAAACTTATACCGAAAAATCAACTTTTTTGCAGTGTGTGTTGCCAGACTCTTTGGAAATTCCAAGGAGTGTGCGAACTTTGTAATTTTGTATGATATAACATAACAATTTTTACATTGTGTAGCATCACAAAAACTAGATACTTGGGGGGGGGGGAAATATTGGTATGGGAAAACCTGGAAAAGAAAGGGAAATTTGTAGATAAGTTGTAGTAGACACCCTGTTATTATTAACTAACAAAGAAGGTCTCCTTAAAGTGCATACTCAGAATATTTTGAAAAAAATGCTAATGGAACTAACTACTCTTGTAACGTAATAAAGGATCAGTCAAATTTAGCTGCGGAATCCCAGAAGAAAATCTGTTAAAAAAATGAAATACTTTTGAGTATTTTGGCGCAAAAATACACAATTTAGCGAGCAAAACTTTATCATCGCCAAATGCAAGCGATTTTAATGCATTTGAAAATTCCTGGTTAAATGAGCGTTTAAATGCGTAGAACTTAATGAAATTAAACTTCAACGATTAAATAGTTTCTTTTGTAGAAACTTATACCGTAAAATCAACTTTTTTGCAGTGTGTGTTGCCAGACTCTTTGGAAATTCCAAGGAGTGTGCGAACTTTGTAATTTTGTATGATATAACATAACAATTTTTACATTGTGTAGCATCACAAAAACTAGATACTTGGGAGGGGGGGGGAAATATTGGTATGGGAAAACCTGGAAAAGAAAGGGAAATTTGTAGATAAGTTGTAGTAGACACCCTGTTATTATTAACTAACAAAGAAGGTCTCCTTAAAAAAGTGCATACTCAGAATATTTTGAAAAAAAATGCTAATGGAACTAACTACTCTTGTAACGTAATAAAGGATCAGTCAAATTTAGCTGCGGAATCCCAGAAGAAAATCTGTTAAAAAAATGAAATACTTTTGAGTATTTTGGCGCAAAAATACACAATTTAGCGAGCAAAACTTTATCATCGCCAAATGCAAGCGATTTTAATGCATTTGAAAATTCCTGGTTAAATGAGCGTTTAAATGCGTCGAACTTTATGAAATTAAACTTCAACGATTAAATAGTTTGTTTTCCTTTGTAGAAACTTTTGTAGAAAAGTTTATATAATATATAACAAGTTAAGTATTGCTAAAGTTATTTAATTTTACACGGTTTCGCCGGCTGGATGATTTTTAAGTGTATTTTGACAGTAACTGTCCGATTAAGAACGCTCTCATTATACATTTCGATTTTGAATAATTCGTTGTTCCCATGGCAACAAGACTTTTCTCTTTCTCTTGTTATCTCCGACACTAACACTATCGAAGGCAAAAATTGACAGTGCTCAGAATCGGACATT
The DNA here is from genome assembly GCA_963931845.1 of Maratus michaelseni. Lineage (NCBI taxonomy): Eukaryota > Metazoa > Arthropoda > Arachnida > Araneae > Salticidae > Maratus > Maratus michaelseni. Next base: position 166,776,428 of record OZ007593.1, on the reverse strand, counting down.
AATTTTTAGTTTCAAGCATTTTTAATCAATTTAAATTATGTTCCAAACCGTTACGATCGTTAATTTTCTTTAGATGTACATATACATACTATAAATGTATATGGTAAAACCGTAGTTATAAAAGTGTATTCATTTGGGTTAAACTTACTTAAACTAGTGTTCAGTATAAAGAGTAGGAAGCGTTTTTCTTAAGAGTATTTATCATAAATGCGTTTTTTTCATTGTGTCACCAATTAGCGATAAATCGCCAAAAACGCGAAATTTTCATTTTTTTTTTTTTTTTTTTTTTTTTTACGAACGTTATATCAGAGTGCCGCAACAATTTATTTTATAAACATATATATCCTCATGAGAAGAGTATTCTGTAATTTCTTAAAAATATTATTCTGAGTATACGCTTATGGAGACCTTCCTTGTAAGATATATATATATATCAGAAAAAGGAGAAGAAAATGAATGAAGGATTGCGAAATACGTCAAAGGTGAGGAATGAAAATACCAAATGTTGGAGCTTCACTCTTTCCGTGCAGAAAAAAACGTAAGATTTGACAATAAATATCGTTTCTCAGAAAGTGAAGCAATACCAAAAGAAACGCTCATTACAAAAGAGAAGGCTTAAAAAAATGCTTTATCTCTTTATGAGAAATATCATTCTCTCCAATCCTGTTTCCGACATCTCAAAATGTTCTTCTGGATATTTGACACATTGTTTGATCCTTTTTGACTTGCGCAGGGAATTTTTTTTTTTTTTGATCGGCTAGCTCTCATATTTTGGTGCTTTCAGATTATGCTTTACGATAATTTCCACTTTTATATATAGTAACACTATTCTATTCCATAAAAGTGATTGCAATGTTATACTTTTTATTTGACTCACCGTGTGTTTTTCGATGCATTTGTTCGATTCTTTTACATCTGATCCAATATATCGAAGGCGCTATTAGAGACAATCTTATCACTGTGGTGGCATCTGGGAAAAAAAAAAAATAATGTGATGAAAATATAATTTTAAGTTGAGAATTTCTTTTAGATTGCATTTAGATCTAAATGAAGAATTTTGGCTCGAACTTTTATCAATTATTTTCTGAGATTAATTATTAGATGACTGACAAAATTAATCTAAAGTATCTTTAATTCATTCATGACTAGGCACACCGTGTGTAGTATGATGCCAATCAAGCATTTTTATGAAAAATCTTTAGTCTAGAAAAATATTTCCCAAATGCCGGCCCGCGTAAACAAAATGCCTGGGTGCGTAAAAAATAGTGTCGAACGAGAAATGTTTTAGGTTCTAAATAATAAATAATTACCCTAGAAACAACTGCAAGTCGTTCCCAGACTTAGGAATTAAATTATTATTTTTTCCAGTAAACTTGAAAAATATTGTTAACAAGAAAAAGCATCACACTTTATATTTTTATTAACCCTTAATGCGCCTACGATACTTTAAAGTACCATTAAAATAAACTTCATATAAAATTCATTTAATGTCAGTAAATTCATGTTGTCAGTAATGCAAATTAGCATGAGTTCTAGACACTTTACCTTATCATGCTCCAAAAGCATTATTCGCTGTACAAAGCAAAACATATTTTTAAAATGATTATTTACTTTTTCCAATTGTAACTGCTCAGCTTTTTCTATGTTGCCATTCAGTTGAAAGTTTCAGTTCTGAAAAATTTCTACGTTTATATCCAAGGCTTATTACTTTTGTATAATTCCTAACTCTATAATTTGCTAGAAATAATATCCCGAAGAAATGATTTGGCTAGAGTTGTTTATAGTCTACAAAATCCCTGTAAATACTCACTGTAAAAAATTTTCCTAAAATTTCAGTAGATGTACCGTAAATTAACGGTACCTGTGCCGTGTTCACTCTTTACGGTATGAGTACCATACTTCTAAGGTATATTAAGTGTAAAAAAAAAACGTATATGTGCCATTTCGATTATAAACGGTATTTATACCGTAAAATAATTGTTTTTCAGTAAAAAATCGCTATTTATACCGCAAAATAAATATTTTTTTAGTAAGGAAAAAGCTGGTAGCCCCACCTCGGTGTACGGCAACCCCCTGAAGTGATGCTCTTGCTCTTGTTACGTAATGCGTGCAGGCCTGAGGAGAGGGGGGAGTGCAACCGGTACATGTACTTTAAATATTTTACGGTACATATACCGTCCAGTTAAATTACGGTATATATACTTAGTCACAAAGTTGCCAGTATATGTACCGTAATTGTTGACGAAAATTTTTTGCAGTGCTGATTTAGTTAATTACATTTTAATAAGTGAAAAAATTCTAATAAGTGAAAAAATTCTAAGATTTATTTAATATTTGCAGAAATCTACAAACATATTTTTAAATATTCAGAAAAAAATGTTTCGGAAGGCGAAATTTTCATTAATACATAATTTGGTACATAAAGGGTTAAACACTTAATAGTAATATTTTGAAGAAACAAAATTTCACTTTTTAAGGTTATTGCTCAAACCAAAAAATTTTACAGAATGTATAACTGTTTGCACCAAAATCGGAGATGAAACTGATCTGACGAATCAAACCGAATCAAATTTAGTGATGGACTTTATTCTCTCTATCTCTCCTCTTTCACGTTTTGTCCGCTTTAAAAAAGATGAAAAATGAATTGTGAAATCTTAATTTCTGAAACATTTATTAACAAAGCAGTATGTCAAAAAGAAAAAAATCAAGAAATATACGTAAAAGATTGCAAAGATGTGCCAAACGTGAGGAATGAAAAAAAAAAAGTTTTAGCTTTACTCTTTCTTTTACACGAAATACAAATTTAAGATTTGATAATAAGTAGAGATTCTCAAAATGAAGTGAAGCTATAGCACTAAAAAATGATTCGTTATAATAGAGTAGGTTTTAAAAAAAAGCTTCTTAACCCATTAACGACGACTTATTTTACACTTCTTTTAATACTTCGATGCCAGTTGACACCAGTTTTCCCATACTGTTATTTTAACTGATTGAATCTCTGATAGTTTCACATTAGATAATATGATTTTTTTTTTTTACTAAGATACTGGTGTTCATATTTAAAAGATTCGTATAACTTAAATGGTAACTTTGCGTACCAACCGGCATTAATGAGTTAATCTCTTTTTAAGAAAGAAATCATTCCCTCTAATCCTACTTCCGGCATCTCAATACTCTTCTTGCAAGAAATTTTTGAACTTTTTTTTTTAATCTTTATTAACTTGCACAAAAAGATTTTTAGATTGACCAGCTCTCATATTTTATTTCTTTCAGGTTACATTCTATGATCTTTTTCACTGTTTTATAGTTACAGGAATCTATTTGATTTACATTTAACATCGAATAGCTACATGAATGATTGAAATATTGTATTTTTTATTGGACTTACTGTGTGTTTTTTTGGGTCCATTATAAGTAGTCTCTTTTTTTCATCTGATCAAATTGAAGGCCCTGTTGGGGATAGTCTCATGAAGGTGACGTCCCATGAGAAAATATATGTATTATCAATAGAAATATGATTTTAAATTGTGGATTTTTTTCTGTAGTAACAGAACTAAATAAAAAAATTAGGTTCATAATTTCACCAATTATATTGCAAAATTTAGTTTTTGAAATTAATTATGAGACAAAATAAAAATAACCTAAAATATCTTTAACTCTTTCATGAAGTAGTATTGTTGGTGATTGTTGACTAGGTATTGTTGATGCCACAAAAACAGTTTTATGAAAAATATTTAATTTAATGTAAAAAAGAATAATTTAGCGCAAACTTTTTGAATAAAAATGTACATAGATCAAATAATTGACAGAATTTTAAATGTGCCAAAATCTGAAGTATCTAATCAAACTTGGAGTTTGATTATAGTATGTTACTTTCTCGCTTTAAAAACGAAGAAAATGAATTGTTAAATCTTTATTTATATGACAATTGTTAGAATACTGTATATCGAAAAGAAAGAAAAAAAAAGTTGCATAAAATAATTATTTATGCGTCAAATGTGAGTAATCAAAACACCAAATGTAGGAGCTTTACTCTTTCCGTGCATTTAAAGATGTAAAATTTGATAAAAAATACAGATTCACATAAAGAAGTGAAGTAACAGCGCTAATGAATCATAAAGAGAATGTGTAATTAAAAAAAAAATGTGCTTAATGTTTTCTATGTAAGAAACTATTCTCTCTAAGGAATATTCTCTCTGTAAAGAATAAAAATTACAAAGGTTCGAGATTTACACTTTCCATGCTGAAAAAAAAATGTCAGATTCTCATACAGAAAGGAAGCAATATTTCATTTATTGTAAAAGAGAAAAAAAACGCTTAATCTCTTTTTGAGTAAGAAATCATCTTTAATCCTATTTTCAACACCTCAATGCCCTTTTCGACCGGAATCTTTAATACGTTGTTTGATTTTTATTAACTTGCACAATGAGATTTTTAGATCAACCAGCTCTCATATTTTATTACGTTCAGATTACGCTTTATGGTCTTTTCCACCGTTTTATAGTTCCACATTTCTATTTGCTTTGTATTTAACATCGAATAGCTGCCTGAATGATTTGACCATATGAGTGATTACAATATTGTCCTTTTTACGTGACTCACTGTGTGGTTTCCTACACTGGGGGGAGGGGGGGGGGGGGTGTGGATTTTTCAGTATAATACTGACCGTAAATTCAGCACTTTTTTTTCAGTGTACGGGCATTATTTAATTCTTTTTTTGTCTAAGTTTAGGATGCAGCAACATGTTTAAACGTGCTAAAATGAACGTAACTATTTCTAATGTGAAGGAATGCAGTTATTAGCAATAGTTACGTTCATTTTAGCACGTTTAAACGCGTTGCTGCATCCTAAAGTTTCTTAGTGACGTGAGGGGAATGCAGTTACTTAACTCTCTATTTTTAATATTTTACTATGAGCGCAGCTTTGCAACTCTTTTATTTTTACATATATTGTACATTTTAACGTATTTTATAATATATGTAAAGAAGAAAGTGTTTCACGATTGCGCTCATATAAATAATTGAGGTAAAATTAGGAGAAATTGCGTAACCAAAACTATTGTTGAAATCGTACGGGATAAACCTTCTAATATTAAAAAGAGAAATAATTAAGTCAGTATAACAAAATTGAATTTTAGTCTTATTTCATGGGTCAAAAACACGCCTTATGGACCTTGATCCTTTCTTAAATGAGTTCAAATGTCATACAGACCACCAATTAAGTATTTTCTCGAGGGCTCCACGTAGGGTTATTTGAGCCCTTACAATACACTGCAAAAAAATAATTGTTGATTTTACAGTATAATACTGGCATCCCCCACTGGGATGCCAGTATTATACTGTAAAATCAACAATTATTATTATTATTATTATTTTTTATTTTTTTATTTTTTGCAGTGTACTACTGTCAAGTAGGTTTTGACTCTGGTGAGCACTGCATCATTAAACATCTACAATAATGTTAATTTCAAGTTTCAATATATATCTCACATTTTCTAACTTGCATTTCAACTTTTTATAGGTGTTGGGTGGTGATCACATGTCTTCTGACGTTGAAAAGTTATTTTTTGTGAACCACACGGAGTGTGAATGCAAGCCTAAACCTTCGCCAAAGCCTACATCAGCCCCATCAACGATTACCGCACCAAGTTCTCCGGTACCAAGTTATTATTATGCACAGAGAGATCAACAGAATCCGAAGTAAGTTATGTATAATCTTTGTGTCCCAATTAATGTTTCCAGATAAAGGTGAAAATAAGCACTCGCCAGTCGCCACTCGTCGATTAAACTTGAAAAACTGGCGAATAAAAATACGGAAAGAGCCGGCCAAATGCAGCATTTTCCGATATCCTTTTTTATCTAAAATTCGCGATTTTTCCGCGCCCGTTCGACAAAATTCATGATTTTTTCACGTCCGATCGCCGAAATTCATGATTTTTCCACGTCCGATCGACGAAATTTCTGATTTTTCCGTGTCCGATCGACGAAATTCGTTTTTTCCGTGCCCGATCGCCAAAATTTATGTTTATCGACGAAATTCATGATTTTTCTTCTGCCGATCGTCGAAGTTCCCGATTTTTACGCTCTACGAATGACGGAAATTCATCATTTTTACGCTTCCGAACGACGGAAATTCATGATTTTTACGCTCCCGAATGACGAAGTTTGCAATTGTTTCCGGACTAATTGACGAAATACACAATTTCTGAAGATGTTGGCCACTTTTGGTCCGCGGGCCACAGGTTGTGCATGTGTAATGTATATCATGTGCAAGGGCTATACAAATTTTATAAAATCTGGTAGCCAGCAAAAAATTATAGTCACCAGTAAAAAAAAATATTTAGCTGCTCCCCCCCCCCCCCCCCCCCGTCATTGATAGCGCAAAAGTTTTTATAAATCAATAGAGAAAAACTAATAACAAGCATGGTTTAGAGTTATTAGTTACATAGTTTAGAATATTATATAATTTAGAAAGATAATATAAACTAAGTTTTCTAATGAAACTTATCAAAATTATGTATCTTTGAAAAGAAAGAAGTACTGTAAAGGATTAACTGGCATGTTCGGGAAATGCTGATTGCCAAATTTCTCGATAGTTGAGTATTACAAAATCTACAATATATGATGAGGGGGCCATTGGTGAAATGGTGAACCGAGAAAATAATTGTTTGCCTATTTTTATATCGAATTCAGTCAAATAGTTTTGATTTTGTTATTTTAAAATTTTGAATTTATTAACTTATTTTTTTCAAATTAAAAATAAAGGTTAAAAATATTTTTTGCTTCAATATAATTTCAAAGCGTATGTCGCAATATCTTGCAACTTTACAATTTCTATAATGAGACATCTTATGAGAATTTTAAATTTAAATACCGTTTCTGCTCATTTCTTTGGTAACTTTTTTTTTTCTTTTTCTTTTTTTTTTTTCTTTTACCAAGGTAAAGAAAACCGCCAGATTAAATCACTTGATTGGCGACCTCATTTGTCAAGCCCTGATCATGTGGGTTATTATTTAGTGTATAAACTAAGGGTGCACAACTTTTATAAGTGGAGGGCCACTCACAAAAATGACTGGCTTGTCGAGGTCCACAATCCGACTCATTCAACAAAATTCGCGATTTTTACGAGCCTTATCGGCTAAATTCGCGATTTTTACATGCCCGATCGGCGAAAATCACGAGTTTTACGCGCCCGATCAGTGAAACTCGCGATTTTTACGCATCTGATCGGCGGGATTCACAATTATTATGCGCCCGATCGGCGAAATTCGCTGTTTTTACGCGCCCGATTGGTCAAATTCACGATTTTTACGTGCCCGATCGGCGAAATTCCCGATTTTTGCACGCCTGATCAGCCAAATTCGCGATTTTTACTTGTTTCATCGGCTAAATTTCCGATTTTTACGCTCCTCCATCAACTAAATTCATGATTTTTACGCGCCTAATTGGCTAAATTCATGATTTTTACGCGCCCGATCGGCCAAATTCTCGATTTGTACGCGTCCGATCAGTGAAACTCACGATTTTTACGCATCCGATCGGCGGAATTCACAATTTTTACGCGCCTAATCGGCGAAATTCGCGATTTTTACGCGCCCGATCGGTGAAATTCCGTGATTTTCAAGATAAACATTGAATGCTTATAAAAGTTTTATTATTATTATTATTTATACTTCTATGCTTATTTTTTTTTAATCACCTACTGTTTTTAGGGTTGTATTTACTTAATATTGTGGTGGTCAACGTACTAAAATTGTGATATAATCAATGCACAATCTTAAAATTCTTGTTTTTTCCAGATGCCGCCCATGTCCTACTCCATTCTGCGTGAGAGAACATGAAGATGGCCGTTGCAGTTGCGATTGCTTCGATCGCCACAAGCCCTGCATCCGCATCAAGAGAGGAAGGGAGCCCCTCGCTGATGCTGAAAGAAGGTTCGACCCTATTTAAGATTTTGATGTGGAGATAAGTTAAATCTGATTGTAGAAGACTCCCAGCCGAAATGTTTTTTGTTTAAATTAAATACAGTTTAGATCAATGTTGCGAAGAATTGAATTATTTTTACTTTATTTTTCGTTATTAAAGAAAGGTTATAATGTTCTCAGGATCCACTGATCTGCCCTCACCGAGAGAGTCGACCAGCACATAAAATCTTTATTGCCCTCTCATAAACTCCATTATTTGTACTTAAAAAACTTTTGATCTGACATTACAGGAATCGTAAGTCTCTGAGCTTTTCAGTTTTTGACATTATATTTAACACTTGTATGCAATAACTCCCAGAGTGCTCGAAATCCAGATGTGTCACTTTAAAACTTCTTAGAAACAGCTCATCCTTAAATACCTCCAACACAATGTTATTTGAGGAATTTCAATATCTGATCTGCTGCTGTGAGTACTTTTCAGGCCTCGCTGGTTTAAGCGGAGGACAGTCCGGTATAGAAAGGACTTTTTTCCGGCAGAGTTCAAGACTCTGGACGAACTTATGACTTGGGTTAGGTCGAATACAAGAACTGTATTCTGGAGTCCCTCCTTTAATCCCGTAAAATCGTTGGTTACATTCCTCTTCTGTAGGCATTCGAGGAATGAGAAACGTTGGGATTACCTGCACCTAGGTGCGACTTTGGCAGTTAGATGTGTTTGATTAAATGGAAAACCCCGTAAAAAAACATGCTTCTGCACCAACCTCAGTAAAAAAAAAAAAAAAAAAAAAAAAATAATAATATTTCAATAAAATTCGATAAAAGCATTATAGTTGAAATTTTTCGGTATTTTCAATGGCACCAATCAATTGCACGTAAAAAAAAAAAAAATACATAAGTTTGGGTTTTCGCACATCATATGAGGCCAATGTCTGCAAAAAAAGCCACAGTGTGCATCGCATAAGAGTGCTAAGGGAGAAGCAATCATTCATAAGACTTTTTCATAAACTAAATGTTGGCTCTTTCATCTCAGGCAAAACTTTTCACATTTGTATAATCATTTATCAATGAACAGTAAAATAAGTTTAAATCATTATTATTTTTTTTAATTAGGCTGACGTTTTACGTTAACTTCAATAAAGGGGACCGGGAGGAACATCTATGCTCTACAGACTTGGTTCCTAGTCGGAACAGTCCTTCTCGGGGAGTAAAAGTACATAAGAAACACTTATAGTGTAAAGTATAAAGTACCGTCTTGTACACGGAAAATATGAAAAATAACGAGTTTTGGTACAAAAAGTGTGTTTTTAATTGTATAGGTGTGACAAGATGTGGGTATTTCTAGAACTGCAGCCAATCCAACTGTTTCGCTAGGCGGCCTGTCCTTCAAACACATTAGGCCGGATAGTCGAGGATCTACTGTATTGTCTTTTAATCTCATAAATAATGCTTTTCTGTAGTTTTTATAAGATTTTCATTTAAAATAGTTTATGTGCAATCAAACACTCCATTGTGAATAGGACCTGTTTTTTTTTTCTTCATTTTTTAGTGTTTTTAATTTAAATTTTTATTTCCCTATTCGTAAACATGGATTAATTCAACCTATAATTTAGGTAAGTTAAATGAAGCCGTACCTTTACAAAAAAACGTGAATAGTTTGAGAAAGAACGTGAATGATGACGTTTCAAATCAATGCATTATAGATCGTGCAATATAGAAAATTCTCATTTGTCTTGAAAAAAGATTTCGGTGAAGCCGAAACCTGTGTACAGTTTAGATATAAAAAAAAATCACTGTTTTATTTAACACCTTTTAGCAATTAATGAAGTATATTATCTCTGGATATGTTCGGATATATTCCAGGGTCGATCCAGGCAAAATTTGGGGCCTATTTAGTATCCCTTCACAAAAATCTATTTAATAAAACATCCCTCTTCACAAAATTCTTTATAATAAAACAAGCCCTTGCACAAAATTCTATTCCATAAAAACTTACTATTTATTAATTATTTATTTTGTGACATTTTAAAATGTGTAATTTGTAAGCAAACACGTTCACCAGAGAGGGAAAACTTCAGCAGAACAGAAAGCTTTTTAAAAAGTTTTTGTTAATAAATACTTGGTTCGAATTTGAGTAACTACATTTCAACATTCATTACAAAATGTTATTTTTCACAAAAATATAGTAAATTTCACAAAAATAACATTTACTTTTCACAATATGAGGCCCCAAGAAAAGAAACTTGCATCGACCCCTGATGTTATGTAGTTACTCTCAACACAGTAGATCCAGGACTGATTAAAAAATACTTTTTTTGTTTTGTGTTCAAGTAGCACACCACTGTCCCAGTAACCCCAAGTTACGGTATGTTATATTGTAATATTATTATTATATTATCTGTAAGAATCTGAGTAAAAATACATATTTTTACGAATTTTATTATGCTGCTTGCAAACATTGTGTAAGTGCTTTGATATTTTAGATGTGATGTCACGACACGTTAACCTCCCCACCCTGTGTCATACTTTGTGGAGCCCCCTCACCCCACCCACCCCCCTTCTCGAAGCATGGCGTTATTACGGCGGTTTTCGGAAGAAAAAAAAAACTTGCTCAACGACGCGAAACTTTGAGACATTTTTAAACATAAAAACTTTTCGAGAATCTTTTCGGCGAGATCTGTTTTATCGATCGTGCACGCGCTCACATTTTTGCTCGCATATTTCTTAATAATTGAGATATCACTTTAAATCTTCTTGCCCATAATTCTACACACTATAAAGAACCCTAATTGCAGAATGCCTCTCATAATAAAATTTACACGACTGATCCATTTAAAATTATGTTTTTAACAGTGTCATTTTTTATGTTCCAGGTGTGTTTTGGCTGGACAGTGCAATATCCCGGACTGCGAGTATGGTCCCTACGATCCTGAGAAAGCCCGTTGCCCTAAAAGACCCGACCACTTAGGGCCCCGAGAAGGCGAGTTCGTAAAACGACCACTGCCAAACCACAAGAACCCTAATCATCGATGGTTGTATTTTGAAAGGGACTGAAATGCATCCGGAATGATTTTTGACTTCTGGAATGACTCTTAGGGGAGAATATTTGTGATTCTAGCATTGGCGCCGGCAAGGGGAGACAGAGGAGGGCCAGTGTCCCTCCCTGGATTTTCAAATTTTATTAACTGTTTTACTTTTCTTTAATTGTGTAAAAAATAATAGTATTTATTCTTCACAAGAGAATTAAGTTTTTTTTCTCTGCCTCCCTGAACCTCCCGTTAATTTTTAGTTGTGCTTTTTCTTTTTACATATATGTGTTTACAAGTTATCTTACACGGGAGATTCAGGGTAGCAGAGACCCCCCCCCCCCCCCTCCTTCCTGACGAAAAAAAATTGCTATTTAAATTCTCCTTTTGAAAAATATTTTTTTACTGTTACATTTCTGTATTTTTTTTTTTTTTTTAAATTGATGTATCTTCCACGGGGGATTAAAAAATATATATATTTCTTTAGCTCATTTCATGTTTATATTCTCCATTTTAAAATATACGGCCAAGGTGATGGACCACAGGCACATCTGTTCCAAAATCATATCCCTCCCTGGATTTCGTTCTGCCGGCGCATATGGATTCTAGTGATCGGAGTCAAGTGATATAGCTTCCAGTTCTTTTTTTATTGAAACGAGTTTTGCCATTGGATGTTTAAAAGACGTTGATGTAAATAGAAGTAGAGAATCTGTGGAAAAAGAAAGAAACTTTAGACTTTGCTTCTGAACTGTGCCACGAAGACATTGTTTTAAGCTGATGAAATGCTTACCTTTTTTTATGTACATTTTTGTTAAAAAGCACTAATCGCTCTCAGTTTTAAGTGTGACATACATGACATCATTTAAACTTCTTCAGTTATATTTAAACAAGAAAAGCAACGGAAGTTCGCTTCATTTTTTTGACACGTACTACAATGAACCATTTGGAAAGAAAAAAAGTAGATATGCTGTTGAAAGAATTAAAAAAATATAAATATGTATACAGTGGAAAAGAAATGCTTAATTCTATGCAGTTACCTTCTTATTAATACATGTTTGCAAAAATGAAACTGGTAATCATGGTAATTATTACTTTTTTATGTTATCAATTAACTTTCAGAAGCATTGTATTCTTTGTTGTCCTCTTTAAATAATCAGTCTTTGGGAAAAAGATGAAAAAGTTATATTATTAATTTTAGAAACGAATTTCACAAATTGGAAATTATTGTACTTTATTGTGAAAAAAAATCAAAAAAATTATTTGTATTTTTTATTTTTTAAATTGTTAGAACCTTGATTCATCGTTTCTCGCAAGACTGAATACAAATGATCTGAATAATGCCGAATAACTTTGGATTTTTGTGGATGAAATATTCGTTTTGTTTTAACATTGTTATACATTTGCCCACGTACTTTATATGTCGCATGTTAATACCAGGTAATAATATGAAATTTACAAAACTTTCCATTATTTCTGTGTCTCGGGTTAAATATTTATTTATCCTTTGTACACTGCTTTAAAAAAAAGTTTTCTAATCCTAAAAATATAATACTTAGAAATTCTTCAGAGGACTATCTGATACAAAACATAGCAACTTTAGAACACTTCAAAACTTAATTATTATTTTAATGAAAAAAATATAGTATAAAAGTTAGTTTAATAACGGAGGTGTAAAAAAAATATTCAAGCGTAAGTTACCGAAATGAATTAGGGAGAAAAACTTGTAACCGTACTCACATGAATGAAGAAGCAAAGCAAGGAAAAAGAAACAATTCAAACTTTATTAAGATACTAAATTATCTTTCTCTATTTATTTATTTAATATTGCTAATTAATTTTTATAATTAGCAGTTTCATTTTGATGTATAAATAAACAAAATGATCACTGCGTAAAAGCAGAAATTCGATTAATTTTTCATACATTTTTATGCTTATTGTAAAAGGAAAAATTTAGTCAAAATCAATTATATAAAAGAAGCTTGAAACGAGAATAATTATGTATCACTATTCTTTTTTTCTGTTTTAGTATTCACCGGCGAAAACTCTGAACGCAAAAACGATAACTCCATGAAAAAGAACATTTTGTGAAATGAAGTGATAGCAGTTCGTTTACACTGCCAAATAAAAATCTATGCTGTAAACGAAATGATCAGCAAAAGAAAATGGCAAAATTTGGGATCGATAAATTGAGGTTCTGTTGTGATGTATGTCTTTATATATATTATGAATTACAGCAAATTTTTGAATATCTCTAAAGAAAATCTCTTTACAACATTTCTAATTTGTTTTTAAATTACCGTAAAGAGATTTTATAAAACACATTTACTTAGTGTTTAATTTTTATGTTCATAAAACAGCCTTCGATGCATACGTATCGAACAAGAACTTTTTAAAACTTTCTACGTTTTATTTTCTTAAATAACGATTGGTTATTTATCTAAACTAATTTTTTTACAAAACTTTTTTTTTCTTTTAAATGGATATAAACTTGTAATATTCCTGTTTGAAAAAAAAAAAATCACCGTACAAGAATAAATTTCAATAAATATATTTTAATTCTAAATTTGTTGAAAAAAGCTGCGAACTCTATGTTTTGAAAAAGGTGTTATGTTACATATAACATATTAATAATTTATATTCAGTATTTATAGAAAAAAATAAGCTACTTTAGTTTAAATAATATCCAACACCATGTACTAGTAACTAGTGATAAATAAATGACAAATATAACAGTGAAAGAATCTAAATCTTTTGTTATGATTCCATTAAAGAATAAAGTGGAATTGCAGATATTTATTTAAAATGAAACTGATTATTATTATTTTTTAAGTGTGTCTGTATGTAAAAATGTATGAGTGCCAAGGCTTCAAGAACACTTAACGATTTCTTTAGAACAACGCTAGTTTTTTTATCAACAGGAACTAGCATCGCAGCGGAAACGAGCGGAATTTCTCAGATATCTGCTAACGGCAGACTAAGTTCTTCGAACTAAAATATGTCATCTTCTTCTACCGTTTTTTATTTTATTTGCAAAACTTCAATAATGCAATTTCTAAATTTGAAATTGATAAGTGTATTTCTTTATAACAATTGTATTTAATGTTAATGTCAAAAGTAAATGTACAGTCAAAGAAAAAAGAGAGAACTCTCCATACATTTTAATTCCAAAATTGTCACACACAGACAAAGCAAATTCACTGCAAATAAAAATACGGTATAATACTAGCACCCCAGCTGCCAGTATTATGCCGTAAAATCAGCATTTTTTTTTTTTTTTTTTTTTTTGGCAATATAGCCCTTTCCGACTGGAAGTTATATCTTCTTTCAATTCATGTTATAAAAATAAGCTTAGGGGATTGTAGGGTAGTCCGACCAGTAAGTGAGCAGCCCCCCAGTGAATGAACAATTAGTAAATATTTTAATAGAATAAGGTTTGAAGAACTGCCACTAGTTATAATTATCATGCTGGGTTTAAAAAAAAAAAAACGTAATTCAGTAAAAACGTGTTATAAGTTATTTGTACAAGTTGTAAAATAAATAACCTAGTATGAAACCTAAGTGTTTTTAAATTGCTGCCTGTTCATTCACTGGAAAATTTTGCATTTATTCACTGGTAAGAACGGTTCATTTGCTTGGTTTTGTATATAGCATTTTATTAAGACACCCCTAACATTCCAAACAAATGAAATATAAACTTCCTTTTATTATTTTTTAACCATTTGTATACCAACACATGTATTTATAATGTCAGACACCAAAAGGTACTCTTTATTAAAATATTTATATCTATAAAATGTGCTTCAGTGTTCATTTACTGGTCAGACTACCCTATCAAACTGGAATTTTCAATACGATCACATAATTTTGTCATCGTATTTGGCTTTTTCGGTAAATTTTACCTTGGTTTATCAAACGGGAACTCATTCAGTCAAGCGGTTTGGAAATTATGTAGGTTTAATATTTGGAATTCCTAATGTTAAATTCATTTATAATCGTTGCAAAACAGATTGAAATGCGGGTAGTTTTTTAAACATTATTCCAAAAACAGCTTGGCGAAATAAACTATAATTTTGGATTCGCATATTTGAAGATTTTAAAAATGCAGTTCCTTACAAAAATTTCATAATTATATATATAATTCATAGTTTTTTCGAAAATTAATTAAATATATATATATATATATATATATATATATATATATATATATATATATATATATATATATATATATATACATTCAAAATTAATTTTAGAGAAAAAATTTAATTGTAACCTATAACTTTTTACATTTATCGATTTGTAGATGCTTCAAGTGTGCAAATCCAAAATTACAGCTAATTCCACTTATTAGTTTTTTAATTATGCTTAAAAATCTACTGGCAATTCAATCTGTTTCGCAACGATTACAAACGAATTTAACATCCCCAGATTTTAAACCTTCATAATTCCCAAACCTCTTCTGTGAGTCCGAATGACTTTTTGTTTAATATCCCAATGTAAAATTTACTAAAAACAAAATATAATGTCAAAATTAGGTATTAGTATTGAAATCTTCAGAGTCTGGTGTATGAAGACGACTTCTTAAGCCTATTTTTGTAAACATAAATTGAAAGAAGACATACTTTTCGGGGGAATGGCTATTTTCGTTTGTTTCTGGAAGAATTTGGAGTTAAAATGTATAAGGTATTCCTTTTTTTATTGGCTGACTGTTACATTTTTAACCTAAAAACAGACTCCACAGGATGAATAAAAGCTTATGTACCCTAAAATTTAGCCTTTAAATAAATAATTATTTGAATTAAAAAAAATCGTGCCTGAAGAAGTTAAGAGAGACCACAAAGGTTTAAAATGACGAAAATTAACGGAAGTTTGATCATGGATTAGGAAATCCGTAATTAATTTAGACTATTACTTCTTTTTTGCATTTATTTGTCTATTTTTTAAAGAAATAAAAAACTTTTGTTAAGTTGTAAAAAATAATAACAAAAATTTTAATATTATTCGAAAAAATTAAACTTGCAAGATCAAGTTCCATATTTTTGAGTCACCATTTCTTCTTTATTCTGTTTATAACGTTGACTCTCAATTATACCTGAAAAGGAAAAAAAGTAAAAATTTATAATACAAAATTCTAAATCCATAAAAATTGGTCTTCTTTTATTTATTTTATTTTATTTTATTTTATTTTATTTTTTGTTATAACTTGAAAGGAAAAACTGTTTGGCTGTTTTTCAGGTATAGTTTGTAGAGAATTTAATTTCCTTTAATAATAATAATAATAATAATAATAATAATAATAATAATAATAATAATGTAAATCCGTTAACTTGTTCAAAAGTTATCGTGGCAAAACCGCTGAAAAAAGTGTTTCGGTATAATTCATTTTGAAGTTCTATCTTTGCAAGTATCGCCGTTCTGCCAGGCTCGACGTTTACGGCTCGCATGACAGTAATTTTAGAAATTTTAATGCCTAACCAATTAAACTACTTCTTTTTAATGTTTAAACATTATAAAAATAAAAACAATAAATAATACATTTTTTCGTCATTTCAATCTTTTTGGTCCCCTTAATTTAATTTATGGATAAAATTACGTATTTTAGTAGATTTTATACATTAATTATAAATAAAAAGGCTAAATTACAAACACTAGATTATTTTAAGAATTTTATTGAAAACTACTCAAATTTTACATATAATTTACTAAATGTTGATATTTTTAATTACTGAATCTGATTATTAGCTTGAAGTATTACGAATCCAGAGCTAATTCCGCTTATTAGTTTTTGAATTATGCTTAGAAATCTAGTACTGTGTATAATGTAAGATGTAAATTGTTGAATTTTTAAATATTTTTTATTTAGATATTTCGCTTTGAAATTTTCCCAATGAAAGTGTAAAAAATTACTGTATTATGAGGATTTTGTATTACATTCGTGTTTTTTTTTTTTTTTTTTTTTAAGTTCCTCATTAAAACATTGACAGAAACTTTGCTGTTAAAACACGGAGAATTAGCGACAGTTATGATTATTTTTCTCTGTAAAACATAAGCTAAAAATGTTTTGTAAATATAAATGTCAAGTATTTTTTATTATTTGCATTGTTGAGAGGTTAATGCAATAAAGTGTAATATATTGTTTATTTACGGCTCTCGGTGTTTTTTTATTTAAAACTGTATAAGAATGTGTTGTTTGTCCAAGTATTTCTGTTAATGTTTTAGTTTTATTAATTGTGTAATGACGACTTAGGAGCTCAGCTCTGACATTGCCTTACTGCTTCTATATAATATAACTATTGTTGCCAGATGTCCTGATTATCAGGGGCTCCGAGACCTGTCCCACAGAACTAGTGCGCAAGCCGCGAAAAGTCCCGAAATTTCATGATGTACAAATTCTTTTAACTTTTTTTTTTAGTACCATGCTATCAGTTAGTCTGCATCGAACTTAACACAGTAAACCCTGTATAGACAGAACCTGTCTATAACGGATAATACCTTCGAAAGGAATGTATAACAGATTCCTTTCTGTCTTTCGAACCTGCCTAGACAGAAATCTGTCTAAAACGGATTTTTTTAAAGTTCATAGCGATTCTGTTTTTACAGGTTTTATTGTACTTTATCATTATACTCAGTGAAAACTGGTCTGTTTATAACGAAATTCTATTTTAGCAATACAAATTTCATTGTCCCAGAGATTTTGCTTTCACAGGCTTTGCTATATAAGATTAATGTGTTCATTTAGTATATAAAAAAGACCGGGGGTGGGAAATTCCGTTTTAAGCAGGTTTTCATCTTATCAGATATTTTTACCGTAGGAGGGACAGTGAAACTTTTACGTTTAAAACATGATTCTGTTATAGACAGATTTCGTTTTAATAGTGTTTACTGTTTTTCTGTTTTGCGTTTTAGAAGCTAATGTCCTGCCCCTTTTTTTTTTTTCCTGGAAAGACCAAATATAACGAATGTATCACACGCCCTGCTGTTAGAAATATTGTATATATTTTCTCTTACTAAATACTGACTCTAATGATGCGGTTATAAAATATTTCGATGATAGACTTTCAGAAGGTCAGCTCTTACTATTAGCAAGGTGTTGTTTCTGTTTAGGTGGTCCAGGATACAAAAATATCGATTTTTTTTTTAGCTTAAAAATTCTCTTGAGAAGCAGTTCTTACTCTATATTTACTACTAGTGTTACAAGGTGTCTCGATTTACTCGGAATGTCTCGATTTTCAAGGCTTTTTAAGACCCGTCCCGCGCAAACATTGAACCCCAAAATTCCCGATTTTTCATGTTGTCCAAATTCTTTTAAATTTCTTTTAATATCATGCTATTTGTTAGTCTGCACGAAGTGGAACTTCATGCTTTAAACCTGTTGAATCACAACCTGTCTATAACAGGAAATTGTTATGGCCTCCTTCAGACGGAAACCTATCTAAAACGGAATATTTTTCCGGTACCTGCTATTTTATTTTTATAGGTTTTATTGTGCTTGGTTTAGTAAATCCTGTAAAAATAGAACCTGCTTATAACCAATTTCGCCTCATATGTAAAATATGCATGGTCTCTACGGAAAAGAATACCATAAAATTAATTAATTTTAACTGCTCAATCGAAAACTTCTCCAATACGGAATCTTTTTTCGGTCTTTAGCGATCCCGCTTTCACAGATTTTACTGTTTAAGATTATTGTGTTTGCTTAATACAGTAAAATCTACTAAGACGGAATCTCATAGGGCCAGAGGAAGATTCTGTCTTAGGCTGGATTTCGTCTTGGCAGGTAGATTTGTATGGTACTTTTTCCATTCGAGACAAGATTCCGTTATAGACAGCTTTTGTATAATAAAATTTGCTGTATTTTTATGTCCTATATAGAAGTCACTGTCCCGCTTTTTTGTGATAGTGAACCTGGCAACACTATAGTTAATACTTCCCCCTTTCTTAATTCTTGTGTCGTCACGGACACCTCACGGTTTCAGATTGACATTACTGATATTCTTTAAAATATTGGATACAAGATCAAACCAGCGCCAACCCAATTTTTTTTTTTTTTTTTGGGGGGGGGGGGGTGTTACTAATATTTCCAAGCAATAATCTACGTGGTAGGTAGACATCTATTACAAATGTTGTAGAAATGTATCACAATGATTATTGTTTAGAAATACTTTTCCGCTAATATAAGTGGCGCCCTGTAAGATAAAAACTAATAGTAATACATAAACTATTTATTATTTTTTTTATTATTATTCTTAGTTTTTCCTGTCATTTCACTAGTAACATTTCTCTTAGATTCTTTTTAAATGAAAATTTCCGCATGGAACACACCTTCGGGGACTCTCTGAAGATGCATCGCTTACGAAGAAGAACGGGGTTTAAAAACCACTGCTCTAGATCTTTTAGAATAAAATGACGCAAACCACATTTAAAAAGATAATTAGACCAAAATATATAATGCTTTTTATGTTGTACTGTCTGAGATTACAACACCTCCTTGGAAGATTCAAATGCAATCTCATGTTTTTTTTTTTTTTTTTTTTTTTTTTTTTTTTTGTTATATTTAAATCGATATACATAAAATTCTAAGAAAATTAATTATCTATGATAATAATCTTAGCCGCTTTGTACAGTGTTTTACAGTTATGTTTTTTAATCTGTCTTCTTTGTTTGTAGTTTCGACAGAAACTTTTGATAGTATGATTTTCGTTGGAAAAAAGTTTTTATAAAAAAGCATATTTTCATTTGAAAATTATTGAATATTTTTTAAATAAATATTTTTGTAAATCTCTAATTCCATAATTGAAATAAAAACTTGCAAAAAGACTTGAAAACGTCCAAAAGATTTTAACACAGCTAAAATTTGAAAAATTTAATTACAATTTTTTTTACTTAATTTAATTTAAAAAATTTTACTTAATTTAATTAAATTTTTACTTAATTTAATTAAAAAAATTAATTTAATAAAAAAAAATAATTTAAAAGATTTTCTAAACAATTTATTATTGAAAAGAAATATATAAATAAATATTCACTTGAAAAAAGAAACATGAGCAAATAATATTTATAATTAAAAATGTAAAGTTTTGTATCTCGGACCATCCTAATCCATCGTCGCGTCTTTTTGAACGACGCCATTGGTCACGTTTGAGCGTTTCACTCATACTACCCTCTCCCACTACGTATAAGAAATGTGCTAATGAAAATATTTATAAAATCTTCCTTTATATCAAATACAATACAATTTATATTAAAAAAAGGTTTATTTGAATTCACGTTATTTAAAGGTCATTTCTAAACTAAACCACACTTTTTTAAGCGTTGCGTGAGAGAAATGCTCAAAGCGCGACCAACAACTGGGTAAGCATTTTGTTTCAATTTACACTAAGAATGTAATTAGCAGTGTGTTATTTTAAAAAGTTATGATCCAGCATCTATTCAGATATTAGCACGAGAGCTATATATTTTTTTAATACTAGAATTACTAATTTATAATAGTAAAATTAGAAAGGAAAGTCATTAAAAAATTGTAAAGCACTTGAAATCAAGCTGAAGACATGCTTAATTTGAATGAAAAACTTAAACATAAATAATAAAATGTAATTTACTTTTTTAAGTGGACGAAATATTAAAGGATGCCTTTTGAATAAGAAATCGCTTTTTGAAAGAGATTTTTTCTTTCTTTTTTGATAATATTCATTATTCTTTATTTTGTAAATTCTTATTTTT
The DNA here is from genome assembly GCA_963931845.1 of Maratus michaelseni. Classification (NCBI taxonomy): domain Eukaryota; kingdom Metazoa; phylum Arthropoda; class Arachnida; order Araneae; family Salticidae; genus Maratus; species Maratus michaelseni. Next base: position 166,755,761 of record OZ007593.1, on the reverse strand, counting down.
AAACTTTAAAAATTATTTACGTAATGTAAATTTATAAAGAAACCTGATTATTATTATTATTATTATTATTAAAGAAAAAAAAGGAGAAAATGCGATATTTTTATTACAGTAAATGCTGCTTAATGTTATCGAAATGAACCGAAACAAACTATATTCATTTTTAACACTACAGCCAATCGCTTTGTTTGATCTTTTTTTCGTTTAATGTAATCACTTTTCCAGCAGACTTGTCCCGCAAATTGCGCAATTGAAAACGAACTTCTGTTGTAAAGCCATTTAAAGCACCAGATCGAATATTCTTGCTATAGTTAAAAATTGCTTTGTTAGAGTAGGAATCGGAGAAATTGAAAAATATGACCAAAATTTAGAAATTCTGGAAATCGTCCCCGATGGCATGGCGCAAGAAGATTACCAGGATCAGGACTGGATGCGATTAATAGTGATATTTTCTGTAGCTGCAAAGCTCAAAGAAACTGAAATTTGCCAAACATTTTTCCGAAGAAATAGGAAATAATTTTGATGATGATCACGAGAGCAAATTTATTGAAAAACCATCTACGAATGCAGAAATGAAGAAGGCGTTAAAAGTTTTGAAACGAAGTGTACAACATTGCTCGGACAATTTTCATAAACAATATCAATATGTATACAATTCATTCATGTACTTTTATAGAAAAATTTTAAACAAACAAAAATTATCGAATTTTCTCGATAAATGTTTTTTACCCTTAAAAAAAAAAAAAAAAATCACTTTATCAATAATAAGTTAACATTTTCCTAGTAATACTAAATGTTATCATTAATCAAAACTCTTGGTTTCGAGGTGATCACATTAAGCGGCATCTACTGTATTATTATTATTATGAAAAACGGGATAATGACATCACTTAATAGTGTATGAAAATTACTTTTCTATTCTCCAGTTTTTTAATTGGTAGAAAAATAAAACCCGTTACAAAATGGAGGAAAATTTAAAAATTTGTACCAATTATACAGATTTTACATTTAGTTTGGGTTTTCCTCAAATTTCCTTTGAAGAATTCTTGTGTTTTCTCCTTTACCCTTTGTATTGTTATATTATAGTACAGAAATGTTTCATTTTATTGAATTATAAAGACACCCTTTGCAAACTATGAAGTCATTACGTAATTGGATTTTAAAATAATTCTGGCTAACACATGTGAATCTATACATGTCAATTGGTATATTTTGAGCAAATCAATGATTTGGAATAAGAGTAATATTTCTTCATAGTTTAATTTCTTTTGTAAACAAGTGCTATTTTGTCACAAAATGATATGTAAATGTTATTTGAACTGCATCACTGCCGTCATAAAGATATTGAATAGTTACCAATCTTGGTGCATATTTATAGGGTATCTTGGAAACTTCATTTCTAATACAAGACTTTCATTGTTTATTGTGGTCGAAAAATAGTGTTTTATGTAATGTAGTTCAGTATCATCTTTTTTTATTGTTCTTCATTGATTCATGTGTAATCTCCACTGCCATGCAAGTCTCAGGAAATAAAATTCCTATTTAAGAAAATATGACTGAAATATTTTATGTAAATTTATGTGTTCACAAGAAGCTGACTATCAGCCGAATGAATGTAAGCCAGCCAAAAACTTAATAAAAACATTCTTTTCTCAAATATTGTTGTTTCCAGTTTTTATGAGTGCTCTTACAATCATTTATATCGCATGCTTCAGTCATAAAACATCTGGGCGCAGTGTACAGACCAAGGTAACTCTTAATTAGCTTGATATGATTAGTTCGGGTCGGGTTAACGGTGATTTTTTTTTTTCTTTGTGTTTCGGGCTCGTGGTGGTTTGACTTTAAATGTTTCAGGTTTGGGTCAGTTTCGGGTTGAGTTTCGATTATTTTTGGTCGTGTTCGAGTCAACTCAATTTTCCAAAAAGAATGTCTTGAATATTTTTCACCTGGGGGGGGGGGGGGGGAGGCTATATATCTGAATATTAGTGAGTATATATATATGTCCATTGTTATACAAAATAGTTAAAATTGGCATTAGAGATATATATAATTGTAGATCACTTTTTCGTAATTGTATCAAAATACTATATATTCATTTTCTCCCCATTTAAGTTTTGATCGGAGTCTGGTTTAATATTTTGGTTTATTCTCTTTGGTTTCAGGCTGAAGTGTGTGGGTCGAGTGTCGGGTTGATGGTTTTTTGTTGGTTTCGAATCTGTTTTCAGTTTGACTTTAAGCAGAATTTTCGGGTTCGGGTTGGATACCCTACAGTCTAACCCACGCAGAACTCTAATTCAGGGGGGAAAATATATTTTTTTTTCACTTATTAAAATATTTTTCATTTATTAAAATATATATTATATTCACATCTGGATGCTATATGATTAATTAAAATATTAGTGATGACATACATATTTCTCCTTTTAAATAAGTTTCGTGAAGTAGTACGTAGATTTCCTCTTGGATTATACAAACTTTCTTTTCCAAAAAAATAAAAATACAATGTAAAAAAAATGAAAATGGGAATTGGAGGACCCTCGTCAGTCATTTTGGAGCCCCTTTGAAATTTTAGAGGGGAAGCATGTGCTTCATGTGCCTATTGGATAAACAGCTGTACCTCAAATTTTGAAATTTAATATAATTCTTTGATTTTTTTTTGATTTTTTTTTTTTTTGCAGATAATTCTTTGATTTTTTTTTTATTTTTTTTTTTTTGCAGACTGTTAAAAAAGTTAATGAATGAATAGATAAAGTTATGTTTTAAAACCTCTAAATACTAGAAAGCAGTATAATTTAAAAAACTAGCATTAAACTCTGAAAAGAAAAACTTAAAATTTTACGAAGTTTTTCGTCCTGTTGCAATGGATGGCTGTTTGTAATCATTTTCAGGTTGTCACTGTTTTTATTTAAAAAAAATAATAACACTAGGAAGTAAAACATTTGGTGTGTGGCGCGATTCCAATGCACTCCCTTCAACATATTGAAATGTTTTATCACAGCTGCGTTCGTTTTTAGAAGGGTACTTGAGTGCTGCATTTGTCAATGAATAGAAGACAATTGTTTATCTAGAACTCGTTGGTTTTATACTTTTATTTTTTTTTCTCTTTTGACATTTTGAATCAAAATTTAAACGTTAAATGCTTAAGATTATCTACACAAAGTATGACCCAAACTCTTGAATATTTTGAGATCCATTCATTTAATTATATAAGTTGTCATGTTAGATTGTTACAAAAATTTCTTTCATGACTTGCACTCAGCCATTTATCGACAGCATTTTGGAGTAAGTATAAACCTTGAATACATCATTCAAAATAAGATAATTTTTACTTTCTTCTGTATACATAGGAAGAAATTGTAATGGAACCGTAAAAATTTTCGACTTTCGTTTTTTGATGAATTTACATCTTTTGGGATGTCCTGAACACGATTTGACTATTTTCTGATGTTTGCCTGTATGTATGTATGGGACACAAATTTTGTGGGCACTCTCTCTCAAGAACACAGAATTTAATCTAACTTCAAACTCATTTAGGCTTTGGCATAAGTTGATGCTCGTTATGTTTAGGTATGTATGACCGACGGGTGGCGCTGCTATGCTGCGTTTTCCCGATTTTTCTGGTCGCTATATGTTTGCATCTGTAAGATAAAATTTCATTAAATCTCATATTCTGTTAAACCTTGGCACATATAAGTGCTTATCTTATTAGGTTTTGCTGTATACAGCATAACAGTTGGCGCTGTTATGTATGTCACTATTTCCGTACTATCTAGATCTCGGCGTCTATGGGATGGAATTGCCTTAAACCACTATCTCCGTAATAACTAAATCCTTCTCGCATTCACGATTTTCCCATACAAAAATTGGAAGTAAAAATTTCCCCAGAGTACAATGCCGTCTATCGGTGACAACTGACATGATCTTTCAATATATAGCAGTAAATAATGTAAACCGCTACTGTAAACAAAGGCTGTATTCAGAATATTTATATGGAAAACTTAAAAAAATAGCTTAAAAAAATTGTAAGTAATGTCTGGAATTTCACAAATGTATTTGTCTTTTCTTTTATAAATAACAATTTAAATTGCTGTAGTAACTGATTGTTTACATTTGTTGAATATAAAGTTATTTTATTTAATTAATTATAATATATAAATTAAAAACACTTACCTTTATTTATAAATAGATTTCGATAAAAAAAAAAAAAATAACACAATATTTATGGAGGGAAAATATTTATTAACACTATAAAATTTAATTAATAGATCCAAAACTATGAGTAAGTTTTAAAAAGATTAATATAAAATACCAAAGTAGTGGATTAAAGTTAAATTACTTGTAGCAACTGATAATACAAATGTAAAAAGAATGAAACGGTGGCTTCGATGTTTTAAATACTAAATTAAAAGGATTTAAAAATAAAATTGCAGAATGACGTTTGAGGCCCTGATCTAAAGATTTTATGCACTATGACCGTTGCTGAAATTACACTTATAATAATCTTCACATCGGATGTCCATTAATGGAAATTGACTAATTAGGCATTCCAGTATTGGACACTGGTCCTAAAACCTTTATAAAAAAAAAAGTGAAATTTTCTAAATGGTCATTAGTGTATAAAATTCAAATTTTTCTGTTATTATCAAAATAAAAACGTGAAATATTTACAAGAAAATACAGAATATATTTAAGTCAAACCAGATCTTAGTTTGCTCCGTAATTTTATTGCTGAAAGACAGCGGAACTGCAACACATTTTTTTTTGCTTCCTGACTGTTTTAATTAAGATTGTCACCAATAATACATAATTTTTTTAATAAACAAAACACTTTGGTTGGTTGTGTAAGGTTTTATGGCACAAAGTCCCTTAAGGCGACTCACTTGAAAAATCCGAACTCAGATATCTAGCGAGCGCCCCCTCAGAGCTACACACGGAATGGGCGGATATAATTTACGACTTTGAACAACCTCCCACCCCAGGTCGGAAAGATCAAAGCGTTAACTGACCAGCACACATGTGACATTTTTGGCGCGTTATCGCTTAGATTATGCCTCATTTCTTGAACGGAACAAATTTGAAGGCGAATCAGAGAGGAAAAATGCAGTGCATATATACGAGTCTCGCACGCGAGCCAGGCCGGCAGAATAAAGACAATTTTTTAACGGGCCGGACCGATATAAAACATTAAACTGGCCAGCCAGGGTGATAAAAATATGAAGCGGGCCAACCAGCCCGACATAAAAAATTTAAAAGGATCAAACTAAGCTGATAAAATATGAATAATTTTCAATGGTCGTGATTGGGAGGAGACTAAGTACAAATGTGCTGCATGAGCTGATGCTAGCTTAATATTATCAATACAGAAATATAACATGCCCAGCGTAAAAATGGAAAGATAAAAGTATTAAATATTGTCTTTCCAAAGTATTCAGTATAAGTTTATCTCATAAAAGTAATTTATTATTACTAAACTAGTTAGCTGATACTATTATAAACTAAAAATTTTAAATATGTAATTATAATATTGGTACTAAAACGGAAATTATCATAAAAATAATTGTTAATAGCAAAATTAAAAATTAGATCAAACAGAAAATAACATAGTGATAGCTAGCTAAACTAATCCATTGCTTAATTTCTTTAAAAATAAATGAAAATGTAAAAAGGACAGATCGAAACATACTGAAGCTGGATATTCGGTATCCGGCCAAATTTTACATCCGTTGCATCTCTAATAGTGTATTGATGTTGCAAGTATCTTGGATGAATTCGTTAATCAAGTATTGATTTAACGCCCCTCTGTTGTCATCTAATGGAAAAACCGGCCCATTAGAGCAAATAAAATCAACGAATACTTTTTTTACTTTGAGTTGTCCGATTGCATGACTTTTTTCCCAAATCCTGTTATTTATTTTCTGTACTGAAAGAGGAATCAAATCTTCTTTTGGCACCTTCTAACTACACTGGCGCCCGAGGCACAAGCTCCTCTTGCTGCCCGCTAGTTTCAGCCCTGCCAGGAAGTGCCGAGCAAGTAATTTGTTTTTTAAAAATGGTAATAGCGATAGTGAACATCTGGTAATGGAATCTTTGGAAATATATTTTAATAAATTATAGAGAAACATTTTCAAAAATTTACTTTTTTTGTTATTGTACAACAACAAAAGTTGTGATATTTTTAACCATCTTTTTTCTTTTAGTCTAAGCTACAATATTTTTCTTTTTTTTTTAAGTCTTTATTTGAAAGTAATAATCTAACAGTCTAAGTGATCATTAATGTTACTCTTCTGTATTCTATGGCTTGCAAACATATAGTAATATAAAATATACTTTAAAAATTTCCCATAAATATATATATGCAGTATTCATTAAAAGAACCTTGTTAAGAAAAATCGAAATTTTTTGTAGAATCGGCGGGTCTGTATTTACTGATTTTTGAACGGGCCGTGCTGGGCCGTGAACTGCAAAATCATAAACGGGCAGGGATAAACTTTTAGTTTTTACACCGGCTGGGTCGGGCCAAGATAGCTTTCGTTCGGGCATGGCCGAGTCCGTGTCTGGAAATTCTAGCCCGGGCAGACCTCTAGTATAGATAGATAACCTACCTCCTGGGGAAAATGGAATGGGTATGAGATATTTTACGGCTTTCAATTAAACTACCCAAAATCTCGAATATTCCATTTTAATTTGAAACATTACGAAGCAAAATTTCGAGAAAAAATCAATAATTGTGCATTTTTTTATATGTTTTGTATAAAACGAAAAAAAAAACGCTCATTTTTTCTCAAACTGAAAGAAAAGAAACAAATATGTAAAAAAAATTTACACGGGAATTTTGTATTTATCCATTCCATATATTTGATACTTGGACATTTATGTTAATAATGTAGTATTCGGTAATTATCTTTAGTATCTCTAGTACTTGGATAATTTCTCAAGTCCTTTCAAAATGCAGATTTTCACCTTACAGATTCCATTGTACTTTACCTATTTTAAATTTTGGAATTTTAATTTGAAGTAAGAATACAGTTTGCAACTTAAACTTCATCAAATTTTAATATATTATAATTTTTTTCTCTCTTTTTAATAAGTAATGTTGTATATAAATCTACTGGATTTTCTTTTAATAGTATGTACATGTATGTACACATGTATATCTAAGTGTATATTTAGCTTTAGCCAGGGTAACCGAAAAAAAAGTAATCGGAAAACGTGACAGAAAAAAACAAGAGCGGAAAAAAAGTAGCAAGGAATTGATAAATATTGAACTTATTGATAAATAAGTGTTAAAAACTAACGAGGTAATCAGAGCCGCACCAGGCGCCATCATTTAGGCTAGGCGCGGGCAGGCTTCATCGGTGCCTTCAGCGGTGATTATTGATGCGCGGATGGTGTGTAAAAGTGTTTCGCACCAGGCACCAAATGGGACTGCTGCGGTGCTGGAAGTAACAAATGTCTGATTTATATCATTCACTTAGGCGAATATTTACTGTAAATATTTGTGAGCGCTATTAGCAATAGTGTAAAAAAGTGGGACTGTTCGCGTACGAGAATACACGTATTCATCACTACTTGATTTTTGACATTCGCGAGCGCACATATTGAAAAGTGGTGTGAATATTCGCATACGAGAATACTCGTTTTAAGTACTACTTGATTTTTGGCATACGTAAATATTCGTAATTGTCTTCGAGAATGTCAAAAATCAAGTTGTGATGAATATGAGAATTCTCACTTTTTAGCTCACAGGCTATCAAAGCCTGAGAGCTAATGTGCTCGCCCGTTCTGAATGTATGTATGTACGTAACGCGATAACTCTTGATAGAAATACCCGTTTTGCTTCAAATTTTGTTTATAGGTTCATTGTGATAAGGCGCATCCCTGATTAGTTTTTGGGGTTCATTGGTTAAGTATAAGGGAGGAACGGGGCTAATCCCCCCTTAATTTAGATAAATCTGTTTTTCATGCAGAAATATCCTATTTGCTTCAAATTTTGTATATAGGTTCATTGTGATAAGATGCATCCCGGATTAGTTTTGGGGGTTCATTGGTTAAGTATAAAGGGGAGGAATGGGCGATAATCGCCCCCCCCCCTTTAATTTAGATAAATGTGTTTTTCATGTAGAATTATCCGATTTGCTTCAAATTTTGTATATAGGTCCATTGTAATAAGACGTTTCCCTTATTAGTTTTGGGGGTTCTTTGGTTAAGCAAAATTGGGGAGAACGGGGAGCTAATACCCCCCCCCCCCTAATTTAGATAAATGTGTTTTTCGTGCAGAATTGTCCGATTTCCTTCGAAATATGTATATAGGTTCATTGTGAGAAGGCGCTTCCCTGATTAGTTTTGGGGGTTCATTGGTTAAGTCTAAGGGAGGGGTGAACGGGGGCTAAATCCCCTTAATTTATTGTCGATTTCTTTATTTTTTTGAGGGACATTGTTCTTTGAAATAAGAGTATAATATGCAATTAGTGTGAAAAGCCTGTGAGCTCAATGCCTCAGTTTAACTGGGCACTTTTCTTTTTATTATTTACACTACTGCTAATAGCATTCACAAATATTTACAGCAAATATTCGTCTATGGGAATTACATGAATCAGACATTTGTTACCTCGTTAGGTTTTAAGACTTATTTATCAGACGGCCATACGGCAGACAAACCGAAGTCATAAACACTTTTCAACTTGGTTGGAAAGTGTTAAAAAAGCTCAACAATAATGTCCCTATAATTGTCCTGCACCCATTTTCTCTTGGGATAGAATGCCCTTCAATACAGGGGCATTCTTTTCAACATTTTAATTCCCTTTTTAAAAAGAATTCAACATGAGAATGCTTCTTAGATTTATCTCCTAAAAGTCCTACAATACAAAGAAGTACTATATTTTAGCAGTCTAAGAAGTTGTTTACCTTTGTAAATAAGGCTTGAATAGATTTTTCAAAGATTTTTTCTTTTTAAGCATCATTAAATTCTTGTGAGATTTCAAAATAGTTTGTTTCTTCAGTTTTACATAATTATACAGTTTTAAAACGTTGAATTAAAAAGATCTGATTAGAAACGTAAAAAAAAAAAGTTTACTATTTTAACGAAATTTATTAATTTTTTTTTATCCTTGATTACAAATTATTTTTCAACATACTGCCAGAAATGTAGTTCGACTTATACACGAAAATTCAATTTTTTTCACAATTTTGCGTAAGAATGGGGGGGGGGAGGGGGGTCGACTTATACACGAGTATATACGGTATTTAGCTGATACTATTATAAACTAAAAATTTTAAATAATGTAATTATAATACTGGTACTAAAACGGAAATTATCATAAAAATAATTGTTAATAGAAAATTTAAAAATTAGATCAAAAAGAAAATAACATAGTGATAGCTAGCTAATCTAAACCTTTGCTTAATTTTTTTTTTAAAGAAATGAAAATGTAAAAAGGACAGATCGAAACATACTGAAGCCGAATATTCGGTATCCGGCCAAATTGACCTCCATTGCATCTCTAATAGTGTACTGATGTTGCAAATATCTTGGATGAATTCGTTAATCAAGTATTGATTTGACGCCCCCCTGTGGTCACCTAATGGAAAAACCGTCCCATTAGAGCAAATAAAATCATCGAATACATTTTTACTTTGGGTTGTCCGATTGCATGACTTTTTTCCCACATCTTGTTATTTTATTTTGTACTGAAAGAAGAATCAAATCTTCTTTTGGCGCCTTCTATCTACACTGGCGCCCGGAGCACAAGCTCCCCTTACTCCCCGCTAGTTTCGGCCCTGCCAGGACGTGCGAGCAAGTAATTTTTTTTTTTTTTTTTTTAAATAGTAATAGCAATAGTGAACATCTGGTAATGGAATCTTTTGAAATATATTTTAATAAATTATAGAGAAACATTTTCAAAAATGTACTGTTTTGTTATTATACAGCAACAAAAGTTATGATATTTTTAATCATCTTTTTCCTTTTGGTCTAAGCTACATTAATTTTTTTTAATGTCTTTATTTGAATGTAATAGTCTAAGTGATCATTAATGTTACTCTTCTGTATTCCATATGGCTTGCAAACATATAGTAATATAAAATGTACTTTAAAAATTTTCCCATAAATATATATGCAGTATTCATTAAAAGAACCTTAAGTATATGTTAAGAAAAATCGAAATTTTTTGTAGAATCAGCGGGTTTGTATTTACTGTTTGTATTTACCGGGCCTTGCTGGACCGTGAACTGCAAAATCATAAACGGATCGGGATAAACTTTTTGTTTTTACACCGGCTGGGCCGGGCCAAGCTAGCTTTCGTTCAGGCATGGCCGAGCCCGTGTCTGGAAATTCTATCCCAGACAGACCTATAGTATAGATAGATAACCTGCCTCCGGGGGGGAATGAAATGGGTAAGAGATATTTTACGGCTTTCAATTAAACTTCCCGAAATCTCGAATACTCCATTTTAATTTGAAACATTACGAGGCAAAATTTAGAGAAAAAATCAATAACTGTGTATTACTTTATATGTTTTGTATAAAACGGAAAATAAACGCTCATTTTTTTCTCAAACTGAAAGAAAAGAAACAAATAAAAAGAAAAACTAACACGGGAATTTTGTATATTATCCATTCCATATATTTGATACTTGCACATTTATGTTAATAATGTAGTAATCGTAAAACAAAAAATGTATATCTAAGTGTATATTTAGTTAAAAACTAACGAGATAACCACAGCCGCACCATAGACTTTCCATAGCGTCCCATAATAAGCACCAAATCTTCAGCAAAGAGCAAGTCCTTCTTGATATAAACTAAAGCTATGGAGCAAAAAAGACAATTTTCGTTCGTCTTCACTTTACCTCAAATATGACCCCTCTTTTTTCTATTATTGAGATTGTCTTGGGAATTTAGGGTGTAATTCGATACGATGCGTCTGGGGAAAATAGTCACGTGATAAAAAGACCGTAAAGAAAGGAGGCAAAATTTCAGGGTCATCGAATGAGGTGTTTGTTTTGCTTTTATTAATTCTCTTAGTTTTACAGCATTTATGAAAGGTTTGCTAATAAATTGTAGTGTGTCTGTCTGTCTTTACAAAAAATAAATTATTATTCTAAAACAAGACAAGACACGAAAAATTTATGTTCGATTTTTTCAACACTTCTGATAATATTAACTTTTATATATTGATTTTATACTACTATTTTTAGCTTACTATTTTAATTACTCTTTTTTAAAACTTTTTAAAATGTGTTGCGGCCCGCCTAACGTCGCAAACATATGGCTGCGGCCCGCGAGAAAAAAAGGTTGAGTATGGCTGGTCTAACAGATTTTGAGATATGGTCTCCCCCCTCATTCTTCGCCCCAACCACATCCCTGGGTGAGATAAAGATCAAAATTTTAATTAAGAATGCTTTTATCTGCGCCTATGCTTAAAATGTTATCATTGTGCAAAATTTAATTTTAAAAGATCTGATAGATCTCGAAATATAGTCCCCCCCCCCCCCCATTCCACTATCAAAATTTTAATAAAAAATTATTTTATCTGCGCCTATTCTAAAAAATGTATCATCTCGAAAATTCCTTTTTAAAAGTTCTGACAGACCTTGAGATATGGTACCACCCCTCCCCCCCTACCCTTCGGGACTCAGGGATCAAAAGTTTAACTAAGAACTATTTTATCCGGGAAAAATAATATTTTTTAAGCAGTAATAAGCATTTAATAAGAGCAATCAAAAGTTGTTCTTCTATATCTCAAAAATCAACCATCCCACTAAATTTAATTTTTAAACAATCTGATAGAATCCGAGATATCACCCCCCCCCCCCCCCCATCAAAGGATCAGATGAATAAAAATTTTAATTAAGGTGATTCTCAAATGACCTGCTCAAAAAAGCGAAATTTTCTGACAAATTTTCTGACTCATTTTTAGACTCTAAAGTATAAAATTGGCAGACCTGACAGTTGATACGATTTGGAATCGAAGTGAGTTTTCCATTTTTTGATAAATAAATTATTTATCAAGTTATAAGCGATTCGTCTCACGTGACGACACGTTTTCTCCTTTCTCGTGCTGCGGTGTCGGAAATTCGGTTCAAAACGCCGACTTTGACATTATTTTCTGAAGTATCTTCTATATTTACCAAAAACTGTAAAACGTCTTTCGATTACAAAATTTCTAAATAAAAACACTTGCCAATTTCATGCGTTTTCGAACAAAAATGAAAAAAAATATTTCATAAAGTAACCAGTTTGGATATGAAAACAGCCATGGATGCTCAATAAGTCTATCGTCTATTCAAACTACTTTGCCAAGACCCAAGACTGGAGCAAAAATACCTATATCGTTTGACTAAAGCTCAAAGTTTTCTTTTTTACAAAAATCACGCGCCTTCCAAATTATGGTAACCCCTGACCCTCCAACGTGACCCCTCTTTTGGGGAGAGCTAAGCAATCAATTAGGTCAGGTTGACAACTTGACAGGTCTGGAGTGTTCTTTGGCGATAGCTTATTTTTAATTGTCAAATTACAGCGTTTTGATTAGAGTAAATTTTAAAAGTTGCCTAATTACATGAAAGAAAACAAAAAAACATTTTATGGTATAAGCTCAAAATTTTTATATCTTTTTTCAATCCAGAGTTACAAACTAGTAAAGTAAACGCTTTATACTTTTCGGGATTTTTTTTAACTTTAACATAAATTTTAAAATACTCAGAACTATTTTAAAATTTTTTCAAACTTATGGCTGTATGGTGAGCTTTCGGATTTATATGCTGGAGGAAAAAAAAAGTCGAAATTTTTAAATTTGAATGAACAAAACGCAGAAGAAGTTTTTCCCATAGGATAACATGGGATTCCGCAATATTTCTTCCCCTCGAAGTAAGTCCCCTTAAGGGACATGCTGCGCCAAAAAAAAAAAAAAAAAAATATCAAGAAGTGAAACAGAAACAATGTAAGTAAAATCAAAGAGAGAAATGGGAAAAGCAATCTGGATGGGCAGATATCGTCAGAAAAGTGTAGATGAATAAAAACTTTTAAGTAAAAAAAAACAGTAGAGTAAACTGTAAAATTATTTAAAAAATAAAATTGCTTAAAAAAGTGCACCCATCCAGATGTAACATAAGTGTAAAAGATAAAACTAGGTTGTTAAACCAATGAAAGCAATAAAAATTATATTTCAAAATAAAATCCTGCATGTTTTAAAAAAGTAAAGAGTGCCCCATGAGGTGTTTCCCCAATGAGGTTTGTCAAGAGCGGTGATGATGAATTAAAATATATTCTATACAAGTGCCGGAGACCTGGACAGTCAGTTAAAACATGATAAATAGTCAGGGTATCAAAATGACAATGTGGACACATGGGTGCATCCTCCCGAAAGTAAGATGTTTATGAATCATCCTTGCATGTCCAATTCTCAGACGAGTCAGAAGAGCATCAGTTTTCCTTGGATAACTCGAAGGCCAGGTCATGATTGTAGGTTTTGTATGATGGAGTTTATTATTGAATTCTAAATTCCAACTTTCTTGCCATTTATTATAAATAAAGTCTTTTATAAGTAGTTTAATATCTGAGAATGGAATTTTGTGGCATAATGGATTAATGAAGCAGTAATAATTATGTTAATAATAATAATAATACAATTTTTATTAAAAAATTGGAAAAAAAAATTATAATTCAGTGAAATACGAAATAATTCATACACATAAAATGTAAATTATCGTAAAAGATATATAACAAGGTTTCCTCTTGGCTGAATTCAGTTTGAAAAATTCCTTGTCTTTTAATTCCGTCCAATGTTGAATTCAGGGGAGGGGGGGGGGGCATTCCTTCCACCGGATCATCGAAATGACCCTCCGGAATTTTTTTAATTTTATGCTTTATTTAATTGTCTAAAAGTGCACCCCCCCCCCCCCCCTTTCCTGGACCTGGACAAATCCCTCCTGGAGAAAAATGTCTATAAAATATAATGTGTAAATATAATGTTTTATAAATTCAACACTGATTCCGTCTTTTAACAGTGGAATGTTTTAATTGTTTTTCCTGCAACAACAGACAGACACAATGTTGCTGTCCTTTATACCCCATTACGTCATCTATTGACACTTCTTCTTCGTAGCACCCTTGACCCCGAACGTGTGGGTGTCTGAGATTTCAGCAAGCCTTGAATCAAATATGCAAAAAAGAAAAAGAAACGTCAAAACCTCTTTTTCTGCCACAGATAATGACGGTCTGTCTTCGGATTTCCTCTGTCATTCTCGATGCGTCTCTTTAAAGTTTGTTTAGAGTTTGCGACAGTAATGTATTGAGGAATCGGACTGGCGCATTGCCAGTATATCAGCCGATGACAGTTCGAGGATTTGAGATGTCTTCTTACGGAAAATTTGATTAAATAAATGGCTGCGTTGCCGGCAGCAACAAAACTAGGGGAGGTAAGGTGGGATAGCTACCTCGGGTACTGGATATTTGAGGGCGCAAAAGTGAGGTTATATAATGCTTGAACGTTAAAATAAAAGCAAAATGAAATGATACATGCGAGGATATTCTTGATTCTTGCCTCCTGTTAAAATATTAGATTTTATTTTGAATAACGAAAACCGGTTCGAATACAACTTTACTTTGGTGAAGTCCGAATCATAAATAAAAGAAGTAAGTCAGCTATTTATCCACCACCGTGATCGCTCATCACATAGACAAAACAAGCACCACATTTCTATACAAAGTTGGCAAGATACGGCTATTTTAGAGTCCCCTTCCATAGCCCTTTCAAGCCTGAGACTGTTAGGAAGAATCACGGAAGATCTCCGGAAAAATTTAAAGGCGATTTTTGTTAAGGTTGTTCTCAAATGACCTGCTCAACACCGCGAAACTTTCTGACGCAATTTCAGACTCATTTTTAAAACCTGACTATTGAAGCGATTCGGGTTCGAAATGAGTTTTCCCTTTTTGATAAATAAATTACTTATCGAGTTATAAGCGATTTGTGTCACGTGACTGCGCGTTTTTCCCCTTGTCGTCGGCGCTGTGACAATTTGGTTCAAAACATCGGCTTTGACAGTTTTTTCTGAAAAATCTTCTGCCTTTAACCAAAAAATGGAAAACATGTTTCGATTTCATAGTTTCTGTATAACAACGCCTGTCGATTTCATTCGTTTTCGAACAAAAAATAATTAAAAAATATGTCGTAAAGTAGCCAGTTTAGATTTGAGAACAGCCTTAAGTTATAGACATTGACCAGCGAATTCGGGATGGCAGAGGCGTTTAATACATCCGACGACCACGACGGCTTCGAGCTCTCTCATTTAATTTTCATACTTGCTGGAATTTTTTTTTTCTATAAAATTGCACTTATTTTGGTCTATTAAGTGTGCACATTGCAATTTTTGAGCTTTCTTCACACAAGAAATTATTGCTGCGAAAATAGAACATATTTTTAATGATTATCAAAATGGCAAGATATTTCTACCTTTGCTTTGCTACCATGTACAATGTGGCAAATAACAGGGCAGCAAGGTTTAAAAAGCGGATTACTGATTCTCAAACAAAACAATGAACATCAACACACTAAATAAAATATTGTTTTATTTCCATACAATAAATTTATTGGAATTAATAGATCCCAAAGGGGCACCGTTTAAAGTTAGTAATCTAATCATTGCTATACTTAGGATTGATTAACAACTATTTGTATGCTAGTGCTGAAATTTAAGCTTTATTACTTTTAATTTTTATCTGGTGCTGTGGTGTGAATTTTTTCTGCTCGAATAATTCCTTCATCAATCAGTATGATTCAGATAAAAATAATAAAGTATATAAGTGATATACTTACTCAGTTATTAAAGGGACAAATACAGTCATGGAAAAATATCTTAGTTTTTATAAAAACTTATTTTATTAATATCAAGTTAAAATAAAGCTGGGGACAAAATGGCACCGTGACGCCAGTTCCTCAGAAATTTTTTACATAGGATTCAAATGCGTTACTCTGGCAGTTGAAATATTGTAAAAAATTAAACCGATATATTGTTAAATCTTCCTGCTAATTAAGAGGAATATGATAAATGAAACCCGATAACCCTATGTGAATTTTAAATATTAAGTTTTATTTAATTATAAAGCATACGCATGTCTCCTTCGAAAATTTAACATTATTCAATAATGTGTCGGGGAAATTTCACACTGAAGTCTAGAGAGATCAAGTCTTTAAATGTTGATGTTTTTTATCTTAGAACTTATATTCTTTTGAGACGGACAAAAATAAATGTCAAAACCACTTTTCCTATTGCAGATAATGACGGTCTGCGTTCCGATTTCCGCTGTCATACTTGATGCATCGCTTAAGTTTGTTTAAAGTTTGTGACATCTCTCTATGTATTGAGGAATCGGACTGGCGTATTGCCAATATAAAAGACGATGACAGTTTTAGAATTCGAGACAGCTCCTTACAGAAATTTGAATATATAAATAACTGCTTCGGCGGTTCGAATAGAGAGGATATGTCTGGTTATCTCATCATTGTTAAACTTTTAAAGACACGGGCGGCGTACTCAGAGTGCGCCGAAAAAACACTTGCCCAATCAAAAATAATTACATGAAAATAATTACATTACCCTTAACTGCTATATTAGCGGTTTACACAGACCTCTTTTTTTTTTTTTTTAATCTTCACATTAACTTAGATACTAGTGCAATTTTGTTTCGTTTGGGGCTCTAGTACTATCACTATAGAGGCTTGAGGTTTTTGGATAGGTGAATTTTAATTATAGTAGTCCCATACATAAGGTTTAATACCAGAAACAGCATCCTGTGAACTAATCGAGCTTTTTATTCGGTTTTCGATCAAGCGTTTTCAGAGACCGCTCACAGTAACTATGTGATAATTTTTGTCACAATAGTTAAAGGGTTAACAACTGTGCTTTATGTACCCTCTTCCGACAGACATTTCAATGTTCAACCAATTTTTAAATTTGAAATTCCCATTTTTTTCTGCTCTCTTTCATTGTTTTTATTTGTAAGTCACCACTGCCATATAGAATATGCCTGCCATATATTTGTGTAATTTTTTCTATTTTCTTTCTTGATTGAACTTTTTTTTATATATATAAATGTGATGTCTATTGCTTTTATACTATTACTAGACGTTAGACACTATTCCTCTTTATTTTCAAAAATTGATATTTAGTCTTCAAAAGGCGTTGGCGCGTGACCTACGTTATACACAGCCCGATCACTGTTTGACGTCAGGGTAATGACGTCACGATTATTGGATCAAACTTCTCAGAGAACAAATTTTGAATAGGCTTTTGCGTAATGAAGTGTGTGTTTACATTTAAAAACACATCTTATCGATGCAATAAAGCTTTGAAAACTGTATTGCTTCCTGTAAAGCAAGGTAAGTTTCTAAAGCTTTTCGTTATTATCATATTTGCATTATATTACTATTAAGTTAATGAATTGTTTGTAGCAAAGTTGTCGTCTACGTTGTTTTTCCTAAACGAGAGCTTTACAACTAATCCGATTACAGAAATCTGTGATTTTCCGTTATACGGACACCATGCCAAAATGTATGCTAATGCATAATGTATTTAAATGTATGTATGTATGTAAATGTATGTAAATGCATATTAAATGTATGTAAATGTATACTTGGCGATAGTGGTTTCCTTATAACGGACAAGTACCCAGAAATCTTGTCATCATCATCATCTACTATATTTATAAAGCGCAAATTCGTATTTCATTCTGATCGGTTAAAATTCAAGTTCTACCGAACAGATTTTTTATAGGATTTCACTGTTAGTTTGGTAATTTGTGAAAGTTCTATCATCAGGGGAAGCTGATTATGAAAGATACATCTATCTATCTATTGTATACTATATATAATGCAAAGGAGAATTTTGATCTGGCCACTTATAACTTGAATTCGGCTGAATGGATTTTAGATGTGTCTTACACTGTTAGCTAAATTTTGAGGGAAGGTTTTAGTTTATAACATATCGTTTTATGTTGCTTTGTTATAGAATTAGGGGGGGGGGGATTTCTGTAATCAATTGAGCCCGATTATGAAAAATTAGCCTTATTAAAAGATTCTGCTGAATGAATTTCGATGGAACTTGCATTGCTAATTTTTCAGGGATAGTTTTAGTATATTGCATATCGTTCTTTGGGAAATCCTACTGTAAATGATGAAATAAACAAAATGGTCTTAGCCTAAATTTTGTAAAAATAAAAATAAAATATGGGTAATAGAAAAAAAATATGATAATAATATAAAAATATAACCCTACAACATTGGCGAGATTTTGTTTTGTATGGCAACTCATTAGAGCAGTTTGCGTGTGTTCTATATCAAATTAAACATTGTGTACTATTTAACAATAAATTAAGCATTATGTATGTTTTATAATAAAATAATTTGTGTGTCTTTATAATAAAAAATTGTGTGTGTTTTATAATAAAATAAACTAACCGGTACCCGAAATCGGGGTTTTTCTCGCCAAAATGGCGCAAAACAAAAATCGCGCCAACAGCGGTGCGTATGAAATAGTAGTTCCTTTTTATTAACACTTTCCAACCTAGTTGAAAAGTGTTTATGACTTCGGTTTGTCTGCCGGATGGCCGTCTGTCCGTGCTCTAACTCCCGTAAATATGCTCGGATTGCTCTGCAATTTTTATATGTTATTGTCGTTATCTATAGCATGTTCCCTATTTCAACGGAAGTGTGTAGCACTTATAGTTTTTTCACAGGGACACTCAAAAGAATTCCGTTACATTACGTCTATGGAGAAAAATCGTCTGCGGTTTATTTAAATAATGTTTCACTATTTTAAACACATTGAAATCTATATATATCACTAAGTTGCATTACAAGAGGCTTACTACAAAATATTGTGTGTATAGCAGTCATCGTTCATTTACAGGGACACACAAAATAATTCTCTACTGTCTGTTAACAATAATTCCTGGACGTGCATTTTAAGTTACTGAACGAGATTTTAAATTTAACGCACTTTTTGTCTATTACGTGGTGTGTATAAATTCTGTAGATCCTATACAGGGAAGCACAAAAGTTCGCGAACACATTTCCGTTTATTGACAGAAACTCCAGAAGGAGAATTTTAAACTGTGCTAAGCGTTTTCTAACTCAACTAAAATTTAGCATCCTATGTAGTATGTATACAAATCTATAGATCATATACAGGACTGAATAAAAGTATTCGGATATTTTTCCGAATATTGTATATGTTGAAAATTTCTGATTTTTTTTTTTTTTTTTTTTTTTTAATATGGTATGCGTTTTCCAAATTCTTTACTTAGATGTTATCTTTCAGCTTGGTATGATTTGGAAGCGTTGGAAAGTGTTACATAATCTATGCTTGACGCATGATTTTTCGTTCTTGTTAAGTATTAACAGATGCTTGTAAATTGATACAAAAAAAATTAAACAAATACAGATAATTTGTGTAATTTTCTATCTAGCAATCAACACATGGGATTGCTTGTAGATCGCCATTAGTAAATTTAAGAGATTTTTTTAAAAACCTGTTGTATATCTGTAAACTTTTTAGTTGTGTCCATCCCAAAACCATGTATTTCGTTATTCGTGTTTCATCTCGCCGTTTAAAGATGATCCAGTTCTTGTGACGTCATAAGAATCATGATGCGGCCGTATAAGCAATTTCAGTCACGTGACGATGGGTTTTTTGTTTCCTCGTCCTGTCGCGTCCGGAAATTCGGTTCAAAACGCCAACTTCGACAGTATTTTTTGAAAGATCTTTGGCCTTTATCAAAAAATGGAAAACGACATTCAACTCATAGTTTCTGAATAAGAGCACCCGTCAATTTCATGCGTTTCCGAACAAAAATGAATTAAAATTTGCGTTAGAAAGTAGCTCCTTTGTATTTGAGAACTGCCTTAAGATTATTAAACACTTTAATTTTATTTTATAGGTAAAATTTGCACACTCCAGTAAACAGGTGCAAAAAAGGTGGAGTTGTTTGCTAAAACGATACCCTTAAAATAAAAATGAGTTAACCTTAGACTCTCAGTCGCGTTAATGAATGTCAATAGAGCTTTCTTATACAATTTTTATTCTGTTTCTTTCTTATTTTTTATACTAAAATTGGACATAATTATTTACTACCTTGGACTTATTGCAATAAGCTTGGATGTTTGCTAAAACAGCTGATTATTTTCCAATTAGCCCAAAACTTTATAGGCTCATTGCAATAAGCCTAAAAAGAAAAAAAAATCAGACTGATTGAGAAACAAATGGTCGTTTTTCAATTAGCCTAACGCTGTATAGGCTCATTGCAATAAGCCTAAAAAATATCAGGCTGATCGAGAAACAATTAGTCATATTCCAGTTAGTCTAAAGCTGCCCAGTTTCTTTGCAGTTCGCCTGAAAAATATGAGGCTGATTGGAAAAAGGGAGATGATTCTCTAATTAGTCCCGGCTCTTTGCAAATAGCCGGATTCCTCAATTAGCCTACGTTATATACTGTACGTACATGTATGTCATATAGTATATATATGTCGTAGGAGAAAACAAAATGCACCACCCCCATTCTATTTTTTCATAAAATTGTTGCAGAGATATGCGGGAGCCATCCCATTTTATTTTGTCTTAAAATTGTTGCAGATATATGCGAGAGCTACCATTCGAATGTGAGTTGTCTTCTTTCCGAATATGCGAATGGAATTTTTTTAAATAAAGATCGTCTACATATTAAATATTGCACCAAATTTCAAATTCTAACATCCACTATTGACACTTAATTTGACTTCCTTGGATTAAAGAAGCCTGGAAATGCACCCCTGCCTTAAATTATTAGCACGCTAAAAAATGTAAAGAATCATAATATTTACATAAGCATTAATAAACATTACAGAATGTATTTATAATTCAATAAGGCCTTGCTCGTGCCTTGCTTAGTTTTATTTAAAAAAAATAATTTGTTAAGAAAATATGAAATAAGAAAAAACTATTGCAATTTTTAATGGTCATAATTATAAGGACACTGCTTATGAGTTTGAAAAGTTCACACATTTGTTTAAAAGCGTCATTTGGCTATGGACTGGATTCAGGAAGATTAATCATAAAATACGGAACTTTGGCACTAAACTGAAATCTTTCAACTAAAAAACCTGTTTCTACTTTCTAGGAGTTTTTTATTAATTTTGTTTTAGTCACATTCAACCTATTGGATAGATGTATTGTTTATTAATATCTTCATATAAACAACATATAATCCTGACTAAAAAAATCATTTGAATCTAATTGTAAAGTCCTCTTTGCCCTCAAGTCCCCCTCCAGTCAAAGTCGGGCCCTGGGGCCCTACTACCAACGCATCGAGATCCTCCCGACACGGCAAGCTTCCGATGTCGGATTATCATGGTTCTCGGAAAACATATCCGAAAGACATTTTAAGCCATACCACGAAGCAACCGGTTATAGCAGTCGTATTTGAAGATTCCTTTTCAAATAGATATCGGAAAAAAACAAACTGACCAATGAGAGTGCGTTAGAAAAAGTACGTTTCCACGGTCGTTCCCTCTTTTTCTCCTGTAAGAAAACAGAAAAGAAATGCTTGATATTGCTTTCTGTTTTTATTAAAAATGCCATCAAAACACGCCTAATTAAGATATTTTGATAATCTTTTTTTTTAAACGAGAGTGAAATATTCAGATTTTCAGCTGTCAAAAGATCAAAATGATATGGCGGGTAGTTTTTTAGAAAATGGAAAATAAAAATGAAATTTACTTCTTTTGACGAAACAAAGGCTTTCGTTTAAAAATTAATAAAAAATTAACAGATTACGCTTGACATTTTTAATTGCTATTACAAGAAAGCTCTTATTCTAAACTTTAAAATGGTATAAAAATAAAAATTTTATAAGTTTTTGTTAAATAAATATTAGCATAAATATCCAAGAATTTCAAGAAATTCTGTTTAAATATAAAATAACTGGAAAAATATTCTAAGCTTAGAAACTAATTTTAAGCACTAATAATAAGTATACTTTGAAAATGCTGCAAGCAATTTTTTGTAGACTTAGAATAATTTTTATTTGCTGGACGCTCTCTTTTCAAAATGGAAATTTAACATAAAATAAAAAACAATCTAATATGAATTTCAAAAAAATAATTGCAGTGCTTATTAAAACATTGCCTAACAAAGTATGATGTACAATGTCTTTAATTTGTTTTAAATAAATAGAGCGCTATGCTAACAAAACTAACTATACCATTGCTCCCGCATAAAAAATTAGCAGTGTAAAGATGCACTGCATACAGGAAAAATAATTGGCCAGATATTTTTACTCATAGATGTATTATAAATATCATACACACATGGATGTATTTATAATACATCCATGTTCTTACTAAAACTTTTCCATACTAAATATAGCATTAGAGCAAATAATCAACTTCATGTCGGCACTATCGTTGTACCCAAATAAACTAATTATTCAACACTTCCAAAAAAAATTCTTAATATAAAATGTTGTTTCAATTTTAATTATTGTAATTCGTTGTATAAATAATAAAATCATTTAATAACATTCGTTCAGAATTTCCGATTATTATAAGATAAAAATATTAAATTTAAAATTATTCGTAAAAGAAAATCTTTGGAAACTAAAAGAACTTATAACTTGTACACAGGCTTTTGAATACTTTAATTTACTATGTTTTTAATACGGCATATTTCATTGGATATTTAAAAAAAAAATTGTAAAGTTTCTCATGACATCAGAAAGCAACGTATTTTATAGTAACTTTACAGTAAATTTCGAAAAGTTTCAAACAAGATAAAAAATATATTATTTCAAGATGATCTAAATTAGTCTTCTTATCTTTTGATTCTTTTTTGTCTGTCCTTGACTTCTATATAAAATTAATCTTCCAAAAAATAAATTAAAAATTGCTCAAATTTACAGAATAATAATTAAAAAAAACAGTCGCTAAGTATATAATATATATATGCGGTCCTGATATTAAGCTTCATTTAATGTCAAAGCTACTTTTTTTCTGAAAATTTGAGCATTATTTAATTTATATTCTGTAAAATTAGTTTTATATAGAAACCATGAAAAGGGGGAAAAGAAACAAAAGCCAAGAAGACGTATTTACATCATCTTCAAATAGTATATATGTATATCTTTTATCTTGGAAGCTTTTCGAAATTAACTGTAAAGTTATCGTGAAATACGTTGCTTTTTGATGTAATTTCGAAACTTCACAATTTATTTTATGTGCAATGAAATATGCAGTATCAAAAATTTTGTATTTTAAAGTCTTCAAAAACCTGTAATACTTTCCAAAAATTTCTTTTTCTTTTCGAAAAATTTTAAGTTGAATATTTTGATTTTCTACTAATCGAAAAGATTATTAAAGATTATATATATATATATATATATTTAAAAATGAAAACACATGGGAAGAACGAAATGTAAATTTACTTAATTATCTATCACCACTATAGCTCGTTTTTAGCTTTACACATTTTTAAATTTCATTATATACATGTATAATACATATATATAAGTCATTACAATTCATACAGAATTTAATAATAATTAAAAAAAAATAGTAAAAGAAAAAAAACTTGTGAAAATTTGGATCATTATTTTATTTAGGTAAACAACGATAGCGCCCAAATGGACTAGCATAATGGTATATTTAGTATAGTGAAGTATTAGTAAAAATATCTGGACAATTATTTTTCGGGTATGCAACACTTGGTTACTTCGTTATTTTTTTTTTTATGCGTATAATTAGTTTTATTGGCATAGCGCACTGTTTATTTAAAGCAGATTAATAACATTTTCTTTGTTAGCCTATGTTTTAATAAGCATTGCATTATCAAGGGTCGATCAAGGAAAAATTTGGGGCCTACTAAGGAACCCTTCACAAAAATCTATTTAATAAAATGGGACCCTTCACAAACATCAATTTGATAAAATGGGCCCCTTCACAAAAATCAAATTGATAAAATGGGTCCCTTCACAAAATTCTATTCCATAAAAACTTACTATTTATTATTTATTTATTATTTTGTGATGTTTTAAAATGTGTAATTTGTAAACAAACAAGTTCCCCAGAGAGGAAAATTTAAGCAAAAAAGATTAAAAAAAGTTTTTGTTTAAAAAATGCTTGATTCGAATTTGATTAACTGGATTTCAACTTATCTTGCAAAATGTTATTTTTCACAAAAATATAAATTTCACAAAAATAACCTTTACTTTTCACAAAATGGGCCCCAAGAATAAAAACTTGCATCGACCCCTGTTTGAAATTCAAATTAGACTTCAAATTTTTTCTTATTTTATGTTAAATTTTCATTTTGAAAAAAGAGCGTCCCGAAAAAAAAAAAAAAATCAATCTAAGTCTACAAAAAAATGCTTGCAACATTTTCAATGAAGGTTTATTATTAGCGTTTAAAATTAGTTTCAAAGCTTATAATATTTTCCCTGTTATATTATATTTAAGCAGAATTTCTTGAAAATTTGCGGCATTCATACTCATAATTATTTAACAAGAACTTATAAAATATGTATTTTCATATAATTTAAAAGTGTAGAATAAGGCCTTGCTTATGATAGCTATTACATATTTCTAGAGTAAGGTGTTAATTAAAAAAAAATAAATAATTTAAAGCCCTTTTTTTGGTTAAAAAAGGAAATTTCATTTTTATTTCATTTTCTATAAAACTACCCATCATATCATTTTGAGCTTTTGACAGCTGGAAATCTGAACATTTCACTCTTGTTTAAAAAAAAAGATTATCAAAATATCTTAATTAAATGTGTGTCGATGGCATTTTTAATAAACAGCGAATCAATATCAACCGCTTCAAAATCTCTTTCAAAGACTCGTTTCCGACAATGTGTGCGTTTTCCACTGCATTTTATGGGGTCGGGAAATTTCAAGGGAAAGTCCGATGTGTTTTTCCGAGTGGGGGCGTTCACGATGTCATCGTGGTAGCATTTATCCCAGGGGGATCGGAAGGCGGACGTCACATCGGCAAACTCGGAAAATTTCCGAGGAAGAGGGGATTTCGACACGTTCGTGGTAGAGCCCCTGGTTCTTCAATTAATTTTCTTAAATAAGAAAGGGCAACGTGTACCTGGTATGATATTCTGCCGGAGCTAAAGTGTTGACAAAACACTTGAAGGATGTGTGAAAAGGAGACTTTAATCTAGATCTAGAGGTTTTTAGCTGTCATGTTTTTTTCATTTCTCTTTCTGACTTTCTTCTTTCCCTTATATTTATAACGTGACGCGTAGCACTGGATGGTGGCCAGCACGATTTAGCTCAGTTTTTGCGATGAAAGAGAGTTCGAATCTTTGAAGCAGAGAGAAAAATCAGTATTCATCCTGTAATATTGCTGAAATGGTATTTAAGAAACGAATGAAATTAAATGATCACACTATTTAGTTATTCTAAAATAATTTTCTGTATTTTTATTTCAAATTAATTAGTTATTAATCATTACAAGTATATCCATATTTGATTTGTCTATAAAATAATTGCAATTGGAGATCGAAAAAAAAACTTTTTTTTTTCATGATTTTTCCCCCAAAAAAATAAACCTTTTTCCAAACTTTTATTAAGGTGAAACTTTAATCTAGAAGATTTAAGCAGTCTTTTATTATTATTATTATTATTTCTCTTTTAGACTTTCTCTCCCTTATATGTATAACGTGACGCGTAGCGCTGGATGGTGGCCAGTGCGATTTCGCCCAGTTTTTGCGATGAAAGAGAGCTGGCATCTTTGAAGTCGAGAGAAAAATCAGTATTTTTATCCTGTAATAGTGCTGTAATAATATTTAAGTAGCGAATAAAAACATTATTTAGTTAATAAATATTCATTTTAATATTTATTTGAAGGGTCCTAGTAAACTAATTGGTGAACTTACATCGTGTCCGGCATCAAGCACCTCTAATATTACCGGTGGTGGCAGCATATCAGTCAACGAAAGAAAAAATATATTTCTCTTCACGAATGGCGGATTGAAACGTGGAGTAAAATATATCCCATTGAAATAAGAAAAATTATTTCATTTTATAATGGTTTACATGGACTTTGCTTATAAGTTCGAATACACATACCAAAAATTCCTGCTTAAAGTCAACCCTACCCGAACTCGACATAAAAAAAAATCTTCCACCCGAACCGAAAATTTTCCATATCTTTACTTCAAATTAATTAATTATAAATCATTACAAGTATGTAGATATTAGATTTGACCGTAAAATAATTAGAAATGGTGTGTTAATGGAGATGGAAAAAATAAAATTTTTTTTCTGTGTAATGAGTAAAGAAACACACAGATAATTTCGAGAACAATTAATTACAATTTTCTTCATCGGATAATTAGTAGCAGAAAATAGTTCACCCGACAATAGATTCTGTGGATAGCAATTCGAATGTATAGTTGTTTGTTTTCTCATTATATAGAGAAGAAAAAAAGATCTACTACTATACATAAAATAATTATATAGGCATTAATGCTATTTGAGATATAGAGAATGAAAAGGTATCCTACCTATGTGTGAGTTGCCGTGCTGCATTGAGTTGCACAACCCAACATGCTTTTTTTTTTTTCATAAGTAAAGAAAAATGTTATCCCTCTGATAAGCACTATAGAGATAAGGCAGGCACAGCACGAGCCTGTGAGAATGGACTCGGGGCAAGATTTTTATGCTAGTCCTGGGGCTCAATCAAAATTTTATTTACTCTCAAATTGAAAAACAAAAAGGGGGAGGGGAGGACTTGCCGGATGTTATTTGAGAGAAACAACAATGTAGTCTAAATTTCTTAAAATATTTGTTGTTGATGGGATATAAAGAGAAAAAAAAAAATCTGATTCTGAAGCTTTGGCAAGGTCAGTGCTAGTAACATAAAGAAGCCGTGAGATATCCCTTGTCTATCCTCTTTTTCTGTTTGAAGTCCTTATTCAGAATTAACTCGAAAACAGATCTCGTGTCTTTCTGCCATAGTTTTACAATGATTTTTTTAAAAGAATAAGAATTGCGACATTTGTAGATTTCTGTCAGTGGTTGGGTATAAATACACTGCTCAAAACAATTAAAGGATATTTGAAGTTTTATATAAAATAAAGATATAAACGAAATTTTTTTTGCCGGAAATAGAAGAAGAGAATCACAAATGCAAATTTTTCTGGTTTTCAAACTGTGGAGTATGCAAATTTTGAGTTCGACGTCAAAAACGTCGCTTCAGCGGCAGCGAATGAAATTTGACTTTCAACTGGATAAAAGAGAATGAAGACAAGTAATGTAAGGAAAGTACATTATCGGGACTTTCCCATAAGTCGCCTCAGTTGAAAGATTTAGGATGGCAAATTTATGACCAGAGACTCGCTGGCGACAATTTTAAGCCATAAAAGTCAAATAAGAAGAACTTTGATTTAAGTTGGTCTGGGAGATAATATCAAAGAACACACACGTAGTTCCGAGAAAGAAAACAACACGCTACAGAAACAACTGATGCATAGCCATTGGTTGGGGTTGGTAAAGAGGAGGTGAAACTGACCCTCTGTTATGCAAATTTCAGTTAAAACGGGAGATCAACTACCCAATGAAAAAAAAGAAGGATGGGCTTAAAGCACTGTCATGCAAATTTTGGGCAGAACGAAGTACGGCCCACCGTGGTGATGAAAAAGGAGTTGTGAAAAAGAATGAAAACAGAACACACATCGATCTCAGAAGCGAAAGGAAGAGGTGAAATAAAATGACGCGATGAATTTTGTGCGGTCCGAAAGAGGAAAATAGAGTGAGTGGCAATTCTGATGGTAAGAAAGCAACGAACCCGAACAACATATATGGAGAGTGGGGAAGTTAAGCTAAGTTTTATGAAATGAACATTTTCAATAAGTGCAGTGCTATTTAGTTAGCGGAAAGAGTGCTCTGATACAAAGAGAAACCTTCTTCAATCAATGTGTAGAGGTAAATATGACTCTGACCTAAGTAATTCCCCAGTTTATTTGATTTTATCAAAATATTATAAGAGAAGCTGGTAGTGTGACCTTAGTCACAAATGGAAGTCAATATTTTAATTGTAAAC
The DNA here is from genome assembly GCA_963931845.1 of Maratus michaelseni. Classification (NCBI taxonomy): domain Eukaryota; kingdom Metazoa; phylum Arthropoda; class Arachnida; order Araneae; family Salticidae; genus Maratus; species Maratus michaelseni. Next base: position 166,727,688 of record OZ007593.1, on the reverse strand, counting down.
AAATAATGTTGTCAAAGATCAATTTAAATATAAATACAAACAAATATAAGTATCCTTTGCAAGGATCAAAGTGTTAATGCCAATATTATAGGAGAAATTTTGTTAGGAAATTAAATCAGATGTGTTCTGATAAATCTTTTTTTTTTTCTTGAAATAACTGTAAATATTGTAAATAAATAATAGTGTTAATTATTTGGAGTCTTCTCATTTAAATTATCTAGTATGTGTTTGTTTATTTAGATTTCCATTTTAAAAGTCAGCTAAGGGCAAGAATGATCATTCTCAAAAAGGGTAATGGGCTACTTCGAAATTACACAATGCAATGGGGGGAACATATCCAAAATTTAATCTCTATGGATTCCTTTTATTATTATTTTCTGAATAAATTAATTTATTCTATTAGCCAACCCCAGAGAAACCTTTATGTATTTAATTCTAAGCTTTAATTTTGATCAACTTGTCCCAGCAAAAGGGTTATGTTGGAATGGGCAGCAATTAGAAGGGAAATTAAAGGATAAAATCTTAAATAAATATTATAACTGAGCCATGCATATTTCTCTTCAACAACAAGGATGATCGGCATTCAGTGATTGCTTTGTTTCGATGAGTACGATGTCTCAGCGAAGTCATTTGACAGATTCAGGAGCTTGGAGAATTGTTGGTAGGTTAGAAGGGGGCCAAACTCAAGCCGAAGTAGCGCAAGCCATTGGAGTGTCACAAAGTGTCATTTCCAGGATCTGGAACCGTTTTTTGGAGAGTGGATGTGCAGGCCGAAGACCAGGGCAAGGTCGTAGACGGGCAACAACGCCCAATGAAGATCGGTATTTAGCGTTAACAGCTCGGAGACACCGAAACATGAACACTACTCTTCTCCAACAACACCTTCGCTCGGCTACAAGCACCACGATTTCAACTCAGACTGTCCGAAACCGGCTCCATGCTGTAGGTCTGTATGCTCGCCGACCGATGGTATGTGTTAGATTAACATCAAGGCATCGTCGCGACCGCAGGAAGTGGGCAACCGAGCATGTCAACTGGAGGAGAAATGAATGGAGCAATAGTCTGTTTTCTGACGAGTCCCGTTTTTCTGTGCATCCGGATAATAGGCGTATTTTCATCTGGAGGGACCGTGGCAGTAGGAATAATCCTGCGTTCGTGCACGAAAGTGTCAGATTTGGCGGTGGAGGAGTGTTGGTGTATGGTGGCATCTCCATTGACGGGCGCACTGACCTCTACATCATTCGAGATGGAGCTCTGACTGGTCGCCGATATAGGGATGAGATCCTCAGACCTATTGTAGTCCCTTACGCTGCAGCAATCGGAGATAACTTCATTTTAATGGACGATAACTGCAGGCCACATCGTGCAAACCTGGTGGAGGATTTCCTTTTCGAGGAAGGAATCGTTCGAATGGAATGGCCAGCGTGTTCTCCAGACATGAATCCAATCGAGCACGTTTGGGACGCTCTAGGAAGACGAGTTTCTGGCCGCCAACAATCCCCACAAACTCTCCTAGAACTGGAAAGAGCTCTTCTGGAAGAGTGGGGCAGAATACCCCAACTCGTCATTAATAGCCTCATTGAGTCCATGCCTCAAAGGTGTTCAACGTTGCTGGCCGCCCGTGGAAACCATACCCCCTACTGAAAATGATTTTCTTTGAAGAAAACACCTTTTCTTATTCTTTTTTTCTCATATGCACAAATTGTGTTTTTTTCCTTTTGTACACAAATGCGCAATAAAATGCATTTTTTTCTGCCAAACATGTGTAATTTATTCTCATATAACCTACTATGTCTGTCGACCATGTATCAATCAGCTAAAAAGTTTCCCAGATACAAAATCCACCTAAAACTGCAATATCCTTTAATTGTTTTGAGCAGTGTATTTACTATTTTAAATAGATACAAATTTACTATTTTAAACAGAATTTCAGGGACAAGAAGATCACGAAACGTCATCAAGAGAGAGTATTTAGTATTAACAGTTGTTTCTAAGAAGATATTTTCAAACGAGAAAATTAACCTTGAAACAATTTTTAAATTTTATTAGCAATTTTCTACTGTGTATTTTCGGTATCGGGCTCTGGCTCTGATGACACTAAATTTTTCATGCTCGGGTGGGCTTGGATTCCGAATCGTCGGGCTCAGGCTCCCGAAAAATGAACTCGAACCCATCTCTAATAAACACTGTGTATTTATGCGTATATGCATTTGAAAAAATACGAGTAGTGATCAAAATGACGAAAATACACAGAAATAAACATATATATTAATGCGGTATATAGGTATAGGAAAAGGCTCCTTTAATATGTAATTCGGCATGAACTCATTTAGGCATTGAATTTTATACGATATCTTGAACTTGAAATGCAAATTTAATGTATAGTATATCTTCCTCCAATTAGTTTTCTCAAATGTAAAGAAAAATGTGTCCGTTTGTTGCGTACAAATTCAGTACGATTTAATTCTGACAGCAAAATGCTGGAAAAAGACAATTATAGCTAAAAAATATTCTATCAACTATAATAAAGCATTATGCATTCAGCTAGGACAAATTATTTACAAAAAAAAATATAAATAAAATAAGGATGCTTAAAATGTGTTTTTATTTCCTTTCTTTTAATGTCGTATTATGTAAATTAGTAAATATTAATTAAATAAATTCTGTTATTTTAATTTAAATTCTTTGAATGAAGTCATTCTTTTGAAATTAATTATTATCTTACAGCTTAACTATCTTCCCCTGATGATAAGATTTAGTGTTTTTTATCTATATATTAAAATAGAATAATTGTTATACAACTCAAATTTACAAACTCAGGCTATTCTGGCAGCCGCTAAACGTTTCTTCAAGAAGGTAAAGTTGCTGATGTGCTGTGGAAATTGTATTATATCAAGTACATTAATATTGATAACTACAAATTAATTATTATATACTTTAATTTTATCCCACAACAACCTAATATAATTCTCTTCCGCTGTAAGACTGTTGACAAATCGCTTGAAGGATATGCAAAAGTGAAACTGTAATCTGGAGGATTTTAGATGTCATTTCTCTATTTTTCTTTCGGAGAGAACGTGTGACTTTCGCTGACTTATTTATAACATCACACGGAGCACTGGATGCTGGCCAGCAGGATTTAGCCCAGTTTTAATGCTGATAGAGTGTCGACATCTTTGAAGCGTTAGGGAAACTCTGTATTTCTATTGTAACAAATTGTGTTGGAGTATTTAAGTAAGAAATAAAATTTAATGACCACATTATTTAGCTATTCTATAATAATTTTCTATATCTTTACTACCAACCGACGCCTATATTCACCGATATCCCTACACACGGACTACGGAAGACTACCGGAAAGGTACTCCGACTACAGAGAACACCGCCGGAAAATTTTAACTCGTCAAGTAAAAGACACAGAGTAAGGAGATTTAAACAGAGAATATCAACTCTCATACACTGCAGTTGTAACTTCTTTAACATGGGATTACACATAGACAGTGGCGATTGCTGCGGGTGACACAGAAACTACGGTCATAACAGAAGCGAGGTTTCTAATACTGCTATATATCGCTTTCTTGGCGACCAATGAGGGAAGTGGGGGAAAAAAAACGGCGACTGCTTGTTGCTGCATGTTTTTTAGATCTCATTTTTGATATCATTTAACATCGTACAATCCGCAATTATTATTTTTTCAATTGCATGCATATTTATAAGCATATGAAATTCTTCGAATGTTCCAGAAATTAGAACCATTCAATTAAACACGGTGTTATACAATGATATTCTGAAATTCTGATGAACTGCTTATTCTTTTAATTTTTTTAAATAAACAGGTATTCATCAGCAACGAATAAATTAAAGTGGAAAGTAAAAATAAACGCTTTTAAAAATTGTGAAAAATATGAAAAGATGTTTATATTTCCCGAACAGATGCAAAAACATTTTCAAATATTTTAAGCAATTAATTTCTAAATTCTATTAAATTTATCGGCAAAATTTTAAAACTATTGGAAATCCATATCGAAAATTTAGCATTTATAATTTTACGTCTAAATGCATTATGCAAATGTTTCATTTTCATTTCAGATAGAAATGAAATTTGAAAAGTCGTCTGAATCCCCATAGGAAATCATTATAACCTAAAAAAATGTTCTATATTTTCCGAACGAATGAACCAAATTTAACCAAAAACTATACAGCTAATTCAGGATACCTCGCCTACAGACCTACTAAAAATCAACCTAATCGGAAGAGTTTTACGGAAAACAGACAGACGGAAAACAAAAACTTTTCGCGTCTCCACAGTGAACCTTAACATGACGTTTCGGCAAAAATCTGTCAACACTGAATATATATAAAATATTTCAAACATTATGGAACTTGAAACACAAGAACAAAAATAACACATGAAAATAAATCACAACTTACATTTTGGAAGAATTATAATGACCTATTTGATCTTCAAAGAGTAATTTTAATAATAAATATTAATCAATATTCAAAAATCAAATAGCGAACTCAGAAAATTTGCACTTGTGCGAATGACAACAGCAAAAGACGCCAAGCAGAATAGGGTTACAATTAAACGGAAATCACGAAGATAAAAATCGCCAAAGCGATGATTTAGTTTTTAAGTCATCCGCCTCTTTTCAGGCGAAGTTGGGTCTCTGTTTAAATCTCCTTACTCTGTGGTAAAAGACATCAAAGAGTGGGTAGGAAGAGACGGGGGCGTTCAATAGATAATGTGTATCACGAATCAGCAGCACCCAAGTAAAGAAGTACTTCTCAACTCGATGTTGGCAGAAATTAACAATTATCTCAGAGCTAGTAATTCATATTTCCTATACATAATGTGGTGTTATTATAACTACATGAAAATTACGAGTAATTTAGCTCGAAGTTTTGCATACGTCGTCGAGTTGAATAGACAAGCATCAAACTAGTTTGTTGACAAACATGCACATTATCTATACATCGACATCCAAAAATGGCTTCGAGCCCACTCACTTCTGTGCATCCCGGATCACTGTATATTGCAGGACAGACGTAATCCCAGACCCTTAACTCCTTACCTATGTCGCTAGGTCCCCCACTCCTCCCAAGTAAATTAGAATAAAAAGATAGAGAATTCTACATTTAAAAATGTATTGGAAAGGAAAAAGTGTCTGAATTCGGCATTCGTACGTAAAATAATCACACTTCATAAATAATCTTGCATTTTAATAATTACAAATAGTTAAAGGTTTGAGTTGCCTGGTTTCGGGATGACAGATGAAGGGTTGATGAACAAACAGATGAAAGGTTATTCAGTATCATCTCTAGGCCCCGACTTCGGAGGACCGAAACAGAAAAAAAAAATAAAAGAAATATCCATTAAATAAAAGAGATCAAAGGACTGGATGCTAGCCAGTAGGATTAGCCTATTGTTTACGATGAAAGCGAGTTTAGGAGGAAATGAGTGTTTATATAATGCATCGGCGACCAAACCGTCCTCGAGCCCATTTATTGCTCAATTTTATCTACATGTAAGTGATTTTCATTTCTCACTAAAATGGATTTATTTTAGAAATAACTTTGATTGATTTGCAAAAGACTGAATTTAAAATGCAAATTCAACGTGATCTACAGTGCGTCCGAGAGGTCTTTCCTTAATTACAAAATCCAGTCCTATATATCCTCTCTATATAAGATAGACATGTGAAACTGGTGCCAAAATGTTGGAAAACTAACCAAGTTTTTTTTTTGTTGTTGTTGCAGGTTACCGTAACGTGGTTGTAGTGTAGCAGTGTCGGTGTCAAAGTTGATAACATAGCTACAAACCTCCAAACCACGATACTAGAGGTCTCGTGATACCAGAGGACACACTGAGATTTTTTCTGATTTGTGAACATTTTCGGTTTCTTGGACACTGATACTGCTACAAACACTACAGTCACGTTAACCCTATCACTATGTCCTGGGGTCCACGCGGACCCCAAGCACTTTCAACAAGTTGTCAAAAAAAATCTATCACTCACTGAGTAGTTTCAGCCGGTGACGTCTCATATCATAATGTTTGTAGCACACGGTAAAAATTAAACTGTACCAATATAAGTGGTACTTGTTTTTTTTTTATTGTTATTTGAAAAATAGATGGCATATTTGTCCTGGGCAACAACAGGGCATGTTTTGATAGGACATAGTGATACTGTTAAGGAAATTTGCAAAAAAAAAACAAAAACTTGGTTAGTTTTCCAACATTTTGGCACCAGTTACACATGTCTATCTTATATATAGCAGATATGAATACATTTTGTAATCAGGAAGGGAAAGACTTTTCGGACACCCTATATAACGTTATGCAAATTAAACGTGATGCATAAAGTTCTCCCATTAGCTTTTTCACATGGAAAGGAAAATGCATACCTTTATATAATTTTCCATAAGCAGTTACAGGTTTGACAAATCACTTGAAGGATATGCGAAAGTGATACTTTAATCTAGGGGATTTTTAACTGTCATTTTTTTATTTCTCTTTCGGAGAGAACACGTGACTTTCGCTCACTCATTTATTTATAACGTGACGAGTTGCACTGGATGCCGGCCAGCAGGATTTAGCGTAGCTTTCACGGTGAAAGAGGGTTGATGTCGTTAAAGCAGATGGAAATTTGGTTTTTCTCTTTTAATGATGCAGGGATAGTTATGTAAGGGACGAACGACCACACTATTTATTTATGTGCGAAAAAATCGAGTTTCTTTTACTATGGACTTTACCGACGTCATCAGAAATGTAGTATTAACCTAATATTAGAAATGTATCCCAAAAAGTAATACGGTATACCAATGTCATTACGATGGTAGCAATGACCTTCACTTTCGCTTTTATCGCTCATACATCATTTCTAAATATCGCATTACACAAAATTTTACATCATCTGACTTTCGCTCGATTACTTATACAGGGTGTCCCAGGATTATTGGGACAAACTTTAAGGGGAGGTAGGGGACATCACAAGGATTCAGATTTGCATAGCAACCCATGGTCGGAAACGGCTTTGTTTGCCGTTAGGTGGTGTTGTTCACAATATCATTGGAGCACCTCGAACATCTGCATATTATCGCATCTTTTTGTAAGAGGTGGTACCAAGCTTACTTGACACTATGCCACAACATGTCAGAAGCCATATGTGGTTTTAACATCATGGGGCACCTCCCAATTATGGCAGATGTGTTCGTGAACATTTGAATCAGGTGTTTGATCACCGATGGATTGGCCGTGGTGGACCAGTTCCCTCGCCACCACGCTCTCCTGATTTACGCAGCATAGATTTCTTTCTTTTGGGGTGCACTGAAAAGTGCTGTGTACGCAACGTCTGTGGATTCTGATATAGATTTGGTTGCAAGACTCGTCTGTGCTGCTGCGGATAACCAACAAAATCCAGGTGTATTTGAGCGAGTCAGCCAATCCATGGTCCGACGGTGTAATGCATGTATCGCTAGCAATGGTGAAAACTTTGAACATCTTTTGTGACGTTTTCACATATCATATACCACAGCACATGTAATATCTTTGACCAATAAATTATTTCAGATGATCTCAGTCTTGTGCGTTTCTTATCTCTGTCATACTACTTTCCCAGGATGTTTCGGATCATGTTGAAACCACATATGGCGTCTGACATGTTGTGGTATAGTGTCAAGTAACTCTTACAAATAGATGCGATAATATGCAGATGTTAGAGGTGCTCCAATGCTCTTCTGAACAACGCCACCTAACGGAGAACGAAGCCGTTTCCAACCATGGGTTGCTATGCAAATCTGAATCCTTGTGATGTCCCCTATCTCCCCTTAAAGTTTGTCTCAATAATCATGGGACACCCTGTATATTGACGCGTAGCACTGAATACTGACCAGCTAAGAGAGGTATTATAAGAAGAATATAGACTAATATAGGACGATATTTAAGTAATATTAGATAAAAATAAATTTAAGAAATTAAGATTTAATAATTTTAAGATTATTATAGAGGAATATTTAAGTAAGGAATAAAATGGATCGACCACATTATTTTTTTTTCTATATTAATTTTCCATACCTTTACTTCCAATTTAAATAATGGTTAATCATTACCGCTAACGAAAATTATTCGTTCCGTAACCACATTCACAAGCCAAAATCTATCTCCGAAGTTTCTTAAATGTTATTTTTGATTATTTGTAAACAATTTTTTTTAAATAATAAAAAATTGGATCAGTTTTTTGGGATTTTTTTTAAAACATCAATTTTTTAGCGCAATATTAAAAATACTACTTTTATTTTATATTTTTTTTACATGTTGTCAACAGAAATATAATTAACAAATTTAAGTATCAGACTTTGCTCATTGCACAAAGATCATGTTTGACTTTGCTGTCCTGGATGAAGTATCTTCAATTAAGGACCCTTTTTAACGGAAAGTGACCCAAATTCTCGTTTTTGCGTAATGGGAATCTTGAAAACTTTACAGCAAGGGGTTTCAATTTTTTTTGCTATTGTGGCTTCCTTGTGCTACGCGCATATCCTGTGAACAGAGAATGTGAAAGTATTATGCCACTATGATGGATAAACTAGAGGTTGTACGGGCCTGGTCCCAGGCCCATATCCTGGCAGGGCCGGCAAAATGAAGGCAAATTTTCAAAAGGACCAGGCAGGTGCCGGCAGAGAAAAGACAAATTTTTAACGGGCCGGGCCAATAAAAAATTAAGCTGGCCGACCGGCCCGATATATAAAATTTAAAAAGATCAAACTAAGCTGATAAAATATGAACAATTTTCAATAGGCGTGACTGGGACAAGAATAAAGTATAAATGTGCTTTACGAGCCAGTGCTAGCTTAACAACATCTATACAGAAATCTAACATGTCCAGAATAGAAATCGGCATCGGACAGTTCATGAACGTAGAACTAAAGAAGGACTTCTAACGAAATAGTGTTACTATCGTGTCGCGACTTTGGAACGATATGACAGATGCACAGCTACGCGCACGGTTCTGCGCAGTCGGCGAGAATCCCTGCTAAGGCAGCGCCACCTACAACATCAAACCGAAACTGTATATCAGATACTCACTAGACGACAGACTGTTTGAAGAAGCAGACGAACTGGTGACGTATGGAGAAGCTGTCCTACCAACACCGGCTCTATTACAAAGCCAGGTTTCAGAGAAAATACTGGTTTGCTGACGTCATCAACCTCGGTCATGAAGCAGGTCGCAATATTCTCCCATTCCGTACTTGCTTATAGGAATAGTACCGTGCGCTTCAGAGACAACGTGTTGGGAAATCAATGTGTTTTGAATTCTGATATTAATTTAAAGTAGTTCAGTTCAAGATCGGATTGCTTTTAATTAAGGTAAGTACTTATTTACAGTATATATGTGTAATTTTATGAATATTAACAATGTTGATCATTGTGTATTAAAATATGTTTAATTTGTCGTTTCTGCGCGAGTAGGCTTAACTCCACAGCTTTGTCCGAAGCTCATGTTGCGAAAAATATTTTATTACGTTTGCACTTATTTATTAGTAAATAATCTTACGCAACATTTTTTATGTATTATTCAATATTCAATATGAATTTGCTTCATTTGTAAATTTAATACTTTTTAGTTAACACCTACCTTTTTTTTCATACATATCAATGGAAAATTGTGCATAAATAATTTCACATACTTCGTATTTGTACGCTTATGATGAAGAAAGACTAAATTTATTTATTATTACTAATTTTATTTACATTAAGTCTAATCTGGATTGGAAGTGTAACTAATATCATAACACCTTTCTTATGCCACTAAAAAGTAACATAAAAAATTAATTATATGTAGTTTTAACTAACTTAAGTAATTTTGTAAATATTTATTCAAGAATTAGTATATAAATTGTGTATTTCAGAATAAATATAATTAGTCACACTTAATAAAAGATGTACAAAATAACTAAATATTTCATTTGTCATTACTGACCATGATCTTTAAAGTGTATAGCAAATAATCTATTCTCTATCTTACGAATCTAGCAATTTTTTTAGAGCTATCATTTAAAATTTGTAATAATTTTAATGTTAAAAATAATCAAAAACTAATTAAAAGTTTTTTATGCAAACTTTAGTTATAAGAATACGTTTTGATAAATTCATGATTGTTTCATTCTCATGCTTTTCCTTTTCCCTTTTATTTATTTTTTTCATATTTAATATCTTCCATTGCTAAAATATTCATTTTTTTAACATACAGATATTACATTGAAAATTTCTGAACATGAAAATATTAACTTAATTAAATGTTTCTTATGATGTCACTAATTCACATGCAAAATGTTATCAATAATATCAGTTAGTAAAACTGTACTATAATGTACTGTCTATCATACGATAATTACATATTCGATTTATTTTGTACACATTACATAGTTTATAGTACATATATATAATCTACAATAAAACTCACCAGAAGTGGTTTAATAATTATTAGAAAATATTAAATATATCAAGGGTAATATACCAAGAAAAATTTGGTGAATATTTAGGGCTACTTCACAACATCCTATTTAATAAAACAGGCTCCTTCACAAAAATCAATTTAATAAAATGGCCCCTTCACAAAATTCTTTATAATAAAACAGGATCCTTCACAAAATTCCTTTTTATTCCATAAAAACTTACTATTTATTATTTATTAATTATTTTGTGACATTTTAAAATGTGTAATTTGCAAACAAATAAGTTCACCAGAAAGGAAAACTTCAGCAAAAGGATTTAAAAAGTATTTTTTAATCTTGGTTCGAATTTGAGTAACTGGATTTTAACTTTAATTACAAAATGTTATTTTTCACAAAAATAACCTTTACTTTTCACAAAATTTTATTTAAATCAAATATCATATTTAAAATGTGTAGTAATAATTAAATGTGTAGTATTTAATTGATAAAAAATATGTTATAATGATAAATGTTATACATTAAAAATGTCTTTTAAAAGACCCTTTTTTAAATTTCAGAACAGAGGCCTTCACAAAATTTTTTTATCTCAAAACAGGACAACTATATATTTAATATTTCCTAATAATAGTAAAATATCTCTGTTTATTGGTGATTATAAAAGAAATGCATATATGGAAAAATAAATCAAATATGTAATTATCAAATGACAGACAATGCAGTATATTAAGTTCTTACCTTACACATTTTACTAACTGATATAATTTTGCATATGAATTAGTGACAGGAGAAGTATTTAAGTAAGTTAACATTTTCACGTTAACACATTTACAATTTAATCTATGTATAAAAAAATATATAAATATTTTAGTCTATTTATGTAGCAACGACAAAGTAAACATATTTTAATAGATAATGATTAACATTGCTAATATTCTTAAAAATGCATGTATATACTCTAAATAAGTACTTACTTTAGTGGAAAGCAATCCAGTCAATCGAAATATTATTAATTTTCTTGAAAATGTGCTAGAACTCAAATATGAACTTTAATTTGCACATTAACCAAAAGAAGAAAAAAAGTGTCTTTCACGAAGTGAAAATATATTTATAACAGATGAAGAATATAAAATATTACTTAATAGAAAATAAAAAATAATGAATTAGATGAATATTCTTCTTAATATTAAATTTAAAAAATAAAATAAGACTCTTATACTTAGAAATTATACATTTTATATATAAAAAAATACACGATAAAAAAAAGAGTTTTTTTTATGTTTATATATTATATTTTATATAATATGAATATTTTTACTATATATTTTATGAATTATACGTATTTTATTTCTATTATAAGACATAAAAAGAAGCGGAGAGAGAGGTGGGGGAAATGAAATATTTTTAAAAAGACAATATAATGAAATCTTTTAAAAGGATTAAAATGAAAGTGTCTTTAATAAAATGAATATAACATATGAAATGGTTACATGAAGCAAATAAAATGTAACTTAAAAGAGAGAAAAAATAGAGTACATTTATATTTTACTTATTTAGTTGTTAATAATAATAAAAACTTTGATATTTATGAATTATTCATATTTTATTTTCATTAAAAGATATAAAAAGGAGGAGGGGAGGGGGGGGGTTAAAAAAGATTTTTTATCTTTAAAAAGACACTATAATGAAAACTTTTAAAAGGATTAAAATGAAAGAGTCTTTCCACAAATGAATATAATATTTATAACATGAAATGATTAGATGAACGTATATACATGGTTATATACCCTGTACACTCTAACTTATGGCTGAGATAAGTTTTGGAACGAACTCGGAAAGTTATGATGACGAACGGAAAATAAACGAGGTTTGTCATCAATGACCGAGGTTAGTGACGTCACTCTGAGTGTCCCCGGGCTTTCTTAATAGAGCCGGTGTTGGTCCTACACACCCTATTTGAGACATGTTTCCAGGAATGATTTTCTTCTTGGAAAGGCTATTTCGTTAGAAGTCCTTCTTTAGATCTATGTTTATAGGACAGTTATATTGTGTTTGCGCACGGACTTAATTTTTTCAGCAAACTCGGGCAGGCCGGGATCAGGCTTACATTTTATTCAACATACTCGGGTCGGGTCGGAACTGAACTAAAATTTTCCCAAGACTTGTCGAGCAAGCAATTTGTTTTGTAAAAATAGTAATGAACTTCTGTTAACGGAATCTTTGGAAATATACTTTAATAAATTATAAAGAAACATTTTCAAAAATCTCATATCAGATTAGAGTTATAGAGCAACAAAAGTTATGATGTTTTTAACCCTCTTTTTTCTTTTATGCTAAACTACATTAATATTTTTAATGTCTTTATTTTAATGTAATAGTCCAAGAGTCTAAGTGATCACTAATGTTGCTATTATGTATCCTATGGCTTGTGAATATATAGTAAATCTAAAATATACTGCAAAATTTTTCCATAAATATGTATGCATTAGAAATCTTAATTGCATGTTTTAAAAAAATCTATTTTTTTTTTTTTTTTTTTTTGTAGAAATTGAGTCTGTTTGGGTCCGGCCGGGCCTGATTTCATTAAAGTTTGCACGGGTTGGGCCTGCTTTCACAGATTTTTAAACGGGCTTGATAGTAAAAATCATAAATGGGCCGGGCCTGAAAATTCTGGTTCCAAATTCCTTGTGTTCCTAGTATGGTATCCAGTGAGCTGAATGGACCCTAAAATAGAATGGAAAAGTTAGATCATTAAATTATATATTAATATATGTTTATGAATAGGTAGAAATATATTATTAAAAAAAATGGGGTTTTCATTGAATGACTAAAAAATTGTTTGTTCCCCCCCCCCCCCCCACCCCCACCCAAAAAAAAAAAAAAAAAAAAAAAAAACTGGTGACAGAACCGCTAAATATTTTGATATATATGTACTATAAGATCAGAATTTCTTTTCCGAAAATTCAAATAGATCAAAAAGCACAAGTGAAAGAAAGAGCTTCATTTTTATATTCAGACCAAATCTTTTTCGTTTTTCCAAATACTATGCTATTATGAACTTCTTACATTCAAAAGATTAACCGAAAGCATAAACTGGATTATTTGAGCGCTGTTTTATTATTATTCTTTTGTGAAAATGCTCTATTTCTTTTTAAGGGATATTTATTGCATGCATTCTTCGACACTTTCATGGATGCATTTTGAAGCTTTGACTTAAAGACATTTATTAAAGTATACATCTGAAAGCGGGTGGTTTCTTTCTTTAGAAAAACGATGTATTGACGATTCCCCCTTGCATTTATTATTCCATATTTGTTGTTCTTCTTTTTTTCCTTTTTTACCCAGGGCAGACGACTTCGACATTGAATACTTGCCAAATATTGTGACAGAGCCTGTTTTCTCTGGAATAATGGGTTCACTTACCAATGACATCTGATTTTTTTTTTTTTTTTTTTTTTTTTAAATTTAAGTTTATGCTTTTATGCCGAATGAATTATTTAATAGAATCTCTTTTCATTGAATTTGTTTGTAGGGAAAATAAGTGTATTTAAGAGTGGGGAAGGAGATGTATTTCGATACTTGATAGTGAGAAATCGTTTTTATTGTAATATTTTTATGCTGTAATTCTTGGAATTTGTGTGAATACAAACGGGAGAGACAGTTTTTTCCTTTCTTTATACCATGAAATCGGTATTTCAAAATGATTTGAATATTCATATTTTTCAGTTTCGTACACCTGAGAACAACTTCAAAAGATCTATGTTAAATAAATGAGAAAAAAAAAGGGAAAATAAAAATAGGGTTATGTATGTATTAACTAGTTGTTATATTATCGTCTACTAATTCCCTCCCGCTTTATCTTCGTTTCCATTTGAAACCACTATTTTTGCAATTACCGTTTTGGCAATATGAGACGTATTGCCAAGTCAAAAAAATACAGTGTCTCACATAAGTGATGGGACACTTGTGCTTTACAAAAGGAAACTAATCAAATAAATTAAAAAAACATGTACACATTTTTTTTGTGGGTGTGTTTCATACTTAAATTTAGTAAAGATTATTACATAACATACATTTTGTCAAAATATTAAAATATTAATTTAATAAAAATACAAATGTTTAGAACGGAGCAAAAAATAGCTCACATAAGTGATGGGACACCATTATATATGCAACAAAAATCGTCTGAAATAAGCAATAAAAATATTTTTTGGGGTTTTATTTTTACTTAAAAGCAATTGGCAATAATTTATAAAATCGTCTGCAGTATTTCTCTCCAGTTTGTTTTGGAATTTTTGTGTTTTTTAGCTCTGTGTAGTCATGAATGCTAAACGAAAAGAAACTTCGCCTGAAATTCGAAAATTAGTTATTAATTTGCATATTGAACGTGGAAAATCTATTAGAAAAACTGCTGAAACAGTTAACTTGAGTCGTTCAACAGTTTTCAATATCATTAAACGATATAAAAAGAATCATATGATTCAGGATAAAAGAAGACCTGGCTGACCATCAAAGCTATCCAATGGAATAAAGCGAATTATCGTTCGAAATATTAAAAAAAATCCAAGAATTAGTGCTTCAAAAGTTGCTGCTGATTTACAAGCATTATATGGAATAATTGTTAATCCTGAAACTATTAGAAGGGTAATTCGATCTGCTGGATATCACGGTAGAGTAGCCAGGAAAAAATTCTTCGTAAGTGAAAAGAATAGAAAACTCAGACTAGCTTTCGCAAAATCCAACATAAATAAGAATTCTGATTACTGGAATAAAGTTATATTTGCTGATGAGAGTAAATTTAATATATTTGGTTCTGACGGTAGAATCTTGGTGTGGAGAAAACCCAGGGAAGAACTTCGCAAACAGAACTTGGTACCAACAGTAAAACATGGTGGAGGAGGAGTTATGGTATGGGGGTGTATGTCGTCCGCTGGAGTTGGTAATCTTGTTTTTATTGACAGTATAATGGATCAGTACAAGTATATTGATATTTTAAAGCAAAATTTGAAATCTTCAGTACGAAAATTGAACCTTCATAACGATTTTAAATTCTACCAGGACAATGACCCCAAGCACACTGCTCTGAACGTTAGACTCTGGCTGCTATATAACTGTCCTGAAATAATAAAAACACCACCACAATCTCCAGACTTAAATCCCATAGAGAATATTTGGCAAGAATTGGAATCAAGAATTCGCAAACACACCATTTCTTCAAAACAACAACTAAAATCGGTGCTTCAAGAAGAATGGGGTAAAATCACTCCAGAAATCACAAAAAAAATAGTCGAATCCATCCCAAAAAGATTAAATCATGTTTTAAAAGTAAAAGGAAATCCAACAAAATATTAAAACCTTTTAAAAAGTAAAATTTTTGGATAAATATTTGATGGAAAAGTAAGTGTCCCATCACTTATGTGAGCCATTTTTTGCTCCGTTCTGAACAATTGTATTTTTACTAAATTAATATTTTAATATTTTGACAAAATGTATGTTATGTAATAATTGTTACTAACTTTAAATATGAAACACACCCAAAAAATTTTTGCACATGTTTGTTTATTTATTTTATTGCAGTTTCTTTTTATAAAGCACAAGTGTCCCATCACTTTTGTGAGACACTGTATACAGATTCTATGTAATTTTATTTTCCAACTAAATGTGTCTGTTTCTGCATAAAAAGGTAAAAATGCTGTTATCGTAAATTATTTAATAGAATCTCTTTTTAGTGGATTTATTTACAGAAAAAATAAGTGTACTTAAATGGGTATGGAGATTTATTCGATACTTGATAAGAATAAATCTTTTTATTGTAGTATGTTCATCCTGTAACTTTTAAAATTAAGGAGAATGTAAACGAGAAAGGCCGATTTTATTTTCATTTTCTGTTTCCTCTTTTTTCATGCACCTGGAATCGGTATTTCAAAAATTTTATTTGAATGTTCGTACTTTTTATTAACGAACATGTGCTGTGAGAGTAATTTAAAAATATTTGTTAGACAATAAAAAAAATTAATAACGAGCAATAGAAAAGGCACAGGAAAAACAGGCATCTGAGTATGCAAAGTATTAGCACTTAAATAAAATATTTCATTAAATAAAACATTGTTGTATTCTTAGAGTTCAAGCACATCCTTTACAAGTTCAAAGTTAAAAAAAAAAAAAAAAAAAAATCGTCTATAGTATTTGTCTAGAAAGTGACTTTTGGCTAGATAATATAGAAACCCACTGAGGATTTTTTTTTAATGGAACAATAAACTTTTATAATTATATTGATATCTTACTAAATTAGAAAATGTCTCCCTCATTTATCTTCATCCTTGGAATTTTTTAAAAGAGCAGTGTTATCCAAAATTTTACCAAAAATCATTCATGGAATTTTAAAAATTGTGGATCAACAGTGGAAAGATGTATTCATATCGACAATACAAAAATTTTTTTATCATGAAAAATTAAGGGAAAATTATTTATTTTTACAAAAAAAAAAAGGGGGGGGGTGAGCTCGACACGGCCCGAAAAGAATGAAGTCCAGGCTCTGTCCGGTCTAAGTCGAATGACATAAAATTGCTGGCCTATGCAGACCATCATAATGTTCGAAATTTGAAGAAATCGTACGAACTGCATATGTATCTTTGTAATAGCTACCCTCTTACAAATAATAATTTATTGAACTATTAATACTATTTGGTCGCGAACATATCAGAAGTTTTAACGGGAAACCGTACATAATTTTTTCACCTTATCTAGCGGCGGAGGGAAGGTGTGAAAAATGCTATGCATTTCTACAGTAATAGGCTTAAGAAAATAGTCCCATTTTAAAACCGGATTATATCAAAAACTAGAGTTTTCCTATTTAAGCGGGTCGGTGGATTCGCTTCATCTAAAACCGATTAATATCATATATTTAATTTTTAAAAAATCGTCCGAGCGGATATTGAGAATAGCGTTTTACACCATGACACCATTACATGCAGAGAGAAAAACTTCCCATTTTACTTTAAAATGAGTTTCCAGATCTTAAAATCTATTGCATGTAGAAATGTATAAATTTCAGGATAGAGTTAGACCGGAGATATAAGACAGCTGTGAAAAAATCAAAACGTTATGCCTCATATTTGCTGAGATATTAAATGTCGGCGTTTCGCTTTTCCTTTGAACTCAAACTAGGTGTATATATAGAGTGACGGAAATCTTCGGTTTTGGGCTTTCGGTTTTCGGTTTTTGCTGCGTCACTCGAGAAACTACCGTCTCTCATGATACAGTGGTTACTGCGTCTCCACTCAAGATGTCTCTCCTCTTAATGAGTACAATTTCATTTTGCCCATCATTTCCTTTTTACAAATTAATGTTAAAAATATCTCTTGAAAGGTAACTACTCATCGGATAATGCAGGCAATTTTTTCAAAAACAACTTTGATGTAACTTTGGTTATTGAGACGAGAGATCAAGAAATTCTCAATGCCAATAATGAAGAGAAAGTAGACTTACTACCAACAAAAACGTAAGAGGTTCAAAAATTACTAATGGCTGTTCGCCGATATTACCCATCAAAATGTGAGATAACACACCAAATTTTCGAGTGTGTTTTACAACTGGATTATGGTGTGCTAAAAAGTTCATTTGCTCATGTAACGCAATGAAAATGGAGAGGGGCCATTTTCAAAATTCGCTTACATATGCCGTCCCACAGGA
Source organism: Maratus michaelseni (assembly GCA_963931845.1). Lineage (NCBI taxonomy): Eukaryota > Metazoa > Arthropoda > Arachnida > Araneae > Salticidae > Maratus > Maratus michaelseni. The sequence goes on along the minus strand of OZ007593.1, from coordinate 166,709,541 downwards.
AAAAGAAGAAAATTTAAACATACATTAATATTTAATGTTTAATTTGAGCTATGCATTATATAAAGAAGACTTTATTAAATATTTCTAGCATTAAAAATAAAAAAATATCAATAAAAGTTGTTGAGATATAAATCAGTATAAATGGATTAGTGTCAAATCCGTTACCAAATGTCAAGTCCGTTGCCATATAAAATTACTGAAAATAGTCACCTTTAATTTTTTTTTTTTAAGTTTCAAAAACAAACTTACTTTGAAGTGACTTATGTCTCTCAATTTCAGAACATGATACTTAACAATAATACTTAAATTAAATTGAAATGAGAGATATTTATAGCCACAAATTTTGACCACATAGAAATTTATACAAAACTTTTTCTAATAATAACAATATATATTTATGTAAATTATTGAATTTTAAGAAAATTATATCTCTATTTCATAGTTGAAAGAAAAATAACAATAGAATGGTGAAAAAATGATATTAATATTAAAATACATTTAAAAAATGTGTAGTAACGGACTTGACATTTGGTAACGGATTTGACACTAATCCATTTATTATCTCAACAATTTTTAATTTTTAATGCTAGAAATATTTGATATAAGTCTTCTTTATATAATGCATAGCTCAAATTAAACACTAAATATTAATGTATGCTTCAATTTTCTTCTTTTTCCTCTGGGACAGCATATCAAAGCGAATTTTGAAAATGGCCCAGATATTATTTTAATTACATTATTTAAGCACATCTATTTCGTTGCCTATATATTGTTTGTGTTCCGTAATTTATTCTTTTGTATAAGAAGTTATCACTAACTTGCTTTTTAACTAAAATGACTAAATTAAAGAAAAATTATGTTTATTTTAGAATAAACTTGATAACCTGTTTAATTTCTGTCAAAAACTGGAATTCGATTTAATCAACAAAAGGGATTATTTTACGCAATTTGATATGTCTAATGCGGAATTCGATTAGAGCGAGTAAAATGATGTCAACCTCTGGAAGTCACCAGTGGCGGTTCGTGGGTTATTTAAATGGGGGCTCACAATACATAAAAAATAAAACAAAAAAGAAAAATCTTGCATTCCGGCATATATTATGAAACACTTTCCAACACTAACAGATTATTATTAGGAAAATTAATTTTTTCCTAGAATGTAACGAGATACATAAAAAAAAGAAATTTTAAAAACACATAACTCGGTGAAAATCCATTTTCAGCAATTGCTGCCCGTATTCGAAGTCTTTCGTACAGCCCTGTATATGATCTACAAAATTTGTAAACAACACATCATGCTCTAAAAATTACCCGTGCTCTCAAGTATTGCTGCAATACAAACTTTACATGGATGAAGCGCAGCGATGCGATGCATAGGCCCGTACTCTAGTCGAAAACAAAAAAAAAAAAGGCCCGCGTTTTTCGATCATTTATATACAGTCCCCTTTAGATTTAGATGTTTTTCTGTTCTGAGTCACACATAAAGACACGATTCAAGAACAAGTTTCATTTATTTTTGCTTCGATAATGTCTTTTTTTTCCCCCTAATTTTAATTATACATATAATGCTTTTTTTATCCTTTTTTTTATCCTAAGTTTTATTTATCCTTTTATTTTAATTTCCATTAAAGAGAATTATATATTATAATTTCTTTGTCTTTAATACTTTATTTTTTATTTATTTTTTATTATTTTTTTTATGCAGGTGCTAGCAATAGCGATGGATAATATTCGACAACATTCTCAGCCTTCCCATTCTAAAATATGATAAGTGACAGGTTTTTATGTATTCATATGTCATTTAAGTGTTCGCATAAGTTTTCGTTTTGACCTATAGAACTGTCAAAAGAACACTGATTTGTGTAATAATAATGTAATAATAATAATATAATACATTATTATATTGCTAATACATCATTATTACATTACATTACCAGTGATCTTTCTTTCACAAAATTCAATCTCAGAAAAATGGACACTTCACGACTCTAAAACTTGATGATTTCTTATTCTACCTCCTTTGATGGTTCAAGTGGATAGAGGAGCTGCTACTAACGAAGTTCACTGTATTGATTATTTTATATTTTTTAAAGAATTATTTGAAATCGCAAAAGGAAAAATGTGAGTAAATTCGGTTACACTACCAGAAGTTTTATAGAAGAATGATACATTGACAATTCCCCGCACTTTCCTTATTCAATATTTATTGTTCCTTTTCTTTAACTTTTTGACTCCAGTCTCCAGAACGACGCCTTCCATACTGGATTTCTGCCAAACATTCTGATAAAATCTCTTTTTACCTTAAGGAATTTGCTCTTTTAGTAAATTACATCTGGAGAAAAAATGATATTGTTATTTATCACAAATGCATTATTCAAGTGAAATTCTTTTTCTTTTCTGAATTTCTAAGCAAGAAAAATAGATGTATTTGAATAAGGAATGTAATTGTTAAGTGAATTGACTGATTGGAGGGCGTTACAGTTAGTAGGAGCTAAATAGATCGTACATTCCAGCTTATAGTGGATTCCAAAATATTACGGATATTCAAGACGATGGTTAATGAATTGAAAGTTTGTTTTTATATTTAAAAAAATTTAAGGATGGTTTGACCTCTTTTAAAGCGTTTTAAATTATAACAGTCATTCTAGCAAAAATTGTGGTGCCACAGTTAGAGTCCTGCATCGGGTCGGATAAACCGATTTTTTCCCGTTTCCGAAACGGGTTGACGCTATTTTTTTTGCACTACAGCAGGTCAGGATTAGTTCGAGTTGACTTTAATTATTTCGGATTCGGGTCAGTTTCGGATGGGGTTTTTACTCTTTTAGAATCGGGTTCGGGTTGATTCCTTCATTTATTTATTTTTTCTAAGAATAGTTCTGGAAATTTTAAAAATGAAAACTATATATTTAAGTATAATGAGTGTATAGATGTTCATTTTTAAACAATCAAGGTAAAATTGACGTTAGATATATAATTGTAGACTAATTTTCGATAATTGTATTAAAATATAGATTAATTTTCTTCCACTTCGTGCTCGAACCGGTTTCGGGTTCGGGACGAGTACCCGCGCAGGATTCTAGTCCCAGTCAGGACTAGCACAAGGATGAAGCGAAAGAGACACTGGTTTCGGACGAATAATCGTAAAAGGCGCCAAATTCGACAAAACCCATAAAAATAGAAAAATAATTAGGAACGAAAGTGAAAAGAATTAGCGTAAAATAAATAGTTGATCATTTTCCATCAATAAAGTCAAGATAAAGCGCGGCAGTGTATTACTGCTTATTTTACTGTTTATTACTGTTAATTTTACGATATAATACTGGCAACTGGAATGCTAGTATTATACTGTAAAATCAACATTTTTTTTTTTTTTTTTTTTTTTTTTTTTTGCAGTGTAGACCATTTCAAATGAGCAGGAAATCTGGATTTACTGTGTCCATTTGATCCCTCCAAGCAAAATCTGAAATGACGCTCCTGATCTTTTTGATATCAACAAGTTACATCACAGAAAACTTGACACCTATAGTATTTCCTGCTCCCATCTCAAAATCACATTTCATGTCGCCCATCAGATTCTGTCTCCAAAAAGGTGTTAAAAAGTTAGATATAAAAGATAACGCCAGATCTTGCGCGTAGCATTCAGCTTGAATGCATTGCATGCTATGCTCCCTTGTTTCCCTCAGTAGCTCAGATTGACCTATCCCCATCACCAAAAGGTGTAATCAGAAAGGCGTTTAGGAAGCAATAAATTCTAATCTTTTTGCGGATTATAACAGTTAGAGATCAGATCTGTCAGATTCTTTAAACGTTTGTTTGTGTCAAAGAGGAAAAAAAATTACAATAAAGGAAGGAAGGAATGTAATTTCTCGTAAAAAGTGCGATATGACAATAGCGTGGAGAGTCCAGGAAGTTGTGAAGGTGAAATATGTGTAAGAAGAGTGTCAAAGAGTGATATCGCGAAGTATTATTTAAGAATCTAGCTGGGATTATTGCTGCGAAATGGTGAAACGTTCTCCTTTATGATCACATATAAACTCAGATCAGATGTCTCTCAGGAATTTTTATCGTTGCCACATTTTTTTTTTAAATAGTTTTCACTCTTGCCGCTGTAGTCATAAGAAAACCAGATTGTATACGTTATACACAGAGGAGGGTATACGGTAGGAAGTATATGGTATAGCCTTATTTGAAAAACAAATGATATTATACAGTAGGGAATATACGCTATAACCTTACTTGAGAAGCAGGTGGTATACAGTATGGAGTATACGCTATAGACTTACTTGAGAAACAGATAGTTTACACTATGGGGAATATACGCTATAACCTTACTTGAGAAACAGATGGCATACAGTAGGGAGTGTATGCTTACTTGAGAAACAGATGCTATACAGTAGGGAGTGTATGCTTACTTGAGAAACAGATGCTATACAGTAGGGAATATACGCTATAACCTTATTTGAGAAACAGATGGTATACAGTAGGGAGTATACGCTATAGTTTTACTTGAGAAACAGATGATATACAGTACTACAGTTGGGAGAATACGACAGTTTAACACTATAGGGAATATACGCTATAACCTTACTTGAGAAACAAATGGCATACAGTATGTAATATACGCTATAACCTTACTTGAAAAACAAATGGTATACAGTAGGGAGTATACACTATAGCCTTACTTGAGAAACAGATGATATACCAGTAATACAGTAGGGAGAATACTCTATGGCCTTACTTGAGAAACAGAGGGTATACAGTAGGAAGTATACGCTATAGCCTTACTTGAGAAACAGAGGGTATACGGTAGAGAGTATACGCTATAGCCTTACTTGAGAAACAGAGGGTATACGGTAGGGAGTATAAGCTATAGCTTTACTTGAAAAACATAGAGTAAACAAAGTTTCTTTAAAAAATCCTGAAGGTATATGGCGTGTATATCACCGTATACCACCACACCCCTGTTGGAGAAGTTCTGGCAAGCTTTTGCTTTTAGGAACTGTTTATTAAACTTTACAAACTTCTTTTTTTTTCTTTTCCTTTTCATTCTTTCATCCCCCTCCACACACAAATAAGTTCTTTTAACAATAGGAGTCACCTATATAAATTCTTCAAATAAATTTCGACTCTGTACATACACAGGCGTCTACAAAGTTTTAGCAACAAATGTTTAGGAAAAAAAATCAAAATTTATGGAAAAAGAAAATTTTTACTTATTTTTCTTCAATAGACACTAGAGATTAGACGGGCTCAGCCCGAACCCAAGTTCGCGCTCTATTTTCATACCAGTCTTCGAGTTCGGGCTCAAAGTGAAAATTTTATTTATTCACAAATTGAAAAACGGAAAAAATAACTTGCTATTTGATTTAAAAATCGGTTTGAAAGGGAATTGAATTGTTATTGAAGGGATATAAGGAGAAATATTCTATCGGATTCAGAAACCTTTAAACGGTCAGTGTTAGTACCGTGGGACTTCCCTTATCTAACTTCGCTTTCTATTTGAAGGCCTTTTCCAGAATTACTGGAAAACAGAACTCATGTCTTTCTGGCAATGATGATACTTTAAAAGAATAAGAATTTTGACTTTTTTTTATTTCTGCTAGAAGTAGGGTATAAATAAAAAATTTACTATTTTCAGAAACATGAAAATCACGAAAGGTTGTTATGAGGGAATATTTAGGATTAATACTTATTTCTATATAAAAAGAAATTTTTAAATGAGAAAATTAATCTTGAAACCATTTTAAAATTTTAGTAACAATTATCTACTGCAATTTCGGTATTGGGCTCGGGCGAACTCGGACTCGAATTTCGAATCGTCAGGTTCCAGCTACGAAAAAAGATCCCGAACTCAACTCTTAGTATATATCGCGAAAAATAAAGACTTTGTACACATTGTAATCGCAAAGGCATTTAGGAAGCAATGAATTCGAATCTTTTTGTGAGTAATAATAGTAGCTAGCAGTCAGATATGTCAGATTCTTTAAACGTTCATTTGTGTCAGAAAGAAAAAAAAATCAATAAGATAAAGAATGAGGTGTATAAGTTCTCGTAAAAAGTGCGATATGACAATAGCATCTGAATGTAGGATTTCGTGAAGGTGAAATATGTGTAAGAATAAAGTGTCAAAGAGTTATGCTGCAAGATGGTGAAACTTTCTTTTTTATGATGACAGATAAACTCTGATCGGATGTCTCTCAAGATTTTCTATCGTTGCTATATTTTTTATATTATAGATTTGACTCTGTGGGAGAAGTTCTGTGAAGCTTTTGCTTAAAGGAAATGTTTATTATACTTTATATTTTATGGACCCTTTTTATCTAATGTTTTTTTTTTTTCTTTTTCTTTTTTTTGTGTGTGTGTGTGTGTGTTTTAATCTGTTATACTTTTTTTCTTCTTTTTTCACTAGTAACTTTTTATAGCAATGAGAATCATCTATATAAATTTTTTAAGCTAGTTTCACATACGCATACACCCACACACTCGCATCTGCAAAATTTTAAGATTATATGTGCATAAAATCCTCCAAAAATTTTAAGAAAAGAAATTTCTTTATCTTCAACACACGTTTTTTCTAACATCACGTTTTGGACCCATAAAATTCCTTATTTCCTTTGTAGAATTTATCTTTCTCAATAAAGTATTATGCCTTCGGTTACATTTTCTTATGAATTTTTACTTTTGTTAGAAAAATATTTTTTGAGAAAACTTCACTTTATTGAACTGTACCAGTCTGCAAGAGCCAAATCTAAAGAAAAAAGTGGGTGATAGGAAAAGGTTACCAATTTCTTTGCTTTGAAATATGTTATTTATAATTTTTGCTTATTTCCAAGATATGTAATAAATTAAAGTTAAGTGCATATAAATGCTTCTCACCTTTTTTATGGGTACATTTTTGTTTGTGTGATGTCAATTTGTGCTACATTTTTACGTTCCCAAAAGTTTACAGAGATAAATAAGCAAACCTCATACCAAGAAGAGAATAACAAATGTAGAACTCGTTGCACAAATAAAAATACATTTCTACATGCCAGGGCAAATTCATCCTCAACAAAATAATAATAATAATAGCACGGAATATCTCAAAAACTGTGGAGAAGCTTTGTATTTTTTGTTCGCATGAGGTTAGTTAAACAAATAGTGGCCAAGAAAAGGCAAAACACCTCAAAGTGGAGTGAACTACAGTTGCGTTCTCACTATAGTAAGCACAATACAAAAGGGTTTGTTCTACATCTTCTTTGTCTTCACAAATAACTGGAATGAAGGGCAAAACGTTTGAATTTGACTTTGAAATTACTATATGCAGTAAGTGGGGAGAATTTGGGGTCATTTAAAATGTTAAGAAAATTTGTTATTTTCTAACGCAAGGTAATTATGTATACGGATTGTTTGTTTGTTCACAAAGATGTAAATTTTTACGCTAAGAAAAGAATTTAAAAAAAGGCGTGATATCTGATTTCTGTTTTATTATTTATTTTTATTTTAGATTAAGCTTTGTTTTATTAAATAGGCACATTCTGTATTGCAATTATTTGTTAATTTATTGGTTTGTGTAATGTAACTGAGCCATACCCAAGGCTTAATTTCTTAAAAAAAACCTAGTCTGATATGCCAAACCCAAAACTTTCTTCTATCTCATACATGATAACACTTGAAAAAGCGTATTTTTTTTTTTTTTTAATTATGTAGTTTAGAAAAAATAAATGCAGCATAACAGCGCTATCTGTTATATGATTTACACGAAAATCTATAATCAGCAGCAACTTATGTCAAGGTCTAAACAGAATATGAAGTTTAATGAAATTCCGTGCATTAGTTCTTGAGATATGACTATCGCTAAAATCGTGTAAATTCTGAAAAATACAGCATAGTACCGTCACTTGTTGGGCGATTTACACCAATAACTAATCAGTATCAATGTATATCAAGGTCTAACTGAATTTAAAAGTTTATTAAATTCCGTGCGTTAGTTCTTGAGATATAATCCCGTACTCGAATTAGTATATAAGGCTTATGTCATGAAAATCGTCCCAACCGTTTACAATTTAAAAAACTTACATCAACATTTTTAGCTGGGTTTGTTTTAACCACACAAAATTTTTATTGGTATGATTTTGAAATTGAGTCCAGTTAGATGATTTTTCCGCACTCTAATTAGTATGTAAAGAAATTTTAGTATATAATGCTTATGTCATGAAAATCCTCCCAAACGTTTTCGATTTTAAAAAATTACATCAACATTTTTAATGCTGGGTTTGCTTTAACCTGTCAAAACGAATTTTCCCGAATTAGGGATCTAAACCATTTTTTTGTGCTCGATTTAGCACAGAAAGCAAATGTTCTAAAAATCATTACAGCGCCTTTGATAGCGTCCGTAATCGTGTTGCTGATCAATGATCAATATTATTGGTGAGAATTTAGATTACTGAAGATTAATTTTAAAAATTGCTTAAACCTTTGAAAACTAATTTTTTCGAAGTTGAGACCTAGTTAGATCGTTTTCTTGTATTCGAATAAGGATTATTTCATGAAAATATTTGGTATTATTTTCAATTTATACCATCATTTTCAGTACTGAGTTTGTTTTAACCGTATAAAACGAATTTTCTCGAATTAGCCTTAGCTAGATCGTTTTTCCATGCTGGAATTAATGTAGGAGTCAAGGTTTGTGAAAATCGTTCGAGGCGTTTTTCATTATATAGCAGCATTTTCAGCGTCGAGTTTGCTTTATTTGGTATAATCGAACTTTTCCAAATTCAGGACGATTATTTTCTCGTGCTCGAATTACTATAGAGGACACGTTTCGTGTAAATCGTTTGAGTTTTTTTCGATTCAAAGAAATCAGCATTTTCAGCGCTAAGTTTGTAACCTGTCAAAACGATTTTTTTTTAAATTCGGGACCTAGGTAGATCATTTCTCGTGCTTGATTTAGTGTAAGAGTCAAGTTTTGTGAAAATCATTCCAGCCGTTTTCGATAGCATCCGTAACCAGGAAAACTGCTTGCTCGTTTAAATATATATGATAAAATATCACATATATTAAACGAGAAAACGCTTTTTTTTTATACCGCTAACCAGGCCCCTACCTGCCGGGCATAAATGCTTAACTTGACGAGTTATACCCGGTTCACATCGGATATTTAAGATATCTTTTAGACTGTCGAACTCTCTGAGAGAGTTTCAGAAACTCAGCGAGTTCGAACTTTCTATTACTAGATACAGCCATTACCACTCACTGTGATTGGCTCTGGAAGCTAGCTGTAACTGATTGGCTGTTGAGGCTGGCTTTAACTTATGTGCATACGCATGCGCACATTCTATGTTTGTTCAGATCTCAGACACGGTGATGTTCAGTGAGTTATCTTAGATGAGTTTCGCGATGTGAACATGTATTCAATTCCGGGAGGGTACCACCTCAAAAATGGCGATCTAAGATATCTAAAATGTCCAGTGCGAACAGGGTATTAGTACCTGGACGCAGGGCGATATTCGCCTGATCACAGCATGGCTGTAATCCACCTGACAAGAGTCTTGTTGGCATCGCTGCAGTGCTCTCTAATCGTTTGCTACAGTTTTCTTTGTTTGCCGGTTCATGGTTTCTATTTAACTTGGATGAATTGGCAGATTTTTTTAAAAAAAGCAAAAATTAAAAAAGAGAAATGGTAAAATATCATATATATTAAACGAGCAAGCACTTAGCTTGACACTTAAATACACCTTAAATATGTGATAATAAAATTATGATGTTGCTAAACTTTAAAATATTGGGTTCAGTTTTAATATGTAGATGGCCCCTTATAATAAAAAAAACACTTTCAATTATAAAGACTTTTCTATGAAATTAAACGGCAGTCCCCCCCCCTTTCTTGTTCTTAATTAAAATTAAAATTATATATATCTATCGTCCACTATTTTTTTTTTCATTCATTGCACAATGTTTGTATTAATATTTTTCAACGGAATATATGTGTCATAAATCACCACCCATTCGAACTTTTTTTCTGCTGAACTAGAATTCTTTCTGACACGTGTCTGCTAAAAAGAGGATAACATTTTGAAAAGACCTCACATACTTGAGAGAGAAAAAAAAAACTTTGATTAATTCTTTCCTGGAAAACGTTTTCTTTAACAATGTGATTGTCGCTTACAGAACCCTGACATCTTTCAGAGCGATATAAGGGGTGCCGGGGAATTAATCTCACCCCACGCTCAAGAATTTTTTGATACACCATCGGTCGGTACCTCACGCAATATAAGTGGATCGTCATTTATCTTTGTAAATCGGGTGACTTGGGTGTTCTGGTACTTTAGTGGAATTTTACACAAAAATGGAAACGTCGAGTATGGAAAAAATATTTTTTTCTTTTGCCCGACAATTTTGTGAAAGAATATTATTATTTAGGACGGATGTCTGATTTCCTTAGAATTTATTTTTAAGAGACAGAGAAGAATAGTTATATCCAGCTAAATTCCCACGTTGTAAAAAAAAAAAAATGCCTGAAAGCTAGCTTTAGAATATCCTTTTTTTTAATGTCACTAAGGTTTTTGATTATTCTCTTTTTAACACTTTCTAATATAATTAAAAATTATTTATGATTTTCGTCCGTCTGTCTGTTCGTTCACACTCTAATTTTCGTAAATATATTTCGTTTGCCGTGAAATGTATATGGCTTGTTGAGTTTTACTACAGCTTGCCGTCCTATTGAAAATTTTCTATATAGCATTTATTGTTCATTTTCTAGACAGTGAATTTCAGAACATAGTCGTGTAATATAGGGTATTTTCTAGAAATTTGATACCTGGCTCCGTCGACAGTATGTCTTTTTGAACCAGAGAAAAGTAGTTTTCGTTTAAAACTTCGATGGTTTGAACACCTAAAGACGAATTATAACTTATGTTCAAATTGAATTATAACTAAATAGATCAGTGCTCTGTTTACAGAGCACTGATCTCGTTGAGTTATAAGGAAATTTTTTGTACATATTTTTTTCTCCATCTGTTTGTTTTTATCATCATTATTATTATTATTATTATTATTATTATTATTATTATTACATTTCGCTATTAAATAATCTTTAAAATGATACCACGCTTGCTGCTTTAGGGACAAACTATGTACTATAGCAAAGGTTGGCAGCAGCCTCTTTAGCGATCAATTGGTTGTCTGTTTGTTCGAACATATTTTTTTTTAATATTAATAGTTAGGTATAAAAGCGCTCATAAGAAGACATTTTCTTGTTTTTTCACGTAGGGTTGTTTCATAGATTAAAAAAAAAAAAGTAATTAGTTTTTGTTGTCTTTAAATTTTTATCGATCCTAAATATAACTGTTTTACAGACCGTGTAAAAATTTTGTGAAAAAATATTGGTATCTATAGTTGTAAAGGGAATATGTTTTATATGTTTTCCTCTCGCCTTTTTTTTTTTTTTTTTTTCGTTTACACGACGGGCTTTTTAACATATCGAAAATTGTTCTTATCGTCCGAACTCTCTGAAATTTTAAAGAGTTATCAATATAACTGTATCCAAGCCCTCTTTAAAATTTCGTGAAAAAATGTGCATAATTAGTCGTGAAAACATGAGTCGAAGCCGCGCCGAAACAGTCCACGTTTTACGTTTTAGTGTTTTCATCGAAAATTTCTCACATTGTTTAAAAAAAATACTTCTACTCATCCGAACGTTTCAAACTTTTTTCTTGATGATGTAAATCCGGTCTGCCGAGATGCTCCAAAAAGACTGTGTCGAAATATTGAGGTTTAGTTACTTTTAGTCTAAAAAATATATAATTTTCGGGAGGCGCAAAGTGACCTAAAGTCGCGAATTTTTTCGAAAGTGTTAAAATTCGTATTTTTCAAAAACGATTGTAAAATTGAAGATAAGAGGGTTTAAGTTTTAAATGTACGTATTTTTTGTGAATCGGTACCTCTGAAATTGAGCTCCAGGGGAGCGTTGCCGAAAGGTAGAAAAAGTAAACCGTGGAAACGAACCTTTTTGATTTTTTTTTCAACAACAATATTTTTTCGAACTGATTGTGGTGTTTCAGACGTAAAAGTACGAAATTTAAGGATATGGCTTCCTTCTTTCCGTATCCTGAACGGGCCAATAAATAAAAAAAAACAAAAAAAAAACAGCATTTGGGGGTTTTTTCTACGCGCTCTGTAAAGCGGGGATTGAGCATGCGCGCGTGTCTGTCGATTTTTGCAAAAAAGATAGCTTTTTATGAGTTTTTAATTAATATCTCGGCTCATTATTAAAAATTAAAACGCAGCCTTAAGTGCATCAGGACCTTCCTTGGTCTATCGTCAACCAAATTTTCTGACTTCTCTGTGCGTTTGATTTCGCTAGCCATCGTCAACAGGCAAACACACAGAGAGAAACTTTCTTTTATTAATATAGATTATCTCGAAATTTAGTTTTCAATGAGAAAATGAATAAATTCGCGGTATATTTACTTTTTATAGAAGTTGTTACTGAAATTACATCTAACAATTGTCCAGACATCTATGATGTGCCTTCTCTTTCTCCAAATCTACTCTAAATCCAGCTGCTGCAACATAAATGGCGTTTGAATCCTGCTTTTTCAAACTGACACGTAAAGACTTCATCTGTTTTCTTTTGGTGACATTCCAAATGTGCCAATGCCAAGAAGCTCCCAAAAACAACAGCAAATTAATCATTCCTAAACCAGAAGAACATGCTCTCTGACGACATTTAACAACGATTCGTTACCTCTTGAATGCGTTTACAGCATTGCACGATGCCCTGTACAACGGTAAAATGAAATAATTCAGCCATGTTTTTCCCATGAACAGGATATGAAAGACCAGGGAAATTACTGTCCCTCAAGATGTTCTTATATGCTTCATCATGGGAGGACATTAAGGGATTTTTAGAGGGAGTTGAAAATCTCTCCACAACAGCTGTCGGATTACCGTCAAGCCCTTAAATGTGCGGGCTTAACCCCCGTGGTTTGAGTTCACCAGCTTAGGAGGTTGAAACTTTCTTTTACATTTTTTTTTTTTTTTTAACTTTTTTCCTTAGAAATTTTTTTTTGCGTTAGATAAGTTAAGGGAACATTTAGAAATGTGGGTGGCTATATCTGGAAAATGGGTATTATTTGCGAATATGCTATCTATTATAACAATAATAAACAGGTTGGAAATTGAAATTCAAACGTGACAAATGAGGTGCGCTCGTACTATAATCAGTTTCGGTAAAATGAATTATATCATCTGTTATTATTGATATGATTATTTCCGTAATAAAATGTACATTTAATAAAGTACATTTTAATAAATAATTACTAATAATAAATAATAAAATAACAACATTAAGTACATTTAAATAATAACATTTTAACGTACATATAAAATAAGTACATTAATACATTTAAGTACATTTTAAGTTGGCAACATTTTATCTTTTGGTTGATATTTACAGAAAATTCTAATGGGAAACTTAAGCCTAGCTTTGGAAATTTCAGAACTTGAAATCCCTATTTAGACTATTTTTCCATTTAATATCTATTTCTCCGGAAACACCTATCCAAAAAACTGTCGGTAGATTATAGGATTGCTATAATTAAACAATTTAATATACAAATTCGGTTTTTAAATTCAGTAATACGGAAATAACAGGACTCCATCTTAAATAGGATGTAATCACCATGCTAACCCAGAATCATTACCTATCATGGGATACCACTGAATTAATTACGTAGGATAGGATTTAATAGAATGAAGAATGTGACTATAACTTGGCCATAGAGGTTATAAAATGTCATATACGTCATACATGACTATAACGTCATACATGTCAGATAACTTGGCGATACATCTCGGTCGCTTGACGATTAATCTTCGAAAGCTGCTATAAGAAAGAAGTACAGATTTTTTTTTTTTAAATCAAATTACTTACTAAATATTTTTATTAATACCTTTTTAAGTTTTGATTCGATTTTCATAAAATTTGGAATGACGCGATAAAATTCTGCAACGATTATATATATTAAATTTCAAACCATTCGGTTGGGTAGTTTTTGCGCTGTTATATGCGGACAGACGGACGGACCAGACGACGACTATCTTTTTTTCTATGCATTTACAAAACACAGAAAAATGAATGAGGTACCATTCGAAAGGTCTTTACATAGTACACTTACATTTCGCTAAAACATGATTTATTTTATTAAAAATTGCAGTTAATGAAAAAGTAAATCAGCATTGCTTACATAAATGAAATGAAAGATTTTTCTCGAATCAATGTTCCCATAAATATAAAATAGTGCATTATATCATGCTCAACAATGATTACAAAATGTAAACTGTACAAAAAAGATAAAGAGCGAATATCTCCGCACGAGTTTATTTTATATTTATGGTTAAAACGCAAAATTGAAATTGAAATGTTTGGGGAAAAAAAAAAAAAAAGACACCATCGATCGATCGAAGCAGTGTATTCCACGTGTAGCCTAAAAGATATGCTTTGTTATATAAGATTAAATTGTACTTTATATGTATTCAATTTATTTGTCTCTGTCCCATGTTTTTCTCGAAGCGGATGACGTCAACCTCTAATGCAGTTGAAATACGATCGTTATTTTTTTTTTCTCGCGCGTGCCTTTTGCTATCATCGATTAGTTTATTTCTGTAACTTTGATGGAATAAATGAGATGATATTCTGGCTTCACTAATGTTGTTTGCAGTTTTTTTATTTTCCTTAATTCTTCTTTAGAAGTTTAAATCTGCATCTAAAATACATTAGATATTGCTAAAAAATATTAGACTGCAGTGCGAAATTTTCGCACTTGGTCACTGGTTTTCATATACTATAAGTATTTTTGCTGAAATGAAGTTTACTGCATATTTTTAAATTGGTTTAATCCTTAAAATTAATAAATTCATAAAACTGGACTATTTTTCATTGACTTGCCTGTACTTAGTGGGGGGGGGGGGTGCTATGAACCTCTAGACCCTAAGCATCTGTCACTCGCTACCGCGCATGCGCGGAAGCGTAATACTGCTTATTTTGCTGTTTATTACTGTTAATTTTACGGTATAATACTGACAACTGGGATGCCAGTATTATACTGTAAAATCAACAATTTTTTTTTTGTGCAGTGTAGCCAAGTGTACCTCACTATTATCGCATCTCTTCGAACTCATGGAAATTTCTCTAGAAATGCGTTCATGGTTCATCTTATTCTACATTCGACAACGTCGATTTTATTTTCTTTACTCGATTTTAATTTATCCTAAGCAAATACCACATGTGATTCTTCTAAACGTAACACAAAAATGAATGCGTTTTCCAAATGCCAGTGCTGCAAGTAATTATGTACGAATGATGAATGAATGCATTAAGTTGGATAGTGTTATTTGATTGAAAACGCGTTCCCGGTTCGTTCATTTTTTCGTTTCTCTAATTGTTAGCATGCCCTTGAAATGTAAATATTGATACAGCTTGATTGCATTGAAATGTAATTTATTTTTTCCTTTGGGGGATTTTTTTTTTTTTTGTTTGATCGAAAGAAATCTAAGAAGGGATTGCATATTTCTGAGAAACGTGTGACAGATCGCAGATTCCTATCATATGTTTGTATTTAGCTGTTTTAAATCGTGATGTAATTTTACTATGATAATAAGAAGACACTAGTCTTTTCTAAAGAAAAATAAAGGAATTTCTCATATGGCATAGGTGCCGGAAGAGGAGGGCATCAATCATTAAATAAATAAACGCGAAGTCCTTCGTACAGCCCTGTATCCGATATATAGTATTTAAACATATTACCTTATACACTCACAATAAGATCAGTTTAAAAATGCATGCCACAGAGGAAAACGCACTTCCAGCAATTATCGATCTTAGTCCCCTTTAACCGAATTATTTTGTGTGTCCCTTTGTGCGCTCGAGGTATCTATCAACCCAGAATCATCCAAGGATATTTGATAATGATTTTCGAAAAACCTTGTCGGTAATTAGTCGAGATATTAATTAAGTTACTTGATAAAAAAAAAAGGAACTTTCTTTTTATATATCGTGTAGGGTATCGTTCGAAAGATCTCGTAACATCGAACTCAAAAATATATTTGTTTTAATTTTAGGTACTATATTTTCAGAGATATTGTCGAAAGTATACTGAAAAAATATGCGCCCCCCCCCCCCCCTCCTATTTCCGAATCTATTGAAACTAAAAAATCAGTAGGGGTAGTAGGAGTTTATTGATTGATTAATAAATTCAATGTACGGAGGAACCCTTTAAGCGCGAGTTATACTCGCACTTGGCCGATTTATTCGTAAATAAAAATAAAACAATTTTTCTTTCTCTTATAGCGAGTAATAGCGAGTAAATCGGGTTCCAATAGCGAAAAGTTTACTTAAAATTCTGTCAAACACTTTCCAACATAGTCGAAAAGTGTTTGACTTGGGTTTGTCTGGCCGTTCTCTAACTGGTATTTATACTCCGATTGCCCTTAAATTTTTTTATATGTTGTTGACGTTTACTATAGCACGATCGCTATTGAAAATGGTGTAGCTTTTATAGTTCATTTACAAGGGCAATCAAAAGTTTTCTGTTCCATTAAGATCTATGAGAAAAAATCGTTTTCGGTGCATTTTGATGAGGTTAAGATATTTTAAACATAATGAACTTTATATTAGTAAGGTGCACTATAAGTTTCTTAGTGTAAAGTATGGTGTGCATTACATTTATCGTTCATTTACAGGAGCAGTCAAAAGTAAACCATTACATTGCAGTCAACAGGAAAAAATTGTTTCAAGTGCATTTTGGTCATGTTACGCCATTTCAAACATAATGAAATTGATATACAATTATGAAGCGCACTAAAACATGTTTTTTGTAGAATGGGGGGGTGCAAAGTACTTATTATTCATTTACAGGGTCACAAAAAAGAATTGTTGCACAATGTTCTACGGGGGGAAATCATTTGCAGTGTAATTTAATGATGTTACACTTTTTTAAACATAATGAAATGTATATGCATTACTGAGGTGTACTATAAATTGCTCACTTAAAATTATAGTGCGCATTTCGTTTATCGTTCATTTACAGGGACACACAAAATAATTCGGTTACAGTCTATATGCGATATTTACAGTCTATGTGTGATAAGTGCTTTTTCAACTTCGGTTTGCGCTTTTGTTCAACTAAATTTTTTAACTGCACGCAATGTGTAGAAATTCTGTTGATCAGGGCTACACAAATAAGGAATTCGAAAATATTACTGACTATGGAAGTGAATTGCGTAAGAGTAGTTTTTAATTGTGTTACGCATTTTCTTGCTGAATTATATTTAGTAGACTAATAGAAGTTTGTGAAATATAAATAAATTCATATACAAGGCTAGGCAAAGAACAAGTTACATTGTCATTTATGGGTGGCAAACTGCTGGAAGTACGTTTTAAGTTGCCTAATGCGTTTATTATCTGAATTAAATTTTAGTTTAATGTGTGGTGTGCACAAAAGTCTTTAGATAATATACAGGTCTGTACAAAAGAATTCGAGAGCATTTCCATCGATTGGCGAAAATTGCTAAATGTGAATTTTCTAACTGAACTAAATTTTATCATGGTATGTAAGTGTATATCCAAACCTATAGATCATATAGAAAGCTGCACAAAATAATTTGACTATTTTTTTTGCTATGATAGGTAATTGCTAAAACTGTATTTTTAAATGTGTTATATGTTTCCCAAATTGTTTACTTACATATTTTATTTCACCTTATTTAACGGTGAAGTTTCGTTAAAGTTTTCTGGAAATGTTAGAAACGTGTTTCATAATCTATGCTTGACCCTTGATTTTTCGTTCTTGCTTATATTATTATTATTATCTATCTAACCAACAGGGTTTTCGCTAAATGAACTTAAAATTAATTCGTTAACTATAATAAATATAAAGATAAAATATATTCATGAGGTAGCTCATACATTTATTTTACAGAAGTTTTAAAAATAGTTTAAATTTCAGTCAATGGATTTTCACTGCGTTGGGTTCAACTGATAAGGGTACACAATCACACAGTTTTTACTCTTTATTCTTTTTAGATGTTTAACGAGGGGGGGGGGGGAGTTTGTGGTTGAAAGTTCTCAAACTACTTTGAGCATTTTTACTGATTGAAACAGCGAGGCCTTTATTGACAAAAGTTGGAACTATTTCCAAAAGTTATTATATACGAAATTTAAATGCTACCTTA
The DNA here is from genome assembly GCA_963931845.1 of Maratus michaelseni. Lineage (NCBI taxonomy): Eukaryota > Metazoa > Arthropoda > Arachnida > Araneae > Salticidae > Maratus > Maratus michaelseni. The sequence continues at coordinate 166,691,328 of OZ007593.1, read as the reverse complement.
TGAACTTGCCTCTCTTATTTCACTTTATTATACTTACAATTACTTATTGAATTATACGTACTACTGATTTTTAAAGTTCAAATTTTTAATGTTGGCAACGCTTCTTTATAAAGATAATATAGGAAACTGCTATAGATAAACTGATAAAGATTTATAAAAAGTTAAGAAATTGGAGAGAGAAAAAATAATTAAAGAAAGAAATAGTAGAAAGCTAACAATCTTTAAATGGCAGTACGTTCTGAAAGACTGATAAAGGTATTCAAATGCAAATTCGTAGGCCATTTTGTTTAAAATCCTAAAAAAAAAGACCTTGAAAGGTATACACCCAAAATTAAAATTACTATAAAACACAAAAGCAATTTGTCTCTTAAAAGCCTAACTTTTGCTTTTATTTCGAAGAAAAGGACATTTGATAAATATATTCAAAATTAATTCATCTATTCTTTGTGTGCACAATATCTCTGCTAATTTTGCATATATATACCATCAATCACATTGCATTTGTAAGCCATTATATTCATGACTACATTTTGAAAGTATTTGTATTTTGCTTTCTAAATGCCTGTCTATGTTTTAGTGTTTTGTTTGTTTAAGAGAAAAAAATTTAATATTATTTTAAACTAGCCGCCACTGGCGACCAGTTTGATCTCCATTAAATGCATGTTAAACATTGTAACACGTAACTTTTATTCATAATTTTTTTTTTTTTTAATCCTTCGCCAAACTGGAAGATTCTAATAGACAAATCAAGAACTTTTGCCATCAAGGTAGCATTTCGCATATTTTTTGTTGTTATGTATTTCAGCTTTCTTGACAAAACTGTTTAACCCATTTAAGCATTTATGCTTCATGACCGTTTCCTTATCAGTTGCAATATGTTCGCCAATGCGGAGATTCTTAAACATATTAAGTAATTTTCCGTAATTGGGTCCATTGCCGATTCGCGTATTTTAGTTAATACAATTTGATGCAATGAGGTCTATTTTGTGAAAGTTTTTTTGAAATACCTTATTGCTGCTAATATATATCTCATCAAAAAGTCACCTGTAAAAAATGCAGCCAAGTCTCGTAACTCATTTACTGTAAAAAGTACTGAGATCGTATAAAGCCAAGTTTAATTATCTTATTAACTCTGAAATTTTCATTCACAAATCACTCCTAGTCTCTACATCTTTAGTTAATTATTATTTTGTGACTTGGCAATTACGCAGCACAGGAAAGTTATTACACCTTACTATGTTATGGGATGGGATAATTTAATTAAGGCAAATTATATACGCACATTACGAAGTTATTACACCTTAATATGTTATAGTATTATTTGATTAAGACTAACTATATACATCACATTCTCGTGCTACGTAATTACCAAGTCACAAAATAATAATTAACTAAAGATGTAGAGACTAGGAGTGATTTGTGAATGAAAATTTCAGAGTTAATAAGATAATTAAACTTGGCTTTATACGATCTCAGTACTTTTTACGGTAAATGAGTTACGAGACTTGGCTGCATTTTTCACAGGGGACTTTTTGATGAGATTTCACTTCTTTTTGTAAATAATCCTCCTCTTCTTGATTTTGGGCTCTTTTTGGAGATCATCCACTGATTTTCGAAAAAGTTACCTTAAAGAAATTTCAGGTAACTAGGCAAGTACTACTTTATGGGAGGAGGGAGTCAAAAGTACTCTCAATTGCTTCCAGGAAAGGTGCTATCCATCTGAGATATTACTCGCAGACTAGATACTTGATATTTAACAGATACTGTTTAGGATAAAAAGAAAGCTATAATTAAAATTTCCGGAAATTTTCAATAAATCAAACTATATTAGATTTTTCGAAGTTTTTTTTTTTTTTTTTTTTTTTTTGGTCTTTTTTTTTTTTTTTTTTTTTTTTTTTTTTTTTAGATTTTTAAATGTTTCCTTACTTTGTATCCTAAACCCTACCTTTCTGCCAAATGTCAAGCTGGTAGGACTACAAAATCAAATTATTTCCAAACCTTCGACTTGTTATAAATTTATTGATTTTTCGATTTTACTTCTAAGTTTCCTGATTGTCATGCCAATATAGTAATTCTTTGAACCGTCTTCTTAGGATCATTTAGGTTCAATTGAAAGATGAATCAAGATAATCTTAGAGTCACCATGATTTTATTTAGAAAGGACTATCAAGCCATAACCAGCCAGTAACGTCGGGAGGAGAGGGGCAGCTGTGAAAATTTTTTTGGTGCTAACATCATTTAACAATCCATATTTTATATGCAAATTAAATAGAGTATAACCTGTGAAACAAAACAAACATGTCTATAAAGAAACCACCCGTAACGTAGCCGGTCTATAGCGGAATTTTTCTATACCGAGATTCGTAAACAAAAAGAAAAAAAAAGCATAATCCGCGGAAGAAAACATAAAACAATTAGGGGCGGTGTACTAGCTGATAGGACAATTATCTTAAAACTCATGTTTCTAGAACTACAAAATCGAATTGTTTTCGAATTTTTGATTGTTTACAGATATTTCGATTTTTCGATTTTATTTTCGAATTTTATAAATTTTTAAAAGTTTCTTTTTTGAATCGTAAATATTACCTTTACGCTACATTTTAAGTCAAGACTACAAGATTGAATTATTTTCAATTTTTGATTTTTTTTCGAATTTTTTTTTTTCGAATTTTCCGAATTTTTTCAGTGCTACAAAATCAATTTTTTTTTCAAATTTTCGATCTCTTTCGTTTTTTTTTTTTTTTTTCAATTTATTGTGTTTTAATTTTTCCTTTTTCTGTATCCTAAATGACTATAGTACCTTTACGCTGAATTTTCAGTTTCTAAAGCTACAAGATCGAATTTTTTTCAATTTTTCGATTTTTTTTTTCGAATTTTTGAGATTTTTTAATTTTTTCTTTTTTTGTATCCTAAATACTACCTTTATTGCATATTTCAAGTTTCTAGAGCTACAAAATCGAATTATTTTCAAATTTTCGATTTTTTTTCGATTTTTTAATTTTATTTTCGAATTTATTGTGTTTTAATTTTTTTCTTTTTCTGTATAACACTACATTTACGCTGAATTTTTAGTTTCTGAAGCTACAAGATCAAACTTTTTTTCAATTTTTCGAATTTTCCAGATTTTTTATTTTATTTTATTTTATTTATTTATTTATTTATTTATTTATTGTATCCTAAATACTATTTTTATTCCAAATTTAAAGTTTTTAGCTCTAAAAAATCTAATTATTTTCAAATTTTCCTTATTTTTCCGATTTTATTTTCGATCTTATTGTGTTTTTCATTTTACCTTATTCCGAATCTTTAAACACTATCTTTACGCCGAATTTTAAGTTTCTAAGACTTAAATAATCAAATTATTTTCAATTTTTCAGACTTTTCGAATTTTCGAATTTTGTTTTCGAATTTTCCGGATTTTTCAATTTTTCCTTATTTTGTATCCTAAATACTACCTTTATTCCGAATTCCAAGTTTCTAGCGCAACAAAATCGAATTATTTTTCAAATTTTTTATTTTTTTCAATTTTTTCAATTTTTTGATTTTTTTTTTCGATTTTTATTGTTTTTTTTTTTTTTTGTTTTTTTTCTGAATTCCAAACACTACTTTTTTTTACACCAAATTTTAAGTTTCTAAGACTACAAGATCGTATTATTTTCAAATTTCAATTTTGTTGGATTTGTTGAATTTTCGAATGATTTTTTTTTTCGAATTTTCTGGATTTTATAATTTTTTCTTTCTTTGTATCCTAAACAGTACCTTTATTCCAAATTTCAAGTTTCTAGGACTACGGGATCCACCTAATATTTTTGATCACGCGTGAGAGTGAGTGAGGGAGTGACAAAAAATCGAAACTTTCAGTTCATATATCGTTTGCACTAGAAAAGACAGAAATGTGAAATTTTAAATTTTGGTCTTATTTACCACATACTCTATATAAACGAAGTTTCAGGTTTTTGGGATACACCAGCTCAAAGATATGGGGAGGTCAAAAGTGCCCTGAGTTGCTTCCAGAAAGTGATGCTTACGTTTGTGCTCTCTCGACTTGGCGGAGGCACTACCGTGCCTCCAGATACAAAATTAAAAATTCAGGAAAATTCCAACAAATCAATCTTTTTTCAATTTTTTTTTTCGGTTTTTCAAATTTTCGAATTTTTTTTTTTTCGAATTTTCTGGATTTTTAATTTTTTTTTTTTTTTTTTTTTTTTTTTTTTTTTTATCCTAAGTACTACTTATATTCCAAATTTCAAGTTTCTAGTTCTACAAAATCGAATTATTTTAAAATTTTCGATGTTTTTCGATTTTTTCGATTTTTTAATTTTATTTTCGGTTTTTATTGTGTTTTTAATTTTTTCTTATTCTGAATTTCAAACACTACCTTTACGCAGGTTAAAAGATCAAATTATTTTCACTTTTCAACTTTTTTCGAATTTTTCGAATTTTTGAATTTTTTTTTTCGAATTTTCTGGATTTTTTTAATTTTTTCTTTTTTTGTATCCTAAATACTACCTTTATTCCAAATTTCAAGTTTCTAGTGCTATAAAATCGAATTATTTTCGAATTTTCGATGTTTTTCGATTTTTTAATTTAATTTTCGATTTTTATTGTTTTTAATTTTTTATTATTCTGAATTTCAAACACTACTTTTACGCCGAATTTTAAATTTCTAAGGCTAAAAGATCAAATTATTTTAATTTTTTCAATTTTTTTTTTTACTTTTTTAAATTTTTTTATTCTTTTTCGAATTTTCTGGATTTTTTTAATTTTTCCTTTTTCTGTATCCTAAATACTACCTTTATTCCAAATTTGAATTTTCTAGCGCAACAAAATCGGATTGTCTTCAAATTTTCGGTTTTTTTCAATTTTTTCGATTTTTTAAATTTTGCTTTCGATTTTTTTTTTGTGTTTTTGATGTTTTCTTTTTTCTGGATGCTAAACACTACCTTCACACCAAATCTTAAGTTTCTAAGACTACAAGATCGTATTATTTTCAATTTTCAATTTTGATGGAATTTGTTGAATTTTCGAATGTTTTTTTTTACGAATTTTCCGGATTTTATAATTTTTCTTTCTTTGTATCCTAAACACTACCTTTTTTCCAAATGTCAAGTTTCTAGGGCTACGGGATCTACCTAATCTTTTTTTATGACGCGTGAACGAGTGAGTGAGTGAAAATAAATCGAATGTTTGAGTTCATATATCGTCTGAACTAGAAAAGACTAAAAGTTGTAAAATTTTAAATTTTGGTCCTGTGTGCCAAATACTCTAGAAAAACGAAGTTTCAAATTTTTGGGATACTCCAGCGCGGAGATATGTGGAGGGGGGGGGGGGGGTCAAAAGTGCCCTGAGTTGCTTCCAGAAAAGGATGCTTAAGGCCGTGCTTTCTCGACTTGGCGAAGGCACTGCCGTGCCTCGAGATTTTTTTGTTTCTCGCTAACTTTGGCTGTAGATTCGGTTTCAGAAGATTAGAAAGTCTATCATTATTCTCATCTAAAACGCCTTGAATAATTTGCCATAATCGGGCTGCATATTATTACACGTAATTTTGGGTACACGTAATAATTATTACACGTAATTTTGTCGCAGACGCACCGGCGTATCATTTTGGCGCCAAAATGACGATTTTATGCATGGGCAACCCGGCAGTTTCGGCTAGATTTTGCTTGGTATGGCAACCCGATAGAGCAGATTCCGTATGTTTTATAATAAATTAAACATTGTGTGTTTTATAATAAATTGATCATTGTGTATGTTTTATAATAAAATTGTTTGTGTTTTTAATATAAAATAAAATATTTCATAATAAAATAAAAGTAACATGCTGTTTTAGCAATCTCTAACAGGCACCTGAAAATGGGGGTTTTCTCGCCAAACTGGCGCAAAACAAAAATCGGCGCCAAACCCGATGCGTCTGCGAAACCTGTTCCATTTTAAAAATGCTATTGGCGGGATTTGCGCCCAAATAACATAAAAGTACTTAATGATGTTATGTATTTTATAAATATATATTAAATTACTGTTTTGAACGCGATTGGTCATTAACAATGGTAAATATGATTGGTGACTAATAATCATTTTCGGTGATCTCTCTTCCCATAATACATAAATACCAAATTAACTGACAAGTCGTTTCGAAATTAGATTCATTAAATATTATTACATAAGTTGTATTTGTTTACATTCAGCTTACGGCAAGAAAAGATCCGGAAGGAAGTTGAGTTGTATAGCACATAATTATGGTAAACTTTGATTGTCTCACTGGTGCGAATTATTATTATTATTATTATTATTATTATTATTATTATTTTACACCAGGTAGCGGTCCAAAAATTCATTCGCGGAGAACTTGCTTTACGAACGATTACCTCCATGGTTTAATATTTTAAACATTCATGACGACGAATGAATGTTTTTCTTTTTTTGTTGTTGTTTACTTTCATGGATAGAGAATTTGAACTGCGAACCTAATTTTAACTGAAGTTATTGCAGAATCTATATATAAAAATGAAAGTCGTGACTGGGTAGATGATCAACGCGCAGTCCAAACTACTGAACCTACAAACACGAAACTTGGAGGAAAAATACTTCTTAGTATGTAGAGGCGCACTAAGACGGGATTTTCAAAAACTGCACCCTTAAGGGGGGCAAAAAAGGGAACAAACTTAAAAAAATTCCTTAAAAATCGAGTATTATAGTTAAGCGACAAATGATAACATAATTTAAGGTATTTTTGTATGCTGAATCGAATGGTGCAAAGTAAATTCTTCTAAGTGCCATAGTTCGTGGAATATTGCATATTTAACAAATTTGGCGACGTTTTTGGCGCCAAAGCCTCAAAATTCTAACATTACAAATGATAATTTCTAAAAATACGCGCGTTATTACAGCAATGGAAGAAATTCAAACTGTCGATAAAACGCGAGGGATTTCTTTTCATTGTTATAAGATAATGTGGCGAACTCTGTTCCCGCAAACTGTTATCTACATATATAAATGAAAGTCGTGACTGGGTAGATGATCAACGCGCAGCCCAAACTACTGAAGCTACAAACACGAAACTTGCAGGAAAAATACTTCTTAGTATGTAGAGGCGCACTAAGACGGGATTTTCAAAAACTGCACCCTTAAGGGGGGCAAAAAAGGGAACAAACTTAAAAAAATTCCTTAAAAATCGAGTATTATAGTTAAGCGACAAATGATAACATAATTTAAGGTATTTTTGTATGCTGAATCGAATGGTGCAAAGTAAATTCTTCTAAGTGCCATAGTTCGTGGAATATTGCATATTTAACAAATTTGGCGACGTTTTTGGCGCCAAAGCCTCAAAATTCTAACATTACAAATGATAATTTCTAAAAATACGCGCGTTATTACAGCAATGGAAGAAATTCAAACTGTCGATAAAACGCGAGGGATTTCTTTTCATTGTTATAAGATAATGTGGCGAACTCTGTTCCCGCAAACTGTTATCTACATATATAAATGAAAGTCGTGACTGGGTAGATGATCAACGCGCAGCCCAAACTACTGAAGCTACAAACACGAAACTTGGAGGAAAAATACTTCTTAGTATGTAGAGGCGCACTAAGACGGGATTTTTAAAAACTCCAACCCTGAAGGGGGGGGGGGGTAAAAAAAGGAACAAACTGTACAAAAATTCCTTAAAAATCGAGCATTATAGTTAAGTGGCAAATGATAACATAATTTAATGTATTTTTGTATACTAAATCGAATGGTACAAAGTACGTTCATCTAAGTTCTATAGTTTGTGAGATAATGCATATTTTTGTAACGATTATCGTTAATAGTTCTACGCTGTCTAATTATAGAACTAGAGGGGGAAATTCCATAATGAGTTGAATCCGTGAAACATTAGCCTTTTTAAAAAATACTGCAGAATGGATTTCGATTGAACTTGCATTAATAATTTTCCAGGGGTAATTTTAGTATATTGCATATTGTTGCATAGTTCTTTAGCAAATCATACTGTAAATGATTAAATAAAGAAGTTGGTCTTTAATAGCTAAATTTTGTGCAAAAAATAGAAAATATAACAGAACAATGGCGTCTATTTCGTTTTACAGCATTGCGAAGGACAATCAACGAAAAGGTGCATATTGCTTTAAAACACAAGATGATCAAATTCACGGGTATATTTCGTTTGCAGAAACCGACCAGCGTAACGGGCAAAGCCTGCTAGTATATACATAATTGAATGTAAGTCGTCTCTCAAATATTAATTTATTTTGAACGATATTTCCAAAAATGTAACTTTCATGCAGTTTTATTTTAAAAAATAATTTTGAATAAAAATGTCCGCCTGGCATATGAAAAACTAAGCGGACATCCCGGAACTGTTGATGACAGTCACATGACTTACGGTTTTATTATATTATATAGATAAAAGATTTCCAAAATTGCATTTATTTTTAACATTTGAATGGTAGTATCTTCCTACTCTCCGCCTCATAGTTGGAGAGAGATGGGGGAAGAGATGTAGACATTCACTTTTCTCTTCTCCTCTATTATCTGCTTGGATTGCTTCTCTTTTCTGGCCTTTCTTCCCTCACCGGCTAACCCTTAGCAGCAATAGTGCAATAGTGTTGTCAACTAAAGTCTGGAGACTTTCTCCGGCGCCGAAGCCAGCTGACCAAGAGGAGTCGCTAAGGTGATTACTTAAAGCGCGCCTTAACTAATTTCTAACGTCAAAGCTTTCTCTAAAAACTGTCTCTATGACTCGTTTTCGTGTCTACCAAAACTCTGCAGGAAGTCTTCACCATGTGAATTATTTTTTTATGACTTTTTTTTTGCCGTGAATACGAATGAAAAGTGGAGTTCTCACAATGCCATAGTAAACCTTAATAACATGTAACATGGCAATCAGAGAATATTTATGCGAGATAGAGTACGGACAGATAGACGGCCAGACTAACAGACAAATCGTATTCAGAAATACTTTTCAATTATGTTGGAAAGAGTTAAAAATAAAGTTTGAAAATATTGATTAAATACACTGCTCAAAACAATTAAAGGATATTGCAGTTTTAGGTGGATTTTGTATCTGGGAAACATTTTAGCTGATTGATACATGGTCGACAGACATAGTAGGTTATATGAGAATAAATTACACATGTTTGGCAGAAAAAAATGCATTTTATTGCGCATTTGTGTACAGAAGGAAAAAAACACAATTTGTGCATATGAGAAAAAAAGAATAAGAAAAGGTGTTTTCTTCAAAGAAAATCATTTTCAGTAGGGGGTATGGTTTCCACGGGCGGCCAGCAACGTTGAACACCTTTGAGGCATGGACTCAATGAGGCTATTAATGACGAGTTGGGGTATTCTGCCCCACCCTTCCAGAAGAGCTCTTTCCAGTTCTTGGAGAGTTTGTGGGGGTTGTTGGCGGCCAGAAACTCGTCTTCCTAGAGCGTCCCAAACGTGCTCGATTGGATTCATGTCTGGAGAACACGCTGGCCATTCCATTCGAACGATTCCTTCCTCGAAAAGGAAATCCTCCACCAGGTTTGCACGATATGGCCTGCAGTTATCGTCCATTAAAATGAAGTTATCTCCGATTGCTGCAGCGTAAGGGACTACAATAGGTCTGAGGATCTCATCCCTATATCGGCGACCAGTCAGAGCTCCATCTCGAATGATGTAGAGGTTAGTGCGCCCGTCAATGGAGATGCCACCATACACCAACACTCCTCCACCGCCAAATCTGACACTTTCGTGCACGAACGCAGGATTATTCCTACTGCCACGGTCCCTCCAGATGAAAATACGCCTATTACCCGGATGCACAGAAAAACGGGACTCGTCAGAAAACCGAATATTGCTCCATTCATTTCTCCTCCAGTTGACATGCTCGGTTGCCCACTCCCTGCGGTCGCGACGATGCCTTGATGTTAATCTAACACATACCATCGGTCGGCGAGCATACAGACCTACAGCATGGAGCCGGTTTCGGACAGTCTGAGTTGAAATCGTGGTGCCTGTAGCCGAGCGAAGGTGTTGTTGGAGAAGAGTAGCGTTCATGTTTCGGTGTCTCCGAGCTGTTAACGCTAAATACCGATCTTCATTGGGCGTTGTTGCCCGTCTACGACCTTGCCCTGGTCTTCGGCCTGCACATCCACTCTCCAAAAAACGGTTCCAGATCCTGGAAATGACACTTTGTGACACTCCAATGGCTTGCGCTACTTCGGCTTGAGTTTGGCCCCCTTCTAACCTACCAACAATTCTCCAAGCTTCTGAATCTGTCAAATGACTTCGCTGAGACATCGTACTCATCGAAACAAAGCAATCACTGAATGCCGATCATCCTTGTCTTCATTCTCTTTTATCCAGTTGAAAGTCAAATTTCATTCGCTGCCGCTGAAGCGACGTTTTTGACGTCGAACTCAAAATTTGCATACTCCACAGTTTGAAAACCAGAAAAATTTGCATTTGTGATTCTCTTCTTCTATTTTCGGCAAAAAAAATTTCGTTTATATCTTTATTTTATATAAAACTTCAAATATCCTTTAATTGTTTTGAGCAGTGTATTTAAACCTTGAGGTAAAAAATATTTCACATACAACTTTTCAGAATGGTAATGATTTTCACCATAAAATATTCCTTATTATGATTGAAAATTTGTTGCTTTATGTATAATTGCTAAAGGAATCTTTAGTGAATCTGGGAGCGTGAATCTATGAGAAACTTGTAATTTTTTTCTTATGAATTTAATGTCTTTTTATTTAATTCATAACTAAAATTTTAAATCTCATGAGTTTGATAATCAGGACTTGGATTCAAGTACCGGAAAAAAATTCGAACTTCTTACACAAGTGTTTGTGCGAACTTCAAAGTTAGTAGACGATTGGAAGTGAAGGCAAAATGAAGCTGAGCCTCAACGTTATGGAGCGCCAAAAATTGTCTCTGCCACCCGATTAAAACACTGTGCATAATGCCTCATAGTGTTTTAATCGGGTCCTGCATTTCATTTTCATGGGTTTATTTCAATCTTTTAACCAGCTTAGATGACGTAATTCCCTACACACACGCACATTCAGTTGAATGTGTATATAATAATAATATCTTGAATAAATACACATATATATTTATGAAATTTTTCTAATAAAACGGGTAAAGAAAGTTTTTTTTTTTTTTTCAGTAGCGAGTGAATTTTTCTGTCATCTTTCCGAATCTTTAAATGTGTACTCACCTATCTTTAATAGCCAAGCCTGAGCTGGAGGTATCCATGAAGAGATAGCCCGATCCTTAGTACTATTATTTATTTTAAATCGCTCCTTTTACTTTTTTCTGATATTCACATTCGCATGCTTAAAAAAATTAACCGTTATCACTTCATGAATACACATAATTCACGAACTTCTCAAACGGCAAGCCCAGGTAAGTACTGTCTCCAACACATTGTCATTCGTGAATCATCAAAGGTGAAAAAAGTGAAATTCGTGGAGAGGTGTATTGTGACGGGATTCTTTCCCTTGAGTACTATTTAATGGAGGGCTTGTGCCAGAAAATTTCAATTTTTTTTTCCGTCGTTGGAGGGATTAAGAAAAATGGGTGTATCAGCTTTACACCCAAGCGGCCTTCTTTCTGCAGTGACATTAAAAGTTTCGCTTTTGTTGCGTTCCCACATAACAGGTGTTAAAATGTGCGTCATTCCGTTATTAGTGCTTCCAGAATCAGCCTTCAACTTTCTAGTATCTTCATATATGTGCATTCCTGTCATTATGTCTTTTGAAATCGGTATATTTTCCTTTTCCGTTGAAATAACAAATAATTACTCATGGGTGCCGGCAGTAAGAAAACTAGGTAGAGGCAAGATCTTCGAAAGATGTGCATATAGTCCGCAACCCAGGCCGTAGTTTTTAAAATTGAGAAAATATATACAGGAAATAAGCTAAATTAAGATTTTTTTTTGTCGAAACTCTTCGTGAGAGAATTTTTAAATACATCAACATAAAAAGCAAAGCAGAACAATCAAATAAAATTATTAAACTAACCGCCACTGGCGACCAGTTCGGTCTTCCTTAAATGTATGTTAAACATTGTAACACGTTACTTTTATTCATAATTTAATTATTTTCCTTAATCCTTCGAGAAGTCGGAAGATTCTAATAGACAAATCAAGAACTTTTGCGATCATGGCAATTTTTCATAATAAAATAAAAGTAACATGCTGTTTTAGCAATTTCTAACCGGTACTTGAAAATGGGGTTTTCTCGCCAAAATGGCGCAAAACAAAAACGCGCCAACCCGGGTGCGTCTGCGATAGCTGTTCCATCAAAACATTTGATTTCAAAATCAAATCATCGTTTCTAATTTGCACACGCGAAAAATAAAAGCTGGTATTGGCGATTTTAAAAATGCTATTGGCGAGATTTGAGCCCAAATAACATAAAAGTGTTTAATGGTGTTATGTATTTTATAAATGTATATTAAATTACTGTTTTGAACGCGATTGGTCATTAACAATGATAAATATGATTGGTGATTAACAATAATTTTCGGTGATCTCTTTTCCTGGCAAGTATAATTAAATACCAAAATAACTGATAATTCGTTTCGAAATTTGGTTCATTAAATATTATTACATGAGTTTTATTTGTTTACATTTAATTCAGCATACGTCAAGAAAAGATACGGAAGGAAGTTGAGTTGTATAGCACATAATTATGGTAAACTTTGATTGTCTCACTGGTGCGAATTATTTCTTGACACCAGGCGGCCGTCCAAAAAATCATTCACGGAGAACTTGCTTTACGAACGATTACCTCCATGGTTTAATATTTTAAACGTTCACGGCGAATGAATGCTTTTTTGTTTGTTGTTGTTTACTTTCATGGATAGAGAATTTGAACTGCGAACCTAATTTTAACTGAAATTATTGCAGAATATATACATAATTGAACGTAAGTCATCTCTCAAATATTAATTTATTTTGAACGATCTTTCTAAAAATGTAACTTTCATGCAGTTTTATTCGAAAAAATAATTTTTAATAAAAATGGCCGCCTGGTATATGAAAAAGTGATGCGGACATCCCGGAACTGTTGATGACAGTCACATGACTTAGACTTTTATTATAGAGATATTCAAAATTAAATTATTAGTTAGTTAATTAATTCAATATTGAGTATTCATTTATTAAGAATTCAAAATTAAATTACTAATTAATTAATTCATTGTTACATATTGATTTATTAAATATTCAAATAGAAATTTCCACTAGCATTTTTCCAAAAATAGAATTGGAACTGTTATTTTTTTCTGCTCAACGCCTCCCCACCCCCTACTCCCTTTCTTTTACTCCCTGAACATTTTGTGGCGCCTACGTACAGTAAAATTCTGGTTTTGCGTTCTTCTTGGAGCAAAAAAAAAAAAAAAAAAAAAAGTAATTATTTAAAAACATATATATAGACTATAGAGTTTGAATGAGTATTTTGCCAAAAATTACAGATACAGGGGGTGCCCTAAAAGGAATTGACGCTTTTAAAAATTCAGCAAGGAGTAAATAGTGACAGCTATTGAAGTTATTCTTGCATAGGGACATACCATTCCAAAACTTTCTTGTAGGGGGGGGGGGGGGGCAGGTTTTCTGTGAGTCCGGGCAAAAATTTCTTTTAAACTTGATATGCACATAGCTAAGAAGCAATTGATGCAGTTTCATTCAGACATATTTTTAAAATTAACCATTTTATCATTTATCATTACTAATAAATGTTTGAAAATGTTGCAATTTCACTTTGAAAATGTAGCAAAAGCAAGGATTTATCAAATATTATTGATAATTATTACTTTTTGTGCTTAAACTATTTATTTAATGCGAATGTTTTTTTTTTTTGCTTTTTTTTTTTTTACTTAAATCTGACATCTTCTTTTATTTTTTTTGCAATTTCGGAAAAGATTTTTTTAATCTGACTTGTGATCATTGATACATTCTGAAATATCTAAATCCTTGGAGGGGGATTGCCCCCTCCCCCTAGCTTCTCCCAAATGACGCCCTTGTTCTTGCAAAAGGTTAATATGAGATGTCGAGAATTTCTTTACTAAGCTTTATTTCTTTTAATTACAAATATCACTTTAGAGAGCAGACAGCAGCGACCCCTATTTGTATATCGAGCTGCAGATGAGTTCCAGAGGAAACTTCTTGTTTGTAACGAGTAGCACTAGAGACGCGGGGGCATTGGTAGAACTGAAACAGATGATTTCAGAAGACAAACTGTTTATTAGCGTCAAAAATTGAAATAAGCAGAACATTTGCACCTCTAGAACCGCTATTTGGAGCTCAACCTGAGAAACTTTGTATGAGCTTTAAATGACTGTAAACTATTTTATGCTTATAGCCTATCAGTGTACTGTGAACGTTAACCCTTAACTGCTGTTGACGGTTTCACAGACTGCTTTTTTTTTTTCGCAGTTTAACTTGTAATTTTCAGTTTAACTACAGATACTAGTGGAATTTTGTTTCATTTGTATCAGGGCCTAATATCTAAGAAAACAAGTACCGGAGCCCTATTATTCTACAGTACTAACACCTGTAGCGTTATTAAAATTTTAAATACATCTATCTATGTATACTTAGCTATCAAATATTCCATTTTTTAGTTATTACTGCTTCCAAATAGAAACCTTTGCCTAATATTCATGTTAATTAATCGTAGAATTTTGCGATTAAATAAGCTCAGGATTATGATTCGGAAAGAGTACTAACACAAACAATGAATAGTTCGCAGCTATGCAGAATAGAAAAAGACTATTTCTGTTTACTCTTTTTTCTGTTCAAAATAGCATTAAAATGAAATGGAAATAAATAAACTTTTGAATTTAAGACAGATTGAGCTCGAGCCTGCCCAAACCCGAAGACGGATATAAAAATCGAGCCTGTTTCATCTCCATCTTTTACGTGAGCGACACATTACTTCACTTATAAGTGGTTTGATACAAACGAAGGCAAAAGATTAGAGATTGGGAAAAATTGGGAAAGGAAAGAGTAATTTAGGATTCGTTTTTCGGAAGCGTTATTGCATTGGGCTCCGGAGCGCAGTGTTTATGAGCTCCAGTGAATTCTGGCCAATATTTAAATATTTACTAAAAACAGAGAAGTACCGAAACTTGAGCTCCGGTGAGTTCCGGCGCAAATTAAGTCCGGATTTGGAGCCGTAGTATTATCGTTAGAAACTTCTGAATAGGTGAATTTTGATTATAATAGTCCTGTACATAAAGTTTAGTACAAAAACAGTATCTTGTGAGTTAATTGAGCGTTTTATTCATCTTTCGATCAAGCGGTCTCAGAGACCGCTCCACAGTAACTATGCGACAATTTTCTTCACAGCAGTTAAGGATTAAATAAAATTTTCGCCAGAAATTTGATCACCATCCCATACTTCAAAAACTTCACAAGGCAGTATTATTACGATTTAATGATACCGTTGAATGAATTGGAAACTTAGGAACTGATCATTGATTGGGATTCGATTTTGATTGAAATACTTTCTCTATTTTATCATTACATGTAATGTTCTGAGCTATCATTGCACGCAGATGTCCTAAACAAAGTGTGGTAATCTGTACAATACTGAAAGCATTGCTCTTAAGCACTTGCATAAGTTTCGTAAATATATCAAGGGATATCTGTTACCGGATTCGAATAAAACTTATCTCAAACTGTTCAATTTTGACTGAAAAGCAGTCATCTGCAAAAGAGATAAAATATAAAAAGAAATAAAAAATATACATTCGACGAAAGTGGTCATGACCTCTGTATACCGAAAAATCCATGAACCGAAAATTGGTACCAAGATCTTTTCTAATACAATGACTAGCGTCTTATTCCATATAATAAGTAAAACGTAAGAATTAAAAATACATGTAATAATTAAATCTGAAAAATATTTTGAAGATTTGTGTTTCCTTCTGATTAAGTTACGATTTATGTAAAAAAAAAAAAAGGGGGGGGAGGGTCATTTAGAAATACTGTAAAGATTTTTGACATTGTTACTGTGAATTGGTTGGATTAACGATTTTTACGCTTGTGGGTTCTGTGAGGAATACCGAAACCAGTATTGGCTCCAAATTTGCCTGATTTTAATAAAAAAGTGTTAAGCAGAAAACGTGTTAAAGAAGTGTTAACTATATTCTAATACACAACACAGAAACTAACTTAAAAGAAATCCATCCAGATATTTATAATTGTCATTCGAATAATGTTGACAATAACCGTAAGTATAAAGTTTGCTGAAATATTTTTTTCTTCAAAGTTAAAGCTAATAAAAGAATATTCAAGTGATAATATGAATCGGGAAAAGTTTTCTGCTTTGGCAGAAAGATTAAATAAAATCTGTTCTTTATCTTTTCTTATGCTATTGAGACAGATATAGCATTTGATCTAAACTAGTTTACGATACAGTTATTCAAACTTTCAGTAAGACAAAAAGCAATCAGTTTCTCTTTCTATATTTTCGCATTTTTAATGTTATAAAAAAAAAAAAAAAAAAAAAAAAAAAAAACTAAATATGTTTTAATGATAAGTAAAAGGACACAATTTTTGTTGTTGTTACTTTCTTTCATTCAATTATCGTAAACGAGAACCTTTAAAAAGTAGCTTTTCTTTGAATAAAATGTTGCTATCTCAACTATTAAAAATTAAAAATGAGCCCTCGCAAAACTCACCAAGCCCACTGCTAATTATGGTCTCGCCCCACCATTGCTCCTTCCCACGTTAGTGTATCCCTTTATACTACAGGGTTCGCCTCTGTTTTTACATGTATGCTGTCCAGTAATACAACTAATTTGTTTCTACAAAAAATATCTATATTTTACTTAAATGTTGAAGAAACGTTTTTTTAACTTTCACTTCATAATTGTTTAAAAGCCATTGCGTGACTGTCGTAAATTATACACAACTTTTCTTCAGTCTAGTCAAAACCATTTTCGGAGCAATGTCTGACCACTTTATCCTGTACAAAATTTCTAGCACTAAAAAAAAGTGGGGGGAGAAAGGAGAATATCAACTTTCGGAACACAGCCACAGTAATTACATTTTCTTAACTATAATAGTAAACGGCTCTTTCACTGTAACTGTATTTTTCCCCATAAAATATCGCATTAAAACACTTGCATTTCATTTTAAATAAAACCTGTTCTTAATCTTTTCTTAGAAATAAAAAAAAATAAAAACAATATCAAGCAGACGATCACGAATTGTAATTTTTCTTCTTTGTTTTGTACTTTTACTATTTACTTGTTTATTACTTCAAGTTTTATTCTGTTTTTCCAATTATAAATATGCTCCTTAGCTTCATCTTCATAGTGTATTACTGTTAATTTTCTTTACTTTCCCTTTTTATTCTTAAAAATATGAAAAGGAAAATTATTTATCTTTTCGTGTATATTTTTGGAACGTTTTCTGATGTGTGAGATGACAACGAGTAACAAAACAACATAACAATAGGTTTCTTGGAAGTGTGGGTGAATAACTTTCACTGTTTGTAGCTACTTAAATGATAATTTAGCACTCTTCCAATCACTAAGATCAAATAATCACGGCACTTTTTATTTTTTCAGGGGAGAAAATGCCTTCTATTGTTTGATAGCTTAATCAAAACCTTTTTACGTAACGCATTTTCTTGGCTTTTGGGGAGCTGTATATTAATCTAGAAAATACGCAAACACATGTATTTTTAAAACATCTATCTATCTATATAAAAGCCGTTCTTGGTATGTATGTATGTATGTATGTATGTATGTATGTGTGTTCCTTATACAAATCTACAGTTTTTGTGCGATTTGAACAAAACTTGATGTACATATGTTTTAGTACACGAGTAAAATTAGTGTCAACTTAAAAATTCCCAGACCATTCTTTACCACTTTTTTCAAACAGCTATGCCATAGTTTATCATTCTAGAAATTCATTTTTTTTTTCAATTTCTGATGCAATTTCTTTCCCGTTGCCATAAAAATAAACTGAGTATGGACAATATTTTTATAAAATTAAAAATCTCTAAAATTCAGATTCACTCACTATTTTGGAATCTGAAATTGACGTCATTCTGAGAAGATAATGAGATATTTTCCCCAATATATAATTTTAAAAAATTACTCTAATGATGTAGTACATTTATTTAAATGTATTTGAAGTTAAAACATCTACTTTAAAACAGACCTTTCTATTTCAAGAAAAGATAAAAATAAGAAATCGTTTGCTGGATATGACGTCACTTTCTATTATAATTGCTTTCACTGTGTCATCAAAGTAACTCTTAATAAACTGCTGCTATATTTTATTTTCTATTTCGTTTTCATACTACAGCTAAATCTTATAGCTATAAGTTATAGTTACGTGTTTTGATACTTTAGAAGCAGTAATAACATTTTCTACGATTTATTTTAAATAGGAAATGAAACATAGCATTTTTTTAGAGTCAGTTCTTTCTCCTTTCAACCAAAATTTCATGACTGAAATTTGGTTCAATTATCTGCATAACTTCATACACTTTTCGATGATACAATAGTGAAAATGGAACAAAAAATATCGATCACAGCGCCCTCTTTCGACGAAATATCCCCAATTTCTAATAGAACATGCTTTCCATAGCCAAAAACATAGAAATTTTTTTTTTATTTCAGTTTGAAGCATAACTTCATACACTTTTCGATGATACAATAGTGAAAATGGAACAAAAATATCGATCACAGCGCCCCCTTTCGTCAAAATATCCCCAAATTTTAATAGAACCTGCTTGCCATAGCCAAAAACATATAAAAAAAATTGTTCAATTTGAAGCATAACTTCATACACTTTTCGATGATACAATGAGACAGACAAACATTTGGAAAAAACATATTTTTCGGAATCTCTGACCCCTAAAACGAGTAAATCCGTCGAAAACCGGAAGTCGAAGAAAATGTCGATTACAATACTTTCTTCTGTTATAGATAGAAGAAAGTAAAAATGAAAATTCGTCTGTCTGTATTTCTATACAAATCCACAGTTTAGAAGCGAGAATCGTGAAAGTATACGCACAGGCGTATTAAAATACAGCCGAGGCAACTAAAGTAATCCGAAATCGAAATAAGTTACAGTTAATTTGTAATTAATCAAATTTGAATTAATCAAATTTAAACATTTTTCGTTATAGCAACTGCCAACAATTAAAAATCCACAATAAAATTCTTTCCACAACAATCAATTTTCTATTGAAAGATTTCTACGTGAAAAATGAAAATGAAACAAAAAGTTTCAAGAATGAAAAAGAAGATTAATATGACGTCATACTGGAAGTAAATTCAATAGATAGTGCTTTCTTCCAAGCGTTAGTCAAAGCGGTGATTTTTCCATAATCGGGTGGGATCCACAACAAATTAACATATTTTAACGGAGATATTTTGCAGCATCAAGAATTGCAGTAAAAAAATTAGACGTGATTTTTAAGATAAACATTGATTTCTTATAAAAGAGTTTTTAAAAACTGTTTTTACTTTTGTACACACATATATATATATTTATTTATTTATTATTGGTCCCCAAGGTTAACACGGATAAAGCCGGGTGGTTCTGCTAAGTTCCTAATATTTTAAAGGAAAGGTATGAGAAAAATCAAAATACTCTTCCAGATTTTTTTTTCTGGATTTTATTATATTATTCATTAATATTTTATTATGTTATTTAATATTTAGTTGAATTTTATTATAAATATTATATGTATATGTATTATTTAATATTCATTTTAAAACATTTTAATTGCAGGATAACGTTGGTTAAGAAATATAAAAAATTTTGTAGAAATTGAATCGAGCAGGGACGAACTTGATTTCATTGATTTTTACATGAGTCCAGGTCGAACTTTTAGCTTTTATACTAGCCGACCTGATAATTTCGGCCCCTGCAGATCTCTAGTTTGAGTTGAGACCTTCGACGACACGCCGACTTACCCGGGTACTCTGTGTGGAGTACAGGGGTGGGGGAGGGTGATCACCTTATCCCTGTACTAACTCTACTGCAGATCATCGTATAAAATGTGACTGATATACCAATCGATTAGTAACAACATCTACTAATTAATGCTATGCTTAAATTTTGTTTAAGAGGTCATCTATATATAAATTGTAACAAATTTAAAATTTTTCAATACTAACATCCAATTTTGACATCATATTTGGGACTTTTCTGTACATTTTACCTTCAGATACCAAATGGGAAGTCATTCGGTCAGCTAGTTTAGGAATTATATAGATCTAACGTTTGGAACTTCTAATGTTAAATTCATTTTTAATCGTTGCAAAACAGATTATAAGTTGGTTAGTTTTTTAAGCATAACTCAAAAACTACTAAAATTAATTTCACAATACA
The DNA here is from genome assembly GCA_963931845.1 of Maratus michaelseni. NCBI lineage: Eukaryota > Metazoa > Arthropoda > Arachnida > Araneae > Salticidae > Maratus > Maratus michaelseni. The sequence continues at coordinate 166,670,966 of OZ007593.1, read as the reverse complement.
TATATATATTCGAAAAAAAAAATTAATTGTAACCTAATATATTCTTAACAGAAGTCTTTCGGATGATGGAAACCGTATTTCCATAATTATATTAGGTAATGAGTAATCACCTGTTTAAATTTTAACTAGGTTAGCATGGGATTTTGAGATCGACGAAGAGCGGTAAAGCACCCTTTAATTAATTATTTTATGTCAATTGCAAAGAATAAATGTTAATTTTTATTTACAAAGTCATCATAGATAAAGAAAATTTAGTTAAATAAATTTTAAAGTCGAGGAAGGAGCAATACTCCTCCCTCCCCCTGTCGTCAGCTATGAAATTTTGCCATACTTTTTAAATATATATGTATGTATATGAAAATCTACAACTTGGATATTTCATATGAAATAGATCCAGTGTTGAATTCAAGCATTTTTCTCCGAGGGGAGAGGGGGGGGGGGGGGGTTAAAGAGTTCCTTGGACGGGAAGGTAATTTTCCCTTTTTGGCCATAATAAGCAAAGCCTGGTTATGGCCTAGGCAAAGTAGAAATGCGCCTAGGGCAACTTTCATTTTTCTGTCTATACAGGACATAATAACCAAAAAAGTTTTAAAATTAAAACAATTCAAATAAAACAGTTAATACACCCATTCCTTTAAAATTATTAGAAAATTGAAAAGCAAAAGTTCGTTTGTTTGATGACTTAAGGATCTATAAATAATATACAAAATCTCATTCACAGTATCATATTTTCATGTAAATTTAATATCTTCATTTTTTTTTTTTTTTTTTCAAAAGTGAAATTTTAAGACAGCCGTTTTTAAAATATGGACTAGCATTCAAGTATCATAAAGTAAAACATTTAACTTAAAGTCTTGGATCAAACTTTAATAGACAAGAGGGACGGGGGGGGGGGACCCAAAAAATATTGCGCTTCGAATTTCTTTATTATAGTGTTTGGGAAGGGGGAACCGAAAGAAAAAATTGTTCCTTCTAATCTTCTGGGAGGAATGACTTCCAAGTTTGAGTTTGATCATATTTATTTGCTGCTGCCATCTATTGTAGAAAAACAAAACAAATGTCAAGATCTCATAAATGAAATATAGTTTTGGATATATGTTTTTTCTTCCATTCTGAACTTACTTCGGGATCCGCTTTCATCATACGCATGTTTCTGCTGAACTTGCATTATTGTTATTTTGGAATTCCTGATTAATAGTTGGTTCAAGGTATGAGCCTTCGACCTTCGTCTTTTATATTACCCGTGCATTCTTTATATTTATCACTTTTACTAATGTCCTCCTCGTCGATTATGTTAATAGTTAAGGCTCATAGTCCAGGCATTTGGTAGAAAATAAAGGAAAGTTTTGGTGTAGTTTTTTTTTTTGGGGGGGGGGGTCCCTTTATGTTTTTTGGGTCGCTGAACACGGATCCGAGGTTTACCAACAAAAATTTTTTCGGGAAATATGTTTTTTTTTACAAAAAACGTGTAAAAAAAGGACTTTTTCCGTTTTTTCAAAATAATTCCAAAATTATGCATTTTACGTGAAAGTCGGCAGTATATGAATTAAAGAAAATAAAATTTCTTACATTTTATGTATTGAAAGTTTTTTTCTCTGATCAATAGTTTACCCGTGAGAGTGCCTCAAAAATAGGTGGAAAAAACAAAAAACTGTAAAAAAGCGGGAATTACGGTACTGTATGTCAATGTAACATAGAAACTAATCCTTTTACGCAAATGTTAACTATTAATGTTACTAAAGATTATATGTTTGACTATATTTTATGCATTTGAGGTAGAGGAAAAGCGCGGATCCGACACCAGGGGAAGGTGGGAGCAGTGGGGCAGATCCAGCTACTCTCATGAGTCGTGCTACTCCTCCGGAGAGCTCGTATTCTAAGAGGCGGTAACATTGTAGTCCAGTAGAAATAGCATTTTACCTTACAAAAATTCGGGTAGTTCTGATTTTTGGGTATGTTGTAAAGGTTGACCCTCTAATAAAAAAAACAAGTTTTCGACCTTCTAGACCTTGTGCGTTTTTCACAATATTGAAAAAAACAATATTTTTCGGCACTTTTTTCGATTTTTCTTAAATAACTCAATTTTAGTTCATTTTACAGAAAAAGCACTTTCACCATTTTGTAGAGCATAAAATTCTCTACAACATGCAGTATTCAGGTTTGTAAATTGTCCAAATAGGGGGTAAGATACGGAGCCGGGAAAATAGGATAAAATTTGCAAAATCCACTAAAGACGTTAGTTTTTGCTTAATAACCTACTTTTAGTGCGTTTTAGAAACAAAAACACTTTCACCATTTTGTAGAGCATAAAATTCTCTACAACATGCGGTATTCATGTTTGTAAATTGTCCAAATAGGGGGTAAAATACGGAGCCGGGAAATAGGGTTACATTTGGAAAAAAATATAAAAATCCACAAATGACGTTAGTTTTTGCTTAATAACCTACTTTTAGTGCGTTTTAGAGACAAAAGCACTTTCACCATTTTGTAGAGCATAAAATTCTCTACAACATGCAGTATTCATGTTCGTAAATTGTCCAAATAGGGGGTAAGATACGGCAAAAACTAACGTCATTTGTGGATTTTTACATTTTTTTCCAAATGTAACCCTATTTCCCGGCTCCGTATCTTACCCCCTATTTGGACAATTTACAAACATGAATACTGCATGTTGTAGAGAATTTTATGCTCTACAAAATGATGAAAGTGCTTTTGTTTCTAAAACGCACTAAAAGTAGGTTATTAAGCAAAAACTAACGTCTTTAGTGGATTTTTGCAAATTTTACCCTATTTTCCCGGCTCCGTATCTTACCCCCTATTTGGACAATTTACAAACCTGAATGCTGCATGTTGTAGAGAATTTTATGTACTACAAAATGGTAAAAGTGCTTTTTTCTGTAAAATGAACTAAAATTGAGTTATTTAAGAAAAATCGAAAAAAGTGCCGAAAAATATTGTTTTTTTCAATATTGTGAAAAACGCACAAGGTCTAGAAGGTTGAAAACTTGGTTTTTTTATTAGAGGGTCAACCTTTACATATACCCAAAAATCAGAACTACCCGAATTTTTGTAAGGCAAGGCCCTTTTTTGCGCTATTTCTACTCTACTATTGGAACTGCTCCACTGCTCCCACCTTCCCCTGGCGCAGGATCCGCACTTTTCCTCTACCTCAAATGCATAAAATACAGTCAAACGTATAATCTTTAGTATCATTAATGGTTACCGTTTGCGTAAAATGGTTAGTTTTTATGTTACATCGACATACACTACCGTAATTCCCGTTTTTTTACAGTTTTTTGTTTTTAACACCCTTTTTTGCGGCACTCTCACGGCTAAACCATTGATCAGAGAAAAAAAACTTTCATTACATAAAATATAGGAAATTTTATTTTCTTTAATTCATATATTGCCGACTTTCACGTAAAATGCACAATTTTGGAATTATTTTGAAAAAACGGAAAAAAGTCCGTTTTTTTACACGTTTTTTGTAAAAAAAACATATTTCCCGAAAAAAAATTTGTTGGAAAACCTCGGATTCGCGTTCAGCGACCCAAAAAACATAAAGGGACTCCCCAAAAAAAACTACACCAAAACTTTCCTTTATTTGCTCTTTTTTATCCCCTAATGCCTGGACTATCAAGGCTGTTCTGAAATCCAAAAGAGCTACTTTCTGACACATTTCTGAATTCATTTTTGTTCGGAACACACATGAAATTGACAGATCTTATTCAGAAACTATGTAATCGGAAGATGTTTTACATTTTTTTGGTCAAGGCAGAAGATCTTTCCGAAAATGCTTTGAAAGTCGGCATTTTGAATCGAATTTCCGATGCGGTAGCACGAGAAAAGGAAAAAACGTGTCGTCACGTGAGAAGAATCGCTTATGACTCGATAAGTAATTTATTTATCAAAAAATGGAAAACGCTCCTCTATTTCAAAACGCTTCAATAATCAGTTCTACCAATTTTATGCCTTTACATTTAAAAATTAGTCAGAAAGTTTCTCTTTATTGAGCAGGGAATTTAAGAACCACCTTAATGAAAAAAAAAAAAAATTAAAATTTAAAGTATAGTTTCCTTTTCATAGTAGAGGTGCATTAAACCACAGAAATTAATCGGACATAAATTTTCAAATGAAGTGTAAAATTGTGAGAATTAATAACAGTAACAATAATAAAGTAGTATTCGATTTCAAATTTTATCAGTACATCCATTTTACTTACCCATCATACGTAGTATAGGGTAAGTCTTGTAATCGTTTTGAAAATCGAAAAAAATTTTTTTGACGGATTTACACGTTTCAGACACTGGAGATTCCGAAAAACATATTTTTAGAATAAAAAAAAATGCCTTTCGTCTGTGTGTCTGTAAACGCTCTATCTCCCGAAAAAATTGAGATAGAGACTTGAATTTTGGTATGTACTTAGTATGTAATAATGGGAAGAAGCTTATTGAATTCCAGTAACCTCGATTATCCGAAACTATTTTTTTTTCGGACTCTCGAAATATTCGTTCTGATAAAAGGTATATAAAAATTTTTGAAATTGTTTAAGGAGTGAATATAAAAGATAATAAAAAAACATAAATTTTGCATAAAGCATGAAGTCGATCGACTAATCAGTTGCCGAGATATTTGTAATTTTCCACACTCTTCGATTTTTCATGACCCTGTATTTCATCCAAATTTCAATTCAAAAATATATTTTAATTGGAAATGAGACGCTTAATCAGATGCAATAAACCGCTAGTTAATAGGATTATTGTTTTTGGAGTTATAAGGATCTTCCTTTTAAGCAATTCAGTAATCGAGCCTTTAAAGTTTATGACGTCATCAAGCCAAGATTTTATTCGAATTGCAATGCATTTTATAAGTAGTTTACGCATTTTTTATTTTAATATTTTACATTATGCATATCCATGATGGGTAAGTATTACGGTGGCCCCCATCGACTAGTTTCATTATTATTTATTCTTGTATATATTTTTTAATTATATCGGAAACTAACACGCATCAAACATGATGAAACATGAAACATGTAATATCCGTTATTCTCAGAATTTCGAAGTTTACAATACATTTCATTGTCGTTAGCGAAAAACACTGAGATATTTAGTGTATATGAATGGAACAAAATCATTTTTTCTATAAATTATAAATGGAAATTTGCATTAATTTGTATTTTCAGAGTGTGGACAAAAATCATTTTGGGATCCCCTGAAAATGTGGACCTGGGTACATGCCCCTTGTGCCCCTGTGATAATCAGGCCCTGCATACATTCGCGCCCTTATACAACATTAGTTTTGTAAATTCATTATGAGACATTTTACTTTTGTTTATGAGTTTTAAAAATAGTACAGAAATGTGCTGTACCCTTTTGTAAGGGTAATTATAAAACAGCTCTCTTTTGGCTTTCAAAAAGGTGAAGAATTGAAAAAGAAATGGATTGATGAGCTGTTGGAAGATTTTCTTCCATTCAAACAATCTCAGGTTTGTTTTTGTTGCTGATTTATGAGTTTTAAATTTTGATTTTTGATTTTTTTACTAACAAAAATTGAAAGTGAAAGAATGATAACAACTTAATATATTGATCTTGTATTCGTATTAATCATGTATCATAGTTAAAAAAAAAAAAAAAAACTGTGTTGGTGTAAATACTATGAAAATTTTAAAATAATTAACATTTCTTCATGATGTTCCGATGGAAAGATTAAAATTTAACTATTAACCCCTTAGGGACGAGCGACACGTATACGTGACGCATAAGATGCTCAGAATCCTCGATTATTCCCACCAGTTAATTTTTACTGTAAGCTTTGTCTTATTTAATGTTAGCATTTCTGCGATTCAATTAGGCGAACATTTCTGTTTTGAAAAATCGGCGGTAAAAGATTAAAAATTCTGTAAAGGACGCTCGTCGCGAAGGAGTTAAACACGAATTTTCATGTGGCAGTGATAAAGTTAAATTGTCTTATGATTTTTGTAAGATAAATAACAAAATTTATAACATAGAAAATTTTACCTTTTATGCTTCAAATACTCAAACTTGCAATTTTCTTTTGGTCATAAAATGAATAGGATTTACATTCCAAATGTATATCAACCTAATATAAAGCCAAATTGCTTGGATTATGGTTCAGACTTTGTCTAGTTTTAAATCAGTTTAATAAACAGTTCAATATTTTACTTTGAAGTTACAAACAACTTGCTGCTGAAAATGTTAACTTCTTAAAAAAGAAAAAAAAAGAAAAAAAACTTACCTTTTTAGCTCACACAGGCTATCAAAACCTGAGAGCTAATGTGCCCGCCCGTTCTGTATGTATGTATGTATGTACGTATGTACGTAACGCGATAACTCTTGATAGAAAGATCCGTCTTGCTTCAAATTTTGTTTATAGGTTCATTATGATAAGGCGTTTCCCTGATTATTTTTGGTGGTTCACTGGTTAAGTATAAAGGCGGGGAACGGGGGCTAACCCGGGGCCTCCGAGATGTCGCTGTGTGTCCTTAACCGGGCCTGCTACAAGTGACGTCACAACCTGCTGACGTCAAAACAGTGATCCATAACTTAAAAATTTTCATGTACTTTGTTCGTTTGTACGTATTGTCATGGCCGACTATAATATATACGGCCAGCTCATTTCGCCAAAAACCGCCGAAAATGTGAAGCCGGATTCACTTCAAACCCTGAACCATTTCATTGGACCACGTGGTCTTTGTTTACATTTAAACCCTGCCCAGATAACGGCTTTTATTTCGATCATTATCGAAGTTTGAGATACATTAATCGTATTTTCAAATAAACGAATTAAATAGTTATACCATTCAATTATCACTATTTATAAACATATTTTTGTTAATATTGTTGCATTTTATAGCTACTAACAAATGTGAATTTTTTAGGTTTGCTAGATTCTTATTTGTTTATAATTGCATGCGATACTTTAACACTATTTCTACCGTTGTGAAATGTCACCTTTTTAAAGTTTTTATTTGTGTTTATTTTGCTTGTAGTTTTTGAAAAATCTTTAAAAAAAGGGGGCTGTTCAATGTATTAACAATTATTTGTAATTGTTCCAATGAAAAATCATAAATCGAAATCTTTTAAAATGTGCCATTTGACACCGGTAGTGTGTGAGATTACTTTGCAGTATAAAAATTAAAACACACTTCAAACATTTGTTTTTCTGTAAGAAAAATATCTAAAAAGAAAAAAATCATCAGGAACATTATGCAAATTCTGAGTCTCAAACTGTTACGGAGCTACACGAATACATTTTAAAGCAATAGTTTGCTGTTTTAAGCAGATCATTCTACAATGTTCTTAAAATAAGTAATAATAAAATTGATTGTATTTTGGTATTAATATTTCTTTCTATGTTTTAAAAAAAATTTATAGATATTGGTTTTGCCTATAATTAAACCAGATTGTTCTTCAGAAAAATAATTATTACGCAAAATTACGATAATATATTAAGAATTTAACCCATAAAAATGTTATCATTTATTCGTAAATATTGTATGTTATTAAAAGCTTAAAACTAATAATAAATTTTAAATTAAAATAATGCACAAAACTTAAAAAAATTATTAAATTTCAG